>OY986040.1:103278844-104648844 GCA_963920215.1 Nineta flava | reverse complement strand
TAAATATTGAGATATATAATTGAGTTAATCAACGCGAGCCGTTAGGCGACTTGATAAGTTAGTCAACGCTGAGCTTTAGTAAATCAACGGAAAGCGTTGGTAAACGCAAAGCGTTAACCAACGCTAAGCGAATGGTAAACGCAAAGCGTTAACCAACGCTAAACGTAAGCTAAAGCGAACCGTAAGTCAGCCAACGCGAAGCGTTTGTCAATGAGAAGCGATAGTTATTCAAAGCGAATCGTTTGTGATTCAACGCGAAGCGTGATTTCACGCGAATCGTTAATGCTTAAAGTAAACGTGAAAAGTTAGTTAAATCGTAGCGATAGTTAACGCGAAGCGAAAGCACGCGTAAGTTATATTACGCAAAGAGTTAGCTGACGCGAAGCGTCAGTCGATATACAGCACTAGATTACGAGAGGAAGGTTACGCGGAGCGTAAGCAAGTTAACGCTGAGCGTAAGCAAGTTAACGCTGAGCGTAAGGAAGTTAACGCGAAGCGCTAGTATATCAACACATAGCGTTTACCAACGTTTAGTTTACCAACGCGAACTGTAAGTTAAAGCGAGCCGTAAGTCAGCCAATGGTCAGCGTTGGTCAATGAGAATCGTTAGTCAATAGGAAGTGTTAAGTCAACGCGGAACGTTATTAAATCAACGCGAAGCGTTAGTAAACGCAAAGCGTTTACCATCGCGAAACGTTCGCTAGAGAGAACCGTAAGTTAGCCAACGCGAAGCGTTGGTTAATGCGAAACGAAAATTATTCATAGCGAAACGTTGGTAACGCAAAGCGTTAACCAACGAGAAGCGTTGGTCAATCAGAAGCGTTAGTCAATAGGAAGTGTCAGGTCAACGCGAAGCGTTAGTAAATCGACGCGAAACGTAAGCTAAAGCGAACCGTAAGTCAGGCAACGCGAAGCATTGGTTAATGAGAATCGTTAGTTATTCAAAGCGAAGCGTCGGTGATTCGCGAAGCGTGATTTCACACGAATCGTTAATCAACGCAAAGCGTTAACCAACGCGAATCGTAAGCTTAAGCGAGCCGTAAGTCAGCCAACGCAAAGCGTTGGTCAATGTGAAGCGTTAGTCAATAGGAAGTGTTAGATCAACGCGAAGCGTTAGTAAACGCAAAGTGAAACGAAAGCCAAAGCGAATCGTAAGATAGCCAACGCGAAGCGTTGGTTAGTGAGAAGCGTTAGTTATTCAAAGTGAAGCATGGGTAATTTGCGAAGCGTAATTTTACGACAATCGTTAAACAACGCAAAGCGTTAACCAAGGCGAAACGTAAGCTAAAGCGAACCGTAAGTTAGCCAACGCGAAGCGTTAGTTAATAGGAAGTGGTAGGTAAAAGCAAAGCTTTTACCAACGCGAAACGTAAGCTAAAGTGAACCATAAGTTAGCCAACGCGAAGCGTTGGCCAATGATAAGCGTTAGCTATCCAAAGCGAAGTGATTCACGAAGCGTGATTTCACGCGAATCGTTACCCAACGAAAAGCATGAATCAACTCGAACGTAAGTTACCGCGAACCGTATGTTAGCCAACGCAAAGTGTTAGTAAACCAACGCATAGCGTTTGTAAACGCAAACCGTTAACCAATGCGACTCGCAATCTAAAGCGAACCGTAAGTCAACCAACGCGAAGCGTTGGTCAATGAGAAGCGTTGGTCAATAGGAAGCGTTAGGTCAACGCGTAACGAAGCGTTGGCCAATGTGAAGCGTTAGTTATGCAAAGCGAAGCGTCAGTGATTCGCGAAGCGAGAATTTAAGCGAACCGTTAACCAACGCAAAGCGTTAACCAACGCGAAACTTCAGCTAAAGCGAAACGTAAGTCAGCCAACGCGAAGCGTTGGTTAATGAGAATCGTTAGTTTCTCAAAGCGAAACGTTGGTGATTCGCGAAGCGTGATTTCACGCGAATCCTTAATTAATGCAAACCGTTAACCAACGCGAACCGTAAGTTCAAGCGAGCCGTAAGTCAGCCAACGCGAGGCGTTGGTCAAAGGGAAGCGTGAGTCAATTGGAAGTGTTAGATCAACGCGAAACGAAAGCTAAAGCGAACCGTAAGACAGCCAACGCAAAGCGTTGGTCAATGTGAAGCGTGAGTTTTGCAAAGCAAAGCGCCAGTGATTCGCGAAGCGAGATTTCAAGCAAATCGTTAACCAACGCAAAGCATTAGACAACGCGAAACGTAAGCTAAAGCGAACCGTAAGTCAGCCAACGCGAAGCGTTGGTCAATGAGAAGCGATAGTTATTCAAAGCGAATCGTTTGTGATTCAACGCGAAGGGTGATTTCACGCGAATCGTTAATGCTTAAAGTAAATGTGAAAAGTTAGTTAAATCGTAGCGATAGTTAACGCGAAGCGAAAGCACGCGTAAGTTATATTACGCAAAGAGTTAGCTGACGCGAAGCGTCAGTCGATACACAGCAGTAGATTACGAGAGGAAGTTAACGCGGAGAGTAAGCAAGTTAACGCTGAGCGTAAGCAAGTTAACGCGAAATGCTAGTTAATCAAAGCATAGGGTTAGTAAACGCAAAGCATTAACCAACGCAAGCTGTAACCTTAAGCGAGCCGTAAGTAAGCCAACGCGAAGCGTTGGTCAATGAGAATCGTTAGTCAATAGAAAGTGTTAACTCAACGCGAACGTTATTCAATCATCGCGAAGCTTTGGAAAACGCAAAGCGTTAACTAAAGCGAAACGTTAACTAAAGCGAACCGTAAGTCAGCCAACGCGAAGCGTTGGTTACTAAGAAACGTAAGTTATTCAAAGCGAAACGTTGGTGATTCGCGAAGCGTTATTTCACGCGAATCGTTAATTAACGCAAAGCGTTAATCAACGCGAAGCGTTGGTCAATCAGAAACGTTAGTCAATAGGAAGTGACAGGTAAACGCGAAGCGTAAGTAAATCGACGCGAATGTGAAGCGTGAGTTATGCAAAGCAAAGCGCCAGTGATTCGCGAAGCGAGATTTCAAGCAAATCGTTAACCAACGCAAAGCATTAACCAACACTAAACGTAAGCTAAAGCGAACTGTAAGTCAGCCAACGCGAAGCGTTGGTCAATGAGAAGCGATAGTTATTCAATGCGAATCGTTTGTGATTGAACGCGAAGCGTCATTTCACGCAAATTGTTAATACTTAAAGTAAACGTGAAAAGTTAGTTAAATCGTAGCGATAGTTAACGCGAAGCGAATGCACGCGTAAGTTATATTACGCAAAGAGTTACCTGACGCGAAGCGTCAGTCGATACACGGCACTAGATTACGAGAGGAAGTTAACGCGGAGCGTAAGCAAGTTAACGCTGAGCGTAAGGAAGTTAACGCGAAGCGCTAGTAAATCTAGTTGGTAAACGCAAAGCGTTAGTCCATCAACGCGAATCAAGAGCCGATGCTGCGTTAGAAAGTCGCGTAAGTGGCGATATATATCGATATGTATATTTATATATATATATATATATATATATATATATATATATATATATATATATATATATAAATATATATATATATATATATATATATATATATATTTATATATATATATATATGTATATATGTATATATATATAAATATATATATATATATATATAAGTATACATATCGATATATATGTGTATATATATATATATATACATATATATATATATATATATTTATATATATATATATATATTTATATATATATATATATATATATAATTGTATATATATATATATTTATACATATATATATATATATATATATATATATTTATATATATATGTATACATGTTTATAAATGTATACGTGTATATAGTAAATCTAGTTGGTAAACGCAAAGCGTTAGTCCATCAACGCGAATCAAGAGCCGATGCTGCGTTAGAAAGTCGCGTAAGTGGCGATATATATCGATATGTATTTATATATATATATATATATATATATATATATATATATATATACATATATACATTTATATATATACATATATACATATATATATATATATATATATATATATATATATATATATATATATATATATGTATATATATATATTTATATATATATATATATATATATATATATATACATATATATATATATATGAATATATATAAATATATAATTGTATATATATTTATATATATATATATATATATATATATATATATATATATATATATTTATACATATATATATATATATATTTATATATATATATATATATATATATATATGTTTATAAATGTATACGTGTATATATGATGTATAAAAATTTTATAGATGATTTTTGATAAGACAGATGGACCTCTGAATTGAATAAACTTTTTGCAAAATTTTCTGCAAAATCTGTTCCTACTATTTTGACCTACTACCTGAGACCAACTATTTTTTTGAAAAAGAAAATCAGTTAAACCTTGACCTTATATATACACCTGGTTAACAAAACTAAAATAAACATAAAAACAATACTATTTGATGTATGTTATGTTTGCACAAATTTTGAGAAAACGTATGACTTTATGAAAAAAATTTTCGAACAAAAGTTGTTTATTTTAAAGAGAAGAAGATTTTTTGTTTACAAATTTTTTTTCTATCTCCTACGGTTTCAAAAACATAATTTTTCCCCCCTGGCCGGGGGAAACACGTTCCGATTTTGCCCATTAACGAACTTAACCTTACTTTTTTGGTCTAGAACACACACACAAATTTTCAGCTCGTTATCTCTTTTCGTTCTTCAGTTATCGTGTTCACAGACGGACGGACAGACGAATAAGGCCATATTAGGCCATTTTACGAATACTTTTGTGAAGCATTTTTGTCAAGGATTAATATTTTCAAGCGTTATAAAGACGGGGCTAAACTTAATATACCTTGTATATTTACATATACAGTGTATAAAAATAGTATGTATAGTTGTAATGTATACCTACGGGTCCATGGAGACCATGCCTTCATTCGCCTGTCAATTGTATTTCTCATTTTTTTCATTTTTGAGGACAAATTTTGAGAAAACTGTTGAGTTTATGAAAAAAGTTTTCAAACAAAAGTTATTTATTTTAAAGAGAAGAAGATTTTTTGTTTTCAAATTTTTTTTCTATCTCCTTTGGTTTCAAAGATATAATTTTCAAGCGTTACAAAGTCGGGACTAAACTTAATATACCTTGTATATTTACAAATATACTGGGTATAACAATACTATTTGATGTATGTTATGTTTGTACATGTGAGGTCAAATTTTGAAAAAACTATTGAGTTTATGAAAAAATGTTGCAAACAAAAGATGTTTATTTTAAAGAGAAGAAAATTTTTGTTCAATAAAATTTTTTTCTACCTCTTACGGTTTCAAAGATATATTTTTTCAACACTTTCCGATTTTGCTCATTAACGAATTTGACCTTAATTTTTTGGTCTAGAACACACACAAAAATTTTCAGCTCGTTTTCTCTTTTCGTTTTTGAGTTATCGACTTGACAGACAGACAGATTGACGGACGGGCATGTAAAAATGGCCGAATTAGGCCATTTTATGAATATCTTTGTAAAGCATTTTTGTCAAGGATTAATATTTTCAAGCATTACAAAGTCGGGACTAAACTTTATATACCTTGTATATTTACAAATATACTGGGTGCAAAAATAGAATGTACGGTTGTTATGTATACCTACGGGTCCATTTTTCAACTTTGAGGACAAATTTTGAGAAAACTATTGAGTTTATGACAAAATTTTTCAAACAAAAGTTGTTTATTTTAAAGAGAAGATGATTTTTTGTCAACAAATTTTTTTTTTATCTCTTACGGTTTCAAAGATGTGTAATTCCCCCCTCTTATATGCTCTTTGTGCACAAATTATGAGAAAACTATTGAGTTTATGGAAAAACTATTGAGTTTATGGAAAAATTTTTCAAACAAAAGATGATTATTTTATAAAGAAGAAGATTTTTTGTAAATAAATTTTTTTTCTATCTCTTACGGTTTCACAGACGGATATTTCCCCCCTCCCTCCTAGTGGGGGGAAACATGTTCCGATTTTGCCCATTAATGAACTTAGCCTTACTTTTTTGCTCTAGAACACACAAAAAAAATTTCAGCTCGTTATCTCTTTTCCTTCTTGAGTTATCGGGTTCACAGACGGACAGACGGACAGACGGACATGCTAAAATGGCCGAATTAGGCAATTTTATGAATACACTTGTGAAGCATTTTTGTCAAGGATTAATATTTTCAAGCGTTACAAAGTCGGGACTAAATTTAATATACCTTGTATATTTACAAATATACTGGGTATAAAAAGAGGAAAATCTACGAACATTGAAAAGTGGCGGTATTGTTAAAAAAATTTAAACACAATTAAAATATATAGACCGTTTTTAAAATCATTTATAATAGGGAATTAATGTTAAATAAATAAATAAAATATTTACTATAAAACCACACATACACATACATACTGAAACTAAATGTCGTGACCATATTATAGGACCATTCTTCATTGACGGATCTTTAGGTTCTCAAAAATACTTGAGTTTGTTACGAAATAATATTTTGCCAACTGTTAAAGCTCTTCCTAATTTAGACCTGGAATTTGTATGGTTTCAATGACAGTTGAAAGTTTGTTCCTGGAACAAACTTTCCAGGAACGTCTTATGAGTGTTTCTGGAACCCTCAAGTGGCCTGTCAGATCACCAGATCTATCTTCAAACGACTTTTTTATGCGGGATTTTCTCAAAACACAGATATATTTGCGGAAGAGGCTAGAAAGAGGCTCAAGTGCTAGAAAATACCCGGGTAGATTTCTGTAATCGACTCGGATATTGTTTAGTAAATATTGGAATAATATTCGAACCGTTGGTTTAACTTTTTTTTTTGTCGGAATTATATATTATTTTCTTTTTGTGGTTTTATTTACTTTTAATTTGTGTGGATTGTTGTTTTATGTTATACCGTTAATAGAATACTATAATTTATTTTCAAACATTCCACATACAAATAATAAGGGATATTCAAAAAAAGAATTGTTACAAGTAATGCTAAGCTTGAGAAGACAACAATGAACATATTTAACCCACTTTTATTAAAAAACAGTCTAGCAAGCATACGGAACAGACACTCTAAAGAGTACCCCCTCTATTTTTATTTTTTTATGAAGCATATTGTGTATAGTTATTGTAGTAAATAATATTTAACATTGATTCTCTATTCGCAATGCTTCCCAACGCATACGGTATACCTTAGGAATGAAAAAAAAAACTTTATTTAATGTTAAATGACAAATTCTAATCTTCTATTCTCTCGATGGATTTTTAGTAACGCAAGATCAGTAAGTTGCTGTTCACCCATATTAGAACGCAGCTATATTTTACGACGTAGTAAAGTGAAAATGATCGTTATACTAGTGTTGCACTTACAGGAAGCGTAGCTAGTATTTGCACCTTGACTTTAATGTTTGTATATAATTTTTTAGAAATAATAAATTACTTAGAATCCTGGCTTTCATTCACGCCATTCTTTCATCTCAATGTAAGATTTGAGAAAGAAGGAAAACTATAAATTAAAAAAATTGTGTTCAGTTTCGGGCATCACCCTCGCAACTGTTCTTTAGATTCGCGCTTGCTACAAAATTTAAATATAAATAGTGATTAACAATTATCGTTGATCGATCATTGTGAAAGTCACACTGACGAAAACGTAACTGTAGTCTGTTTTGCAATTCCACTATAAGAATATCGACGTATTATTTAACTTCAATTATAATTATTGTTAGAACTGGTTACGAAGTTGAACATAGGGCTTAAAAGTACAAAAGGATTTATAAAGATAGCTGCATAGTTTTATGTAAACACATAATAATGTAATAATCACAAAAATACAATAATATTGTAAGAAAATCAGAAACAATTTTTTTTTTTCAGAAACAGACAGTTATGTCATCCCGTTCTGGTAAGGGTAGGTTATTATAAACACATATAAAACTAGTGGAAATGCAGAAAAAATAAGTTTATGAACAAAATTAATACACTAGAACAGACTCATCATCTTCACTATCAATTTCCGCAGGTGAAAAATGAAATGAAGAGACTCTGTTGTCAATTGTCATCCAATATAAACCAGGGTCTATCAAGTCTGATGTCATTTGAGTCTGCTGGAAGACATCGTGAAACATTACGGTTGAATGAGATGCCCAATTACGACCCAATCGTTTCGCCCCAGAGACACGACATTTGTTAGGAGGGTAAGTTGACTCGAAAACGATTCGTAAAAAATACACGAAACTTACATACCTTATCTTGGTTACAAAATCATCATAAGTTACAATACAAATGAAAAAAATTACACAACTAAAACTTCACGTACCAATGACCAACAAAACTAGACTAACATGAATGTCGTAGTTGAACAGCCACAGGTTGGTCTAGTTCTACGAATTACCGCTCGCTAGTAGCATCCTTTGACAACGAAAATCGCGCCGACTTCATTCCACGCCGGTATCCGTTGTGCCCCGGATTCCCTTATAATTATTATTTATAATATTTTATTGTTTGTATTCTTTTTTTATGAGAAGTGAATTCATATTACAAACATTTTTGGATATATTTAATTTATTTCTATTTAATTATTATTTTGTCGAATGCATGCATGTATAATGCATGTAAATCGTGTCAACGGACGGACGGACTAATTAGGCCATTTTATAAACAACTATACCATAATTGTTTTTCTGTGGTGAATATTTTCAATCGTTACAAGGTGAGGACTAAACTTATTACACCCTCGTATAGATTATATATACCAGTATTATTACTCGATGATTTCACTACATAAGTGAATACCTCGGTGAGTATTTTGTTTTGATACATCTTAATACTAGCTGAATACAAAAATTGATAAATATCCCATACTTATAAAACCATTAAATAAAATTTGAAAGTCTAATTAAACTATAAAAAGTACTAAACCAAAAACTTCAAAAATTCATATTTCGAAACAATATTTTAAAGTAATAGAACACGTATAAGAAAATCATTAAAAATGTCTTAAAAACTTTATTCGAAAAGATAAAATTGGGAGAGTGAGTATATAAGCATGAAACGACCGACACTTGTACGTGTAAGTATACCATACATACTATATTATAATAGAAAAAAATGGGATCTCTATACAAACTCTCACCCCCTATATTTCACCCACTTATGGATTATTTCTTTAAAAATGCTGATACTCATATTTCCTTATTTATTATTAATAATCTATGTTCATGTCTCTAACTAAAACATAAAAAAACCAGGACCCCCATACAAACTCAACATTCTCTGAGGCACATATTCTTCAAAATGGGTGTCTCTTACTTCAATATTTTTGCAATAATTACGACATGTACTTTGATATGTATAAATTATATAACATAAACTATAATCTAGGAATCTTGGAATATAGAATACTTAACCCTGCAGTAGTCACGTGCAATTTTCTGACACCAATTGTCGTGTGAGGGTTGACGGACCGCATATTTTAGTTGCTAAATAGTAATGAGTAGTTTAAATATTTGTAAATTAAACATAAAAAACAACAATTAATTTAGAATCATAATCTGTTATCTAGAATAAATTTCTAATGAAGTAAAAAAGAAACAAGGCTTTAAAATTATATAATAATAAATTTATAGGTTTTCTTATAAATAGACTGACAATATTTTTATCAATATCTATATTTTTCTGTATTTATCAAATTTAATGTTATTTACTGTCTTCAATTTTATAAAAATAAATATATGGTTTTTAGCGGCTATCTTAAAATATTGTTAAAATTTATATGTGAAGGACGATCATGTGCTACGCTGGAGTCAAATGAGTATTATCTTTAATAAAATTTATGTAGGATTTATAGCCTTTTTGTAGTATACATTCAAAGTGTATATGTATATTTTTTACTGTACGCTGCCGCATTTTTCAAAATTTGGTGGCAAAAATCAACCTTACAAAACAATTTTAATTTTATTAAATAATTAATTCAAACGTTCGTCAACACCATTTTTTTCATGCAATTATATAAACTGCATATTTCAAAGAATATTTATAAACATTATTTACTATGGTGTCTACTTTAATAATATAGTTATTATAATTTTAAGTACAAAAACATTCTGTGCTCAATAAGACGCTGTTTTAAGAGTTTGATTTTTAATCGATAATTACTCTTTGAAATGATTGTCAACAAGTTTTAAATTTTTTATGGAGAATAACTACTGAATTGAGCTATTTAATTCACTAAAAAATTTTTTTTATCTAGATACTATCAAGCCTCATGCAAGAAGAAATTTTTTACAAATACAATTTTTTGGTACGGAATCGAAAGGATTGTAAAATATTGAAATTTATAATCGAAATAAAATTGTATTATGTGTTTTTTAAAGTTAAAATGATTACGGTGAGGTTTGGTGGTGGTCGAAATTAGAGAACAATGTCTCTCGATACACACTCTTCAATTAACGTAACGCAAGTCGACGCGCATAGGCGGACGACAAGTTATAATAAATTGAAGGGAACAAAAAAAAGAGTTAATAAATAATATAATTAAAAAAATATTGTATGTTCTTTTGTATAATTAATAATTAATGTTTCAATTTCATTTTTTTTTTATTATTTGAAACGAGTATCTTAATTAAATTATGTTTTATGCAGCGACATCATTTGTGTGAGAAAACGATTGAATATCATCACGTTCAAAATTATAAGTTTGATTTATTTATTTAAATTAAGCAACATTAGGTGTAATGTTGTTTAATTTTGTTTTGATAACTTTATTTAAATTTTTTTATTGTTTTATTGAAGTATCTCGTATCACTATAAATAAGATAGTGTAAAATATAAAATAGTGGGCTCTAGAACACCAGGTAGTTGGCCGATACTACATTCAGGTAGATCATGAACGCTTAAGTTAAATACCGAAAAATTGACGTAACAAAATTATTCTTGTTGAGCTAACTTTACTGCGTTATGATTATATCTTATAATTACCGAACTACGAGTTATTAAACCAAATACTTTGTTTAAAATTTTTGTGTTTATACTTATACTAGCTGTATTCCGCTACTTCGTCCGCATTTATATGAAAGCTAAATATAATAATATAACATGTATTGAAAATAATAATAATAATAATCTTATAGTGTGCTATTATAGTTTATAGTTGCTATGGAATCGACAATCAAAGTTGACATTGCAAAATTGAAACAAAATTTTAATAAAATAATTTTATAGTTACTTTTTAGAAGTATAGTTTCTGTGGAAATGAAATCTATTGAATATATTTTTTCTTCTAACTCACTTTACAAATATCAATATTTAAGGCTGACTAAGAATTTTAACGTAATGCTAGATAGCTTATAGCCTTCCTCATGAATGTGGCCATCTAACGCAAATGCAAACATATAATAATTTAAATTTTGGGTTCAAGGATGATTTACAGATAATGGATGGTTTATAAGGATGATTTATCTGATATTTACTGATAAAATATGACTATTCGATAAAATGTTGTAAATGAGATTTTTCATCGTAAACATTGGTCAAGGTACCTTATCATTAATCTGGATGGCACATTCGTTAGGATTAGGTTTTTGATTCTGATGTAAGCGTCTTTCTTATCTGTAGCGTCTTTCTAAATATAATCTAAACATAAATCACTTTGAAGTTTATATCGAATTCTAGTTTATTCTGATTTGCTTTGAATATTGTCGAGATTCTGCTAATGATTTCCACAATGTGGATATTTCTGGATATATGTCGAAAGGATTTTGAATAAATCGTTTGGATGTTGAATGTACCAAAAAGACAAGCAAACTATCTTTCAAAACTTATGACTTTGTCCAGTACATTTTAAGAAAGGAATGGTCATTCGGTAGACCGCGATCCATTTAGTTAGACAGATATTTTGGAACAACAAGCTGAAAGACGTAAAGAAAATTTTAGAAAACCGTACTACATGGTTAAGAGAAACTCGACGTGAAGAAGTAATTCTATATTGGCTGAGAAGAGGACATACAAAAAATTACCCATCAAAACCTTTTGAAAAAAGAACAGCTCCTAATATGTTATATTTGTAATTGTCAGATGTCAACGGTGATACATATTCTTCTAAACTGTCCGTTGTATTTAGTGCCCAGACACCAACTAGGTTATAACGTCAACACATTGGAATAATTATTATCGGATAATAAACTAAAAATAATGACCTCTCTCAAATTTACCGATACCTGTCAACTATCGAAACAATTATAATTAATTCATATTGTAGTCACAAATGACCCAGAAGTCGAGCTAAAATAAAATTATATAAAAAATAAAATAAATAAAAGTAGTCGAATATATTTTTTACAAGCTTTTATTTTACTTGCAAAGTATGTATGTATGTATGTATGTTTGGTTCAAATCTCTCAAGGTGAATTAGAACCACTTCCTCTTATCCTACGGATTTGAATTTTTACATATTGGTTCAGTTCCGATGAATGCATTTTTCTGGTAAGCATGACAAGAATCAACCAGGGGAAGGCGTGGTTCGAGGGAGGGGAAAGCACAAAATTTGGTATATCTCTTTGAATATTGGAAAAATTGAAAAACACATAAGAAGTAAAGTTGTAGAAAATTACTTTTACTAGAAAAAGCTTGTTTTTAAAAATGTTTTTTAATAGAAACTTATTTTTACATTTAATTGTTTTATGAAATAAACTTCAAGCATATGCGTAAACATTGTATATTATTATTGTTAATATAGGAAATTTTGAAAAGTGGATTTTTTTTGTTGTTGAAATATTTATGAAGCATTTTAAACCATAATAAAGGGTGTATTGTAAATTAGTTTTGAAATATGTTATAAAGCATTCATGGATATTCATATATGTTTGATAATCTTTTTAACCTTAATAAATTATACTTTTAAAAATTTTTTTAAAATACAAACAAAGGAAAAATATAACCAGAAATTTAACAAAAAAATGAATTAGTTGCTTAATTACCCTGTACGTACAAAGTTAATACACTGTTAATATTCTAAAAAGGAACATTAAGTAAATTTAAAATTTCCTTCTCAACCTTATAGTTTGAAAGACAGAGTTTTGATGCGGGGAGCGCATAAATCGATGCTATATATTTAATGAATTTGAAGCCATTGTCCAACTCTAGAACACGCAAATTCATTTCGTTTTCTAGCTGTCATGTTGACGTTCCTCCATGGAGTAAGGAAGTAAAGACAAATATATGTTTATTTGTTCATTATACGTATCAACTTGTATTCGAAACATTTCTCCAAAAACCAAATGGATGAAGTACAAATCAACAATGAAATTTTGTAAAAATGGGCCCTGCGTTTCTGGCCTATTGTACAATCGTTTTGAATATTCAACAACTTGGAAATTTAAGTACTGACTATCAGTCCGTGTGGCGAGTTTTTAAAAGCACTAGACTCGGAAGTGGAATGTTGCTGATTCGATTCCCAACGCTGGCAGTTTGTCAATTAAAGTAATTTAAAAAAATCAATAAAATTATTGGGGCGATTAATTGACTAAACTATCATCGTCAAGAACGCAAGTACCCGGCTGTGATGCATGTGCATGTGAATGTTTTCAGCAGTTTCCTTTCACAAACTGCAGATGAATATCGGCATAGTTCCTATTAAAGTCGGCTGCAGTCGCACAACCTACGAATTCCGATATACAAATTTCTTGTCCTTTATGGGTCTGTAAAAAAGACCTAGAGAGACCTACTTTCCAGGCTTTGACCTCCCCTCCGAAACTTCTACTACTACTAAGCATTGTCTAGTAAATTTAAACGATTTGTTAAAAAATTTCATAAGAGTTCCAATCAAGCTGAGCCTTTTGTGTTATAATTTGTGTTATAACATCTTAGAAAGTACACTTAAATTTAAACATAGGGATGTTATTTTAAGGATAGTTTATTACATATTAGAAATAACAACTGTTCCATAAAATCTTACAAAAAGCGCTTTTGTATTTACAAAGAAAGGGATTCAAACCTAAATAGTTTGAGAACGTTAACCAACCTTTAAATATACTTTGTCCAACTAAAACGAACATTTTAATAATAATATTACGTAAGAGTACGTATTATTATACGTAAGAATACGTATTAGGTCACTAGCACTTAGATCAAGGGTCTTCTGTGCCCTCCTTGAGAACAACCTGGTACCCGAAAGCGAGACGTCTCCGAGTAGGAGATGATATTTTAAGCAGATGGAGCTATAGGATTCTGTTGAGCCCAGACGCCGCACAGAAAGCCAACAGCTTCGCCACCGTGATTGCTCTCAGGATTGATGGATCCAGGGTTTCGAACTCTAACTCTAAGTTTCAGCAGGTGCAAATGACATGTATGGAGGTTTCATCGTCCTCCTACAGGCCCTACAAGTGGAATCATCAGAGATCCCCAAGTTATAAAGGTGGTAGTTCAATCGACAGTGACCTGTCAAGAGCCCCACCACCCTTCCCAACTGTATTCTAGTGAGTTCCAACCAAGCACAGTCGAACAGCCGATCTGTGGTTATGCACAGCTTGGCTTGTCGCATGCCCTAGGCAAAGTCCCAGTAATCGAGATGAGTTTGTCGTAGCCACTCCTTGATTCGGTAAATTACGGAGCATCTTGATATGTGAATGACAGGCTCGGGTGAAAAGGGCGTTTGAGATAACCCCCCTCTTGTGCCAACGAGTCAGTTGCTTCGTTCTCTTTTCTGCAAGCTTTATCCAGCTATTTTAGACTCCAGTTGTTTTAGATTCTTCTTCAACCTTAAAAGAGTAATGGATAAATAAAAGTAAATGACCTTACTTGGAAAAAATTTAGGATCCGTTTTCAAGAAAATACTAAGCTATCGAAGAGACAGTTGCACTTTCACTAGAGTATTTTCGCCCAATTGATGTTCGGTACGTGCATGTGATGATCTGTCAAGTGCCTAAGTAAAATTTAACTAAATTTGTTATAATAATTATCATAGTAATTCAATTTGAGTGTTAATACAGCTTAATAATTACTGTTATATTAACATATTATTTAAAAATCCAGAAAAAACCAACATAATTAATAATATAAGTTTAAAAAACAAAACTATAATAATTATATGGTTAGAATTTATAAACAAAATTTAAAGTGAAACAAAGATAGCTTTAAAAGATCAAAGGTGAATCTGTATACGTCTATCTTGTTCTAATTTAGTATAGCCTTATAGGTGCTCCATACTGTCCTGCAAAATACTTTAAAACGTATATAAACAAAAATTAACTGTCAAAAACAAAATAAAAATATTAAAATGGACCAAAATGAAATTATAAACATTCTTTTAGAAATAAAAAGTGACATGAGTGAAATTAAAGACGAATTAAAATGTGTAAAAAATGATATGAAAAACCTAGAGTGCTCAATTGAAAGTAAACTAAGTGACATTGTGCTAAGTAATTCCGTACTAAAAAATAAAATAACTGAGTGTGAAAAAAGATTATACTTTACTGATAAAGAGTTAAGGAAACGTAATGTGATATTCTTTGGAGTAGGAGAAACAGAAAATAATTATTACGAACTTGAAAACATGGTAATGGACCTCGTTAAAAATATAATGAAAATTGAATTCAGTGTGCGTGACATCGATTTTGTTAGAAGAATGGGGCGCAAAAATTTAAATAGCTGTAGACCAATAATATTGGGTGTCATATCATATAGAACAAAGATCGAAATTCTAAAACAAAAACAACTTTTAAAACAGTATGACATATCATTAAAAGAAGATTACTCAAAAGAGGTCTTAGAAATACGCAAGAACTTGCAACCCGAAGTAGATGATCTAAGGAAAAAGGGAATAAACGCTGTAATAAAATTTGATAGAGTGATTAGACTAAATAGCAGCAAGACTCTTACAATTAAGGAAGATAATAGTCATAAAAAAAGACATATGTCCTCTTCTCCACCCAGCGAACACACATCTGAAGTAAAAAAATCATTCTTTTCACCTCGCACCCAAAAGGCAACGAATTCAACTTCTACCAAAAATACCAACATACAAGGTGGATCAAAAATTAATGACTTTTGGAGACCTCGAACAAATTCATTACCTAAAGTGAATTCAAGGAACGAAAATCTCACTAGCAGCACAAATTCAAAAAACTTACAACAAATTTGAATATGGAAAATGACGGAAGGGATGATGACGATAAATGCGAACGGAACACGGATAAATGCAAACATAACGAAACAAATAAAAATAAATTGATAATAAGAGATAAATATAAGTATAATGAAATAAAACACAAGCTGCCCCTTAGCGGTTTAGTCAACGAAGGGGAAAGCGACTACAACCTTCAAGAGAATAATATAGACTCAAAAACTAAATACAACGAACCTTTTTACATTTGCACTCTAAATGTTAGATCATTAGCAGGTGAAGAGAGAATCGAACAATTACATTATGCCTTAGAAAAGATTAATTATGATATTATTGGTCTGTGCGAAATAAGAAGAGCGGGGTATAAAATAATTGAATCTGAAAATGTTTTCTGTTATTATGGAGTAAAACCAGGACATCTAGGAGTGGGATTTATTATAAGAAATAAATGGAGAAATCGAATAGTAGAGTTCAAGCCAGTATCTGAGAGAATTGCTATCTTGACACTGAATCTGAATTTGAAATGCTTGTTCTCAATAGTCCAAGTACACACGCCATCAGAGGGCCATCCTATTGATGAGGTGAATCTATTCTACGAAGACCTACACAATGAAATCTGCAACTTAAATAGACACTATTTGTTTGTTATGGGAGACTTCAACAGCAAAATAGGTGAACGATTTAATGGAGAGGAAAAGGTATTTGGAAAATATGGATACGGAGAAAGAAATGATAAAGGAGATATTCTAATTCAATTTGCGCTCGAGCATAATCTAAAAATATGTAACACATTCTTTCAAAAAAGGTCTGGGCGCAGATGGACCTGGACCTCTCCAGATATGCGAACTAGAAACGAAATTGATTTCATTCTCACAAATAACCTTCAAATAGTAAAGGATACACAAGTAGTTAGCAGCTTCAACTACCACACAGATCATAGATTACTAAGAAGTAAGGTAGATCTGAAAATAACTAGAGGAAGGCACATAGTTAAAGGCAAGAATAGAGATTTAATACTCAATGACCAAAGTATACAAGAGTATCAAAACCAACTGAATTCTTGTCTGCAAAGCCTATCTATGTCAAAAAATAACTTGCAGGAGCAATACAAAATTATGGAACTATCAATCGTTCAATCAGCCGAGTCGACCATCTTTAAAGAAATTGATAGAGATAAGAAAAGCAAACTATCCCCAGAAACTCTGCAGTTGATAACAATTAGAAAAGATTTACTAAACATTAAAACCAAAACTCAACTCCATAAAATGGAAATATCTAAACTGAATAAGGTTATCAAAAAACAAGTACGCAAAGATATACTCGAATATAATAATACATTGGTACAAAATATAATCGAAACAAGCGGTTCAACGAAGAAGTCAATCAAAAAACTGAATCCATCAAGGAACTGGCTACCAAATTTAGTTAATAGCGAAGGAGTACTTCAGTCAAAGCGTGATCAAATTATGGAAGTAGCCACAAACTATTATAGTAAACTTTATGAAAGTCCATATGAAAATAGTCGCGACATCGAACAAATGAACGACGAATATGGAAACTCAAATATTCCTACAATTTTACGGAGCGAAGTAATCGATGCTATTAGTAGACTATCCAAAGGTAAAAGTGCTGGAAACGATGGTATCAGCAACGAGTTTTTAATTTATGGTGGTGACAGTTTAGTGAAGACTCTAACAGAGTTATTTAATGTGGTATTATCGTACGAAATAATTCCTGAAAATTGGTTTAATGCAGTGATAGTGCTTTTACATAAAAAAGGAGATCATAGTGTAATTGAAAATTATAGACCAATAAGCTTAAGTTCCAATATCTATAAGATATTTTCTAAAATCTTGCTAAAGCGTATCGAAAAAGTGGTAGATGAAAGCCAGCCATCTAATCAGGCTGGATTTCGGAAAGGTTATTCAACGTACGATCATTTGCAAACTATTAATCAGATCATCGAAAAAGTTACTGAATATAATATAGGCATATGGATAGCTTTCATAGACTTTTACAAAGCGTTCGATACAATCAAGCATAGCTATATAAGCAGTGCACTATCGTATTTTGGCGTTGATAAAAAATATGTTCGTATTATCGGCAGACTGTACGAGTTTTGTACGGCACAAATTAAGATGGAAAAAATGGGCCCAATATTCAATATCAATAGGGGTGTGAGACAGGGAGATCCGCTTTCCGCAAAATTGTTTAATGTCGTGCTCCAATACACGTTTCTGAATGTGGAATGGAATGATTTTGGCATAAGAATGGATGGTAAACGCATCACTGATTTGAGATTTGCTGATGACATAGCCTTATTTGCAGTTAATAAAAATCATCTACAATTAATGCTTAATCAGTTATCATTATACTGCGGCCAAGTAGGTCTAAAAATTAATATTTCTAAAACTAAGGTTGTGTCAAACGAAGCCTTAGATAGGGGCTCTTTGAGTATACAAAATGAAACTCTTCAAAGAGTAGATACTTTTAAATATTTGGGCCAAGAAATTTCATTTCGGAACAGAACTGCGGGAGAAATACGGCAAAGAACAACTAATGCTTGGAAGCGGTATTGGAGTCTCAAGTTCATTTTCAAAGCTCATATTCCCTTATACTTGAAGCAAAAAGTTATGGACTCGTGCATTCTTCCGGTATTGACCTACGGCACGGCGACTTTAGCTCTGAGCAGAGGTGACTACAACAAACTTAGAACATGCCAAAGGGGTATGGAAAGGAGCATGATGAATATTAAACTTATTCAAAAAATACCATCATCTGAAATAAGAACGAAAACCAAAATAAAGGATGTAGTCGCCTCTGTGAAGAGACTGAAGTGGCGATGGGCAGGACATATAGCGCGTATAAAAGACGATCGTTGGACGTTCCGAAGCACGATGTGGATACCGTACGGCCATAAAAGAAAAAAAGGCAGACCAATACGTAGATGGCACGACGATCTGAAAAAGTTTTCAGAAGGTGGTTGGTTTCGTCTAGCCAAAGACAGAAGATTGTGGAATTCTCTTGAGGAGGCCTTTGCCCAATTTATGGGATAACTATAGGCTATTATTATTATTATTATTATTTTCGCCCAGAACCTTATTTTTGCAAGCTCCATAGTACATATTCCACAGTGTACAGAGGTAAAGAAAATAAATTTTAAAAATTCTTGGCTACTGTATAATAAGATTACAGCTTTTTTTTTCTTCTTAGATAAAGTTAATTCATGAGTTACTAAGACAAGAAAATAAGTACGGACTGTTGTATATACACGCTTTCACTCTATATACTTATAATAACATTGTCACTTTGATCTTTTTTTAAAAAGACCTGATTGCTTTTAGCAACATAGTTGTTTGTTGAAAACTATATATACTCATGGAGACATCATCATAATAATATATACCTACACAACTAAACGACGAACGTATTACAATGTATTTGAAAATAATTGAACTGTTTCAATTTAACCCAATTAAATTAAACGAATAATGGGTCAACAAATCAGGGGTAGATTAAAGTTCATGCATTTTTGTACTGATGTTCGACGCTTGCATAGACGGTGAAAATTCTAGAAGTTGAAATGAAAACAACAAGAGCAATTTCAATATAATTTAAAATTTATTATATTTTAAATCTAGTATATTTTAATCTAGTTAATTTTCTATTTATTTTTATTTTTGTCTATTGATCTCGACTTTATATCTATTTCTAATTGTCAAAGAGTAAAGTACGACTAGCAAATTTATACTGATGATGACAACATTGTAGTCGAAATACGTATTTGTAATACAAAAAACTGATATAAGTAAAGGGGGCGAATTTGAAATTTTATCTCAGAGACAGTTCAGAAGCAGAACGTTGACCTAGAATGCCACAGGTCGAAGTTTCGATTCCCATCCTAGAGGTGTATGATTTTTCATAACAAATATTTGATGTCAATAAGAATGTTGTTGAATTTTTGTATACCCTCCCGCACGTATTTCGATACACTCTGTACAATCTTAAGTATATAATATCTCAGTTATGTATCTATATATAAAGCTTTTTCTGTACACGGTTTATCGTACATAAACTGTTTCTGTTATTATATCTTTATATGAGAAAAAAACATTACGAGTTTGTTTTGAAAAATGAAGATTGAAAGAAATTTTCAATTGTGTTAGATGTTTTGTAGTAGTGTAGAGTTAAGATGGTAGTAAGTTCACTTTTCACAATTCCTTGGTTTTCTTCTGCTTTCGTATAATATAGTTATTTTTACTATTTGAAGTTTTTTCCCGTTTTTTTTATGTGTTTGTCGTGTTATTTTGTTATGTTATTCTTTTGTTTTTATTTTCTGTTGATGGAGCGGCGGTTGGAGTCTTGGAGAATAATGTTTTTATATAGTTTTCGATGTCATCTTGAAATGATGATATAAATTTTCTGGAAAACATGAATGAATTCTATTAGTAATAATGCAAGTAAAGTGCACTCACTTAAACGATATGGAGCGGAAAATTTGTACTAAATATTATATTTATCAACATTTATTTCATTTATTTTTTGCGTTTTACATTTATGGTCCTCGAATTTATAGTTTTATTTTATTTTTTATGACCTTTGATTAGAAATTGGAGTATTAATAAACTTTATCATTTGTCAAATTGAATCAAATATTGGTTATGCTGTTGTGTTTAGTCTATCATAGTATTGGCTAGAAAAGGTATTATCGTTATGGGGCAAAATTTATATCTGGAAAACTATAAGACTCAACGCAAACACTGTCAATAATACATTTAAGAATATTAAATCTCGAAAAAAATAATGTTTTAAGTTTATTTTGAAGTCAAAGATTGCGGTAATTTAATGTGAGTTAATGTTAGTTGAGATGTGAGGATCAAAATTCCTGGATGTATTGTTGGACCAAAATGTAGATAGGAAAACGTTCCTAATGCATTCGTCGCACTGCGACCCTAAACTTTATTCGAAAACCGTATGAGGTAGAGAAAAAGTTCATATTGCCAAATAAAATATGAAATAACCTGTATTATCTTCATTAAACACATCCAAGGAAAATCTTTCGCAATAAATTTATACCAATAGTTTTGTTATTATTGTTAACATTTTTGTCTATTCTGGGATATCAACCCTTTTTGTATGCGAAAAATTGGACCTTTCATATTTTTGTTTTTGTTAGGATTGATACTTACAAACATATATAGAAACAAGGTATATGCTCCTCAAAAATAAAAAAGGCGTTTATTATGGAAAAAAATGACTTTATTATTTACTAGAATTTTTACGCGTTGACAGGGAAACATTTTGTTTTAAATCAGTAACAAAATTTTTAATAAAACTTGCTCGAAATTAATAATTTTTAGAATTAGACCGAAAATTCATATTTTGAACGTTGTGTTTTTTTCTGTTAATAGTTTTGAACAGAACTTTTGCCTGATTGAAAAAAAAATTTTATCTACCCCTTTTACTGTGGTTTCCTCCTTATATATAATGCTTTTTAACCGTTTGGGGGCTCAGTACTGACAATGAAACTTATTTCCGGTCAATGATAATATTAAATAACATTTGAATTAATGTATGATCGTAATAAATAACACGGAAATGTTTTTTATCACATATTTAAATCTTTCAATTATCATTTTCACCCCTTATAAATTGAAAATCCTTCTCTTTTCCTAGAAAAATACTTTCAAACATCACACAAAATAAACTGCAGTTACCAAAGCAATAAAAAAAGATGCTAGTACGTGAACAAAGAAAGGATTGGTATATATTGTCAATGAGGATTGTTAGAATTGCATAGTAGGTAGGTAAAACATTTCCGGTACACGTCATCATAGATATAGAGAATATTTCCTAGAATCACATTTTATATTATGTTATCTATGTGTATGTTCCTAGCTGCAAACATATGTGCATATTTCTCGAAATATTCATACAATATATACCAAATAAATAGTGTAGTTGTGTTTAAAACATTATTTTGATTTATCCTAATTCAAAGATTGATTTAGATATTCGATCGATCCAAATTCTGCTTGAATTTCTGAAACTAATCAAATAATCCAAAATAATTTTCTATTAAAAAAACATTTTTAAAAACAAGCTTTATAGTTAAACTAATTTTCTACAACTTTACTTCTTCGTGTTTTTCGATTTTTGCAATGTTAAGAGAGATATACCAAATTTTGTGTTTTATCCTCCCTCTAAACCCGCCTTTCCCGTTGTCGATTCTTGTCATACTTACCATATAAATGCATTGTCATCGGAACTGAACTAACATGTATAAATTCAACTACATAGGATAAGAGGGAGTGGTTCTAATTCAGCTTGCAAGATTTGACCTGAACATACATACTTAAGTTAAATAAAAGCTTGAAAAAAAGGCACAACCAAATTTTGTTAATGATTTAAAACATATGTTTTTTACCAAATTAAAAAAAAGTCAGGAGAATGGAAAATCACTCAGATGGATATTCGAGAACTACCCAAAAAAAATTACTAAACGATAAACTGAGGAAACTGTCAAAGTAAAAATATTATATATTGTCATAAAAATCATTCCAAGCTTTTATACTGCACTTCATAAATAATAAATAATGGAATGGAATTTCCACTCATAAAGATTATGGATTCTTATCCATAAACTTTATGACTCGGTGGAAATTTGAGTCATTAGTAATGTAAAAATAGCATATCAATTTTACATATTTTTAGAAATTTCACCTTTATTTTAAGATTACTATCGGTACCTAAAAGAATTTACACATGAAATATCAAAAGCTTTGGAGTAGGATTGAGTCTTGTAATGGAAACGAAGGGATAGTCTGTTTTTGGGGCTGTTAATATGATTCCAATTGAGTTGGTAGGATATGGGAATAGTTTTAGTATACAAAAAACTAACTTACAGTTCTGCTTAGCAAATTTTTTTTCCTTGAAAAAATCAGCAATTATGGTTGCACTGATGGACCGATTTCTAGTGTGAAATGCCTGTGCGCATGCTAATAGTTGAAATTTTAGTCTAATGAGAATGCAATTTAGTATGCAAAGTGCGTTTGTTATTTGAAGACAAAACCATCAAGGGGAAATGGGGGTTTAGAGGATGGAGGAAACACAAAAATTGGAATATTTCTCTTAATATTTCTAAAATGAGACTTTTGTTTATGAGTAAATTTTACTATCATTTAATTCATCATTGACATGGTAATTTGATATGGTACTCATTATGATTCCTTCTTCTGAGAAAGAAAATTCGTAAATATACGTAACGAATTTTTTTATTCAGATATTTTATGCAATTGGCTGTTCTGCCTATTTTATCCCCCACACAGATTGTCTGGTGCCTCTTGTATATATTAAAGAAGCTAAATGGCAAGAAGTATAAAAAGGTTAGTGCTATTGGTTATGATGACAATCATAACCTGTAGCATATATTATACCATAACCTATTTCAAACTTGAACAAAATCTGTCAAACGATGTGGCTGAAGTTGTAAGGAGTAGAAGTATGAACATTCTATTTACCTAGAACCTAATTCTAGAAATTAATTAATAAATACAATTTGGAATTCAAATCAATCTTTATTTTTCCTAATAAAATATGTCAAAATATGTTTGTTGATAGTTACTAAGGTAACAACATGTAGTTACCTAAATAACATAGGGCATCCGTAATGATTCCGCAAAGGTATCTAAATATGAAAGTATATTGTCTGTGACGTCTTCATATCAATGTCGGTGCATGTGCCTGAATGGTTACGAATTAGCTTAGTGTCAAGTTATAAATTAGCGTAGAGTGAACACGCGTTTATATAGGACATTGATTTTGATGTCATTGTGAAGCACAATTAAGAGGCGAAGTAATACAATATAAATTTTTGCCGAAATATTGATGAGAATCGGATTAAATTAGAAATTAAAAATGCTTGAAGGTTTTATCTTTTATTTACTCGTAAATATGTTCGGAATTTACGGAATAGAAAATCATCAAGCTGGAATTATATCATAGAAAAGCTCGCGTCAAAAGGAATCCATCGAGCCTAAAGAGTGAACATGTCAAACCCAGAGAGACATGTCAAATAAAATATATGAACCAAGTCTTTAAAATAAATACTTTCAATGAGAGATTTACGTGTAACACATCACAGTTTTATAAATGGAATTTATACAATTTCATGTCATTTTCTTGAATGAAAATGTTATATTCCAAGTGATCAGTTTAAAACAGAAGTTTATGTACCCACAGTATATTGATGACCCCTTAAGGTTGATCGGACACATGTATAGGTAAAATCGGCAATGTATAGATAAAAATCTGAATTTTTGATATGTTATTTATTGCTAACTCATACGTATAAAATAATTTTTTTGAAAAAATCTTACGAAGAGTAAGATTTGAATTAACCATGAAAGATTGGAAATTTAATATGTTTTGAATTGCAAATGTTGAATGAACGCATACATTTTCGATACTGTTGCTCCACCTTCTCTAGATTAAAAAAATTCATTACGAAGGAGATGCTTCAACTTAGCGAATTTTCTTAAAATACATAAATCACTTTCTAGCGGTCACACTGTTAGTCTGATCAAAATAAAATGTTGTATATGATTTTAGTATTTGCAAGGCCATTTTTTAAAAAATGACATACGTCAAGGGGAAATGAAGGCATAAAGAAAGAAGAAAACACAAAATACAAAATATCTCTCTTAATATTAGAACAATAAAAAAATGTGTAAGGAATAAAGTTGTAGAAAATCATGTTTGCTACAATTCATCGCCTTATCATTTTTGCTCAAACTCTAATATGTACAGAGAGAGTGAGGAATTTAATTTTCAATTTTAACCGTCAATATTTCTGTAAATATTAGCGTAACAGAAAAAATGATAAGAAACAAAATTACAGTAAAACTTAATACCTACAACTTTATTTCTTATAAATTTTTCGATTTTTCGAATATTAAGGGAGATATGTGAAATTTTGTGTTTACCCCTTGCTTTAAAACCCCCTTTCCCCTTGTCCGATTTTACCCATTAACGAACTTGACTTTTTGAATACGAAAAGCGCCTCAAATACCTAATTTCATTCCGACAAAATGAAAACTGTGACCGCTAGAGTGATTACAGACACAAATATATATATATATATATATATATATATATATATATATATATATGTATATATATATACATATGTCCATAGATATATATATATATATATATATATATATAAATTTTACAGATGGTGATTTTCGACATAGGTAGGATCGATGGACATTTGAAGAAATTTTTGCGAAATTTTGACTTCGGTACGGGACCAATAGCTCTATTTCCTTTCAGGAAATTCGCTAAAAGTAAAAAACTTCTACTTTTATGAATTAAATCTCGTACATTATGTTAAAATTTAAAACGAAAAATAGTCTGACGAAGAGTTTTGTAAAAAATATATTAATTAAAAAGATAAAAATTTATCGAAAATTTTCATAAAATCGTCAAAATATTCGTCAAAAGACGATTATTTATTCTTTTTAGTAATTAAATAATTACATAAATTCGATTACAAGTGATGTTAAATGCTATCTAAATTTAAATAATTAATCTTCAGATTAAAATTTTTAATTTCTGGTAAAAAAAGTGTTTCTGTTTATTATGAAATGTTCTGTACTGTCCGGTCAACCTTAACTATATACATAGTTTATGAAGCTCTCTATGACAGTGTAAATAGGAGAATTATCATCTAAAGGTAGGTAAATGATGTGAATGCTATGTGACACTGTCATATTTATATTATTTGACATTACCACTGTTAGTTTAAGTAAGTATTTTGAATTGAAATTAAATCCCTTGACAGACTAGGATATTAGCACATAGGTGTATATACAACCTTTTTACAGAAGTTTCAAATCTTAGTAATTTAACGTTCAAGTATCGATCGAGTGCATAATATTGTGAAAATACAAATAGTAAGAAAAAGAGAAAAACATTTAATTACCTTACAAACCCCGGCTACAGTAAAATAAGAGAAATGTATTATAAAAAGCTGCAGTCTCATTTTACTGTAGTCGGGTTTTTTAAATTATATAATTTGGTTTTGTTTTATATACATTTTTATTTATTTATTTAATGTTTCTTGCCAACCTTAATACCATGCAGAAAGGATGCACAGAACAAAGAAACTAAAGCAAGTTTATAGAGGTTGAAGGGCACATAAAATAATAGAATGTGTGATCATTTTTTAACTCGGTCACTCAAACGCAAATAAAAGATAATGATATTTATATCGAATATTTCATAAAGTCATATTGTCCAGTATTTCATTAGGTCCAAATTTCATTCCGATTTACTTTTCGGTAAAAATGAAATATTAAACTCAATAGCTACATAGTCCTTAAAAGTTTTTACAAATGTGCTCACTTCCACCTTATGCGCCATTGTGCTCCCCCGTCTATTGCAGTCTGACGAGTTTCGCTTCTCTTATATGTTGGCAATAGCCCAGAGCTTTCTGTTCGGGGTTCTCCTGAAGGTTCTTATATTTGGGGTGAGATACAGCGGATATCTGCTGTAACCGAAAGGTTCGCAGTTAAAGATGATGTGTCTGGTTGTTTCTTCCTCTTCGCTGTACAGTTTGCACAAATGGATCCATTGTGAAGTCCATTAATTTAATCCATTAATTTAAAGTAATTAATCTGATAACCTTCCGAAGCTGTATTCTGTTCAGGTTGAGTGTGTTCAAAGACACTCGAACACTCGAAACAGTATTTGCCTGAGTTTTTGTTACAATATACTTTCTCAGTGATCATGGTGTTTAGAGTCTATCCACTCGTTGATCACTATTATCAGCAGTATGTTCAAGGAAGTAAGTATGTCGAGTTTTTTTTATTTATATAATATTTAAAATAGGTTTTATGAATACTTTATTATATAAAAAACCTCTAGTACATATAGTAATAAGTACTTCTATTATTATTGTTCAAACTATTCATAATAATATGAAAACATTATGAAGTTAAGAGCCTTTTAACTACCAATAAAAACTGTTTCAATATTTAATAACGAACGACATTTTTATTCGGGATAAAAACGTTTTAATATGAAAATTAGAATATTAAAATTTTCCATGCAGTGCATCCTTTAAGAAAATGACAATAAATAATGAAATCAATATCAATTGACAGAGGAATCATTGAATTTTTTTTTATTAAAAAAAAACTTTTTAACAAAAACTAGAACCGACGAAAGAAGAAAGTAACTGAAAAGCAATTTTTTGGCACCGAAAATCAAAATTATTTAGTTATATACATTGACTTAGTTTTTTTTGCTTTTCAGTTACTTTCTTCTTTCGTCGGTTCTATTTTTGTTAAAAAGTTTTTTTTTTCACTTTTCAGTGCCTTTCTTTTTTTGTACATGTTATGGTGTCAAAAGAACTACATAAGTGTGCCAAGTTTCAACAGAATCGGTTCACAGATGACAATTCAGTGGGTAAACAATCCATTTTCCCCTATTTTTCTACCCTTAGGCACGAAATTTTTCTTCTTCAAATTTTATGGTTTCAACTTCGAAGTATACCCAATCCAACAAAAAAGGATGTAAAAATTTATGCGTGGTCATACCATAACATATATATACATATATATATATATATATATATATATATATATATATTATATATATATATATATGTATATATATATATATATATATGTATATATATATATATATATATATATATATATGTATATATATATATATATATATTTATATATATATGTATGTATATATATATTACCGTTATATATATATAACGGTATTGAGTGCTTTCAACACAGAGTTGACACACAGAATACGATATTATGCAATATACAATTATATGATATTTGTTCTTTAGTGGAAGCTCTGGGAAGTCTTTTCAAAGTCGGCTACTCTGTAAAACGTTGTTTTTATGCATGCGTGATCATACATAAAAAAAAATAAAAATTTTAAAATATACAGGTTCAATGGAGTACCTCCTTCTTTTCGTCGGTAAAAAATTTGATTCAAATTATTGGGATGAAATAACAAACATTTTTCACAACAGCCATAGTTTTTGTGGAAAATCTCAAAACGAATAATGCACAAATTTTTTCAATTCAAAATAATTTTAGGTCGTTTTAAAAGTATGTGACAGATCAAAGGGATGTTTACGTATTCTTTCGATGTTTATCGAAGGTTTTTCATTACATTTTTCTTTATGATTAAGGTGAATTTTCAGAAAACTTTTGATATTGTTTGCTACGTTGAGTGAATTACGAATGTATTTAAAATGGATTGAGCTTTGAAGGTGTTACCCTTTGTATAAAACAAAGTAAATCTAACAGTAATTTAGTGGAGATTTATACAAACTGTTCCCATAGACGGAGCCGTTATACTTTTCTTACTTTTCTTGACTTTTCTGTGTGTCTATCAAGGTGTACAGAATACTATTTAATAGGGAATATGCATGAAAATTTTTTTCACTTGATTTGAAGCATGTTTACTTGACAAATATCAAGGTAAAATTACTTTTTAAAAAACTTTAAAAATAAGCGAGATATGAATGATGGAAATTCCCGATTAGACAAAGAGGGTGATAGCCCTCTTGATATGTTATGTGACGTCATATTACACTTTCACCATTTAAAATACACGTAAAACTCCGTTTTTAGTATTTTTGCAAGAAAGAGACAGATAATAATCTTTAAAAGCTTATAGCTTCCTTGATATTTGTCGGATTTTAATTTCGTTTTTAAATATTATTACAGTATTAACAGTATTTTCATATTCTGAAAATAAATTTGAAAAAAAATTTTCATGCATATTCCCTATTGATGTATAAATGTCCCCTGGAGCTTACTGACCGAAAGTAAGATAAATGTCTTGGCTTTGATATTGTTAATGTACTTTAATCTTGATCTTGTCAGTATTTCAAAAGTCTTGATCTTTTAGCAGTCACTTAAAATTTAAATCATAATTTGTCTAGTAAAATTAAGTTTTGTATTGGTATTATTAATTTATTGTAATCTTCCAACTAATACAAAAAGGAGGGCTGATTTAACTCATCAGTTTGTAGTTTGGAAGTTTTAAAGGCAGTGTGGAACTTATAATGTTGAATTGAGCGTGTAGAGAGTGTTAAGTAAGAAAAATAAATTACGAAAGCTTCTTTTAAAAGAAAATAAGCTACAAAGGCTCAGTTCGAAAATATATTTTCTCTGATCTATTCGAAATTTATCGTCATGAATCATATCATTTTGACTTTCTAACTAATTTTTCTCTTTCTAGATATTTGAGAACACTTCTTGCTCATATTTGTGTCGAAATATGAACAAAGTGCTTTTATTTGTATGGAAAGTTGTTAAAATATATTTAGAATAGAAACGAAGTCCGAAAACCAGTCCGAGTGGCTTAGTTGTTCTGGTAGTTTGCCAATTAATTAAAAACAAAAACAAAATAATTGGGTGGTTAATTCACTAAAGTGTCGGTGTATGGACAAGAAAGAATGTAACCGGCTATGCTTGTGCAGGTTTTTCTTTCACAAACTCCAGATGAATATTAGCAATGAAGTTCCTATCAAAGTCGGCTGCACATCCAACCGACTCCCAGTCCACATATAAATTCCTTGTCCTATAGGGGTTGGTAAAAAGGACTAGAATGGCCTACTTGTCAGGCTTCGATCTCCCGCTGCTACTACTACTACTTCTACTACGAAGTCCGAAAAGGGTCATTTTCGGTTTCATTTTCTACCTTCCAAACAGTTTAATAAAAAATTAATATCAATATTCAAAATGATGTAGTTCTTCATACTATCTACTCTGAAAACATTGGATCTGTTCATAGAGATACCCGGTGGAACGATGATACAAGTTTGATAATATCTAAATGCAAACATCACAGAGACGAACTAAATGGTGTTTAAGCGGCGCCAGTCACTCAGGATATTACAAAAAGAACTAAAATAATAAAGTGTTGCTATACTTTTGTCAGTTTGTCTAATGTAGTTATAAGATCAATACCCTTACACTTTATCTTCAAAGGACTGCGTGTTTCCGAGAAAACTTCAAGTCAATCTTTACATGGCTGATTTTCAAAAATTATGCTAGTTAATCTGAATTTAGATTGATTAAAAGGGGAGCTCATGAACAAAACTAACATATTTTCATTTTTGCTTAGTTATATTGCATGAATACTGTTTAAAATAAAATAGTGGACCAAACTACGCCTGATAGTTGGCGAATACTACCTACAGGCAAATGAATAGCACATAAGCTGAATACCTAAACAGTGAAGTAATAACACTGATTTTGCTGAACCAACTACGCGATACAGTTCGGATTCTATGTAATTATCAAAACAAATGGATGAATGTTAAACGTGAATGTTAAATGAATGAGTGGATTAATGTTAAACACTGTTATCACTGGGAAAATATACGGCAGCAAATGCTCGGTAAGATACTGCTTCGGAAGAGGCTGCCCTAGACGGGCAACACTTCGACCATAAGGTCCACTGTGATGCCTAAGGATGTGAGTAGAGTGGAAGGAATTTTTGTCTCCCAGTTTCCGAGTAGGCATTCTGCGCAGACATAACGCTTTAGACCGCTCGCCCACTTGGACTAGCAAAGAATGAGTAATATAAAGAACTAACTGAGTAATATAAATAACTACAATACTACCATAACTAATATAACGCAACAATACTATAACAATGGGATTTTCCATTAAGGTTAAGAAGACATTAGTATGAAGCACAAGGGTATACTATATAGACTAACATGTCATTGAAAGTTTATTAATATTGATATGAAAAACTACCTCACCTACCAGGTATGGAACCTTAGTCCTCTGAATTTCATGCCCAGTGTGCTTAACGTTACACCACAGATGATATAGATAGATGAATCTATTTTTTCCTATCATTGACAGCATTACTTTGAAGTCAATATTAACTGATTATTTCAGACATTTGTGTACACTTAAATCGTCACAGTACTATACCAATGTCTATTTCTATTTAGGTTAAGAAGACATAAGTATGAAAGAAAATAAATAAATTTGTATATTTTTAAAAAAGGAACTTTTTTTTATTCAAATTTTATTCTTTTCTTATTCAAGTTTCAATGATGGATATCCCCCCCCCCTGGTGGTTAGTTTATTTCCATTCAAATTTGACCGTACTTTTCAAGTCTAGAACACACAAACAAAATTTCAGCTCGTTGATTTTTAGTTTTTGAGTTATCGTGTGTACAGACATACATGAGCACAGGCGAACATGCGGAAATGAACTAATGAGGTCATTTTATGAACAGCATTACCAAACATTTTATACGTGATCAATATTTTCAACCGTTAAAAATTCGAGACTAAACTTAATATACCCTGGTATATATATTATATATATATATATAATATACACCGAGTATAAAAATCTATACTAAATTTTATATAATCTGATCGCACTTATCAGAATCCAGTATGAGAATAGTAAGAAAATTACTGCTATATATAACTATATGTAAATAAACTGTATAAACTCTTTCCTTCAAGGATAGTATTAAAACAGGATTTAACTATTGTCGCTTAGTAAAATGTCGCTCATTGCAAGGGCCGTATACAATATATAACATATGTGTAAAGTATATACCTACACCCATCTGGTAGTATTATAGTTATTATCTGTTGAGTGTATATCCTTTTCGAAATGTCAGTGATATCAGTGTACATATATATATTACACAGATCTACATGTTCAAATGTATTGCATGTATGCATGCATATCTAACTGTAAATAGGTATATCACTAGAGCGTTGTATAAGGTATGAGAGATTATTCCTTCCGGTGTAAATCTCACTACAACAGTATAAATGTTACTGTTCATCTATTTTATTAACAAATGTAGATAGAACCATATTCTCTACACATAATAATATATTTTATATCAGAGTATTATCAATTGCTTAGAATGAGCAAAACAAGTACGTTTATGTAGGTACTATGGACCATAAAGGTTGATGTCATTTTTTAGCGAATTTCCTGAAAGGAAATTGAGCTATTGGTCTCGTACCGACTTCAAAATTTTGCAAAATCTATCATCTATGGACATATATATATATATATATATATATATATATATATATATATACATAAATATATATGTGTGTGTGTCTGTAATCGCTCTAGCGGTCACAATTTTAAACTGATTGGAATGGAATTTGGTATTTGAAGCGCTTTTGGTGTTCAAAAGGTCAAGTTTATTAATGGGTAAAATCCGACAAGTGAAAAGGGGGGTTTAGAGGGAGGAGGAAACACAAAATTTAACATATCTCCCTTAATATTTGAAAAATCTAAAAATTTATAAGAAGTAAAGCTGTAGGTATTAAGTTTTACTGTTATTTTGTGTCTTATCATTTTTTCTGTTACCCTGATATTTACAGAAATATTGATGGTTTAAGATTGAAAATTAAATTCCTCAATATCTCTGTACACATTAGAGTTTGAGCAAAAATAATAAGGTACTGAATTGTAGCAAACATGATTTTCTACAACTGTATACCTTACGCATTTTTCGATTGTTCTAATATTAAGAGAGATATTTTATATTTTGTGTTTTCTTCTTTCTGTATGCCCCCCCCCCCTTTCCCCTGGACGTTGTCATTTATTAATAAAAGTAGCCTTGCAAATACTAAAATCATATACGACATTTCATTTTGATCAGACTAAAATTGTGACCGCTAGGAAGTGATTTATGTATTCTAAGGAAATTAACTAAGTTGAAGCAGCTCCTGCGTAACGAATTTTGTTTACAGGTTTCTTATGTCTAGAGTTTCTGTATTAATATATTCTTCGAATTTTTTAAATTTTATAATCGATTGTTGTCTATTTACCCTTTTGAATTTTTGGCAAACAATTATTACTAATAATAACGTTCCACTAAATCAAACTGATTCTTCATTTATCAAAATAAGATTGGCATCTTACCCTACAGCTGTAAATATTTATAACATGTATTCACGTAAGTACAAATGGCGTTTAAAGTCGAGATATCATTTCAAAACTTTATAATTAATTTGTGCCTTATTTATTTGGATATCGGAAAAATATTTCGAATAAAAACATTAGTTTTATATACTTATTAAACTAAAAATATAAAAATACAATAAAATGTTAGCTGAAATAAAAATAACTAAGTAACAATGTAAAAACTATTGTCGTAATTAAGCAAACAGGTAATAAATAAAAATACAAAATAATTTGACAATAAACATTATTATAATTTTTTTTTAATTTTGTGTGCAGGGGCGGGTTGGGTTAAATTAATTATCTACAAAAAGATAAAGAGTGGATATGTACCTAATGCTCCGAAATTAATCGTTGAAAGAGTGATTTTCTGATATGAGGTGTTCAGCATTCTTCCGGATTGACCGATGTTTAAATAGACTTGGGATAAATGAGGTGAATGGCATGTTTAAGAAGTTTCTTATCATACAGCTCATCGGCTAATTTGGGGTTGTAGCCATGATCATTCGCGATTTAATTATATTAATGATATTTAATTCTGAATTAAATGTGTCATTGACGGAAACTATTCATTGATTTAAAAGCCACCCTTTTATGGGCATGCGGGTGGAAATATGATTTGTGGATTACAATGTCTGAATGGTTTGGTTTATGGAAGACAGTAAATTTGTGGGTGTTGTTGTTGTAGAAGCATACTATTCAAAATAAAATTATTGTTACGAAAATCTCCAATATTTGTTTGATTTAATAATTATAATGGATTTTCGTAAAGTAAGGACAAATGCTCAGTACAAAAAATGACAAAAATAAAACATTTAAATTTATAAATTTTTTATGTCTATTGTCCGACTTTAGATTTACCTGTATTATGGGCCACAAAGTTTGTGTCCTTTTTTCAGATTTGTATGGTCATTTTGTGCCTTATTCATTCGGTTTTGGGGAAAATGTTTCGAACAAATGTTGTTCATTTTAAATGTACTAACAAGTTTATCCGTACATTTTCCCAAAAACCGAATGAATATGGCACAAAAAAACTTGTGTGCGGCCCCCCATACGTACAAATTATTAAACTACTGTTAGACTAAAAAATTGTAGAATAGAATAAAGATAGCATATATGTCTGTTAGCAAGACCAGTTACAGCAGGTTATAATGTTAGTAAATTAATTTTTTTTAATGAAATAGCAAAGAGTGCTTGAAAAAATATTTTATCAGAATAATTTATGACTATAATGTGACTCGCCTTTTCAGAATAAAATTTATATATCACTTTATTATATTGCATAAAAAATAAATTTTTTTAACTAAACTTTATATGAAACAAAAAATAAAAATTTTTTTTGATAAAAAATTATTGTTATAAATTATGAAAAATTAGTTATACGTATAGTAACTACCTGGTGTTACTCATACAATTTATTTCAAGCATTATATTAAATATATATATATATATATATATTGGAGAATAATTTTTTTTACTACGCCACTGTTTAAAATTTAGTATTGATATTTTTTCATATTTTTATTATTCAAGAAAAAATAATTTATATAATTATTGGTTTATGCTAGTTGAGAATTTGCATAGTTTCAACAGACATTTGCTTAGATCAGAAATGACTTGCGTATATACAAGCTTACTTCGATATTTCAGCACATATTTAAAATCAGTTACAAAACTCATCTCATGGAGTGAGTTACAAAAAGAAAGTAGTTACAAAGAGTATTTCTCTCTGGAAGTTACAAAAATTACTTCTCTCTGTGAGCTACAAAAAGAAGACAATTACTAAAATTAGTTGATTCACATCAATTAATCAGATGGTATTTAAAATTTTTATTTCTTCAATTTACAAGTTGAATATTTTTTATGGATTGTGCTGAAGTATCGAATGGGCGAATTAATGGTTTCTATCTGATTGTATCTAAGTATATTTTTTTTTGTATAATTTATTTAATTCACTATTCCGAAACTTGTGGTCTCTCAAGCTTGTAACAATTCAATACACACTCTATACACACTTTTGGTGTACAATTTATATTTTATGTGAATATGCATTGACTTTTCAATTTATAACTATATTGTTTGTATACGCTTGGTTTTTTTTTTGGCCGTGTATTTTTTCTTTACAGAAGCGTAATGTCTCTTTATATATACAACTATGTATCTGAATTAAATTTGTAATCCATATTTATATTTTTGCAAATCAGACATATTTGAACATATTTTTTTTTTACTGTAGTGTCTTTTTTTTTATATATACAATATTTCTTTTACTACAGTTCAATTTAGCACATATTCATATAATCTTTGTTTTCATAACTTGTACAACCAATGTTAGTGTTTTAAGGATAGTTGTACTATCAGTGTATTAGATTAGAAATTATTTATTTCAAATATATATTTTATTTTAACATATATTTGTTTTGTTCCCCTTTTTGTACCTTTTATTTTTTTTCAGATTCGAATCACTTGTCGATAACTAAGACACTTACTGGATAGTAAAGATCTTACTACCTCAATATTATCTTTTTTAATGGGCCCAGCTTTTATTGAAAGACTTTCGGTTCAACGTGTTTTTTTTTTATATTTACGTGTATGGCATTAGCACCGATCGTTTTCTAATTTTTATAATTCCACATACAATACTCTGCTTTGGATTTTTTTTCTAAAGTACCGTATATTTAGTTTTCATTATTTTTTTTAAAAATACATCATAATAACTTTTAATTAAAATTACTAAATTAACTTAATTTCATATTTATGAAATTAATTGATAATTCAATTATTTTCTATAAGGTGTTTGGTTTCTTTTTAAAAACTAAACACCGAATTTTTTTTAAATTAAACTCTACTAATTTTTTTTATATACACATATGGAAGCAGAGCAAATATCCATATGTGTCTTTTGTTTTCGATAGTTTTCACAAAGCTCGACTTGTGATTCTGAAATTCTTTTTGAAAGTTGAAATGATTATAATTTTTTCTTTATATTTATACATTTATATCTTTTACATTTTCTTTAATTCTATAATTATATTTAACTTAGTACTAATTTTTTTTCTCTTTCTTCTATTTTGTTTGTGGTTTAAATATTCATTATGCCGAGAACAACTCGTAATACACCAGGTACCCCAGGAGATGACGATCCTCCAGCTTCACCAGATGACTTATTCATCACGCCTCATCAAGTATCAGCGGTTAACTTAGCGGCTATAACTACGCAGATGCAGACTACAGCTCAACAGTTCCATGCGTCAGTGCTGCACGTTTCGGATGTACAGCAACAAATACAACATCAAAGCAAACAGATAAGTAGCATTACCGATGCCTTGGCAACAATTACAACTACTCTATCAAATAATAGCACTAGTTCAAATCAATTAACTTCAAATTTTAGTTTTTTTGCAAAACCGAGTATTGATTCCTTTATAAATAAAATCACTATTCTGGACATTTCGGTTCCAGAAAATATTATACAGTTTATTGTCGATACTCAACATTTAGTTAATTAATTTTTTACCTATAGACGTTCTTTTGAAATCTTTAATCAATAGGTGTGCTTCGAACGCACAAACATTTTGGTCTACTTGTTTGGCTGACTCTTTGTCTTGGCAAAATATTAAACATAATTTATTACAAGTTTATATTCCACCTTTGACTAAACAGATATTAATTGATAGATTAGTCCGGCGAAATCAACCTGACACTGAAAAATTTTCGACATTTGTTCCTTCAATAATAAAATTCGCGAACATCCTACTTAATGATTCATCTGAATCCGAAATCATACAAATTATTTTTGCTCATGCCAATAATTCTGTACTATCTATTCTTGGTTTATATCAAATTCCCGATACTTATAAAGATTTGTATCAACTAATCACTAAAATTGAGGAAATTCAAGCGCGAATAACTACAACACCCGTCAGTGTAAACGTTACTACAATTCAAAATACGCATAATGACTCTAAATTTTTTTGTACCTTCTGTAAAGGTACTAATCACAATTTTAAATATTGTTTTAAAAGAAAGAAGGATAATATAAATGTTAGTACTACGGTTCCAAAAAACTCGCAATAGACCCCAAGTTTCTTATTAATGATGTTATTTTTAATTATACTATTTTACCTCTACAAACCATTTTCATTCAAGGTTATCCTTTATTAACACTTTTTGATTCCGGTGCTACTGTTAATGCTATTAAAACTGCGACTTTTAACAAGTTAAAATCTAACAATAGAAACATCGTCACCGAATCAATTGATAAAACTATTTCTTTGCCGGGAAATAATTTTTTAAAATGTAATTTAACTGCGAAACTTCATTTTAAATTGGCTAATTTTTCATGGACTCAAACTTTTTTTTTGGTAGATTCATTACCGTTTGAGGTAATTTTAGGTGTTGCCACACTTAAAGATTGCAACATCATTTTGGACTTCTTTAAGTCGACGATCAAATTTTATTTTCATCCTAATGTTGAAATACCGTTTTCGGGTTTTTGTAACAATAATCGAATTATTAATACCATTGTCGAAGCGAAAGTAAATCTTAATAGCAAACAAACCAAAGTGTTGCAAACACTTCTTCAAAAATTTAAATCGATTTTTTCTGACATTCCTGGTCTTGCCAAGGGTTTTGAATATAAAATTAAGTTAATCGATAACATTCCGGTTTGTAAAGCTCCTTACTATCTAGCACCCGATAAAGCCAGACTTTTGGACGAGCATGTTCAAGAGCTTGTTACACAAGGGGTACTTTCTCCTTCGAACTCTAATTATAGCTCACCCGTCTTCTTTGTTAAAAAGAAAGACGATTCTTATCGGTTAGTCGCTGACTATAGGTTTGTTAACAAACATATAGAGTTTGATCCGATAAGTTCAGCCAGTATGGCTCATATTTTCGCTAGCTTAGGTAATTCGAAAGTGTTTACACTCCTCGACATGAAATCCAGTTTTCATCAGATAAAATTATCAGATGACTCGAAACATGTCACCGCGATCGTCACACAATATGGTCTGTTTGAGTACAATACCATGCCTTTCGGGCTAAAGGTGGCTAGTCAATCAATAGCTCGTTTTTTAAATTCCAGTCTCGCAGAATTTCGTCATAAATTTCTTCTTATTTATTATGACGATTTAATTGTACATTCACCCGACATTGAATCACATTTAAATCACCTGAATCTCTTGTTCACTAAAATAAAGTCTATCGGTATCACTATTAATCCTTCTAAGGCTCGATTTTGTATGTCGAGGGTACGTTTGTTGGGTAGCGTAATATCCGCTGAGGGACGCTTTATAGACCCTATTAAGGTGCAAGCAATCAATGACATGCCAACTCCAAAAAACGTCAAAGAAGTTATGCGTCTAGTTGGGGCTGCGGCTTTTTACTCCCGCTATATTCCCATGTTCAGTCAGATTGTAGCTCCGTTAAACGATTTAAAAAAGAAAGGTGTAAGGTTCAAAATTACTAAGGTTCATCTTGATGCAATCTCTACTTTAAAAAAATCTTTAGTAAGTGCGCCTGTCTTAAAACATCCTAATTTTGACAAACCTTTTGTGCTACAAACTGACGGATCAGCTACTGGTCTGGGCGCGGTATTACTTCAAAAGTATGATGACGGTTTGCACCCCATTATGTACTGTTCTCCAAAATTGAATCCAGCCGAATTAAAATATAACAGTCACGAATTAGAACTTCTCGCAGTAGTGACGGCCCTAGATAAATTTAAAGATTTTTTAACCGACCGCAAGTTTACTCTACAGACTGATTGCAGGTCGTTATTGTGGATTTTTAATACCCCCAATAAATTTAATAAATTATCTAGGTGGATCCTTAAAATTTCGAGATATGACTTTACCCCGGAACATATTAAGGGCAAATTGAACAATATGGCCGATTTTCTATCTAGGTTATACGAAACTGACCATTTAATAGTGAACAAATTTTCTGATTCAAATCAAGATTCAGGCAAAAATTTCATTAAAGTTAAAGAGTTGCATAGCAATGATCCAGGTTATGCAAACCTTTTAAAAAAGATAACCAATACTTTGGATCAAACTGACTTAGAATCGGTGAATGAAGAAATCAGGAACAATGCGCAACTGAACTTTATTAACGTTTTAGCTAATACAAATTTTGATTACCTTTCTGTTAAATGCGAGCAACGTAACTCTCCCGAATGTAAAATCATTTATCAAAACCTTAAGGCTCAGATAAATGTCCCTAATTTTTGCATAAAGGATGGGTTAATATATAAGTTCGTCGGAAAGAATCGACTAAAACGTATATTTTTACCTGATAATTTACTCGACTATGTTCTTCGATATTATCATGATTCCAAGTATGCTGCGCATAATTCAGTAATTAAAACATTTCGTGAAATTAGTAAAATTTTTTACTACAAAAACCTCTATGCAAAAGTAAGGGACTATGTCAGAACCTGTAAAGTGTGCCAGGCTATAAGGCCATATACACGTAACGATAAGGTTCAGTTGAGTAGTTCCGCGCCGGAGTATACCCTACATACTTTGTACGTCGACTTTATCGGTCCTATTATTAGATCAAGTGAAGGTTTTAAATATATTTTTTCTATTGTAGATGGATTTTCAAAATTTGCTTTCGCCTTTCCATGTAAAAGGCAGACCAGTGACGTTGCCATTTCACTGATACAGAAGATTTTCCTGCAAAACGGATATCCGACGGTTGTTGTAGCCGACAACGGACCAGCCTTTGCATCGATCAAGTGGAAAACCTTCTTATTTAATAATGGTATTAGAGCTGCCTACTGTTCGAGCTATACACCATCTTCGAACAAGAGCGAGTGCCTCAATCGACAGATAAAATATAATTTAGGATGCATTCTCAAAGAATATTCTGTAGACCATAAAAATTGGTCAAAATTTTTGAGTTTTGTAATTTTCAATTACAACAACTCCTACAAAAGTACAATCGACTCAACACCAGCTGAAGTTTATTTTGGTAGAAAGTTAATGACGCCGTTTGTGATTATAAACGAATTAACTGAGTTAATCACGAGTTCTGCTAAACCATCACAAGCACATATACAAGATGCGTTAAAGATTGCTCACCAACAACGAGTCAACCAAACTTTAAATAAACCAACGCTGTCTAAATATAAAGTGGGTCAATTGGTCATGGTTAAAAACTTGGCCCCGAATATGAACAAGAATATCGCACCTAAATTCGCTTCAAAATTCAATGGACCGTACAAGATAATAAAGTTCACTACACCAACTTCAGTTAGGCTAAAAGCTCCAAAATCTAATAAGAAAACCTTCGGCATGTCGATATACAACATTCGGCCATACTATCTCAGAGGATATCAAGGGAATGGTAACGTTACTGCATCCTAATTAAACATCTAAATATATTTAAATCTTCACGTCTAATCCACATTTGTAAGATTTTTTATTCATCTATTCATGTCATTCTTGCTTTAATATTTTCCAATTAGCATGTCGCTAATTTTTTGGCCCCCTGGAGTGGAGAATAATTTTTTTTACTACGCCACTGTTTAAAATTTAGTATTGATATTTTTTCATATTTTTATTATTCAAGAAAAAATAATTTATATAATTATTGGTTTATGCTAGTTGAGAATTTGCATAGTTTCAACAGACATTTGCTTAGATCAGAAATGACTTGCGTATATACAAGCTTACTTCGATATTTCAGCACATATTTAAAATCAGTTACAAAACTCATCTCATGGAGTGAGTTACAAAAAGAAAGTAGTTACAAAGAGTATTTCTCTCTGGAAGTTACAAAAATTACTTCTCTCTGTGAGCTACAAAAAGAAGACAATTACTAAAATTAGTTGATTCACATCAATTAATCAGATGGTATTTAAAATTTTTATTTCTTCAATTTACAAGTTGAATATTTTTTATGGATTGTGCTGAAGTATCGAATGGGCGAATTAATGGTTTCTATCTGATTGTATCTAAGTATATTTTTTTTTGTATAATTTATTTAATTCACTATTCCGAAACTTGTGGTCTCTCAAGCTTGTAACAATTCAATACACACTCTATACACACTTTTGGTGTACAATTTATATTTTATGTGAATATGCATTGACTTTTCAATTTATAACTATATTGTTTGTATACGCTTGGTTTTTTTTTTGGCCGTGTATTTTTTCTTTACAGAAGCGTAATGTCTCTTTATATATACAACTATGTATCTGAATTAAATTTGTAATCCATATTTATATTTTTGCAAATCAGACATATTTGAACATATTTTTTTTTTACTGTAGTGTCTTTTTTTTTATATATACAATATTTCTTTTACTACAGTTCAATTTAGCACATATTCATATAATCTTTGTTTTCATAACTTGTACAACCAATGTTAGTGTTTTAAGGATAGTTGTACTATCAGTGTATTAGATTAGAAATTATTTATTTCAAATATATATTTTATTTTAACATATATTTGTTTTGTTCCCCTTTTTGTACCTTTTATTTTTTTTCAGATTCGAATCACTTGTCGATAACTAAGACACTTACTGGATAGTAAAGATCTTACTACCTCAATATTATCTTTTTTAATGGGCCCAGCTTTTATTGAAAGACTTTCGGTTCAACGTGTTTTTTTTTTATATTTACGTGTATGGCATTAGCACCGATCGTTTTCTAATTTTTATAATTCCATATACAATACTCTGCTTTGGATTTTTTTTCTAAAGTACCGTATATTTAGTTTTCATTATTTTTTTTAAAAATACATCATAATAACTTTTAATTAAAATTACTAAATTAACTTAATTTCATATTTATGAAATTAATTGATAATTCAATTATTTTCTATAAGGTGTTTGGTTTCTTTTTAAAAACTAAACACCGAATTTTTTTTTAAATTAAACCCTAATTCAATTTTTTACATACACAATATATATATATATATAATAGTAATAAAAGATATAAAAATTTATATTTTCTACGACAATATTATTTTCACATAGGGGAAAAATATTTGTACGAAAACATTAATACACACACCCACACATATATATATATATATATATATATATATATATATATATATATATATATATATATATATATATATATATATATATGTATATAAATGTTATATTAAATGTTTTACAATCATATTAGGATATTGTCAAATCGATAGATATTCCGTTAAAAATACGCATACACTGCATATTACAATTAAAATTTAAAATTGCAAAAAACAATCTTAATTTCCCGCTACCTCCACCAAATTTATATGTAAAATTATTGTGCTAATAATGCCTATACATCATTTTGGAGACTTGGAGCTGATAATCTTCAATCGATTAAACAGATTTTTATAAAACAGAATTAAAAACCACGACAGAAAACAGCTAACTAATAAAAATTATTGTAATCAAACCGGCCCACGCGTTTAAGAGTTATGATGCAACACACAAGCAGACACACATAGGCTTTAAACTTATTTAAGACGCCCCTCTTTTTGTGTCGGGGATTAAAAATAAATTTTTATGCAGGCTTATAAGTAAACTATGAAATACCCTACACTGAAGAAACTTACACGAAATAAATCTTGGAATAAATGTATACAGATCATTTTCTAAGTTAAATAGCTTTCTCATATAGATAGATAGATTGTAGCGGCTGTCCTGGACGGTCTACACTTCGACCATAAGGTCCATTGTGATGCCGAAGGATGTGAGGATGTGAGTGGAGTGGATGGAATTTTTGTGTTTATATTTCAAATTTTTCCCCATTTCCTATAGGTAATTTCAAAAAACCTAGAGTTCTCTTTGATTATTTTAATAATCTTTATGAACTTTTGTGTGAAGACTAGGAATTGGTAGGATGTGAGGCTGCAGCTGACTCTTATAGGAACTATGCCGATATTCATCTGGAGTTCGTGAAGAAAACTGCAGAAAACTTTCACAAGCATAGCCGGTTAATTCGTTCTTGTCCATACGCCGACAATTTAGTCAATTAACCGCCCTTTTTTTTAAATAATTGACAAACTGCCGATGTCGGGATTTGAACCCATTACCTCCCAGTTCCAAGTAGACATAACACCTTTTTCACATAGATTTCACTTCTTTTGTAGAAGAACAACTTTGTTTTTGCTGGGATATCAAATTTTTTTTTTATGCGAAAATGCCCATGTCAAATTTTTGTTTTTAGTAATTATCTTAATTTTTGAGATAATTATCCAAAAGCGTATATTTTCAGTGTACCGTTTTAAAATGTTCTGCCATAGTTATTGCAAGTAATTCTGGTTTGTGGCTATCTTATACCATATAACTTTAATAAATATTAAGTTCTAAGAGTTATCTTGATGTTGCCAATTACTCGATTTCTGGAAGTTTTAAAGTTTTAAGGACCTAATAAATATGCATTCAAAGCAAAGATATTTATAGTATGCCAAACGGTATTACCAGTCCAAGTGGTCGAACTGTTAACGCCACTCTGTAGAGAACTAGGAGGTTGCGATGGGAGTTCGTCAATTAAATTAAATTTATAAAAATGAAAAGTATTATGGTGGTTAATTGACGAAACTGTCGGTGTATGGTGAAGTACAAAAGTAATCCGCTATGCTTATGAGGTTTTTCTGCAACTGGCTTTGTTTGTAAAGGTTATTTGGAGTTTCCTTTCACAAACTCTAGATGAATATCGGGATAATTCCTATCAAAATCAGCTGCAGTAGCACAACCTACGAATTCCTAGTCTACATAATACAAATTTATTTTAGGGGTCGGTAATAAAAGTTTAGAAAGGTCTAATTGTCAGGCTTTGACCTCTCTTCCGCTGCTACCACATGTCAAACGTTGCAGTTTCATTTTCGAAAATTTCTGAAGAAACCTTTTTTGCCTTTGGTATCAACAATGCATAACACGGCTGCATATCGTCCATTTTATTTTATTAAACTTCCTTTTTATTAAACGTCATCGTATTTTTTCTTGATCCACTAAACAATGTGATATACATATAAACTACTTTAAGCTCATAACATGAATCTGTTTATCCGTTACATTCAGTTTCCAAGTAGAGAAAAGTTTTATTGTGTACCGTTATTGCTGTGTATGGTACCTTAAAATTGTTTTGTTCAACAGTTTTATGTACCGTCACAGTAGCATAAAGTTACCTACACACACTATAGGACATAGGTGGGCAAAGTTTTACTACACTCAGCTCTGAACGAGAGGTAGGTTTTATGGTCACTATTATACAAAATATATAATACATTGAATACATACTCGGGAATTTTGGGCTGGTAATTTGGGGCATAAAATGTACCTTTATCATATATTTGTGTATGAATAAAATATAAATGTTATATAAATTATAAAATATAAATCTTTTCACCTTTTACGTTTACCACTTGACAATTGTAAACCGCTTGTAAATTTTTTTTGATTGTTTAGACTTTTGATAAAATTAGATTTTTGGAAATTCCGAATAATTTTCCTAAACTATTCATATCGGAGAACGAATAAACAATTATTTACCTGATTTAATTATTTTTTCTTCGAAGGGGGTATAGTATAGTGTCATTGAAATTTTGTGACACTGGAATCTGGATACAATAAACATGCCAATGATAAGGCTCGGGAGGGATATTTTGTTACTGATTTCTCAGTAGTTAAATTGTTTAATTACATAAAGTGGGAATTTTATGTTAGCTTACTCAACCTAACTGAGTATCTTCGAGTTAGTCTACTTTGAATTAAAAAAGTGCTATTCGTGCTAGTCGAAATTACTTTCTTTTTTCAAAAGGAATAAAATATTATATATTTTATTCCTTTCTTAAACATTGATATTTCTTAAACAATAAATATTTAATAAAACTATTTCTAAATTGATTGAATAAAATATTGGGCAATAATCGGTAGGCAACCTGTATTGAAACATCGTTCCGTCTTACTTCAAAACATATCTTTCTTACTTACTCTCACTCAGCTTATGGAGAGGCCTTCGGCTCCGGAGAGCCCTTTACACCCACCTCTGCTATAGGACTCTCCAGGCTATACAGCGAGGAGGAATAAACATCGAGTCACATCATCTTTCACTCCAAATTTCTCGATTAAAGCAGGTACAATATTTTCGGTGCATGTCATCTCGAATATATGAACCTTCTAGAAAATCTAATAAGCAAGCTATTAGATGAAACATCTAGAGTTATTTAATTTTGAAATATTCTGCTTAAATGGCGCTAGCATTAATTCATTTATAAAAAATTTAAATTTATTAATAGCCAAAATACAAATTTGCATATTTTTTAGTTATATATATCGACTAGCTGTTTCCCGCGACTTATTAAAATGCATTTATATAGCTATCCCCTGTGGTTTAAATCAAATTGGAGTGGATACCACGTAGTTTCGGTGAATAAATTGATACTCGTTAGTATTAAAATTCCATCATTATAGAATTGGTCCACAGTACAGCACCGTTTTTTTTTTCAAATGATTAGTAACAGGCTAAATTTTTGTCAGTAGCTTCCTTTCCACGAGACGCCCAACTTTTCTCTCGTGAAAATTCTCGATGATAGTGACTAACGAAGCGTGTAAGAGAGTAACTTGTTTGTCTGACGTTAGCAAAAATTTTATCAGTAACAGTTAATTTGTTAGATAAATTGAGAGATTATGTAATAAAGACTTCAAAAAAACTTGTGTCCTACAAAATGGATGGTAAGACAGGCAGGTCTCCCACCCCCATTTTCTAATAACGAGGTAGACATAGTTGTACTTGGCGCTACTTAAATAACCGTAATTGGCGCGATTGAGTGTATTTGAGATAAAAACAATATTAGTAGTCTTTTATGAAGGTTGAAAAAATGAGACCTAAATATTTCTTTAATTTATAAATGAAAACATTTCTTTAATTGTAAATGAAAATTTTACATTGACATGTTCAGAGAGTAGGATTGGGTAATTCAACCACTGAATTTGTAGGACATCAAATTATACATCCCATTAATAATTAACAGCATAAAAATCAGCTTGTTACTAATAACTATGTGTACCCCGTTATTGAAGTCTTTATTACATTATCTCTCAATTTAACTAACAAATTAACTGTTACTGATAAAATTTTTGCTACCGTCAAACAAACAAGTTACTCTCTTACGCGCTTCATTAGTCACTATCATCGAGAATTTTCGGGAGAGAAAAGTTGGGCGTTTTGTCAAAAGGAAGCTACTGACAAAAATTTAGCCTGTTACTAACCATTGAGAAAAAACCGTGCTGTACTGTGGACTGAATATTCTATGGTGTTATAAATATTTAGATTAGAAAATTTATTCAATTCTAGTTGAACAAAATCGTGTATGTTTGTTAACAATCTGAGTTAAATTCATACTTCTTTGGATACCTCATCATCAGTAGTAGAGTGTTTGTGTTTATTTGCTGCAATATGTCATTTCTTTATGTTTGGAAAAACAGCGGCAAATTGAGTTTTGTTTTTATTTTGTATTTCTTGTAAAATAATGTCTGTTATTATACATAGTCATCTCCGTTTTAGTTATATTTTTTTAATGTAATTTACTATATTGAGTAAGAAACTTGCAAAATAACTCTATGTGTGTTAATTTTTCATCATATAGAAAGTACACACATGGATAGTATACCATTATTTTGTTATTTTCTTTTTTTAAATTCGAGCAACAATAGGAGTAAATAGCTAAGGTCACTCGTAAAATCATTTTTATACCCGGTATATAATATGTATCAGTGTAGCTATATTAAGTAAGGTTCCGACTTCGTAACGGTTAAAAAAAAATGATATAATTAGTATATTTCCGCAAATCCGTTCATCCATTTGTCCGTTCGTCCGTAAGTCCGTCAGTAAACACGATGACTTGAAAACGAAAAGAGATGGTGAGCTAAAATTTTGTGCGTTGTAGAAGTTGAATTTATGTTCTTGATAATGACGATTTTGAGTAATTTCCCTTGTATTGGCCAACTGGTTATATCACTTACCGTTTCTCGGAGTACCGAAAAGAACAACACAAGACAAAATAATGGGTGGAACATAAGACCAACCGTTCTTGGAACCAATACACATGGCTAGGATCATGTAAAGGCTCTTATAAAAAGCTTCTCATTAAAAAAGAACTCTGAGCGTTATAACTAGCTTTATAACTGTCCACTAAAAACGTGCCACTCAATAAACATATATACAAAATCAATCTGACAGTGAACGATCATTGCAGATATTGTCATGAGGAAACCAGAACTCACATTCTGTTTGCCTGAGAAAGTCTCTCTCGCAAAAGACACTATAATTTGGAATGGACAGATCTCCAGCCAGGTGAAATCATCGAAGTGTCCCCAAGGGATGTATTACCGATTATCCAGACTATAGGACTCCTGAAACATCTTTGGAAGAAAGGCGGTACAATAGATCAAATTGGTCGCAGCACAAAAGCTCTTTCAAGACTCCTAATTCGAATTTAAGCACTGAACGAATACAGATCAAAACTTTATGCTTTTATTAATAAATATTTTGAAAATTTCCAAGCCTTCTATTTCATGAAACTTTGCACACGTTTTAAAATCTCATGACAATAATATAGGTATTATGGACCACAAAAGTTGTATCATTTTTTTTTAAATTTTATAGTTAGTTTGTAGAGGTAGAGATAGATTGCAAAGGCTGCCCTGGACGAGCTACACTTCGACCATAAGGTCCATTGTGATGCCTTAAGATGTGAGGATGTGAGTAGAGTGGAAGGAATTTGTGAGTAGACTAGGAATTGGTAGGATATGCGGCTGCAGCCGACTATGATAGGAACTATGCCGATATTCATCTGGAGGAGGAAACTGCAGAAAACCTTCTCAAGCATAGCCGTTACTTCATTCTTGTCCATTCGCCGACAGTTTAGTCAATTAACCGCCCCTTTTTTTAAATTAATTTTTAATTAGTTTGAAATTTAAAAAAATGGCATCGACTTCTGTGGCCAAGTGTACCATTGATCAAAGCATATGATTTGTGAAGCTAAAATTCTATACTGGGATGTCGCAATATTTACAAAAAAAAATTTTGCCATGGAAAACTGCCCATAATTTCTGTAAAATAACTAGAGTAGGATACCTTTTGAAGCTGGTGTCCATCGTTTTCAAAATGTATGTTTTGGTATATATTTGTGTATAGAAAATATTTATAAAACATAGCGTTGAATATGCGTACGAGTATCAATCAAACGAGTATCAATTTAGTACTGATCTTGTAATAGACCATGCAAAAGGAAAATATATAAAACCATGTTCATGGAAGAGACAAATGTTGCAATACAATAAATGGTACTCGAATGTTAAGACAATATCGTTGTAAGTTATTTCAATAGGGTATAGGGGAGGCCGAAAAGTGGCCAAAGCCTGGCTAGTAATCCTTTCAAAGCTATTTTTACCGACCAGATAAGAAATGCATATATCCATACTCTTCTATCCTCTACCACAACTGGTTCATTTCTTCTAGCCCTGTGTTTTATCCGACCTACCTGCCTTCTTTGTAAATCACTGGACAGAGCTCCACTTTAGTTATTTTACCTCCGTTTCCAAGTCGGTTGAGCCGAACGCTATAAACCTCATTTTGGCTATCTAAGAACATTTTGTCAGAAGGTAGAAAGGCATATCATCCGCCCCACCACAGTCTGGGGAGCTGGCACCATCCATAAGCCTCATGAGGGATAGATGCCTTTTGAGCCTGTAGTTACCGGTAAACACCTCAACTAGGGGATTTATCTTTTTCCGGTTTTTGACAATGAATAGTTGACCACGCAGTTTAGACTTGTAATTTATTATTTAAATGGTATTGAAAAGGATTTTATTTTACTTAATTAATGAACGTTCATAATTTTCAGTTTTTTCTTAGGAATCATATTTTTTTGTTAACATTAGGAGCTAATTTAATCTATTTCTTCTCTATGTGTGTACTAACTTTGTGTTCGAATTTATCATTTTTATAAACAGTTTTTATATAATTTTGTTTCATTAGCAAATTAATTCGTATAGTAATAATCCTTTTTAAGTTTTTTATAAAACATTTTATACTTGCTGACTTAATAATTTACTAACAATTTTCTAGCAAACAAATGTTGAAAATGATAGACAAGCATAAGGTATGATGTTTCATATTCAAATTTATATGATTTCGAAAATGTAACTAAAAAAATTCGTTACGCAGGAGCTGCGTCAACTTAGCGAATTTCCTTAGAATACATAAATAGTGTAGCCAAATGAAATATAATATCTGATATGACTTTAATATTTGCAAAAATTAAATTTATTAATAGCCAAAATAGAACGGTATAATGATTATAGTTATAGTTACTATGGAAACGACAATCAAAATTTTTTACAATAAAATATATTTCATGTATTCGTGTAAAACAAACACAAAATATTAAATATCTCTCTTAATATTAGAATAATCGAAAAATGTATAAGGAGTAAAGTTATAGAAAATCAAGTTTGCTACAATTCATTACTTGATCATTTTTCTCAAACTCTAATGTGAACAGTATATATATATTTTTATAACTCTAAATATATATTTTTTATATACACAGAGACATTTAGAATTTTAACTTTCAATCTTTAATTGTAAATATTTCTGTAAATATTAGTGTAACAGAAAAATGACAAGAAACAAAATTACAGTAAAACTTAGTACCTACAACTTAACTCCAAAAGCGACCCAAAAGCGACCCAAATACCCAATTTCATTCCAATCGGAATAAAACTGTGACCGCTAGAGAGTCCACAGACATTTAAAAAAAGTACATATGTAAAAAAGTACATAGTACATATTTGTATATATATACAAATTTTAGCGATAGTGATTTTTAACATCTAATAGGTAGGATCGATGGACATTTGAAGAAATTTTTACGAAATTCCAACATTGGTGCAAAAACAATAGCTGCATTTCCTCTGGAGGAAATTCGCTAAAAACCATAAATAAAATTTAGAGTTTAAAAAAATTAAAAAAAAACATTATTTTATTGGAATATGAAAAAAAAAATTAATAAAGAGATTGCCACCAAAATAAACTTTAATGTAAACAAAAGCATGGAGGCTCTCTACTTTTACAAGAGTAAGTAATAATGACTCTACTTTTACAAGAGTAAGTAGAGAGCACCCCATGCTTTGTTCACATTAAAGTTAACTTTTTTGTCAATCTCTTTATTCCATTCTATTTTAAATTATTATATATTTTTTAGTTCATATTCCAATAAAATCATGTTTTTTTTAATTTTTTTTAAACTCTAAATTTTATTACCTAGCAATGACATAAAATCATTTAAATTGACTATTTTAATATACGCCCACAGAAATTATTCTTTGAATTTATATCTTTTATTTATTATGATTCAGGAATGAATTCATTGATATTATTATGTACACAACAAACTATTAATTATCCCATAACACTATTAAATGTTTATAAAGTCAATTGCTAATCATAATATTTATGTAATTTGATATTTATTTATTTAAAACTCCTTATTGTGCCTATCAAATAATATACATTGTATAAATATTTTTGGAATAAATATCAAATCCTAAAATACCAATAATTATTTTAGGTATAGGTAGTAGGTAGTATCCTCCAAATCTAACAACCAGTAGTGTATTATAATATCTACAACCTATAAATAAACGTTATTTGAATAAATTATTACACTTAATTATAAATTGATACAAATTGTACAGGATGGCTCCTCTAGAGAGTCGACCCATTTTTACGTTTTTATACGTAGAAGAATATAAAGGTAACAAATGGAAATAACAACTGAACTATTGAACTTATAAATTTATGAACTAATATTGAATTTATGAAAAAAAGTTTCAAACAAAAGTTGTTTATTTTTAAAAAAGGACAATTATTATGTTTTAATTTTTCTTCTATCTCTTACGGTTTCAAAGATAAACAGTTTTGCCCTTTTTGCCTCATAGTAGTTCGATTTTGTCGATTCACGAAAACACATACGAAATGTTAGCTCGCTATCACTTTTCGTTTTTGAGTTATCGTGTTTACAAACAGACGGGTGGACGGACAACTATGCAGAAATTAACTAATTAGGTCATTTTATGAACATTTACAACAAAATTATTATTATGCGATCAAAATTTTCAACCATTACAAAGTCGGGATTGACCTTAATATACCGTGGTATATTTTATATACCGGATATAAAAATGGGTAATGTTTTCGATGCTGAAAATCAATATTGAGATTTTACTCAATCATCACGTTTCGAGATCCCCTAATACCAAATAACCCTTTTTTGGCCATTGTGGTGTCTGTGTATGTGTATGTATATACATGTAAAATGTATGTATTTATGTATTTATGTGTGTATGTACATATGCACGCGTCTTGATAGAAATGTTACGTTGAACAAGATATCTCGTGAACGAAGATAGCGAAAGATATGCAATTTTAAAATTAAGGATGTACCAGCAGTGTGTTATGCAATCAGCACAACAAACCGGTGTGATGCACAAATATATAAACACACATACACAATACATAGACAAATACACTGTTCACATATACAAAATAATGTGGATTTGAAGAAAATAAATATATTTAAACTTTTATATTTCGAAAACAAAACGGTAACGTACGATTTTTTTTTTTAAATTTATATAATAAATATTAAGTTCTACTCTCCAAGTTTTTTTTTTAAATTCTGTCGATTTTTTTTTCTAATACAACAGATAATTGTTGGACGGGCATAAAGTTTCACATGCTTCTAATGAGACAGAGTGAGAGAGAATGATAATTTTGATATTAATTATTTCGCGTTCTAAACGGTCAAAAATTCTGAAACTTCGGGATTTATTAGAAAACATTATTTTTAGCCTGTGAAAAAAAATGAGCAAAATCTGTCGAAAAGTGATATGTATGCTGGTACATCCTTAAGTTTAATATTGTTATCTCACGCAATGTTTTGGCGGTCAAAGAACCTTTTTTCCTAATTTTTTTGAGTTTTTTGCGAATTTACAGAAAACAATTCCGACTATTTAACACGCTTTTATTAACTAGGTAGGTATGTTTTGTTTCCATGTATCTAGGTATCTATGTTACGAAATCTTTGAAGTCAATTTTAACCTACTTCTAATTGTCGTATCGAAATGAAACTTTGTTTGTATATGTAGTTCGGATGACAATGCATTTTTATGGTAAGCATGATCAGAATCGGCAAGGGAAAAGGACTTTAAAGGGAAGGGGAAACACAAAATTTGGTATATCTCTCTAAATATTGAAAAAATCGAAAAACACTTAAGAAGTAAAGTTGTAAAAATTAGTTTTACTATAATTAAGTATCTTATCATTTTTTCTGTTTCTCTAATATTTACAGAGATATTGACGGTTTAAGATTGAAAATTTAAATCCTAAATATCTTTGTACACATTCGAGTTGTAAAGTAAGACTAAAAAGTAAAAGATAAATAATAGATTAAAAAAACTAAAAAACACGCTTTTATAGCTAGCCGAACTAAAAAGTAGAAAATAATTTTTATCATCAAAATAATTAATTTGATTGTAAAAAATCATCGGGTGCTTCACATCAAATTATAATTTCAAATCAACATCCTTAATATCAAGTTATAGTAACAAGCACCCCACGCTTTTTATCAATCAAATTAATTATTTTGTTGATAAAAGTTATTTTCTAGAGCATGTTTTTTAATTTTTTTAAACTATTATTTATTTTTTATTACAGCTTTTAGCATGATTTCTCCTTTCAAAATCTAGATTTTCACTGCAATAATTTTGTAAGCGTAGTGAAAATTACGTAGAAGTTGAGTACTGGAAGGCGAAGAAAAGGTTTTAAACTGAAAATGTTATTTAAGCGAATCAGATTTCAAAGATGTATAGAGGGTTAATTCTAATACACAAAACATAAATTTTTTTTTGTCGTATGTTTTAAAATGAAGAGAGATATCAAGTTAAATATTTTGTCAATTGTTGTACCAAAATATAATTTCAAATTTGAAATTTTACACCATATTCACGATTGTATTATCGATTTGCTCAACATAGATGATTTTGAATACACACGACTGTGGATCTTGGTCCAATCAATTAAATTCTTTGTATTCGCAAACAGTTTGTAATCGCATAAATTGGTTTTTGATAAATCCAATGTTTGGCCTTTAAACATAAACCGCTCGGAGGATTAGAAACAATGTTTTTTTTAATTAATGGCGAAACTCGATCGGAGTGAAATAGTCAACCAAACTAAAGATAATAATGTAAAAGTTGTAAATATTTTAATTTTTATCGTAAATAATTAATTAGTCGTTACATTTGTGCACGTTATTTATCAACTCTGATAAATGGAGATTTCATGTTTTTATTCTTGACAAATAAATTAAATAAACGACTTCAGGAAGTATGAAAGTAAAGTGTGTGCAACCATAAATATACGCTATTTTCTAAAGACTTTTTTATACCAATTAAACATTGCAAGTGGGTCAGGTCAGTTCAGACTATCAAATGACAATTGATTTTTTTTTTACATGTAAAACTATTACATGTAAAACTAAACTATCTAGACTATTATTTAATTCCACTCAAAATTTTAACTTCAATTTTGGTAGTAGTTATTATAGTTCGATTTAAAGGAATTTCATACTATTTCCTATTATTAAATACATGGTTAGGCACACACGCAAAAAGTGGATTAAGTGACCACCAAAAAAGACCAATGACAAAATACTACTTGTTTGTACTGGAATCTATAGTACTTCTCCCGATTTGGATTTAAAGGTTGCTTATTAGTTGTGATGTAAGGTTAAGTTGGAGATAGCCTGCATTATTTTTTCACCAGCCTCTATATCCATTGTAAGGCACGGCACACACGTTCCGATATACCTGTCAGATAAACCTGCACATGTATACCGAAAGGTATAACTTCGAAAAAATTCTTCGGATAAAAGTTGTTACTATATTTATAATGAACAACTTTTGTCGAAAACCGAATGACGGCCCAAATCAATTATAAAATTTTAGAAACTATCAACAACTTTTGACGCCCAGTGTACCATAACTAGGTACAGTGTGATCCCGATACTAGTGTGTAAGATATAATTTTTATTATTATGATAATAAAAGAGATTAGTACATATTCAAATTGAAAATAGTAATCGAATGAGAATGTTATGGACATAGAGCCGACTTATAGGAACCATGAAAGTCTGGTTTATAGTTCCTATAAACCAGAAAGATATATTATTGATTATTGGAAATGTAAACACTTTTCTGATTTATTGCCCTGTGTCCATAGAAATTCATTCAATTACTATTTTAAATATGAATATGTAGCACTCTCTTTCATTATCATGATAATAAAAATTCGGGCTGCCATCTTATACACCAATATCGAACAGTTATGATACTATAAAAGAATCATTCAGGAAAATAAAACTAAAGAATCGAATAAAAAATTAAGGTTCATAAACAAAGTACAAGTGCCTCTAAAATCCAATTTAATGTAGAGAATTGTAATAAATCATTGCTCGAAAATCAAACCACCTTCTTCAATCTCGACGTTCCTATACATAAAAGACGTTTTCGTTCCATGTAGTTTAATTTATTTACGAGGTGTAAAATCAAAAGAAAGTTTTTCGATACAGTCAAACTGTTAGTAATCAGAGAGAAGTAATAACATTCGTTAGAAAAGTTTTCTCACTAAATACATTAATATCCATTGAAAGTATTTTATAAATAAGAAAAAAAATAAAGAAACAAAAACTATTTTTTACGAAATAGAAAACTCATCGACTATTAACATTTAGTTTCGATTGATCTAAATAACCGTCCAAGTGGTCGAGCGGTCTAAAGCGTGTGTCTAAGGCGTTATGTCTCCTTGGAACTGGGAGACATAACTATGGGTTCAAATCCCGACATCCGCTGTTTGTCAATTATTAAAAAGAAGTGCGGCGGTTAATTAACTGAACTGTCGGCGTATAAACAAGAACGAAGTAACCGGCTATGCTTGAGAAGGTTTTCTGCAGTTTCCTTCACGAACTCCAGATGAATATCGGCATAGTTCCTATCATAGTCGGCTGCAGCCGCATATCCTACCAATTCCTAGTCTACTCACAAATTTCTTCCACTCCACTCACATCCTCACATCCTTAGGTACCACAATGGACCTTATGGCCAACGTGTAGCACATCCAGGGCAGCCGCTATAATCTATCTATCTTGATCTAAATACGACTTCTTGTGGCTTTACTTAGCCTTAACAAAATCCAGGTTTTTTACGCTACAGTAGACGTGCGTGGATTAGGTATTGATATAAATATTGTCAGTCTATTTTAAAACAAGAAAGTATAAAGTTACTATTATATAATATTAAAGCCTTGTTTTTTTCTTACTTCATTAGAAATGTAGTCTATGTAACACATTATACTAAATTGTTGTTATTTATGTTTCATTTACAAACTACACATTATTATCTAGCAATTTAAATATGCGGTCCGTCAGTCCACTGGCCGCGAAAAATGAACGCGATTACTGTAGGGTTAGCGAGACAGCCCCTTACTTAAGCTGCTTTAATTATGAAGATCACACCAATACCTTATGCAAAAAGTCTTGATCAATGTCTTGCAAGCAACTTTTCAGATGCTGTCCATTACTTTAGTATATTAAGAGCAGATTCAAATTTTGACAAATTTTAATATTGATTATGAAGCCTGGTCTTCAATCTTTTATCCAGCAACGTCTTCTTTTTATCTATTAGCGAATTTTTAACTAACTACAAGAGTTGCATTGCTAAACTGTTTAACTCTTAACGAATTTATTGTTCAATGATGGAGAATGTATATTTCTTGGTTTGAAATCTGATGATAAAAGAAAAACTTGTTTTTTCGCATAGAAGTATAATCTCTTCACCATAATAGAATGACTCCTTACTTATCCATCATAATACTATAATTCTACAAATAAATTAAAATAAAATAAGAATATATTTCTCAATATAATGGATTGTCAATAAGTTCATTCGCCAGAATGTACATATACAGATATTTCTATACATTTTTTCTATATGTAAAGACTAGAGTGAAATAAATAGAAAGGTTATCTCCTGTTTTTCGGTCACTGCACATAAATGTCTTTGCTGACAGTAAATACATACATATATATATATAGGAACGTACGTAGAAAAACTCTGTGTAAAGTACTATACTATAAAAGAGTATAGCTCTAGCACTCAAGTTATTATTCATGAATATAATAGTTTAATCATAGTACTAAAATGTTTTATAATATATGAACAATTTCGAATATTTATTATTTACCTCAAAGATGCATTTTCATGCTGACGCTTAAAGCTGGTTTCTAGCGTCAAATTAGGTCACGTGATGAAAATTTAACAAGTACGCCGTCTAAAAAAAATGTAGAGATAAAGCTAAATTTAGTTTAGCTTTTCTGCCGGGTTATATTAGCGTCAACGTAATAACTTGAACAATTGCATCGATAATAATCGATCTTTTCACAAAAATATTCAGTTGTTACTTGGTGATTTTATTAATATAGCGAGTGCAAAAATAAATACTAATACGTATTAAAAAATATCAGATACAGTTTTGTTTTACTCACAATTACATACTTAACCTATTTTGACGCTGAACGCTGTGTTTTTGTGTGTTTTTGGTTTTTTTGTGAATCATTTCTGATTATAAATCAATCACAACTGGTTTAGACGTTATTATATGGATGTTTTTTTTTTATATATTTCAACAATTTAGATTATTGCTTGAGTGTTTCGCCTTGAATAATCTATTTGACAAGTGAATCAACAGTACTGCCACCTACGATGTTTTTTATATATATTTCAACAAATTACATTATCCTTTGGGTGGTTCGTCTTGATTAATCTTTTTGACAAGTTACCACCCACGCAATGTGCGATTTAGTCTTATTTGAAACAAGAAGAGCATGTCCGAGGTAAATCTCAGTGTAAAAAATATGCAATAGAACATTTATTTATTTGTGTTGTATTATATGTATGTATATCACTCACAAAAACTACAGGTTCATAAATGTAGAAGGAGGGGAGGGTCAGAATTTCATTTTCTTTAAAGAAAGGTGCACGAGAGGTTTTTTTGTGTAGTTTGAATACAGCTCGCACTGCTGCATTCTGTAATATAAACAAATCACAAAAATCAGTGGAGTTTCCCCAAAATATGATGGCATATTTCAGTTGAGAATACACCAATCCATAATACGAGGTTAATGTTGCTTGCAGATCCGTATAGTGAGATATATTTCTTAAAAGATAAATCTTCTTACTTATTTTTTGACGAATGTTTATTATGTGGACGTTCCAAGTTAATCTGCTGTCAACGTACAGTCCAAGAAATTTGGCCTTTCCTAAAACATCTAGACGTTAACCATATGCTTCAAGTTCATATATATAAACACACACTCAGATACATATATTATTGCCTTCCGGTTGTATTATACCAATGTAAGCGTTTACTTAATTTGACATTTAAGTAATATGTATAAACATTGATAACATTGGTTGACATCAAATGCATGATATGAAAAATCAAGTATTTGAATGTTATTTATATTCAGACATATTACTTAAATGTCAAATTAAGTAAACGCTAGTTACTTCTGTTGGTATAATATAACCAAAAAGGCAACCATACTAACAATGGATAAATAGACGCTAGTTTACAACAACAACAATTATAAAACATGTAAATAGTCAATATACAAATTAAGAATACATTGACATCAAGAGAGTGAGAAATCATATGCATTCCACTACCATAACATTTCAGGTTGGATGCTCATCCTAAACCTGTATGATTTTTCATATCAAGCATTCGATGTCGAAGAATGTTATATTAAAAATAATCCTTTAATGAGAATGTACGAATAACGATTCAAATTGTATTTCATAAAGAATATTATCTGATAACAATTAATTATATCGCATTGTTCCTTCGAGTAAAATTTTTAGAATTATATAAAATTGGCAAATTTGGACATTGGTTTTTCATTACGGGTGTAAATATAATGAAACCTATATAAATATGGGGATTGATAAAACATTGAAAAGAACAAAAGCTAGAATAGTAGCTAGATGCTTTAAACTACATCCTGGAATTAATATTGAAGAAACATTGACTCCAGTAGCATTTTGAAATGTAAAAAAATTCGTTACGCAGGAGCTGCTTCAACTTAGCGAATTTCCTTAGAATAAATCACTTTCTAGTGGTCACAATTTTAGTCTGATCAAAATGAAATGTCATATATGATTTTAGCATTTGCAAGTCCAATTTTCTTAATAAATGACATACGTCGAGGAGAATGGAGGGAGGTATAAAAAAAGAAGAAAACACAAAATATAAAATATCTCTCTTCATATTAGAACAATCGAAAAATGCGTAAGGAATAAAGTTGTATAAAATCAAATTTGCTACAATTCATCACCTTATCATTTTTGCTCAAACTCTAATGTGTACAGAGATATTAAGGAATTTAATTTTCAATATTAAACCGTCAATATTTCTGTAAATATTATTGTTACAGAAAAAATGATAAGAAACAAAATTACAGTAAAACTTAGTACCTACAACTTTACTTCTTATATATTTTTCGATTTTTCAAATTTTAAGGGAGATATCTCAAATTTTGTGTTTCCCCCTCCCTCTAAACCCCCCTTTCCCCTGGTCCGATTTTACCCATTAACGAACTTGACCTTTTGAATATCAAAAGCGCCTCAAATACCAAATTTCATCCCGATAAAATGAAAACTGTGACCGCTAGAGTGATGACAGACACATATATATATATATGTCCATAGATATATATATATAAATTTTACAGATGGTGATTTTTGACATCTACTAGGTAGGATCGATGGACATTTGAAGAAATTTTTGCGAAATTTTGACTTCGGTACGGGACCAATAGCTCTATTTCCTTTCAGGAAATTCGCTAAAAAAAGGCGTTACGCGGGAGCTGCGTCAACTTAGCGAATTTCCTTAGAATACATCATTCTCTAGTCACAATTTAAGTCTGATCAAAATGAAATGTCGTATCTGATATCATTTTAGTATTTTCAAGACCAATTTTATTAATTAATAGCATACGTCAAGGGGCAAGAGGGGCATTAAGATAGAAGAAAACACAAAGTATAAAATATGTCTCTTAATATTAGAACAATCGAAAAATGTACAACGAGCAAAGTTGTAAAAAATCAAGTTTGCTACAATTCATTACCTTTCCAAACTCTATAATGTGTGCAGTGTTATTTATAATTTTAACTTTCAATCTTTAATTGTAAATATTTCTGTAAATATTAGTAAAACAGAAACATGATAAGAAATAAAATGACAATAAAACTAAGTACCTATTTCTTTACTCCTTATAAATTTTTCGATTTTTCGAAAATTAAGGGAAATTTGTCAAATTTTGTCTTTCCCCTTCCCTCTAAACCCCCCTTTCTCCTCGTCCGATTTTACCCACTAAGGAACTTGACCTTTTGAAAACCAAAAGCGCTTCAAATACCATATTTCAATCGGGATAAAACTGTGACCACTTGAGAATCCACAGACACATAAATTTATATTTACATATATATATTGATATATATATATATATATATATATATATATATATATATATATATATATATATATATATATATATATATATATATAAAAAATGGATAATTTCGGAGTAGGTGATAAAAATATATTGACAATCAGATCGGAATTTATTAAGGAGGTACAAAGGACAATGAATCATAAAACACTTCCTTAACCTTCCGTTGGGCGCATTTGATTTGACAGGCACAGGGCGGCTATTTTGTCACTTCGCCTTGGTCCTGTGCAGTGCCTCAAACTGGTTTTCCCAGTAGCTGTTTTTTTCAGCCTACTCTACGCAATCCTTTCAGTTAGTTTCATCTTAACCTTCATAACGGAATGTTATTCACGTTTTGTACAGTTAAGTTCACTGCACCCAAGTTCGTGACATTTTTGAAGTGGAGTCCTACCCTGGAAGATTTGGTGAATCTATCTTGAAAGATTAATATAGATATAAATACAGTGAATATTTTTCACTATTTCTTACCTTTACTTTTTTTGTCTGACGATTTTTTTACTTTTATATTGCATGTTAATATTTTTCACTTTATACGACTGTTGATAGTAGGTCAAAAATTTTATGCCAAAAACATGGTTTTTTACAGAATGATGGTTTTTTCTTTTTTTAAAATTATGATATAGCCCACTGGGAAGTTGTATAAATGAACTTAATCAGTTGTTTATTATGCTTTTTTAATGTGTGCCTATTAAGTACACTGCGTCTGATTCAGCAGTCGAACGTATTGCGCCTGACGGAAGGTTAAAGTACTCGAATCGGAAAAGAGTCCGTAAGGGTCTTAGGTTGATGTATATAATAAACTCTTGTGTAAGTCATTTGCAGCATTTTATTTTATTTTTTCTTATAATCGTAAATCATATTGATTAGATCTTATTAGATCTATGAGGTAGCATTCAATGTTGAATTATTTCTGGGCTGCATTGACAGAAATTTCTCTATTCATTCACATTTCTCTGATACTAACACCACAACTTACCAGTCAAAGTGACTGCTGTTAAAGATGCTCTGCATTGAACTGGGAGGTTGCAAGTTCGATTCCCAACTATGGCAGTTTGTCAATAAAAAACGGGGCAATTAATTGACCAAATTGTCATCGTATGGACTAAAACAAAAGAAACTGGCTATGCTTGTAAAGAGTTCTGCAGTTTTTTTTATAAATTCCAGATGAATATCGGCATAGTTCCCATCAAAGTTGGCTGCAGTCGGACAACCTAACAAATTTCTAGTATGCAGACAAATTCCTTGTCCTTTAGGAGTCGGTGAAAAATGCCTAGAAAGGCCTACTTACCAGGCTTCGACCTTCCCTCCGCTGCTACTACTACTACTACTGTTAAACCATACCTTTGAATCACCGAAATTATAATCTTGTGGAATAACCTTCAACAACAATACGAGCCATGTTGTACCCATATATCCTTATTTTTAGTTATTTCATCATACAAAAAAAACACCATAAATATCTCAAAAAGAAACGTAATATTCTCTTTTTCTCTTTATTCATATTATTTGTAAAACAATGAAAGTGCTTCTTTTCAATTTAAAGCTCTGTATATGGTAGTCAATCCTTCTTATACAAATGCCAACAATCAATAGCCCGTCGTCAGTAGTTCGTTCTATCTACTATAACTGAGTAAATGTTACTCTTCATTCATAAATAGGCTTATTCACATGATTCTCTAAACATTTTCAATCATATGACGTCTTGCGTTGATTGCTTTTACTGTGTTATCATAGTGTTAACAATTATTTTCAGTAAAACAGTTTAGAGAATAATTGCCAATTTATTGGGAGACAACATTGATTGGAAGTTGTTATGAAAGCAAAAATACAATTTTTTAGCGAATTTCCTCCAAAGGAAATCAGCTATTGTTTTTGTACCAATGTTGGAATTTCGTAAAAATTTCTTCAAATGTCCATCGATGCTACCAACTATATGTCCAAAATCACTATCGTTAAGATTTTTATATATGTATATATATATATATATATATATATATATATATATATATATATATATATATATATATATATATATACATATATAAAAATCTTAACGATAGTGATTTTGGACATATAGTTGGTAGCATCGATGGACATTTGAAGAAATTTTTACGAAATTCCAACATTGGTACAAAAACAATAGCTGATTTCCTTTGGAGGAAATTCGCTAAAAAATTGTATTTTTGCTTTCATAACAACTTCCAATCAATGTTGTCTCCCAATAAATTGGCAATTATTCTCTAAACTGTTTTACTGAAAATAATTGTTAACACTATGATAACACAGTAAAAGCAATCAACGCAAGACGTCATATGATTGAAAATGTTTAGAGAATCATGTGAATAAGCCTATTTATGAATGAAGAGTAACATTTACTCAGTTATAGTAGATAGAACGAACTACTGACGACGGGCTATTGATTGTTGGCATTTGTATAAGAAGGATTGACTACCATATACAGAGCTTTAAATTGAAAAGAAGCACTTTCATTGTTTTACAAATAATATGAATAAAGAGAAAAAGAGAATATTACGTTTCTTTTTGAGATATTTATGGTGTTTTTTTTGTATGATGAAATAACTAAAAATAAGGATATATGGGTACAACATGGCTCGTATTGTTGTTGAAGGTTATTCCACAAGATTATAATTTCGGTGATTCAAAGGTATGGTTTAACAGTAGTAGTAGTAGTAGCAGCGGAGGGAAGGTCGAAGCCTGGTAAGTAGGCCTTTCTAGGCATTTTTCACCGACTCCTAAAGGACAAGGAATTTGTCTGCATACTAGAAATTTGTTAGGTTGTCCGACTGCAGCCAACTTTGATGGGAACTATGCCGATATTCATCTGGAATTTATAAAAAAAACTGCAGAACTCTTTACAAGCATAGCCAGTTTCTTTTGTTTTAGTCCATACGATGACAATTTGGTCAATTAATTGCCCCGTTTTTTATTGACAAACTGCCATAGTTGGGAATCGAACTTGCAACCTCCCAGTTCAATGCAGAGCATCTTTAACAGCAGTCACTTTGACTGGTAAGTTGTGGTGTTAGTATCAGAGAAATGTGAATGAATAGAGAAATTTCTGTCAATGCAGCCCAGAAATAATTCAACATTGAATGCTACCTCATAGATCTAATAAGATCTAATCAATATGATTTACGATTATAAGAAAAAATAAAATAAAATGCTGCAAATGACTTACACAAGAGTTTATTATATACATCAACCTAAGACCCTTACGGACTCTTTTCCGATTCGAGTACTTTAACCTTCCGTCAGGCGCAATACGTTCGACTGCTGAATCAGACGCAGTGTACTTAATAGGCACACATTAAAAAAGCATAATAAACAACTGATTAAGTTCATTTATACAACTTCCCAGTGGGCTATATCATAATTTTAAAAAAAGAAAAAACCATCATTCTGTAAAAAACCATGTTTTTGGCATAAAATTTTTGACCTACTATCAACAGTCGTATAAAGTGAAAAATATTAACATGCAATATAAAAGTAAAAAAATCGTCAGACAAAAAAAGTAAAGGTAAGAAATAGTGAAAAATATTCACTGTATTTATATCTATATTAATCTTTCAAGATAGATTCACCAAATCTTCCAGGGTAGGACTCCACTTCAAAAATGTCACGAACTTGGGTGCAGTGAACTTAACTGTACAAAACGTGAATAACATTCCGTTATGAAGGTTAAGATGAAACTAACTGAAAGGATTGCGTAGAGTAGGCTGAAAAAAACAGCTACTGGGAAAACCAGTTTGAGGCACTGCACAGGGCCAAGGCGAAGTGACAAAATAGCCGCCCTGTGCCTGTCAAATCAAATGCGCCCAACGGAAGGTTAAGGAAGTGTTTTATGATTCATTGTCCTTTGTACCTCCTTAATAAATTCCGATCTGATTGTCAATATATTTTTATCACCTACTCCGAAATTATCCATTTTTCTATCATCTGGCTTGTACCTAGAATGGCAGGCAACATGAAGTTTCAAATAATAAAAAACGACAAAATTTACAAGATCAGAATGCATTAAGGGGCTGTAAAGTGGTAGCAAAGCTACTCAACAAGTTTCATCCAAATAGTAATGAAAGCTTTTTAAAAATGCTCTAAATGGATATTTTTTCTAATTATTTTGCCTATTATGAAAATCGTTCAAGGTCGATGTATTCGTATTAGAAGAGCTTGTGGATAGTACCCACCCTATGCTTGTAGAAGGTAATCCATAGCCATTTGGCTGATACTATTTTTGGCTGAAATTTGTCGGTGTACGTGAACGACCGTCAGTAAGGTATGGCAATAGTGGTTGTATTATAAGCGAGTAATTGAACTAAAAAAAAGGGTTGCTATCTAATTTACTAAGCATCATTATTGACTGTATCAGTTTTTTGGACGAATTGTCAACGTAATAAAGATGCAGTTTTGTGAACCAGTCTGTTAGTAGAATTAAGTCAATGTATGAAATAATGAGATATACAAATTTTTGTAACATACAAATTTACGGCAATCAGGTTTAAGTAAGTTGTGATGATGAATTTTGTGTGTTCATGTGTATGTAAATATCTTTCTATTTATCTACTTTTATCCTTCTTCTTTCTCGATGATATTCATAAAATTGTTTATACATGGAGCGAACTTTCAACTCTTATTCAATTTGATTCAAACGAGAAATTCAATGCGTTCATTATTTTTAAATAAATGAAATTTGGGGGTATTCATAAATAAGATTTCTTTATTTTTCTTTACAAAAATACAAACGAGAATGTACACATTCTATTAAATTTTTCTGGTTTTGTGATTAATTAGCGAATTTCCTCCAAAAGAAATGCAAAAACGTCAGTTGAAACCGCGAATGTAGTTAAGGGTTACCATCAGGCTATGAAGCACAACTAATGTGTTATAAATTAGAATAATAATATACTGACACACTATTTATTTAATGCATGCATATGACAGTACATACAAACTTTTCAAAGACATGTATTGTTTTAAATATTTGCGCCTGTCTCATAAATATTTGTATATTATTACTTCTAGTTACTTTTTTATTTCTTACCTCGTTTACAACTTGCATTTATTTGCAGAGGTATGCTACTCTATATACAACTGTACTGTTGCAAAATAAAACTTTTTCTTTTAAATAATTCATAGAAAATTGCATGCAATATAAATATAAACTTAATATGTATTCCCATAATATACGTCTATAATAAAATTTAAACTTCAATTTGAGTTTCTTTTCAAGCAAATATTTATAATACCAATTGCATTCGGAGAAATAATATGATACGAATACAAAACATTTTCTATATAAATACTATTCACGATTAAAAGTTAATGTAGATGTCAGCACTTGGAATGTCTATGTGGGTTCTAATCGCTTGTATCACATTTAAATGAGCGAGAAAAGGATGTAGTTTGAATGGTTGCAGACGCTTTTTATATCCGCTATACATTAATTCAAGGGTATTTCAAATGAAGCCACAACTTTGTAGCTGTTGAAAATATTGATCGCAAAAAATTTTTGGTATTCGCCCCGAATGCAACCGTAGATAGACAGATAGATTCACTACCCTTCGGTCGTATAGTCTGTACGTTCGTCATTAACGCGATGTCCAAAGGGTCCGTCTGTCTTCCGAGTCAGGTGGTACTTTCGTCTGTCATATAGTGTTCTGGTTGTACAGGCTCCGTCCTTGCACCGCATAGATGTGGAAGCTGCAAAATTTAATATCAAAAAACTTCAAGGGTGTTATTTGAAGACAGCCATAGAGGTAATAAGGTGACAAAGATGAGACCTGCAAACCGGAATGGTGGAAAGATTGGACTCTAGATTGGGGCGTATACCGCCAAGGCAACCGATAATGAGAACAACCATTTTGACTGAGTAGCCAGTGTGTAGTTGTCATAGTTCTTGAAGAAGATGAAGGTATTTAGTCCGTTTTTGCTCTTCTTTCAAAACTATATTCATTTCTGCAGGTGCAGAAAACTCGATGACGTAGATAGTCTGGAATTCCTGGAGCACTATAGCCTGGTAGAGGTAGATTGTAAAGGCTGCCCTGGACGGGCTACACTTCGACCATAAGGTCCATTGTGATAATAATAATAATAATATAATAATAATAATTAAACTTTATTCATAAATTTTCGATACCTTAGGATGTGAGAATGTGAGTGGAGTGGAAGGAATTTGTGAGTAGACTAGGAATTGGTAGGATATGCGGCTGCAGCCGACTATGATAGGAACTATGCCGATATTCATCTGGAGTTCGTGAAGGAAACTGCAGAAAACCTTCTCAAGCACAGCCGGTTACTTCGTTCTTGTCCATACGCCGACAGTTTAGTCAATCAACCGCCCCTTTTTTTTTTTTTTATAATTGACAAACTGCCGATGTCGGGATTCGAACCCATAACCTCCCAGTTTCCAAGTGCTGCATACTGCGAAGACATGACGCCTTAGACCGCTCGGCTACTTGACTGGTACTATAGCCTGGTAGTTGGGAACGAGAAATCCAAAAAGATGATACATTTCTCGTTTTTGACAACAGGCTCGATTTCTCCGGGAGCATTTGGTAGGACTGGCATACGGTCATACATTTCATACTTATGTCTCAAGAAGTAGTACAGCAGCGTTATGACAGTGAATGTAGGTGTTCGAGACATATGATGGTCATGCCGAAATGAGGTGCATCAGCGTCTCCGGCTGAGATTTAGAAACTTATTTAGCCTTTGAGTTGACAAACGGTTGGATCCTTAGCTTCCCCTCCTGCTGGCTTGCAGGCTAGTTATTATTATTATTAATATTATTATTATTATTATATATGTATCCTACAGAATCTAACAATCAAATTGATGGGAACAAATCAAATGTCAGTAACAGATTTCATGTCTTTATCAAAATATTAATAGATCGGTTATTATAGTACCTAATGGGTTATGATGTATGTACAACTATTCTCAATGTTGGTGGTGTATTGTTAGCATCGACACATACAAACAGACTTTGTTTAGTTATCAATGATAATATATTTCGATTACAAAAAATTTGAATCAATCTAAAATTATTTTAGTTCGGAAACTAGGTCTTTCGGATAAGTGCAATGGACGATGTATTTTTTTAAATCCCACTATAGACGTATTATTGTATTTTTATAAATATCTTAAGTATGAAACAGACGCAGAACATTGTTGCAGCAACATTGAACTCCGCCTACAAAATATTTTCTGTACAGATGTATTTTATTATTTTTTGATTTTATGACGCTTGTCATATAAATTCAATCATTTCTCATCTTGTCTCTATCTATCTCATTTAATTTGTATAGTTTATTTATATGTATGTATCTAGATTCTAGTGTATAAAACTAGTGTTGGATAATATCTATATATCAAGAGCACGGTAGTGCGTGGCCGAGTTTTTTATTATTACAAATAATAAAATATATAATGTAAATTGTAACCAATCTAGGTAATAAAACATAATAAAATATTAGGAAAGCATAAAATATTAGATAATATGACCAATTTGTACAGGAACATTTAACTCCTCCTACAAAATATCAAATAATTTTGATTTTTACAACAGCCGTTCAAGGACATGTTTTTTGTTGCTGCAACCACTATACACATTTGTAACATAATAGGTTGCTGCATAATGTTGCTGCAATATTTTCCTCGTTTGTAGGCCCTATTACCATAAAAGTTTGCTAAACTTTTATTATGATACTGTTAATGATAATGTTCTAAATATACAGGTTGCTACATGCAGAATACCATTCAACAACTTCAAGACGGTAGTAAGTACTCTCCTATAAGATTTCTCACTCCGCTAGAAAACAGACGTACAGATGTGTACAAAATACCATACTGATCACATAACCATCCTTCTTATTAGCTTATATTATAGTGGTGACCACAGATTACTCTTCAGAGCATTGGTGCCCTCCATAAGCTGAGTGACAGTAAGCAAGAGAGGTATGTTTTGAAGTAAGACGGACGATGTTTAAATACAGGGTGGCTACCAATTATTGCAATCAAAAAAAAAATATTTAAAAAAAATTTATTCGTTTTAGATTATTACATTTTGCATGCATTTTGATAAATTTTAAATATCCGGATTATACGTATTTGTCGATATTCGCATTATATTTTCTATATGTTTATCGGTAAAGAAATTTTGCAAATCTGATTTTATATGTTTCATATGTGAAAATCCCGATTCACATAGATAAGAAGATGCGAAACAACTAATAAGTTTTTTATTTAATTTTAATAATTCCGGATATTTAAACGTAGATGGGTTATCTGCGACGATTTCCCAAATACTTTTTGTACGCGTGTTCACGGCTTAGAATTAATTATCAGTTGTTGGGAGGGTAATCGTTTCGTTTAATAACGCGCAATCATCGAAATCCGGAAAAAATTTTTATTAAAGTGGGAATTTTAAATTTTCTGTTCTTTAAAAGAGGCCATTAAAAAATCACGCATTACATTTATATTTTCAAAATCTTTAAATCGATTATTAAATTGTAAAATTGCCGTTTCTAATAAATTTTTAAATTTTAAAAACAATTCAGTAAAATCACTCTTTACACATTGTTTCGCAATGTGTAATAGTTTAGGAAAATTATTCGGAACGTTTAAACCATCAAAAAAGTTTACCGTTATCTCTAAGCTATTTTTCAACTCTATAATAGTTCTAACCGCGTCCCAAATATAAATATTTTTGCAGTGTAATTTTATACATTTGAACTATTGAAGTTAAATCTACGAGAAAAGCTATAGTTGCGGTAAAATCAAAATCACTTTTACAATTTACTTTTTTGAAAAAATAAATTATGCGAAAAATAATTTTCTCTAGCACCGCATAGTACTTTATATTGGGCAATAGTTCTATATATTGGCCAAGAGTAGGCAAAGCTGTTCCTAAATTGATTGAATAAATTGCATTCATTAATAAAAGAACATTGCTTTTCAGTTTCTAAAAAGAATTAAATTTATGTTGCATTAATATATTTTTTTCAGAAAATGTTTTAATTAAAAAAAGAAAAAAATTGGTAGGCAACCCTGTATTTACTCTATCTCTCTTCCTTCCTCTCACTCAGAGCACAGTTGGCTGCCCTGCTCTGGGCCCGTGTAATGTTTCAATATATGAAACAGAGATTATTTTAAAAATTATAAAATTTGTACAGCTTTTTAATTTAAATCGTAATAATACATCAGTATGCATATTATTAGAAACCGAGTGGCCGAACGGCCTGGGGCGCTATGTCTGCGCAGTATGCATACTAAGAAACTGGGAGGTTATGGGTTCGAATCTCGACATCGGCAGTTTGTCAATTATTAGGAAACAAAGGGGCAGTTAATTGACTAAACTGTCGTTGTATGGACAAGAACGAAGTAACCGGCTACGCTTGAGAAAGTTTTCTGCAGTTTCCTTCACGAACTCCAGATGAATATCGGCATAGTTCCTATCAGAGTCGGCTGCAGCCGCACATCCCACCAATTCCTAGTCTACGCACAAAAATTCGTTCCACTCCACTCACATCCTCAAATTCTGAGACATCACAATGGACCATATGGTCGAAGTGTAGCCCGACCAGGGCAGCCTCTACAATCTAATTATCTATGCATATTATTGCAATTCTAAATCATCAACATTATTTTTAGTTTCACCATTTTTTTTAAACTGTATCGCAACTGTTACACATTTTGAATATAAACCAAATCCGACCATAAATTCAGAATTCGATCAATACCAGTAACGCGCATACATACATTCTCGGAATATGAGTGAAATTGAGCTATAAATAAGCATTTATGTGAACCTATAACCGCACCGGGAGCACCCAGCAGCACCAAACCTATGGTGTGAATATGACTTCGACAACTTGTATGGTTTCTAAGATTAGCGAACTAATAAACGCACAATCCTTTTTACATATAAATATTAAACATGTAGAAAACTTTCAGTTCAAAGATAATAGTAATCAATGAACTTAATTTTTTATCTCATAACAATTTATTTGTACGGGGAATCCCACATATAAATTGATCTCACATATTGAATTTTTATAAATTGATTAATTTTTGCTAAAATTTCTGTATATGAAATCTAAAACTATTCTGTTTGGTTCAATTTATTTTCATCTAAACTATACTTAGTGAATGAACAAAACTGTTGTCCTATATAAATGATTTAAATCTATTTTAATGGACAACAAACAACGACAACTCAAAACAAATAACGATGGGCATATAATATACCAAAATAATAACATAGGAATTATATTAATTATAAATACTAGTAGGCACATTATTTATTATAACACACCAAATAGAGAGAAGCAATATTAATTAGCTTCAAACAAATAATTTACAAATTTTTAATAAGAAGGAAATTTATTTTGATATTTTATAGATTATTATCATGACATAAATTTTAATTGAAAATTAAAACGGAAATATATTATTACAGACAGACAATAGGTATACAATTTATTCTAGCTGTTGAAAATTCGTTGAATGATGAAAATAAATTAAAATGGCATAATAACCTTAAACTTCCGCCATTATCCGAAAAGTCTACTGCATTGTCAAAGTTAATAACCACAATGTGTAAGAATCTATCTACCTAACGAATCTATCTAAAACTGATTGATTGACCTACAACGCACAGACACATCCGGTTGGTCTAGAATCATGAAATTTTACATTCTTGCCGTATATAACTAAGGTGAGCACTGTTTTTGAAAAATTCATTTCCTAAAGCGGTTAAATAGGGGATGAAAGTTTGTCTGGAGGTTCGCCATTTATTACCGACGAAAGAAGGAGGTACTCAATTCAACCTGTAAATTTTTTTTGATGTATGATCACGCATACCTTTTGACAGAGTAGTCCGAAATAGATACTTCTTTTTTTTTTGGATAGGGTGTACATCAAAGTTAGTTCCATAAAAGTTTGAGAAAAAATTCAAATTTTAGCCACAAAAACATAAAAAATAGAGGACTTCCCAGCATTTCCACTAAAGAAAAATATCATAAATATAATAATAAACGTTCTGTGTGTAAACAATATTTTAAAGCCCTCAATATCTTTGAGCAGTTCGAATGTTTTTTTAACTGACGAAAAGAACGAAGGAGGTTCTTAAGTCAACCCCTATATTTTTTTTAAATGTATTACCACGCATAACTTTTTACACAGTAGTCCGATTTCGATAATTGTTTTTTTATTGGATAGGGTATACTGCGATATTGGTACTATATAAATTTGAACAAAATTTCGCCTCGCCTCTAAGGGTTGAAAAATAGGGAATGGTTGGTTGTTTACTACTGAATTTTCATCTGTGAACCGATTCTATTGAAACTTGACACACATATGTAGTTCTAATGACACTATAAGCCACAAAAACATAAAAAATAAAACTTTTTTACAAAAAACAAGAATCGACGAAAGACGAGAGTAACTGAAAAGCAAAAAATAATAACTTTTAGTCAATTTTAGCTTTCAGTTAAAAATATGAAAATTGGTGTGTAGGCTTCAATTTTTATAAATAAAAGTCAATTGTAAAATATGGAAAATTCTTCCTCTAAGGAATAAGAGGAATAATAAGGCACAGAATTTTGAATCAGAAGTGCGTCATTTTTGAAGTAAGAAACATGGAAGTTGGTATGTAGATTTCCGAAGACCTTTGAAAGTATGTCCAATGGAAAATTCCATCAGCTATAGGGCTAGTTGTAATAAATCTTTAATTATAGCATACTGATTAATAAGAGGATCATACTGCTTGTCAGAGTTTGCCCATGCCTTCCAAGATGTTAAATACTTAAATGTTTATAATTCGAATTTTTGATATGGATTGCAATGGTTGGTATGAAAAAGAAGATAAAATCGTAATAATATCTCAAAAGTAATAAGGTGAAATTAACTGAGGGTTGAGCTATGTCTTGAAAAGAAGCATTATCACGCCATTTCTTACTTTGGAAAATTGCAATCTGTTTCAAAACAATAATACCCTTTACACTATTTTAACATTGACAAAATTGAGGATCATATTTTCTTTGTTTCGAGCCAAAATTATAATAAAGTAGCCCTTTTGAGGCCACCGTCTGCCAGTCCATATATCACAGCTACTTACATCAGCAACCACTAATGCTATCGAATTAAAATTTGTTTCCGTTGTACAACTTACTTGCCCCAATCTATCTAAGATTTAAAAAAAAAACTAAATATATTCTATAGTTTTTGAAAATGCGGTCTAAAATAAGGCGTTTAAATATGAATATTGGGTTACTACGGCAAGTAGGGTGTCATATGAAAGGGCTTTGTTTGCACATCGCTAAATTTATCCTAAATTAAATCTATATTCCAAAATCGTCACTTTAATTGCAAATATTTGCGAAATATTATTATCAGATATTATTATAATATATAGTATATAAATAATTATTTATATATATATATATATATATATATATATATATATATATATAAATAATTATTTATATATATATATATATAAATAATTATTTATATATATATATATATATATATATAAATAATTATTTATATATATATATATATATATATATAAATAATTATTTATATATATATATATATATATATATAAATAATTATTTATATATTATATTTATATATATATAAATAATTATTTTATATATATATATATATATATAAATAATTATTTATATATATATATATATATATATATATAATTATTTATATATATATATATATAAATATTTATTATATATATATATATATATATATTTATATATATATATATAAATAATTATTTATATATATATATATATAAATAATTATTTATATATATATATATATATATATATAAATAATTATTTATATATATATATATATAAATAATTATTTATATATATATATATATATATATATATATATATATATATATATAAATAATTATTTATATATATATATATATATAAATAATTATTTATATATATATATATATATATATATATATATATATATATATATATATATATAAATAATTATTTATATATATATATATATATAAATAATTATTTATATATATATATATATATATATATATATATATATATATATATATATGTATATATATGCGTAATGTTAAATCGGTACACATGGCCGGAAAAATACCGCTCATTTTGCTAAATTGTATAATATGATTTGTGCCTTTTTCATTAGGTTTTCGAAAAAATGCTTCCGTTAAAAGTTGGCCGTTACAAATTTACTAACGACTTTCATTTTAGAAAAAACCAATCAAATTATGTGAGTTCCGATCAATTAAAATATTTTGAAAAATATGTGTACTTTTGTGGCCCATAGTCGTTTGCGCTATCTAATTTACGGGAATCTGTTCAATGGATACCAATTACCATTTGAGATGATTAATCTTAAATGGTTAAATGGACCTGAACAACTTCTGAAGATTAACTAGATTACTATTATATTACTGACTGATAGAACTATAAAACTCTAAAACTATAAAATAATTACTATTATTTTAAATTTATATATATATATATATATATATAATTCTTTTGTTTGACACCTAACTCCTCCTAAACGGTTTGGATGAAATTTTGTGTGTATATTTCAATGGGTTCCTGGATGGTTTGAAAACACAATTGGACCCGGCAGGTGACGCTGCTTTGGTATGTCACCAAGTTTGAATTGCTGTACAAGATAACATTACATAATTTTGAGCGGTACTTTTTATTGCCTAGCTAGAAAGAATAGAAAATTAGAAGTTACAGTATTTTTTAAAATTTAAATTGTTGATTAAATAAAAGATTAGAGGTTACACGTAGACGTCATTCAACCAAGATTGTGTTGCTAAGGTCAAAGCTAAGGTAAGCCGAATAAACTGTTAAGCTCTTGGAAGAAATAGAAGAATTAAATAATTTAGACACAGAGACAATAGAAAACAGTGAGTTATCAAAAAATGATGACTCAACCGTAGATTCGTTAGAAGTAATTATAGAATCGCAAAATTAAAAAAATTAAAATTTTAAATTTAAAATATCGAATTTAATGTGAAGCTGCTACTCCGGGCATTTGTCTCTCATTATTGTCGTGTTTTTGTTTTTTACTTTAATGTAACAAAAAAGTTAATATAACTCGGATAGTAACTAAACACAACATTTATTAATTCAAAGGCGTTACGAAGTTCGCTGGGTCAGCTAGTATATATATATATATATATATATATATATATATATATACATGTATATATATATATATATATGTATATACATTTATATATATATATATATATATATATATATATATATATATATATATATATATATATATATATATATATTAGAATGCCACTTATTTGTAAGTATTTTGTTTGTTTAGTTTTATTATGAATTCCGCCTAAAATGATGTTTCTATAGGCTTCAAGATAATTTTTGGAAAACTTCAATACAATTGAATAACATTAACACGTGCCAATTTCAGTGATATGAGTATCTGCAGAGATATCTGCAGATACTGGTATAGAAATAGCTTCAGCAGTTTATGAAGTTATTGAAAACTGGTGATTAACAAATAATATGGTAGCTTTTTTGTTTTGTGATACGATAGCTCGATTCGATATGATCAAAGTTTGATTTAATGATGCATGTTCTTTTATTGGAAAGAAATATTGAACGTGATATATTCATAGGGATAATATGCATAGAGTAGCCGAGTCAAAAGTTGTCCCGTCAATAGAAAGAGAATCGTGTAGGTTGAGCTACTTCTTTTTAATGACTAACATATAGCATAAACTTTTCTGAAATAATAAAATATTTCCAAAATATACTACCGAATTCATTAATTTCCGCGTAGCCGTAAAATATTATGTATTATATGAGAATTAATATGGTAAAAAACATTTCTTTGTTGGCTTCGTAAAACTGGGCTTACTTCGATGTTTTACTTCTTTACCATCAATCACAGGCTGTTTGCTTTTTACATGCAACAGAATCACATTTACATGAATCAAGCAACAGAAAATACTACGTTTATCTTCACTTAAAGAGTAAACGAACGTTTTTCGGTTCACGTTCAAATTTTTACAGTATCAATATGGAAATTTTTTTTAAAAGCAAGTTTTGAATGTGTGACACCCCTTTTAAGTACTTAATTTCAAGTATGTCACAGTTCTGTAAAATTAATTTTTCATTTCATTTATTTAATTCAATTTATATTTAATTTTTCGTTTACTCGAGTGAGTAATTACATTATTCGTCATGTAAGTTTTTTAAATTCATTTATCATACAAAACACCTCATCAGGTTTCATTTATAAGATTACTTTTATTAAACTTTGAGTGTTTCATCGCCCGTTTATCTAAATCTATGAATGTTAAATAATGAATGTACCAGAAATCTTTTCTTTTTAAAATAATTAACTTTTTTCAGACAACATTCATTTTCACAAGTTAAGAGTTCAAGCAAAAAGTATAAAATACAATATGATTAATTTACTTAGTAGCGTATTTTATATTGTTCTAATATTAATGGTACAATTTATATTATGTTGTACACTGCAAGAATTGTTTTAAATATCAATAGATTTTTTTAAAATTCACACTATATGTTGTTATTTTTTAATTAGTTTATTAAGTTGAACTTCAAAATCAACCAAAAATAATTTTTATATTATAATAAATGTAAAATACTTAGATCTAGAGCACGGTAGTGCGTAAGGCCGAGATTTAAGGGATTAATATCATATTTCAATTTCATCTAATTCTTAAGAAAAGTGGGTTTACGAGTGATCACTACCTTAAAACCAGAATAGAGGGCACGGTTTTATAATATAATCCTGCAGACTCGAACCCATAAAACTTTATTAGAAGGGTTATATGATGAAGTTATAAAAACTTATAAAAACGAGGGTTAAAAATTGCGTAGGTTATAATCTGGATTGGTAAATTCGTATCTTGATGTGGAACTAAAAAATTTTAGTTTTGCCAAAACAATTGACTATTGGTAAAGTTAGTCAAGATGTCATACTCCAATGTGGCGGCTTCAGTAAGGCTACATTTAAACATTTTCATGAAATAATAATAATATTTTGATTATTTTATTACCGTAATCCTAGAAACGCGTATGTTACTATCACAGCTGAGACTACTCCGTTTCTAAGAAAGCAGATGTAATCGTTCTAAGAAACAAAAACCGGTTAATATTCAAATAAATTGTCAAAAATGTTTATATTATTTATGAAGATTATAAAATTATGCTCCTAGATCAATTATTTGCTCAGTATTTATGTGCTGTTCTCGTGAAAAAGGTGTGGCCTTGAATATTTGTTCTATGTGTGTATATTGAAACTAGTTGTAAAAAGTTTTCAATTCGAAAGACCATGGCTAAATTACTTTTGCTCTAAAAATCACTGACCTTATGTATGGTAAGGCCTATTATTTAAATTAAGGCTAGTGGACTCTCTTTATATAGAAATACGAATTTCGACACTATCAGTATCATTTAGGTAATCGAAATTTCCTATGGTTATATAATTAGCTAATTCATAATTAGCTAGTTGAAATAACCGTGTTTAGAATTTTGAAATTTTATTTAACTACCTAGAGTTCTCATGGATTTATCTTTGATATAAAAATATCATCAGATGTATCCGAAGAAATATAAAAAAGTATTTTCTTATAAAATAATACTAAGAAAATTTTATATATTGTAAACTTTATTGTTTTTCTTCTTTTTTTATTTTGTTATTTTCAATAGAATTTGGTGGCGTCTTATGCCTATATAAAAATAAATAAATAAATTGAGTAATAGCCTCTTAGCTTGATTGTTGGTTGCCTTCGTCATTCTCTTAGTCCATCTTACACTTTCAATAAGGGTAAACATGTTAAATTATATATTGGTCGATCTTTAAGAGTATAGGTGGGTCGTTGTATATCGACTATGTATATTCAGTCAATTCGTATATAGATATATCAGTTCTATCAGGCATATAGATTATTTTATAAGGGTTACCAACTTAGGTTATAATATGTTGAGTTGGGTTATAGAGGATGCTTCGAAAATTATTTTCCCAATATTGGCGGGTTACAAAACTTCTTACACTGAAATTGTATGTAGACTAGACTTTGGTAGGTTGGGTGAATGAAGCTGACATTGTTAGGAACTATGCAGATATTCATCTGAAGTTCGTATTGCAGAAAACCTTCACAAGCATAGCCGGTTACTTTCATTCTTGTTCATACGACGACAGTTTAGTCAATTAACCGCCCCATTAATTTTTTTTTAAACTGTCGCCGGGAATCGAACCAGCAATCTCCCAATTTCGAGGAGAGACTGAAACAACTGGAACACTTGGTATGCCGATACACATTTTTTTATTAAAACACAAAAACTTTCATTTAAGTAAGTTTTAGTTTTAAATCAAGCCAAAGGCAAGCTGTTATAATTCATTAATCTAATCAAGCATAATTTTGATATAATTTTCCTGAACAACACATATTAATAAAAATTATTATAAGATCTAATAATAGGTATATGCTTCAGAAACAATTTAATTATGGTTATTTGTAGACAAATATCTCACAGTAGTAAATCGTATTAAACAAATTGCAATCTTGAACAGCTTCGACAACAAAATTAAAAATTTTACGAAATAATTCCACCATATTAACACAAGAACATGACAACGCTGAACAAAAGAAATGGTGCAAACTAGCATATGTCTGCCCATACACAAATAAAATCACAAAAGAACTATATGATCAAACCTTGAAAACAGCGCTTATTAGTAAAAATTAAATTAAACAGTTACTTGCCAATCCAAAGAACAAAATTAATAATGCAATCAGGTATATACAATGCAAGTTGTTAAAATTGTTAGAAATTAACAATTTTATTATAATTATTTGGCTCATGTAAAACTTGGGAAAACACTGCTGAAATGACTGCTGAAATCGGTACAAAACCCCACAGAATTAGATTTACGAAATCATTTATATAGACAAATTCAGAATTTGGAACAAATTATGAATATGGATAACTGTCCTATTCCAAATTCAGATTGAATAAAATTAAACCATTTCCAAAATTAATAACCAAAATGTCAACGCCAGCTGATATAAAATCCAAACGCTATTGGCACAAACAAGACCAGATGGTCAAGATAGACCTACTGCCAATCCTTTAATTTGTCAGATAACTCAGGTATTCCTTTAGTCAATATATCAGTCCGGCCATATTAAAGACAAAACAATCTTAAAATATTGATACACGCACCAAATTAGCAACCAGTAACATAGCTTCGACGCGATATCCCGGAGATAGTAAGGTACGATTTAATTCATACTGATGATGACTACTTTGTAGTCGAAATACGTATTAATAAAATACAAATATTTGATCTAGAAATTGAGACAAAGTTTGAAATTTAATTCCAACAAATAGAGTTCACTTTGGTTATCTTAATAATTTTTATATAAATATTTGCGAGATTATATTTGATTAATATTTGGTATTACATTTATTACACATCCTGTACATCATTGTTTATTCCCTTCATTTTGAATCTACTGGCTACTGACACAACCATCCCCCCCATATAGACATTGAATAATGATGTGTCGTCGTCTTGAATGTCAGATCACCTTAACTCGACACCTAACATATCCGAGCGCAATATATACACAATTCCTTTTAAGATATTCTAGAATATTTATTACACACATATATAAGTACCTATAAAATATTATATATATATATATATATATATATATATATATATATATATATATATATATATGTATATATATATATATATATATAAATATAAATATATATATATATATATATATATATATATATATATATATATATATATATATATATATATATATATATATATCGGTTTGCCTAGCCTATTACATTGACAAACTAAAGAAAACTGAATATTTTGACTATTCATTTTGTAAATAAATATGTCCTGTAATACCTATTTTGAACAATTCAATTCTGAGTAATGACATCGTATTTTGTTTTATAGTTTTGGTGTGTAATGTACACGAATATATTTATATCTTTTGAAGCTTATCCCTTGATTATAGTAAACAAATTTTTATTTTCTGTCACGTTAATTCCGTACACGTAATTTGCAAAAATATTATTTGATTTCTGTTCATTGTACGATGCTTTTTATCCCAAAAATCTCGAAAAACCGACTGAAAATCTGCATCCAAATAAAATTGGAACTGAAATCTTTTCTCCAAGTGGGTTTATACGATATTTTTAAAAGGATATACGAACGGTCAATAAGGAGTATTACCTTGAAGTTATGCGCCGTTTGTGAGAAGCGATACGGAAAAAACGTCCGGAATTGTGGAAAAACAATTTATGGCTTTTGCATCACCATAATGCACCTGTTTACTCATCGTTGATTGTGCGTGATTTTTTGCCCAAAAACAATACCACAATCATGCCTCCTGCTCCCAAAACTGAAGAGACCCATGAGAGGACGGAGATTTGCAACGATTGAGGACATGAAAATTGCATCGTTGAAAGATCTCAACGCTATACCAAAAAGTACTTATCAGAAGTGCTTCGAGGATTGGAAAAAGCGTTGGCACAAGTGTAATATATCTGACGGGGGTAAGATGAAGGGGACAACATGAATATTGATGAAGAAATAAAAATTTTTTGATAAAAATATAGAAAAAAAAAATATATAAGTCACCTTACTTTTTAAACACACGTCATATTTTTAAGAATAGATAAATTGTATAATACACAAATATAATTATCATTCAAACGTTGAATAAGAGAAGGTATGATATGGGGTAAGGTTATCAGGTATAGGAATATAACAATTACGAGTAAATTTTTTTAATCGATTAAAAGTTTTATAGTCGATAAGAATTTAAAACTTGTAGGTATATAATTTGTTAAATCCCTTGAACATATGCTAAATTGCAATGTGTCAAATATAATTCACAAACAAGGCCGGTTACTTCTTTCTTCGTTTTTGTCCATACGCTGACAGTTTAGTCAATTAACCGTCCCTTTTTTTTTGCAAAATTATGAAGTTGATATGAGACTAATAACTCTCTATTTGCTTTCAGGAAATAAAACGAACTGAAATTTTGTGTGAGTTTTAGAACTAAAAAATGGGACCAAGTTCGTGAAAGAAAAATATCGGACCATGGATTCTCTCTCCAGAGACGAAAGTAGCTATCTTTGAAACAGTAAGAGATAGAAGAAAATTACTTTAAAAACAATTTATTTTTTTCCAAAAAAACAAATTATGCTAGAACCTTTTTTCATGAATCAAATGAGTTTTCCACAATTTTAGCTCAAAATCTGTAATTAATTAATATGCAAAAATTGTCTGTAATTACTTTTGATTACAAAACCAAATATCTATGCACTGAACAGCAAAAAAACGGTGCACGTTGAAAAATTTATTTAAATTATTCTCTCTGGAATTTTTTTGTATTATTTTGTATTTGGATATGTTTTTGTTGATATGGGGGCAAAATTGTAAAAGAAAACCTATTTATTTACGGGAAAAAATTAAAGGCAAATTTTCATAAATTTTAAAATTAAAAAAAAACAAACACTTTATTTCGAAATTTTTGGACGGAATTAAACTTTTAACTATGAATATTACCTCCTTTTGCTCTTATGGCTGCCTCAAGCCTTGTAGGCAGACTTTTTGTAACGTTCGCTACGGCATCTTGGGTGATGACCTCCATTTCCTGCACTAAAGCTATAATGGGCCCCTGTGAGTTACCAGGAGGGTTAATTCATCCTTTTATACGTCGGACAAGCTCATTTGAAAGATTATATGTGGAAATTCACTCTGAGATACGTGGTAACCATCTGAAAATCATAATTTCGATCGTTTAATTTTAATGGAATCGTTTTTCAACTGCTTTTGAGGCTGCTCAATGACTCTAATATGCAAAATGCAAAAACTCTTAGAAGAAGAATTGCTGAAATAATCTCACAATCTAGAAAGCCAGTTATAGCACCAGTGCACTCTGTAAATCATCGAAGAGTTCACCTAAAGCCCCCATATCAACAACACGTGTAATCTACATGAATGGAAGAACTTCCTCTTTGCAGAAGAGTCGCGATATGTACTGCATCTGCCAGATCAACATGCAAGAGTCTACCGCAGGCCATGTTAATGTTACTCTGAATGTAGGATTATTGAAAGGCTGTAATTTGGAGGTGGCTCATTGATGGGGTGGCTCAGTGGGTTCTTCGATGATTTACAGTGAACTCAGATGCTACATCTGGCTTTCTGGGATGGAAGTACATATTAAAAAGTCTTCTTCTAACATTTTTTGCACTAATACCAGGACTAGGATCCATAAGTTGGCTTTGAGCAGTCTCAAAAGCAGCTGAAAAACAATTCCGAAGGGTGTTCATTAAAATAAAACAATCGAAATTCTGATTTTGAATGGACTCCCATAGAACATCTTTGGAATGACCTTACCCGACGTATAAGAGAATGAATTAACCTTCCTGGTAGCTCACAGAGGCTCATAATAACTTTGGTGCTGGAAAGAGAGGTAATCACCCAAAATGTCGTAGCGAACTTAATTAAAAGTGTGCTTACAAGGCTTGAGGCAGCCATTAGAGGAAAAGGAAGTAATATCGACTGTTAAAAGTTTAATTCCTTTCAAAAATCTCGAAATAAAATTTTTTTTTTTTAATTTTAAAATTTATGATAATTTGTAAAATATAATAACTACTAAAGTAAATATCAGTACACTACCGTTCATAAAGATTGAACCATTAAGCCACATTCTAAGCGTATGCATTCCTAATTATACGTATAAATAGTACATACGATAAAACTAAGAATGAGTCAACAGGTTCAATTTTTATGAACGGGAGATACTTGTTGTATTGAGCATGAAAATACGTTGAAAATTGTTGTAAAGCATAAAAAGTTACTTGTATATAAATATTTATCTACCAACTTACTTATAAAATTGTGGAACATATTTAACAATATGTTCTTATAAAATTTTAGATAGATAGACAGATTGTAGAGGCTGCCCTGGACGGGCTACACATCGATCATAAGGTCCATTGTGATACCTAAAGATATGAGGATGTGAGTGGAGTGGAAGGAATTTTTGTGTATGGACTAGGAATTGGTAGGATACGCAGCCGACTATGATAGGAACTATGCCGATATTCATGTGGAGTTCGTGAAGGAAACTGCAGAAAACCTTCTCAAGCATAACCGGTTACTTCGTTCTTGTCCATACGCCGAAAGTTTAGTCAATTAACCGCCCCTTTTTTTTCTAATAATTGACAAACTGCCGATGTCGGGATTCGAACCCATAACCTCCCAGGTTCCAAGTAGGCATACTGCACAGACATAACGCCTTAAACCGCTCGGCCACTTGGACTGGTAAAACTTTACTTTTAAAACTTTACTCATACCATTCGAGTAACAAGTTTATTTCATTGGAAATGCAAAAAAAAAAGAAAATAAAAACAGCACATGGCTATAAAAACCTTCAACTGAACAGATTCACGTGGTGCAACAAATTTATAGCCCCTAAATAAACAAAACAATATTCAAAAATACTCAAATTAAATAGTCAGTGTGAAGTATGGGTATATAAAATAATTTATCTCAATTAAACAAATTGTTTTTCATATTATGTGTGATGTATTTATAGAAAACTTTTTTATGAGCAACTTTTTTAATTTTTATTTTTTGCGTAATAACATTCAACGCCATTTTTGTTGTTTTTATGATAAATTCTCATTTAATTATATATATATATATATATATATTTACATATATATAATATATATATATATATATATATATATATATATATATATATATATATATATATATATATATATATATATATATATATATATATATATATATATTAAAATAATTTACAGAGCGTTGCATGGTATGTAAGAAACAAACTTTAGTTTTAAACAAATAAAAAAAACTGACCGGTATCATCTGCATTAAGACAAAAGTTTTTAATTAACGGTACTTGCCTAAAAACGAGCTAATGAACAGAAGAGATGATACCAATAACATATTATTTTCAGAGAGACTTGAAATAGTTTTAGGTTATTATAGGTCGTAAATAATAGCGATTATTAACATAACTAATATAAAATTGATAATTGATTTACCAACATATACACGCCACAAAATATTAAGAAAACGTACCTCCCGTTCATAGCCATTGAAACAGTTAGTCACATTCTAACCGTATGTTTTACTAAATATATGTATACTATTAGATGCAGTAACAATTAGAATGCCTCAATTGGTTAAATTTTTATGTACAGGAGAGTACATTTGATAAAGTCTTCAAATTTCAAAGAAAACTATAAAATGCCATGTGAAATTCATAGATTAGTAGCTGACGGAAAGAAAAAAATTAGCTGACACGTAGAGAATAAAGCAGCAGTTCTATCGCCTCTCCGCGCTTGTATCGTTGACAATGTGCGTCATAATTATGCATATTGGATCTTTACAAAGTTCCAAATATGATGCGGTTAGTTTTCAACATCAATTAATTGCAACATTATGTCATGAAAAGCTTCCGAATAATGATTATTTAAACAGCTGAGACTTGTATTAATTCAGATTTAAATGTCAAAATTATCAAATGAACCAATTATATGGCACTATGTCCTATGATCTCGCGATTTATTGTATTTATGTGGCTAGACTCTCTAAGTTCAGTGCACTATACATATATTGAGGTGATGAGGCAAACACTTCAGATTTTTAAAACTTATGATCAATTAGTTATAGTTCAACTTGTATATGTACACTAAAACACGAACAATGCAGTGAAAGTTTTTCTTTTTTTAATGTTTCCAAACAAAACTGCTGTTATGAATATAAATATTTCAAATTCGTTTCTATTTATTTAACAATATCATAAAAAGAAAGTTTTCATCTTTTTAATGTTGTGTAAATGTGAGAAAAATAATTAATTTTGTAATATATAAAAAATATAATTAAAAGACGAAGAAAAAAAAAGGAGTGTAGAAAATACCCCTTAATTATATAAGAAAAAATGCTTTTCAACTTAAAATTCTTTAGTAATTGTTATAAAAAGAAATTTCGTGCTTTAGAATGAAAAAAGGGATTTTTTTTTCTTTTTAATACAACAATAGAAATCGTATTACCTAATTATTTTATTTTTTTTCTTTGGAGTATTTCAGACATTTTAAATTAACATTTTTTACTCTCAAGTATATAATATATATATATATATATATATATATATATATATATATATATATATATATATATATATATATATATATATATATGTGTGTGTGTTTTATCTCTACTTATATTTGTTATTAAGAGTTTTCTTTTTACCTCTATATATACGTATAATATAAAAGTATTGTTTTCGATGTTGAAAATTTATATTAAGATTTTACCGAGTCTTTACGTTTTGGGATTCCCTGTTACCAAAAATCCCATTTTTGGTATTTAATGTACAGATGTGTCTCAGTATATCTCCGAAAAATGGTAGATTCTTCGGAATAGATATCTGCAGATAGCAAAAAGATTGAAACTGTAAAATAAAGTTTAGTAATGACGTCTAAAGGTGCGTCCACATATACACGCCACGAAGCGGCGGTGTGCCTTTGGTTCGTTGGAATTGTTGATTTCAACGAACTTCTAGCGATCCATAGGAAACCCACGAACATATATTCATACAATAATCACATGCGCGCTACAAACGGCAAACCTTTCACGAACACGTGCGTACGCGCGCACCGTCTAAATATGACGAATTCGATGCGCACGAACAGCGCGCATACCACGCAGTGCGCATATGTGGACGCACCATTACACGACTGCAATGATTTTGTGGAAATAGCTAAACCATAAATGACCCATTATTTTTAATGTTTTTGAGTTTTCTTAAGACCTACAGATATACACGTACTTATCACTACTCTAATTTTGTTAGAAAGATTAGTTTACTGATGAGCGAAGTAAACAAATTTTTGAGGTAGAGGTACAAAATCTTAAACTTATATATTACAGCATTAGAGAATGCAAAATCCATATATGATTGAAATCCGCAAACCAGAAGTGGCACTATACCTTTTTTTTAAATTTTTTAGAAGTTTTCGTAACAACGACGTACGAGCACAAATTTTTATTACAAAATTATTCCTGACAAAAATATAAACAACTTTTATATCGAACATCATTTTGTAAACAGAATAAATTATTTTTAAGCTATTTGTTTAACTCTGAATCTGGATGTCTTATGAGTGTCTTCTTAGTGTTATTGTGTTTGGCTTTTAACTATTTTAACTAATACGCACATTTCTATTTTACAAATATGGTGTAAGCGCTACACAATCTCTATATAGAGACTAAAATATATATGAGAGTTTTTCCCCAATTATTAGATCAATTATGGGTTGTTAACAACATAGTCTGATCAACAAGTTAAAAAACGTGTTAATTCTTGTTACTACGAATTAAAATACGTGCGATAGCTCGTTGAAATCGTTATGACGTCTAGAAAAATTTGCAAAAATTTCAAACCCGCACATAAATAATTGCATAAGTTATACACAATTAAATATTCCAAAAGAAAAGGGGTCTACTTTTTTGAAAATTAATCAAAAACTATGGTACTAGGGGAATTTTACAAATAGATTCTTAAAGAGGTGGAAATTTCCGGAAACAAATTTTGACTCCCGGAACTTAGCCCCTATTGTTAATACTTTTTATTCACACACACACACTCACGAATAATACGAAAAACTTTTGAAAAAAGTGTATATTATACGAAAAACCAATAATACAAATTTTTTTTATATCTAACTTTATATCTAAATTTTATATATCTATATTCATATTCATTTCTTAGAATGGGGCAGTGAATTATGGAATATCCACCAAACATAGCTGACAAATCTGGCCGAAATACGAGCTTTCAAACAAAGGACAAACTGATTGCTGATAAATTTTTTCGATACCATGGATAAGCATACTGACGCCAAACACATCCACCTTTTTTTATCAAGGGTTAAAATTAGTAACATGAAAACTGAACTGAAAACAAACATCAGGCACGAATTGATGTATTCGGTTGAAATATAACATGTGACCTATATATGTCATACAAATAATTATACAATGTTAAGTAAGGGAAATTCTTTTAGTTGAGGATGCACAAAATACAATATATATATATATACATTTATTTAAATATATTTATAATTCTTCTGTACGTGTGTGTGTCATCTAACTCCTCCTAATGGGTTCCTGGATTGTTTGAAAACACAATTGGACCCGGTCCTAAACGGCTTGACTGATTTGGATGAAATTCTATAAAATTAATTTATTAAAATTTTGTTTTAATTTTGAAATGTCAATTTTGATTGTCGTTTCCATAGTAACTATAAACAATAATCGTTATATATCGTTCTATTTAGGATATTAATAAATTGTATTTTTGCAAATACTAAAATCAAGAGCAAGCAAACTGACGAGCAACGCGAAACGCGGAATAAAGTTGAACGGAATCGAAATCAACAACATAGCGTTTAACCCCTATCAAGCTGCATTTAATTATAATGTGGAAATCGATTACAGTTCACAGCAAATCGTTGCTATTGGACCAATGAACTTTGTGTGTCAATATTGAAAAACATTTAAGTTTAAAAATGAAGCCCCTTTATTGTGTTACGCGAGCGGTCAAGTCAAATTGGCGCGATTGGTACCGCCAGAAGAGCCACTACATTCATTGGTTTCGGGAAATGGGCCAGATTCTAAACATTTTTTAACTCATATGGAGCAATAAAATAATTGGTTTCAAATGACGTCATTTGGGTTATTTGACAAACGTAATTTTTTCCATCGCAACCCTTCGCAAATGGGAAAAACACCCCCCAAATTACTCCTTTTCTTCTATATATGCTAGAAAGTTTTCTATACATGCTAAATAAATACATATTAAGAAGGTAAGTCGAAAAACTTAAAATTTTTCATCGCTAACCCCTCGAAAATGGTAATGTGAGACCCATATATGCACAGTGCCCCCTCACCCTAGACCCACCTCCCCCAAAAAATCCCCCCGAAAAAAAATCACGTAGCACGCTAGTGCGTCTGGCCAAGTTTAAGCATCAATGTTTATATAAATTGCCTATATGTATGCCAATGTAAGCAAGACGTACACCGTTTTACAGGAAGATTTAGGAAGGGTTTTTACGCCTATGTACCTCCGGAACCAAAAAGCTAATAAGCTATAACGCGCGAGAGCCACCATCTGACGGTACGAACTAAATTACGGCTTAAATATTTGCCAAGATATTTAACCCTAAAAATTTCTGTCACTCACTCACTCACTGACTCATTCATCATCAAAACCCTTAGGGTACAGCCCGTTGTCGAAAGTTTTTCCAGCGTGTGGGGTAGGGGTAGTTAGCTTCCGGTAAACTTTCCTTGAAAACCGTAGGAAAGTTAGAGGTCAAAAAATGTTCCGTTTTTAAAAAGAAACAACTTTTGTTTGAAAATGTTTGTCATTAAATTTGTAGAAAATTAAATGTAATAAGAGTATAAGATAAACAAAATGTACAAGACTATTATAATTACTGAGGAAAATCTTGCAATGGCTTGGTTCGTTCTCAGATGTGACACACTTAAAATAAATGTGCATTATGATATTGAAAGAGATTGCTCCATCCTTAACTATTGTTCTTCAATCCATTTGGAGCGATTCCACTTTACTACTTTTTTGGAGGCAAATGTGCGAACACTTGGCTATTACATTTATGTGTTCGGGGAGATAATATATACAAGGGTATTTTAAGTCCTGACTTTGTAACGATTGAAAATATTAATCGTAGCAAAAATACTTTTGGTATAGATTTGGTATGTAGAATATGACACCCTGTAACACCCTGTATAATCAAAGAATATGTGTAAATATTAAGCCGAAATGACTTAAGATTTTAATGACTTAAGAGACATTTTCACACATCTGCATATGTTGGTGAACTAATTCCAGGTTTTGAAATGGTAAGTTAGAGTTTAACTCCGAGTACTCGAGCTGTTAAAAGCGCTCTGATCGGAGCTGAGAGGTTGCTGGTTTAATTCCCAACGAGGACAGTTTGTCAATTAAATATATTAAAAGAAAACAAATTAATGGGGCGGTTAATTCTATAAACTATCGGAGTATGGACAAGATCGTAAGTAACCGGCTATGTTTGTGAAGTTTTTCCCCAGTTTCATTTACCAAACTCCAAATGAATATCGGCATAGTTCATATCAAAAGTGAGCTGAATTAACAACCCACCACCTTCTACCCTACATACAAATTCATTTTCCTTTAGAGGTAGGTAACCAGTCCAAGTGGCCGAAAATCTAAGGCGTTTTGTCTGTGCAGTATGCCTACTTGGAAACTGGGAGGTTATGGGTTCGAATCCCGACATTGGCAGTTTGTCAATTATTAAGAAAAAAAAAGCTGCGGTTAATTGACTAAACTGTTGGCGTATGGACAAGAACGAAGTAACTGGCTATGCTTGAGAAAGTTTTCTGTAGTTTCCTTCACGAACTCCAGATGAATATCGGCATAGTTCCTATCTAGTCTATCTAGTCCCGGGCTTTTTCACCGGGCATTGCCGGCTGAATGGGCACCTCCGAAAGATGGGAATCATCAATGACGGCTCATGCAGGTTCTGTGAGCTGGAGGAAGAGACTCCAACTCACCTCCTATTTGAATGTGAAGACGTAGCACGAAGAAGGGCTGCTTGTTCCGACCAGTACCTACTCCAGGACGATGACTTACCATCCCTGCACCCCACCCAGATCATTAAATTCCTCCGAGAATTGAGACTGGTTGAGGAGCTCGGAGGCAATCCTTAACAGAGCAGTAGTAGAGGGTCACAATAGATCATATTGGTCGCAGTGAATAATAACTTACAAGTAATAATAATAATAATAACTCCTAGTGTATACACAAAAATTTCTTCCACTCCACTCACATCTTCGCATCCTTAGGCATCACAATGGACCTTATGATCGAAGTGTAGCCCATTCAGAGCAGCCTCTACAACCTATTTATCTATCTAGAGATAGGTAAAAAAATTCCTCGAAAGGCCTACTTACCAAGCTTCCACCTCCCATCCGCTACTGATACTACTACTACAACTACCGAAATTCAATTAGACTATTACAGATACCTTTATAAATTTGTTCATCTCTTGTGTCTATTATATATTTCACAAATAAACAAGTCAATCGTGCTATTTAGTTACAAGAAAACCACTTAACACACATAAATTAGTTATGAAAACATTATTGTATCATCAACTTGATGTCAATCGATATGGCCAGTATAGTTAGTATGTACGTATACGTAACATGATATTTTTATTGAATGTTACTTCACAATTAATTAAAATAAAAGACACTATTTTCTTCATATTAGTTCTTTCTGAATTGCTTTTATATAAATAATATATATCAAAGAGTATACACTTACCGAAGAGTACTTAATAGATAGCTTGATTGCCGATCAATCTATTAATAAATGATATATAAAAAATAACTTATTGATACTTAATTGTTTTTTTTTTTTTTTGTTAATATATGTTATAAGACTGCTTTTATTTTTTTATATTGCTTATATTAATTTTTTTTTCACGTTTACTGAATGATTCCAATTTAAGGATTGATTCTCTTTTATTCATTCATCCAGAATCCAGAATCCATAAGCTTGAATGTGAAATTAGTTATCTTAATTAATTTCAGACCATATTTGAGTTAAAAAATACGCACATTTTGAATTTGATATTTCACCCCGCTTTAGAAATCAATGATTTCGGTATAATAAGTACAATTTACTCTAAAGATTATTAAGATAATCAAAGAGAAGTCTAGGTTTTTTGAAATTAAATTTCAAATTTAGCCCCAATTCCTAGAACAATTATTTGTATTTTATAAATGCGTATTTCGACTTCAAGGTAGTTATCATCAGTATAAATTAGCTAATAGTAACTATCTCTGGGATATAGAGTCAGAGATATGTTGCTCGTTGCTAATTTGATGCGTGTCTCACCGTATCTCATAATATTAAAAAAGTTTTGTCTTTTATATGATCTGACTGAGATAGTACCTGAAGGATTATTTGAGTTGACTGGCCAATTAAGGGATTAGGTGTGTGATGAACCTCTCTATATATACCGATATATCGCCACAATCATTGGATTTGTCTAGAAATGTTTAAAAATACATCGCATTATAATTTTTTAGACAATAGGAAAAACTGTCATTTACGTTTTTTAATATATGAGGGTTTTATATGACGTTTTTTCACTTTTACTCCTATTATGGCTGAATATATTAGTGTTGCATATACTAGAAACAAGGATTTGAAGAAAATCTTGTCGAGGAAAATAGACAATTTTAATGGTCGTTATTGGCGACTTTCTTGAAATCGAGCATACCTAAAAAACTCAACTAAATGATTGAATAATTTGAATAGGTAAGTTACAAATCAAAAAGCACTTAAACGTCATGCGGTATCTGTTGGGTACTGTAATCGCATTAATTTTACGGAAACAGCCATTATACTATAGCCGGGTTTATTTTTCATAAGCAATGATTCAAAAATCAAAGGTATTTACATGTGTCCAAATCCATACGACAAGAAATTTTGTATGCAACCGGGAATCGTAAAATTTCTAATATCTGTCTTAAGATTAGTAAAATAGAAAAACAATGGGTAAATAACATTTTAGGAAAATAATTTTACCTCAGTTTATCTCCTTACTATTTTTTTTTGCAATTTAATTACATAAGTATTATAATTTCTTCCCCTGAGAAAATTCATTTAGTCTTTGTACTTCAACGGATGAATTGGAAAGCTTTAATAATATGTCTATTAAATACACAAGTGTACTTTGAGTTATAATTTGTAATTAATAATTGTAATTAGTAATTAACAATTCGTCGTAGAATGCCTCAAAGTAAGCTGAAAAGTAAGAAATAATAGAAACGTTTAATACTTTTGATTATTTAGTTTTACTAATGAATGTGGACACAAAAAAAACCATAGCCAATCTACGGTCCGGTATTTTTCCCACTCCCATTTTATTACATTGCATGCGGTAGAAATGCCGGTGATGACGACGACAAAGTGGCTGTATGTGAAAGAGTTTGTGGGAACAAGGATATCCCCGCCTGTCAAGCGAAGGAAATCGGGGTTCGATACCCCACCGGAGAGCCAAAATATAAGAATATCCTGAAACCTACTCTACAGTTCTACATAACAAGACAGTAATAATTTGCGATTTCAACTAAACATTTATTTTGCCTGAATATCTAAGAATCAATACTTTTGAAATTGTTAGTAGTTACCAAATAAATCAGGGAAATGTTTACCGCACAGAAAGGCATCTAAATGTTGAAGAAAACTAAGATTTAGACTCGAATACATTACAAACTCTTACAGTTGGGCTCTTGAATCACCATTAGTATTTCTTTATGCAGAACTACCACCGTGTATTTGATTTCCAGTTAATAATGGACGTCATGCGTTAGTCTCACAGTCAGATTTCTATATGTAAAATTAGTTTCTGTAAATTAGAATGTCACAAAATAAAATAAATTATATTGGGAATGGAAATAGAAATGCTATTATACCTTTTTGTAAATGATTGTTCTATATTGTTTGCATAAATAGTACATAAATAGTTCGTTTTACTTACTTACACGCATAGTTATTATGCAATCGGAATATAATGTATTTACATAATACTTTGTTCGATGTTCCGAAATCCACGATATTTTTTTACCCGGTATATTTAATATATACCAGGGTATATTAAGTTTATTATACACGGTATATAATATATACCAGGGTATATAAAGTTTAGTCCCGACTTTGTAACGGTTGAAAATATTGATGGCAGAAAAAAAAATTTGGTTTAGATGTTCTAAAAATGACCTAATTACTCCATTTCCGCAAAGTTGTCCGTTCGTCCGTCAAAAATGAAAAAAGATAGCGAGCTGGAATTTTTTGTGTGTTTTAGATCTAAAAATAAGGTTATGTTCGTGAAGGGGAAAAATGGGCAAAACTGTTTATTTTTGAAACCGTAAGAGATAGAATACAAATTTACAGACAAAAAATGTTTTTTTTTTTTAAATGTCAACAACATTTCTGTGAAACTTTTTTGCATAAATTCAGTATATACCGGGCACCGAGCATTGAAGCATTTAACTCAATTTTTACTTGTTTGATGTTTGTTTTACCATAAGATAGTCTAAGTGTGACAATTTAAAATTAAAAATTTTTTCATATCTAAGGAAATTCAGAAAAAATTTCCCATAAAGCAATTTCTCCATATTTCCCTTACAACCCCATTCCATCCTATTGTAGGCGTAGTTTAGAAAAAACAAACATGCAAACTTTAATTATTTGTTATAAACAATATTTCTGAAAAGTTTGAAGCAAATCGGACGACATAATAAGTTTTATACCAATTAACCCCCCGCCACCTCACCCCCTTCATTTCTCCCCATTAAAAAGTGAATTTTCAAAAATCCTTTTTAGCTAACGTTTACTATCTATAAATCCATATTATCTTTACAACACCATTTCACCCCCTTTAAGAGGGACAAATATGCAAACTTTAATTATTTGTTTCTGCAAATAATAGAGGTAGTTTAAAAAAAACAATATTTCTGTTTGGTTCTGTTTCTGTAAGTTTAAAGCAAATCGAACGAAATAATAAGTTTTATACAAAAGTCCACCCCCTCAACTCCCTTTTAGGGGAAGTTTTTGTAATATAAAAACCTTCCCCTCTGAGAATACAACATTGAGTCAGTAAAGAACTTTAGGATATTTTCGATTATGAACAAACGAACATTAAATTTATATGTATAGATTTCCGAGGATAGAATTGTGATTCCGAAACAAAATTGGATATAGTTAAAGTAATGGCACGTCAAATTTGGATGGGAAAGGCAACCAGATGGCGAGTGGTAATCTGGATCTTGAAGTGATACTGAACCTCCCCGTATCGCCGGAATGGACCCTAAATGTATGGGGGCGGAGATAGGGTGGGGAGCAAAGCGGAAAATTTTTTGACGAGGCAACCGGATGAAAATGCGATTGTTTTAAAGTTTATACCCTATTTATATAATAACACTTTTTTGCCATCTAAAACACGCCGGGCCGTTTTCGCACTCGCGAATTCAGAAAAAAAAAGTTATTATTCAACCGCTCCAAAATGATGAGCATATTTATTGGTACCACTATATGTTGTAAAAAAAATGCCACACGATCCTGATGGGCAGTTTTTGAGAAAGAACCCTTAAAAAACGCCAAAAAAAACTTTTTTTCGAATTTTTTAAACAAAAATGGAAAAAACAATAGTTAAAATTATTTAAATCGGATGGTATTCGAAATTTAAGCTCTAATAAATGCAAGGAATTGAAGAATCAATGCCATCCGGTTTTGATACAATTCACTCTGTTACAACCTTTACTGTCAAATACCCTGCTACAACCTTTCCGAACTAAAATTATAACCAATTAGTTGATGACTCAAGAAACCACAACAAAATCCTGCTTTACTAACAATTACAGTTTGTATCATGAAACGGAAAATATAAAATACATGAAAACTAATCGTAATGCCGCTTGTCGTGATAACTACATAATTTTACATAATTCTTATTTTACCTTTTAAATAGTGTACATGCATATACCTATGTTCCTTACATAAGAAAATATTCACTCTGCATTATACCACGACTTTATTAAAAGCATGTTCGAGCAAAAATAGAGAAGAGTCAAGCCACTTTGTATATATGAACGTCCGAACAATATACGTAGATATATTATAATGGCTGTGTGTATTAGAATTTCGAACATCCATTAATGGTATTACTGTCACACTTGGGGTTACATTCAACCCCTATCAAACCCATTACAATGCCTTGGACGAGGTATATCTCATTCCAGTTACCATGTACGTGTTCAGGTTATGTTAACTATATGTATATAATAGTTCACTAAATGTACCGTATGTTTTATGGAGAGAATTGTTTAGAAAACGTTACAATTTGTATAAATTGACCTTCAACAAAATGCTTATTTGGAATTATAGTGTTTGTTATAATGTTTCATATACGTCGAAGAGAAAAATCGATTCAATTCGTAGAAAATTGAACTTTTGATATTGGGTCTATTTTACCAAAATAAAATATACTTATAAAGTATGGGAGTGTTCAAAACGGAACATTGTTAAATTGATCTGGGTGCCGGGTCACAGTGGTTTCGTAGGAAACGAAAAAGCAAATGCCTTAGCAAAGAAGGGAGTCGAAATGCCTTTATAAGGCTCAGAGCCTATTTTAGGAACTTCAAGTACTGCATGTAAACAGGTGATCAACGAGTGGTCAAATGCTAAACACCGTGATCACAGGAAAAAAGTACGGCGACAGGAGCTCGGGAAAATACTGCTTCAGAGTGCAGCCAAGAGGCTATCTCTCGATGCACTGAAGCTGAACAAGTTGCAACTGCGGCGGGTTACATGATTCATTACCGTACATTTGCCCCTGCGGCAGAATCTACGCACAATGGGACTCCATAACGGATCCATTATGTGCAGATTGTGTGTCGAGGAGGAAGAAACATCCAGCCACATTATCTTTGACTGCGAACCTCTAGGTTACAGCAGATATAGGATATTCGGTGTATCTCACCGCGAATATATGAACCTTCAAGAAGACCTGATAAGCAAGCTCCTGGCTATTGCCAACATATGGGAGAAGCGAATCTCGTCGCACTGAAGTAGAAGTGGGAGCACAATGGACCATAAGGTCGAAGTGCAATAGTTTTTAGACCCCAATATAAATCAATCAATCAATCAGGATGATGGCTCGGGTAGGTGAGATTAAAAATAAAAATTCTTAAAATAATAGGTTATATTAAAAATATACTTCAGGCAGCAGCTACGACAGATCAGATAAAACTCTGGCCACAGAAAATAAAAAATTATAATAAGTACAGAAAACCAAGACAAAGGTACGTAAGACAAAGGGAGTAGATCATCAAATTATGAATTCATAAAGAGTCAGACATATTTCATCAAATTTTTTTGTTACAAAATTATTGTCAAATAAATAAATTCAAGTAAAATCTTGCTTGACTTGCTTGAATGCTTGACTAAATGTTTCCACGTCTAATTATAATATTCAAAAACAAAACTGACGGATGGGAATGTTAAAACAAAACAATTTGTTTCGAGTTTATGAATAGGCAAAAACAAACCATGACAACTCGTTTAAAGAAATCTATATTTAAACCGCAAGAGATAAAAAAAAAGGACAAATAAAAACAAAGAATATTCCTTTTTATAAGATCAAACATCGTTGAATGAATGAATGATAATGGGGGGAAAATGGTGCACTGCGAGATATAAGATCTATTGTGCTCCCCCACCCGGTGTCTAACTAACGAGGATTGATCTCGTCTTAGAGCACCTTGTCTAGCTCTATTTCCCTTCAGGAAGTACCGGATCTGGATTTGGTCTAGGGATTGCAACGTCCCTGCACGAATCTGGTAGACATTTTATTATTTTGTGTATGAGGGCGTAGTCTATTAGGAGGTGTTCCAGAGTTTCCCCCATTCCCCCCCCCCCAAAAAAAAACTGCAGTTGCCCTCATTTCCCAAGACTAGCTTCCTAAGGTGTCCCCTCAGTCTGTAATTACCCGTAAGAAACCTTGCCAGAAGCCGCAGACTATATTTGCTCCGGCTAATACAGGTTTTGAAACTTTATTAATCACATTTTTTGATAAATTCAATAGTTTTACGAAATTTTGATCTCATGCATGCATGGCCAGCCGATTTCGTAACATATCCAGTACATAAGCCGTATATAAATGGGCGGAGAGTGATAACTGCTTATTCGAATATAGGATAAGACGTTTGATACCTTAAGCTGCACCAAAGTTTATCCTATGCATTTTTATTCTGCTGAACACGATTTTGGAAGGTGCTTGGATAGAATTGTTTTTGGTATAAAAAAGAACATTACAGTGTTAATATTGCATTTTAATTAAGATATTGTGTTCTGATACCTTGACTCATTCTGCTTTATAGCTATTTTCATGGCCTTAAACTTTTTAAATCTGCACTCGCTTACACCAGATTATAAATGGAAATATTTTTGCCAGTCTTTATAATGCCAAACAGAGGTTTTGAAACATTGAGCTTGCTGTTGTTTATCACGATGGTGATTTGATTAGGGTGCCTTAATGTTGATTTTTTGTTAGACGTTATTTTACATTTTCCAATGAACACTATGTACATGTCTATTGGTTACTAGTGTTTAGTATCATTTCTTTTCTAGTAAATTGAACTTAAGTATACATTACTTAATCCATTCATATGCTTATTTAATTTCAAGACGAAAAAAAAACGATATAGAGAGACGACCGTCTGTCTCTTTTTCGCTCTCTGTGTATATGCAGTGCCAGTAATAGTTTCTTTCTATAATATCCGCACTGAATACCAATTGGTTTTACAATTCTATGCTCACCGCACTCATGGTTACAGAAGTGGCGCTGTGTTTTAAAACTTTTATATATATTTTCAGTTTAATTTATTCGGCTTACGAAAAAAAAATTTCGACTAAAAATTGTTCATTATAAATATACTAATAATTTTTATTCGAAACATTTTCCCAAAAACCAAATGAAAACGGCATAAATCATATAAAATTTTTAAAAGAGAGCGGCTTTTTTGTGGTCCATAGTACCACATTTACATTATACAAACATATTTTTGTGTATAATCTTGAATTTAGAAATATCATTTAAGTTGTACTCGTTTCTTTTCGTTTTTGTTTTAAGAATTTATTTCAGATAGTCTTTGTGGAAACATAATTAGATAGAAGGATTTAAAAGACGAAATTCTGCAAGAATTAGATACTAATTGAAGGATTATCAAATCAAGTATCAATGACGAAATTAGTAGTATCAATTATAAGTAATAGAACATTAAAGTTGAAATATTTCTATCAATACAGAGTTACCAAAAATATTAACAATTGATAAATTGTATTGAGATATATTTTGCGCAACTGCCATAATTTTTGAAACGAAGTTCTCTTTCGCACCTTACAGTAGGGTGAACTGATAGAAATCGTCACGTAAGGAAAAAGCGTTATGCCCTCTCCAGGCAAGCTTTCCCTCGGTTTCTCTCTGTCTCTTTCTATTATATACGGTTGTATGAGTGTGTGTGTGTGCGATTATTTTCTTTAGAAATATATTTCATATAAAACTGTCTATTCAAGTATATATATATATATATATACTGATTATATGGCAGCTTGTCAAATGTGAGAGGTTATTGAAAATTTTGAAATATTTTTCAAAAAGTATTCAATATTTTGAAGTGTTTTTGTGTGCTGATACGTAATTTATATAAATTAGCATGAAAAACTCCGTTTGTTTTATTTATTTTTTATTGCAAGATAAATTATTATAAATAATAATATAATTTTCTTAATAAGATTTACTTTGAAAAAATAAAATAAAATATAGAAATTAGAGAGAGAGAGTTAAATAAAAGAAACTGCGCTTTTTGGCGTGACAAAAGTACACTAATTTAATCAAAAGAAATCTACATATTAAGTCACGTTTAGAGTTGAAAAAATAACGTAAACAACTTCGTTCCTGACGGGGATCTCCCGACCGCACAATTTTTTTTCTTGCCTCCATGACTTCATATTTTCTTGAGCAGTTTTTCCATTAACGAACTCGGCCTTTCATATATCAAATATCCATAGGATTTCTTCTAATTTAATATGACAAGTGTGTTTAAATCTCTGGTTGCTTAGGAACCGTATAGCGTTTTCTGAACCTTTAAATTAGTTACATTTTTCCTGGCGGCCAGAACGAAAAAATCATGCACAAGGAAAATTGACTGTATTGATTTTTTAGTAGCTGAAATAACCAAGAAGTCTTCAGGCATCTGTGAGTTTCTGATCAAGATGTGCTTCTGCTACCTTTTTAAATGAACAATCATTATCAATTATTCCTCAGCATGTTTTTCTTAGTCGCGATCAATGCATTTTGACATTGAAATATGATATTGAATACAAATATTATAAATACATTATGGTCATATTAATTTTACGTGACCAAAATTAGCGTATCGATTCCAAACCAAAAGTTACTTGTTACTTTTGTTCTCGATCACAAAAAATTACTTATCTTAGTTTGACCCTATTACTTAGATTACAAGAAATTACTGAAAACCATTTAAACTAACTAAAACATAAAAAATAATAACCTGGTGCAACTAACTCCAGATCATATAGGTACAAGACTTTTTCATATGGACGTGTGACCGAGAACTGCCCTTATTTTATTTCATTTAAAAGTTTATTAAGTATTAACATAGAATCGTAGACTTACTTTTGTCTCATTCATTCTCTAGGTGGAAGGAAATGTCCAAGATCTGTGACTGTATGTTGTCTTTTATATTTTCTATTATTTCATCTACAATGTTCGATTTTTATGCCGTAAAATGGCATAAAAACTGGTTTAACTATAAGTTAAAGTATTTTATGGTACTTCTACTTTAAATTTCTAGCACGCATATTGTTTTGCTTTAGACATTTTGAATTTAGTTTTAATTCAATCGATATTCACAACTAATGTGGTTGAGAGAGTAAATACAAATTAATTATTAACCAATCTAACCTTACACGTGTGATTAATCTATGACAAACAATTAACTATTCCATAATTAACATTAGGGATTACTAAAACAACACACAAAGTGATGTTCCTTATTATTTACTTATCATAAAAAATAGATGGTTCTCTTGTTTGGTCCTATTTTAACTGCACGTTTTAAGAAAATCACATTAAATAAGGATTTCATACTGTTTATAAACACTCTCTTAATTTCGTTTAGTGTCTAAAATAACACCTTGCTAAGCCGATTTTGTATTTTCGTAGACATCGGAAAGTAGTTAAATGATATTAATTATGTGTTTTATTATTGCATGTGTTTGAAAATAATTTTTATTAAAGTTTTGGCTACTCTAAGATTTTAACTATTTTGACACACCGTGGATAAAATGGAAATGTCTCTTTGAAAATGATCTACTTGAAATGTACAGATAAACGCCTTCACATCAATTGTAAACCTTGTTTACGAATAATCTAATCCCCAAAGGTTTCATATTATTGGATAAATATAGACATGTTGCATGTACAATATTGTCATATTGGTCCCAGTGAAGTACCACTATCAATATATCTCTATTGGTCCATTAAATAAGTTACGATTGGTCAAGCAATTACCAAATTGTATCATATGGGGTTCACCGGTGTTAGAACATGCATCGTGAATCTTAAAAGAATTATTTTTTTTAGGAAAATTACTTTCTAGTTTTGATAACGTATATCTTGAAAAATTCCTTGTTTGAATGTTTGAAAACTAATATGGTTGTTTTCGTTATTTTGCTAATTAAGGTGATTTGAAGGTCTAGAATTGTTTAACATTTATGCCAGAAAGGTCAGACACTTAAGCCGAAAAGTCATATTTAGTAAATAAAGTATACATTTACTTAACATTTTATCCTTGTAGTTGACATATCCTTGCTTCAAAAATCAAAGTCATAAGTAAGAAAATCATTCTCACATTCCTATTCGTTCAACATTCCCGGTATTTCAAATAAAAGGGTAAACCTTCGTTTTCCAACTAAAGTTTGTTACTTTTTTGTAAATAACCATAAATATTCTTTATCAGAATACCAAAAAATACAGTTGATTCTTCTTTTATTAAAATGAAGTTATTAAAATTAAGGAAAGGTAAGGGGAAGGGTTCAATTTAGGCTTGTTAAATGTTTTTGTTCTTGAGTTATGTTGACGGACATGTGGACAATAATTAGTAAATTCAATTACATCAAACATCAGGGGTTAACTAATACGATGTCATCTAACTCTGCTATACCCTTTAGCTCTTTCCAAGACAATTCAGTCAGTTTACCCTATCATTGATTGAGCGTCGACGTTTGCGTAAGTCTGTTTATTCTTCTTGATTCCTTTGTTTCCAAAGTTCTATAGTTGAAATAATCTCGGATCATCGGTTGTTGATGACGCACCTTAGACATTAGTGTACGCATAGGACTCTTATTTACAAGCCACGTTTTACTTTCGCAAAGAAGGACAGGCTTTATGTTCGAGTTGAAAATTATCATTTTAGTTTTTAACGACAACTGACTGTAGGATAAAACTGTGTGGGGGTTTTTAAATGAACCTTTCGGTTTATTTATGCATGATTCAATGTTGTGAAGTGTTTCGCCATTTCAATCTACTACAGATCCAAAGTACCAATAGTATGCACATGTTTAACAATATTATTATCCATAAATAGGGAGCGTTCAGTTTTCGGAGTCGGCAATTATTCCCTGTAAAAGGCATTGGTAAAAGTAAAATGGTTCTAAGTTTTCATCTACAATTAGCAAGTAAGATGAATTTGTTAACTTGAGCCTAGCCTTACTACGACAAATGTGCATTATACGAAAGTAAATATTTAATGTGTTTACAAACCTAGCTGTGAACGGATGTATGAGAATTTTGTGAAATGTTGTAAAAGGAAAACATTGAGGAAAAGGGATAGGGAATGTTGTATTTTTATGATGTTTGATATGAATTGTGACATTTTATGGTAAACATATCTCTATGCATGTGTATGTGTATCATAGTTATATTGTGTATATGTCGTGGTCTCTTTTTGAAATCGGTCTTTTCACGAAGATCCCGGACATTTCATAAAACGTCGCCGTATTGTGTAGACAATGAAAGTTACATGTAGTGCCTGGGCCCTTCGTGAAAAGACATCTTATTTTGACTGATTTTGTCTAACATAATCTGCCATAGTTTAAATGATTAAGCTTCGTAAAGTGCCCAAGAGAAAGAGGCATTTATGTTACGTAAAATGTCAAAGAAAAGATGGAATATTGTGTTTGAAATAAAAAATTATATTTAAAACAACTCAATACATGTTTATTATATTAAGTATCAGAGACTGACACTCCGGTAGATAATTAAAAATTATATAAAAAAAACTGAAGGAATAATATATTTTATTCATCCGGATATTTGCATGAGAATAGGTTTGTCAACCTAAAATTCTTATATTACGTCGTAATTTCTAAACAATGGTGGTTATAGTTTCTGAGGAATTAAATAATGTTACTATTCCAACCGAGTACAGCAATCTTAAGGCTAAAAGACTAAAACTATTGAAAGAATTAGGATTTGAAACTGAAAAATATACAATGTCACCTTTGAGGTTTTGCTGCATTTATACAGATTTGGACAAATGAAAATAAGGTATTTTGCCGCATAAATAAAAATATATTATTCATCCGATTAACGAAGGAATATTATTTTGTCTAATTTACTTTAATGAACAATAAATAAATCTGTGGCTTCGTCTTCCATAGTTAGAACGTGTAATTTTTTATATGCATAAATACGGCGATTTTTCATGAAATGCCTATAGGATCTTCGTGTAAAAAAGATTTCACTATGAAACTACGATATAAAGTAAATCAGATTATGTTAGACACCATCGGTCGAAGTATGATGGGCTTTTCACGAACGTCCAGGCACTAGATGTAACTTTTAAAGTTTATACAATACGTCGACGTGTCATGAAATGCCTAGAATCTTCGTGAAAAAACAGAGTTCATAATGAGACCACGACATATACATGAATATATACATCTTCACAAATATATCAATCGTTTTTACCTCTAAACACAGACCACAACGTTGTATGTGATGTATGTGAACACAAACAATCTTGTATGTAATATAAAGTTCTGCCTGATGTACAGAATCGATGTAACCTTGCATCAGATCTCTACGTTTTAGATTCCACAGATGATATCTGTAGCCATTGATTGGCGTGTGAGTATTTGTATATGTCGATGCGGGGATTTAAATACAGTATATATAGAAAACCTCTAACCTCTAATAACAGAACAAAATGAAAGCAAACTTTTGAGCGAGATCCTAGACAATTAATGAATTTTGTAAATTTTCTTAAAATCTGAATCTACATTCGCATGCGAGTTGCAAATGAAATTTTCATGTGAAACCTTTTTGTTCTTGAGAAATTTGTTTCAAAATATTGGAGTCGTGGGACTCGTCTGGAGGGATGAAGGGTTTGGTAGTTGAGAGGCTGACGAAAACTGTGGTACTATGGGCCATAAAATTCGTGCCCATTTTTTGAAGAAAATGTTCCGTATGAAAGTGGTCCATTATAAATATATTAACAACTTTAATTTGAAACATTTCCAAAAAAATCGAAAAGAAAACGACTTTTGTGGCGCATATTACATATACCAACTAGTCCTAATCACACCGAGAGTGTGTTTTTTTCTCCATATTTTGAGCTATATATTTGCAAACAATTCACAAAAAATATGCAAAGTAGCTTTTACGTCAAGAAATTTCCTTGAGTTCAATCGTTTTGCAACACTTTGTATAAATCCAAAACAGTTTCTAGTATTAAACCCATATTATTTACAATAAAATCAATAAATACAGTATAAGGAACGAATACAAATTCATATTTAACAATATTATATTGAAAACAAGTTATTAAATGTTTATATGTCAGTAAATATGAATATACGGAGATATATTTAGAGTATAATAATTAATAACAATAATGGTTATTAGCTCTTACCATACACATATATATATATATATATATATATATATATTTATAATTTTTTTGTTTTTCCCAGATATTCTATAGGCCATTTTCATTACAAAGTGGTTCTCAAATTTTATACTCCGTATGTAAAAATTACATACAACTGTCATGTATCAGATAAGTATTACCTTTAAAAAAATATGTATTCCAAGTTTGTTTATTTCTTATGAAATATATCCATATATTTTTATATACTTCGGTGATGTCCGTCTGGCTATTGATAACAGTCCGTTTCCACGTAATTATCAACGTCACCATAAAACTTCACGTATCTTGTGAATCTCTCTTGTGTCTTGTGAGCATATGGATTAGACATATCACGAATTGTGGGTTTAAAAACAACTTACTAATTATACAATTTTAATTACACAGACTCACATACGTTTTGTCAAATAAACGTGTAAACCGAATAACTGTTGCAATCCGAAAATATGGTGAAAAATTTTGTTTAGATTTTTGGTCCATTATTTCAGTTCCCCCAGTACCGAAAGGCTATGAAGCCGATAGAAGCTATCTGTACCCATAGGTTAGGTTAGGTTAGCTGATAGCAGCTGTCCTGGACGGGACACACTTTGACCATAAGGTCCATTGTGATATCTAGGGATGTGGAGCACAAGGAATTTGTGAGTACACTAGAAATTGATAGGTTGTGCGGCTGCAGCCGATTTTGATAGGAACTACTATGCCGATATTCATCTGGAGTTTGTGAAAGAAAACTGCAGAAAACATTCACAACCATAGCCGGTTACTTCGTTCTTGTCTATACGCCGACAGTTTAGTCAATTAACCGCCCGTTTTATTTATTTTTTATTTCTCAATAATTGACAAACTGCCGATGTCAGGACAAACTGCCGATGTCGAACTCATTACCTCCCAGTCTCAAATAGAGCGCCTTAACAAGCGCGGCTACTTGGCCGGTATCTGTACCTATAAAGCGATTAATTATTATTTGCTTAGAGGAAAGGAACTGCAGAAGATATGCTTGAAATCAAAATGGAATGAGCAGTTTGCTGAAATGCTGCAATATATGGGAACATTTGAATTAGATGCACTGACTATTGTAAAATCAGACTATTGTAAGGACAAAACTTTTTTTATATTATTGTGAGACACACACCAAATTAGCAACGAGCAACATACCTCTGACTCCATATCTCAGAGATAGTTACGATTTGCTAATTAATACTGATGATGACTACTTCGTAGTCGAAATACGTATTTATAAAATACAAATAATTTTTCTAGGAATTGGAGCAAAATTTGAAATTAAATATGCATGATTATTTTATTTTATTTATATTTGTACAATGAAAATAAAATTAGTTGATTTGTTTTTATTAGTTGATGTCAAAAAAATAAATATTATAACTATACTGGAAAATTCATAATGTGTCATTCTTCTGACTTGTAAACTCATATCTCACAATAGGAACTATTCGTTACTACCCTTAAAGGTAAATTACAATCAGAACCGTATTGTATTTAATAAATAGTGGTACGTAATTTATAAATCAATATATTACATTGTCAATACCCAATGTAACACTATTAATTTAAATTTGGTATGCTTCAATTGCATAGATTAAGCGAGAAATTGTTATATTCTCCACCACCATATTAAATAGGGGATATTATGTATATGTAATAAAGGTAGGTATATACATATGGATAATAGTTCGTGGGTATATACATAGCTGTGCTACTACTGGATTCATTGCATTTATCGTTGTGCATACGTGAGATACATGTGGGTCTAATAATTTTCCCACAGATTATAAAATATTTTACAGCATTGTTCAATTTCTTTTGCAACACTAATTTTCATACTCAAACTGAGGCAGGATGCATACAGTTTCATGCAATCAGTTTGTTTTTTAAAACGTGCAAATAAATCATGTTTGATGCAATATTTAGGCAAAAAGTAAAATAACTGAGTTTATTGTAACAGATAATTACATTTGCAAAAGGTAGCTCCATAATTTTCTTTTACAGGACGACCGTTATGAGTAATTTAAGTAATATGTCTGAATATTGAAAACATTCTTTAACATCAAATGTTGGTCAAATGTTCTGTGAGCTGGAAAAATCAAAGGTTCTGTGAGCTGGAAGAAGAGACTCCAACTCATCTCCTACTTGAATGTGAAGCCGTAGCACGAAGACGGGCTGCTTGTTTCGACCAGTACCTACTAGGAGGATGACTTACCATCCCTGCACCCCACCCAGATCATTAAATTCCTCCGAGAATTGAAACTGGTTGAGGACCTCTGAGGCAAGCCTTAACAGAGCAGTAGGGGGTCACAATAGATCATATTGGTCGCAGTGTATAATAACCTCCAAGCAATAATAATAACATCAAATGTTTGATATGAAAAATCATACACATCTAGGATGGGGATCGAACCCACGACCCCTGGCATTCTAGACCAACGCTGTCTTTGATGTCAATGTATTATTTATTTATTTATTTACATATTTTCTATTTATCCATTGTTAGTATTATATTGTACCAATGGAAGTGAGTAGTGTTTACTTAATTTGACATTTATGTTATATGTCTAAACATTGATAACATTATTTGACATACAATGCTTTATATGACAGTTAGGAGTATTGGTTTGATCGAAATTATAAAAAATGGCAACATATCAGACTCATTCTCATTTCTAAACTTTACTTTCTACTTTTTGGCAACAGTGAGTGACGCACAAATAGTAATAACAGTTAAATTGATCAAAAAATCGATCCGAATAGTCGAAAGTTTGTATTTCATCCTAACGTTCACATTTTATAATGTTTTAAGAACCTTAAGCGTATATTTTCGATTTAAATTTAAATCTGCCGATATAAATATCACTTGACCAAGCAACTAAATCAATTTAGGATTTTTTTTAATTGAACTCTCAAGTTGGTCTAATTGGCAGTCAAAGTTTTTTCTTTTTTCTTTTGTACTAACTGCAATCTGTCTCTTCATGGACATTCAGCAATATATTTATTAAGTTTAATAATCGTTTGTGGTCCAAATCTAGTGACTGGGCCACTTCAAAGAAGTCGACAGTTATCTACACATGTCCCTATTTGTTCTGCTGTGTCATTGATATAAATCTAAAGGCATTTTTCTTTTCAGTCTTGAGAATATGACTCTCGGTTTCCTCAACTCTACTTCAAGCTCGTTCACATGATTGAAAATACGATCTCTGTACTAAGGCACTGTTTTCTTTATTTCCTCCTTTATTGTGGTAATTCCTTAATCGTGGTGCAACCTCTCATTGGAACGGTTATGTACCAAGATGAGTCGCTTATGAGTTGCTTAAGAGTTTCGATTGGAATCTCTGCAATATTTCCAGGTTTGAATTTGCAGCAATTCCCACAGTAGAATTCCATTTGACCAAGTTGGCTTCAAAATGCACTTATATATTACTAGTTTATTTTCTAGGGATAGCTTGGCGTCCTTATTTAGAGCCAATAATATTTCCTGAGTTGTAGGCAAAGCAAGCAATGATAAATATCAATATACGGTATTGGAATTTCACATGTTTTGGGCTTTTTAAAATTCAGAAAAATGTGAAAAATATTCTACTATCGATAGAAAATTCGATGCATTCTTCAAACAAGGAAATCATGCACACGTTGCGAAATTCAACTCCGAAGGAAACCTGTTCATGTGAATATTAGACATGGTTTTTTCTATGCTAAATTAAATTCAACCATCGAAGTGAGGTTATAGGAGAAAATCGAAATATTAAATATAAAGTTTTCAAATTTATTCAAAATGTATTATATCGTCATTTGTCCATTCCTACCTTAGATAGTACTTACCTTTAGATAACGGTTACAAATCTGTTATCTAAGGCTGCTACATTTCAAGTATACTGTGGCGGAAGATACTAAGATATTCTAGTATATTCGATCTGAAACATAATATGAGATAAATTGATTTAGAAAATAATTTGTAAACTTAAAAAAAAGCCTCGAAATTAAAGAATAATTTATAGGTTTGTTGGTAGTTACAAGGTAACTAAGAAAAATTTGCAACTATACTACGGTGTCTAGATGGACATTAGTATCGAGTGTTAGTCCAAATTATCATTTTGAATTCGTATAATTTTGAACGAAGTCGTATCGTATTTATACCCGGTGTATATAATTTACCAGGGTATATGATGTTAAGTTCCCACTTTGTCCAACGGCTGTCTGTCTGTCAACACGATAACTCAAAAACGAAAAGAGATAACGAGGTGAAATTTTGTGATTGTGTTCTAGTGCTAAAAAGTAAGGTCTAGTTCTTTAATGGGCATAACCAGAACGTGTATCCACCAACCATGGAGGAAAAATATATATCTTTGAAACCGTAAGAGTTTTAACCAAAGAATCTCACTGTCTTTGAAATAAACAACTTTTGTTTGAATCATTTTTCATAAACTCAATAGATTTCTTATAATTTGTGCTCCAACGGTGTCGCGACAGGGGAAAAATGCTCATCTTTGACACCACTGAAAGAGATAGAATAAATATTTGAAAACAAAAAATGTTCCTTTTTTAAATATAAACAACTTTTATTTCAAACTTTGTTCATAAACTCGGTATATACAGGGTATTTAACCAATTAACTCAGTTAGGTGTTATTTTCACTTATTTTTTTAAATTTAATTTTAGAACACCAAATTCGTTTAATATTCAATTTTCTTAAAAATATTATTCCTAATCTCCATTAAAAAAAAATTTCATTCATTTAGTTTGTTAAAGTGGTTAAGTGTACAAACCAAGGTGTATCATTTGATAATAAATGTGTTCAAATAGCCATTATAGTCTCCATTAATTCTCACTGCCATTGAAAATGCAATCATATTGTTTAGTCCCCTATTCATTTATTCACGTACATACTCGCGTATACTCACTCTGATTATAGTGGTACTCGGATTCATCCAACAACGGTGTGATGTGATTAATACTTTATGAATGAATGTATTTGCATAACACTTTCAATCATTTAGTATAATATGCATTGTTTAATTTCTACACACTGATACCTATCTAATTTGAGATCTACTCTGTGCACAGTAGAGTATTTGTATGGAGAAAAAACTTCGTAACGTTGGAGGTTATTAATTTAAGTTACCACCATTGGGAAGATTGGGGTAGAAGTTATTATTAAAACTGATATAAAATGGTTAATTATACTATAATATAATTGTCGATGCTCTAGAAGAAAATTTCCTGTTTCAACACTCAAAACTAAAACCTTAACTGAAAAATTCTAATTTGAAACCTCGTGTCCATATTAGGGTAACTGTACATTACAACTGAGCCCAAAAAAACATGACTTCCCAACCCCTCCGCCAGTTTACAATACATATATCTTTATGTGATTTTATAAACACGTTAATACGATTTCGGATGATTTCTTATGAACAGTAAACAAGATATCAGTTTGGAGATTATTTTCTTCTCAAAAGACTTTTTTTCATAACATTCATAAATTTGCCATAATTTTTGTTCAAACATTAACGCGAAGCCTTACTTAAAACGCGAAGCGCAATGCATTGCAACGCATGTCGGGTACAGCCAGTTTTCAAATAAAACAAATTTTTAAATATTCACGAGTATTTTTGATGGATTCACTATTATTCATATAATAAAACTTATTACACAATACTCGAAACAACACTCCAACTGAATGACTTATTCGTTGAACATGTTCCTACTGACGATGATTGGTTGCATTCGAAATACTAGGTACATAGGCGTAAGTCTTATGTGTATTTTGTTTAATTGTATTTTTTAAACAAATTTTCTAATGTACGATTTTGTTACGAATATTGTGGTATAGTAGTACTCGCAGAGAGGAGGTCGAAGCCTGAAAAGTAGGCCTTTCTAGGCCTTGTTAACCGACCCCCAAAAGACAAGGAATTTGTATGCAGGCTATAACTTTGTAGGTAGAGTGATTGCAGCCGACATTGACAGGAACTATGCCGATATTTATCTGGAGTTCGTAAAAAGAAACTGCAGAAAACATTGACAAGTATAGCGGGTTACTTTCGTTCATGTCCAAATGCGGACAGCTTAGTCAATTATCCACCTCGTTTTTTTTAAATTAATTTAATTAATTAAACTGTCATCGTTGGGAATCGAACCAGCAACTTCGTAGTACCGAGCTGATGCCTGTCTTAGCTCAGCCTATGTCTGAAATCGAGGTCAATAAAAATTCATTTAATTAAAAACAATAATACCGTTACACATTATGGCTAGATTATTTGGAAAAAATCATTGCAGGCAACCCAAACTAAAAAAAATGAAAGACACTATAAACTATTTTATTACTTTTAATTAATAAAAACACTTTCAAACAGCTTTTAATAACTGCTTAAATGATATAAAAGTATAAATATATATATACATGTATATACTTTTTTTTATTATATATAAATCATATTTTCCTTTCATTAAAAATCTGTGATAGCTCTAAAACTGTGTTATCAAAATAGAACGTAGCAGTCAGCAACCAACATTAAGTCATTATCCAACATATTTACTCATTTGATAATTAACGACGTATATATCATGTCTGATAGACTCTTTTATAATATTTTATAACCATAATGAATTATGTGTTTATTGTACACATGAAAAAGCTTTGTTTATTGCTGTTGAAGAATAGACACAAATAATTTTTTACCAAAGTCATTTTTATCACACTCGAATTTTTTTTTAAAATAAACATTTTACAAATACACGTTAGACTTTACTAGGTATTGGTCTTTCAATTGCAAGTCAATCACCATCAGTAATGCGGGAACTTAATAATATTTATGATGGTGCAATTAAAAAGCCTGAAATGTCCTGAAAAGAATTGTTAAGATAATTTGAGATCCGATGGAAATTAGTCAGTTCTCAATTTTGTTGATAAATGGCAATTTTGTACTAACATTAAACGTCTATCCAACAGCCGAAATTGCACAATTCTTGTAACGTAGGGTAACTAGGAGACGAAAAAAACAAATATAATAATAATACTGGGGTTTTAACTCCGTTTCTAAGACTCCACAGTCTATAACAGAGGCCACCCTCATTATTATTGTTTTAACCTATATTAATTTGTAACCATACATTAATAATGTTAATGTATTTATTAATTTGTAACCATTTATTAATAATGGAGGACAAGGAATTTGTATGTAGAAATTTGTAGCTTGTAACCGACTTTGATAAGAGCTATGCCGATATTCATCTGGAGTTCGCAAATATCTGCAGGAAAACTGCAAAAAACTTCACAAACATAGCCGATTACTTCGTTCTTGCCCAATAACCGACAGTGAACTCAATTAATCGTCCCATTAATTGACAACCTGTCATCGTTGGGAATGGAACCCGAAATCTTCCAATTCTAAGCAAAGCGAGTTAGACCACACGGCCACTTGGACTTGACTTGATCTATGGAAACAAAAGTTATAACTTGTGGTTTAAATTATCAGCATTTAAAAGACTTACTAAATTTCAAACTAAATTATTCGTATATTAATCATTGATTTCATTACTTAAATCAACTCTAAGCTAACATTACGTGAAATAAATATATGTTTGCGAAAAAAGTTCTAAATGCAAAATTGTACAAGATTTTATAAACAACAATTCGAAATAATTTTATTTCTATCTCTTTTGTGCGCGTTACACGCAGCATACACCGTAGGTGTTAGTGACGTTAAGAATAATAAAAATGTGTGAGACATTTATGTGAGAGAAAAGCTGTACAAAATTGAAAATAGGTACTAGCGGGGATGTTTCCCATCAAGCTCAAATATTTTTTGCACTTCTGTTTCGAAATTTTTTTGTAGTTTGTGTCAAAATGGTAACATGAATGGTAACAGAAGTGTTATATATAATTATTATAACATATATTTATATATATAAATATATGTTTAGAATTGCTTTACTTTAGCTTAACGAAATATTGGAACGAAATCTGAGGCACTAACACTGTTTATATAAGTTTCCCAAAAGCTATCATCTCATTTGATTTAATTATAATATCTTACAGACTTATCGACTTTCTTTCTCAGATAATTGAATATCAACTAAAAAATTTTTTAAATGAACAATTATACTACACAATAATGTGTCCAAAGCAATTGTCTTGATATAAGCACAAATGAACAATTCAATTATTGCAGCGCAACGTGAATTTTGGCGACAATTTGCGGCCAAAACCCCCACAGTAGATTATCTTCAGATGTTTTCCAAAAAAATAGACACAGGTACATACGTACAAACATTTAAAAAACATTACCCTTCTACTATGGCAGTCGGGTAAAAATGGGTTTTTTATCAAAACAAAACTTAACGGTATGCTATTTTTTCAATCAAAGTGTCATAAGCTAAGTAACAAGGGAAATATCAATTTTTCTACAGCTTTAACGTCTCCTTACAGCATAAATAATTTTAAACCAAAAAGAGGGTGTTTGATATAATGATTGATTTAGCTAATAGTTATGAAAAGTATACAAGCATAAGTTGATCCTGGTGATGAAATGATACGATATTAAATAACGAAAAAGATTTTATTATTAGTTTTATAACAAACAAACAAAAAAATTAATGCTCAAATGTTCAAATGTTCAAACGCAATATAATGATTGAATAATTATGAAAATAACCAGTCACAAAACGTCAATTGTTATTTCAACCAATATTTTAAAAAAACACACAATTGTTTTAAACACACAAAATATATAATTTTTTATAACACACACAAAATATATTCGCTTTGAGTAATGTTCACAGTAAAACGATATAAGATTTAACACTTTTCAAATGATTAAACAACGTTTGTATTACGCTATGATTTGATAGATAATAAGTGATCCACAAGATAATACCGATGGATAATTACACGTGTTGATCACTTCAATTGATTTGTTACGAAAGGAGTCAATCTACAATCTTCGTGGTATTGAGTTATTATTTTTCGTAATGAGGAGGGTCACTGTTATTAGTTCTGCCATTTTAGAAGAGAGTGAAAAGAATCACCGCAAGCACTTTAGTGGGATTCAAAAATAAATGAATAATAAAAGTGATCTAGCTTGAGTCGGATTGGCACGCGGATCTTCTTATATGGAAGTCCAACGCCTAACCAATCAGCCATGTTGATTTCGAATATCCAATTTTTGAATCAGAATAAATTGTCTCAAACAGCAGGATATTAACAATCCTGTTTGTATTTTATAAAAATACGACATTAGACAAGCGAATTGTCCAATAAATTTTAGAAAAACCGAAATATAAAACGTTGATAAGTTAGTACACGTTGCTTTTATGAAAGAATATTTGGGGTATACCATTTGTTCATTTGAAAAGTCACTAACCATCTATATATTTTTTTAAATAGGCATTTTAGAAAAAAATATTTCAAATGAAAATTTGACAGTTTAAAAGGAGAATGTTAATGCGTTAAGTAAATTTTTGTTCCAAGAATCCGTGCCTCGTGATATATATTTTAAACGGTGCAAGATAGAAAAAAATTGTGAAGACAAAAACTGTTTACCTCATGAATGTTTACCTCATTTTTTTATGCATACAAAATAAATACAAAGTTCACGCCATAATTACACAAGTAACACCAAAACAATGTGATGTATGAACACAAAAAGTTGTTGGTTTTTGTTAGATAAACATGTTCTATATTTAAAGATTTTTCCTACACCACGCGGGGAACGGATGTATCAAACAAAGATATAATCATTGCATTATGTTTCCCTCTGAAAAATAAAAACCTGAATTCCTCTCCCAATATTAATAAAATGGGAAAATTTGTAAGAAGTAAAGTTGTAGTAAATAAATTTTACTTCAATTCATTTCCTGAACATAGTTTCTGTAAATAATATCTAATATTAACAGAAATATTGGCAATTTAAAAGCATATACCTATAATAATGAATAATACAAATGCACCACGATAGTTACTTGTTATTTTAAACGTATTTAAATGAATTTTTCTAATGTTAAGAGGGATATTCCATATTTTAATTGTTATTTCTTCTTTTTTAAACGCCCCTTATCTTTGATTCTATTCATTAGCGAACTTCGTCGTTGTAATAAGAAAAGCATATCGTATTTTACATCATACTAGAAAAATCATACTTAGTTCTTGAAATAGGCTTGTTTAGTATTTTATACTAATTCAAAAAGTTTGAGTAAGTATACCAAGACGAATTTCAAATCTACAACGATGTATAATTTATAGATAAGAAGTAATGTAACAACTAACTGAGTTAATTGTTTGAATACCCAGTATATACTGAGAATATTTCTGAGTTTATACTGGGAATATTTCAAACAAAAATGGTTTATTTGAAAGAAGATTTTTTGTTGGATTTAAAAAAAAAATTTTTTTTTCGACCTCTAACGGTTTCAAAAATGTATTTTCCCCTCTGATGGAGCGAAACACGTTCCGATTTTGACCTCACTCTTATGCTATAGAACACACATACAAAATTTCTGCTCATTATCACTTTTCGTTTTTGAGTTATCGTGTTCACGGGGCGCTGGATTAGCCTAATCGGCCGAATTAGGTCATTTTATGAACAACCATTCGAAGCATTTATGTCAAGGATTAATATTTTCAAGCGTTACAAAGTCGGGACTAAACTTAATATACCTTGTATATTTACATATACTGGGTATAAAAAGCACTGATATTTTTTATCTTTTCATAAAATTACTCATTTTTATTGCTAGTTAATTATTGATGATTTCAATATTGAATATAAAAGTTTCGATATAACCATTGTTATCTACTAAAAAAGTTTAACATGATATTGGGTAGTCATATCAGTTTTATTTATAATTCATAATGTCATATAGTAGTGTAATGTTATCCTGATGTAAATAAAAACTTTAAAACAAGTTCCAATCGATGTCACGTTAAAGGTTCGTAAATATTCAATTAAGTGCAATTTGTTTATATTGAAAAAAAAAACATGTGCAATGAACATACTCATGTAAACCTTCTTTTTCGGACACATAAACTTTTAAATAACAAACAGAACTGACCTCAATATTTACAAGTAAAAACAAACAAGTCGTTGAAAAACTTTTTACTTGCCAACTACTTGTTGTCATTTTAAAACAATTATGACGAAACTGCGCATCTTTGTGTTTTCCAGAATTCAAATTAGGGTTGAACTGAATTTCAGTTGATATTATTTATTTATCGTTTTAGGAAAAACTATACTGCACCGAATGTGGTCGACTTTAGTGTAATATAACAAAATTAATGCCATCCACATCACCACCATTTATTTTGCTTATACGTTTGCGATAAATTTCATAAATATTAAAAGATGCAGGAAAGAAGCTGGTGCTCGGTTGAACATTCTTGTGTGACAAAATACGATAAGATTTCAATCACTAATCATTTCGAGACTAATAATTCGTTTACAATGGTTGAGTCCACCAATCAAAGTGGCCTCGCGGTCTAAGGCGTTATAACTGTACAGTATATCTACTAGGAAACTGGAAGGTTATGGATTCGAATCCCGACATTGGCAGTTTGTCAATTATTAAGAAAAAAAAGGGCGGTTAATTGACTAAACTGTCGGTGTATGGACAAGAACGAAGTAACTGGCTATGCTTGTCACTGTTTTCTGCAGTTTCTTTTTACGAACTCCATATGAATATCGGCATAGTTCCTATCATAGTCGGCTACAGCCGCCTATCCTTCCAACTCCGAGTCTATACACAAAAATTCCTTCTACTCCACTCACATCCTGTTATCCTTAGGCATCACAATGGATCTTATGATCGAAGAGTAGTCCGTCCTGGGCAGCCTCTACAAATATGTATTTATCTATGGTTATCTATGGAGTCCACAACATATAGAGCATGTATTTCTGTCACGCTGTTTGCCAGTAACGACTGTGACGTCATCGTACTAGTGTAGGTGAATGCATATGGATGGTTGCGAATTAACTTTGTGTAAAGTTACAATCTGATGTAGCGTGGAAATACGCATTGATAGAAAGTTTTAAAACTACAAAATATTTGAATATTTCGCCTCATATGACTCCTAAATATGCTCAGAAGTATATAAAACACATATTAGAGGAAATCTCGCGTCGAGCCAAAAAAGTTCAGTGCCGAACAAATGCGCCCAGGTTTTAAATGTTTGTCTCAAGCTTTTATTGATAGTCACATATTATAGTGATTCTGGGGAAAATTTAAATTTTTTTCTTTTTAATACAAGCAGCTAAAATAAAATTATTATCCGTCATTTAAAATTTTTTTGTTTTGACCAAAAGTTTGGGAACCATATCGATTTTGAGTCAAGTCAAACGGTCATTAATAAAATTGTCTGCAAACTCAGAATGGTCATGTTATACGGTCTGATATATTATCAAGTGTATTATCATGTGTGAGATTAACAAGTATGCTAATTTTCAGTATAATGACATCACTAGAAATAGTTTGAAATTGTACTGTTAGATTCTGAATCCAGAATTCTGAGCTGCTTCAACTTAGCGAATTTCCTTAGAATACATAAATCACTCTCTAGTTGTCACAACTTTAGTCTGATCAAAATGAAATGTCGTGTCTGATATGATTTTAGTATTTGCAAGGCCAATTTTATAAATAAATGGGCATAAAGAAAGAAGAAAACACAAAATATAAAATATCTCTCCTAATATTAAAAAAATCGAAAAATGTATAAGGAATAAATTTGTAGAAAATCATGTTTGCTACAACTGATGACTTAATCATTTTTTGTCAAAATCTAATGTGTACAGAGATATTGAGGAATTTAAATTTTAATTTTAATTTGTAAATTGAAAGTTTTGTAAATATTATATTATTTTGTAAATAATTTGTAAATATTTCTGTCAATATTAGAGTAACAAAAAAAATGATAAGAACCAAAATTATAGTAAAATTAATTATCTATAACTTTACTTCTTAGTCATTTTTCGAATTTTCCAACATTAAGACAGATATACCAAATTTTCTAAACCCCCTTTTCCCTTGTCCGATTTTGCTTATTAACGAAGTCGAGCGTTCAAATACTAAAAGCATCTCTCACACCCAATTTTATTCCAATCGGCTTAAAACTGTGACCGCTGCGATTACGGACACATACGTACAGAGTGTCTATTGTCGATAGTTTTATGGGGTAACTCGGTAACTATAAGAAATGGATGGTAAATTCTCTTTTTTTGAGACTAATTCATTAGTGTCAACAAAAAATTGCTAGCATCTTTTGTTTGCGAATTATAAGCAAAAGTTCGATTTTTCGACTTTTAAACAATTGTGAATATCTTGGTTGTTTGTAAAGCTAGATGAAAATAATTTTTACATTCTTAAGGCACTATTTTTGGCGTCGTGTAAGTTTGAGAAAAAAGGTTGGTTTTCGAGATATGACCTAAAGATGTGTTTTTTTAATAGGAAGTGTAGTTGGCTATGGCTTAGTTAGAATGGATTTTTTTCGTCTTTTTAACCATGTATCATTTATAGGGTCACTTTTCATCCGAAAGTCTGAAATAGCCAAAATAGTAATTTCAAGTTTAATTTTTGCGTTTTTTGTATTTATTTTGTATTTATGTATATAGAGACGGTGATTTTCGACATCTACTAGGTAGAAACGATGGACATTTGCGGAAATTTTTTCGAAATTTTGACTTTGGTACAGGGACAATTCGCTAAAAAATATATCAGTCTGTACATGTAAATATGACCTGATTTCTAAAATAGATAACAAGTGATAAAGAAAATTTAAATTGGTAATTTATTTGCAATTTTTTTAGTAACACTAGTGGAATTTTAGAATTTGTACAAAATTAAATTATAATAAACATTTTATTTTAAAAGATTTATTTTAATTTTGCATATTCTTTACTCTGTGATTTTATTTCTATAGAAAAATTGTTATTGGAGAATTCAATTAAATTCGATTCTTATTTATTATATATTGATTTAAAAGATTGGTAGCATAATGTAATAAACTTCTAGATCTAAAGGTAAATCTCTGCTTATATTCCACGAACCATTTTTAGAATTAAAGCATTTATATGGAAATCAATTAAAACCGATGTATAGCTAAAAATTGATTGCTATTTGCTGTAGAATAATTACGAAATAGTTTTCATTTAATAAACTAGATACGAATACAATGACTTAAAAATTTACATTTTAAATCCCACAACAGTAGTGCATTTTACTTTGTAAAGAGATTTCTTACTTACAAACACCACGAGTTATTTGCACATTATTTTCTGTATATATGGGAGCAAATGTTATACATTATGATTGATGTGGTTCTAAAACTATTGAAATATATAACTGGATTGTCTGCTTTCAGTACATATTAACACAATTTTTTCTTGAAAAAATTATCTATGTCTATTGATTTTTCCCTTTTTTTTACGAAACTGAGTACTACCAGGCTTTTCTGTTCTAGAATTCATTTTCACCGTTTGTATTTATCAACCCTAAGTCCAGGTCTGTCGATAAGAAGCCTCAACCAACCTTACACTATTTTTAGGTTTAATGATCCAATTTTGAGTTGATTCCATGTTATGTTTGTTTTTATATGGTTTAACGATAGCTAGACAAGAAATTAAATTACGCGTACCGTATTTCCACCTCTTTCTTGATTTACGTAGATGAAAGCTTTAAAATAGCATCTTTTTTAGTATCACAATTGCCGTAAAAATGATATTTTGTGTTAACGTCTTAGTTCATTTCTACTATTAACAACAAGTGCTGATAAAGAACACCTCTGAAGGGAGAATACCACTTATTAATTTTATATTTAATTACCTTCAAAATTTAAGAGCATATTATGAAGGTAAGAGTGGTTTCAAACCACCTTATGAACCTAATGAAACACCCGAGTCAACTAACTGTTAATTTTATTTTATTTTTATGTTAAAATTCTATCTTATCAATAAGACGAATTCAATCTCCCACAATGTTTCAAATAAAAACTGCCCACCATTAAATAAGGTTGGTTGATTTGTTACTTAAAAGTTTATTTACCATTACCAAGATTACAGTGTTCCATTATGAGACGTAATAGTATGACATTTTTCCGTATATGGAATCATGGAGATCCGTATATACTTCATGGAGACCTCTTTCTCCTGTCTTAAAGATCAAATAATTTTATTATTCTTAAGCCTAGTCTAGTGATCTGGTGCAGTATTTATACATCCCAAAAACAAAAAGGGGCTAAAAATTGTTGTTTCAAAATCACTAAATGAATCTTCTACATTCTGAATTTGTCTTAAAAACTAATAATATAACTTCTCAGGATAAATTTTAGCTCAAATCAAAACGTATCTACCGAAATAATGGTCGCTGTTTCTCGATTTTTCACATATTGTAAGAGGACAGTTGGAACCTGAGTGGCAACGCTGGACTTGAAACGAATTTATTAGCATAAAAGTGTGGAGTGGGATGTATATATTGATATCCCAACGGATTAACTCGTATCCGCACCAGCCAACTAGCCGCGCTTGTAAAGGCATTGTGTGTACATGGAACTTGGAGGTTATGGGTTCGAATCCCGACATCGTCAATTTGTCAGTTATTAAAAAAGGGCGGTTAATTGACTAAACTGTCAGCGTATGGACAAGAACGAAGTAACCTGCTCTGCTTGTGAAGGTTTTCTGCAGTTTCCTTCACGAACTCAAAATAAGTATCGGCATAGTTCCTATCTAAGTCGGCTAGAGCCGCACACCTTACCAATTTCTAGTCTACACATAAAATTCCTTGTCTTCCACTCACATCCTCACATCCTTAGGCGTCACATTGGACCTTATGGTTGAAGTGTGTCCCGTTCAGGAAAGCCTCTGCTATCTATCTATCTATCTAACTCGTACCCGCAGTATACGTAATAAAATTTTTACAAGTGATAATCTACCAAACCAAAACGTATTTATATGAAGCTTGAAATGGACTACTATCCTGCTTGGTATAGTATGATGATGAAACGACAAAGTTCGCAAACAAGTTTATAATCTGGTTCAAGTATCCACAAAACTTATATCTATTTCACATAACTTCTATACATATATAAGCTACCCCGTTTCTCTTTACTTTATTTATTAGTAAAAGAGTGTTAGTCTACGTAGTAGTAGGACGCAGCCACAGGGTAAAAGACAATCGTATTCATATTAAACTAGCTCACTTACTGCATAACTAATTTGTATGTTCAGCATTGCAAAATATCCGAAAAATTTTAATGTGGCCACTAATTTGTAAACCCATTATTAATCATTATTATTTTCCACGGATAATTGAGGCCTGGGATTAGATACAAAGTAAATATGCAATTAAAAAACGTGATTTTTTCTTAAAATCTGGATGACATGAAAGGATTAATTTTCAATAGATTCAGGTTTTCATTCATTTTACGAAAATTATATTGACTTCGGTCGATGTAATAATGTAGCGGTTATATTAGAATCTGACTGGCAAGATCATAATAGTGGTGTATTTACAAATGTATATATATATATATATATATATATGTATATATATATGTATATATATATGTATATATATATGTATATATATATATATATATATATATATATATATATATATATATATATATATATATACATATATAATACCATCAAAGTACATCGTATATACAAATATACAATTTAAAAACAGAACTAAAATAAAATACTGTATCTGTAAAGTATACTAAAGATTGTTACTGCGTGTCCAATTAAGGCTATTTAGTTTTGCAAATCCAAGTTTTCCACAATGGATCGATTCTATTTGTTCTTTCATCATTTACCATTTTCTTCATTCGTACACCGTGGATCTTTTTAAGGTCTCTGTCTGTAATAACGATTCCGAAAGTAACGTATATCTTTGAGGTCTTTTGCAGTTTGAACATATTATGAACAGTTTTTCAATACTTTAATGAATAAATTTGTCTTAAGCATAAACATAAAGTTTATGCGTACCCGATTTTAGCGAATTTCCTCCAAAGGAAATGAAGCTCTGGTTGTTGTACCAATGATGGAATTTCGTAAAAATGTCCATCGATCCTACCTATTAGATGTTAACAATCACTATCGCTAAAATTTGTGTATATATATGTAATTTTTTTAAATGTCTGTGGACACTTAATACACTAATTTCCACTTGATGGCAATTACAGGTTTTTTAATAATTTTTTTATTTCAAATTCCTAAAGTTTACTCTGCCGTTACTAGTTAAGACAGTAATTCCTGCTCTCTAGTCTTTGTTTCATATGAATGAATTTTATGCCAAACGAATTCCTTCCTCGATTATTTTTCAAACTTCCACTTAAAATTGAGCTAGATATTTAAGAAATACATATAAAGATTCCACTTGGGAACAATAGATTTGCTGCTAAAAAACAGCAGGATTGCATTACCATTATTTATGTATTACGTAAAATGAATAACAGCTCAAATTCAGCTAATACCGTTTTCTAATAAGAGCGTATTCTCTGGAATTTTTTTAGGTCATTAAAAAGTTTAAAATTGTGCGAGATGATAAACCAACTGTATATGATAATGAAGTTTCATATTTTTACTTGACTCCTTTTAATACAATATTTCGAAAAGTGATGCAATCAGCTTAACTTATGCAAAAGGCTGCTTATTGTATTTTCAAGTAGTTCAATGCTACTAGTAATTCCTGATATTGACCGCGAGATTAATAACGAAATATGATTTGTCTGCTTCTTGATGAGAGCAGTTTTTATCTCGTCAAACAAGTCTAAATAAGACGAGACTGAACTTGAAATGTACTCGATTCGATATCTTAGATTTCTTTAATATTTAGATACCTATGAGTTTAGTACATGTTCCTGATTTACCGTGTAACTACCAACTACCAAAAAAATGCACAAACCGCTATATGAATTCTCACTGTGTTCGCAAGGAGACTCTGGCCCCTTCACACCTGGGATAGCTTTCGGCCTTGGCTTCGCGTCTTAGAAAGAATACAAAAGTCCGCACCCTTTTAGCGCGTATAGAAGCAAAACAGATATTTTTGGAGGTTTCTCCCCATTTAGGGGGGAATGTGTTGGGAAAATTAAAGTTTTCCGATTTTCCCGGAAGTTTGAAGTTATTCCGCGTCGAATGAAAAAACTGCATCATTCTGGCATGTCTGGAAGTGGGTTAGAATTTGTATACGTGAGAGAGTGAGCGAGTTATACAAAGGCCTGTCTATTTGAATTATAAGACTAAATATTCAGGCAAAATAAAAGTTTGGTTAAAAGTCCAGAAAAAACCGTTTACATTTAGATAGAATGATTATAGAGGCTGTCCTGGACGGGCTACACTTCGACCATAAGGTTCATTGTGTTGCCTAAGGATGTGAGGATATGAGGATGTGATAGCCGACTATGATAGATACTATGCCGATATTCTTTGGAGTTCGTGAAGGAAACTGCAGAAAACTTTCTCAAGCATAGCCGAATACTTCGTTCTTGTCCATACGCCGACAGTTTAGTCAATTATCCGCGCTTTTATTCCCTTATAATTGACAAACTGCCGATATCGGGATTCGAACCCATAACCTCCAAGTATGCATACTGCGCAGACATAACACCTTAGTCCGCTCGCCACTTGGACTGATCCGTTTACATTTAACGTAGGTTTTAAATCGAATATATCCTGATATCGTGGTGTATTCCTATACTTTTTTTTCTCCAATGGATAATCGAACTGAGGTCTATGAGGATTCTATATCTCCAATGTTTAGAAAACCGTGGCAATAATTCGCAGTACTATTAATTTTTCCATTGGTACACACATTAGTACAGACAACCCATCTTTGGTTGGAATATATATTTGATGGAAGAGGAGCGTCTTCAGTATTTTATATTTTGTATTACATTGTGATAAAAATATGAATAGTACAGATCGGTTTGTGTCATAGTAAAAATACTATGTTTACTTCGGTTGGTATACATGTGGAGGAGTATAGATATGTGAATAAGAGAGTACGTATGCACTTACATGACATATATAATATTTTTAGTTTAAAGCACTTTTAAAGTTAGAAAATTGAAAAACTTATTTTTCTGAAAACTCAAACTTATGCAGAACAAATATGTTTAACAAAATAATAATGGTAACTGAATTCATTCATCATTGAAACCACAGGAGCTTTACATTTTCGAATTGAGAATTCATTTGTTATCTACCGTCACATGTGTGAAATGATTTTATGATAATATATTTTTAGAATTACTTTGTTTGAGATAAGTATCATTTAGCATATAATGGAAAATGGAATACACATGTAGACAAAATGAAGCTCAGGGCCAACAGTGCGTTCATGGGAGTAAGGAAACTCATTTATAAGAACAAAAACTTTCCTGCACCAGTTGCATTGAGTGTGTTTAGAACTGTTATAGCTCCTCTTTTGTTATATGTTAATTAATAATTATACACACAGGAATGTAGGAGTTTTGAATTCATTCGCTTGCATCTTTATAAGGAGATTCTGGGAGTATCCAAGTCAGCGCCTAACTGTGTTGTGAGTTTGGAATTGGGAGTAGTGCGTCTCGAGTATATTGTTTTGCAAAAGGAGTTTAACTTAACGAATAAAATTATTCAAAGTGGTAAAGACTTACAAAAGCTGAGTCTAAATGAAGGATGGAAGAAACACTTGAGTGACCTTTTTATTAAACTTAACTGATATAAACTGATTGAATGATATAAAGAAAAAAATTGAGGAGGCTTCTCTGGTAAACTGCCTGAGTCAGATGAGTACCAAAGCTAGTTTAATGACATATTGTCAACTGATCCATTACCAAGGAGGTGCTCGGTATATTCAAACAGAGACTAAAGATCAACGTCGAATAATTGCGAACTTTAGAATGTATCAATTTGCTTGGGAAGGTGAGAAAAAGAATGAAGGGAAAGTTGGTCTACTGTGTGGTGAGTGCAAAAGTGTGAAGCATCTTGTAGAGGACTGCCGAGGTACCGATGATCCAAATAAAGCGAAGCTTAATTGGCTGGGTCTCACTGATTTACGTTTACAGGATGCATTAGAGACGGTTTTTAGACCTCTATATCTCAGGAACCAAAATAGTTAAAAAGGTTAAAATATGAAAACCCTGCACCTGAGACCATTTATGTTTTTTGTCGGATATCAGTACTTTTTGCTAAGTTTTGAATGCTCACTGCATGTCTGATGCATAAAATGAAATATTCATATAGTCTAGATATTATCACTATTCAATTTTTTGTCGGATATACATAACAATACAGTACCTTGGTACATAGATAGTATATATATATATAAACACAAATCATGTTTCTACACATGTATGTGTGTGTAAAAATTAATTGTTACCTTACTGTGTAAGAAAATAGCAAACAAACCATTTATAATATATAAATAAATTACATTAAATGATTAAAACAAATATTTTTAAATCTGATTACCAAGTATAATATCGTGAGACGTTTGTTGGTCTCAGGTATAATGTCTTTCTAACGAGTAATAGCTTCAGGCAATGAACTTGGTTTTAACACAAAGAACAGTAACAAAGGACAATTAACACAAAGAAAATTATTAATTTTCAAATAGATATTTTTTTGTATTCGTTATTCTATTAAACTTCACTTGTTTAAGAATTTTGTGTTTTCTGCTTTCACTATGCCCCCCTTTTCCTTTGACCTATGCCATTTAGTAATAAAATTGACCTTGCAAACACGAAAATCATATCAGACATGATAATTAATTTTGATCACACTAAAATGACCACTAGAGAGTTATTTATGTATTCTAAGGAAATTTGCAAAGTTGAAGCAGCTCCTGCGTAACGAATCGGTTTTTTTTTACTTTGGTTCAATATAGGTTCAATATTATTTTTGAATTATTTCATGATCATTTCCAATTAAAAATATTTAAACATCACGACTCTCTTCGAAATTTGAATTACCTACACGAAAGCAACATTTTTTCAGATTTGATACACACATTAGTATATACGTTTGACATTTTTCCGTTAATTCTATTTTATACAAAATTTTGTATTTTATTATGCTAATAAATCTGTTATGTTTTGTTATAGTAAAATGAGTTGCTTAAAATTGACGTAACATAGAGTGATGGATGTTTAGAGCCACGTGAAACAGTTTAAAAATCATGTTTTTATTTATTTATTGAAATATATTTACGACACATAATAATTAATTATAAATATTCTACAAAATATTATCAAATAAAACAAATGTATGAGATCGTAACAATAATTTTATTTTGACTAAAGTTTCGAAACACAGTTTCTTCATCGGAAAATATATGATAACAATATAAGCGCGTTATCAGGGGTGGCCAACAAGACGATCGCAATCGAGCGGTCCATCGCGAAGCCAATTTTGGTCGATTTCACTTAAGAAAGTGAAATTTTGAAATAAAAATTATCAGCCATAATTTACATTTTTATAAGAACTTTTTCCTATGTACACTCCCGTCCAAAAAATCTTAACTCATAGAAACATTCAAGGTGAGTCTGCATGTAATATTGAACATATAAGCAGTAATATAAATAATTAGAATGTGACTTACACCTTCGAACAAATAGTTCAAGTCAATCGCAACACATTTTTAAGATAAAATGTAGATCTTATACACACAAAAAATGGCCACCCTTGTTATGTATGATCAACTAGCTATCTACCGCGACTTCGTCCGCATTATATGACGATTCATAGTGTGCTATTATGTTTTATATTTACTATGGAGACGACAATGAAAAGTGACATTTCACAATTGAAAGAAAATTTTAATAAAATAATTTTATAGTTAGTTATTTTTTAGAAGTATAGTTTCGGTGGAAATGACTAAATCAACAAAAAAATTTTAATATAATTTTGCTTCCGACTTACTTTACAAATATCATTATTTAAAGCTAACTAAGAATTGTAGTCTAGTGCTAGATAGCCTATATTTTTCCTCATAAATGTGGCTATCATACACAAAAAGAATTTTTCAAAACAGACTGGCAGTTCCAGAGACTAGCCCGTTCAAACAAACAAAGATACCAAAAAACTCTTCAGCTTTATTATATTAGTATAGATAGTTTAGGTATAGAATCTAAAAAAAGTATCTAATTGCATAAACTTTCAATGTAACATAGTTTCATTGTTTCTTTGGCAAAACGTCATATAGGCAATTATCATATGATAAATGGATAATTCCAAAGTTGCCGAAATAATAAAACATTGTTACTAAGAAATACTTTCTCATTGGTTGCCTATCTAACTATTAATAATTATATATCAAAATTTATTCTGTTATCAATAGCTTATTAAAGTAACCAATTCATCTTTAATTCATTTTGTATTGATGAAAATAATCTTATTATTAGACATTATACAAAATAATTTGTTTATATAAAAGCATACTTGATCCGCCGATGTCAAATTGATGTGATGTGTGATAATTCCATTGAATATAAGTTTTTCAGATTAAGTGTGTGATATTTTGTTCAAAATAGATTATCGGATATTAATAATAAAATATATGAACAAAGTTAAATTTATAATTTAAATATAGAGATTACTGTTAAAAATGATAAGCCACTTCAACGATGGTAATAAATATTATTAATTATTTAATTACTGTGAATTTACTGAATTTTTTATCAGTTTCTGAACCCCGTTACCGCCCAACTAAGCTTGTTTTGTTTGCGTGCAAATTTTTCTTACTTTGTTAAATTAATATAATCCTTATTTCCGGTGTAAAGGTTCCTTGGTTTGGCTCCGATGAAGGAATTTCGGAAAAATTTCGTGTGAGTGTGTGTGTGTTTGATTGAACGGATTGTGGCCGCAAATTTAGTTTGATGAACTGTAGTAAACTTGAATTTCTACAACTTTACGTCTCTTTAATTTTCCAATATTATTTGAGATATTCTACATTTTGTGTTTTCATCTTTAAGACCCCTATTACCCTTGACCGATTCTTTTCATTAGAGAACGTGACCAGTCATAATATGAATACCAAAAGCATATGAGATTTAAATTTCACTTTTATCGGATTAAAATCGTAACCGCTAGAGAGTAAACAAATACATGGAAAATATATGAATTTGTATAGGTATATATGTGCCTGTAGATATGTACGAGTATGTGTATTTATATGTATGTGTCTGTGTCTAGCGGCCACAGGTCGCCATGAACATTAATTAGTTAATGTTCATGTTTTTCCAAAAGAGAAGTGATGTATTTATTTTAGTAAATTTCCTAAGTCGACGCAGCTCTTGCTTAACTTAAAATTTTTGTTGTTGTTTTCAAGATTTGATCTCTTGATTAAAATTTGTAATCGTTTATAAATGAAATCATATTAATATGAATTTTAAAAAACATTCTGTAATAATAAAGATTTTTAATTAATTAATTTAAAATTAATCCTCATACAAAATGTAAATTTTTATATGTAAATTACCAGAAAATTATTTTATTAAATACACATTTTTTATGATTGATGTCTTTCATATTAAATAAACTCTTATACTACCAATTATTTTCAGAATAATTACTTAAGTACTTCATACACAGGGTTGTAAACTATTTTATTAAAGGAAAAACGTCAATAAATGTAACAATAAATGGAATTAACTGTTTGAATACCCTGTTCCTTGCCAGTGCTCATTGTAGAAAAAAAAGGTTCAAACAAATATTATTGGTTTTGAGAACGTTACATTTTTCATACTTAAACTAGTGATGCCCGAGACAAAGTAGTATGTCGTTTGTGTTGTATTGTCTCGTCTCGTATTTACGGTTGAAGGTCTTCATGAAACACTACAATTTAACAACAGTAGCTATTAATTGAACCAAAATCATTTGTTGTTTTGTGATTAGTTCCATTTTACAGATTAACAATCTATAGAGATTGAAAGATAGTACTGTCGTCTGTCTTCCGAATATTTATCGAAAATCGGGATTCTAATTTTCGGCTCGTCTCTTGTTGATTTATTCTCGTTCCACTCATCTTTCGCGGCATTTTAAAGGTAGATATTTTTACTTTGGGGAGAGGAAAGATGTATTGATCGATTTTGACTTTTCTAGTCTTCTTAGAAGAAGGAATCACTCGAATATATAGTTACCTCAGTGATATAGTTTTCATTATTATGTATATTATATTTAAATGGCAAATAATATTTCGATTAGAGGTACAGAAAATTTAGTCAGATACTAAATTAAAATAAAAGTCTTTTCTATAAACTTAAGATAATATTTTTTGTCTTGATCTTCTTCGAAGACCTCCATTCTCATTGCCAATTTTTCGTATTAACGAACTTGACCTATCAAATACCAAATTCACACCGCATACCCAATTGCATTCCGTCAAACTAAAATTGCGCCTATTTTAAAATACTACAAAATTGTGTACGTGATAAATTTATATATATATATATATATATATATATATATATATATATATATATATATATATATATATATATATATTTATATATATATTATAAGAAAAAAGAAATCGAGTTGAAATTGTGTATGTGTGTGTTTTTGCTCTGAAAATCAAATTCAAGGAAGGCTAGGGGATATCTATTTTTGAAGCAGTAAGAGATAGAAAAAAATTTGAAGAAAATTGATTATTTTCTAAAACAACTTATGTTTCAAACTTTTTTTCATTAACTGGATATATTTGCTACAATTTTAGCTCAAACATCGGCAAGTACTGATTACAAAAATCTATATGCATATAACACCTTTATATACTACTTTGTATTTTTATACATTTGCGTGTGTGAAGTAAAACAAACAGTTCACGCATTTAAATGAACTCAGTATATACACAATATCTAAGCAATTAATTAAGTTTTGTTATTCAAGATCTCAAAGTGTACTAATCCTAGAGTTTAATAGACTTAAGGTACACTAAGTCAAATTTGTCTTGAGAGATGTGTTATTTGACGTTAATTAGAAAAGTTATGTATCTATCGTCAACCTATCACAATACATATATAAGGAGGGAGAGCTTCGTTATAATTTATAATCCACATTGTATAAATTTTCTATTACACACAGGTAATCTGCATTTCGTTACAATAGACTTTATGCAAACAAATAAATTAAAGAATTGTTTTTTGAATAATAATTGCAAACCATTTAAAAGAAAATAATTAAAACTACTATTTGAATTTGTATATTTATTTATATCACATGTATATAATATTTCTAATTTTGTTATATTATACGTCTGTTGATAAAAATCAAAGTGCTTTTACCCTCACTGAAACTTCCATAAATAATAATAATTACTTTATTTATCATTAACTGCTGGCAGTTTTATTATTTTGATACAAGCGCGGATCCATCGTTGTGGACACGAAGAGCATGCCCACGATCCTAATAGACTTGTGACGTCACACTTACACGTTCTATTGAGGTCGATGGGCTGATGATGCCTTCATAAAATTTTAAAAAAACAATGAATCGTGCGTGATTCGGAACGCAGCGAGGTACTTAGTCATCATAGACGATATTCTGACACGTTATGTCACATTTTTGACAACATATTATCTGTTTCTTTTTGGCACATGAATACTTGTATTGGAAAAAAGAGATGACTATTTATTGGGTGCGCATAGTCATCTACTAATTTAACATTAGTCTCAATGTGACACTGTGATGTGCAAACAAACACACATTTATTTTTGTAATTTTCGTGAGCGAACAAACTAACATTTTACAGGTGTATTAATTTACTAGTGTTCGCCCCACGACTTTGTCCACATGGAACTATACACTGTACAAAATCTTGGTTAGGGCGTCATATACTTTATAAACAAATCCTTTGTAGGAATGCACTATATCGATCATGAGCGAGTTCAACCTTTGTGAGGTTGAACTCGTGAAATTCTGTTACCACAACCTTTTTTGAGGGCTGGATCCGCGCCTGTTTCGATACAATAATATTATAATTATTAAAATTAAACAAATATTTGAGATTATCGTAACAATATTTTTATTTTGACTATAACTCAAAACCATATCTGAGTTTATTGCTCAAATCCCCGCAGTATATACTCAGTTTATTATCAATGAACGTCCTATTTTAGCATTGGAGCGCAAATTGTGACAAAACTATTCAGTTTATGAACAAACAGTTTCAAACAAAAGTTAGTTACCTTTACACAAGGACTTTACACAAGTTTTTCCTTTAACAGTGTTTGAAGATTAAGTTTTTTGGCGCGTTATGAAAATCCGATCAGAATGTATTTTCAACATGCACAGAATGGCTGGTATAACACTCGGCTCATGTAGCACTCGCTTAATCTATGAAACACTGATCTCAATCCGACTCTGCAGTGCCGTAACTAGCTTTTAGGCGGTCGGTGCGAGCTTCTATAACTGCGCTATTAAAAAATTTTCTAATCTTACCCGGTTCTGACAATAAAATGAATTATGTTTATAAAAATAAATCTATCATTTAAAAACTACATTTTTGTATACTTCATTATGAGTACTTGGTAGAGCCAAGCCAGCCAAGTAGCCGAGCGGTCTAAGGCGTCATATCTATGCAGTGCTTGGAAACTGGGAGGTTATGGGTTCGAATCCCGACATCGGCAGTTTGTCAATTATAAAAAAAAGGGGGCGGTTGATTGACTAAACTGTCGGCGTATGGACAAGAACGAAGTAACCGGCTATGCTTGAGAAGGTTTTCTGCAGTTTCCTTCACGAACTGGCATAGTTCCTATCATAGTCGGCTGCAGCCGCATATCCTACCAATTCCTAGTCTATTCACAAATTCCTTCCACTCCACTCACATCCTAAAGCATCACAATGGACCTTATGGTCGAAGTGTAGCGACTCGTCCAGGGCAGCCTTTACAATTTAACCTCTCTACTTGGTAGAGTTTTGAATAAGCAAGTATATATAAATTGCGTTTTTGAATTCGGTGAGAAAACGTTTACTCGAAAATATTTGTCAAAACTCACAATTATACAATAAACAAATGACACCAAATACTGTTTAGTACATAGTACAGTAGTAAATAGTACTGACCACTGCTACACTGTCCCGCGCGTCTCACCCCACCCGCGCACGTCGCACACCCGCAAAAAAAGAAAGAGAACCCGAATTCACCAAAATGCTACATGTGTCAATGTTTATACTAACGATATAATCGTCTTTTATATTTTTAATGTTATTTACTTATATTTCTTGTAAGAAGAATATATTATATTATCATATTATTTGTGGTCCTGTTTTGGTCATTTCTGCAACCTTCCAGGGTCTGCGCCCTGTGCCTGGACACCGCTGGCACCGCCCTAGTTACGGCACTGCGACTCTGTTGCACAGTTTGGTGGATATTCAGTAAAAAAATTTTACCATACTGTAAATAGACAAAATGTATACATACATACAATATATGCTTGGGCGAAACAGAAAAGTGTCTGTCTGTCACATAAGCAGTGTGACTATACCTGTTCTACAGACAGCATAATATTGTTTGTGTGTGATATAATTTCTGGATATTGAAATACAAGACAATATTATGGATTATAGAAAGATGAATGTTCGTTATTTTTTTGGTAAATAGCTACACCACCAGGTCTTAAATTAGAATTAGAAACATTTAAATTTGATTATACAGTTGAAATTAGGTACTTGAATGTCTTCATCATTATTACTCCACGTTTCTGATAAAAGAAGAGTATTAGAATTACGAGCCACATTATCAATGATATCATTTGTATGATCTCGTAAACTTTGTATATAAAATGTATATTTTGATAAACCTGACCTGGCCTTGATAAATATCACTAACTCTGATTCTAATGTAAATAATGGTTTTAATGACAGTCTTTCAAACTCTAATTCTTACGGAAGAAGTGACGCTGGTTCTGTTCTACCATGATAAAATGTAGTTTTTCACTTCTATATCATTTTATTAAACTTTTGTGTCTTAATAGTAGCCTTGAGAATATTATTATTTTAATAAATTATGTAAACGGAAGTTTATCTTACGTGCGTACATAATTAAGTACACTCACAATTTTTTTTAAAACTATTTTCTTTTTTTTAAACTCTTACGGTTTCGGGCACGGAACTGTCCAGTCCGTTATTGCCCATTCACGAACTTAAGCCCATCACTCAGTTCGTTACCACTTTATATTTTCAAGTTATCATGTTTACGGCCAAGACAGATAGACAGGCAGACGAAGCAAACGGCCAGAAGACTATAGACTAATTATGTCCTTTTATGAAAACCAATAACTAATTTTTTTTCTTTGATCAATATTTTCAACCGGTACAAAATCGGCATTAACCATGGGTAAATTAAACGCTCCCAAATAACTGAAAGACAATTAAACCACAAGCGGATAAAGAATCTATAATTGACGACAACAGCATTCACCGTTGGAGTTATATGGAGACATTTTTTGTTTACTTTAATAAATGGGAGTACTTTGTGATGTTCTAACATTATTTCATTTATTTTATGATATTGATTTTTTATTTCATTTTTTACCTAATCTAAAATTCAAATATACAAACATAAAAAATAATATATAAATTTACAATATAAAAAGCAAGTAATGTAACAACTAACTGAGTTAGTTGTTTGAATACCCAGTATATACTGAGTTGTATATCAATGTTTGAATTTTTAACAATTTTTTAACTGTCCCACAATTTAAAAAAAATCTCTTATGGTTTTAACGATGGGTATATTCGCTTTTCGACGAAATTTTCAGCACATATTATAAGGAAACTATAGAGCTTATGGAAAAATTTTTCAAACAAAATTAGTTTATTTAAAAAAGAAAAAGATAGGGTTTAAAAGATGTATATTCCTTCCCCCTTCCTTCCCTAGCGGGGGGAAACACGTTCCTATTTTGCCCATTAATGAACTTGACCTTACTATTTAGCGAACTTCCTGAAAGGAAATAGAGCTATTGGTCCCGTACCGAAGTCAAAATTTCGCAAAAATTTCTTCAAATGTCCATCGATCCTATCTAGTAGATGTCAAAAATCACCATCTGTAAAATTTATATATATATATATATATATCTATGGACATGTAATCACTCTAGCGGTCACAGTTTTCATTTTATCGGAATGAAATTTGATATTTGACGCGCTTTTGGTATTCAAAAAGTCAAGTTCGTTAATGGGTACAATCGGACTAGGGGAAAGAGGGGTTTAAAGGAAGGGGGAAATACAAAATTTGACATGTCTCCTTTAATATTCGAAAAATCGAAAAATTTATAACAAGTAAAGCTGTAGGCACTAAGTTTTACTGTAATTTTGTTTCTTATCATTTTTTCTGTTACACTAATATTTACAGAAATATTGACAGTTTAAGATTGAAAATTAAATTCCGTAATATCTCTGTACACATTAGAGTTTGAGAAAAAATGATGAGGTGATAAGTTGTAGCAAACTTGATTTTCTACAACTTTATTCCTAACGCATTTTTCGATTGTTCTAATATTGAGAGAGATATTTTATATTTTGTGTTTTCTTCTTTCTTAATACCCCCCCCCCCCCCCAATTCTCCTTGACGTATGTCATTTATTAATAAAATTGGACTTGCAAATACTAAAATCATATACGACATTTCATTTTGAACAGACTAAAATTGTGACCGCTAGAGAGTGATTTATGTATTCTAAGGAAATTCGCTAAGTTGAAGCAGCTCCTGCGTAACGAATTTTTTGCTCTGGAACACCTAAAAAAATTTCAGCCTGTTATCTCTTTTCGTTCTTGAGTTATCGGTTCACGGAGAGACGGACAGACGGACAGACGGGCGGACATGCGGAAATGGCCAAACTAGGCCATTTTATAAACACCTATACCGAGCATTTATGTCAAGGATTAATATTTTCAAGCGTTACAAAGTCGGGACTAAACTTAATATACCTTTACATATACTGGGTATAAAAATATATAAATAAACTTTAATAAACACGCTACAAACATAACAGAATATACGTTATTTTAGTCGTCAGTTATTCGTCAGTATTTTATTCTTCGATATACAAATTTTTAATATATTTCAGTACGTTTAATCGCAGAATGCAGAACTCACCACTCTTTTGAGTGTTCGATTTTCTCCCTTAAACCCGTAAACTGAGATTTTTTTTTTATACTAAGAAAATCAAATAATTATTCGTGAACGCAAGTGTTCAGTGTGTTGTTATTGAATTAGATATATACAAATACGAAACGTTTACAAATTTCAAGGAGATTTTTTCAACCTAAAAATATTCATAATTTTCAAAGAACTTAAAGTAAAAAGTTTAAGATAGAACGTTTCAAAATGCACTGAATGACTTGAAAATTTGACTGTAAGCTAGTTAAATGTCAAATAATAAGAACGTTTTATTAATAAATAATTTTAATAAAAAGTTAAAATGTGTAAAATTCGTAAAATTTTATAAATATCTTTATTAAAAAGTTTATTAAAGTCGAAAGCTCCGAAATTCACGCTACGTTTTAAATTTGAGTATCATAGTTTTCTTGGTTCCTGAGATACAGAGTCTAAAAAACCATTTTCTTCGCGTAAAACATTACCGTAGCCTTGATGCTTAATAATAATAATAATTAGCAAGTGGGGTAACACAAATGGGTCCCTACCACCTAGACCAAGGGTTCTTCTGTGCCCTCCATGAGAACAACCTGTCACCCGAAGGAGAGACGTCGCGGGTAAGAGACGCTGTTGTAAACAGATGAAGCTATAGGATTCTGTTCAGGCCAGACGTCGCACAGAAAGTCCACAGCTTCTCCGCCAGGATTGCTCCCGGTCGATGCTTAAAGTTGGTCTGACGCACTACCGTGCTATGTAAGAATGTATTTTACGATTTTGCATAACTACCAAGAATAATAACTAATTATTTGCCGATAATCTGACACGATTTAAGATTCCACGTGTATAATGATTTGTGATCTGAAAAATGTCCTTGTATATCCGTAACGATCACAGAATTCATATCTTACAAGAAAACGATATGAATACAAATAAAAGAGAAAGATATTTTGTGCTATCATACAATGAAATGAAGGATAAAATAAACAATTTAATACAATGATTCATTCATTATTGTAAAATTCCAACATAATATATTATTCTGTAGGAACAAATATATATATATACCGTGTGTTCATTTGAAAAGATACCAATCTACGTCTATACAAATTAACGTGTATCGCATTTTAAATTATAATACAATCTTAAAATACACAATAATGGAATTCAATATAAAAATTAAAAAGATAAATTCATTTAAAAATGATGTGTAAAGAACAAAAATAGTAAATTCAATAATAAATAAAAACATTTCATGGATTTTGAAGGTACATCTTGGGTTTACTAGATCATTAGCTTTCTTCGACTATAAATTAGTGTATGATATTGTATGTCTTTTAGATCACAATTATTTGGATCATAATTATTTAGCATGTCTACTGCAGACATATTGCTCAATTTATCCCTAATTAGGTCTAATGTTCCCGGACATTCCTCTATCAAGTATTCAACCGTTTCAACACCATTACACAGCACACATATCCGTTCTTCATTTAATTTTTGTTTTTTCCCACTTAAAGTGTATAGCTTGAAAGTTGCCATCATTCTACTTCCTTCTATTCCACACTCACTCAGATATCTTGCACCATGCTCATAATGACTAAGTCTATAGAATAAGCTTAGACTTTTTTTAAAAAAAATATCATCGAGTGACGACCGCAGCGAATTGTTTCTTGACCATCAATTTACTGCAGTTATCACCCAATTGATATATTGTTATTTGTTCATCAAACCAATTTTTCCGATAAAGTAAGCATGATTGCTGGTTATTTTTCGATCTATCAAAGCACACGCACATGATAATTTATGGCTTTTTGTATGCAAATGTTTTCTCATAAAAACGAACAACTTTTGTTTGAAGATTTTTTTATGTATCCAATACTTCTAGCTTAAATATCAAATTTATGACACATGTACACCAAAATTATCGGATGTATGAAAAAAAGTATTTAAACAATGGTTTGTTTTTATGAGCAACGTTTAAAAGTTATACCACGCGGGAACGGATACATAAACAAAAATATAATTATTGCATTATATTGTACCTTTTTAAATGTGCAACTTTTGTTTGAAACATTTTTTCTAAAATACATATTTCAAAGAATATTTTAGTGGTTCATTTTCAAATGAACACACGGTATAATAATAATGAACATTTTTACACTTCTTTTATATACCCAAAGAAAACAAATCATTACAAACTCATCGATTTTCATGACATTTTCAAATTTCGTTTTATTTATGAATTAACTGAAAACAAATTATTTCAGAGCCAACCATTTTCTATCATGGTAAGACCTGATATAAATGTATATCGTTTTCTTCCAAATAACACATATAGGACAGGAAATGGGTAGATTTACATGACACTTCTCCGTAATATTTACGAATTGCATATTCTTGTAGGGCTGATAGCCCAAATGAAGACCTACTAGTGACCAACCACCGATTCATTACCCATTTTTTTTGCCATGCGCTGCAAATTTGGCGAAACGGGAAAAAAGAGGTTTTTGAGCGATACCGACGAAACTGTGAATTTGACAGAAAAAAAGTTAAGGTACCATTTTTAGGTATTAACAAGACAAACAATTTGGCGTGTCAATTAAAATCGATTAATTAGTTATCTCGCAAAGTAATAAAAACTAGTTGAACTGGTCATTTCTGAAATAACTAATTATTAATGCAATAATGCATGTACAGCTTTGAAAATCTCGGAAAAAAATCTCTTAGTATATTTTAATGAGTATTTCCATAAATATATGCATTTAATATAAAAAATATTGTACCTTATGCAATGTGGGGGTGTTGCCTATAATCAATTTTCGTACTACTCTCATCATTCGCTCTAATTAATCGATTTTAATTTCCGACGCTAATACCTTAAAATGGTTCCTTTACTGTTGTTCTGTCAAATTCAAAGTTTCGTCGCTATTGCTCAAAAACCTCTTTTTTTCCGTTTCGTCAACTTTGAACGCGTGGCAGAAAAAATGGGTGGTGAATCGGTGGTTGGACAATAGTAGGTGTTCAACTGGGCCATCAGCCCTACAAGAATATGAAATTCGCAAATATTACGGAGTGTCATAAAAATGCCTCTTTTTGAACCCATTGCCTGTACTAATATATATATATATCAACTGAAATTGGCAACAAAAATAAAATATTTGAAATGTGCACTTGGTCACAAAAGTTGATGTATTTTTTTTTTAAATTTATAGTTGATTTGAGCATTGTTCATTCGGTTTCCGAATAAAAGTTGTAACTATATTTCTAATGATCAACTTTTTTATCCAAAGCATTTTTTTGTTAACCGAATCAATAAGGCACAAATCAATTATAAAATTAAAAAAAAAAACATCAACTTTTGTGGTCCATAGTACAAATATGTAGCTATAAAAGGGATAATCAAACCACAAAGAAGAATCAATACATACATGCATGCATACATACATTCGTATATTTTATGAAAGTAATAAAATAACCAAACAACATTTGCTAATCTCATTTATAAATCCGGTAGGAAAACAAAAATACGAGTCCCAAAGTTATCACATATTCTTCAAACCAATATTATAAATATTATTTCTTCCTACAACATTTACTTCATTCAGCTATTATTATAATATCTACGATACGAAAAAGAGAAACGGAATGCATTTGTATATACGGGTGATTTGTATCACAAATGAGAGATTTATTTGTAGGAATGTTGAAAGAATCTGAATCCGCATTCACAATTGTTGACATTAGCAGCTCAAACAATAATTCTTGCGAAGTTTAACGTGAAATCTTGACAATTAAGATTATTGGGGGTCAGTTCATTACTTTCGCTCGAACTTTTTCCGCTATTCGACTATCAGAGATCGAGGAATTAACTATGGATAAGTTCGTTCATGTGACGGTGGTTATATCCGATGTATGTAATATATATATATATATATATATATATATATATATATATAATATTTTAACTTTAGTCCTGACTTTGTAACTGTTGAAAATATGCCCGCATATTCGTCCGCCTGTCCGTCGTACCATTGGTACCGAGACCGTGGACATGATAACTCAAAAACGAAAAGTGAAACCAGCTGAAATTATATGTCTATGTTTTAGAGCTAAAAAATTAAGTTCGCGAATAGGCAAAATCACATTGAACTGCCCCCCGCCAGGGGGTGGGCAAGTATTCATCTTTTAAAAGCAATAAATACATTCATAAACTCAATAAGCATCGGGTATTTAAGCAGTTAACTCACAACTAATTTAAATTAGTTGTGAGTTTCACTTAACAAGTATATAATATACAAGGGTATATTAACTTTAGTCCAGACCTTTTAATGATTGAAAATATTCATCGCAGAAATCAAATTTTGGTGTAGGTGTTAATTAGATTAGATTGTAACGACTGCCCTGGACGGGCTATACTTCGACTATAAGGTCCGTTGTGATACCTGAGAATGTGAAGATGTAAGTGGAGTGGAACTATGCCGATATTCATCTGGAGTTCGTGCAGGAAAACTGCAGAAAACCTTCACAAGCATAGCCGGTTACTTCGTTCTTGTCCATACGCCGACAGTTTAGTCAATTAACCTCTCCCTTCTTTTTTTCTTAATAATTTATAAACTGCCGATGTTGGGATTCGAACCCATAACCTTCCAGTTCTCAAGTAGACGTTGAAATTTCTCAATTAAGAAATTTCCACATGTCCATTACATATTGAGACTGTGCAAAAATTTTCAAACAAAAGTTGTTAATTTAAAAAAAACTAACATTTTTTGTCTTTGAACTTTTTTCTATCTCTAACCGTTTTATGCAGGGATATTCTACCCCGTAGCGGAGAAAAACTCCGTCTGATTTTGACCATTCACGAACTTGAACTTACTTTATAGCTATAAATTAACAACATCCCCCCCACTCAGCTTTATCATTGGCATCTTTATTGTATCCAGTGTCATCAAATTCCCATGACACTATACCCCCAACTAAAAAAAAAATAATTAAATCAAGTAAATAATTGTTTATTAGTTCTCCGATATGAATAGTTTAGGTAAATTATTTGGAAATTCCAAAAATCTAATTCTAAATTCTAAACTAAAGCTAAATCATCAAAAAATTTACAAGCGGTTTACAATTGTTAAGTAGTAAACGTAAAAGATCAAAAGATTTATATTTTATTCATACACAAATATAATAAAAAGGTACATTTAAGCCCCAAATTACCAACCCAAAATTCCAGAGTATGTATTCAATGTATTGTATACTTTGTATAATAGTGACCCTAAAAAAGAGTTTGTAATATATTTTTTTCAAAAAATTTTTTAACTAAAAAAAGAAAAGAATAATAATTGGTAGGATTACCCTGTATTTACTCTATCTCTCTTCCAACCTCTCACTCAGAGCTAAGTGCAGTCAAAGTTTGCCCACCTATGCTATAAAACACACATAAAAGCTCGTTATCCTATTTGGTTTGTTATTTATCCTACGAAGATTGGTTGTTTTATGATAACCGATACCTATACCAAATTTTTGTCTGTGATATTATTTTCAACCAATATAAAGTTGGAACTAAATATTAAATAAGTTAGAAAAACTTGCACTTGATTTCTTGTATTTTTTTAAGAAAAACTTTCAAAACGAGACGATAGAAAACAAGAGACATGCTACTCTCGCCCCGTATCGCCTCGCGACATTACAACTTATAAGGCTAAAACATTGATCTTAAAGGATGCAATAGGTAACTTCTAGATAAAATTATTTTCTAATATCACCTCTTATATAAAATAAGATAAGATATACTCCAAGGAAAAATATTTTCAGATCATATAATTTCTCAGACACCTGGACTTCTCAAGAAAATGAAACGCATGACGATGGAGACCGATTGTAAATCCAAGATTTTGTACCGGTGAAGGTTTATTTAGTATCTTAATCATTTTTATACGTCTTAAGAGTCACATATATAACGTTGTAGTACATGCACTGGTTATAATGTATTGTAATGTTTCTTTCAAGTTACCACATTACAATACAATATACATATGAGTAGTAACAAAGTGTCTCTCTATCTTATTGGTGATCAGTAACACTTGTCACGTTCTGTTGGCAAACAATACTCATTCCTAAAAAAAACCATTCACAAGGAGAACTACTTACCTACATTACCTAAAAACATGCTCCTACATTTTGTCTGCTCTTTCTTTGGTGTGTTTATAAACTTCGATGGATCCCTCAGGTTAGCAACAACATTACATTATCAAAATATCATATCTATGTGTATAGACACATATACATAAGCAAGTAACCCAAGTAAAGACTATAAAGTGCAAATATAAAGTGACCCAAGTCAAGACTATCTAACTAAACATATGAATCTGAGAATTTTCAATACCATGGATTATGAGCCAAGTTCAACTAAGTTCACTAATTTAGATTCTAGAAACATACATTTTTTATTTCAACTAAAAACTGTCATTTTTAGTTTTCCTGGCCATAATTAGATATTTGTTGAATCACCTTGTCGTGTTGAAAATTATTGAAAAAATTTTTTGGACATGTTTTTAAATTTTGTAAAATTTCATTTATACAAACAAGTCGAAAAAGTAAGCTTACCTTAGTACTTAACAAACAGCTATTATGTTATGTGTATATGCAAAATTAAAATCGATGGATGTAAATCGCATAGATGTGAGCGGGCTAAGTGGTCAGACAAAAGGGGTATTATAATTTGTGTTGGTTCGTGTCCCAGTCGAGCCAATATAACTTTTAATAATTTTTATCTTTTACTGACCCTTCTAAATGTGACGTGGGTGAAAAGTAACTAATGTTTCTGGAAGAATCTACAAAAAAATATGTTTTTAAAAAACAATATTTTCGATTAGTCGACATCAGTTGTAAATTTGATTTTGAAAGTAAAAATCGAAGAGTGTTGTATTGTATTGTAAAGAGAAATAGATTCGTAATTGTGAAATTAAATTAAATTTTTATTTTATTTTATCAAATCTATTAAAATCAGGTTTGAGTTGAATCATAAAGTTTTAGTTTTTATTTAATTTTGTGTCTTTCTTAAAGCAAGTACGTGTTATTCTAATTGAAATAAATTTAGTAAACTCTTACTAGTACTTTCTGTTTTTTGTTTGTCGAGTATTGGAATCTTTAAAATTTACTCACTTGTTTGAGTAAAGCCAAATTCGTTTTTGTCAGTTATAACGTTAATTAGTGTTTACAGCCAAAACAACATTAATGAAATATGTATTTCCAAAAAAGGTTCGGCTATTTCAATATTAGATAGATTGATACATCTTGGAGTCTAAAAAGTGTAGCACTTCGACCTTATGGTCCATTGTGCTCCCCCTTCTAATGCAGTCCGACGAGATTCACTTCTCCCATATGATGGCAATAGCCCGGAGATTGCTTATCAGGTCTTCCTGAAGGATCTATTTCAATATTAATAACTTTTTTAATATCTTTTTTTTTTCACCGAACACTAATTGTGCATCGACTACTCACCAGTAAAAAGTAGTCTAGAAATGATCAAATTGAAGTGTTCTATACAATATTTCTTCATTATTACTACATAAAATACAGCCGACGTACTGTAATTTCAGCTTAAGCAATGACGTTGCAAGTCGCTCTAGTTGCATATTGATGACATCATCTCACGGGTACAATCATTAAAAACATGACAGTTTTCATTCAATTGACAGATAGTTCCAAAAAGATGCTGTAATAGGATGCAGTTATAGTCATTTAATCTTTGAGTTTTACCATTGCTACCAGTACTACCATAGTTTCCAAAATATTTGCTATACATAAGGCTTAATACTAAAAACTTCGTTACGCAGGAGCGGTCACATTTAGTCCATTCAATTTTAGTCTGTTCAAAATGAAACGTCGTATATGATTTTAGTATTTGCAAGGCCAATTTTATTAATAAATGACGTTTTATTAATAAATACGTCAAGAGGAAAAGAGGGCATAAAGAAAGAAGGAAACACAAAATATAAAATATCTCTCTTAATATTAGAACAAGCGAAAAATGCGTAAGGGATAAAGTTGTAGAAAATCATGTTTGCTACAATTCATCAGCTTATCATTTTTGTTCAAACTCTAATGTGTACTGATATATTCAGGAATTTAATTTTCAATCTTAAACCATCAATATTTCTGTAAATATTCGGGTAACAGAAAAAATGATAAGAACCAAAATTACAGTAAAACTTAGAACCCACAATTTTACTTATGAATTTTTTGATTATTCGAATATTGAGGGAGATATATCAACTTTTGTATTTCCCCTTCCCTTTAAACCCTCCTTTCCCCGTGTTCGATTTAACCCATTAACGAACTTGACCTTTTGAATGCCAAAGCTCCTCAAATTCCAAATTCATATATATGCATATATGTCCATAGATATATATATAAATTTTACAGATGATGATTTTCGACATGTACTAGGTAGGATCGATGGAAATTTGTAGAAATTTTTGCAAAATTTTGAAGTGGGTACGGGACCAATAGCTCCATTTCCTTTCAGGAAATTCGCTAAAACTGTTTACTCGCTAATTTTTAGCGGTACAGAAGAAATACATTCATAAAAATATATATTCAGACTCTTAGCGGATATATTTTTATATATTCTATGCGTTGCTAACTTGATGGACATCAAACCACAACACACCTAGGATATCATTAACCCTGAACCTCAACCCCTGCACATATATCTACTCAACACCATTTTCGGTTTTACCTATATATGTGCTAGGATATTCACATTCTGTTACGTTCAGCCACAAACATATTTTTATGTTTCATTCTTATATTTTACTTTTTTTTTATTGACCTGTATAATGTTAGCAAATCCATGTGTCCGATATAAAAGGTATTCGTTTTCATTGTATATATTTTTGTCATGTCATTTTTATACTCGATACAAGAAAGATGTTTAAAAATTCGTGGTTCTGCTAAAGCCCGTATGAATCGTAGTTGATTAGAAATAATATTTAATTAGGAACACAACAAATATTTTACTATACACAAACTTACATTACATTCTAGTGCCTGACTAGCTCAGCGGTGGGTTAGGTAGATTACTAGGGTATCCCAGTTATAGGGACATATACCAGTCCAAGGTGCCGAGCGGTCTAAGACGTTATGTCTGCGCAGCATGCCTACTTGGAAACTTGGAGGTTATGGGTTCGAATCCCGACATCGGTAGTTTGGAAAATATTAAGAAAAAAAAGGAGGTTGTTTAATTGGCTAAACTGTCGGCGTATGGACAAGAACAAAGTAACCGGCTATGCTTGTGAAGGTTTCCTGCAGTTTCTTTCACGAATTCCGCCTATCCAGCCGCATATCCAACCAATTCCTAATCTATACACAAAAATTCCTTCCAATCCACTCACATCCTCACATCCTTAGGCATCACAAAAAACCTTATGGTCGAAGTGTATCACGTCCAGGGCTGCCTCTACAATCTACCAATCTATACGGACATATAGTGGTGTATACCCACAAAATATATTACAAACAGGACTCTGGCCTGCCAACTAAAGGCCTCTGTTTAAGCCAAAAAAAAACGTTATACTTTTCAATCTGATACATGGCACAAATCTACTATTTAATAAATAAATAAACTTTAAAAAAATTTATGATATGATTTCATGATCGTTTAGTGTTTAAAATTCACATCGAAAGTTTGTTCAAAAATGTATATTCATTATTGGAATAGATATTTAAAGTTTGTGCAAAAATTTTTATAAAAAAGTTAAAAAATTACAGGTTAAAAGTTAGGTACCTTCTCCCTGACAAGAGAATCACGGAGCCCATTCATGAATTCGAGTCATTTTATAGCTGTAAAATAAAATTTCAGTTCGTTAACACTTTTCGTTTCATATTAGTTATTGACCGCCAGGCGGTTCGGCTGACTATTATCCGTTCGGCTGACTGTTTATTTAATTTTGAAATATTCTGCTTAGATGGCGGCGCTAACGTTAATTCATTTATAAAAAAATTTAAATTTATTATTCGCCAAAATACAAATTTACATATTTCTAACTTATAGATAACGATTTATAATGTGCTAGTATAGTTTATAGTTTCTATGGAAATGACAATCAAAATTGACATTTCAAAATTGAAACAAAATTTTTATAAAATAATTGTATAGTTATTTTTTAAAAGTATAGTTTCTGTGAAAATGACAATCAAAAAAAATTTTAAATAATTTTTTTTTGTTTAGAAGCTAACATTTAATATTATTATTAAAATTTTTATAAAAAATTTATTTTTATATTATTTTTCTTAAAATAAATTAATGACCTACGAAAAAGGAAAATTTTTATGTAAAATCAATCTGAAAAGATGTGTAAAAGACCATAAATTCAAATTGAATATCATTTAAAGTGTCAGCTTGTAAAAAAAAACACTGGATTTCACTCCCCTTAAAATTGTTGTGCCGGAGGCATTAAATTGAAATCGATTCTAAAGGAGCAAACTCCAAAAAACTTGCTGTTTACGATATGATAACATATACAGTTTCCTATATATAACATATACTTGGACGAAATCTAGTGACACAATGAAGCATTCTTATCTTTGTATGATTTTATGAATTAGTATTCATAGATTTAGCTTACACATAAAATAATTTTTTCTCTGATTAAGGTTTTCTTAAAATATTGTTCATAGAAAACAGAAATAATTTCCAGAATTGTCTTACATAAAAATAAAAGGGAGCTAACTCATATGAGACTCTCATTTTATCTGCCATACATACGTGTACCATGTTATTCATGTTCCAGATGTAGACAAAAGTGTTTTTTAAATAATTTATTTATGTACTGACGACTCGTGCGTTTGTAATTTATCTAAGAGTATTTATAAAAGGGAAAAAATTTGTGTATGTATACGAACGACTATAGTAGCATAATTCTATACTTCCGAAGTAGTTTAAACAACATCTAACACAAATTAACATTAAAAATTTGTTCACGTTTTATAATATACAAACAACTTTTGTTATAGATAAAAAAAAAATAAACATGTTACCTTTACATTTTTTACCAATAAGATGAAATGCTTTATTTAAAATTGATGTCAGTTGTAATTAAAATTCACAGGTTGTAGTAAGATTTTTTTGGTAAAATTTACTATACAACGAACTTAGTAGTTTATGTAAAGTATAGTTTGTGTTATAGATTTTTGTTCAAGTCGTTTCAAATTTTAATGTTATTCACATTATTATTATTTCTGTATACTTAAGCATCACAATACAATACTAATGTCAATTTCCATTAAGGTTACGTAAGACATGGTATGAAAAAACTGGCGAATACTATATAGACAAATATATCGTTCGAATTTTTTAAAATGTTATCCCTTTTGAGATATTTCGTAGTAAATATTGTTGATTGAGTAATATTTCATAGTAGATAGATAGATTGTAATGGCTGCCCTGAACGGGCTACACTTTGACCATAAGGTCCATTGTAATGCCTAAGAATGTGAGGATTTGAGTAGAGTGGAAGGAATTTTCGTGTAGACTAGGAATTGGTAAGATATGCGGCTGCAGCTGACTCTGATAAGAACTAAACCGATATTCATCTGGAGTTCGTGAAGGAAACTGCAGAAACCTTCTCAAGCAAAGCCGGTTACTTCGTACTTGTCCATACGCCGACAGTTTAGGCAATTAACCGCCTCTTTTTTTTCTTAATAATTGACAAACTACCGATGTCGGGATTCGAACCCATAGCCTCACAGTTCCAGGTAGACATAATGCCTTAGACCGCTCGGAAACTTGGACGGTCTATTCCATAGTAAATATCGGTTAGACAGAAAAAGAATGAGACCCTCATATCTCAAACTTTTATAGGAAGTTGTACATCTTGAAACATATACCCAGAAAACAATGACTCCGAGTCATTTGTTCTTCAAATAGCTTTATGTTTTAAGGTATTAAAAGTGCAATACGCTTAAATATTTACTGGAATAAAAGTTTAAAACTTGATCAATAGGAGCTGAATCGGTTACGATGCACGAATTTGTCTAATTCATATTAGAGGGGCTTATATCACCAGAAATTACAGGCCAATTTTTACATTTCATATGGAAAAGAGCTAAAGTTAAGTTTGGTTGTAGCAGCTGATCCAAACGAGACACACTAAGATCATAAGGTCCATTGCGATACCTATATATGAAGGATGTGGGTTTAGGATAAGCAATTAGTATGCAGACTACGAATTGGTAGGTTGTGCGACTGCAGTCGACTTTGATCGGACTTTGCCGATATTCATCTGGAGTTTGTCAAAGAAAACTGCAGAAAACCTTCAGAAAACAAACTCGTGTGGTTATTTTCGTTCTTGTCCATACACCGGCAGTTAAGTCAATTAACCGTCTCATTAATTTTTTAAATTAATTAAAATGACAAACTGGGATCGTTAGCTTTTGACAGCTTCGCTACTTGGATTTGTAAAAAAGGCTAAAGTATAATCACTTTTCAAGACAGACAAGTGCGTGCTTTAACCGTAAAGTATTCAGGTCAATCGAATAGATTACCTACTTTCTGAAAAACGTATACTGTTATATATTAAATGAGATCTGTAACTGGCACAAAATACGATAAGATATTTATACAACTGAAGATAAGAGACTAATAAAATTGAAACGTATCGGATTGCGATTATTACATAAACAAAATTTTTTCTGATCCATCTTATTATATTAACTCAAAATTTCAAGGAAGTTTGATCACTCCTCCTTTCCTCTCTCGACGAGGAAAAGTGAAAAGTTTGGTAACGTAGAAAATCTTAGATATAAGTAATCATTAACTATATCCAATATGCAGTTTTTGATTCGAATATGCAGTTTTTGATCAAAATTGCATATAATTGAATTATATTTTTATTTTATTCATACACATTTATATTAATTCGATTGTAAACAACCATCCCATTTGTTCACCAGTCAGAACAAAGAAACATATTTTCGCTTATATTACTCTCTTAAAGCTACTATATTTGCGGTCGGCGTATTTCAATTAAGATTGTTTCTTGTACATGATCTTAGCTGCATTACTTATTAATATTTTATCTTACTAAAATTCTTTTTTGATATTCTTTGTTGTTTTTTTTACGATTCTTATTTTTTATTAATAATACTGTAGATAGCTTTCCTTTATAACTTTTATAAATGGTATCAAACAGTGAGACTCTATATATTGAGTTTGTATCGATGTACGAAACTATATTGATTTTGTTATTAAAATTGGCTGCAAATATGTTTTAAAAAAAAGCCAAACGCAGAAACCCATTTATACCGAACGGATTTGAATGAGTCTTTCTACGATGAAACCTTAAGATAAATAGAGCTTACAAGTTTAGCCTTTCAAAACTCTCGTTTTTTCCAAAACAAGGGAATGGTAGAGGTGGAAAAGGTGATAAAATCATGATTTACCAACGTCTAAAAAACCAGAAGATAGTTCAGAATTGTTGTATGAATTGTTAGATAAACCTTAGAATTTAAAGTTTTGCAAAATCAGTAGGGGCGAGGAGGAGAATGATAAAATTGGTCTATTAACTATTTCGAATCTACAGTTCAGCCAATAATCTGTACGATAATTTTTAACATAATTTCTTTTTCCTTTTTATAAACAAACCAATTTGAGAAAAACCAACTAAAATATAATTAATGTATTCAAAATTGTCTCATTCCAAAACAACATAAAAAATTCGTTACGCAGGATGGGGTCATTTTTGATATCTACTGGGCAGGATCGATAGATGTTTAAAGAAATTATTGCGAAATCGTTCCAACGGTACAATTCCAATTGCTATATGTGCTCAGTTGCTAAATTGCTACATTTACTTCAAAAGTTCGCTAATCCGTTTTAATGAAAATTCATTTTAGTTTTAAGTTTACTTATAACGAAGTTGGCAGCAAATCATATATTTGCCTTCTTTTCGGCCACTCCCAATTCGATATGTGACACAAGCAATTTTTAAGGTGTAGAGTTTTTAGTATATTTGTCTTAAAACGAAAACAGATTCATCCAAGCCCGTTCATTATAACTAGGTTTCTGGGTTCTTCGATAAAATGCTAATTGTACGAGGCGTATAATATAAGAAATAATAATAAATAAAGATACGCAATACATATTTGTATTTATAATACATTTTTTTTTGTATTTGTTTGATGAATGTTATTCATTCCCTCTCTCAATTTGGTATTTTTTTGGCTTGGTTTATTTTTGGCATCTTGAAGAAATATACGAATATATTTTCATAAATTTAACTGTGTCTTCTAAAATAAGCATAAATTTATTGTTGACATAATGTTACTTGACTTCCATGCGATAATAATACTGATAGTAGTTTCGTCATTATTGTTAAATAGCAGATATATAATTCGAGGACACCTTTGATGGTATCCAATTTGTTGTAATTTGTTTCGATCATAGACTAGATTCAGTATCTTATATCATACGTCTTGATATAGTGGGCGTGATGAATTACACTACCCTTCATCATATATGGACTTCATCATATATGGTTTCTTATGGCATGAAACATAAAAATATGGCCCAAAAAAGCATACGCTAGAGCCATTTACAATGGTAAGGTTAGTAAGGAGAATCATATAAAAGACATACGTCATTTTAATAGTATAAGATATACGTTTTCCATTTTCGTTTATTAGGATATTCGAAAAATTTCACGACTTAATAATAATAATAGTCTCTAATTACGGTATATAAATTTAATAATAATTATAACATTGATAATAATTATTTTATAATAATAAAGTAGTAATAAATATACATCAAAAAATATAAGTCCTCTCATTTTGCATATTATACTTTCACAAAAATTTCTTCATGTATGTATATACGCATATGTGCCTGTAACCTCTCTAGCGGTCACAATTTTAATCCCATTAGAATGAAATCGGACAAGCGACAAACGGGATTTAGAGAAAGAGGGAAACACAATATTTGGTATATCTGTCATAATATTGGAAAATTCGAAAAATGTCTTAGAAATAAAGTTATAGAATCCTAAATATCTCTTCTCTGTACACATTAGAGTTTCAGAAACAATCATGTAATCATATAATGAATTGGAGAACCTTGATTTTCTACAGCTTTACTTTTTATTCATTTTTCGATTGTTCTACTATTAGAGAGAGATAATTTATATTTTGTGTTTTCTCCTTTTTCTATACCCCCTTTCCCCTTGACCTATGCCATTTATTTATAAATTTGGCCTTGCAAATACCAAAATCATATAAGATACGACATTTTTTTTTTATCAGTCCACTATAAACCCAAATTGTGACCACTATAGAGTTATTTATGTATTCGAAGGAAACTCGCTTAGTTGACGTAGCTCCTAATAATTATCCGCGCTGCTTAATTAAAAAAATCAAACGAATTTGTTTAGAGCGTTTGTAATAGGTGCCAATGATCATCTCTGTCGAAACACTCTCTCGCTGTTAAAACAATCTGTTACTGCGTTTTTTGCAACTTTTATGTACCTACTTTTATATACCTACTTTTATAACTGCTTCGTTCGTCAATTCAATCCAATCCCATGATATGCACCATCTATGTATATAAAAATCTCGTGTTACAGGGTTTTGTAGTGAATGGACTCCGAAACTACTTAACCGATTTTGATGAAATTTTCTATACTGTGTGTAATTTGATCAAACTTGAGTATAGGTGATTTTTATTTCAAATTATGGACTAAATATTTTTTTATTGCAAATTTAAGAAAACTGAACAATCATATTCCTTTTTTGGAAATTTGTGTTGATTTTGTTATTTCCACGGAAACTCTACTTCAATAAGATAACTATAAAATTATTTTATTAAAATTTTGTTTTAATTTTGTAATGTTAATTTTGATTGTCGTTTCCATAGTAACTATAAACAATATTCGTTATTTATCGTTCTATTTTGGCTATTAATAAATTTAATTTTTGCAAATACTAAAATCATATCAGATATTATATTTCAATTTGATCACACTAAAATTATGATCGCTAGAGAGTGATTAATGTATTCTTAGGAAATTCGCTAAGTTAAAACAGCTCCTGCGTAACGATTTTTTTTTTATTCAAATGAATTTTTGTTTTTATAAATGCCAGCAATTAAACGTACAAACTTAAGTCGCAGAAATCAAAAAGCTAGAAGTGAAAGATATACAAGAGCAACCCAAACTGACGAGCAATGTGAAACGCGGAATGAAGTTGAACGGAATCGATGGAATCGAAATCAACAACATAGAAATGTTACGTTTAACCCCTATCGAGCTGCATTTAATTATAATGTGGAAATCGATTACAGTTCACAGAAAATCGTTGCTATTGGACCAATAAACGTTGTGTGTCAATATTGAAAGGCATTTAAGTTGAAAAATGAAGCCCCTGGATTGGGGTGCGCGAGCGGTCAAGTCAAGTTGGCGCGATTGGTACCGCCAGAAGAGCCACTACATTCATTAGTTTCGGGAAATGGGCCAGATTCTAAACATTTTTTGACTCATATCGAGCAATAAAATAATTGGTTTCAAATGACGTAATTTTGCGCAACAATAGTTATTCGAGAAAACTTTCTCATTAGAAGCATGTAAAACTTCATGTCCGCCCAACTATTTATTATCTGTTGTATTAGAAAAATACTCGACAGAATTTAAAAAAACTAGGAGAGAGTAAAGAAAAATATTTATTTTATACATTTTTTTTAAAAATCGTGTATTACCGTTTTGTTGTCGAAAATAAAAGTTAAAAAAATTTTTTTTTTCATATATGAACAATGAATTTGTCTATGTATTGTATTGTATTTGTGTGTTTATGTATTTGTTCTATAATAAAATCAAATCGGTTTTTTGTCCTGATTATATAATACAGTGCTAGAACGTCCGTAAGAATATTGTGGTCCGTGTTCGAGAACATCAGAGCGTGACTATTGAAATGATAATACGAACATATATATATATATAATATATATATATATATATATATATATATATATATATATATATATATATATATATATATATATATATATATATATATATATATATATATTAGTAAGTAAGGTTTGTTGTTTCTAATCGTACATCGATTTTAACAATTAATACTAATGAAAACACAATAAATTAAATATAAAAACATACAGACTGGCTCAGTAGTAACAAATAATAAACTCTATAATAAGCAATAAAAACAATAATATGCAATATAATACATATATATATACACATATACACACACATATATATATATATATATATATATATATACATACATATACATACACATACATACACACACACATACATATATACACACATATATATGTAAAACAACAATAATCTCAAAAATAATAATAGTAAGGAATCAAACAATCAACAAAAATTTAACAACAAAATTTAACAAGATCTAACAGAGATATTTGTATCTTCTTATCGTATATATTTTAATAAATTTCGCTATGCTTCTTAATTCCCCTATTTTGGTCTGATTCATTATCGAAACGACCTCAGGACTCTCTACTCCTGTGCTCTGAGCTAACTTTCTTCTTTCGTCTTCCATACCCTTACAGTAACTTATAACATGCTCTACATTTTCTCCTTCGTTGCACAGTGAACAAACCTTATTGCCATCCTTATCCTTGTTACTGTTCCAGTTCCAATGTCCCATTCGAAATCTTGCAAGTTCCCTTCGATCTTCTCTTGGTAGTAAATTTACATACTTTGCACCATCTATGTAATGGTTTAATTTTCTAAACAGTTGTAATGAAGGTTTACTGTCTATCTCTTGTAATAAGCTCCTTAATCCAGCTTCCTCGATCTTTGTCTTGACTTGAATTATTACTTGTGTGCAATTTACTTCCCCTTCCATCACACTGTTCTTCATTTCTATTTTTTCCAATTCTCTTTCTAACAAACCCCTCCAATATCCTATCTTGTTTGTTGTCTGACTCTCCTTGATACAAGCTTGTTGCAATTCTTTGAACTCACAATCTTTTATTTTCAAGTAAAATTTGGTAGCGTTTTTTGTAACTGTACATTTTACAGGAAGTAAACCCATCTCCAGCAAGACTGCACAGCTGGCAACAGATTTGCTTATTCCTAATATTTTTTTAAGAAAATTATTTCTGAAAGATTCTATTTTTGCAAGAACTTTTTCTTCTAATCCCCATATTTGGCTTCCATACATGATAATAGGCATTATTAGTATTTCAAAAATTCTTTTCATTAATAATGCAGGGATCCATTCATTCTCATACATAAATTTTTCAATTAAATACACTCCTCTTTCAGCTTTATTTATCACTTTTTTTACATGCAAATTCCATTTCCCATCCCAATTAAAGTGCATTCCCAAATAATTAAAATTGTCTACAACTTGTATCTGTGTCCCATCATAGTTCCACTTTTCACTCTTTTTTAGTTTATAACCATTTCTAAACACGACTATTTTAGTTTTTTTCTCGTTTACCTTAATTTTATTAATTTTACAATATTCACTCATGCAGTTTAGTGATCTTGTTAAACCTAGAGGTGTCTGTGATATTAATGCCATATCATCAGCGTACATTAATATTTTAATCTCTTGATTTTGGACGGACGGCGAATGTGTTTCTATATGATAGAGAATTTCTGGCAGATCGTTTAAATATAAGAGGAAAAGAATAGCCGAGATTTGGCACCCTTGTCTCAAGCCGCGTTCCGTTTTACATGTATTTGATCGTTTACCTCCACTTATTTTAACACAGAATCTGTAATTTGCGTAGATAGATTTTAATAATGTGATTGTGTTCTTGTCCATGTTTAACTTTTCTAGTTTTTCCCACAACATTTCTCTATCCACTGAATCGAAGGCTTTTTCCACGTCTATAAAGCATGTATACAATTTTTTATGTTTTGCCAAGCTCTCTTTTATTAAATCTTGTAATATTAGAATGTTGTCCAGAGTTCCGAACTGTCTTCTAAATCCAGCTTGAAATTTTGTGATGATGTTCTTATTTATTGCCCATTCTTGGATTCTATTTGCTACTGCTTTTAAGAAAATTTTACTTATGATGGGCAGTAATGTAACTGGTCGGTAATTTCTCGGGTCGCTCTTTTCACCTTTGTTTTTAAAAATGTTACATATTACGCCTATCTTCCATTCGTCTGGTATGACCTTTGTCCTCAATATCTCATTAAATAGATTTGAAAGAATCATTATCACCTCTGGATTTTCCCTCGCGTGCCTTAAAAATTCTATAGGTATTCCTTCTATACCTGGTGCCTTGTCTTTTTTAAATTCACTAATTATCATCATGATCTCTTCTGCTGTTATTCCTTGGCTCAGTATGCCGTCTTCTTCTTCTATTGTTATACTGTTTCGTTTCTCTGTTGCGCATGATAATATTTTTTGCTTGGCATCCAGTTTTGGATCCTTTCTGTAAAGTTCTGTGTAAAATCTCATCCAACTTTCAACGTTTATCTCTTCCCCCGTTCTAGGTTTGCAGCTTTTCCATTTTCTGAACAACTTCCAAATTTCTACTTCGTTATTTTCCTCTATGTCTTTATTTAACTTTTTTAGAAATTCATCTCTTCCTTGTTGTTTTTTTTGTCTTACCATTTTTATATAAATTTTTCTTTTGCAATGATAGTTTAATAGATTATCCTCCGTTTCATTTTTTCTAAACTTTCTTAGCTCGATAGTAGCATCTTTTTTCGCTTTACGGCACTCCTTATCAAACCATTTATTATCGTTTATAGTAAACTTGCTGTTTGCTTTATTTTGCATACTTTTGCCTGCCCATAAAAATGACATCTTAAATATATCATACGCTTCATTAATTCTGTTTTGCCTTATCATCTCTTTTACCCCGCACATAAAGATTTTGTAATCATTGCTCATAATGTTTTTTGTAAATTCCTCTGATTTTTCCTTTTTCCACCTATATATTTCCAAGTCTTCTCCCACTCTCTCTTTATTACCTAGATTTTCAGGCTTTTTATTGTACACAGATATTTCTATTGGTAAGTGCTTTGATTCGCTTATTTGTACTCCAACTGAAATGTCTACTTCATTTGAGAATTGCATAGCTTTCATAAGTACAAGATCTATCGCACTCTGCCCGTTGTTTGACATGAATGTGTACTCTCCCTCTGGGTCTCCCTTACATCTTCCGTTAAGGATTATAAGGTCCATATTTTGGCACATTTGAATTAGTTTATGTCCATAGTCGTTGGTTTCTTTGTCTTTGTTTTTTCTGCTAGGTATATATACATCTAAATACTGTGAATGTTCATTATTAATTTTTTCGGATTCTGTATTCGTTTCTATATCGTTTTTAATGCCAACCCTCGCGTTAAAATCCCCAACAATTATCCACTCTGCATTCAAATATTTCTCTTGTTGTTTCTTTATTTCACTTTCAAGTTCTCCAAAAAATTGTCTATTTTCGTACTCCGAATATTTAGGTGGGTTATACACTACTGCAAATATATATGTTTTTTCTTCCGTGACATACTTTATCCATAATGCTTTATCGTTCTCATTATCAATTCTATCGATTGCTTTGAGTAAGCTTGATTTAAAATATACTGCTATTCCTCCAGATTTTCGTCCTTTCTTTTTCCATTTTTTTGCGTCCTTCTGTTTGCATTCATATCCATTTAATGTAATATTTGTACCTGAGTCTATCCATGTTTCAACCAAAAAGATAATATCATAGTCGCTTAAGTATTTTACAATATCAATATTTCTAACTTTATAAATTCCCTCAATATTCCAAAACATTATTCTTGTGGGTTTTTTGAACTACTGCTCTCATTTATATTCTTTTTCTCTTTTGGAGTGTATATATATTTTCCAAATCTATTTCCCATAGTCTGTGTGCCAACAATATCTTTGCTCCTCTTTGTGTCGTGATGTATTGTATCGTCTTGTTCGGCTCCTTCCTCTGACGATTGGTTCACTGGTCTACATCTTTTTTTAGATTTAGCAGCTTCTTCCATTCTTTTGGCTCTCTCCATGCTACGTTGAATTCTTACTTCTAATGGTACGTCTTCGTTGACAAAAATGTTTGTACCTTTCAGTTTCTTTTTATTACGCATAATAGCTTCTTTTGTTTTGTAGCTATGAAAACAGACCTTTATTGGAGCTTTTACATTGGAAGTATTCCCTAATCTGAATATATCATCTATTTCATCTCTCTTGATTTTCATATTCATTTCATTTTTACACAGCTCAATCACTTCGTCTTCTAGTGATGAATTTTCTTTTATTTCTTCGTTAAGTCCAAAAATGATAAGATTTTTCTTATTCGCTTCAAGTTGTAGATCTATAATTTTTTTATTTTGCATTTTCACAATTGCTTCTAGTTCTTTATTCTTTTCTATGATAGTACGATTTTCTTCTTTTAGTTCTTTTAACTCTTTCATTACATTCATTTCAAAATTCTTAATGCTATCCATCATTTTATCAATTTTATCATTCAATTCCATTTTTAATAATTACTATTCCCGGACGTATGCGAAAAACAAATCAAAGGTAATATAAAAAATAATGACTATTATAAAATAAGCGTGACTATTGGATAACTAGGATTGACCTAGACAAAATGGAATAAAATTAGGATTGACAAAATTTACGAAAATTAATTATATATATGGTGTTTTAGTTCTACGATAATATCATGTACACGTATTTTTTCACACTAAAACACGCTTTATATATTATTACTATGGTGTTTTCCTCAGGCCATTGTTCTTAATAAATTATCCAAAGTCTTTGCTTAACATGGAAGTGGTTATAATATTTATGTTTCTTAAATTTTTTTTAAATATTTCAACATTCTGTTCGTATTTACAAATATCACAAATAATAATGCTATCATATTTAATACTTTATATGAAATACATCTATTTACAAAATATTCTATGTGAGTAGTAATATTTATTCAGTTAGTTGGAAAACCAAATACCGCCAATATAAATAACAAAAAGTCTTTAGTAGGCACTCTGTGTGTTGCAAATGATAAATGTTATGCATATAAAAATTTACAGTGTGTCTCGTAATGTTTATTAAATAGTGTTTTTTTTAATCGCTTTGCGGACATATGCGTGACAACAGACTCGAGGTATTAAAATAATTTTATATACATTCTTACTAAACTATCATATATTCAGGTTTTTTGTATAGTATAGTTGACGATGAACTTTGTAACTGATGAAATGGATAGGAACTCACATCGCTACCTTCATGGCATCATTAGTATTACATTATAAATCCTACTTAGATATTTGTTAGAACTAGATTACGGAAGGCAACAATGATATGCTGAACTTAAAACATTTTTTTCTTCTTCATAATATTGCTCTGTATTCGTTTTACCCGTTTAAGACGGAGAAAACGGATAGTTTTGGGAGGGATATAAAGGCAATAAATAATTTATCAGCAGAAAAGTATAAACGTCGTCCCATATTGAATAAACCTAGCCATCACATTTTGAATGTAATGAAGCCTATTAAACGTAAGTTGCTGTACCGTTTATGTCAATCAATGCCATTTTCTTTGGTGTTAAATCGTGAAATTTTCTATATAATTATTCTATTACTACATATCCATTCTGGCCGCCAGGTTCTATCACATTTTGAATGTATTGAAGCATAAGTTGAAGAATTAAACGTAAGTTGGTGTTCTGTTTATGTCAATCAATGCCATTTTCTTTAGTGTTAAATCGTGAAATTTTCCATATAAATATTCTTTTACTACATATCCATTCTGGCCGCCAGGTTCTAGGTATCACAAAAATTAGTAAAATAAAATATAACAAGGAATTTGTTGCATTTTGTTGGGCGTATTTTCGAACCCGTATTCAAAGGACCTTTTTTTAATGGCTATTACAGTCAATATATTTACCATAAAACCAATTTAGTACTAACTTGAATTCATCCGTTAATAGGATAGTTTCCCTTTAGATTTAACATTTAACATCTTGCTTAATTTTTCAAGAAAACATTGATGTATGATCGAAAATTACAAACAGCGATGTTTAATAGACTTTGGATAGCAATACATCGGGATAAAACGCGACTAAATGACGTGTGCGTGCACAGTTTATAGTTGTATACACTGTTTTATAGACATACTATACACTACAAGATAAAAGTTCATTATAAGAAACTTTGACGTAAAATTATACTGAAAGTAATAAGGCAGTAAGAAAAGTTGAAATAGTAACATAGTTAAGAAATATCACTTCATGCGACCATTCATAAAGATCAAATAACAACAAAGTTTGCGTCAAAAATAAATCCAAATCATTGGTAAAAGTTTTTTTCTCTTTTATTGACATTATTTTAATATTAAGTATGTTTTTCTCATATTTATAAATCAAATTTCATAATTATCTTTGTATTTTCAGTTTGTATTATCTAATATAATATATATATTTCACAGCGCTTGCATTTTTTGAAAATTTAAGTAGCATTACAGTCCAGTGGACTTTGAACAAATAAAAAAATAGTTCCATATTTATTAGAAAGCTGTCCTGTCTCTAAACCGCTATGATAATTAGTTATTACTTTTAAAAATACACTCTGCGATTCTAAAAATTTACCCATATGTCGAATATTGATTCGTATTAGGTACACATATGTACACAAAAGTAAACAAGGTTTTATTTTGGTATCACATCTCATAACATAGATTATTTGTGTTTTGTGTTATCAAATCTTCGCAATTCTTGTTTGAGGGTAGTCAGAAAAATATGTCATTTCTATGATTAAGAGGTGATATCGCAACATTTAAGTACACAAAATGCCTCACATTTGTGTAAAAGCTCCAAAGTTATTTGAGTTAAATTGACGCAAATAAACTATAATTAATAATACAACGACATCAAGAGAAATCATCTCGTAGCTCAGAAGCAGAGCGTTGATCTAGAATGTCAGATGTCGTGGATTCGATTCTCATCCTAGATGTAAATTAATTTGTAAAGCAAGCATTTGATGTCAGGTAGATGGGAACCAGCCTTGCTTGCAAACTTCCGTTGGTGCCTTCAAAGGGATTCTGTGAGGACTGACTACAAGAAGAAAGTATAAATTGATAAAATAAATATAAATTTTTAATAAAATTATCAGTTAGATAGATAGATTGTAGAGGCTGCCCTGGACGGGCTACACTTCGACCATAAGGTCCATTGTGATGCCTAAGGATGTGAGGGTGTGAGTGGAGTGGAACGAACTTTTGTGTATAGACTAGGAATTGGTAGGATATGCAGCTGCAGCCGACTTTGATAGGAACTTTGCCGATATTCATCTGGAGTTCGTGAAGGACACTGCAGAAAACCTTCTCAAGCATAGCCGGTTACTTCATTCTTGTCCATACGCCGACAGTTTAGTCAATTAACCACCTCTTTTTTTTCTTTTCCTAATAATTGACAAACTGTCGATGTCGTAATTCGAATTCAAAACCTCCAAGTTTCCAAGTAGGCATACTGCGCAGACATAACGCCTTAGATCGTTCGACCACTTGGACTGGTCACATTGGGGTAAGTAATACTTCTAATAATTAAAAATATTTATCTACATAAAAATATTCAAGCGGATAAATATAAGCGGTTGGTTTCAAAAATAACCAAAAATAACTATTATTCCAACTACGAAAATATAGATAGAATATTTTGATGAATAAAATTTATAACTTAGAGCTATTCGTGTATAAAAATGCAAATAAACTATACAAAAGTTTTGAGCCATACTGCATGTGTTGTAGTATTCACAAAACCGTAAACGAAATAATATGCAAAAATATTTATGTGTCCTCGTTTTACAAACGAATGTTTTTAAGAATTTTTTTTTTTGTATTTTTTTTATTATTTATTTTTCTTATTTTATATATGTTAAAAACTTTGTTTGTTAATGCAACTGTAGTCGTTATTAAAACAGCTCTGTAGCATGATGATGCATGTATATTCACTCACAAATGCTAGTAGGTACAAGTATAAAGTATATGTATGATGCATACATACATCACCATTGCATTAGCGTGTATGGTTTGATGTATAACTACTACAAACCATTCTTAAACTATTCCAAAGAAAATTATTTTTATGTTTAAATTTTTATGTGGTCTTTTTAACCACAAACAAAGTATATAAATCTTAACCACAGAGTATACAAAAGTATTAAAAAACTTAATAGTCCAGGAGGAATCGGCGCATGAGTACCGAAAACTATTCCACCTCAATTTTTTTATGCGATTCTCTTCAAATTAGCCTACTGATGATATAAATGCATGTTGCCAGGGGGCAACCCCGTGCCATATTGTTTACACCGAAATTGCAAGGAATTGTTATTTTTGAACCGGACAAATTTTTTTTGTATTCTTTTTTAAAATACAATTAAAGAAGGTCCTATGACTGTTCACGATAAAGTTAATATTTTTAGAGATATGAATTTTTAACGGTTCGAAAAATCTTAAATTTGGGTACTTTTGACTTTTGTGAAAAGTCATAGGACCTTCTTTAATTGTATTTTAACAAAGAATACAAAAAAAAAATTGTCCGGTTCAAAAATAACAATTCCTTGCAATTGTTTAAACAATTTCGGTTTAAACAATATGGCACGGGGTTGCCTCCTGGCAACATGCATTTATATCATCAGTAGGGTAATTTGAAGAGAATCGCATAAAAAAATTGAGGTGGAATAGTTTTCGGTACTCATGCGCCGATTCCTCCTGGACTATAACGATATTTTAATATAAATATGGTCCGTTTCAATCTTGAAGCTTCAATTTACAACAAGAAAACCACGCTAACTATAATTTCAAGATAACTTGATTATCTTTGCATAAAAACAAGTGAAAATATCAACTAACTGAGTTAATTGCTTAAATACCTGGTATATCCTGAATTTATGTAAAAATAATAATAATGGGATTTAACCTCCGTTTTTGAGACACGATTGTCTATAACAGAGACCACCCACATCATTTTTTTTCAATCTTTATTAATTTTTATTTTTATGATGTGAGTGGAGGATCAGGAATTCGTATGCAGAGAAGGAGATGGTAGGTGAGCGCCCATTTTGATAGGAACTATGCCGATATTCATCTGGAGTTCGTGAAGGGAAACTGCAGAAAACTTTCACAAACATAGCCGGTTACTTCTTTCTAATCCATACGCCGACAGTTTAGTCAATCAACCGCCCCATTAATTTTTAATTGACAAACTGCCGGTATCGGAATTCGAACCCATAACCTCCCAGGTCCAAGTAGAAACAACGCTTTAACAAGCGCGGCTACTTGGCTGGTTGAATTTATATAATAAAGTTTATAAGAAAAGTAGTTTACTTTAAAAAAAACCATTTCAGGGAATTCCATTCCCAGATTTTCCCATTTTTCCCAAACATCCAATTTTACCCATTTATGAACTTGACCTTAGTTTTTAGCTCTAGAACACACATACAAAATTTCTGCTGGTTATCTCTCTTTGTTTTTGAATTATCGTGTTCGCAGACAGACGGACATGCGGAAATGGCCGAATTAGGCCATTTTATGAACCTCTATGCCAAACATTCATGCCTACGATCAATATTTTCAAGCATTGCAAAGTTGGGTCTAAACTTAGTATACCTTGTATATTTACATATAGCGGGTATAATGGTTATGTTAATTGTATAAACACTATGTGTATTTTAAGATCATTATTAATGCGTCGGTTGTTCTAAATACTTCTGTAATACGTAGTAATTACAGATGCTTAAGCAAAAGTTGGATCAAAACTGTTCAGTTTACGGAAAAAGTTTCAAATAAAAGCATTATTCTGTATCGCGGGTCTATGGCGGGTTTCAAGATATATATTTTCTGTGAGTAGGAGATTTATTGTATATTTTACCCACTCCTGAACTATGAAGTCACTTTTGTCACCAGGCATACACGGGAAGTTTCAGCCTGCTAACTTTTGCCGTTTATTAGTTTTGATGTTGACGAACAGGCGATTAGACGACAGACATGCGGAAATGAAATTATATGATATTATTGAAATAAGATAACATTTTATGGACATCAATATGCTTCAATCCAGATTTCTTGCCGTTACAATGTCGGGACTAAAATTACCATACTCCTACATACGAATGCACTGAGCATTGAGGCTGAACAGGATGCAACTGCGGAGGGTTACCGGATTGATTACCGGGCATTATCTCCTGCGAAAGCATCTGCACACAATGGGACTCCATAACGGGTCCATTATATGCAGATTGTGTGGCAAGGAGGGAGACACAACCAGCCACATAGCTATTGCCAAAAGCTTGCTTATATGGGGGAAGCGAGTCTCATCAGACTGAAGTAGAAGGGGGAACACAATGGACCTTAAGGTTGAAGTGCAATACTTTTTAGACCCCAACACAAATCAAGCAATTAATCCTACAGACAAATGAGTAATATAAGGATTTCTTAAATCTCGGGCAAGTCACAATGTAATATTTTTTATTTTAAGATTGTACTAGAAAGTTAGGACAATTTTTGGTCCGGTGTGGGTCAGTTCTTGAATAATTGAATTTTTTTATAAACGTGTTTATAATAACATGCTTGTAAGTATCTATTATATATATGAACATTATAAATATGAATAAAATGTAAAAAAATTCAAATAATGATAATATAACATTGTGCCAAATGAATATTAACAAAGCTTACAAAAATAAAAGTCATTCGTATACTTTTTTTTAAATGTACACAATTACACAGAAGGACCGAATTTATTTTAAGTTCATAGAACAAAAATATAATACCGACCCATATCTATGTAAACATACAAAACTAATCATTCAATAAATATGTTATATAACTTCCTAAAATGTAGGAAAGGTGTAGTGGGTCTGGAAAATTAAATAATAATTTTCAACATTGCCTTATATTTTCAAGGTCCAAATATTAACCATATTTTCAGGTTTGGTTTCATCGCCTCCACCATTCTCATATGAAGTAGAAATTTTATAGAGAATTATTAATTGACATTAACCTAATCGAAAAATCATTGCAAATTAATTAGTCAAGATTTGATTAGTCATAAAAACATACACGTAAAATCCAAAGTCTTACAAAGCTGTATCTTACCAACTTTAACTTATGGGTGCCAAACATGGGCTTTAACTCAAGCCAACGAAAATAAAATATCTAGCACCCAAAATAAAATGCAAAGATCCATGTTAAATATACGGAAAGAATAAAGAATCAGAAACATAGATATAACTGGCAAATTAAGAACAAAACGGGTTGAGAAGGTAATAAAGAAGTTAAAGTTCAAATGTGCTGGCCATGTTATTAGAACAGCTGAAAGCATAAAAAACTTACAGAGTGGACACCCTTAGACAAGAAAAGAAACCGGGGAAGGCAAAAGAAAAGGTGGGCAGACGAAATAAGGAAGATATGTGGTAGCCTTTCGACCAGAGATGCAAAGAAGAAAACCAAATGGAAAGAAATGGTGGAAATGATCTAGGAATGGAAAATTTCATGATAATATGAGGAAACAAGCCAAAAGAAATCGGGATCAACCATAGATGATCCAAACCAATACCCCTCTTCACAGAGGGAGGCCCCTGCTCTAAAAAGAGTGCCACAGGGCTTTATTATTATTATTATTAAATACATACACGTAAAGACCAAATGAAAAGAAATGCATGCCATTTTTCGAAAACAATTTCTCATTATATAATAATAAACATATTTAAAAATGATATAATCTATAGAAGAAAATGTTCCCTTTCCAAACTACTATATATCTGGTATACCTAATTACCTGAGATATAATTACTTATATCGCCGAAACTCGAAAAAACCGTGCTAATCGATATTAAAACTCAAACCAGTAAGATGTGCAACGATATCGAAGCTTTATTGTCACCAATCGGTGTGGCAAAACGTCAACGTGATCAGAAAGAAATTTTATTGAATTAGCACAATTTTACCGTAGTTGTGGCTCTAAAGAAAAACACATATTTTTTAAATTTGTTTTTCGTACACCCAATAATTTGGGCTTATACAAGAGCAAAACCGCGAAAACAACTAGTGTTTCATTTATTTGTGGTTAGTGCTTACACATGACGCGTGGTGCAAGCGATCAACTAGATAGATTGCCCGGACAAACACCGAACTAGCAATATACACGTGGGAACCAGCAAATGAAGTATCTGTTTTGTCCTTTTTTTTCCAGTGTAAATTTTATCTTATAGGTGTTTGCATCACCAATTCGGAGATATTATTTCCATATTTTATAAGCTGGAAACAATTTACTGTGAACGGCTAATTGGAAACAGTTTCCAGCCGATCTTACACTCATTATGGGAATGTGTTATTTGTGAATAAATCTGATCATCACGAATAGCTGCCTTTATGGAAAACAGACCTTCAATATTTCATGTAGCTTTTGAAGATTTACACTTAACATACAGCTGGTTCAGTTTCAGTATAAAACATGAATAATTTGTGTGATGGCCCATGTTGAAAAGCCCATTAAATCTTGTAAGCAATTATAACTTACCTCTCTGATTGAGTATTCCTTCAATAATCTCGATAAAGATAGACAAACGAAAATTATTCGCTATGCTGTAGCAAATTGATGTTTTTACCCAGTTTGTGATGTCCTCCAAAAAATTCACTGAAGCTCAAATTGTATACTTCTAGCTGACTATTCTTAAACATGTGTTGTAAAAACCAAAGACATGTATAACCTGTATACATCCTAATAGTGGGCAGTCTAATTACAAATGTACTATATTAAATAAGAACAAGAAAAATTTTATATTATCACAAATTTGAAAAACCTCTGACACAACGAAATGATAGTCACCGTATACATATCAAAAAAATTATCTTCCAAAACCCATCGATTAATCCTGCTTTCAAACAAAACAAAAAAAAAACACAAAGAAATTTGTGGCATTGTAACTCGGATAGGCCGAACTGTAATCGGGATGATTCTTAGCTGTGTTTGATAAATATCTGTTTAGCCGTTTAAAGATCATCATCTCTTTAAGGTATATTAAGATAGCTAAGCATTTTAATTTAGCAGCAAAAAATAGTATTGGATAATTTTTTGCTAATTATTTGCTACTTTTTGCTGAAAAAAATAAATTTTGCGTTTTTGAGATACAGCGTATAGTACATAATTGTGAAAGAAATATCACAGAAATACGAATTGGGTTGAATAGTACTTAGAAAAGAGTATTTATGAGTAAAATAGTTATGCCACGGTTAACGAAGCTTATGATGTGTGGGGGCTGGGAAGAAAGTATTTTTTATACAAACCTATTAGGTAATACTTATTAGTGTGAACGCTGGGAAGTAGAAGCTATTTTTCAGTTTTCCCAACTTCCTTATATTGTTAGGCAACTCGGTTAACAATAAATTAGCAAATAATTCACATATTATTAAATTTGTCGTGGACCTCTAGCTTTTTATTCGAGGGTGGAGGCGCTGGGAACCTGTATCTCAAAATCGGCATTAGCATAAAAAATTTTTTTTTCAACCAAAAATAATTATTAGCAAAAAATTATCCAATTATTATTTTTTTGCTGCTAGAGGAAAGTGCTAAGCTAGCTTAATATACCTATCTCTTTTCCTAGATGGTGGTTGGCTCAATAAGAGTGGAAGAGTAGAGAAGTGTTAAATAGAAGTTAAATAATATTTATTATAAGACTCATTAATATAACCATTAATAAATTTTCAGCGCTTCCACTCAAATCTGTACACGAACTAGTAAAATAGCTCTTAAACATATGAACAAATTTTCATCAAACAAAGCTATGCATCATTTTAATTAAGCCAGACTTTGATCAGGGTGTTTATTAAATTTATATACAACTATATAACATAAATTTCAATGATATAACCAGTTTCACAGTGATTCAGTGGCACACATATTTACATAAATATATAACCACTACTTCAAAAATGATAAATAAATAAATATCAACGTATGTTTTGACTCTCTGACCCCTGTCACTTATAAAAACAAAATATTATGTTGGATGTTGGTCATTTTTGACTGGTTACTGGTAGCCTGACCTTTGTATATATATATATATATATATATATATATATATATGCGTATATGAAAATTATATATATATATATATATATATATATATATCTGTATATTATGTATATCATTACCTCTCATCACTAAATAGAAATGTTACTCTGGTATATATCTGGCTTTGACATGCACCATGTTATGCTAATTTTCTAAATGAAAAATGTTTTATAAGAGTATATAATATTCCATTATGAATTTCAGTGTATAATCTCTCAATGGCGGTAATTCAACAAATAGATTATATAATATACCATATTTAAAATGTGGTAATGTTCAAATTGACTTCGTTGTTTTACCTTGAAGTGGGGCTAGTCTTCAGATTGTGGTATTTATAGTCATAGTTACTTGACAACACCTCTAGTATTGCAAACGTGGTTTTCATGGAGTGTATTTCGAGCATATTTCAATTACAACTGACAACATCGAACACCACTTCTTTTATAGATAGCAGAATTTATTTGAAAAATAATAATTATATTCATAGGGGTTTTACCCCGTTTCTGAGACTCCACAGTGTATAACAGAGACCACTCACCTCATTATTTTTCAACCTTTATTAAGTTTGAACCATACATTAACGATGTTGATGTTGGACAAGGAATTTGTAAACAGATTAAAAATTGGTATGAAGTGCGGCTGCAGACGATTTTGATAGGAACTATGCCGATATTAATCTGGAGTTAGTAAAGAGAAACTGGATGATAAAAATTGTAAATCGTAAAAGAAACTGACTTGCATCATGCGAAACATTTCTTGATGAGTTGCGTGTTGTTTTCAATAAATGGAATTGAATTCTCATAAAGTACAATATTTTAAATATTCTCTCAAATTTACAAGTTGATCCGATAAATAGTTTCAAAGATTATGAGTGTATTAATAATATTGCTTCAGCTAAATAAAAACAAGCAGGCGACGCTGTACCAAAAGAAAGTAGTATATAAAACAGAATTTTCAACTTAATGTACTATAGCATACGTTTTCTAACCTTGTGAAGTGTGAAAACTGTCATGATAATATAAAATTCCAGGCAGTAAGTAATTTAATAAATTGTATTCGTATTCATTATTTAACTGCAAAATCATGATAAGCGTTTTTCTACAAACCACTTTTTAGCGAATTCCCTCCAAAGGAAATGCAGCTATTGTTTTTGCACCAATGTTGGAATTTCGTAAAAATTTCTTCAAGTGTCCATCGATCCTACCTATTAGATGTTAAAAATCACTATCGCTAAAATTTATATATATATGTATATATATATATATATATATATATATATATATATATATATATATATATATATATATATATATATATATATATATATATATATATATATATAATATATACATATATACAACATATATACATATGTACTTTTTTTAAATGTCAATGGACTCTCTAGCGGTCACAGTTTTATTCCGATTGGAATGGAATTAGGTATTTGAGTCCGTTTCTAAAGGTTAAGTTCGTTACTGGATAAAAACGGACGAGAGGAAAGGGGGTTTAGAGGGAGGGGAAAACACAAAATTTGGCTATCTCCTTTAATATTTGAAAAATCGAAAAATTTACCAGGAGTTAAGTTGTAGGTACTAAGTTTTACTTTAATTTTGTTTTCTAATCATTTTTCTGTTACACTAATAATTACAGAAATATTTTCAATTAAAGATTGAAAGTTAAAATTCTAAATATCTCTGTTCACATTAGAGTTTGAGAAAAATGATCAGGCAATGAATTGTAGCAAACTTGATTTTCAACAACTTTACTCCTTATACGTTTTCGATTATTCGAATATTAAGAGACATATTTAATATTTTGTGTTTTTTTGGCACGAATACATAAAATATATTTTCTGGTAAAAAATTTTGACTGTCGTTTCCATAGTAACTATAAACTATAATAAACTTTAATCGTTATACCGTGTTTTTTTTGGCTATTAATAAATTTAATTTTTGCAATTACTAAAGTCACACTAAAATTATGACCGCAAGAGAGTGATTTATATATTCTAAGGAAATTCGCTAAGTTGACGCAGCTCCTGCGTAACGAATTTTTTTTAATTGTAAATTTTCGTAAAAGTTACTTTAAATATAGTGTGAGAATATGGTACTATGAAATATCTAGAAAACATGAGACAAATGTTCAAAAAATATTCTTGAAAATGTCTATATTTTCACGCTTCTATGTGCACGTGACCACATTACATAAGTTTAAGCTAAGATTATAATTACAAAAACATAAGACATAACATGTTTACGACAATCATTTAAAAATGATCAAATAATGTAAATATATATGAATGGATGGATGTATGTACGGATGGAGATTCAAACCTGTTTAATGTCAAAAACACAAAAATTTATTAAAACACTGACAACAGACACGGCACTCTGAGGTACTAATTAAAACAAATGACAAATGTACATATTATATACGTATACAGTAGTATCACATTATTGTACAACAGTAGTTACATAAAATTTAATTATTGTACAAATACAATTAATCCTAAGTTTCATCTGTACTAACGAAATGGAAAAAATCGGTTAAGTGAATGTATTTTTTTTCAAAGCAAGGGTATAGTGGAAAATGGATGAAACAAAAAACTTTTTATGTTATACTTCGTTAGGAAAGTTAGGAAACAAAGTTGAGAGTCCAAATGTTATATGCGCGTGAGCTCCGTCAGACAGAATCCAACAGGTTTAGATAGTGTTTTTAAATAGCGATTATTGTATGTAGTAATAGATGACACTACTATCCAAAATAAAAAAGTTTAATTTTAGTAATAAATGGCACCACCATACAAAACATAAATAGTTAAACCTTTAAATGTTTTCAGAAATATCTGATAAAAATAATTGCTTATTATGTAAATATAATACAATTTTATTTGTATATACTTTATAGCTAAATTCTCTTTAAAGTTTCCGCTTAAAACCATCGGCAACTTATCGTTTTTTATACCCCTGTATTTTCTTTCTCGTGTATATGGATAGATAGATTGTAAAGGCTGCCCTGGACGGGCTACACTTCGACCATGAGGTCCATTGTGATGCCTTAGGATGTGAGAATGTGAGTGGAGTGGAAGGAATTTGTGAGTAGACTAAGAATCGGTAGGATATGCGGCTGCAGCCGACTATGATAGGAACTATGCCGATATTCATCTGGAGTTCGTGAAGGAAACTGCAGAAAACCTTCTCAAGCATAGCCGGTTACTTCGTTCTTGTCCATACGCCGACAGCTTAGTCAAACAACCGCCCCTTTTTTTTTTATAATTGACAAACTGCCGATGTCGGGATTCGAACCCATAACCTCCCAGTTTCCAAGTACTGCATACTGCGCAGACATGACGCCTTAGACCGCTCGGCTATTTGACTGGTGTATATGGATATAGTGCCCGTTTAAAAAAAATGAAACAATATCGTCTAATTTTTATATTAAAATATGTATATTTTTATATTTTATATGATTGACCCAGTTTTATACAACAAAAAATACTAAGCACCCAAGGTCACTGAAATCTCTCTCTTGTTAAATAAGAGACTTTTATAAACACTACGTCGACTTTATTTAAAATATACAAAGCATATTTCTACAAAAACCGCTTCACCAAAAGATTAAGCATTTAGTACGCACTAAATAGTCGGAACCAAATAAGGAAACAAATATTTACTGGATTTAAGGATCAAATCTTCGATAATTGCAGATGTGAGAAAAAAATTGTTTCAATATTTGCAGGCTTGATTATTCTTGTCTATAGGATAAGGTGAAATATAATTGTTTCGCCTCATAATCTCTTCGGTTTCTATTTTGCAGCCGCATCGTCCCCAAAAACCTTCCTGAAGCATTTGATGATTATTTCAAAGTTTCCACGAACATTCGATGAGCACACCACAGAAACTGCGGAGGCATTCAATAAAATTATTGATAAAATAAACCAGAGATTATAACCAATAAAATTTAAAATGTCTGCAAATACCTATGAAAACAGTAAATTAATATCCGACAAATAAGGTAGTCACTTCACAAATTCAACATTTCTTTTTTTGTTGAAAAACCCTGATGTTTACTTGTGAGTGGCTTTCAATTAGTTAAGATTAGGAATTAGATTAGGATTAAATTAAAATTAGGGGTAAGTGTTTTAAAGAGCTTTTGTTAATCCATAGTGCCTCCTTTCCTTCAAAGGTGTTCCAGCAACCCTTTAGTCTTGATATACGGTGGATGTCCCTTGGCGACTCTTCATTGAGTTCATCTGGTTTATAATCTGTTCACCACAAATGATAGTGTCTTTTCAGAGAGAGGCTTGGGGTCTAAATAGTATATCACTTCGACCTTATGGTCCATTGTGCTCCCCTGTCAGTCCTACTTCAGTCTGACGAGATTCGCTTCTCCCATATGTTGGCTGGTCATCTTGAAGGTACATATATTCGGGGTGAGATGCACCGAATATCCTTTATCTGCTGTAACCTAAAGGTTCGCAGTCAAAGATAATGTGGCTGGATGTTTCTTTAGAGAGGCCTTTGTATGCACATAGAATGTGAATTCTAGTTTCCTCCTATTCAAATCTTCAGAGTATCCTGCGTAACCTAAAAGATTGATTTTGTGCACATGTTGAGTTTGCCGTGGCCAGTCAGAACGCCAGTTAGTATCCTTTCTTGGTTTTTTCCTAGTTTGCATCATCTTGACTATGAGTATTGACCTAAGAACGGTGGGACTCGTATACCGCTCGTTCTCCTATTATATATTTTGCTTGCGATTTTCAGCCCTCCAAAAAAATGGTTCTGAACCATTTCAATCAGTTTATAAACAAAGTTCCTGTTTAGTGCTTAAATCATCCGGACCCATGTTTAGTACCAATGCATAAACTTGAACAGTGTTTATAATTTATTAATATTTTCTACGTATGAATATGAATATTTCCATTCAAAGTCGACACATGTATTCATATTTTCGCTATATTTGATAGAAACAAAGAGTTTTAATATTCTCGTCGAAGTAACCCATTATGCGCTTAAACATATTTTCAAGGGTATTCTTGTAAAATATCGAGGATTTTGCATAAAAAAATGTATCATGTTTAATAGTGCAATTTATTATATTGATTTTTATTACACATAGGCAATGTTCAACAACAAGTCACGGAACCTTAAACTATGTAAATAGGGAAAGAAATTTAGTAGTAACGGAAAAAACACAAGATAAAAAAATTTAAAATAAGGAAATTTAATTTAAATATTTACATTTTGTTAATAGGCATTATTATTTCTTTTAATCCTTTTCCATCATTATACGAGGCAGCTAGCAAGAACTTCGGATTGGTGCGTTTTGTTGGTCTAAGAAGTGTGATGAACATTGTTTTTTTCTCCGATACGGGGTGTAACAAATTTTATCTACTTTTTCTTCTGTATATTCAAATGTTTATTCTAAAAATTTATCGGAACTGATGGTTCCGAAGTAATAAACTATACTAAATATTGTCGATCCAAATAAATCGGCCAGTAATAAACGATGAAAAAATTAATTTTTGTTTTAATAAGCAATGAAAATAATTTATTTCAAAAAATAAAGTCATTGACTCTATTGAGCCAAATTTAATCACTTTTTGATGTTTACTACTTAAGTGTTTCATAGGCGGTAGACTTGACTTACGTTATTTATTTTATCGAGTCTTAATTTGTGGAAATATTAACTGACGGTGTCGATCTATTCATGTATATTTTAAAGAATAACACACGGTAGTAGGTATTGTATTTTGCATCCACAATTATACGTAGAATTTTAAAAATATTGAATGTGGGACGACTTCTAAGAATTCATTGAACAGCTTACTATATAGTCATTGTATCGAATTCACTTTTAACGAGTAAAACATCCATGTTTAGTAATACATAAAAATGTATCCTTTTAAGTGGTATAATCTTTATGTAGTGTAATCCTTATAGAGTACTTTTTCTAACATAAAGGTTTAACATCAGTATTTTGAATTCGAACATAAAGTTGAGTTTTTTTAAGTGTAATTTATTGGACAAACCTTTTTGATTAGGCAAAAATTATACTTTCTCCTTGTTTGATTTTGCCCAAAAAGGATCTTTTCAAATACAAATAGCAAGTCTTATGCGAAATTGCGTTCCGATCAAGCTAAAATAGCGGCCTAAAATTTAAGTGATGTTTTCTTGGGAAATATACTAGATAAGTTCGATGAACATTTGAAGAAAATTTTCATTCAAACAGCTACATCTTCTAAAAAATTCGTTAGTAGACAAGAAAATACCAAAAAAACAAAAGTCAGATATCAAGAAACTTCCCTGCAGTATATGAACACAATTTTTACTTAGGCAATGGCCGTTAAATCAATCTAATACAAATACTTGTCTGCTATATAAGGTTGTTTTTACATGCGTTCCTTTTTTTACGAAAAATAACGTTGTTTTGCTTAGATTAAAATAGTAGTGAGTCTATTCGATACATCTTGTATGTCTAAAATAGTAAATGGATTGGTATTTTTAAACAAAAAACTAGTAGTAGAGGGGAAAAAACCTTGCAACTAGTCCTTTTAGGATTTTTTTACCGACCTCTAAGAAACTCAACCCCTCATGGTTTCCATCCTCTGCCACATTTGGTTCGTATCCTCTAGCCCTATGTTCGTTGTCGAACCAACCTGTCTTCTTTGCAAATGACAGGACAGACCTCCACTTTAGTTGTTTTGCCTCAAATTCCTCCATGTCGATTGAGCCAAAGGCTAGATACCTCTTACTGGCTCTTAAAATACAGTCTGCCAGAAGGTGAAAGGGCGAATCATTCGCACTGTTCTCTATCCTCATCAGAGATAGATGCCTCTTGAGCCTGCACTGATCGGTAATGCACCAGAAGGATTATCTCTTTTCCTTTGTTAGATAGATAGATAGATTGTAGAGGCTGCCCTGGACGGGGTACACTTAAGGGCTACCATAAGGTTCATTGTGATGCCTAAGGATGTAAGGATGTGAGTGGAGTGGAAGGAATTTTTGTGTATAGACTAGGAATTGGAAGGATATGCGGCTGCAGCCGACTATGATAGGAACTATGCCGATATTCATCTGGAGTTCGGTTGTTACCAATGAGCCAGGTTAACCTCGCGACATTAAACTCAGCTATCATTTATTTGGCCAGTCTGCAGCGTGCTGTATCCTTTGATTTCCTATTCATAGCCCTATCTACCCATTCGTTTAGCGCAGAGGTAGTCTATCTTCTAGTTATTCCTAGATAAACATAACTTATTTTCTTCATTATTTTTAAAGAAAATGGACCTATTAACATAGCCACGAAAGAATTTTAATAGAATTAAATTGAGATTGAAAATATGTCCCATAAAATTTGACACAAATAAAATCACCACGATTCATCTTGTCTTAGATACTCTTTAGAAATTCGTAATATATCTGATTCCTCCTACGTTTTTTAAAGAATTTTCTATAGAAAAAAATGCTCTTTTATTAACACCAAAATTTTCTAGTACGTTTTTTCACTGTTGATAGATTATATGTGTATTCTACTGCATAATGTAATTAGTTTTTTTTTTCTTTCAAGATATTTTCAGTTATTTATTTACTTCGTACTTCGTAGATGGTTGTATGGAATTTTGTTGGCTAGTCTACAAATATATTTTGTTTTATGTTCATAATATCATTCGTTTCAATGACTTTTAGGAAGTTTTTACCATGATGCTAAGAGATTACATTATATTATACATTATATAATGATTATATTATAATATGTTAAGAGAGGAAGAAATCATGAATTAATCAACTTCTATTAGTATTAGATATTAAGGTTGTATACAACTGAGATAAATAAAAGTTATAATCTTCTAAAAGAGAGTAGTTTCACGATAATATTCTCCTAAATTCATTTGGCCTTCAAGGAGTTGGAAATAAAATAATGTTAATCAAACATGTTTACTATGAGGATGCACTGCTTTTATAAAAATGAATCGATCTAGTTCTTAAAATATACTTAGATAGGCTTCATAAACTAAAGAGACCTTCAACTATAACACTACAAATAGTCTTCATTAGTCCTACGTAACAGGAAAAGTAAATACTATTAAAATAATACTGAAGTGAAATAATTATATACATGTGCCGTGACTCAAGCCCTAAGCCTTCTGTCTCTGAGTCAAAAGCCTTTTACATATAATATATATAACTGATACATATTAAATTTGAATGATAATATGGAATTCTATCGGTATCCAATAAATAACAAATCAGAAAACAATAAATTTTCACGATCACAATAATTATCCGAAAATAGGGTGGATTTGACTGAAATAAAATGATTGTTTTCAAATAAAAGAAAAGACCAACTATAACAGAAATAAAAATAGAACTAACTAAAAAAAATAATCATAATTTTATTTCTTTGTTAATATACATATTGGAGTTACCCGTTGCAGCTTCTCCCACGAAAATTGTAATTGTGTTACATAATATAACTCCCAGTCAAGGACTGCTTTTCGTAAAACTGATTTTCATAGACTAAATGTCTCTAATTTAAAAAAAAACGGAACCTTTAACTCCTTATTTACCCCCCCCCCTTAAGAATTTATTTTGTAAAAACGCTGAAGCGCACATTTATTATAAATAGTCTGAACATCACTATTCATGTTTTTAACTTGAATCAAAAACGGGACATCAAAATAAACTTTTACCGTCTATTTCACCACCAAAGGGGTTTGTTTTCGAAGAATCCTGCCTCGGTGCACCTCTACGCTCTCTAAGGGTAAAATTTAAGTAGGGATTTTCCCAACTTCAATTTGGCTTTAACTTGGAGATGATGAATCAAACAGTCAATTAAGGACATTTTTTTATGTTTATTACCCGACTATGAAAGGTTATGTGTTTAGCAGTCTCTGTCTGCCTGGATGTCAGCATATAACATCTATTCCCGTGTAGCTCCTAAGCTACTTATAATATTTTGACAAATGCTGTATCACTATGTGGTCTAGAGTTCTGTGAGTCATAGGCTATTTGACGTCGTATTAAATTCAACATGGCGGTTATGACTTGCATAATACGCTAACCAACAAAAAAATTTACAAATGTATCAAGTTTGGTATCAAATGAAGGGTTTTAATTAACAGATTCTTAATATTATAAAAATAAAGAAGATCAAAAAACTAAATCCTAACTATGAAACAAGTTTGAAAATCCTTGTAAATATTTTTCGTAGTCGAAGGTCGCAGGGAATTGTTACAGTTGCGCTTTGTGCATCGCAGTTAAACCTTCAACTACGAGAAATATTTATAAAACTCTTCCAACTTGTTTCGAGCGTTTTTCGTAGTCGGGTTTTAGTTTTTTAAACTTATTTATAGATATACAGGTGGTCATTTTTGACATCTATAATTTAATAGATGCATTTGAATTTGGTACCTTCCTCCTTCTTAAAAGTATATTATACTTTAGAGTTTTAGACGAAGAATTTATTTAACGCTCTCTATAGAAAAAAAAGAATTAAGTAAAAATCTTGTGTATATTTTAAACTTATTATTTTCTGTAAACTTGGAAGTAAAAAAAAAACGCAAGTCAGCTTTTAAATTAAAGAATTAGAAAAGAAAATAGTAAAACTAGACAAAACAACCTTCCATTCTTATTGTGTGTACTTATTTTTTACAATAGAGTAGAAGAATAGATATTTATTTACTCAAGGCAAGTATATTTTCTTTATTATCGACAATAAACAAACAAATGGAACAAACGTTGAAACAAATAAAAACGAATTCGATGGAGTCATGTATGAGTTTGTCAGTGACGTTGAAAATGTGGTCAATTTTTATTATCTTCGTAAATATTTTAAAGAAATAAGTAAGTAAAACGTTTTCTTATTCAGTGTTCTGAATGAGAAGATTGTTTTCTTAACAGCTAAAACCTTGATGCAAATATAAATTTGATTCCTAACATTCCATATGAATAAAAATGATACTGATGTAGGTACTCGCTATTGATATAAGTTTATAAGTTTCACAAAAATATATGTTAAAGAGTTTTGTTTGTTAACACAGTTGCAATGTCATTTAAGGCAATTTCATGTAGCCCAGTAATTCGACCCGCTCAGAATGTCAGGCATTTATTTGTGTACTCGTTTTTATTAAAAAAATACCAAATTTGGTAGTTGTCGGCCAAATATAATTTTCTGTACAATAAAAACAACCAACTGATTGAAAACTAATATTATTGGAACATTTTTTCTTTGGTCCTAACAACAAGCGCAGGTAAATGGGACTCCAAAAATCGTAAAAATACCAATGCGCTTCCTGATAGATATTATGATAATAAAAGTATTAAAATAACTAGAATTAGTTTAAATTTTTTGTTGAGAAAACAAAATAAACAACAACATTGAAAAATCGATTTCAATAAATGTTGTCTTATGGCTGCACATGCAGATGCGCTTCCATAATGAATGATGTAGAAGGGTTTTTGGACCGAAATAGCGATAAAAACTGGAAAATCGCCCTATTTTCCAGGCACTGCAGGTCATAGGTTATATAAAAAATTGTTATGATTAAACTTATTCAAAATTAGGCCCCCTTTGAAAATGATCATGGGTTACAAAGCTGTAAAACCCACCCATACCGAGATATTAAAAACATGACTATTGAATTTATGGTTTTTATGCTATAGAAAACTTCGAGAAGGTTTCTCCAACTAAAAAATTTGGATTTTAGCATCTGTTTCTGACATTTATAACTAGAATAACTAAAAAAAGGATACCTAATCTTTTGCACGGTAAATGTACATAGCGTCTGAGGTATTATGGTACACGAACAACTTGTCGCTATGCTGAGATGAAGGAAAATAGGACTTAACAGTTCAATTGTGTACAAATTTATCGATAAACAATAAAATCTTAAGTGGAAATAAAAATGCATAATTTATTGATCATCATAAACCATTTTCTTATTACTAATCGTAAATTTCATAATAAATGTAGCACCATACTCCAAAGAAGTTTAAAATATTGACAATTACTTAAACGCCTTTAACTATAAAGTATCAAAGTTATGTGTAAAAAAAAACTATACGAATTCTTAAATGCATCATAATAAAAAAAGGTACAATATTTATACAATATTTACAGTAAGAGTTAAATATAACGTAATTCAGGAGGTAACTTTTAATATTATTCATTCAATGTTAACTGGAAGATTCAGTGATATAATAATTTAGCTTGATTCTAATATATCTACCATAATATAAACAAAGTAATACGAAACACTAAGACGACCTGTTTTAATATTCCAATAAAGTAGCCCACATGCTATCTGAAAAATGTATGCTATACTGCCTTTTTTCTAAAAGTTAATTTGTTTATTTTGTAGTCGTCTATAAAAAAAAAATTAAGCCGTAGCGGTGACGCCAGGCAGATGTGAAACACCGAAACTATTTTGTATAGAAAATATGCATGACAGATTATTAAAAGAAATAAATATGACATAATCAAAAACAGAATATTCAAATTTTTTTTTTAAGAAAAAAATTATTCTTTATTTAAAAAAATACGTACTAATTTTTTACGAAATAATTCTAAATTATATAATTTTTTTTTAAATTGAGACGGCTCAATTCATTCAATCAGTTACTTAAACTATTATTATTATTATTAAATATTTTGGATAGAAAATATGCATTGTCACTCTGAATGAGTTTTTGAACCTGTATATGTACCGCCATCTATGAATATCTTTTAAAAACTGATTTGTTTTATGAAATATCACCGCGTTGCGAGAAAATTTTGCCAGGCCGTTGCCAGGTTACAAATGGTCTAACCCGCCGCAACAAATGTTTCACATCAAAAGCACAATAGATCTTCTCCACTGTATACGAATGTATACCAATTCCCCCTCCTCCATACTTATACATTCATTCGTGGAATATACCAATTTTTTATACGGATGAACAGTACATATTCAATTGGAGTATAAAATCATCAATTTAAAAAAAAAATTATGCTTAAAAAAAGAAAATTATCTCAAACCGGACCCGAAACTGGAAGTATTTTACAAAGAGAAGATCGGGAGCAAACTCGATACATATAAACGTTTGGCAATGTATAAGTATACGAAAGGACCACATACGCTTTTAAACGAGCAAACTGGCTATTTTGTTTCAAAATAATTTTCAATTATTTGAATCGATTGTTTAAAATATCCTCCTGAATTATTGTAAATATGTATATATTTTTAAATATTATTGTTTTAAATTGATTCCTACAAATAATTATCAAAATTTTCATTGTCATTTTATTTTCTAATTTTGTATTGAATGGATCGTGACTTGACGAAAAGCCCATTCAATTATTTTATAAAACAAATATTTGATATTATCGTAACAATAATTTTATGTTGAATAGTTTCGGAACATAGTTCCTTCATCAGAAAATATTATGATAATCATTAGCATTTAATTTTTGATGAAGGAACTTAGTTCCGAAACTAGTCAAAATAAAATTATTGTTAAGAAAATCTCAAATATTTGAATATTTGTTTTATTTAAAAAGTAAAATTAAACAGTTCTGGCGTTAATACATGATGTCAAATATGGTCAGGTTAGGTTGTACTGGCTATCTCGGGCGGGACACGCTTAGACCATAAGTTCCATTGTGATACTGACACTACACATTTGTTGTGTTGAAAAATTAGTGAAATAATTCTAAAACCATAGCACACAATTCTAATTACAAGAAGTAAAAATATTACGAAAAATATTAAAGATTGAATATTTTTATCCTTAAGAAAGCAATGTTTATATAATCGCAAAAAGAAAATGATATCTGGTTTTGATAGATTTTTTTTCTCGTTAAAAAAGAGTAGAGTTTTTTTTCATGGAAAAATAAATTATTGAATCAACTAATTGGATAAAGAAACTACATATTGATGTTCAATTTTTTTTTTTTTTTGTTTTATAAAAAAAAAATTTCAAATATAATTTATTTTTAAAGGTAATGAGAAAAAAAGAAAGAAAACAAATAAATATTAATTTAATTTAAATCAAAAGTCAAACAAATATATTTTATAAGTATGCTTTTGGGTTCAAAACATGTTTTGAAAGTATGAAGCAATTATTTATTTGTGTAAGATTGGGATCGGTAAATATTTGATGTATATTATACACCAGTTAGTTCGTGCCTCAGTCAGGCATATATAATTTTTAATAAAATTTATCAATTGCTAACCCCTTTGAATACGACCATGGCCAAGGTTCTAGAATGATCCAGGCAACTATAAAAAGGGAGGAATATACCGATTTCAAGTCAATTTTAAACAAGTAATTGTTCGACTAATATTCAGTTCTAAAGGAACAAATATACAGTTTAAATTTGACGTTGTTCAGTTTAAGATTACCATTGTTGGATTAAAATAATCAAAATTTTAAAAAAGCGAATGTTCAATTTAGTCTGTTAAAAAAAATTTTTATTCAAATTCTTTTTTTTTTTTAAATCAAATAAACGTCAGGTTTGAGTTTCATAAAGTATTTTGTTTTATTAATTTTTTTTTCCAAAAGAGCGTGTCGTTTCAAATGGCATAGATTTAGTAAACTTTTACTAATATTTGTGCTTTCTTTTGTGTCGAGTATCGAAATCTGTTGTAGGTTCTACAGCGCTCCTTATGAAGGTTAAAGAGAGCCAAGATACCACGACACATGAAAGATGCCGGTGGAGGACAACGAATTTGCATGCAGGCTAGGAATGGGTAGATTGTACAACTACAGCCGACTTTGATAGGATTTAATATTTGTTTGTGAAAAGAGACTGGAGAAAACCTTATTATTTGATCAAAACCGTCATTACACCTTATTATTTTATTTTCATTTGACAAAAAAAAAACACGGGAACAACGGAGTTTCGCACATAATTTGCACATAAAAATTGACTAGCTCTCTAATATTAGAAAAAAAGAGAAAATATTGTTGGTTTTTTTTAAATTTTTATCTGACCTTTTTTTTCGAACTCATCATTTACAGAAATATGTCTGATTTAATGCTCTTTTACATATAATAATGAATGCTATAACTGCTCATTATTTATCATGGATGTTAAATGTTTAAACAAGTAAAAATTGCAATTTTGATGGTTTTGGTATGTACTTTAGGAATATACGTTTACGTTTTATATACTTGGAAAATAGCCTGTAGAAAGGCAAAAAAGGGGTTTCCAGTCGGAATAACATGAATTTGATTGATCATTGTGTATATCTTAGCGTTACAAATGACAATGTCTTAGATGGTATTCTCTGTATTATATGAAAGCAGGAAAAAATAACATTCGTTTAATATTTACGCCTATATAGTAAATCACCATCTCTCTTGATACATGAAAAAGAAATTTAAGTACATACGAAATTGAAAACTTTTTTTCTTTTTGATTTTATTTCGTTTTTTTTTTGTTTTGGTGGGCGTTTTTTCCTGTAAAATAAATAAATTGTTTACAAAGTTGTTGGTTGTATTAAATAAAATAAATAGAAACTTTTTAAGTATTTAAAAATCAAATAATATATATTTTTTCAAAAGTTTCTGTAACAAATACTCTGGCCTCCTTAAATGATTTCCGTCATTTTAATATCGTTTTTATTAATGAGAAAAAAGAAAACATATCTAGTTTCTTGATATTATGTAAAAATATACAAATTGTATGTATGTCGATATTTGATACACGATATTTCTGTCCTATATAAAAAGTTTCACTAAATTAATTAAAAAAAGTTTTAATCATTTCTTCGGCTGATAAAAAACTTGGATTGGATTTTTTAAATCTAAACTGCAACTTTTTAAAGACATATTTACAGTTACTTCCGTTCATTGAATGTCAATTTTAAAATTATAATAAGTGATATAGCCATCTTAGATGTGTATGATCATTTTATTCATACCAATCATTTTATTAATGTTCATGACATATAACTTAAATGTCAAATTAAGTAAACGCTAGTCACTTTCGATGGTATAATATAACCACCGAAAGGCAACCATACAATGCATAGATTGACGCAAGTTTACAGAAACAATAAAAAATTTGTAAATTTTGTAGCGATACAAATTTATATTCATGAATTCATTTGAAAATCAGTCCCAATTGCTATCTTGCATGCCTGTTAGATAGATAGATTGATTGTAGAGGCTACCCTGGATGAGCTACACTTCGACCATAAGGTCCATTGTGATGCTTAAGGATGTGAGGATTTGATTGGAGTGGAAGGAATTTTTGTATATAGACTAGGAATTGGTCTGCAGTCGACTATGATAGGAACTATGTCGATATTCATCTGTAGTTCGTGAAGGAAACTGCAGAAAACCCTCTCAAGTATAGCCGTTTACTTCGTTCTTGTCCATACGCAAACAGTTTAGTCAATTAACTGCCTCTTTTTTTTCTTAAGAATTGACAAACTGCCGATGTCGGGATTCGAACCCATAACCTCCCAGTTTCCAAGTAGGCATACTGCGCAGACATAACGCCTTAGACCGCTTGGCCACTTGGACTGATTGCATGCCTGTTAATGTCTTGTTTTTATTTTAATTCTGCGATTGTAGCTTTTCTTGTAGGTGTTTTTCTTCAACTATAGCAGTTTATCACATCGTTTAAATTACAAATATATCATTGTAATTCAGCCTGACCTACTTTAATAACAGTATTGGCAAATAGCTTACGTTTCGCAAAATAAAGATTTGGTAAAGTCGCTCCTATCTTCTGATTGTTGAGGCCCTTGTTTTATGACAACAATTTGCTAAATTTTTTCTTTTCTAAATTTTGTTGTAATTATTTTTACCTCTCTATATTTGGAGCAACGTGGATATTTTTGAATTTACCTTGATGAAATATTTTTCTGAACAAAACTATTTTACAAATAATCTAGTACTTATCCCGTTATGGTAATTAAAAATAATTGAAATGAATCGAATATTCACGCCGTTAAATTTCCTTTTTTAACCCGACTTCAAAAAAGGAAGATGGTTCTCAATTCGTCTGTATTTTTTTTTTTTTTTTATGTGTGTCACCTCAGAACTCCGACATTTATGAACCGATTTTGAATTTTTTTTTTGTTTTAAAGGGTTTGGTTTCCCATTGGTCTCATTGGCACCAAATCGCATTCTGATGAGGGGATCCCCAGAAAATCGAGGAAAATTCTCATTTTATATGTGATAACCGATTTTTGCGAAATTTTTTTTTTTTTTTTTGAAAGGTTATACTCATTCATAATGGTAAAATAAGAAAATTTTTTTAAAAACCGACTTCAAAAAATTTTTTTACAAAAAAAAACCGACCCCAAAAAAAAAAATTTTTACAAAAAAAAAACAAAATGCATGTAAATAAAATTGAAAATCTGTTATAAAAAAATGCTCTTAAAATTAAAAAAAAAAAAAAAAACGGGTAAAAAAAAAATGTATTATAAAAAAATTCACTAAAAATTAGTAAGTCGTTTAGAAGGTCTACCCATATTTAGACAAATAAAACTAGTTATAGAACTTCAAAGTCACTAAAAAGCGAGAAATAAACCATATTTTGACAAAATGGAAACCCGACTTCAAAAATAAAATATTCTATAACAAAAAATGCACTAAAACGTAAAAAAATAATTGCATATTCTTGTGCCAATTTTAGTTCACCTAAGCAAAAATTTTTAAATATATATGTACAATTATTGTTATTTTTGGAGGCGGTGTCCAAAAATTATGTGAATTTCTCTATGCTGACACCGCCTCCAAAAATAACAATAATTGTACATATATATTTAAAAATTTTTGCTTAGGTGAACTAAAATTGGCACAAGAATATGCAATTATTTTTTTACTTTTTAGTGCATTTTTTGTTATAGAATATTTTATTTTTGAAGTCGGGTTTCCATTTTGTCAAAATATGGTTTATTTTTTAAATACCTATAGCTTATCCAGCCAAATGAAGTGAACAAGTAATCCTAAGTTACACTGTCATCTACACTATACAGTACGGGACATGGGTTCAAAAAGAGGCATTTTTATGAAACTTCTCCGTTATATTTGCGAATTGCATATTGTTGTAGGGATAATAGCCTAAATGAAGAAACGGAAAAATAGAGGTTTTTGTGAATTTTGGAAACTATGAATTTGACAGAAAAAAGTAAAGGATCAATTTTTAGGTATTAACAAGACAAACAATTTGATCCGTCGGAAATTAAAATCGATTAATCAAATTGGTTATTATACATTTTAATATTAAAGAGCTAATGATAAGAGTAGTACGAAAATTGGAAAATAGTAAGTCTTCATCTGGGCTATCAGCCCTACAAGACTATGCAATTCGCAAATATTACGGAGAAGTGTCATGCAAATCTTCCCATTTCCTGGCCTAATATGGCATAAATATGAACCCGGCAGAAGCCCGTTTGAATATATTGAGATTTGGTTTAAAATGTGAATTGAACATAAAGTGTTTTAAATAAATGTTTTTCATGAAATAAACTATAGATATATTTTATTTAGAGCAGTATACACTCAGAATTACAAAAATTAAGTTTTTTTATTCAAAAAAAAAGAAGAAAATCAACCAATGTTCAAACAATGGATCGATAAGTGCAATCCTGGTTTGTTTGTTTACAAAATAACATAAAAATTGATCAAACTACTTTATACTGGATGTTTCATTTAAATTGCGACCAACTCTTCATACCATTCAAAAATATTACTTGCAACCTCTTTTTATTTTGATTTTAAATAAGATCATAGACTTAGATGTGAAAATCACATCTAACTTTGTCAATTGCTTAACTTCCCGGTAAACACTGACTTCTAATTCTACTTGTTACACACCCATAGATGTATAAAAATACAGAGTAGTGTACACATGTACCATATACAAATATGCTTTTGTAATCATGGGTAGATACTGATGTTCGAGCTGCAATGGTGGCAAAATTATCCAGTTTACAGAAAAGAAGTTTTAATCAAAGTTATTTAACAATTTTTAAAAAGATACATTTTACAATTTTTATCTTACAGTTTCAAAAATTGGTAACTTGCATATGGAAAGGCCGATTTTCTTTTACTTTTTAGCTCAGGATTACACACCCAAAATTTCACCTCGTTATTTCTTTTTGTTTTAAGATTGTCGCGTTGAGGGCGAACATGTGAAAATGGACTAAATTGTTAATTTTATGAACATCTATACCAAATTTTTTTTCTGCAATCAATATTTTCAACCATTACAGGACGGGATGAAGATTTCAATACCCTTTAATATATATATATATATATATATATATATATATATATATATATATATATATATATATATATATATATATATATATGTATATATATACAAGGGTATACAAGGGTATTAAAATCTAAAAGTGATTGATCAATATTTAACGTGAATAAAATCCATATCTTTTGAAAAAGAAGATAAATTGTTCGATTCCTGAGAATTTGAAAATTTGATTTCAATTTTCGGAACCATTACAAAAGCTTTCTTATACTTAAAAAAATACTTTATACTTATACCAATTACGAATGATATACAATGACATATGCAGACGGCAGCATTCTATTACATACATTGCAATATAAATATTTTGATTTAAGCACAAGAAGTAAAAGGAAATAATATGACATGGTAAGCACAATATTTATTTAATTGTTATAAACCACTTACAACAATATTTCATTGCATACAAACGATAAAATAATATTATTTATATCCTGGGTGGTTGTCGTTGCAATAAAAATATACGAAACATTCAAAACGTGTATATTCAATCAATAGGAAGGCTGAAAAATCTGTGAGACTTTTCACTGTATCAGATATTTCAAGAAACAGTCCCCAGTCAATACAGAATAGGCTAGGAGATCGAACTAAGAACGAAAGCTTACATACACTAGGCTTCCCTCTATAGTGGAATGGTTAAAACACAGCGTCCCGGTATACGGAGGTCTATGGATCTAGCCTTAGTGGTAACATTTTCAATTGATATACGATTTTTCACATTTTTAATTAATATACGATTGATCAAATTGAGTATTTAACCAACTTAACAAAAACCTGATCGTTCTAAGTTCTGGCAAGTATGTACTATGGTATGTACCAAAAATGGCATTGATTTTTCAAAATTTTAAACTTCATTTTAGCCAATTCCAGGCAGATCAGAGCAAAAGTTATTAAAAACAAGCTAATTTTATATGAAACATTATTTTGAAAAGTAAATGTTGGAGAATAATTTTTTTTTACTACGCCACTGTTTAAAATTTAGTATTGATATTTTTTTAATATATTTTTATTATTCAAAAAAAAATAATTTATATAATTATTGGTTTATGCTAGTTGAGAATTTGCATAGTTTCAACAGGCATTTGCTTAGATCAGAAATGACTTGCGTATATACAAGCTTACTTCGATATTTCAGCACATATTTCAAATGAGTTACAAAACTCATCTCATGGAGTGAGTTACAAAAAGAAAGTAGTTACAAAGAGTATTTCTCTCTGGAAGTTACAAAAATTACTTCTCTCTGTGAGCTACAAAAAGAAGACAATTACTAAAATTAGTTGATTCACATTAATTAATCAGATGGTATTTAAAATTTTTATTTCTTCAATTTACAAGTTGAATATTTTTTATGGATTGTGCTGAAGTATCGAATGGGCGAATTAATGGTTTCTAACTGATTGTATCTAAGTATATTTTTTTTTTGTATAATTTATTTAATTCACTATTCCGAAACTTGTGGTCTCTCAAACTTGTAACAATTCAATACACATTCTATACACACTTTTGGTGTACAATTTATATTTTATGTGAATATGCATTGACTTTTTCAATTTATAACTATATTGTTTGTATACGCTTGGTTTTTTTTGGCCGTGTATTTTTTCTTTACAGAAGCGTAATGTCTCTTTATATACAACTATGTATCTGAATTAAATTTGTAATCCATATTTATATTTTTGCAAATCAGACATATTTGAACATATTTTTTTTTTACTGTAGTGTCTTTTTTTTTATATATACAATATTTCTTTTACTACAGTTCAATTTAGCACATATTCATATAATCTTTGTTTTCATAACTTGTACAACCAATGTTAGTGTTTTAAGGATAGTTGTACTATCAGTGTATTAGATTAGAAATTATTTATTTCAAATATATATTTTATTTTAACATATATTTGTTTTGTTCCCCTTTTTGTACCTTTTATTTTTTTTCAGATTCGAATCACTTGTCGATAACTAAGACACTTACTGGATAGTAAAGATCTTACTACCTCAATATTATCTTTTTAATGGGCCCAGCTTTTATTGAAAGACTTTCGGTGCAACGTGTTATTTTCTTTTATATTTACGTGTATGGCGTTAGCACCGATCGTTTTCGAATTTTCATAATTCCACATACAATACTCTGCTTTGGATTTTTTTTCTAAAGTACCGTATATTTAGTTTTCATTATTTTTTTTTTAAAAAAATACATCATAATACTTTTTTTTTAATTAAAATTACTAAATTAACTTAATTTCATATTTATGAAAATAATTGATAATTCAATTATTTTCTATAAAGTGTTTAGTTTCTTTTTAAAAACTAAACACCGATTTTTTTTAAAATTAAACCCTAATTCAAATTTTTTACATACACATATGGAAGCAGAGCAAATATCCATATGTGTCTTTTGTTTTCGATAGTTTTCACAAAGCTCGACTTGTGATTCTGAAATTCTTTTTGAAATTTGAAATGATTATAATTTTTTCTTTATATTTATACATTTATATCTTTTACATTTTCTTTAATTCTATAATTATATTTAACTTAGTACTAATTTTTTTTCTCTTTCTTCTATTTTGTTTGTGGTTTAAATTTTCATTATGCCGAGAACAACTCGTAATACACCAGGTACCCCAGGAGATGACGATCCTCCAGCTTCACCAGATGACTTATTCATCACGCCTCATCAAGTATCAGCGGTTAACTTAGCGGCTATAACTACGCAGATGCAGACTACAGCTCAACAGTTCCATGCGTCAGTGCTGCACGTTTCGGATGTACAGCAACAAATACAACATCAAAGCAAACAGATAAGTAGCATTACCGATGCCTTGGCAACAATTACAACTACTCTATCAAATAATAGCACTAGTTCAAATCAATTAACTTCAAATTTTAGTTTTTTTGCAAAACCGAGTATTGTACCCGTCAGTGTAAACGTTACTTCAATTTAAAATACGCATAATGACTCTAAATTTTTTTGTACCTTCTGTAAAGGTACTAATCACAATTTTAAATATTGTTTTAAAAGAAAGAGGGATAATATAAATGTTAGTACTACGGTTCCAAAAAACTCGCAATAGACCCCAAGTTTCTTATTAATGATGTTATTTTAAATTATACTATTTTACCTCTACAAACCATTTTCATTCAAGGTTATCCTTTATTAACACTTTTTGATTCCGGTGCTACTGTTAATGCTATTAAAACTGCGACTTTTAACAAGTTAAAATCTAACAATAGAAACATCGTCACCGAATCAATTGATAAAACTATTTCTTTGCCGGGAAATAATTTTTTAAAATGTAATTTAACTGCGAAACTTCATTTTAAATTGGGTAATTTTTCATGGACTCAAACTTTTTTATAGTAGATTCATTACCGTTTGAGGTAATTTTAGGTGTTGCCACACTTAAAGATTGCAACATCATTTTGGACTTCTTTAAGTCGACGATCAAATTTTATTTTCATCCTAATGTTGAAATACCGTTTTCGGGTTTTTGTAATAATAATCGAATTATTAATACCATTGTCGAAGCGAAAGTAAATCTTAATAGCAAACAAACCAAAGTGTTGCAAACACTTCTTCAAAACTTTAAATCGATTTTTTCTGACGTTCCTGGTCTTGCCAAGGGTTTTGAATATAAAATTAAGTTAATCGATAACATTCCGGTTTGTAAAGCTCCTTACTATCTGGCACCCGATAAAGCCAAACTTTTGGACGAGCATGTTCAAGAGCTTGTTACACAAGGGGTACTTTCTCCTTCGAACTCTAATTATAGCTCACCCGTCTTCTTTGTTAAAAAGAAAGACGATTCTTATCGGTTAGTCGCTGACTATAGGTTTGTTAACAAACATATAGAGTTTGATCCGATGAGTTCAGCCAGTATGGCTCATATTTTCGCTAGCTTAGGTAATTCGAAAGTATTTACACTCCTCGACATGAAATCCAGTTTTCATCAGATAAAATTATCAGATGACTCGAAACATGTCACCGCGATCGTCACACAATATGGTCTGTTTGAGTACAATACCATGCCTTTCGGGCTAAAGGTGGCTAGTCAATCATAAGCTCGTTTTTTAAATTCCAGTCTCGCAGAATTTCGTCATAAATTTCTTCTTATTTATTATGACGATTTAATTGTACATTCACCCGACATTGAATCACATTTAAATCACCTGAATCTCTTGTTCACTAAAATAAAGTCTATCGGTATCACTATTAATCCTTCTAAGGCTCGATTTTGTATGTCGAGGGTACGTTTGTTGGGTAGCGTAATATCCGCTGAGGGACGCTTTATAGACCCTATTAAGGTGCAAGCAATCAATGACATGCCAACTCCAAAAAACGTCAAAGAAGTTATGCGTCTAGTTGGGGCTGCGGCTTTTTACTCCCGCTATATTCCCATGTTCAGTCAGATTGTAGCTCCGTTAAACGATTTAAAAAAGAAAGGTGTAAGGTTCAAAATTACTAAGGTTCATCTTGATGCAATCTCTACTTTAAAAAAATCTTTAGTAAGTGCGCCTGTCTTAAAACATCCTAATTTTGACAAACCTTTTGTGCTACAAACTGACGGATCAGCTACTGGTCTGGGCGCGGTATTACTTCAAAAGTATGATGACGGTTTGCACCCCATTATGTACTGTTCTCGAAAATTGAATCCAGCCGAATTAAAATATAACAGTCATGAATTAGAACTTCTCGCAGTAGTGACGGCCCTAGATAAATTTAAAGATTTTTTAACCGACCGCAAGTTTACTCTACAGACTGATTGCAGGTCGTTATTGTGGATTTTTAATACCCCCAATAAATTTAATAAATTATCTAGGTGGATCCTTAAAATTTCGAGATATGACTTTACCCCGGAACATATTAAGGGCAAATTGAACAATATGGCCGATTTTCTATCTAGGTTATACGAAACTGACCATTTAATAGTGAACAAATTTTCTGATTCAAATCAAGATTCAGGCAAAAATTTCATTAAAGTTAAAGAGTTGCATAGCAATGATCCAGGTTATGCAAACCTTTTAAAAAAGATAACCAATACTTTGGATCAAACTGACTTAGAATCGGTGAATGAAGAAATCAGGAACAATGCGCAACTGAACTTTATTAACGTTTTAGCTAATACAAATTTTGATTACCTTTCTGTTAAAAGCGAGCAACGTAACTCTCCCGAATGTAAAATCATTTATCAAAACCTTAAGGCTCAGATGAATGTCCCTAATTTTTGCATAAAGGATGGGTTAATATATAAGTTCGTCGGAAAGAATCGACTAAAACGTATATTTTTACCTGATAATTTACTCGACTATGTTCTTCGATATTATCATGATTCCAAGTATGCTGCGCATAATTCAGTAATTAAAACATTCCGTGAAATTAGTAAAATTTTTTACTACAAAAACCTCTATGCAAAAGTAAGGGACTATGTCAGAACCTGTAAAGTGTGCCAGGCTATAAGGCCATATACACGTAACGATAAGGTTCAGTTGAGTAGTTCCGTGCCGGAGTATACCCTACATACTTTGTACGTCGACTTTATCGGTCCTATTATTAGATCAAGTGAAGGTTTTAAATATATTTTTTCTATTGTAGATGGATTTTCAAAATTTGCTTTCGCCTTTCCATGTAAAAGGCAGACCAGTGACGTTGCCATTTCACTGATACAGAAGATTTTCCTGCAAAACGGATATCCGACGGTTGTTGTAGCCGACAACGGACCAGCCTTTGCATCGATCAAGTGGAAAACCTTCTTATTTAATAATGGTATTAGAGCTGCCTACTGTTCGAGCTATACACCATCTTCGAACAAGAGCGAGTGCCTCAATCGACAGATAAAATATAATTTAGGATGCATTCTCAAAGAATATTCTGTAGACCATAAAAATTGGTCAAAATTTTTGAGTTTTGTAATTTTCAATTACAACAACTCCTACAAAAGTACAATCGACTCAACACCAGCTGAAGTTTATTTTGGTAGAAAGTTAATGACGCCGTTTGTGATTATAAACGAATTAACTGAGTTAATCACGAGTTCTGCTAAACCATCACAAGCACATATACAAGATGCGTTAAAGATTGCTCACCAACAACGAGTCAACCAAACTTTAAATAAACCAACGCTGTCTAAATATAAAGTGGGTCAATTGGTCATGGTAAAAAACTTGGCCCCGAATATGAACAAGAATATCGCACCTAAATTCGCTTCAAAATTCAATGGACCGTACAAGATAATAAAGTTCACTACACCAACTTCAGTTAGGCTAAAAGCTCCAAAATCTAATAAGAAAACCTTCGGCATGTCGATATACAACATTCGGCCATACTATCTCAGAGGATATCAAGGGAATGGTAACGTTACTGCATCCTAATTAAACATCTAAATGTATTTAAATCTTCACGTCTAATCCACATTTGTAAGATTTTTTATTCATCTATTCATGTCATTCTTGCTTTAATATTTTCCAATTAGCATGTCGCTTATTTTTTGGCCCCCTGGAGTGGAGAATAATTTTTTTTTACTACGCCACTGTTTAAAATTTAGTATTGATATTTTTTCATATTTTTATTATTCAAAAAATAATAATTTATATAATTATTGGTTTATGCTAGTTGAGAATTTGCATAGTTTCAACAGGCATTTGCTTAGATCAGAAATGACTTGCGTATATACAAGCTTACTTCGATATTTCAGCACATATTTCAAATGAGTTACAAAACTCATCTCATGGAGTGAGTTACAAAAAGAAAGTAGTTACAAAGAGTATTTCTCTCTGGAAGTTACAAAAATTACTTCTCTCTGTGAGCTACAAAAAGAAGACAATTACTAAAATTAGTTGATTCACATCAATTAATCAGATGGTATTTAAAATTTTTATTTCTTCAATTTACAAGTTGAATATTTTTTATGGATTGTGCTGAAGTATCGAATGGGCGAATTAATGGTTTCTAACTGATTGTATCTAAGTATATTTTTTTTTGGTATAATTTATTTAATTCACTATTCCGAAACTTGTGGTCTCTCAAACTTGTAACAATTCAATACACATTCTATACACACTTTTGGTGTACAATTTATATTTTATGTGAATATGCATTGACTTTTTCAATTTATAACTATATTGTTTGTATACGCTTGGTTTTTTTTGGCCGTGTATTTTTTCTTTACAGAAGCGTAATGTCTCTTTATATACAACTATGTATCTGAATTAAATTTGTAATCCATATTTATATTTTTGCAAATCAGACATATTTGAACATATTTTTTTTTTACTGTAGTGTCTTTTTTTTTATATATACAATATTTCTTTTACTACAGTTCAATTTAGCACATATTCATATAATCTTTGTTTTCATAACTTGTACAACCAATGTTAGTGTTTTAAGGATAGTTGTACTATCAGTGTATTAGATTAGAAATTATTTATTTCAAATATATATTTTATTTTAACATATATTTGTTTTGTTCCCCTTTTTGTACCTTTTATTTTTTTTCAGATTCGAATCACTTGTCGATAACTAAGACACTTACTGGATAGTAAAGATCTTACTACCTCAATATTATCTTTTTAATGGGCCCAGCTTTTATTGAAAGACTTTCGGTGCAACGTGTTATTTTCTTTTATATTTACGTGTATGGCGTTAGCACCGATCGTTTTCGAATTTTCATAATTCCACATACAATACTCTGCTTTGGATTTTTTTTCTAAGGTACCGTATATTTAGTTTTCATTATTTTTTTTTTAAAAAAATACATCATAATACTTTTTTTTTAATTAAAATTACTAAATTAACTTAATTTCATATTTATGAAAATAATTGATAATTCAATTATTTTCTATAAAGTGTTTAGTTTCTTTTTAAAAACTAAACACCGATTTTTTTTTAAATTAAACCCTAATTCAAATTTTTTACATACACAATGTACTCGGCACAAATCGATTTCAAGTATTTGAAAAACGAAAAACACCTTTGTAGTCGGTAAAACCAGAAATGATTCTGATAAATAAAACTTGGGGAACTATATACTATGTGTACTTGGAACTGGGAGGTTACGGGTTTGAATCCCGACATCGACAGTTTGTCAATTGTAAAAAGGGGGCGGTTAATTGACTAAGTCGACTGCACATCCTACCAATTCCTAGTCTGCTCACAAAATTCCTTGTCCTCCACTCACATCTTCACATCCTTAGGCATCACAATGGACCTTATGATCGAAGTGTGTCCCGTGTCCCGTCAATCTATCTATCTACATACTAAAACAAATATATTATAATAAAATTCTATCCTATCTACTTCTATGGCAGGCCAAGAATCTTCTCTTTAACCGCAAAGGATACAAAACTTGGATTGGTCTGACCAAAAATAGACTGCGGATTTTGACAACGTTTCTTCCGAGATATGGTAGAATCAGGGAACATCTTAGGATGGCTTGGGAAAGAAGAGTAACTGCAAGTGGAGAAATGGAGGAAACTCCGGAATACCTCCTTATAGACTGTGGGAGTCTACCACTTCCTTATCCGTTATTTGTTTATTCATCTACTTCTATAAATTTTTTTTATAAACTCTTTCCTTTTTAAATTTTTTTATCATTTTGTTTTGGAAAAAATGTTTCGAATAACAGTTAGTCTTTTTAAAATAGTAAAAACTTTTTTCTAATCATCTTTTTTGCAAAACGAATTAATTCGGCACAAATTAACTTTAAATTTTTTAATGCAAATATTGTATATCTCACTAAACTTAAGATACCGTTTTTGTCATATCGCTTCGTTTGTAGTAATTTTCAAATATGTCAAATATGAAATAGGATAATAGATAATATGATAATAGATATGTCAAATATGAAATAGGATACCTTGTAATAAAACTTTTCAAAGATGCTTATCGATTTTCATACAAAGGGGATATTAAAAACCAAAATTATCAAAATAATTGAAATTACAGTTTATCATCCAAGGTCAATTTTCTGCTTGATCAATTTTTCAATCAACCTAACAAAAAAAATATGTTCATTGATTTTGGCTCTGGAGTGCTTAGTCTACTAGACACCGCCATTTTTCTTTATATAAAGTAATTTCTATCGGTATTACCAATGGAAGTGACACTTTGCAATAACAACTTTACCCATTCATGAACATAGATTTCATGCCCAAACATTAATTAGAGTTATGTTTAAACAGTTATGTTGATGTTTGTAAGTTTTAAGCGACTGCCATTTTGCAGCGAAATATTTACGTTCGATGGTTTTCTTAAATTAGTTCGTTATTTGATAATTCTTTGTTCAAAGTATCAGTTCAATCGTTAATTGTAAGATTTTAAAATGACCTATCTGATATATATCCTATTTTTGCCGGAGTTCCTCAGGGAAGCGTTTTAGCTCCAATTTTGTATCTTATTTATACACTCGATCTGCCAGTGAACGATGAAAAGATTACTGCTACTTTTTCAGATGATACTGCAATCCTAGTATCAAATTCGAATACAAATGTAGCATCGGAAAAACTTCAATTGAGTTTAAACCAAATTCAGAAATGGCTGCATATGTGTCGGATTCGTGCTAATGCAAATAAATCGGTCCAAGTGACCTTCACATTACGCAGGGGAATCTGTCCACCAGTAACTTTAAATGAGGCGATACTTCCACAAAACGAAGATGTCAAATATCTGGGTATGCATCTGAATAAACGTTTAACTTGGCGAAAGGATATATGGGCCAAAAGAAAACAATTAAATATTTAGTTCAATAAATATGCCTGGTCGGTTAATTGTAACTCTAAATTATCGCTCGAAAATAAGTTATTAGTGTATAAAAGCATTTTAAAACCTATATGGACATATGGTATTCAATTGTGGGGTACTACAAGTGTGAGTAACATTGAGATTTTACAGCGTTTTCAGTCGAAAGTGCTGCGTGCGATAAGTTATTCACCATGGTACGTTCGAAACGATGACCTACATCGTAGTTTAAATGTGTTTACAGTGCGTGAAGAAATAGTGCGATTTAGTGAAAACTATATGTATCGTTTAGAAATGCATCCAAATGTGTATGTGCTTAATCTTCTTGACAATAGTAAGACCTTAAACAGACTAAATAAACTTAATATCTTAGAACTAAAATATGGATTTATTTGACATTTGAGTGATAAATGTACTTAAATAATTTTAGTATATAATTCTTTATTTTTGTGTCTTCCATTGGGTAGACACAATTCACGATTTTTATCCAGTGATCACTCTACTCATAGTTCTTATTAGAACTGATAATAGTCAAAATTAGGACGCTAAAAAAAACAAAAATCGTTAATACCATTCTGGGAGATATCTCTTATTTTGTATCAGAAATATCCTGTAAACTAAGCATTTTCGTTCTTAAGGTCAGTATATAATCTCGTTTGTTTGGATATTTTGTAAATAATACCCTGGTTATTTATACGTACTACATGTGTATGGCAATCTTGACCAAATGCCTGCATTTGTACAAAATATAATGTACCTATTACAATACCAGTCCCCAATGTCTTCTGATATAACCGTATATTGCAGTCGTATGAGTATTTCTCAGCAGATTTTTTAGTTAGAAAATATTTAGTTAGAATACATGAATTCTTGTGCAGTAAAATGAAAACGAATATTATATGACACATTTAAATGCATACCATAATACTGTGTATTCATATAACATACAGAACCAATAATATTATTACCTACATATAAGTCATAGTTAGTTATTCAATACTTGAACTGTTTAAAACAAAATAAGTTCGCTATCATTATTATTATTTCTGTTCTAATAGTCATCGTATAAAGTTAGTCAAGTGGCAGACAAGCTTTGCGATATAAGTTCGCGAATATAAACAGTAATAGAAATAAAGAAGACATTTTTAATTTTCATCTTTAATAATATCTAAATTTAATCACTTTAATCACAACGTTTGTTGGTAAAATTCTAACTACGGTAACGTTGTCTTGCATACTACTAAAAGCAAAGAAACTATTTCTTTTTTAGCAATATTTGAACCTCTCCAGTTAAAAATTCCACTCAGAGAAAGCAATTAATTATTAAATTAACGAATTTATTATAAATTTTCAACCTAAAGTCAGCCATATCAAATAGCGACACCTCTATGCAAGTTCCCAATTTTTCAACTCAATCGACTTGAGTGTGCTGTTGCTTCACAAAATTGAACTACTCTGAATTTCCAACAATAATGTTTTTAATTACTTTTGTCGTTCGTTAAGTCTTATTTTTGTATTTTTAGAAGAAAGTTGTTGAAAGAAATGGAAGCAAATTAAACTTCCTATAAGTTGAGTTTTTAAACAAATTTTGAGATATACCACACTAAATCATGTATTGCGCTTTCTCGTTGTATAATAGTTCCCTTAACGAAACTGGTATGTTAGACGCCTATCAAAGAAATTTGCCTCAGCAACTGATTAAAATTGAGTCAAATTTACACTGTTTTTGTAAAAATCATTCTGGAATGAACGGAAAAAAAATCAAAGGAAAAGTTTTTATAAAAAGGAGATACTAAACTGTTTTTTGGTACTTTAGAGCGTAATTCGCTTAAAATAAACCTGATACAATGATTTGATGCCCGAGCGTCTAAGCTATTTTTTGACGTCTATGCTCTAGCGTAGGCGTTTGTTTCGGGCGTCTTACATACAGCGTTGAGATAATTTGGCAAAGCAATTATCTCATTTTTCTAAATTAAATCATCTCACACTGTAGGTGCTTGAGTTGTAGTTTCTACGTTTATGATAATATAGGACGAAAATTGCGAATTTACAATAACATAATTCTAATTAACAACGATTGCATTCATTCTAGCTTCTACCGTTATGGTGTGAAAACTGTCTACGTTGCCTATTACGGACGCCAGCGTCGATCTTCTGCATTAAAGTTTGACGTAAAATTTCTCAGCTGCATATGGCGGCAAATTGTACCAATCCACCCCTGCATATTCAATATGTGTATTATTATTTGCGGGGCTTTTGCCAAATTGCGTATTTGTTATTGGGCTTCATAAAAAATATTACTAATAAACACAAAATCTGGTGGTTTTTAGGCCACAAAACATCTGAGGAGCAGAAATCTTTAATTTCCCATTGAGCAGAAATCTTTAAAATTTGAAAACTTTTCTATTACTGGACTTAACATTTCTGATTAAAAATAAAAAAAATTCCCATACCAGACGTTTTGCTGTGGTATGTTCATTTAGTAACTAGACCCAGTTACTAGACTGTAATATGCCTTAAATGGTAAGGTATTACCAAACAGCGTCACTATATAATATTATCAAGTTTGTTGTTTTATCATAAACTAATAATATACATGTTATCCTTTTTATTATCCGTATCTCTGTGTACACCAGAAAACTGTTATTAGTTCATGAACATAGAAAACAATTCTTTGTATTGATTTTATCGGTAATTGTATTAGTTTTTGTACAGGATCTCATACATATTCTACTATAGAATATATCGATTATACAACGGATTTGTTTTCAATAATTCTATGAGTTTTTCATTTCTTAATATAATATTTTCATATACGTTCGAATTTATTTAAAGGCTACCAACAAAATTTTAGGTCATTAAATTTATGACTGTATTATATTAGAACTAAGTTGACAAAAAACGATTACCAAGTCAAAAAATCCATATTATTAGATATTAACAGAAAAAAATCAACGTTACAAGCACGTGGTTTTTAAATCTAAGCCTTTTGTGAGAATATACAAAAATGTGCGACGAGCGTAGTTTTCGCATACATAAAGTAATTAAATCCTAGCAAAAACAAAAATGATCGCCGTCACAAGTTGTGAAATCTATGTAAGGTAGAGTTTTATGTCAGACAAACAGTGCAAAAATTGGTATATATTTATTGTGTAAGTTTCTCAGGTGCAGGGTATTTCATATTTTACTTAGAATTATTATACTTTTACTAATATTGTAAATGTGAAAGTGTGTGAAGATTTTGGTTACCGCATATTATCGGTCTTCGGTTACGAGGCACGAAGCGAGGTTCAAAATTTTAACCCTCGTTACTAACCGAGGCAAGGCGAAGTATATTGTCCCAAAAACCAACGTCTCGGCCTAAGCCAATTAAAAAAAAAATAATATAGTAACATGTATTTTTACAAAAAACATGAAGCAATATATAGATAGATGCATTTTAAAGGAATAAGAAATTTTATGCCATGATTCCTTTTTATAATAATAATCATAAATTTGTTCATCGCCGGTTAGTAAATTTTATAGAGAAAAGTAAATGTATTATTTTTATTTTGTTGATCGACTGCATACTCCTATTTTAGAGGAAAAAACAATTGTGCGGTCGGAGGACCCGTCAGGAACGATTGAACGAAGTTCTTTACGTTATTTTTTCAACTCTAAACATCATTTAATATTTAGATTTCTATTGATTATATTAGTGTATTTTTGCGCCAAAAAGCGCAGCCCTCTTTTATTCAACTCACTCTCTCTCTCTCTAATTTGCATATTTTATTTTAGCGAATTTCCGGAAAGGAAATAAAGCTATTGGTCTCGTACCAAAGTCATAATTTTGCAAATATTTTTTCAAATGACCGTCGATCCTACCTAGTAGATGTCGAAGATCATCGTCTCTAAAATTTATACACATCTTAATATATATAATTCTTCTGTCCGTGTGTATGTGACTGAACTCCTCCTAATCGGCTGGACCGATTTTGATTAAATTTTTTGTGTATGTTGGATTCTCGAATGGTTTACATTTACAATTCAGTATAAAGAAATTAAAATTTTCAAAAAAAGTTTAACATTTTAAAATTTAAGACGTAGGACAACGTCTGTCGGGACCGCTAGTATATATATAAGTTTTTCTTACTATATTATGTACATTCATGCAAAATAAGTCACAGTTAGTAAAAATTTTGACTTCCCTCGCCTCGCCTCGGCCGAGGCGAGGATGTTTACTAACCCAACCGAGGCAAGGCAAGGCTTGTCAACAGTCTGCCTCGGCCGAGGCCAAGGTGAGGCGAGGTTGATATTTAAAAAAGCGAGGCGAGGCGAGGTGATACCAAAATCTCGCCTCGCCTCGTGCTTGTGAAACACTATTACCGCATCACGTTAAAACGGCTGAATCGATTATGATGCGGCTTTTACCGAAAATTTTACCAAATGACACAAAGGCTTTTTATTCCATGCATCCGTGCCTCGTGATATAAACTATCCTTTAAATGCAAAAAATATGTATAATCTTATAGAAACAAATAACTTGTATTTGAAACCTTTTTGATAATCAAAAATAATAATATCAAATTAAATTAAAACTGTGGAAAAATAAAAAATATGAATTGGTTGGCAAAAGTTTAAATAAACCATAAGCCGTTCTCAATACTTAAAGCAGAATTGACAACGCCGGGAATTTCAACTAGTAAAAACATGAGAATTGATTAATCCGCCTAGGAGATGCTACACCACTGACAAACAGACAAATAAAATGTGCGAGGAATTCAGGGAAGAACAATCTTTTTTAAATAGTTACACTTAAAATATGAAATTAAATATTCTGTCTAAACATGAATTTTTGTATATGGAACAACAAGTAATTTAAATAAATGTGAAAAGTTTGATATTTAAAAAATAAATAAAATCAGTAATCTTATTCGCAATTTCCATACTCTATACCTGTACCAAACATTATGTGGTTAGCATGTTTAGTATGTACGAGGAACTAAAATACAAATCAAAACTTACTTTTCAAATCGTGTACAACTGACACACGACGAGTGAATACTTAAAACTAGCTATTACGAGAGTATATACATAAACATACTCAGAGGTATATACTTCGCCAAAATTTAAAACCATACCGTCATCATCTAGAAATATATTTAAAATGTTCAACTTATCGAAAGCAATGTAGAGAATGATTTCGTATGTCTGATAAAAAATATTATTTGCACTACAAGAATCAATTGAAACAAGGCGAAAGTTAGTTGACAATCTTTGTGGATAGACTTTAAACATCGTGATCGCTGGGAAAATATATCATAACAGAAACTCTCCGGGAAAACTTCGGAAACATAGTGTTCCGGAATGCATCCGAAGACGCTGTCCCTCGATACACTCAACCTGAACAATACACAACTTCACAACGTTACCTGATTCATCACTGGACATTACCACATACGCAAGCAACTATTTACAATATGACCGCACAATGGATCTATTATTCGCAGAATGCGAGGTAAAAAGGAAGAAGAGATACAGTAGATACCATATCAATCCGAATATATGAAACTTCAGCAAAATCTGCGTAGCAAGCTCCTGGCCAAGATATGGGTCCTTCTCAGACTAAACTAGCAGGGGGAGCACAATGGGCCATACGGTCGAAGTGCCATACATTTCATACCCGAAGATTTACCTATTTAAGATGATGTTGATGGACCTAGCGTCCCTCTATCCATTGCCAGTATGGTTGCATTACTAGCAATGGATTAGGATTACATAACCAATCCTAACACAGATGACTATTTTAACATACAGGATGAAATTTGTCTGGAGCATTCGTAATTTTTTTATATCCATACTTGATACGAAAAATTTTTTATGCAACCAGGGAATTTGCAGTAAATGTGATACTCAAAAACTATCGAACCGATTTTGTTGAATTACATAAGTATCACCTTAGAGCAGGTTCTTGGTCAGGTTTTATGGTTTTAAGACAAAGGGGGACGCTGCAGTATATATTTTTGTCAACTTCGTCGTAGGTATTTACAAAATTTTAATTTCTCACTTGTTAAATCAATCTGTATTATAATTTTATACCTGTGTAACGTTCCTTCTATTCAGTAGTATCCATCCAACCAGTTTGTGTAGCTTTCTATAGCATTTCACAATTTATTACTTATAGTTGTAAAAGCTAATACGCTAAATGCATACATGTTGTACTTTTTATGAAGAATACTAATAAGTATACTAAATGCATTTGATTTTCTATTTATATTTTGTAAATAGACATAAAGTAAATGAAATAAATTCCTTTATCAGTACAGAATTATTAAAAACTATTGACATTATAAAATAAATGTACTATTAAATGAATTATATTTGAAGTAACTAAGTCACATTCAAGGCGTAAATATTATTGAGTAGAATGAAAGTAAATACAGTAACACTTAGAATGTTTTAAAGTTTTTGCTGGGGACTGTTCCAAGATGTAGAAATTAAAAATGTTGTGTTTAATGTTCCCTTATGATAAACATCTATTAATTTTAACTGTTTATGCAAAAGTTAAGAAATAACAAAAGTGGCCGAGGATCAGAGTCTCTATTCCATGTGAGACATGTCTAATAAATCTCTAATATGTACTGTATTAGTCCACATTACGTCTGGTAACTAATATGTCAACGAAAAAGGATCGGATCATCTTAGCTCTAGATCCTAGATTGAAAATAAAAAAAACAGGTAGAGTAAAACTGATATTTAAGTATATAAAAAAATAGCTAAAGAATACCGTTTAAAACGTCTGAGCTATTTGGCATTTTACACTATATAAATACGTCCAGAAAATTTAGGCAGATGAAACAAAGTTGCTTAAATTATTGCAATTACCGATTATTTCCCTGAAAATAAGCAATGTTACTTTCATTCTAAACAATACTAAAAAATAGAAAAAACGAACTTTCCAACAATGCCCTTCGTACCGTTTCAGGTGCAAAGCATTGAATATGGCTGAAAAAAATGCAATTATGTTAATTTTCCCTCAAACACCTCTGTAAAATTTTTGGCTTCCAAGATCCCTAAAATGTATAGATCTGATGCAAACATAAACATTAACACGAATTCTTCAACGCTATATGGTAATCTCTATAACTTGTAATGTACTCGATTCTAAATCTTAGTTTTCTTCGCGAATTAGGAAATGAACAAGGGGAACCATAACGTCTATGATACTAGCGTGTCTTATCCACTTGAATATTGTCACCGCGATTCATTTGGGTTTGGTAGGATGTTTTTCTTTTGAATTGATTAATTTACTTTTGATTGTATCAATCTCATTTTTAATATGATCTAATTTATCTTCAGCTAAAACATTAGAACAACTGATGTTAGAAATTGAATTTGGTTTGTGAATTTTGTTAGCGAACTTTACAACCATTTTCAGACCGACAGTGTCGTCAATGGTGACAAACAGGACCTGAATCCGTGGGTCCAGTTTACCGTGTGTCCAGAAAACAAATCAGAAAAAACTTAAAAACCACGAAATTTACGGTGAAAATATAATTTTAAAATACCTTTTACAAAGAATTTTTTGTAATTTTGTGAGAACAAAAAATTGCTTCCCTTCAGAGCAAATTCGCAGTTTGGCACTACGAAATCACTATTTACATTGCGAAGAAGTATTAACTGTAAACTATTTGATGTTTATTAAATAAGTTTCAAGTATCAAATAAATTTGGTCACTAAACTGTTATATATATATTCATAAACCCATTTTGTATTTTGTAAATGTATATTTTCTATTTTGCATTTTCAATTACATTTCTATAATCCATTTACATTAAGCATTTTAAAGGTATTTTAAAGAACATAATATATTAATTTACAATTCACATAAGTTCCAATAGGCATTTTATCCATCTGCTAATTCTATACGGAAATCATGATAAATAATTAACATCAAAAATATTTAAAGGCATGCACAATTAATGTTTTTTCAACCGTTTATTATATTTTGCAATACTAAACCAACTCGATTTATCTGCTTCGATAAAATGCAAAACAGTTTATCTACATTATATATATATATATATGTATATTCATTACATTACCACCTACATATGATATGTTTAAAACACAGGTGGAGTATAACTAAACTTCAAATGGAAAGACATTCGAGCTGTTCTATTAATAGTAGTAACAGCAGTAACGAGTAAGCGATGCTTGTTCGCCTTTGATAGTTGATGCGAAATATTTGTTACATTGAAAAGGACTTAACACTATATTTATTAGTGGATGAACAAACCGTCATACCGTCATAGAAATGAAGTAAGCAACAACAAAGGAGAGGAGTAATATACACCAACCAATAAGTTATATCATGTACACATAACCTTTCTCAATTTAATATTTATTGATGTGCAAATAATTATTGTTTGTTGTGTAGTATATCGATTCTAAGCACTTTATAGATATCGAGGAAATGAATTAAAATGTTCAATAATGATTTTGTTATTTATGTTACGGTCACGCTCCAATAATGAATAATGTGTTGAATTATCCATCAATTCGAATATTTACTAACAATTATTTGTTAAACACTAAATTAGCAAAATTTTATGAAGTGATAACATCTTCAGACGCACGGCATACACTATTTATGGGTAATGGATGAGTTTTTATTCGCAATCTAGGAATTCTAAAGCATTGCACACAAATAAGTTCACATCATTTCAAAACAGTGTATGGTCGCAATCCGAGATCAATTTAATGACTTTTTTTTCTAGAACAATTAATTCAGCGATAATGACATAATGAATAAAAATAATTTATACTAGAATTTAATTGGATAAACATATTATGTATAACATATTATGTGTGAAAAACAGAGATAGAAGAAAAACTAAAATATAAAAAAAATTAATGAAATTAAAATTTTGTGGTGAATCGTTTCGCATTTTTTCTAGTGTACGTTTGAAACATCGCTCTATCTATTGAAAAGTTGTTTTTTTTTAGGTCAAGTTTGTCGATTTTTCTCAAACCGTTAATTTTCGGTGTTATTGAACAAAGACTTTATTATTCGGTGTTATTGATAAGAGCTCATGTATTTTCGCATAACTTTAATTAATTATATCTCTTAAACAATGTAGTAAAAAAATCTGATTTTTTTTTCATACGTGCGTTTAATTATAACCTTTTGAATAAATATAGAAATGTGGGATCAAATTTAAGTTATGTGGCTACCAAACTACCTTAAACAAAATATTTTAAAAAAAGGATTGAACACTCTAACATGTGATAATATCGTAATCCTCTTTGACAACCAGACGGCGATAAAATCCTTAAGCTCGGTTTTCCAATCTTTAAAAGTGGTGCTGTACTACCGATTTTCTCTGAACGAGGTATCGACAAATTTCAATGTAAACATAATATGGATGAAGGCACGTAGGGACATTCCAGGGAATTGCAAAGCCGACAAGCTCGCCAACAATGGCACAAAGCTATCGGACACAAGCATCTCTAAACATCCAGGAGTGTCCTCTGCGAACTGCAAGGTATTAAGTGGAGAACGGATGATTCTGGTGGTACTGCAAGACAGATATGGTCAGAGAACAATCGGATCATATTATTTCCGGTTAATTAGTGCCAAAGATATTATTTCCCTTCAAAGAACCTCCATAGCAATACACTAGAAGTCATTAGGAGCCACTGGCTGGTAGGCAAACATACTGAGTGCATGTGCCTATCAGCGCACCACGACTATTGTCATAATGGGGAGAAAGAGGAAATGATGATCCGCCTTCTCTGTCACTGTCAAATCTGTATATATAAAGATGACGATACCCAACTTAGCAATTGATGTATATCTATCTTTGTCGTCAATTTTATAACTTATTATTTTAATGACAACGTACATTGTTCTCATGTATACAACTGAAGAAAATTTCGAAAATCAGTTCTAATCACAAAATTATAGAATACTTCACAAGAAACTATAAAAACAATTTTTAGGTCTACTAAAGATTAAAAATTAATTTATTAATAACAGAAAATATGTATCATTTCTACTGTCGAATCACTGAATGAGTATTACATCGACTCCCTTCTATTCATTCAGTCACTTGTCATAATCTGTGATGTGTGATTACAATATTTTCAAATAAATTATTATTTTAATAAAATCCAAAACCTATTTTTATAAAAATAAAATGGGTTGTCAATTAAGAAATAAACGTTTGTGTATCTACAAAACCGAAAATCTATTTGAATGACGAAAATCTATTAACTCATGCGATGTAATTTTAAGGTCTGCATTTTTATTAAACTTACAAACTTTCAAAATTTTTAATAGATGCGATACGAAATTAAAAAATAACTCTTCCACTTTTATTTCTAGTTACACTTTTTTTCACATCCAACAGATAGTATAAAATATTTTCGAGGTGATAACATTTTTTGTGTGTTTCCCATATTTCAGTATCAGAATTCCGAATAATACTTTTCGTTAAAATAATACATTATGCAGCTCTCGCATACCATCGTTACCAAACTTATTAATTATGTTTAATTAAATAAACAAATGTTTTTAACACAGGCTGAGGTACAACCTCTACGTTCAGAAAAAGATACAGAGATTAACTCAACGGTTTTTTATACCAAAGAACAAACATATCTTTGAAATATTCAATTTAAATCTTGATATGTTATAGACAAGAATTGTTTAATACCATTACAGACAATATAGATTCGTTGTGTCACTTTATGTGATATAAATTCTATTTGCCTTGTAACATGTTAGATACAAATGTTGTGTCGTCACTATGACTATCGTCTTTGTCGTTTCCTATTCGTCGAATGAATGAATGGGTTTGTAAGTGACAATAACAATAATAATTGCATAATTCACCTTGATCAAGAATGCACATTTATCTCTGCTGCTTAAGTTACATGTCCAAGTAATATAATTTATTAATGTCGACAGATAATATATTATAATTTGATATTCAATGTGCTACCGTATACAGTGATTAAGACAAACTGTGTTGCCAAGTTTAAACTGTAATTCAATTCGTTTCAATACGAAATATACACAATTCGAATCATTGTCAATATAATATTTTCCTAGAAAACAGCATATTTAGTTCGATGAGAGTATCTTTGCATTTCTTATAGTGAATAAGACAATAGTGTTGCGAAATTTTAATTGTCATTCAATTATTCGTTTCAATATGAAATGTATTCTGGAATCGTCATCAATATGGTATTTTTCAAGAAAAAAGCATGTGAAGACGATATTTACATACAGTCAGTGAGAGGACAAAACTATGGCAGCTATTGCAAGAACTATGTTGTGAAATTTACACAGTACATCAATTTGTTTCAAAATGAAATGTACTGTGAAATCGTTTACAATATGATATTTTTCTCAAAAAGCAGCATCTTGCTATGAGCAGAGTGATTTTTAAAATGTGATATTTAGCTTCACTTTCGCATATTTATTTGTTACACATATGTTTGTTTTCTTTAAATCTTGCAACTGACTTTTTACCATATACTTCTATTTCACTGATTCTTATTAATCTTTACATAATTGCTTACGTGTTTAATCCTAATGACAATATAATAATATGGCGAGATTATATTCGAAAATATAGCATAAGTTCGAAAATATAGCATGAAACAGAAATGATAAGTTTGGGTGAAGGCATCGTAATATATTACAAGGATTTAGTCTATAAGAAAATCAATTATAAACTTTTAAATTAAACGGTTTTATTGTACAATCGATGATGTACTAAAAACTAGAAAATAATATTATAAATCAATAAACTTTGATGAAAAATCAATCATTAACTCTTTGATCATGAACATTAAACTTTGATCAGACTCAAAGAAAACATTGGGGTGCATAACATTCGATTTTATTATAAATACTCGCTCTTCTTACAAGGAGGTTCCGCCTCCTTGACTCCCTGGGTGACCTTCGTTTTTGGTTTCGCGTCCTTAACATAAAACAAAAAACCGCACCCTAAACATAATTTGACGTCAAAAAGGTAATTTTTGGTGGTCCCATTTTCGGGAAGGTTGCGTTGGGAAAATTAAAATATTCCAATTTTTTCATAAGTTTGAAGTTATTTCGCGTCAAACGCAAAAAACCGCATCCTTCTAGAAATGGGTAGTATTTGTATACGTGAGTGAGTGAGTCAGTTAGTGAGTTACACTAAAGTCAAAACAGTTAAAATACTGATATGATTTCCACGCTACGATTTTGCGCATTCACGAAATTGGTATCACTTTTCAGCTCCAGAACTGATAAAAAATCCAGCTCGTTTTTTTTTCGTTTTTAGTTATTGTGTCTACGGACGGAAGGACGGACATACGGGTATGCAGAAAGGGACTAGTTACGTTCACTTTATTATACCTAGGTATACCTAGTTAAGATGATATACCTAGTTAAGATGATAATGTGCATTGTTTGTTTCGTTTTACTCATATTATTTACATATATTTTGTTAAAACAATGTCGCTACCTTTAAACTTTTAGCTCTTATAGTGGGCTATAAAGCTACTTGATTGGTTCTTGAAAAACCTATGAAGTTAAACAATAGACTACGAAACATTTTACGAAGATATGTCTAATTGACATTCTTCGTCTTGCTAACGACAGACAACAGTAGAAAGTCATTATGAGACTGTTTAAAGATCGTTGTAGTATTTTTGTAAGTTGCGTGTAAAATCACTAATCTTAGGCTGGATTCAGTCTTTGATTCACTGACCAAATCGATCTAAGATCAAAGACCAAATTGATTAGTGATCGTTCTATTATTTTTAGCTGAATGAAATATAAATCTCCGATCAGTAATCATATGATTTCTTCTTATCGAAAGCCATTTTAGTGATCGCTTTTAAAATCTGATCACCTATCGCATTTCGGTCAGTAATCATAAATTCTAACCTCAAATTTGATAAAATCATTTATGAAACAGATTTGGGAAATCTGGTGACAGTAAAAACAACATCCTGGATTTCGGAAATAAATTATTTGTCAATAAATGAAAAATAAAAAAATAATTGAAACTACCAAAATTAAAAAAATAATAATTATTTGATATAAATTTAAAAAATACAAAAATCAAATGTCAATTTAACCTAAAAAGTAGGCATTCAGCCGGGTAAGTCATGATTACTGATCGATCAGTAATCGATGACTAATCACAAATTTCCTCTGAATACAGGCATTAATTAAATTTTAGTGATAGTATTTCAACAAACAACTGGTATATTTGATTTGCCATTGCTCATTTTGTAACGAAATGATACATAACTCAGTGAAAGGTTGTGTAGAATATCATTCATGTTGGATTGAATCGTAGGTAGATAGTTTGAATGATACTACTCAGTGAATACATAGTGGTATAATGTAGTTTGTAATAATATTGAACATTATTCCACACCATAGCTGTTTAGGGTTCCTATGTTTAATTACTGTTGTTCAAATGTGTACCGTCATTTGAAAAATTGTAGTTTACAAGATTTTCTTTTTGAGTCAATAAGAAATGACGATTAAGAAATTCAGAATGCTAATAGAATTATGCATCAATTTCTAATTAATATTACAAAAGTTTGGTCATATGTGTATTATGAGTATTTTTAATAATACGGCGTAACAATAGCTCTCTGGAAACTAATACTTTCCAGCTGTCTGGAAACTAGTTCCAAATTTATTGTTTTAACGACTGGCTTCTTATAAATTACTTAATTGTGCATCACTCTATGAATGCTAGTAGAAAAAGTGCCTTACGCTTCCCCGTTTGATAGTACCACCATACGAAACAGACTGAATGTAGAAGCCTTTAGGGGCCACTGGCTGGTAGGCAAACATACTGAGTGCATGTGCCTACCAGCGCACCACGACAATTGTCATAATGGGGAGAAAGAGGAAATGATGATCCGCCTTCTCTATCACTGTCAAATCTGTATATATAAAGATACCCAACTTAGCAATTGATGTATATCTATCTTTGTCGTCAATTTTATAACTTATTATTTTAATGACAACGTACATTGTTCTCATGTATACAACTCAAGAAAATTTCGAAAATTAGTTCTTATCACCAAATTATAGAATACTTCACAAGAAACCATGAAAACCAATTTTTGGTCTACTAAAGATTAAAAATTAATTTATTAATAACAGAAAATATGTATCATTTCTACTGTCGAATCACTGAATGAGTATAAGTATTACATCGACTCCCTTCTATTCATTCAGTCACTTGTCATAATCTGTGATGTGTGATTACAATATTTTCGAATAAATTATTATTTTAATAAAATCCAAAACCTATTTTTATAAAAATAAAATGGGTTGTCAATTAAGAAATAAACGGTTGTGTATCTACAAAACCGAAAATCTATTTGAATGACCGTAACATCATTCAAATAAGATTTAACTCATGCGATATAATTTTAAGGTCAGCATTTTTGTTAAACTTACAAACTTTCAAAATTTTTAATAGATGCGATAGGAAATTAAAAAATGACTCTTCCACTTTTATTTCTAGTTACACCTTTTTTCACATCCAAGATATAGTATATAGTATTTTCGAGGTGATAACATTTTTTTGTGTTTCCCATATTTCAGTATCAGAATTCCGAATAATATTTTACGTTAAAATAATACATCATGCAGCTCTCGCATACCATCGATACCAAACTTATTAATTATGTTTAATTAAATAAACAAATGTTTTTAACACAGGCTGAGGTATGTTCAGAAAAAGATACAGAAATATCTTTGAAATATTCAATTTAAAACTTTATATGGTATAGACAAGAATTGTTTAATGCCATTTTACAGACAATATAGATTCGTTGTGTCACTTTATGTGATATAAATTCTATTTGCCTTGTAACATGATTGGCTTCTTATAAATTATTTAATTGTGCATCACTCTATGAATGCTATTAGAAATAGTGCCTTACGCTTCCCCGTTTGATAGTACCACCATACGAAACAGACGGAATGGTCTTACTTTGTTTGACAATTTATTATCGACAAATAAATCATTTTAAAAACTTTTTAAGGATACTGTATCGGTTACTTGTTGGTTAAATAGACAAGCATTTCAACCATAGATAACAATAGTATAGAGGTATGTTAGTTGATATGGAGATTAATCAGTTGGGATCATATATTACCATCATGATATAAATTCGTTTACATTATACTGGGTTCAGCAGTAAATAGCCATTGAAATTTGACAAATAAATTTTTAAAGTTATACTTCTTTAGTCGCCATGAGGATAAAACTTTAGTACACAACAAGAGTTGCGAACGCACGCGTCACAAAATTGAACAGATTCGATGAGTGAAATGTATATCTCACTGATACACAAACAAAATTGTTAAGACTGAGCATTAAAGTATAAATTAAACATCCATTTTTTTTTCCACTTACATGCTTTTTTTAAGTGCCCTGAATTTGGTGCATTTTTCATCAACTGGAAAATTGGAATATGAATATGCTATTTAAACATTCACTAAATATTTTACTCGTTTAGCTTCTATAGTTTAAACATTATATTATCGAATAATAATTAGTGAGAACTCTAGGTTTTTGAAATAAAATTTCAAATTCGCCCCCTTTATCTAGATCAGTTTTTTGTATTATAAATACGTATTTCGACTACAATGTAGTCATTATCAGTATAAATTAGCTAGTCGTACTTTACTCTTTGACAATTAGAAATAGATATAAAGTCGAGATCAATAGAAAATGGTGACAAGTAACATATCCTGCGGCAATATAAGAGTAATTTTAATAAGTGTAAAATTAACAGGAATAAATGTGAATGAAGGAAATTTTAACAAGAGTAATTTCAATATAATTTAAAATTTATTATATTTTAAATCCAGTATATTTTAATTTAGTTCATTTTCTATTTATTTTTATTTTTGTCTATTGATTTCGACTTTATATCTATTTCTAATTGCCAAAGAGTAAAGTATGACTAGCTAATTTATACTGATGATGACTACATTGTAGTCGAAATACGTATTTATAATGCAAAAAACTGATCTAGGTAAAGGGGGCGAATTTGAAATTTTACTTCTATAGTTTAACTAGTGGCACAACTTTATAATTAGTCTAAATAACAGCGGTTGTACAGGAACAAAGTTGAAATTGATTGAAAAAATATTGGTTTACAATAGTTTAATTTAAAATGACCAACATGAAAAAAGTACACCTACCCAGACATGACACAGTGACAATAGCAACTTCACCGAAATCCAAAAATATTATACTGCTTTGACACAAAGTATACGCCAATGACATATACCTAAGTTATTTTTTGTTTGTTTAATGATTAGATTTTTGAAGCTCTATAATCGTTTTTATATAGTTTAGTCATTAATTTGTAACTTTAACCAGTAACTTAGCCGTGGTATAAATGTAAAAGTGCCTTTCAGACATGCGTTTCTACGCTTAAACTGGTACATAGCAGCTGCACTAAAAGATATAGTCGGAATTTTATGTATTCTTCTAAACAGCTGTTTTAAGGTATTTCACTAACCAATTTCCCCCATGAACTCGCACAAAATATCAGCTCACAAAAGAAACCACCCACATTAAAGAAATCAAAGCTAGTTTTTTCTTTTCGTTTTTCAGTTACCGTGTGCCCCCTTTCCCCTTGACGTATGCCATTTATTAATAAAAATAAAATTGGCCTTGCAAATACAATATAAATATATAAATATTTCATTTTGATCAGACTAAAATTGTGACCGCTAGAAAGTGAATTATGTATTCTAAGGAAATTCGCTAAGTTGAAGCAGCTCCTGCGTAACGAATTTTTTTAAATATTGTAGCGAAATATTTCCATCGGTACACCACCAATAGATCTATTTCCTTGTAGAGAAATTCGCTAAAAATGGCTATTCAAATTTATGCGTGTGGCAAAAAATGTTTATAACGACCTGAAATCACACAAAAACGTCATTTTATCAATTAAAAAAAAAAATTGGAACAAAATTTGAAAAAGAAATAATGTAACTGCCTTTTATTTGATTAAACATGTTGTTCGATTCAATCAATATCTAACCAGGCTTCCGCAGGGCAACATGGTTTTTTTGTAATTAGTACCAGATATAAAACAAGATTGTGTAAAAACTTCCGACAGAATAATTATGTAAAATACATTATTGTTTGGCTGTAAATGATTACATTGACACCTCCTCCTTCCTGTACATTAGTGATAAGTCTATCACGTGTAATGTGAATAGATCATACCCATTTGTTACAACAACAGCGACAGAAACTTTATAGACAGGCATGTAACAACATACTACATATATATACCTACATACATTTCGAATTGTTTTGGGATTTATTTTGGGGTGAAATTATATATTTATAATGTTTTATTGTAATTAGATACAATTTATATAATGTGTACGAATGCATATATATATACACACACATAATGCATACAATATTACAAATATATCACACAAATACCCTTGAGATATTCAAAACTTTGTATGATACAGACAAATTCGTCGGGTTGTTGCTTTTGTATCCGTTAAAGTACTAAGGCAAACGCGGATCCACCAATTTGATTACATTGGGCATGCCCACAATCCTAACAGACTTGTGACGTCACACTTTCACGGTCTATTGAGGTCGATAGGCTGATTATATTACCTATATCCAATGCGTTAATAAAATAAAATAAAACAATAAATCGTGCGTGATTTGGAACGCAGTGAAGTACTTTGTCATCATAGACGATATTCTGACACGTTATGTCACATTTTTGACAACATGTTATCTGTTTCTTTTTGGCACATGAATACTTGTATTGGTCAAAAAAGATGACTATTTGCTGGGTGCGTATAGTCATCTATTAATTTAAAAGTACACAGTCGTCTACTAATTTAAAAGTAAGCGTGTGTTGTATTCACATATACAATGGCACAGGAAAGATTATCCGGGCTATCTCTCCTATATAAACACAAAGATGTGAACCTGGATATCGATGAAATTATCAACGTTTTCGCGAAAAAGAAATTTAAGCTTGAATTTGTAATTTAAGTAAGCACCTAAATAAAATTATTTGATGTAAAATGTATACCAGCGTTTAGTTTAACTCGATATCCTTTGAAGTTGTAAAAATTTCATCAAAATCGGTTCGGTAGTTTAGAGTCTAAATGTGACACTGTGATGTGCAAACAAACACACATTTACTTTTGTAATTTTCGTGAGCGAACAAACTGACATTTTACAGGTTGATTAATTTACTAGTAGTCGCCCCACGGCTTTGCCCACATGGAACTATACACTGTACAAAATCTTGGTGAGGGCGTCATATATTTTTAAACATCTCCTTTGTAGGAATGCACTATATCGATCATGAGTGAGTTCATAGTCCGACTCGCACTTGGCCGATTTTAGGGAGGCTGTGATCACAACCTTTTTTGAGGGCTGGATCCGCGCCTGTACTAAGGTATCTGTAATCTAAGATCGACTGGTCGTCGAGGCTACAGATGCTATTAAGTTATAGATACCATTTCAATACAACAGGGAAAATGCAAAAACTAATTCAGAACACCCCAAAGAAGACATCGCTTGTATAGTCAATATTAACATTGCACGTAAATTCTTACTGTCACCGATCTAAAAAAAGGATTTTGCTTTATATGATTAACATATTTTCAAACATAATATAGAAAGAAAATTGAACATTTTTACAATCACATTTTTGGATATAATAATAAGTCACCCAAAAAACAACTTTTTTCCCGATCGCTACCAAACTTTATAAGATCACACGCTAGGCTAATCTGAAGAAAATTTCATCAAAATCGGTATATACACAGCGATATATATGTATATATATATATATATATATATATATATATATATATATTATATATATGTATATATATATATATATATATATATATATATATATATATATATATATATATATATACAGATAATAAAATAGAAATAATGAGAGAAATGGTAAATTTGTAAGTTTTCCTTGCTACAATCCTAACTATCCGAAGTTCAAAACTCCAAACCGTTTCAAAGTTATAGACGATGCAGATCTCTAGCATAGTTTCTAGTTCCCATATAAATACCTGTATTAACAAAATTTCGGAAATAAATATGTCAATAAATTTCAAATATAAAAAAATTTACGTTTGAAACTGTCAAAATTTTAAAAAAAAATAATTGTTTAACATTAGTTAATTAAAAAAATATGACTACTGAATGGAAACAAATGGATTACTTTTTCGTTGCACACAATAGTCAGTCGTGTTTTTTAAGCTCCACCTCGGAAATCATCTCTCGGGGGTTTTTGGGGTCGCTGACTACGAATTCGAGGTCCAAATGCAAGTGAGGGTGAGAATGTAAAGATACTTTGGATTCGTTATCAGCGACTCCGAAAACCCACGAGAAACGATTTCCGAGGTGAAATTTTGAATTTTCAAATTTTTTTTATCACTGATACTGTTTGGGGTGCTTTGAGGGGGAGAATTACCTTAATTTTCTCATTTTTCGAGGTAATGTAGTGGTAAGTGCTGATGAATGTTCCTGATGGTTTAAGGAATCCAGGAAAAAAAGAATTTTTTAAATCGATGCTGTTGCACCACTTTTCCAGTTTGTACAATATCTTCCGGATTATTTTCACACTCAAAGAAGTGAGCCACTACTGCCTGTTGAGTGGTCAGTATCCTCGATACTACGGTTACCGCTTTTTATATCGAACTAGTGCTCGATATTGATACATTCAACATCAATTAGAGAACGGTGACTATTGGTGCTGGCGCTTTAACTATGTCACCAATCGTGGTTCCCTTTACGTAGAAGTATGACTAAGACACGACGATGATGTTAAAGACTCCGTGGCGAACGAAATCAACCTCGAGTGCCAGTCCAAATAGCCGAGCGGTCTAAGGCGTTATGCCTGTGCAGTATGCAGTACTTGGAAACTGGGAGGTTATGGGTTCGAATCCCGACATCGGCAGTTTGTCAATTATAAAAAAAAGAGTGCTAGATTAGACTAAACTGTCGGCGTATGGACAAGAACGAACTAACCGGCTATGCTTGAGAAGGTTTTCTGTAGTTTCCTTCACGAACTCCAGATGAATATCGGCATAGTTCCTATCATAGTCGGCAGCAGCCTCACTAATTCCTTCCACTCCACTCACATCCTCACATCCTAAGGCATCACAATGGATCGTATGGTCGAAGTGTAGCCCGTCCAGGGCAGCCTTTACAATCTACAATCTATATCTCGAGTGCTGTCCTAATTCTGAACAGATAAGTACCGAGCGTACACAGTGTGCTTTATCTTGATTTTTTGATTCCATATGAAGCCAGGACGGTGATAAAATAGTCCGTTGATAAAAAACCAGGACGGTGAAAACAAGTATTAATAAAAGTATTAATCCTTTGAATATTTTTTTTTAGTTTTTTTACTTACCTGATATTTGACTACCGTCCAATGGAGTTTTGTGCGATTTTTCACGTCGTTTATCATGTCTTATAAACCAAATATTTACTCAGTTCGTACATTAGTTACCGAAAACTGGAAAGACTTAAAATTTAAATCGAAACGATGCATCTAAATATTATCTTATATGCGCTGGTCGAATTATACTCAAAGTTTCTTTGCACGTACTCTCGCATGCACTTAAATCGAACAGACATATGACGTTAAATTTAAGTGTGATGTAAAATAATTTTATACTTTTTCATACATTAAAGGTAATACATAATAAACAAGAGTGCTAGATTTTTTTAAATTTTTTATTATTATAACTATTTATAAATAAAATTCAATAAAATACAACAAAAAAAAGGATTTTAATTGAAGTTTTAGATAGAGTGAAAATACCAATACAATAAAATGAAAATAAATATCTATAAACGTATTAGTAAATTATTTTCTAGAATCAGCATGAACTACTAAATACCAATAACATAGAGTTAGCTGTAGTGGTTGGTTATCCAGCCGTTCAATGATGCTAAAATAGTCTATATACTATGGTGTTACAATGCCTCTTTTTATTTATGTCTGATCCAGATGTTTAAGGTACGGATTTTGTTTTTTAGGTTAAATCCACGGTACGAAATTCGATAAAAAAGCTCACATCAATTCACGCTATGTTTATTGGCTATTGATTCCATATTTCAAATTTCATTCCCATTCAAAAATTCACAAATAATTTTTTTTAATATTTAAATACTGTTTAAGAAAATAATTTTAAAAGAAAAAAATTCGTTACGCAGGAACTGCTTCAACTTAGCGAATTTCCTTAAAATACATAAATCACTTTCTAGTGGTCACAACACAATTTTAGTCTGATTAAAATGAAATATCATATTTGATATGATTTTAGTATTTGCACGACCAATTTTATTAATAAATGACATACGTCAAGGGGAAAGGGGGCCATAAAATAGGAAGAAAACACAAAATATAAAATATCTCTCTTAATATTAGAACAATCGAAAAAAGCGTAAGAATAAAGTTGTAGAAAATTACATTTGCTACAATTCATCACCTTATCATTTTTGCTCAAACTCTAATGTGTACAGAGATATTAAGGAATTTAATTTTCAATATTAAACCGTCAATATTTCTGTAAATATTACTGTAACAGGAAAAATGATAAGAAACAAAATTACAGTAAAACTTAGTACCTACAACTTTTTTCCTTATAAATTTTTCGATTTTTCAAATATTAAGGGAGATATGTCAAATTTTGTGTTTCCCCCTACCACTAAACCCCCGTTTCCCCTGGTCTGATTTTACCCATTAACGAACTTGACCTTTTGAATACCAAAAGCGTCTCAAATACCAAATCTCATTCTGATAAAATGAAAACTGTGACCGCTAGAGTGATTACAGACACATATATATATATATATATATATATATATATATATATATATATATATATATGTCCATAGATATATATATAAATTTTACAGATGGTGATTTATTTTTGACATCTACTAGGTAGGATCGATGGACATTTGAAGAATTTTTGCGAAATTTTGACTTCGGTACGGGACCAATAGCTCTATTTCCTTTCAGGAAATTCGCTAATAGGTATATTACCTTACACTCTTGAATGCTATGTATTCGAAATATATCCCCAGGAAATAGAAAGAACAAATACCTTTTTCTTGAATAAGAATGCATTTAAGATTTAGGATCGTAGTCCATACCGACTACGGATCCAATATCGAACAATGTTTTAATTGTAGCGTTTCTGTTCAGGTATTAAACACGCATATTCCGATTTTCATTTAGCTTTTATCTAAACCGTCCCTTTTATTTGTCAATTTAATTTTTAAATTTAAGAGTCCCACGTAAAATAAAAAAATTTTCATAGTTAGGTTAGGTTAGATTAGGGGCTAATTGCACGTTTGTTTTCAAACTAAATGTCAATAATATAAAATACAACCACACAATGGTCGTGCACATATAAATTTAACAAAAGTTTATTGTTGTTTCTTTTATATATATATTATACTTTTATTATAATATTTCACTGCTATTTAAATATTCGTGAAAATATAGTGACGTTTTATAAATGACATTTCAATGGAGATTGTGCTTTGTGACTTTTACGCCAACTGGTGGCAAAAATGTTAATCTTATGGGAGCATTTATTCATACACATTTTTCGTCTTTTGATCTATTCTGACCATGCACATGATTATTAATTACAGATTTAAATCCATACTTTATTTTTTTTCCATATTTCAAAATTATTATGTTATGTTTACCATTATGTTATGGTTCCATTTACTTCACTAACAAAATACTAGAGAGCGCTAACTTCGGCAGTAGTACAGCCTCTATATTTCGTGCATGGTCTCTCAAGAAGTTAATAGAACAAATGGTATGTAATTTTGATATTTATTAATTAAATCTCAATTCAATATGAAAACATATAATGATTATATCATTTCATAATTGCAAGATGTAGGTCTTCAAAAAAAAGATATTTCTTATATCTTTATGAAAATATGAAAAATTTCGAATTCGCTTAATATCAAAATTTGAGAAATTTTTGTTTAAAGTAAGAAACGGGAATCCTTTGAGAAATACAGGTTTTGCATATAGAAGAAATTTTCTCTTACTTCGCACATTTCGTAAATCGTTTCTTTTTTATAAAAGTTTGCTGTCGCCCCTATTTCCCGGATTTTATATTGCAAAATTCCAAAGACCTTTCATATTTATGAAATATAATTTTGCAACATTCCACGTAAAGCTGAATAAAGCAAATATATTATGTACTAAGTCACAAAAGTATGGCTCATTTTTCGAAATTTTTTAGCTGATTTCTACAGTATTGATTTGGGTTTTGGGAAAATTTTTCGACTAATAGTTGATTGTATATTTATAATGAGCGTCTTTTATGCAAAGCATTTTTCAAAAACCAAAAGAATAAATCCCAAATCAAGTACAACTTTTGAAAAATTAGTGCTAGTTTTGTGGTCATGTGTACAAGAAGTACCGGAGTGTGATCCTTCTGAATTATTTCACTCAAAGGGAAATGAAAGCAAACAAATAAAACAACTTACTGAGTTAATTGCTTAAATACCCGGCATATGCTGAATTTATGGAAAAAAACTTCAAACAAACGTTGTTTATTTTTAAAAAACGAACATTTTTTGGAGTTAAATTTTTTTTATATCTTTTACGGTTTCAAAGATAAACAGTAGTGACCCTTTTTGCCCAAACAAGGTTCGATTCACGAACTGGACCTTACTTTTTAACTCTAGAACAACCATACAAAATTTCAAGTGGCTATCTCTTTTCGTTTTTTAGTGATCGTGTTAACTGGCAGACAGCCCTCACAAAGTCGTAACTGAAGTTAATATACCCTGGTATATATTATATACTGGGTATAAAAACTGTACCGTTGCCGAGGTACGTAATCAATTAAACTAAATTAAGTGGAACAGGTAAAACTAAAAATATAAAAAAAAACTCCAACGCAATAATATGAAACATAATAATTAATTCCCGTTACCTCCACCAGATTTTTATGTAAAAAGATAATAACGATATAGCTATATACCATCTTGGAAAAGAGCTGGTAATCTTCAAACGATTGAACAGATTTTTATCAAACATAAATTTTTATCAAAGATTCCACCGATCCACAGACAGACAGACATTAGCCAGTCAAGGGATTAATGCAAGGAAAATGTTTCACTAAACAGAAATTTCCATTAGGTTGTTTGACGTGAAGTCTCCCATCGAGCCAATAATACGAAGTGTAGTTTTTTATGTAGCTAATGTGAGTCAGACACATTTACTCTATAGATATTCGAAAATGTTATTCAATATATTCAATAAATTCAATATATATATTTTTTATTCTATTAACAACAAAACAACAGATTCAGTATAGCATTGAACAGTACATAAAAATTGCCATTTTACACGCTGAATGATACACTAAATACAAAAACAAAACAAAACAAAACAATATATACATATATATATATACATATATATATATATATATATATATATATATATATATATATATATATGTATATATATATATATATATATATATATATATATATATATATATATATATATAGATATATATACATAGGGTGAGTCAAAAACCATGGAGTTTTTTGAAAGGGTGGATAGGGGATGAAATTCTAAGATGAAAAGCCCTTGGGCATTTTTGCACCTGACCCACCGTTAATTAGATATTAATTAAATAAAGTTAGAGAAGCACGTTAACGGAATAATGGTGGTGAATGAACGCAGTGGCAACAGAGCATACGTGAGGGGAGAGAGTCTCAATTCAATGAAAATGATTCAATATACCTGAAAACTACATTTTTCGTTAAAATCGTTATATCAATTGCAATTTAGACTAATTTTCAACTTTTCGTTCAGTAAATTGAAGGTTTTCAAATATCGAAAACTGAGTTTTTATAAGATCATGAATTTTTGAGGTCCTAAAAAACTATTGAATTATTGAAGTCCTAATTTTCAAAAAAATATTTTCTTAAAGAACCTCTACACCGATTGATTCCATAATCTAATCAGCTATTAACTTAAAAAAAAACAACATCAAATTCCACCGTAAAATTTCATCGTAAGAAATCTAATAAAAACTGAATAATTCAGTTAATTAGATTTTTCGGAAAAGAAAAGGTAAATTTTTTTTCCAAAATTTTTTAAAATTACTATAAAAACTGTACCGGATTTGAAACGCATAAGATTGACTTGCTTTACGTTAGTGGTGGGGAGAAATCGCTCCCCTCACGTTTCTTATTTCGTTAATGCGCTTCACTAATTGGTTAATGTATTTAATTAATATCTAATTAACGGTGGGTCAGGTGCAAAAATGTCCAGGGACTTTTCAACTTAGAATTTCATCCCCTATCCACCCTTTTAAAAAACTCCATGACTTTTGACTCAACCTGTATATATACATATATATAGAAAACAATTTGGTTGCTATGAGTGAATTTTCTGTTATATTTTATTTTTGTTTTTATGTTTTTTATGTGACAATACTACCACACAGTTGGATGTATCCATTTTCAAGTAAGGTTATATTTTTGAGAATATAATTTGATTGATGATTGATGAGAGTGTCATGCCTGAGAACAGGCGTTGACTACCACGGCTTTCCACGCACCCCTGTCATATGCCAAGCGTACAAGTTCATGACAGTTTTTAAAAGTGAAACTTTTAATTGTTTGAAGAAAATTATTTCTTCTGCGACCCCTTTTTCTTCTTTCCTCCATGCTTCCAGTTAACACTACACTTTCAACACTTCCCTCACGTATTATGTGACCTAAGAAATCAAGCTGTCTTTTTTTTATATTGTTAACTAGTTGTCGCGATGTATGCGCAATCTGTAGAACTTTCACATTTGTTATTTTATTTGTCCAGGAAATTTTTAGAATTTTACGCCAAAACCACATTTCTGCTGCTTCTATTCTTTTCCACATCGCATTGCTAATTGCCCAGCTTTCAACACCATAGAGCATTGTTGACCAAACATAACATTTTAATATTCTGGATTTGGTTCTTAGGCTTATATTCTTGTTGGTAAAGATTGACTTTAGTTTGTTAAAGTTTAGTTTCGCGAGATTAATCCTGTGTTTGATTTCGATGTCACATTTCCCGTCTTTTGTTAAAATAACACCTAGGTATTTAGCTTGATCTATATTTTTTATTAATTTATTGTATATAGTGAACTGAAAGTCTGTCTTTGTTTTACTGTTTGTCACAATAAGGCACTCTGTTTTATCTGTGTTAATTTTTAAACCTAGAACTTCACTCTCTTGTACTATTTTATTAATCATGTTCTGTAATTCGTCCGGATCGTCGCTCATGAGCACTGCATCGTCAGCATATCTAATATTGTTGATATTCATTCCACCAATATTGATTCCCCGCATGTCCTTTATAGTGTCGAAGATTGTCTGGCTATACAGGTTAAACATACCGGGAGACATAACGCAGCCTTGCCGTGTACCTTTCTGTATGGAAAAAAGTTCTGACTTATTATTTTTATATTTTACTCTGGCTTTTTGATCCCAATATAAATTTGAAATAAATTTTATGTCCTTGGTGTCGATTCCTAGTTTAGTTAGCCGTTCAATCAGAGCTACATGGTTGACATTATCAAACGCTTTACTGTAGTCTATAAAACACAAGTAAATTTCCTTGTTTACTGCAAGATATCGCTGTATGATGTTTCGAATAGTAAATATTGCATTTCTTGTTCCTTTTCCTTTTCTAAAGCCAAACTGTTTATCGTCCAAGGCAGTATTAATTTTTTTTTCTATTCGATTAAGTATTACGCGACTCATTATTTTTAGTGTGTGATTTATTAGACACAGAGTTCGGTATTGGCCACATTTTCTTGCGTTTGCTTTTTTTGGGATTGTTACAAAACTTGATTCCAAAATTTCTTCAGGTATTTTGCCTTCATTATACATTTCGTTTGTAATATCCGTCAATATATCAATCCCTATTTCTCCAAGACCTTTTATGCATTCCACTTGTAGTTGGTCAGGTCCGCTTGATTTTCTATTGGCTGTTTGTTTAACTGCGTGTTGGACTTCGGACTTTGTTATTTCAGGACCCTCCAATTTTGATATTTCGGGTTTTGGTTCTCTAAGGGTATCCCTATATAATTCAGAAATATATTCACTCCATCTTGTTAAAATTTCATTATCGTCTAAGATAATTTTATTATTTTTGTCTAAAATGGCGTTACTTGGGGAGGCTATTCTTCTAAAAGTTAGTTCGTTGATTTTCTTGGCCACGTAGAACGGTTCTCGATGCCACATTGATTCTATTTCAGCACACTCGTCGTTAAGCCATTTTTCTTTAGCGCTGTGACATTTACGTTTTATTTCCTTATGTATGTTTTTATACTCGTGTGGGCTGTGTTCTTTTGCTATTCTTCTCTTTTCCATCAGCTTAAGAATTTCAGGGGTAATCCAGGCTTTTTTCTTTTCATATTTTACCTCGGAAGTATTAAGTTCTTCCATAGTATTTATTATTATTTCTCTTACTTTTTTCCATTTATCGTCTATATTTTCTTCTGCTTTTATCTTTCCGTATTTTTCAGCCACCATTTTTTGATATTCAACTTCCTTACATTTGAAATTCGCCCAATTTACTTTGTTTCTCAATTTTTTAACATACTTGGTTTTTTTGAGGCCAATTTTCAAATGTGCTACAACAGGAATGTGATCACTATTACAGTCCGCTCCTGGATAAGTTTTTACTGATTGGATATTGTTTCTAAATCGGTTGTTAATTGCTATGTAGTCTATTTGATTTTTTGTATAGCCATTTGGAGATTTCCATGTCCATAAGCGCCTTGCTGGTTGTTCAAACCATGTATTGCAAATTACCACATTGTTAATATTACACCAATTAACCCATCTTTCTCCCCTTTCATTTCTTACCCCAAGTCCAAAATTACCGACACTTGTATCCCCTTCTTGTTTATTGTTACCAACTTTTGCGTTCATATCTGCCAGTAGAATATTTATTTCATGTTTTTTGCAGTTTTTCATTAATTCCTCTAACTGTTCGTAGAATTCTTCTATTTTTTCTTCTGGCTTTTCTGCTGTCGGCGCATATGCCTGAATTATATTTATGTTCGTAGGATAATTTTTTATTTTTACTAGCATCATTCTTTCATTGAAAAACCATTGCCCAGCTATCCTTGTAGCCAATTTATTGCATATTATTAATCCCACTCCTTTGTCATGAGTTTCCCCGCCTGAATATAAAAAAGTGTAATTTTCTTTTTTAATTTTTCCATTACCTGTCCATCTTGTTTCCGATATTCCAAGTATATTTAATTTCATACGTTCTATTTCCATTATAACATTGTCGAGTTTTCCTATATCATAAAGGGTGCGCACATTCCAAGTTCCTATTGTGATATTATTTTTATATTTCCTTTTATTTATGTTCTTATCCTTATCATTTGTCGTTGCCGTGGGTTCCCTGGGCATTGTACAGCGGTGGTTTGCCTTTGCCTTCCGCCGGTTAACGCCTCTATAATTCTTTATTGGTTCATTTTCCGAAGCATTTCTCCTTGTCCCATCCTTTTGAGAAAAAAAGGATTAATTTTTTCTTTTTCCATACTGATTTTCTTTGAATCCAGCTGTATTTCTTCCTTCTGTATTTCCTTATTTGCTGTATTTTCTTCGACGTTATCTCTTGGACGTTTGTTATATTGAATATAATTTAGCGGTTTTTTAATATTGCACATTTACTGTAAATTTGTTTCGTTTTTTTTATGCCATTGTGTTATTATTAGAGAAATAATATACAATTTTTAAGTGGAAATAAAAGAGATAGTTATGTTATTCTCATTTTGTTTTTGTTTTTTCTGCATTGAAAATTGAAATTAAATGTTTAACAGTCATTATCAATGTATATGCATTTGTGGCAAACTGCCCGATAATCTAAACAAAACTCAGTTTTGATTACCTATCTTATAATCTGTATTAATATTATTAAGAAGAATTGTTTGTTTACATGAGGTTGGTTAACTCTACTATACTGAACGTATTTCTAAAGCTGCACCAGCTTCTATAACCCATTGCAATTTAACACAACACAGGAATTTCTTACAGAATAATTATATTATTTTATTATACTATTTTTGCGGAAAATGTGGTCTAGGCTAGTGTAAAACTAATGCACAATCACGCATATACATATTTTGACGTGAAAACGTCTTTTCTCCGGTTAGACTGCTAGTCGACCGAACATTCTTGTGTGAACTTAGAGCGTAATAATGCTTTTACAATGGTTGATGGGTTCACAACAGATAGATCATGTCTATACATATATATCGCGCTGTATTTGGTCTGACTTAGACGTTATCGTACCAGTGTAGACACATGCGCGTGAATGGTTACGTATGATTTATGTAAAGTAATAAATTGGTGTACGTGGACATTGATCCTGGTGTCATTATGAAGAGTTTGCAGAGCACTACTATAAGGCTTTTTACACATGCTTTTTACACTTGGAATTTAAGAAAGCTCGCGTCGAAAAGAACCCAACGGACCTAAAAAAATCTAGTATCGAATGAATGCGAACGCAATGGCAGAGTCAAAAATGATATGAAAAAATGGAGCAGAGCGATTAAGTAGCCGGTTCAGCGGGCATACAGTCCAGACGTTTACGATCATATGCAGGACGTCTTTCTGAAAAATCTACGGCACTAACTCAAACTGCGCCTCTTCTTTTTTTTGTTCAACTAATAGAAAACTTGATAGAAAAACAAAAAATATTTATTTAACTTTTCATTACCCGGAAAATGTTAAGTGAGCTGGAGTGGTATCTAAATCTATAGCGCCACAAGTAACACACGTGCAATTTACTACAACGTAGACTCTAAATTTTTTTACGAATTAATTACAATTGATTGTAACACCAAAAAATAAATAAAATTTGTACACTTTTCATTTTTCTTTAAATTTGAGGATGATTTTACATAAAATTGATGTTCAAACTTAGTTGAACACCAAAATTAAAAAGTTTAATACAATTTCTTGATGTTGTAATCAATTGTTATTAATTTTTAGAAAATTTAAAATTTTTAATTCGGCGTCTATTGGGCGAGTATTAAGTGTTGTCGTATGGATTGTGACCGCCGTGCCTATGAATAGTGAAATAAATGGTTTTTGTGTCAGAGTCTGATTAAAAATGTAGTCTCTGTGCGTGGTGAAGCATTAGAAAGCCGATAACCTCAATTTCTGTAAAACTGTAACGAAAATTAAAATTTTAACTAGAATTAAAGAATAAAACAAAGTATTTTGTAGCTTAACCACTATTTATTAAAACTTTAATTTAAAAAATTTTTTTACAATTTTAATGCATTTCGACCAACATAGATGGCCATCATCAGAAATACAGATACAAATTGTTTTAATCATGAATATGTATTACCACAAATTAACGCTCACAAGTATTTATAGAATTAGAGAAATTACTGTGTTTGAAAAATAATCCGACATATTTCGAATGCAAAGGATATTAAGTTATCAATTTCAAAAGAAAATTACTAGGTGTTAACTAACCTATTACCATCCATTATCTTTTTGCAAATTAAACTTGGTTATTTGTCTAGACCAATAAAAACTGTAGCAATAAAGATATTTTGGAATGTGTTAAAATGTATATCTTTTTGTATATACTTCTTTTTTTTTTTAAATAAATAAGGATTTAACCATTGAAACTGTATATTTGTTGATCTTACCCAACAATTTTCAATGGATAAATTGATTTATAAATGATTGTGAAAATACTATATGGGTATTACATTTGTAATACTCTATTTCACACATAAATATATAGAAATGAACTTTATACAGATATAACACTGATCTCCATATAATATATGGATTGCGGTTCCCTAAGTATGAAACAGACGCAGAACATTGTTGCAGCAACATTGAACTCCGCCTACAAAATATTTTCTCTACAGACGTGCAACCAAAATTATGGTACACAAAACTATTATTTCATTATTTTATGACGCTAGTCATAAAAATTCAATCATTTCTCATCTTGTCTCTATCTATCTCATTTAATTTGTATAGTTTATTTATATGTATGTATCTCTAGTTAAGACCTTTAACTAGTTGTTGGATAATATCTTCTATATTAATAAAAGCATATAATGTAAATTGTAAAAATTCTAGGTAATAAAACATAATAAAATATTAGAAAAGCATAACATTTCAGATAATATGACCAAATTGTATATGAACATTTAACTACTCCTACAAAATATCTATTATCTAACAGCAACCGTTCAAGAACATGTTTCTTGTTGCTGCAACACAACATACTAAGTTGCTGCATAATGTTGCTGTTCAATGTTCCTCGTTTGTAGGCCACTTTAGGTCTTAACTAGAATTAGGTCTTAACTAAAATTAATGAGGCGATTATGGACAAAAACGAAAGTAATTGGCTATGCGTGTAAAGGTTTTTTGCAGTTTCCTTTCATAAACTCCAGATGAATATCGGCATAGTTCCTATCATAATCGGCTACAGTCGCACTAACCTACCAATTATTAATCTACACACAAATTCCTTGTCTTGGAGGAGGTTGGTGAAAAATTCCTATAAAGGTCTACTTTCCTGGTTTCTACCTACCCTCCACTGCTGCTACCACTACTATCAACCAAGTGGCGCCAAATAAAACCGATTATACACTATTTTGAATGTTAATTTTCTTCATTGAACTAATGAATGATGATTAGTATATAGGTAGCAAGCAAAAAAGATGAAAAAGTCGAAAGCGAAACACGCGGAAAAGTCGAACACGGTCAGGTGAAAAAGACGATAATTATATTGCAGGTGGTTGTTGATTTTTTTAAATTGTTACATAAATATTTTATAATAAGACCTTGATGTAATAATTTTCTTAATAAGGGAAGCTATTGTTTTTGCACCAATGATCGTTCATCGATTCTACCTACTAGATGTTAAATATTACCATCGTTAAAATTTATATATATGTATATTCAATTCAACATATACATATACATATACGTTTATGTGTCTGTGGACTCTCTAGCGGCTACAGTTTTATTCTGATTGGAAAGAAAATTTGGTATTTGAGACGATTTTTGTATTTAAAAGTTTGTTAATGGGTCAAATCGGACAAGAGGATGGGAGTTTAGAGAGAAGGGGAAACACAAAATTTGTTATATCTCCCTTAATATTCGAAAATAGAAAAGTTTATAAAAAGTAAAGTTGTAGGTAATTAGGTTTACTATAATATTGTTTCTTATCATTCTTATCATCTGTTTCACCAATATTTACAGACATATATACAATTTAAGATTGAAAGTTAAAATTCTGAGTATCTCTGTTCACATTAGAGTTTCAGAAAAGTAATCGGGAAGTGAATTGTAGCAATCATAACTTTACTCCTTATACTTTTTCGATTTTTCGAATATTAAGAAAGACATTTTATGTATTGTGTTTTCTTCTTTCTCTATGCCCCTCCCCCCCATTCCCTTGACCTATGCCATTTAGTAATAAAATTGGCATTGCAAATACTTAAATCATAACAGGTATGATATTTCATTTTGATCACATTAAAATTATGACCGCTAGAGGGTGATTTATGTATTCCAAGAAAATTCGCTAAATTGTAGCAGGTCATGGGTCTTATGACTCTTGTTTTAAAACTCTCCATTATTGTTTAGACTCTTACCAAAGTTCTTGGATTTTAAGGGTTCATTTTAAATAAAAACACAAACAAAACTGATTGTTGTCCAAAGATAAATATATACAAAATAGTCCTACAATGTTATTCCAATCGTGTAATTGAATCATTAGACAGTTTAAAAAAATCGATTTACCCCATTTATCAATACAAGTGTGTTTTCAAAATGTTTCATTCTAAAATTTAAATTAAATTAATCATAAATGGCTATTAATTATTTTACAGACCTTAAAGTTATCCTGATTAATCGAAAATATAACTATTTGTCTAATGTTTAAATCGTCTCTTTTGGCGGCACTCGTGTATGCATCAAATTTTAAAATTTTCCATATCTAAACTATAGAATTGTTATATATATATATAACAAATTGTTATATATATATATATATATATATATATATATATACATATATATATATATACACATATATATATATATATATATTGTAACGGTTGAAAAATGTTCAACCGTTCGATGAATGTCTTTTATTTATTTTTTATATTTTTCGTGGATTCGACGCGACTGGTCGCTGGTGCCGAAGGACACCGGGCCAGAAACGATGAGAACGGCTTCGAAATCCGATGTCGCTGTCGACATTAATTATAATTATTTGTATTTATTTATTTTATTTTTTTAAGTTCGCACGCATTAAATAATTACCGATCTCGCTCAATCATCGATCATCGACATGGAGGTTGGAATGGTGTACGAGGAGCCGACTATTTGTATGGAGGTCTGTAACATTCACTACTGCTCGTCAACAGTTGCTGTATTTTTAAGGCTAAATTAACCAGGCCCCAACTATGAACTTGTTGAAGTGGTAATCGATAAGTGCGAGTGTGTGATTGTTTTCGGACTCGTTTCGTTGAACGGAAGAATTAAAAAAAAAATGTTTATAAACGATATGCAAGTTTATATTTCTGTAATACGATGGATGAAAATGATAATGATTTGTTAACATTGGAAATAGTACGTCGTTGTGTTGAGTTGTTGGATGGAAATGTTGGAGGTGTATATTGGACTTAATATTCAAGCTTGAAAAAGCATACTTTATTGGATGAATTAATGATGGGTGGTGAAAAACAAAATAGCATCATCCACATTACCAAGTTAGCAAATCAAGTGAATATTGTAAAATGTTAATAATTCTAAATCCGGTCCTGGTGTTAAAATTTAAAACATTTAGTGACAAACAAATCTTAGGAATTTAAAAAATGTGAAAAAAACAGTGTTATTTGTGTGTTGTTTTGTTTGTTTTCTTGTGACGGACTTTGCGAGGGACAAAAGATTCTGATTTCGAAAGCCGAACGATTCGTATCGTAGCGATTATTAATAAGTTGTTGAATTGAATTTTGTTGAACTGTTGAACATAATTTTTTTTAATTTTGATTTTTTTTGGATTTGTTTTTGTTCACCGAAACGTTGATTCGAGCGAGGTTTGGTGTTAAATTTTTTGCGTGTGAGCGTGTTTATGTGAAATATTTTGTTTTAAATCGTATTGCGAAGTCAATTTCTTTTTTTTTCGAATTGTGTTTTTTTTTATTGTTAATTTCATTATTATTTTTCGTTGTTTTAATCGATTCACGTAAACACGTTCGGGTACTGTATTGACTACATTTTTTTTGTCATTTTCGATAGTTTTTTTTTATTGTTTAATTCAAGTTTTTTTTTGTTGTTAAATATTTGATTTTTTTTTTGTTATCATTAATAAATTTTTGTTTGTTTCGTAATTTATTTTTTTTCATTATTCGTGACAATCAGACGAGTGTCCACCTTTTTGACCTGCCACCCAGAGCAAGGGTTGACGAGCTGCCGTATCGAATTCGTGAGTGGTACTCTATAAAAACCTGGCGCCCAACATAATTTTTGTTTTTTTTGTTTTTCGAATTGGTGCTACAATTTGTCGGCTAGTCATCACCTTGTTGATTCCAAGGTGGTGAAACTACCGTCACAATATATATATATATATACATATATATATATATATATATATATATATATATATATATATATATATATATATATATATATATATATATGTACACGGAGGTCAGTGAGATCAGTAAGCAAGGATATTGTATACACAAAATGGTAGAAGTTGCTATGTATAATATATAAGTGACATGTATACCTGTTGTTTATAAAAAAATTGTACATATTTAGAACAAATTTTAATTGTACAGATTTATAAAGCTTACGATTATCAAAACCGAAAAATCTGTCCATACAAAGAAGATTGTTCCAGCCAGCGAGTATGAACTTTACCTTTGTTCTACTCTCTGTAATACTCGTAAGATAACGTTCCACATAAACCGTTTCAATTCAAACTCCTACAAACAAGACGATTACAAACCGATTTAGTTTGTAGGACTTTCGAATCGCCTAGTTTGTGAAGCGCAAGATTCACTCTTTATAGGTTGGTGAACAAAACGTTTCCATTCAAATGAAACTAGGCATACTTTCCATTATTTTTGAAACAGAATGTTAATATCTTCTTAGGTTTCTGCGAACCGTTTCATTTGGCATGTTTCGGGGAAGAAATTAATTTTTACATTCCTTTGCTTTTGACAATACTACTCACAAGTTAAGTTATAAGTATATAGAAGTAGCGGAGATGAGGTTGAAATCTGGAAAGTATCCTATCTAGGCCTTTTGTGTATACTAAAATAACTTAACAAGGTTAACCGATTGAACTGTTTTAGTTGCCAACATCACCCTATTGACCTTCGTTAACCTTCAGGAAACTATCACTTTTAATATAGAGGTCTAATATTAATACTATCTCAGTTCTCGAATATTGACTATGTTCGTTTGGAATGTATTCATATATATACAGTCTATGTGTTACACTGTATTATAAAGTTCAAAGCAACCACAATTCAATAACTAAATCTTAGTACTAATGATTCAATCTACCAATTCTCCTCCTCTTGTTTCAGAACAGAAACAGCAGATTTTACTATAAATTTTTGGGTTTTATTTTCTTACATACTTTATTAAAGTGGAATTTTTATTAATCATGTTATATATACGCTATTTTATTTTTGTAAAGTGTGCAATAAGTTTAGCAAAACTATAATTTATTACCAAACGTTTGTGTTGAACGTAACGGTAAACAGATTATATATACAGTGTGTCTACTTAAGTTGGCTCCATATGGAAAACTTTTTTATTATAAGGTTTACAAAAAAAAGTTTTCCTTTATAAAAATCTCTGCTTTCGAAAATATTAACATTCAGCTATTTACTTTTGACATCGAATGTGCAGGGTGTGCAGAAATTGAAAAAGTTCGATAGGAATTTTTTTTTCCACTTCAATTTTAAATTAAATTTTGCAAATCCTACTTATAAAACACGTTATCTGTTATTCTAATTAACCAGTCATCGTACTTCAAATGTTTATTTGCTGATTTGAAACATTTAATGAATGATATGTAACAAAATAATGAATACAGAACATTTATTTTTCATACATTACATTACAAATACAATTATTATTGTTGACGTAAGTAAAAACAGTTATCTTCAGTTCGTTTTTACCTCAACGTATCCACCTTCGCGTTCCATACATGTAATTGTTCTTTTACAAAATTCTTTAAATCCACTCCTACATATCTCGGGAGTGATATCTTGAACCGTTTCCCGTATAATCTGTTCTATATGGTCTACATTTAGAACAAAAATATACAAAATTTAATTTAAAATTGAAGTGGTCAAAACATTCCTATCGAACTTTTTCAATTTTTAGACTACCTGTACATTCGATGTCAATAGTGAATAGCTGAATCTTAATATTTTCGAATGCCGAGATTTTTATAAAGAATAAATTTTTTTCGTAAACCTTATAATAAAAAAGTTTTCCATATGGAACCAACTTAAGTAGACACACCTTATATATATATATATATATATATATATATATATATATATATATATATTTATACAACAGCAAAAAACGGCGTGAAATTTTTCCAGATAGCCGGAACTAATATCGTTCAATGATCTGTCAACAATTTCATTATACTCTTTTTTTATTTACATAGAAAAAATTTTGTGTACAAAATTCAGTGCTATATTTTCATTTCTGAAACCGAATTACAATAAAAATCGTTACAAAAGCAAGGATCAAAAAAATTTTTTTAGGCCTGTACGAGCTATTTTTTTAAATAGTCCTCAATAGCAAAATCCATACATTGAAATAATTTTGTAAAGGGACTAATTAGATGCTAGTTAAGACCATTACCACACTTAAGTATCTTTTACCGAGCGTTAAATTTTGCATACATCCAAATAAGATAATTTCATGGTACCCGTATGTAGGTGTTTACTAAAGGGTATTGGTCCATTAGACAACAGCCTTATAGACAGGTTTTTTTTTTGTACTTTTGGTCAGTATTTTTAGGCTTTTTTGACGGTTTAAAAAATGTTTATATGGTCTTTACTTTAGCAACATTCTGTAATTACACATTTATTGCCAAAATGTTTCTTAAATTTTTGAACTTAAGGTATTTCCAAACTATATCAGCTGATCGGGTACCCGCGCGAAAAGAACTTTATAAAAAATTATATGTGTAAAAAATATGTTGGTACTCCTGCGCGTTGTTGAAAACAGCCGTCCGTTGTCGTCGGTGTTCCCAGTCGTCACATAACATATCATGCATATACTAGTCATCATACATATACTATTATATAATTTCAGCGTCGCCGGTACTCATGATGCCAACTGAAATATAAAAAACTTCCTGCTGCGGACATGAAAAAAATTTACTTTTATACGCATATATTATCAAAAAACTTAACAACCCCATGGTCATTCTCCCAAGGTTTAAAGGAAAACTATTCCTAAGGAATTGAGGAAAGAATGTGTCGAATTTCAGAACAACCGTGAATATATTGAGAGAGCTCGAAGGAAAAATAGTCGGAATCGTGCATTTTATTTATGAAGATGCATGTTAAATTTCTCTAACTTACATAACGATTCATTTTACTAATATTGTGAGTTTTGTGAAGTTCTTGACAACTTAATAATAGTTTGGAAATACCTTAAAAGAAAATTCAATATTTCAAATCAAATCTAGATGTTAATATCCAGCCACCTTTGTGCAATACATATCTCCCTAGGTTACATGGCGAAACCACCAACAAATAATACAGGAGATAAAAGATTTAATGAATAAGCATGTTTACCTTGAAAAATGATGTGGGTAGTGACTCTTTTCCAAGTACCAATTTTTCCAGAATGATGAAATTAATTAAATCAGATGGCAAATCAATATAAACACTGGAGGGAATCACCACACTAAAAATTTTACTCTTTAAAATTCAATTACCTCCTCTTTAGCAATACAAAATGTGTTTCTAAAGAGAAGGTAAGTTGTTAAAAGGGTTAAATGGGGTATAAAATTTCTCTTTGCAAATATCTCTAAAACATTTTATCGCAATCATTGTTACTACCAACAAGTAAATTACAAATTCAAAAAACTCCCAACGCAGTAACATAATAAGAACATCCCGTTGCCTCCACCAAACTTATAAGAAAAATGATAATGTTAATAATATGCCTATACATCATTTTGGAAAAGATCTAATAATTTACTAACACCTGATTTTTATCAAATATAGCTAAGAACCACAGCAAGGAAACTAGCTATCTAATAAAAAATCGCATTCACATCGGTTCACGCTTTTGAGAGCTACGATGCTTACAGACACACCCAAACACAGACACATCCACACACATACACACCCACACTCAGACAGACAGACACACAGACGCTTCAAACTTATAGCACCCCTATTTTTGCGTCGGGGGTTAAAGAATTAAATTAAAGCAAATATAAAAATGAAAATTTTAAATTTCTATTTGCCCCAACAATATGTAAAATTTTAATCCCAATATCGTTTTCGAGGAATCCGTACGACAAAATTTAAATGACTACCGATTTTGATACAATGTGTTAAAATAAGTCACTCACATGTTTGGAAGCCAGTGTCTTGAGCAAACAAATGCTAGAAACGCATTTTGATTTAATTTAATTTTGGAATGTCAATATTTTCGATAAATCAAATGTGGGCAAAATTAAATAAATATATATATATATATATATATATATATATATATATATATTTATAAATCTGATTATTGTTTAGTATAATTGTATTCATATAGATTTCTATAATAATATATTGGCCTACTGGCGTCTAAGTGTCTTAACATTTTTTTCTTGCTAAAAACACAATAGCTAAAATGCTTACAGTGGAAACTGACTGTTTGAAACAGGCTTTGTATATCCATTTCCGAAATAAATATATATACATAATATTTTTCGGATTTAAATTACATGCGCCATTTATTGATCAGTTTGACAACTATAAATTATAGTAATAGAATAGTATACTATAAAAGAACTCCAAATGTAGAACGATAGAAATACTATCTAATTTAAAGGGTATTTTCAACAAATGACCTATTACTTGTGGTCACTATTTTCAAATCTGCATTGTGACACTTTTGAATCGGTGGAATTTTTTTTGGTTAAATATAAAATCTGTCATAAAATTTGAATATTCTACGAATTTAAATTGCCTCCATCTTTATGGTTTATTAAGATCTTAATATTTCTATGATAGTTTCTTCACTGGTATTACCACTTAAGCGATCATGGTCGCATACACTGCTACCGAATATTAAATCATACAAAGTCCAATGAGTGAAACAAAAGCAATACCAAACACAGACAAATACAATTTGTCCATTCTTCAGCCTCTTTCTCATTAGGATTTTTCAAAATTCCAGGCGATTTCAGTAATGTATTCTACGGGGTTCTATAGATGTTTTACCAGGAGGTATATTTGATGAAAACTACACAGCTTGGTAGTACGTAGAGCTTTTATTTAACTAACACTTACATTAAGGATGTTCAGTTGCTACGCTGAAGTCAAATGAGTACTATCTTTAATAAAATTTATTTAGGATTTTAAAAAAGGTGTAAAGTATGTCAATAATCTTACAACGATTTATAACCTTTTTTATTTGCCCTAAATATTTTAAAAGTATTTATTGGAAAATACCAGGAAATTGTAAATTAGAAATTAATTTGACTTAATGTGACAGATATGACAGTAAACTATGTTTTATATTTGTGTGTATGTGTATATTATTTTAGTGTGTGTGGTCGCCAGTTTTCAAAATATGGTGGCAAAAACAAACCTAACAAAAAAGTTTTAATTTTATTAAATAATTAATTCAAATGTTCGTCAACACCATTTTTTTAATGCAATTATTTAAACTGCATATATCAAAGAATATTTATAAACATTATTCATGATGGTGTCTACTTTAATAATATAGTGATTCTAATTTTAAGTACAAAAAAAATTCTGTTCTCCATAAGATGCTGTGTTCAAAGTTTGATTTTTAATCGATAATTACTCTTTGAAATGATCGTCAACAGGTGTTAAATTTTTGAGGGAGGATAACTACTGAATTGAGCTATTCAATTCACTAACAAAAATTTTTTTATCTACTCTCAAGCTTCATGTATGAACGTCCTTAAGTTGTCTAATTTACTTTTCCCTATCTAGTAGACTAGATGGTTTCTGTTTAATTTGATGGTTTGATCACAAAAATAGTTTGGAAAAAATAGTACTAAAATTAAATTTGGAAAGATATACTATTTTATGAATAATGTTTATTATAATGGATTTAGAGTGATATTTTTTACTTTGTTCGGACGTCGAATGATAAACGACAGTACTTGTTTCAATAAGCAATTTCATTTAATAATTAATATTATTGATATGCTGTCAAAACCGGAGGTATAGATACTATGGATTCATTTTCAATATTATATTATATTTTATTAGTTTTTTAATGTTCAAATTTCATTACCATAAATTTATTATAAATCATTGAAACTTCATTACAAACAGAAAATAGAGAATATGAAAAACTATATCTTATTCATAAAAACTTTGTCAAGCGGGTTTATAACCACACTACACGTTTGCAAAGAGACCAATACTGTCTACACATAAAGAGTTAGGCAGTATTAAAGTCTTTCGGTCACATCGGTTAAGAAAATTTCATAAGAGGTGTATATTCTGCTTCACATATCCAAGAAGTGTATCATCACTATTCCCTTAAAGGTATTATTTCTTTACCGAAAATAAAGGAATTATTCTCCGACGTCTAATTTGTCAAGGCTTCACTTCTATAGATATAGATTTACAATGCTATATTCTATGAATATTCATCCCTTTATATAAATTATGACAGGAGAACTGAAGGGGAGGGTGGTATTTTCGCATTTGAAGAAATTAAGTGGTTTATAATTGAGTGTTTAATTTCTGTCTTTCGAAAACCAACTAGTAACATTCTTAACCAAAATATTACTGGTATTTAATTGGGTAATATCAAATCTTCCAACTGGTTGTGGTAAATCTCAGATATTTGAGGGAGTCATCGATAAATAAGGCTACAAGATTGAGCTTTAATCAACTGCTGTGATAGCGGTGGACCTTTTCTACTGCAACGATCAATTTGTACTCCAGGTGAATAATAATTTATATAGTCAGATTTCATTCAAAGGAATGGTAACTTTTGAAATGGGAAAAATTCCACGTAAACGACGTTGTGGACTCAGCGGGTAATAAATATCTAACATATTTAAAAATTTAAAATAAAATAAAATATATCCAAATTATAATAAAAATTCTTAATTTAATATTGATTTGAAAAAATTAACTCATCAACCAGGAATCGAACCTTGGACCTCCGGACTTTTACATAAGTTTACTTATGTAAAAATTAGGTTCGATTCCTGGTTAATGAGTTAATTTTTTCATATCAATATTTAATTAAAAATTCAATCGCATGTTTGTCTGTAAAGTATACGCCAGTTCCTTCATATTATGTCTTTAGTACCCTTAATGGAATTTGACAAAAGTATTGTATTGGGGACGATAAAGTATACACAAATAGTAATATGTGATAAAAATTCTTGTTTTAATTTTGAGGACCCGATAAGAAATGAGATTTAATGAATGTAGTTTCTAGTATAGTTGAAAGTCACTCTATCTCTCTCAGCTACTTTAGTCTAGTAGGAGAAAATAGGGAATGCTATACATATATTTTAACAAAAACTTACTGTTAATAATTCAGTTTGGAGAGTTTTTATACTTTATTACTACTTATTTGCAATACTCGTATTTAATATATTAAATAATATTTCTATTTTTCTTTTTAGTGTTTCCAGTTTTAATGAAAAATTCATTTTTATGAAATTTTTTTTTAAAAAGTTATTGAAATCGAATATTTATTATTTTCAAATATTTATTATTGCTTATAATTATTCCCGGTATATATAATGTATACGAGGCTATTTTAGCTTTAGTCCCGACTTCGTAATGGTTTAAAAATTGATCATGAGAAACAAATTTTCAGTGTGTATAAAATGACCTAATTAATTTATTTCCAAATTTCCACCCGTCTGTTCGTAGATACGATAACTCAAATCAAAAAGAGATAACGAGCTGAAATTTTGTGTGTGTGTTCCAGAGCTAAAAATATCTATCTTTGAAATCTTAAGAGAAACATTTTTTATGAGTATATACCCAGTACTTAAGTATTTAACTCAGTTAGGTTCAATTGTTTTAATAGGCTACTTTTATGTTTCCTACTCTTACATCATATTTATTTATTTCACTTATTTATTCAAATAAAATGCTAAGGATGTTCATAATATCACCGTTACATAAATCCCGAAATTTTAGTAATCATTCTCTCTCATTAGAAGCATGTAATAGCTCATGCCCGCCCGACTATTATCAGTTGTATTGAAGAAATACTCGACAGAATTTAAAAAAACAAAAACTAGGAGAGTCAAGATAGTTATTTCTTAAACAAATTTAAAAAAAGACTTTTACCGTTTGGTTTTCGAAATATGATAATTTAAAACTTTTTTCAAAATTCTTTCAAAATTACATTAATTTGTGTATAATATATATATATATATATATATATATATATATATATATATATATATATATATATATATATATATTAAATATATATATATATTCGTCATATATATATTATTATATATATATTCATATATATATTAAATATATATATGCGAGTATATATGTGTATTTGACTTTGTTCTATAATAAAAGAAATCGGTTTTTTGTGCTGATTTTACAAGTCAATGCTGGAGCTACCTTAAGATATGCAAATATGGCTAACTTCATAAGCAACTATCTCAGTACTGTTTTCATACGTGTGTAGAATTGGACTAAACAGTTCAAGCGCTTTGAGCTTAAAACAAAACTTTATTACAAAATTAATTTTGGTATCTAAAACTTGTTTTACCTGAAGTCGATCAAAAATTTACGCATATTAAATAGTTTTTATGCATATTAAACATTAGATAGATAGATTGCAGAGGCTGTCCTGGACGGGATACACTTCCTGGACGGAATGCACCATAAGGTCCATTGTGATACCGAAAGATGTGAGGATGGAGTGGAAGGAATTTTTATATGTCAATAAGAAATTGCTAGGATGTGCGGCTGCAGCCGACTCTGATAGGAACTATGCCGATATTCATCTGAAGTTCGTGAAGGAAACTGCAGAAAACCTTCACAAGCATAGCCGGTTACTTCGTTATTGTCCATACGCCGACAATTTAGTCAATAAACCGCCCCCCCTTTTTTTTCTTTAATAATTGACAAACAGCCGATGTCGGGATTCGAACCCATAACCTCCCAGTTCCAAGTACATTCAACGCCTTAACAAGCGCGGCTCTTGGTTGGTTTTATTAAAAAATTAAATACTAATAGTAATATGCTTTAGATAAGTTGTACTATTTATAAGTTTGTAATGTAATATCTACGAGTTTTCTTTAAATAAATTGTTTTTGCATCTTAGGGACCCAAAGTTATTCATACAAGGGGCGAATATTCGTAGTTCCATTATTGAAATTTTTTCGGTACATAGAATTCACAATCATTAACTCTTTTATGTATGTAAATTTTTTTGCTGGTCATTTTCGAAGTCTACTAGGTAAGATCGGTGGACATTTAAACAAATTATGTTGTCCAGACAATTGCAACAGCTCTATTTTCGTGCAGTAAAAATTTGCTAAAAACGAAGATGGGTTGGCGCAGGATGGGTCTGTACCGTGAATTTTTTGTAAAAACGGCCTACACATGACTTGTAGACGTTTGGACTGTCGCGGGCCGCTGTATGCCTGATAGGCCAGCTACACAAGCGATTTTGACGTTTTTTTGTAGTTTATAGACGCTGTCGTAGCTCTTTCATTTGTTCGGCACTGAATTTTTAAGCTCATTAGATTCATTTTGACGCGAGCTTTTCTCTGAATTCCGTATAAGACAAAATCCGCAAGCTATTTACAATGATACCAGAGTCAATAACTGCATACACCAATTTATAACTTTACACTATGCTAATTCTTAACCATTCATGCGCCTTGATACGATGATGTCATAGGCAAAATAAATACAGCGCAGCAGACACATAAAGAAATAATCTATCTTTTGTGGGCTCAACTATTGTCAATACATTATTAGTCTTGAAGTTATTAGCAATTCAAATTCGACCGGTCATGAGTATAACGAATGAATAGGCCTGTTCAAGTCAAAAATCAAACACATGTCCATAGCATCACATTTTATTGTGAATACTTAAGCGCCCCAATTTAATGTCAGCCAGTGTAATAGCCATAATATCACAGATGGCGTGATGTGTCAATTGTTATTTTGCATTACTCCTTTATATCAAAATAATGAATTTAAACCAATCAACGTGTGAAATGTATGAAATGCTATCAATTTAAGAAATAGATACACAAATTGATAGCAGTAAACAAAAAATATGGTTATATTTCAAAAACGATATCGTTTTTGCTCTCCAAAATCGATCCCCGAACATAACCCAAAAAATTTAAAACAGACAAGAAAATGGTTTTTTGCGAATAAAAAAAAAACTTGAACAGAAATCAGGAAAAAAAAGAAGTTAAATGTATGAAGAAAAAGTTATAGGTATCAAAAAAACCTATTGATTGACGTATCGTGAATTGAAATTGGATCGGTGTTTTTGAGAAAAATCAAAAAACCGTCAAAAATCGCGATTTTTTGTTTTTGCTTCAAAAATTCGAGTTTTCATAAAAATGTCTAATAATCCAGAGAAATGAAGACCAAAGCAAGCCAAATTGAACAATTAATTTTTTGCCCGAGGGATGATTTTTCGTTCAGAGTTGTACTACAACTTTATTTAAAAGTGTAATTTTATAATATTTTCATAATAAAACATCGATATGACCATTTATTCTAATTGAAAAAGCGAATTAAACTTGTAATCATGTATACTTGGTATGTTATAGTCATACTTAGTAGTAGCAATACAATATATTTATTTATATATATATATATATATATATATATATATATATATATATATATATATATATATATATATATATATATATATGTATACTCAATTACATTATAATGGTATGTATAATAATTACATTTTAATGGTGTGTTTACATGAAAAGCGTGGTATAGGATGTTTTAGAAGTAAAATCAAAATTAATGACCATGTAAAATTATTACTCTAAAATACGATACGATGATACGATAACGATAACGGAATTTATAACATAACTACAAACTATGCACTAAGAAGTGAAAATAACAAACTGAGGTAATTGCTTACATACCCTACCCTACTGAGTTTAATATCAATGCATGTACTGTTATAAAACTGGTATATTCGAGCATCACGCTAAAAACTACTGGGCTGATTTTGATGAAACGATTTTTTGTTTAAAACCTTATGATTAAACTTAAAAACTGGTATGGATTTTCTCGCTATGAGGGATATAATTCGTAATTATTCGCTGAAATAGAAATTTGGTGGAAGTGTCGAGAAATATTTGAAGTAGTGGAAGTGATGGGAAAATACAATGAGGTTTTAAGTCTGAAAATGACGGAAGCCGGAGATATAAAAATAAAACGCAGCAATGCCGCGTCTATAAGCAGGTAATATACATTTGGTGATTTTTTATTAAAAATTTTAACTTTTATTTCGTACAATTTTAAATTTTAATTTTAATCACTGAATTAATTCCCGAACTTTCCGTTATGCAATCCAACACGATTGGAATGTATGGACTTGATCTGTTTGAAACTCCTTGTGCATAGCAGACAAAGGTATATAATATAGATTACAGAAATTGAAATTTATATATATATATATATATATATATATATATATATATACATATATATATATATATATATATATATATATATATATATATATATATATATATATATATATATAATAAAAATACTAGCTCATTTTTGGACACCCGCTATTATCTTAAAACGAAGACAAACTTCGTACGATTTATTATTAACTCTATGATACTTAAAATAATATTCCTCCGTATCGTATACATCAGGATATGTATAGATAATAGGTAGAGTTGCTAGATTGATTCGAATAATGCGAGGCTGGAACGAGGAAATTATGATGGGAATCTAAAATATGTCTGGGGCATTTTGTATTATTCTTTGCTTTGTATTATATTATTAAATTATAAAAATTATTAAATTATATTATTGTATTACATTTATCATTATTTCTATATAATAATAATAATAAATAAATAGATAAATATATATATATATATATATATATATATATATATATATTTATCTATTTATTTATTATTATTATTATTATATAGAAATAATGATAAATGTAATACAATAATATAATTTTTGATTGCAAAGCAAAGAATAATACAAAATGCCCCAGACATATTTTAGATTCCCATCATAATTTCCTCGTTCCAGCCTCGCATTATTCGAATCAACCTGGCAACTCTACCTATTATCTATACATATCCTGATGTATACGATACGGAGGAATATTATTTTAAGTATCATAGAGTTAATAATAAATCGTACGAAGTTTGTCTTCGTTTTAAGATAATAGCGGGTGTCCAAAAATGAGCTAGTATTTTAATTTTTATTTGAATATTTTTGTTTTAAAAAGTACTGGTATGAAATGTTAGGGATTTAAAGGGTCTGAAATTATGGTTTTTTGATTGTGATCCATTTTTATACCCGGTATATATAATATATACGTGAATATTTTAACTATAGTCTGACTTTGTAACAGTTGAAAATATTGATGAACAGAAAAAAATTACAGAAAAAAATTATTGGTATAGGTGCTCAAAAAATTATTGCTTAAATGGCCCAGATCAAGTTTTGAATGGGCAAAATTGGATTGTTTTTCCCCACGTCTTGGGTGGGGGGTAATGCTTCTTTGAAACCGTAAGTGATAGAACAAAAATTGTTCTTTAAAAAAAACTTTTGTTCAAAAATTTTTTCATACACTCAGTATATACCGGGTATGTAGCCAAGTTTTTCAGTTACTTCTTTTTTTCACTTGTTTTAGTGTTAAGATATTCCCAAAGAAAATTTTCAACAGTGTGAAGTCCCATGACTTCATCGTTTTAATAAAATATCCATTGACTAATCGTTAACAATAAACAATTGTTTACGATATTTGTTCCAGAAATAGAGTAAAATCAATTTTAATGAATTTCTACATACTGAAAAATAAATCGTAAAAAATGTGTATTATATCATTCCCAAGAAAATGAGAAAGCTATTTTCCAACAGCTTGGCAAAATCTTTATAATATTTAGTTTTGCATAATCTCTATGAATATCTTTATGGTTTTAAAATGAGTTTTATCGTGGTTTAGGTTCGGTGAAACATTTGTCATATTACTGTCATTTACTTTCCGAAATTCTGCATTCTCCTTTAAGAGTTGCTTATTTCCCTACGAATAGAACAAGAAATACATAGTAATATTCATAATGCTATAACATTTTCAATATCTATTTCTAGTAGTTTTCTTAAGGAATAATTAAATTCACTCACAATCTATTCCTTCTATTTAAAGTGAAAATCTTATCGAACATTTTTTATCGAACAAAGCCCACAGCTACAGTGGGCGTTTTTTAGCACTCATATATAATCAATTTGATCAATATGTGGTCTCCGTTATCTGACTTACACGGTAATATCTAAAAACATCAAATCCATATACGAGTGTTTGGCTATTAATAAAATCGTTATTTTGGCTATTAATAAATTTAATTTTTGTTTTTTTCCACACCTTGGTATAGTTTTCTTGAATGAATTTTAAGAACATCCTATATATATATAGGATATCCCCCTTTCCCCTCGTCCGATTTTACCCATTACGAACTTGACCTTTAGAATACCAAAAGCGACTAAAATACCTAATTTCATTCCAATCGGAATAAAACTGTGACCGCTAGAGAGTCCACAGACATTTAAAAAAAGTACATATATATATATATATATATGTATGTATGTATATGTATATATATATACATATATACAAATTTTAGCGATAGTGCTTTTTAAGAACTAATAGGTAGGATCGATGGACATTTGAAGAAATTTTTACGAAATTCCAACATTGGTGCAAAAACAATAGCTGCATTTCCTTTGGAGGAAATTCGCTAAAATTGATGCATATGCCCTATTAAGTTGTGTCTTCTTTAATGTTCACTCAACAATTCACCAAGCTAGTGTCATCTTCTTGAATTAATAAACAATTTTATACCCTGTATATGTAAATATACAAGGTATATAAGTTTAGTCCCGACTTTGTAACGCTTGAAAATATGAATCCTTGACAAAAATGCTTCACAAAGGTATTCATAAAATGCCCGAATTCGGCATTTCCGCATGTCCGCCCGTCTGTCCGTGAAGCCGATAACTCAAAAACGAAAAGAGATAACGGGCTGAAAATTTGTGTGTGTTCTAAAGTAAAAAAGTTCGTTAATGGGCAAAATCGGAACGTGTTTCCCCCCGCTAAGAGGGGGGGGGGATATACATATTTGAAACCGGAAAAACAAAATGTCTTCTTCTCTTTAAAATAAACAACTTTTGTTTGAAAATTTTTTTCATAAACTCAATAGTTTTCTCGTAATTTATTAAATGTTGCTCGGAAAGCAAATTGCAAACAACTAGAATACGCAGAATTGTTAACAATTCAATCAATGATATACAACTCAGTATATACTGGGTATTCAAACAATTAGTTTGAATACCCAGTTAGTTGTTTAATCGTTTTTTAATTTAACTCTTTTAATTTATTTCGATTTTGAGTTATTGTTTTGATGGAAGGAAAGACAGATATGCGGAAAAGAAAGAATCATAATATTTTATAGATATCTACAAAGATTATTTTTCTTCGGTCAATATAGCAATCCATTACAAACTTGGGACTATACTTATATTATATTAAATATTCTTTTATAAATATATTACAAATATATAGGTTACTAGGCAATAAAAAACCATAACTCCAAATACAAAGTAAATAATATAATAAAATGTACCAAAAACCACTTTTTGAAATTGGTACGTAAATAAAATGATATTTGAAATCAGAATAAATTAAATTAGTATTTTCAAACACAAATAAACTATTTTATCAAATTAACCATTGAATATTAAATATTTTATGTATTTAAAATAAAGCTTCATATTGTAATTGGTAACACGTTTGAGGTTTGAATTCAATGTAATTTAAATTAAATACGTGTTTTTTGAGAATTACATTTAATATTTTTAGTATACATCAAATCTATTTTATTTTTTTTTATTTTTCATTCATTCAAAAACTTTACAAATATTTTTAACTGATTGATTCGTAAAATCGTAAAATTGAAAATATGTTTGAATATATATACTTATACAATATACATACATATATATATATATATATATATATATATAGAATTGTCTTAAAATTCATTCAAGAAAAAAAAAGAAAACAAACAAAATAGCTTAGTAAAGTTTTTCGATTTGACGCTTAGTTTTTAATTAATCATTAATATTAAATCCAACTAATCACGTTTGCATTTTTGGGTTTCGTTACACTACTCCACCAATCACAGAGCGCATAGTGTAAGGTGGAGTAGGACGGCCACACGCTACATAAAGTATGTTACAATCAGAGTTTTCAATAAATGTAGCGACACCCGCAAAATGGTTGACTTTATTAATGTTTAATTAATTATATTTCAAAAACTAAGCGTGAAATCGAAAAACTTTATTAAAAGTTTTTTTTTGATTGTTTTTCTAGCTCTATATCACGGTATATATATATATATATATACATATATTATATATATATATATATATATATATATATATATATATATATATATATATATATATATATATATATATATATATAAATACATATATATATGGAGTGTGTCACGTACTGTGTTTTATGTTTATGCCAAAGATATATTTCTCCGAAAAATATGATACCTTTAAAATGTTTCATACTTCTTGGAGTACTGGAGTTTCAGCTTTTCTTTTATTTAACCCTAACTTATGCAACCCAAGAATTCAATCCCAATCACATGCAAAGAAAACAGTGTCCTTTAAAGTTACTTCGATCTTCTGCTGTCATCTGCGTCTCGAGCATTGTGAATTCCAGTCTAGCGCCTGTCATACAATCTTGTTTTCGCTGCGGTTTGACCAAGAGTATATCCAACCCATCCCCACTATCTATGACGATTTTCTCCGCCAATGGGTTTTTTGCCTGTTCTCCTCTACAGCTTCTCGTTAGAAAAAATAATAAACGTCTAACTGCTACTTATCTACTACACTAGCTACCCTCGAAGCGCATCTCTTGAGTCTTTTGGGAATTTATCTTCAGTCCAGAGTTTTTACTTCAGTAATAAATATATACAGGTTTATTGAAATTACAAAATAATAAAATAACAATAGTTCAATAAAAAACTTCTAGGATCTTCCGCGAATCTTCCCAAAACATAATTTGTAAACTAGTGAATAAATAAACGATTAATCGTACACTTAAAATGTACCTTACGGCTCATACTTATTTCATTATAGTATGAGCCGAACGAATAGAGGTATTCGACTATCGACTTCAACTTTTATTCTAAGCATTGTCTCTAAAACCGAATTAATCAGAAATCAAATGTAAGAAAGAAGACTTTTTATGAAGCCGATAACATATAATAATGATTGATAGCTATTCTAAGAAAAATTCTGAAAGATAACGAGGCCAGTAACGATTCCAATAAATCTATTTACAAACTGTTACTATAAAATGATACTTTACCTCAACAGTTTTGCATTTATAGTACTATGAACTTTTTGATGTTTAAAAACCCGGTTGTATTATAATAGGTTTGGTACATCAATAGTAACAATGCTCAAAAAATTAGTAAAATTGACTGTATAAACTACTACTAAAATTGTTTACATAAATAATAATGTTAGAATAATTAAATGAGCTATTAAACTGACCATAAATTTTATTGAGGTTTATTGAGATATATATATATATATATATATATATATATATATAAATGTATTTATTCTATATAGAGTGAACCCTTATTAGTGACCTGTAATATGTGTAAAAACTCCCAGCTATCTCGCTTACCGTTCAGTCTCTTGCAGCGAATCTTGAAGAATAGACTTTGATTAATAATTAACCCTTTTATAGCCATTTAAAAAATTTGATTTTTAAAAACCACAATAATTTTGTTGAGCAAAATCTTTAGGCGTCTGTAGAAAAAATGTATCACAAGTAACAGTTTTTTTATTTTGGGTGAATAAACACGAATCCATGCTTGTTTTACCGTAAATTTTTTCTTATAACGATTATCAAAGGTAAACAAATACAACTCTAAGTGTTTTAATTAAAGTTGAAAATTATCTCCAATTACCAGATCAGTCATTTGTAAATTATAAATATGTATCTCGACTACAAAGTAATTATCATCAATATGAATTGAGCTAATCGTAATTAATCTCCGAGAAAATGGATGTGATTGGACAAATTTGGTTGATCCAGGAAGCATTGTGAGGCAAAATATTTAAATTCAAAAATAGTTGTTTTGACGTGAATACGTCTATTCGTTCATTACACTGGTGGTCGGTCGAATTTGCTTGTGTAGCAAAATAGATTCAGATTTTAATCGCCAATAACTTCGAGATTAATAATGCGTTTACAATGGTTGAACCCACAACAGATAGATCATGTTTGTATGTATCTTTCGCAATGTATTTGTTTTGCCTGTGATGTCATCGTACCAGTGTAAGCGCATGCCCGTGAATGGTTACAAATTAGCTTTGTGAAAAATTGTAAATTGGTGTAGCGTCTAAATTCGTTTAGCTAGGATATTGATTCGTGTATCGTAGTAAGGAACTTTAAAATTACAAAATAATTAAAGATATGGTCTCATATGACTCGGTAAATATGCTCGGTTTTAAAAAAAAACCATATCCGAAGAAAGCTCGCGTTGAAATTCTACGGCAGCGTCGAAAAAGAAATGAAACAGCGGCCAACGGCCGTCCAAACGTCTATAGATCATGTGCTGAACGTTTTCTTTTTTTAAAAGCAAACTATTTTCGTTTGAAATATTTTGCCACAATTTTAACTCTAACAATTGTAACCACTGTAGATCATAAAACCATGTGAAGATGTATCTTGGTAATATGCACTACTAATCATATTTTAAGACATCTGACCGTGTGAAGAAGTAAAATAAATTGTTCATGTAGTGACAATGAGACAGGGTACTTTAACAATTAACTCAGTAAGCTGATAATTGTGTGTTGTAGTTTAACAAAACACGGTGTATTAACACATTTATATATATATATATATATATATATATATATATATATATATATATATATATATATATATATATATATATATATATATATATATATATATATATATGTGTGTGTATGAGTGTGTATGTGTGTCTGTATGTGTGAGTGTGCGTGTGCAGTTATATTATTCGTATTGATTGCCTATACGAACTAACATTAATTATATTATATTGAATGAGTAAAGATTATACACCTGAGAAGGCATACCTGTGTGTATAAGTGTAATGCTTATATTCTATAATAATTAAGATAATTGCAATTACTTCATATGATTACTACACATATTCTGTGCTATTATGGGTACACATTATTCGACCATTTTACACTTTAATTGAAATAATTGTACAAGAGTTAATAATAATAATATGTTTATAATGTTATGCCAATTGTCTATCATTGGTATTACGCGAAGGTGTAGGTAGCGTGCTTTCATCTTACCAAGGTGCGCATTAAAGTTGCTCCCATGACATATCACATGCTACATTTCAAGTATGACAGCATCTTAACATCTAGATATTTGCAACCTTCTTTTTGATTTTATATAAAAAAACCATGTGAAATCATACACATTTGAAAATAACAACTAATTGAGTTAATTGCTTAAATACTCGATACAATTTTTGTTTCGAAATTAAATCTTTTACGGTTTCAAAGATAGACAGTTTTGCCCATTTTGCCCAAACATTATACGATTTTATGCAAAGACCTGGCGAGAGTGGGAATGGGCTGGATTCTTCCAGGCCCGACTTTCCAAGAAAGATCATTATCAAACAATTATAAAAAAAAGATAATTTCCCCATCAACTGAAGTTATATACGTATTATTTCATAGTTTTTTGTAAACAATCATCATTTATAGCTTAATGTTTGAAGCTCGTTTCTAATGCATGAAAAGCTAGGTAAACATGATTAATTTATCAGATTATCAGATATTTAGCAATATTCAAAAATTCGTTACGCAGGAGCAGCTTAATAGATTCAGTTGTATTAGACTACACAATAAATTCCATTCCTACGCGGAAGTAGTTGGCCGAACACCTCGATCCCCACACTCAATCTTCCCAGATTACCATTGGCGGTGGTCCTTGCACTTGCCGGAGACCCCCATGATTTAAGAGACCTCCATGTATCTTCGTGGGAGACACGGTATCCAGTATATAGACACCAGCTGGTAAACTTCTCCTTACCCTGTAAGGGCCTTACTACTTCGGTGACAATCCAGCATGGAGACCTCCTACCTTACTGATGAGCACTTGATTGCGCATCCACACAGACTTTCCAGGATTATAAAGAAGTCCCGTCTCCACTTGATCGTTCTCCTCGTCATGGGCCAACATTGTTTGCCGAGGCATCACAACATTTTCTTGACGTTCTAAGTTTCTCTCATTAACCAATTCTTGAATATTTTGAGGTTCTTCGTCAATTTTTATTTGCCAATCCCCAGGCTTCTTCGTTTCTGCCCCCAGTAACAATTGGGCAATCAAAAATTCGTTACGCATGAGCTGCGTAATAGATTGAGTTGTATTAGACTACACAATGCATTCCATTCCAATCTGGATTATAAAGTGACCGCTTCAGTGGATACAGACCTATATATAATTATATATACATATATATATATATATATATATATATATATATATATATATATAAATATATATATATATATATATATTTATATATATATATTTATATATATATATATATATATATATATATTTATATATATATATATATATATATATATATATATATATATATATATATATATATATATATATATATATATATATATATTTATATATTTATCGTATATGGACATTTTTAAATTTCGTATATGGAGATTCTAAAAGTTAGAATCGATGAACATTTTATATAATTTTTGTGAAATTGTTGGTACAACCACACGAATATATATTTTTATTTGTGTATACTTAAACGTTACAATACAATACTAATATCAATTTCCATTCAGATTACGAAGACATAGTATGAAAGAACTAGCGTAAACATAAACATGTCATTGAAGTTTAATTAAATATTGATATGAAAAATTAATTCATACACCAAGTATCGAACACTGGACCTCTGCTTTTCTAGCCCAGTGTAGTACCGTTACATCACGGATGATACAGATGAATGAGTCAATTTTTTCATCATCATTGGCAGTATTAATTTGAACTCAACATTAGCTTATTATTCTAACATTCTGACGCTTATAAGTATAGACAAATAATAATAAGTTAGAATACTAAGTTAATGTTGACTTGAAACTAATTATGTCAATGATATGAAAAAAAAGGCCCATTCATCAGTATCATCCATGAAGCTGTGGTTACACATTGTGATAGAAATCTAGAGGTCCAGGGTTCGATACCTGATCAATGAGTTAATTTTTTCATATCAATATTTAATTAATTCATATATGTTTAAAGTAATCTAATTTGTGTAAAAAGGGATACTTTTTCGCATAAACTGATTAGTTTCTTCGCAATTTGATTTCTACCATCTGTTAGTACACCGGGTTCTAAAACATAGTGTTTCACGAGGCACGAGGCGAGGCGAGATTTTGGTATCACCTCGCCTCGCCTCGCTTTTTTAAATATCAACCTCGCCTCGCCTCGGCCTCGGCCGAGGTAGAATGTTGACCAGCCTCGCCTGGCCTCGGTTGGGTTAACTATCATCCTCGCCTCGCCTTGCCTTGCCTCGCCCGAGGTAAAATTTTTACTAAATTTGACTTATTTTGCATGAATGTACATAATATGGTTAAAAAAACTTGTTAGAAAATAAATGCCTTTAAAACAAGGAATATATGTTGCTTAGTCTCTAAATTTTTATGACTCCTCCAATGAAAACAGTAAATTCAAAAAAATTTGGCCTAAAAAAAATATTATGAAAAGATGTTTCAAGAACTATATAATAGGTTCTTCAAAATGCTTCCACGTTTTCCAATGCGAAACCCATATACAAGTTACTGTAATGTCTTTGTAACCTGAATGGAAATTGATATTAGTATTGTATTGTAACGTTTAAGTATACACAAATAAAAATATATATTCGTGTGGTTGTACCAACAATTTCACAAAAATTATATAAAATGTTCATCGATTCTAACTTTTAGAATCTCCATATACGAAATTTAAAAATGTCCATATACGATAAATATATAAATATATAAATATATATATATAAATATATAAATATATATATATATATATATATATATATATATATATATATATATATATATATATATATATATATATATATATATATAAATATATATATATATAAATATATATATGAAACTTTTTTCAATTCTTTTAAATTTATTAATTTAATTATATATTTATTCATTTAAATAACAATAATGAAAACATACGTTATATAATATATTATTACAGTATTATATATAAAATGAACAGACCCTCAAAATTTTGATTATTCTTGTAGTAAATGTTTTTTATAGATACAACATTTTATTTTATTTTTAAACGTAAGAAGAAGATATAACACTTAACATGTATTAACATTACATATATTTTTTAAATGCTTACACTGTCACTGACACTGCATATATAAATAAACTGCATATATAAAATTTTTTTTTTAAATTTGCCTCGGCCGACGCGAAGTTTTTGTGACGAGGATCGGTTAGTAACGAGGATTAAAATTTTGAACCTCGCCTCGCCTCGCCTCGTGCCTCGTAATCGAGGACCGAGGCGAGGCGAGGTTACCTCGTAGCCTCGGTGAAACCCTAAAAATAACTCAGTTAATTGTTATTTTCCCTTGTTATTATAACATCTTAGATAGCTTAGACGCAGAGCGTTGGTCTAGAATGCCAGAGGTCTTGGGTTCGATTATCATCTAGATGTGTATGATTTTCCACATCAAGCATTTGATGCCAAAACTACAAGTAATAGACTAAATATTTATATGTACATGACCTACACAAGTTGTTGTCAATTTTCCAAATTCTATAAGTGATTTGTGTCTTATTGATTCGGTTTTCGGAAAAATACTTCGGATAAAAGCTGCATTATAAATATAGTAACAACTTTTATTCGGAATTTTTTTTCGAAAAATGAATGAAAAATGCACTAATCAACTAATTTAAAAAAAAAACTTCATCAACTATTGTGGCCAAGTATACACGTTGCATACGTGTTTAATCCTCATGACATAGAATAATATGGCGATATTATGGGAGTTTGAAAATATGTCATGAACCAAAATTAGAAGTTTTGTTGAAGGCATCATAAAATATTATAAGGTTTTAATCTTTATAAAAACTAAGGATACATTTTTTAATCAAACGATTTTATTGTACACATGGTTACAAAAGTTGGTATACCATTTAAAATAAATTTATAGTTGATCTGTGCCTTATGCATTCGCTTATCGAATTCGCTTAACAAATTTCGAATAACAGTTGTTACTATATTTCTAATTAACAACTTTTATCCGAAGCATTTCTCCGAAAACTGAATCAATAATGCAAAAATTAATTATAATTTTTCAAAAAGTGACATCAACTTTTGAGGTCCATTGTACCTACGTATATTGAATCGTGTAAAATTTTATAGCTAGAATTATTACCTGTTAGTCAGATATGCATACTATTTTAGCATATTTGAAATATAGGTAACAAAGCTTATCTGCTACCGAGAATACTAAAACTATTACTATTATGATAAGTTTGGGAATACTTTTGTAATTAAGGATGTACGAGCACTGAGGCTTCAAAAAGATTAAGGCTTGATTTGTTTTACATGTAGTTGAAGTGCATATAAATCAATTATAAAAGTTTCAAGGAGGGTTACGGGGGTCTTGAATTAATTATTAAATGTTAAAGTTCGGGTTTTAACTCATATTTTTACACATATTTTGATAATTTTCCTTGGAATAAAATAAGAAGAATAAAAAAAAACTACGCAATAGAAAATAAAAATATTAATAAAGAGATTGATCCAATAAAATTCCGGTACGGGCCTAAAAAAAAGAAATTTAAGAAAACAATTAAGATTTCGGGTAAATTTTATTTTTGTCGGCGGTAGCTTAATTACCCGAAATCTCAGGTTTTTTTCTTAAATGTATTTTTTGTTAGGCCCGGTATAACGGGCCAAAATTAAATATTAATTTTACCTTACGACAAAAAATAATAAACATTATTGTGGACATTTATGAATGTATTATATAAGATTTTGAAGAATTTTATAAATGGACTATACATCAGAAGTACATTATTATGTTTATGTAGTCAATTACTTTAAAGATGTATTGCTGTGTTAAATTTGTGTTGTTTAGGAAACCACGAACCAGAAAAATTATTATTATCTCTAATATCAGTATTGATAGGGGTATTGATTAAAAATAATCTTTATGTTTTGAGGACTCCTGATAGCAATAAAACTCTTATTGGCCATTGGTGCAGGGTCTGTGTATTTGTATCTATTTGTGTCCATGAACTCGATATTTGAAGAACGGAGATAGCGAGAGGTATGAAGCTTTTATACATTTATTTTTAATGTTTATGAGATATTTGAGAACTTTTGGAAACGATTCCGACGATTTTTTGAAAACTGTGTACCATAATTACACTTCATAAAACTTCACATACTTTGTCGCTATTGTAATTTTGTTAGAAAGAGAAGTTTACTGACGAGCGAAATAAACAACTTTTTGAACTAGAGGTACAAATTTAAAAAATTTAAAGCTAGATATAGGTAAAAAAAAAGCTAGATATAGCTAGATATAAAATTAATAAAAGCTAGATAGGTTGCAATTTTGATTGAAATTTACAAACCAGAAATGTCACTTTACTGTTGGTAGTTTTTAATTATATAGACTTCAACTCTAATTCAACTCTGTATATAGAAGTTGCGTGAGTCAAACTGTTGAGTTATTTTAGTCAAACTGTTTAATGAAATTTCTAGAATATTATTTCATAATGATAAAAACTGTTCTAAAATTAGCTTTTAATTTTTCAATAAAACACATTTTTAACTCATTAAAAAATAAAATGTTTATCTCATTAAAAAATAGTGACATGGAGGTTTGGTGTGATTCAAAATATCTGACAACAATATCTTTAGTCTTGGCTGCATATCTACCGACAATGTTGTGTTGAATTTCTTCTTTTAGGCCCTCAATTATTTTTGCCTTAGTAATTCATACTTTATCCTTAAGATAACTTTTAACAAAACAGTCCAACGATGAAATTTTGTGACTTGAAATCCCTTTTACGTTTCTTAATCATAAAGCAAAAAACATTTCGCTGAAATTATGTCAAGATGCAATGGAAAATTTTGTGAAAAGAATGAAAAAGTATAGCTAAGATAGGGGACTTATTTATCAGGAAATTTTTACAACTTTACTCTTTATACATTTTGTTCTAATATTAAGAGAGATATTTTATATTTTCTTCTTTCATTATACCCCCCTTTGACCTATACCATTTTATTAATAAAATTGGACTTGCAAATACCAAAATCATATCATATACGAAATTTCATTTTGATTAAACTATAAGTGTGGCCCCTAGATAGTAATTTATGTATTGTAAGGAAATTCGCTTGTAACGTTTCGCTTTTCTTTGCTTGTATTTTATTGCTGTTTTATTTTTTTATATTAATTTAAGTTAAATAAAACAGTGCCACTGAAACATATAATTATGTGGTACTGAACCATTAATAATTTGACAGTTCTATTGGTGTTCAACTGAGCCCTCTATTGCCTCGTACAATATGATCAGTGTGCTTTAAAAAAAGTGACGCCCTTCGCTATCCGTACTAAACTGATTAATTTAACTGGATAAGCGGATAGAATTATGAATATTGTGTAAAGTGTTTAATGAGTGTGTTTGTGGATTGTGTATTCCTCAAGATATACCCGAATTCCGTGGATAGTCTAATGGTGTCGATAGGCGTGTGCTTATTGACACGTAAGTGGACTAATTTGAATTTGACAGTTAATTAACCGACAAATTCAACAATCATATTCAATCGTGAAATATCCAGACTGTAAAATAAAATGTTTGAAAAGAAAATAACCTGAATAAATAAAATGTATGAATTTAAAAAAAAATGTATTTATTGAATAAAATAAACGAAATAATATGGGATATGAAATATAAAATAAAATAAATAATGATTCTTGTTTTATTTTACAATCTAAATTTCTTAAATATAATTGTTCTTGTAATCAACTTACGATGCCAAGTTAGTTATTCCACGTGCAGTCCAGTATTCGTAGAATGTTCTCGCAATTCATGCAAACAGCATACAATTAATTATATTATCCAAATTGTATTTGAATTTGTTAATTCCAATCGTAGACTTGATGAAATTGTTTTAATATTCAAATGTTGAAATTTGTTATAATAGTAATTGCTGTTGTCGGCTCGAATGTCTCGTACGAAGTGGTAGTTGTTTATGCCTTTTCGTATGGCGTATAGTTATTTTGGTTGTTTTTGCCCGCGATTTTTGTTGTTGTAACTTGGTGCAATTAATTACCCTAGAATATGTTTGTATCTAGTGATTTTAGTTATTTTGTTGAAATAATTAATTACACCATCGTTACATTCTCCCTCGCACGGGGAAAAAAAAATATGGAAATATATATTTTTTTTTCTAGGTATCTAGACAACGGTAAAAGGGCCGCAAGTGTGTGATGTGTGCTTTTGTTGTTTTTCTCGTTCCCTGTTCTTTTAATACGGCTGTCACTGGAGATGAAAATTTTGTTATTATTTTGGGATTTGACCATTTTTCTTTAAATTTCGATGACTTTTCTCGATTTTGATTCGGAGCGAAAATTTTTTGAAGAACCAGCTGCCCAACTTTAAAATTATGTTGATTCGGCTGGTTTTTATTGTAATGCCGCCTTCGAATTTGTTGTGCCTTTTCTAAATTTTCCATCACCTGTTCCTTTGTTGGTATTTCGTCCGGATTTAAAATATTTACTAGGTCCCATTGCAGGTCCAGTGGGTTTTTTAATTGGCGTTTTAGGAATACTTCGGCCGGCGAAGCATTTAATGCTGTGTGGTGAGCTGCGTTATAGGCGTAGGTAACAGCATTTACAAATGTATCCCATGTGCTATGTTTTTTTGAATATTGTTTTAACAATGTGCCAATTCCATACTTTATATTTTTAATAGCCCTTTCAGCTGGATTGGACGAAGGGTGATATGGAGATGTGGTGACAGGTTTTATGCCCCATTTCAATGCTAATTGTTTCATGAGTTTTCCAGTGAAATTTCTAGCGTTATCTGATATTAAAAATTTTGGTGGTCCGTATCGTTTCCATAGATTTTCTAAAGATGCCACCGTGTAATTTGCTGTTGCTCTTGGAAGTGGAATTGCTTCCAACCATTTTGAAAATCCATCCAAAATTACCAAACAGAAACGTTTTTTGTTTTTTGATAATGTTAATGGTCCCACAAAATCAATGTATACGTGAGACCATACGTCATCGGGTATTTTGGATGCCATTTGTGCTCCGGTTTTACTGTTGTATTCTTTTTGTTGTTGACAAATTTTACACGTCTGCACGTAGTCTGTCACGTCTTTATAAATAGTTGGCCACCAAAATCGTTTTGTTATGTGGCGATATGTTTTTGTTTTTCCTCCATGAGCTGCCAATTCTAGGTCATGGAAGTAGTATAGTACCATTTGTCGAATTTTCTCCGGCACGTATACACGACGTAATCTATTTTTACCAACTCTCCTACATAAAATACCTTGGTTATTATCAAAGTTTTTTACATCTATTCCGTTTTTAATGTCGCGAATGATGCCTTGACAATATGTATCTTCTTTTTGATGTTTGGCAATATCTATAAAAGACAATGGGATGTTAGTTAGATTATTTAATTGTGTATACGATACCGTCTTTGTTGATGGTACTTCTGTGATGTCTAAACATTCGTTGTTAAACATTCTTGAAAGCGCGTCCGATATGTCATTTGAAATACCGTCGATATGTTGAACTTCAAAATCGTATTCGGCTAATTTTAAAATCCATCTTCCAACTTTTCCGAGCTGTTTGGGATGATTGTACATATACGTTAGAGCAGCGTTATCTGTTTGTAAAATGAAGCGTTTTCCCAATAGGTAGTCCCTAAACTTTTCTAAAGCCCAAACAATGGCCAATGCCTCCCGTTCGTACGTACTTGTTCGTTGTTCTGGTGGTGTTAATTTACGACTTGCAAAAGAAATAGGATGTAGCCCGTCATCGTGATGTTGTAGAATCGTGGCCCCAAGTCCTATATCGCTTGCATCTGTACGTAATATAAACGTTTTATTAAAATCAGGGTACCTAAGTATTGGAGGGGATGTCAACGCTGCTTTGATTTTGTTGATTGCTGCTAGCTCAAGATCTGTTATTTTAAATTTCCTACCCTTTTTCTTCAATTCTTGAAGAGGAGCGATTATTTGCGCCATGTTCGGTACAAATTTTCGAAGATATGATACCAACCCCAAAAATGATCTGAGTTGCTTAATATTTTTAGGTGTATCCATATCTCGTATAGCCGATGTTTTCTCAGGATCTACTTGTACTCCGTCTTTTGAAATGATATGTCCAAGGAATTTTAATGAAGTCATACCAAATTTTGATTTACTGGGATTTGCTGTGATTCCGTTGTATCTAAGACGTTTTAATACTTCTTTAATGTGTTTGATATGCTCTTCCATTGATCTTGAATGAATGAGAATATCATCAAAATATGGTATAACAAATTTGTAGCGTAAATCTCCAAATATATCCGTAATAATTCGATTCAATGACTGACAGCTCACAGCTAAACCAAATGGAACGTAATTGAATGAAAATTGTCCTTGAGGAACGGTGAAAGCTGTGATTGGTTTGGATTCACGTGTCAATGGAATTTGATAGAATGAGCTTTTTAAATCAATTACTGAATATATCTGAGAGCCCTGCAAACCTTGAAATACATCTTCGCTTCGAGGAGTTGGGAAACTGTCAAACTCAATGTGTTTGTTGAGGTGTCGATAATCTACACATAAACGATTAGTTCCATCTTTCTTTTTTATTAAAAAAGCTGGAGCTGCGTAGGGGGATATACATTTTTCTATTATCCCTTCATCCATGAGAGCTTTGATATGATCGTCCATTTCTTTCGCCTTTATTGGGTTCAAAGGGAATGCATTTCGTCGAACTGGAATTTGATCTAAAAGGTTAATTGAATATTTATAATATTTCACTTTACCTATTCGATCTGTGAGGACATCTTGATATTCTTCTAGAACTGATTGAATATCTTGCTTTTCTTTGGGTGACATCGCGGCTTGTTTTTCAAGTATCATGGTTATATTTAGATCATCGTTTTTATTTTCATTGAATGGAATAGCGAGAAAATTATCAAATGAAAATTGTATTTCGCTGTGGACAAAATCTAATTTGGCTCCCATATCTCTTAACGTTGGAGTTCCGATAATTGCATCTGTTGGCAAATTGGGTGCAACCAAAAATTCTATCTTCCATGACAGATGTCGTATTTTCATATATGCTAGTACTGTTTGACGAATGTACATCGTGTTTCCATCTGCCATTTGAACAGTTTTTTGATTTTTAATTATTTTAACTCCTGGTTGTTTTTGTAGTTGCGAAATAAATTTTCTATGAATAAAGTTAGCGTTTGCTCCTGAATCTAAAAGAGTATTTAAAATAACAGATTTGATTTTAATGTTTATGATTGGAAGATTTATTTTTGGAACGATAGTTTTATTATCATTATAATATAATCGGACGAGCTTTTTTAATTTTTTTGTATTTCGACGTTTTAAAACTCGACATTCGTTTGAATCATGTGTGGCACTTTTATGATAAGAACAGTATTTATTTGTTCTCTGTGCAGTATTTTCCAAACGAATGTTGTTTGTGGGTTGTGGGTAATTATTGACCTGATGACTATGAGGGAGTTGTGTTTCATTTTCATACTGTTCGCCATGATGTTGCAGTATTTGAGCCGTTTGTGCTGCTTCCGAAAGTTCTTGAAGCGTTTTAGGAATAGGAATAACATGTAGGTATTTAAATGTATCCTTATTCACATTTGACCATATCAAATATGTCAGTTCCGAATCAGATAGTTCGTAGTTGAGTGACTTCGTTTTTCTTGAAATATCATCTATGTAAGATGTTAAAGACTCGCCCTCACGTTGTTTCCTTTTAATCAATTTTGTGATTTGGTTTTCAAAAATATGCCTCGGAAAAAAATATTTAATTACGCCATCTTTCATTGTGTTCCAATTTTCATGCAATGTGTATTTATTCAACCAGTACGTCCTTAGTCGAGCAGCTGTCTTTATTAATAAAAATTTAAGAAATTGTTTTTGATTTAAGAGCTCGAGTTCTACAGCGTCATCTACCTCCGTGATGAAATCTACAATTTTGTCAGGATTAGTGGCATCACATACCTGTATTCTATCGGTGATTTCATTATGGTTTAATTTGATTTCCATTGTAGATGGTGTCGGAGTACTCATTATCTGTAACATTTGTGCTTGTAACGCTCTTATTGCGTGAAAATTGGCAACTGCTACTTCCATTGCAGGGGTTAATGGCTGTTGATCTGGGATATGCATGGTTTGGGGAGTTTTAAGTTGATCGGCTTGTCTTGGCGAATGAAATTCTTGATCATCCTCGTTATCCGTATTATTTTTGGACTGGCTGCGAGTTTGCATCTTGCTGGTTCCACATTCTTTATCACTCATTATGAATCGATAAAATTTCGATGTTGATTGTAGATCGAATTATTTGTTGCTCTGCTACCATGTAACGTTTCGCTTTTCTTTGCTTGTATTTTATTGCTGTTTTATTTTTTTATATTAATTTAAGTTAAATAAAACAGTGCCACTGAAACATATAATTATGTGGTACTGAACCATTAATAATTTGACAGTTCTATTGGTGTTCAACTGAGCCCTCTATTGCCTCGTACAATATGATCAGTGTGCTTTAAAAAAAGTGACGCCCTTCGCTATCCGTACTAAACTGATTAATTTAACTGGATAAGCGGATAGAATTATGAATATTGTGTAAAGTGTTTAATGAGTGTGTTTGTGGAATTTGTATTCCTCAAGATATACCCGAATTCCGTGGATAGTCTAATGGTGTCGATAGGCGTGTGCTTATTGACACGTAAGTGGACTAATTTGAATTTGACAGTTAATTAACCGACAAATTCAACAATCATATTCAATCGTGAAATATCCAGACTGTAAAATAAAATGTTTGAAAAGAAAATAACCTGAATAAATAAAATGTATGAATTTAAAAAAAAATGTATTTATTGAATAAAATAAACGAAATAATATGGGATATGAAATATAAAATAAAATAAATAATGATTCTTGTTTTATTTTACAATCTAAATTTCTTAAATATAATTGTTCTTGTAATCAACTTACGATGCCAAGTTAGTTATTCCACGTGCAGTCCAGTATTCGTAGAATGTTCTCGCAATTCATGCAAACAGCATACAATTAATTATATTATCCAAATTGTATTTGAATTTGTTAATTCCAATCGTAGACTTGATGAAATTGTTTTAATATTCAAATGTTGAAATTTGTTATAATAGTAATTGCTGTTGTCGGCTCGAATGTCTCGTACGAAGTGGTAGTTGTTTATGCCTTTTCGTATGGCGTATAGTTATTTTGGTTGTTTTTGCCCGCGATTTTTGTTGTTGTAACTTGGTGCAATTAATTACCCTAGAATATGTTTGTATCTAGTGATTTTAGTTATTTTGTTGAAATAATTAATTACACCATCGTTACACGCTAATTTGACGCGGCTCCTGCGTAACGAATTTTTTTGTTGAAGATTGTATTCTATCTTTTACGATTTTCAAAATAGATATTCTTCCCCCGCTCCCAGCAAGCGAATGCATGGGTAGATTTTACTAGTTAAAAATTTAAGTTCTTTATCTCTTTTCGTTTTTGAGTTGTGTTTACGGATGGAAAGTCATAATATGAACACCTATACCAAAATTTTTTTTCTGCGATCAATATATTCAACCGTTCTAAAGTTAGCCATTGTATATATCAAATACAGGGTATAGAAATGACATTATTATATTCATACTCGCTCTGCTCGCAAGGTGCTTGACCCCCTTGACCCCCGAAGTGCTCTTCGGCCTTGGCTCCGCGTCACAGAAAATAACCTTGCATGAATTATAAAAAAAGTTTTTGGGGGGTGTTTTTCTGATTTTCCGGGGGGTTGCAATACAAAAATTGAAGTTTTCCGATTTTTCCCGTCGGTTTCAAGCAATTTCGCGTCAAATGCAAACCGCATATTTCTAGCATGACTAGAAGTGCCTTAGAATTTGTATACATAAGTCAGTGAGTGTGTCAGCTTCACTTAGGGCTATATATTATATTAGATTCAGCTCCAAAAAGATATATACAAAAAGTTTCATATACCATTTCAAAGTCAAGTTTATTGTCCAATGTAATTACTGTTTTTAATGAATTGACAAAAAAAAAATTACTAATATTAACGAATTTTTGAATAAATTTTCATTTCAATAATACTTGTAATATTATTATTACATTCAGTTAGCTGTCCAATTCCCAATGTGTACGTAGTAGTACAATGCTATGTTTTTATGTTTCAAAAAAAAAATGTCAAACTGTGATTTATTTATAAACATTTTGATGTGGAGTCCATTTAGTTCATATCCTACGGGATTAAATTTATATAACAAAATATATTACATGTCCACTTTTAACTTTTATGCATTAATAACTTGAAAAAGTTTACTTTTTTTTTACTCATATCAATTTGTAGTCATAAAAATTTCACTATAAAAAGTGGTATAGGTAGCTCACTAAAAAAATAATGTTCAACTTTTTTTTTTATATTAAAGTACTAAAAACTTTTTCGTTTTCATTTAGCTATAGCTAATATTACATGCCCCAGCAATAAAATTAAACCAATCTGAATCAAAAAATTTCCTTATTCCTTTGTTAATGGTTGAAAAAAAATAATTATGTACTGATTTTTATCTTGAAAAGCTAAAAGATGAAGCAGGAGCTGCTTCATCTTAGCGAATTTCCTTAGAATACATAAATCACTCTCTAGCGGTCATAATTTTAGTGTGATCAAAATGAAATATAATATCTGATATGATTTTAGTATTTGCAAAAATTAAATTTATTAATAGCCAAAATAGAACGATATATAACGATTATAGTTTATAGTTACTTTGCAAACGACAATCAAAATTGACATTTCAAAATTAAAACAAAATTTTAATAAAATAATTTTATAGTTATCTTATAGAAGTTTCTGTGCAAAGGACAAAATCAACACAAATTTTAACCTACTCCAAAAAAAGAAGGAGGATATTCTTTGTTCGACTGTAAAGTAATGTAACAACTAACTGAGTCAAATGTTTGAATACACAGTATATACTGAGTTGTATATCAATGATTGAATTGTTAACAATTCTGCGTATTCGAATTGTTAACAATTCGCTTTCCGCGGAACATTTAATCACAAATTATGAGAAAACTTAATTTATGAAAAAAAATTTCAAACAAAAGTTGTTTATTTTAAAAAGAAGATTTTTTGTTAAAAAGGTTTTTTTTCGGTTTGAAAGATATATATACCTTCCTCCCCCCCCCCCCCCCCACCGAGCGAAGGGAAACACGTTCCAAAGGGTTCAAAGATAAGCAGATTTGCCCAAACATAGTCCAATTTGCCCATTAACGAACTTGACCTTACTTTTTGGCTCTAGAACACATTTCAGCTCGTTATCTCTTTTCTTTCTTGCGTTATCGTGTCCAGACACAATTGATAATTCCAAAAATTTAATTATTGCATTATTAAAAAAATTAATTAATAATTTTATTAATGCACTTTTGAAAAAAAATTTTATTATTTAACGAATTTAATTTGTGCATTTTTTTTAAATTTATTATTAAAACAACTTTTTTATTGCATTTTTCAAAAAATAAATTAATTAATGCACTTTTCAAGGAACTAACAGTTTGAAAAATTTAAGCAATACATTTTTCCAAAAATTGATAATTAAATCAAAAACGAAGTATCAAAAAAATGCACATTTTGCAACTTTGGTTTCAACCTAGTTTCCTTAATTAATAAATAATTAATTAACGGTGCGTCTAATAAAAAAATTCCTCAGGACTTTTCGATCCAAAATCGTACCCTCTACCTACCCTCTTATGGAACTCGACTACTTACGGACACCCTGTACTATTTATATATATATATATATATATATATATAAGTATATATATATATATAAATTTTAACGATAGTGATTTTTGACATCTAGTAGGTAGGATCGATGGATATTTGATGAAACTTTCAAACATTGGTACAAAATCAATAGCTGATTTCCTGTGGAGGAAATTCGCTAATAAACGTTACACAGATTTTTGTATACACTTTATTTATTTATGATCTAAAGTGTATTCCTTTTTGGCGCCTCCACGTTTTCAGTATTGGCTTATGAACACTTACGTTACTCCTGAGTGTATTCGTTTTGAGCGACACGTGGGTCTTGTTTATTCAGAAAAAAAAACTATTTAAAACATTCAAAAATTAAAAAATTCAATGGAATATACTAAAAACAACCTCCGATAATAAACAAACGCTTATACAGTATTCGTTTTGGGAGTTCACGATTCCGATTGGGTGCTCACGATTTTGCTGTCTTGTCTCGATGGATAAAGCTTCTGTAGGCATAGTGTCTATCGTTGAACACGGTTTGTCAGCACATACAACGCCCAGTTTAACACTAAAAGCAACGCTTGATAAAGCTAAAAGCGTGTACGCGCCCAAAACGAATACCTTTTTAAACAAAATAATAAAAAATAGTATCAACATGACTGTTAACGGCCTGTCGCAATAGTGCGACAGGCCGAGTTTAAGGGTTTTTTTCCTGTGTACGTTACCGTGATATTACTGGTCCTTAAATCAAACCAAATTTGACCCCGAAATAACTTTTGAACGAATATATTCACATATTTTTGCGATCATTTTACACAAACGTATGCTTGTATACGTGTTTTACTATTTGTGTGTGTTTGTATGGGTGCATACATTTCTGAGTGTGCACCCATAAATTTTTCTAAGAAATATGGCAATGTCAAAATTAGCATAAGGTATGCATATATTGGTTTTTATATAATAGGTATAAGGATGTAAAGTCATCAATAATTATTTTTGGGCATAATATATTTACTTAAAATATATTAAACTGTATACACACACGATCAAAATCGTTGACTTTAGTGAGTCAAATTTAGATTTGGTGAGTAAATTTTTTTTGCAGGGGATTGTACATTTTATAGGTACATCACTGCTATTCCGGTGACTTTGAAATGACTACCTTTATTAGACAAAGAATACAAGAATAAACAGTTCACGTATTGATAATACATTAATTATATACCGGGTATTTAAGTAATTAAACCAGATATTTGTTATTTCATCTGTTAAAATAAAATATTTTGTATTCTTATAAATACAAAATATTGTTGTCAATTATTTTATTTCATTTTTATGTTCATTTTTAATTTACTACATTGTAAAATGCAGATTTATAGTTTGATACACAGGTTTAGTAAAGTGAAATGCGAGATTTCAATTTCTTTTTTTTCAATGCGTGAAACCCAAAAGTAAAACCAGCCCTTGAAAGAAACATCAAAACTTTCAGAAGTTATCGCATAAGTTTTCTCGTGTTATTAAATAAAATGGGGATTATATTAAAGAATTAAAATCTATGTAAACAATATGTGCAAACAAATCAGAATTTATCCAATCTTTTTGATTATACAAAAATAAAACTAGATATAAAATTTCTTCCTAGAAATAAAATACTTTTTCTATCTTCAGAAGGATGTTACTTATTTACATTATATCCATAAATTATTAATAGTATTGATAATAGGAATGTAGGAGTTTCCCAATATATTTTTGTTGACTTTCTTTTTATAAATAATTCCAATATATACATATATTAATACACACACACACACACACACAGACACACACATATATATATATATATATATATATATATATATATATATATATATATATATATATATATATGTACATATATGTATATATATATGGTGAATTGTACCTGCCGCATATTAGCACACGCCTCCACTTCCTTCCACGATCCTCTCAATCTTCAACAACATCCAATAGAAATCGATAAATTGAAACAAAACGAAGACCACTCGTGATTGGCCAAAGCCATGGTAAACACCAAAGCACTCAAAACAATTGGCGCATAAATAATCAAATCCGGGAACCAGGGTACCGATGGACAACAAATATACGGTGTGGAGTACCAGGGAGACATGTATTAAGAAACAAAAATTCATTATTAGTCTTGCATTAATAAAATGATATTTATATTAAATTATAATTTTAGAGCTCAGTTCATTTAGCCTCCTCTCAGTTAATATTACCTTCTCTTGCTCTAATGTCTCAAGCCTTCTAGATATACTTTTAATTAAGTTCGCTACAACATCTTGGGTGATTACCTCCCATTCCTGGATTAAAGCTATTATGATTTCCTGTGAGCTACCAGGAGGATTAATTCATCTTCTTATACGTTGGACAAGTTTATTCCAGATATGTTCTATTGAATTTCATTCTGTAATTGGTTGTAACCATATATAAATCCGAACTTCTATCGTTTTATGTGCACCCTTCAAAATCGTTTTTCTACTGCTTCTGAGATTGCCCAAAGGCGCCTCATGGTACATAATGTTGCTACTACTGCAGAGACTGTTTTAAAAAGACTTGGTGAAATGAACTTACGACCCAGAAAGCCATCCGTAGTCCAAGCACAAATTTATAAAAATGTAGTTGATATGCAAAAAAATCCCAATGAAAATAATTTAAATGAATTTTTCTAAATGCGCCATTTTTTTGGTATGTAGTATACATATATATATATATATATATATATATATATATATATATATATATATATATATATATATATATATATATATATTCATATATATGTGTGTATGTGTGTATATATTTATATATATGTAGTCTTTTATTTGTACAATATAATATGAATTGGGTTTGTTATTTTCGATTTGCCTCAATAAAACGGATATAATATTCATAAATAGATAAACTTATATTATCGGATAAATATATACACGTATTTGTATAGGTTACTAGTTACAGACATATTGTATTGCATTTGTATATTACATTTGCTGATTTACATATATGATAATAGTAAAATTCATTACAAACTATTATCATTACGTAATGTCTTGCTATTATGATTGTGGGATGGATTTTAATCATTAAAAAAATCTTACACATATAATATATTAGTGTAAAATGCATTTTTAACAATTTGCTGTTGAAAACCGGTTTGCTTTTATTATAGAACAAATACATGTATGCACATACACAACGCATAGATATGTTCACTATTCATATATAAAAATAAATGTGATGAAATATTTAAGTACGAAGTTAGGTACGACGTTTACAAGCTTCTAATGAGAGAGAGTGAGAGAGAATGATTACTTTGCTATTAATTATCTCGCGTTCTAAATGGGATTTATTAGAAAACGTTATTTGTAGCCTGTGAAAAAAATGAGCAAAATCGATCGAAAAGTGGTTTCATGCTGGAACATCCTTAAGTTTCAAGATTAGATTTTTACAGTATTATAACGTTCTATTGAGTGGCCATACCGGTAAAAGTTATGCCACTTAATATTTAGTTTTAGACCTCAACAATCAAATTACATCATAGGTGCACCAAAATAAAAATATTACGCACCAAACTGCTGTGATTCTCTTCAATATGAAAAACTATGCTCTTTTAATGTATTTTTACCACGACACTAAACTTAGATCTATTCACATACACCCGACTAGCAGCGCGGCATGTCGGACCGTCTCAACCATATTTTGTCAATTTTTTTACAGTCGCAACACAATTGTTGTTCTATAGGTTGTTTCTGTTTAACTGAAAAAAGGAAAAGGCTAGTGTACGAACAACACCCAGGAACGATTAGGCAGTTAGTTGTACTACATAATGTTGCATCATCTATGCTGGACAGAATACATAATAGATCGTCTTTGTTGGACAAAGTATGCCTTCTCTACCCAGTCTCTGATGGCGAGAGATCTTGGCGTACAATATCCCAGATTTGTTCCGTCTTCGGGTATATGTTAATTAAAATGGCACAAAAATATTATTCAACAGAATTGGTTATGTACCTATTAAAAAATCATCCATTGTATCAAATCGTGCTTTCATGCAATTCATCAAAATATTCTCATTACAAACGAAAACACCTGTTCTTGTGAGTTCAGTTCGATACAGTTGTGATTGTTCTAATATAATTGTACTTATAATTTTCGTTTGAAAGTGTTTCTATTATTATATAAAATGTAGTGGAAAACTGAATGAGTTTGTTTAACTTTACATTAGGTATCGTATTTTTCAAATGATGTTTTCAAATAATTTCACTGCAATTCTTGAGTGCTCAAATTTATTTTTAATGACACGCCTAGACACTAGTAAATAGTAGTATTACTTCAAGACAATATTTATTAGTTTTGTTGTGTGAATATTATTTTCGGTCACATTATATCGTTGACATTATACACTATTCACATGTAAATTTGGCAATTTTCTAGAAAATAATGTAATTATAATTAATAGAAAATAAAATGCTTGATTAAAAAATGCTGAAAGGGGATGAGGTGATGTAAATCTAGCAAAAATAACCAGTTTAAAGCTAAATATACCGTTAACTGATTCATGTTCTGAAAAAGTGTTCATGTCGTAACCCTCAATAGTTTATAAAGATCAATTCAACTGTATTCTACACGAAATACGATTCACGGGTATGTGAATTAAAAAAATTCACCCTCATTGAGGAAAAGTCCCCAAAAAAAATTCCTTTTTTATATTTTATTTTATATTATTTTAGAAGTGGATAAATGTGTTTCTAATTTTAGCTCTATAGAAAATGTCAAGTCTACGAGTTAAATGGCATATCGACAGGCCGAAACGGTTAAACTGTAACGGTTCTTGGTTCCTGATGCGGAACTCTAAAACCTAGAAACCTAGAATATAACATTAGTGAATATCAGTAATTAAAACAATATTTAATAGTACTTTATTATCTATTGAATATCAATAATTAAAATTATACTTAATAAGTTTAATATTAGCACTATCAATATATTTATAAAACAATATATATGTCTCACTGTAGGAAAATACTAGAAGTAAGGGGAACATTCTGCAATCGTACACTTTAACATTTTAATTGCTACAAATCCGTTGATGCATTTGACCTTGACCTCCCAATGCGTCAACCACAATATGATTCAAATATTCGTGTCTCTAATGAGAGCATAGTGGGGATGACCGTTGAACCATGTCCTCATACTAACCCTCATGCAAGCATGGGGATTTGAACTGTTGGGAAGCCTAGGATGGTTCGAAATGCTAGTCAATTACACAGCTGTTTGAAATTAAACAAAAATTATTTAGCAGTTAAAGGCTGAAATCTCCCATTTCCTTCTTCTAGTGATACCGCGAGAGACTAGAGGAAATCGACGAGACGAGAATCAGTCAGCGAGAGACGAGACGAAAATTTGAATCCTGATAAATATTCGAAAACAAGACTGTAAAACGAGACGAGAGAAGACAATAGAAAATTCAATTCAATACAAGAGATATGCTATTATCGTCTTGTGGCATCACTAGATTATTGGGTTGTAGGTCTCGAGTAGGTTCTTTTGGTTTGAAACTAGGAACATTCTAAACGTGGTGTGTTGTTTTCCATTCTCTTAAGTCCTGCTGTCCGCTATTTTACTCCCTTTATACCCTTTATAAAATATACAAATAATAATAATGAAATGTCAACTCTGCATTAGCTTACTAAGAATTTTAGAGTTTTATCTAGCTAATTGATTTTTTATTAATCTATTAATTTCATTTAATTCATTTATTCATTTATTTATTTGTTATTATTTTTGAATAATATTGATGGTTTTACCTATGCAAAGTTCACAGGCAAGTTATTTTAAAAATCAAACATTTTTTTTAAATCAAGTTATTGCATATTAAAAACATAAGTTATTGTATTTAATCTTACCAGTCAAAAACTGGTAATTTATCAAATATGCGTGGTTTTTGTGTGGTATCATTTGCATATAGATAGGTAGATCCTTGATTCTGCGGCCTCTGAGACCTTGGGCTCACTTAAAAGGGTCTACCAAGTCTTTCTGTCCTACACTTTGGCCTCCATTAGCTTCCAGTTGCCAGATCCAATTCGGCGTTGATCCAGAATAACAGCGTCCAATCATCGTAGTCTTGATCATCCTACTTATCATGAGTCTTCTGGGTTGTTGTTTTAGATCTTCCTTGTATTTCTTTTATTTGGCATTCTTTCCATATGTCCCACCCACGGAGTCTCCCTTTTCTTATTTCAGTAACAATGTCCATGTTCCCAAACAGGTCCTGCAATTCGATGTTTGTTCTTATCCTCCATACTCCATTGTTACACATGAGTCCATAGATTTTTCTTAAGATTCTTCTTTCTCATACTTCTAGACTTTTCCACTCCTTAGCCGTTTGACACCAACTTTCAGAACCATACATTACTACAGGCCTTATTATAGTATCATATATTGTCATTTTGGTTGTTTTTGAGACGACTTGGACATATTTATAAGGAAGTAAAAATATATGTTACCAGCTGTGATTCCAAGCTTTTATTTCTAAGGAATAGGGAATATGCATGAAAATTTTTTTTCACATTTATTTTCAGAATATGAAAATACTGTTAATACTGTAATAATATTTAAAAACGAAATTAAAATCCGACAAATATCAAGGAAGCTATAAGCTTTTAAAGATTATTATCTGCCTCTTTCTTGCAAAAATACTAAAAACGGAGTTTTACGTGTATTTTAAATGGTGAAAGTGTAATATGACGTCACATAACATATCAAGAGGGCTATAACCCTCTTTGTCTAATCGGGAATTTCAATCATTCATATCTCGCTTATTTTTAAAGTTATTTAAAAAGTAATTTTACCTTGATATTTGTCAAGTAAACATGCTTCAATTGAAGTGAAAAAAAATTCACATGCATATTCCCTATTATCATTGTTTTCATCAACAACAACTACAAGGTATTCTTTGCATATATAAGCTTTGATTTAGTGAAAGGTGTAGTTAGAGTTAAATCATAAAATATTTAATGGTAAATAGAATAACGATGTATTCACAAACATGACAGCGGAATACACTTGATGTTCGTATTACTATTCCCAATTACACTGCCTTCTGATTGCATCTATTTCCTGAGGTTTTATTATTCAACCAAACTACCTACCTACGACGACTACAACACAATTCTCTGATAGTCTCATTTCTATTACAATACTATTACCATACATATCTATCTACTACTACTACTACTATGGTTAGTACTCTTCTATTATGGCAATATAAGAAGAGAGTTGGGTGTGTGTGGAGCGGAGGGGGGAGGGGTTATAAAACCTCAGCTACATCATTTACAACACAAACTCATTATAGAAGTTAAAACCGCGGTAACAAAAGATATGCGGCATTTAAACTGTTATATTATAATACATAGATATATAGGTATATGTGTACACGTGTAGACAGACATCTACATTATCGACCGTATACACTATTAAATATATAAATGTAACTTATATATTCAATAATAATAATTATTGTTATAAGTGACCTAATTTTTTTCATGGTACATTGAATTATATATTCTACACTGCTGACTGATTCTATCGGACAACAATTTTGATTAATGAATATTACATGATTTAGACATTAGTTAGTATTTAATAATGCAAAATATTTTCATTATGAATATAATTAACGATAAAGTATAGAATGAAATTATACTGTTCGGTAAATCATTAAGTATATGGTGGATTAATCTATATACATAGAGAGACATTTGGTTTCAGGGTTAAAAGCTTTACTCGATTATAGTGCAGAAAGTCCTTGCTATGATTTCTAAATGAAATTATACTGTTTACAAGTTTAGCTTCAAAAGTATCTACTAATAAGAGAGAAGATAGTGGGTACGTTTACCGAACACGATGCGCTTTAAAGCGCTTCGAAACGCATTGAGTTTTTCTGTCCAGCGAATGTGTATTGATTTTGTTTAGTGAGTGCGTCAGTGAGGGTAAAAGTGTGTCGATGCTCATCAGTGAGACCCATGGACAATCGGAACGCTTACTCAAGGACTGTCCAAAATTGCTTATAAAGAATGTATATGTACAAAGTTAGTTGTAACGTAGGTTATATTTCGTAGGAAATATTTATATCACTTAATTCTCCTAAACGGTATCAAGTGACGTATGAAAGAACTTACAAAAACATAAAATTCATCACGTAGGAACTAGAAGTAGACTAAGCAAATTTTCTTAGAGGAAGCAATTGAGGGCCTTGATGCAAAAATCAGTTAGTGCAGACATACAAATTTTTGGTGAGAGCCAAATGATATTATTAAATAAGACACCAGATAAGTAAACCAATAGGCTTCAAATAAATCAGCAAACTCATTCAAATTAAACTTTTAATTACATTCAGTTCGGACATACCCGGTTTGTGCATCAATCTTTTAACACGGTACCCGGTTTCTATTGACCGTTGATGATGTAGCCTTTCATACACTATTTACCACACAGTAGAAGACTGATGTTACATTTGTGCCCGGTTCTTGCACCAAACGAAACAGATATATTGTCCACAGGCAAAAATGCAAAAAAATGGAAATTTTGGATTTACCTGAACCAAGGTCCTCAATTATAAGGACTATTAAATGGAGTTACCAAGATTATATGGCAATATTCATAATTATGGGTAATATGTGTACGTTCATTTCTGAGAACCATAGAGCTACAATTTTATTTTCGACAAACTTTATCATTTTACTAATTCTGAGAGGAAATCGAGAGAAAAGCAAGCAATAGTTAAATTTTCTCAATAAAGTTCGCTAAAAAAACGGACTGTGTAGCATTGAAATCTAACCCGATCAACACCGATATCAGGAGAGTCTCAGGTGCACATTTATGCGAAAGTGACTTTAGTCTGTGAGATTGAATCGTACCACTTAAGTCAGTTTCGTACTATGAAAACTAGTTATCGAGATTTAAAACCACCTAGTTACTAAACGAAGAATTGGTAAAGAATTAGTAAATCGATTAGTAGATTGTATGTACAGTCCGTCGAGTATTTTTTGTCGAGTACTTTATTCGAATTATTTAATATTGATTTTTTTTTAAAGTTTCGTAACAAAAAATTTAATTTAAAAATGGTTCTGGAACGATTAACTAATGGGTCTCTCAATAAGGGTGCTTGATTTTTAATTGTAACTGAACCAAGTTGTGTGTGAGATATTCACTCAATTTTTTTTTTTTTTTTAATTTGATAAAATATTTTATGGCATTAAGTGTGAATATAACGTCATTCAAATATCTGCCACGGCTTTGCTTAGTGGCACGTATTCGGGAGGTCCAATTTTCTTTGACTTTGTCGCATAAATCTAGCTTAATTTGTGGATGGCGTTCGTCATATTTGAGGGCATCAATTATTTGCAGTTTATTCGCATAGACCTGCCATTTAAAATAGCCCCAAAGGAAGAAGTCTAAAGATGTTTTATCGTACAATCTCGGTGGCCAATTCACATCGACGCCACGAGAGATAACCATTCCCTCAAACCGTTCGTGTAGAATGATCGTTGTGCGAACGCTGTATGGCACATAGTGCCGTTCTTCTTACTTTTCTTACTTTTCACAAAAGGATGAAACAACTGATTGGTTTAGCTGATGTTAGCATAAATAATAATAATAGATACAAATGTTTCAGATTGATTTGACGAATTAGAGCGTGGTACTCACATATACATACTATCGTTCAATTCTTGTTAAGATAGTTCAATTGTAAACTAATTTTTCTTAAAAATTTGCTGAAAAGGAAATATGAAATTAACGCAGCCCAGTGTCCTTAATTTAGTTTTTTTAATCAAATTTCCCAAACGACTGTGAAGTGAGATATTATACAATTAGTTGAGGTTTATAACATGCAAGGTATATGTAAACGATTCACGCATACCGTTTTTTTTTTATTTCTAGAAAACGTTTCTATACTTTTCTTTCAATAGCAAATATAAAGTTGATCGCAAAAAATCTATTTAAAAACAAGTGAAAATAACAACTAACTGAGTTATTTGCTTAAATAACCGGTATAATGAGTTTATGAAAAAAAGCTTTAAACAAAAGTTGCTTATTTTAAAAATTGGAAATTTTTGTTTTATCTCTTACGGTTTCAAAGATGGATAGTTTTGTAGAATTTTGCCCAAACATGGCTTGATTTTTCCTCTTTAGCTTTAGAACACACACACTAAATTTCAGCTCGTGATCTCTTTTCGTTTTTGAGTTATTGTGTCCACAGACAGACAGGCGGACGGATATTTTGAAATGGACGAATAAGGACATTTATATACACCTCTCAAACACTTATTTCTGCGATCAATATTATCAAGCGTTACTAATCCGGGACTAAACTTAATATGCTCTTATATATACCCTCTTATTTAGGTATTTCAATTTAAAAGACTATAATATACAGTAATTCTAAAGAACTTTTCGGCAAGAACATATATATATATATATATATATATATATATATATATATATATATATATATATATATATATATATATATATAAATATATATAATGTTTTAAAATATAATAATCACATTTATTAGAAAAATTGTTACACGTATGCCACACTTACATTGATATAACAGGTATAGAACACTTATGATTATAGCATGACGATCAATAAGGTTAAGTTATTAGCGAATTGAATATAAAACGCAAATCGACTTCCAATTATAACTAGAACGATACTGTGAATATTTATATTTTTATTGAAAAATAATGTACTTGTTAAAATTAAAAACAAAACTTCTGTCTTTAACTAAAACTTTATTCGTCTACTGTTTTAAGAGTCTTCTTTTATTGCACCATCAAAATATGAAATAGTTCAAATATTTACAAAATATTATTATTTATTGTGAAATTTTGTCGCCCCCTAAAGGTGCCGGCCCTGCCACCCCCACTACGCTACGCCACTGTGTAAATATCATACACAACGGGTATAAAAATACAACATATCCTGCGAATTTTGAAAAAAAATCTAAATATTTTAAATTGTGAAGTTGTAGTTGCGAAAATAATTAATAAACATTTACAGCTCAAGTCTACCATAATAAACACAATGCACATTGAATAACAAATGTTAAAACACTATAAATGTTATACTAAGTATAATAGTTTGCAGTACTTGGAAACTGGGAGGTTATGGGTTCGAATCCCGACATCGGCAGTTTTTCAATTACATAAAAAAAAAGGGGGCGGCTGATTGACTAAATTGTCGGCGTATGGACAAGAACGAAGTAACCAGCTATGCTTGAGAAGGTTTTCTGCAGTTTCCTTCACGAACTCCAGATGAATATCGGCATAGTTCCTATCATAGTCAGCTGCAGCCGTATATCCTACCAATTCCTAGTCTACTCACAAATTCCTTCCACTCCACTCACATCCTCACATCCTAAGGCATCACAATGGACCTTATGGTCGAAGTGTAGCCCGTCCAGGACAGCCTTTACAATCTAACATCTATACTAAGTATGCTAAATTGGCATATATTTTCTCATTTGAGGTATACATTTTTTAGGCTACGTTAGGCTGATTGGAAACATTTTTTAATTGGTTGGTATATGTATTTACTTCTATGTATGCAGAATATATAGCGATGCTGGAAATTGATATTAAAATTTGCACATTGGTGAGTCTGTATCTATGTATGTATGAATGTGTGTTTAGATTCACCTGCGTGTGTGAACAAGAAATCTCAAGCTAATGTTTTCTTCTTAATGTTTTTGATAATTTTGAGAATTTCTTGTAAAACGATTCCGACACTTTTCGTTAAACTTTGTACCATAATAACACTTCTTCACGCCTAATTTAAGGAATTTTTTCTTCACTTAAACAATTCAGTAAATTTCAATTAATGAACCGTTAATAAATCGAAATGTAGTCAAATTTGTTATAACGCCAAAAATGGGAAACACAAAATTTGAATAATGATTGGGTCTTTCCTATAGTTTTATTTTATGTTCAATCTCTTCAGTATCGACTCTAAGACCTACAAAAGTATATGCTTCGCCCATCAACAAAATCTCTAGTTACAATAATTAACGCGATTGTTATGTATATACAGCACATATGTGTATACACAGCACATTTAAAACAGCCATTATCTGACGGTTTGTAACAAAACAGCAAACTCTTACAAGTCATTTTCTCTTTGGCGCCAGACGTTAAACTAGACATATATTACAATTGTTGATATACATATTTTATCTCATTCTATTACATATACTATTTGTTATTTCATTTATTAATATTGACTATACAAGGATCTTCAAAAATGTGCATGACCCGTTTAAATCATTTTTGGAAATTAAATTGTTATTTATACTCGTAATTAATGTTATTCAGATTTTTAATTAACGTTATACTTACTTAACAATACACCCAATTACTACACGAAATTTTCAAAAATGTTAAAATTATTCCGAATCGATTTGCAGTGAATTCATTATTTTTAGGAATAGTTAATAGTTAATTAAATTAATCTAATATGAATAAGTGAAAATAACAACTAACTGCGTTGATTTCATAAATACCCAATCTATATTAATGAAAAATGTCTATTTTAAAAAACGGGACATTTTTTCTCTTTAGATTTTTATATTATCTCATGGTTTCAAATTGGGTATACTCCCTTCACCCCTCCTGGCCATGGAATGCATTTTCCTGTTTGGGCCATTCATGAACTATAACTTTTCAGTTCTTTAACTTTTCAGGTCGTTACATCTTTTCGTTTTTGAGTCACCGTGTTCAATGGACTTGCGAAAATGGACTTACTATGGTATTTCATAAACACCTATTTGCGATCAATCTTTTCAGCTAGTAAAAAGTCGGGACTAAACTTAATATTTCCGTGTATATATTATCTATACCGGATTTAAAAAGCTGTTAGCAATTTTATAAGAAACTACCATATACACGCGGTTTCACTCACGTTTTATTGTTATATCTCCTGTTCCGGATATAATATATCCATATTTTAATACTAAAAACTTCAATGCAATTTCCCATCGCATCCACTACTTTAAATATTTATCAACACTTCCACCATACTTTAATTTCAGCGAATATTTTTTAATTTTATCTCTCATACGGAGATAAAATACATATCAGTTTTCAAGTCTAATCACAAGCGTTTAAATAAAAAATTTTTTTTTAAATCAGTCACCTAGCTTTTTTAGTATGTGGTGCTCGATCAAACAAATAAACAGACATTTTGAATTTTATAATAGTAGGACACATGATGCAACAACCAATGAACAAATAAAATCAATCAATACAATTGCAACAAACTTTTATAAGAAAATCTTATGTGTGCCAAAATGAACACCAAACTCAGCAATATATATCGAATTGGGTTCCAGACCCATTTAACCCAGACCGAATGCCATAAATTATCATGTAAGTGTGCTTGATAGTGCGAAAAAGCTCCAGCAATCATGCTTACTTTGTCGAAAAAATTGGTTTGATGAACAAATGACAAGATACCAATTGGGTGATAACTGCAGTAAATTGATGGTCAAGAAACAAATCAAAGAATATTCGCTGCGGTCGTCACTCGATGATATTTAAAAAAAAGAAAGTCTAAGCTTATTCTATAGGCTTAGGCATTATGAGCATGGTGCAAGAGATCTGAGTGAGTGCGGAAGAGAAGGAAAGAGAACGATGGCAACTTCCTGGCTATTTAAACGGTATTTAAACGGTTGGGCACTTGATACAGGAATGTCCGGGAACATCAGGCCCAGTTAGGGATAAATTGAGCAATATGTCTGCAGTACAAATGCTAAATAATTATGATCCAAGTGATGTAAAAGACATTGTGAAATACCTTACACTAATTTATAGTCGAAGAAAGCCAACGATTTAGTGAACCCAAGATGTGTCTTCAAAATCTATGAAATAGTTTTATTTATTAGTAAATTTACTATTTTTATTCATTACACATCATTTTTATATGAATCATTGTTTTATTTTCAATAATTTATCTTTAGTTTTAATTTTTTATTGAATTCCAATATTGTTTAATTTAAAATGCGATACTAAGTTGATTTGTTTATATATATATATATATATATATATATATATATATATATATATATATATATATATATATATATATATATATATATATATATATATATTTATATAAATATCAAATAAATAAATAAATAAATAAATAAAATAATAGTAGAGAAGACAACCTGTGGATTCGGATTATACCAACTTTAGAATTAAAAGAACAATATTACATTACGAATCATTAAATTCATTATTACCATTGTTTTTCGAAGAAAAAGCGAAAAAAATATTCATTTTTTAAATATCTTGTTTATGCCTTCGTATATTATACTGAAAGAAATTTCTATGTTTCAAGTAATTTGAACTTTACAATTGTGTATACAATATATTTTATACACATATATATATATATACATATATATATATATATATATATATATATATATATATGTATATATATATGTATATATATATATATATATATATATATATATAACCTCTAATTTAAAATAATTGATGATAAAAAACACATGAGTAATAAACAATTATTATAAGGGTATATTTCAAAATACTCCCTACTAAATCTTGTAAATTCACATTACAGTGAGTATTCACAAAGATTATGGTAATTCATAAGTTTTAATATGAGTTTGTGTAATTTGTCACGTTTCTATTTTGTAACTGGAAAACTAAAATAACAAAATATTTAATGAACATATAAACGACCTAAAACTTTGTGTCGTCCTAAGTTATTATGTCAACCAACGATAGTCTTAAAAGATTTCGTCCATACGAATGAATATTCAATATCAATCCTAATTAATATTTTCCTATACATTGTATTTATGCTAGTCCAAACTATTTGGAGAAAACTACAGGAGATGATGTGAGAAAGCGTAAATTTTATTTTCGACTCCAGAAAAGTCGCCAATCAAATGCACCCTTTTTAGCTGCGTCAACTTAGCGAATTTCCTTAGAATACATAAATCACTCTCTAGCGGTCAGAATTTTAGTGTGATCAAAATGAAATATCATATCTGGTATGATTTTAGTATTTGAAAAATTTAAATTTATTAATCGCCAAAATACAACCATATACAAAGATTAATAATAGTGTGCTGTTGTAGTTTAAAGTTACTATAGAAACGACAATCAAAATTGACATTTCAAAATTGAAACAAAATTTTAATAAAATAATTTTATAGTTATTTTTTAGAAGTAAGCTTAAGTAGAAATTAGAAAATCAACAAAAATTTTAACCGACTCCAAAAAAAGGAGGAGATTCTATGTTCGACTATATATATATATTTTTTTAAATATCTCCGTCAATTGTGGATCGATTTTCTAAATTCTTGTTTTATGAAAGAATATACTCTCGAGGTGGTCCCATTGTCATCAAGTCATAATCTGACGAGAAGATCCCTTCAAACCGATCAGTAGGTAGCACGTCATACCAATAATAATATTTTATTACAAGTAATGTAACAACTAACTGAGTTAATTGTTTGAATACCCAGTACGTACTGAGTTGTATATTAATGATTGAATTGTTAACAATTCTGCATATTCGAGTTATTAACAATTCGCTTTCCGAAGAACATTTAATCACAAATTATGAGAAAACTACTAAATTTTTGTTCTCATACGGTTTCAAAGATAGGCAGTTTTGCACATTTTGCCCAAATATGATCCAATTTTGCCCATTCACGTTCTTGGCCTTACTTTTAACTTTAGAGTATCTCCTTTCGTTTTTGAGTTATCATGTTGACGAACAGGCACATTTGCGGAAATGGGCTAAGTATGTCGTTTAATTCACATATTCCAAAATTTTTCTTCTGCGATCAATATTGCCAAGCGTTACAAAAACGTAACTAAATTTAATATACCCGGGGATATATTATATACCGGATAAACATCAGTTTTGTTTCAAAAATTTATCTCAAAAATCTTAACAAACAAATATTTCTCATAATATATGGGTGTTTTGTATTCGTTATATAATTTTATGTTTGTCCTTTTGGTTGAACGTACATCAGAATAATACTTAAATTGAAATCAATAATATAACAACTAGGAACTTTATCTAAATATTATTCAAGAAAATAATAAACTAAAGAAAACCAAATTAAATTTTATTGTATAAGATATTCTAAATGTTTATACGCAGACGTATAACTAATAAATGACTCCAGCAAATTTCACAGCAATAGAATATTCGGAATTTTGAATGTCCAGGCTATCAACCATAGCTTACGCTTTCATAAAAAGATAAAACTACAAACCAAAAGCGTATAGACATATAACTTTTAGATGGGACTAACACAAACAGTTGAAAACGAATAAAATTCCTTAAATTTTGCGTACCCGCGATATATAAATCAATAAATAAACAGTTGAATTTAAAACTAAGTGAGTTAATTGTTTAAATATCCGGCCTATACTATCAATGGGAGAACACTTTATTTTACTTTATACTCACGCGAAAGTTTATCAAAATACAAAATAATGTATCCAATTTCTGGTGTTCAAAAAAGAAACCAGTTTTAGTGTGCAGTTTAATCTTTATATAAAAGAGAAATTTGTTGTGTTTGTCGGATTTGTTTGAAGAAAACTATAGGAGATAGCGAAATAATGATAAGAGAAGACCCCAGAAAAGTGCAATTGATCTTTAATGTAGTTTATAGTGTCATGGTATCTTGGCTCTCTTTAGCTTCCAAAGGAAGAATAAAAAGAGCTGTAGAACCCATAGCAAATTTCGATACTCGAAAATTCGCAAAAAATATTAGCAAAATAGCACAAGATATTAGTAAAGGTTTACTAAATATATCTCAATTAAAACAACACGCACTTAAAAGAAACGAGAGAAAATAAAAACAAAAACTTGATTCTATTTCTCTTTATAATACAATACAACAATATTAATTTTAAACTGACTTGATTGAACCTCAATATTAAACCTTGATCTTAATTGATCGAATGTCAAATTCAAACTGAATTAAACTGTATAACTGTTAATTTAGAACTGACTTTGAACTGGTGACATTGCTTTGTATAGTACCGTGGATTCTCCTAAAAGAATGCTTGTTTAAACTAATCGAGAATATTGTTTTTGAAAACCTTTTTTGTTATATAAATTCTGAGAACGAATAACTAGTTTCCCAACAACCACGGACGCATTCAGAGGGGTCAATAATTGATAAAATTATATTAAAAATTATTTTGGTTCGACTGCGATACGAATCAAGTATAGATTTGATACTCCTCTCTAGGATGCCCATTTAGCACGCTTAAATACCTACATTAACAAAATTTTGGAAATAAATTATTTATCAATAAATTTAAAATATAAAACAACTTAGGAAAAAATAATTATTTGACATAAATTAACTAAAATAAATATGATTACTCTTTCGTTGCACACAACAGTCAGCCATTTTTAAACCCCACCCTCAGGTCAGCTCTCAACAGCGTAAACAAGTATATACTCGTACATACATGTGTGTTTTTGAAAAAAAAATCTAAAAGGATAATTACATATGTGTGAGCTCAAACTGTAACAAAACCATTTAATTTCAAGTGGTTTATTAATAAAAAATTGTTTGCCTTAAAACTTTTCAGATTCAATGATGGGTATTCTATCAGGAGATGTATATTCCATGTCTCCTGGGGATGCATGAACGAATTTTTCTCTAGAAAGCACACGTACAAGATGAAAAACAGGGGTTCCCATTTTAAAAGCACAGCTAACCTTAACAATCAAGGTAAAAATCAAGGTCATCCTACTATGGTCAACCTATGTCACCCTTCCAACAAAATCCTTCCCTTTTTACTCAGGTCATTTTTCAATGAGGCTTGTAGAGACACTAAAAGGCCCAAAATGGCTTGTATATAAAGAAATATTGGGCAGTCAAATAAGTGGTGTAAAAGTTATGTATTTCAACCAAAGCCAAACTATATGAAATGTCCCTGTACATCCGTCCTTATGATTGATTACTCACACCAAACATTCCATACATCGGCTCTTGGACTATAAATAAAAATTATGAAAGGTGCGCAATTTATCAGTTCAAAAACTATAGCATTGTATTCAAAATATGTACTGCATCATATTGTAAATTGTGTTAATTGATGCAGATCCTTAGGGTCATAACAAATTCCAACGAATATAAAATACAAAATTTACGAATTATCACAACATTTATAGTTATTATACGAGTACACAAAATTATCGGAAACAATATACTGTCAAATATTTGTTTATTATGTGAATGATAATTTTATTTTGCTAATTTAATAACAAGCAAATTATTTTCGTAGTGTCCGAACTACATACTAATAATAATAATAATTATAAATAGCAACAAATAAAATTTTAATTACATTTTACAACTTCAACTATGTATTTTATAGAAAAATTTTATATCAATTATACTATTTAGGAAGGGAATTTTTATATCCTGTTAATTTACATTAATTATTTCATAATTTCCTGCCTAATGAAGAATCATGTTTTATAATTAAAAGGTTTAATTACTATTTATATGTATATTTTTACGATTCTCTTCAATATACACAACCTGTTAAAATATACAGGTTACTCATAAAGTATTTAGTAAAATTATTGTACGAATTAAATAAGCACTGATTAGAGACTCCAAATTTTATCTTAACCTCGCCCTTCAATGAAATTTCAGAGAAAAGTTGTTTTTTTGATGGAGGACTAAACTACGAAAGACTTGAAAAAGATCCAAAAGATCCTGTAGAGGTTAGGAGGTTAATTACCATAGGACAGGAATCAGCAATGTATAAAATCGATCGAAAAATTATCAGGACCAAGTAATGTATAACAACTAACTGAGTTAATTGTTTGAATACCCAGTATATACAGAGTTTATGAAAAAAAATTCAGATAAAAGTGGTTTATTTTATATTAAAAAGAAAAAGATTTTTTGTTATAAAATTTTTGTTATATTTCTTACGGTTTCAAAGATAGGCAGATTTGCCCATTTTGCCCAAACATGGTCCGATTTTACCCATTTACTAACTTGATCTTACTTTCATTAATAAACATTCAGCTCCTTATCTTTTCTCGTTCTTGAGTTATCGTGTCCACAGACAGACAGACGGACGGACGGACGGACATGCGGAAATGGACTAATTAGGTAATTTTATTAACACCTATAGCAAAAATTTTTTTCTGCCATTAATATTTTCAAGCGTTACAGCCGTGACTAAATTAATATACCTTGTATATTTACAATATAGTGGGTATAAAAATTTTGTGACTTCTAGATATTCTAGAATTTGATACCGCGTAAATGTGAAGGAAAGAATATACGTTCTAAGAAAGTACAATGTAATGCCACACAAAGTTCCAAATATTCAAAAATTAAACTTGGCATATTTTTCTTGCACATTGCCGTAGTCCATCTCAGATAGTGTACCTCGGCATGGCGACAGGATCGAACGACTTTCAAATTATCTTTTTTTTTTCAATTTGGAGGCTTACAATGACATTCAAAATTACTTATTTTAGATTTTCAACGGATGATTCCTCCCTGTTTATGTACAAGATCTGCATTCTGTAATGTAAAACATTGCCAAAATTAAACAATTCAAAATCCTACAATAACTCTTGATTTATACCCTTCAGTTTAACGAGATTTCTTCTAAACTAAATAACCATAAAAATATTCAATCGTATTCAATTCACAAATGTTTTATCTGTACTTTTAATTTGAAAATTTTTATTCAATAGTCTGAAAAAAAAATTATCGTGGATGATTCCGTTACAGAAATAATTAAATTATAACATAACAGAAGTTTCCAACCGAACAAGGAAATGTTGTTTTTCCCTGGCACTGCAGCGCAGCTGCTACTGTACTACGTGGAAAATTGTCAAAAAACATACACAATTAGAAATAAATAAAACAAGTGAAAAAAGCAACTAACTGAAAAAAAAATATGTATGTAAAAAAACTGACAATCTGTTATAAAAAAATGCACAAAAAATTAGTAGGTCGTTTAGTAGGTCTACCCATATTTAGACAAATAAAATCAGTTTTAGAACTTCAAAGTCACTAAAAAGCGAGAAATAAACCATATTTTGACAAAATGGAAACCCGACTACAAAAATCAAATATTCTATAACAAAAAATGCACTAAAAAGTAAAAAAATAATTGCATATTCTTGTGCCAATTTTAGTTCTAAGCAAAAATTTTTAAATATATATGTACAATTATTGTTATTTTTGGAGGCGGTGTCCAAAAGTTATGTAAATTTCTCTATGCTGACACCGCCTCCAAAAATAACAATTATTGTACATATATATTTAAAAATTTTTGTTTAGTAGAACTAAAATTAGCACAAGAATATGCAATTATTTTTTTACTTTTTAGTTCATTTTTTGTTATATAATATTTGATTTTTGTAGTCGGGTTCCCATTTTGTCAAAATATGGTTTTTTCGGTATCACAACGGACTCTATGCTTCAAGTGTGTTACTCCCCAGGACAGCCACTTTAACCTAATGTAACCTAACCTAGTACTTCGTAGGTACCTACTGGACTAAATTGTGATACTATGTATCTTATTAATTATGATTAGCTTTTTATGAAATAGTAGTTAGAAACTAAATGACCTAATTTAAAGTTCAATAATAACCGTTGTAATTGTGGTTTTACGTGTATAACATTACATGACAATAATAATAATAATACTATCATCATCAGGAAATACTTTGATATATTACATTGAAATTTATATTAAATCCAATCTTGTTTACATAACACAATAGTTTATACATAAAAGACACTCTATACGGCAATAAAAGTTTTATAACGATCTGTCATCGTTAAATATACGATAGTAAAAGCTGTAAGTATTTCGTCAATCTTTATAATGACTATACTATACTATCTCAGTTGTCGCCAAAAATGATAAAAATATACGCACACAAAAAAAATATATTGGGTTTATATATGAACAAAACGAAACAATAATGTAGTTAACTACTTTTGAAAAATACTATATTTTTAACCCGACTTCAAAAAGGAGGATGGTTCTCAATTCGTCTGTTTTTGGAGGCGGTGTCCAAAAGTTATGTGAATTTCGCTATGCTGACACCGACTCCAAAAATAACGTTAATTGTACATATATATTTAAAAATGTTTGCTTAGGTGAACTAAAATTGGCACAAGAATATGCAATTATTTTTTACTTTTTAGTGCATTTTTTGTTTTAGAATATTTGATTTTTGAAGTCGGGTTTCCATTTTGTCAAAATAAGGTTTATATTTTTACTTTAAAACAAGTAAAAAATTATTTACTTAGGAGCTGCGTCAACTTTCTCCTCTCACGTATCTCTGCTGACACTGCGTTCATTCCCCACCATTTCTTATTCCGTTAACGCGCTTCTCTAATTGGTTACTTTAGTTAATTAATATCCAATTAACAGTGGGTCAGCTGAAAAAATGTCCAAGGACTTTTCATCTTAGAATTTCATCCCCTATTCTCCTTTTCAAAAAACTCCATGACTTTTGACTCATCTGTATATATTATAAATATGTTATAAATATGTATATGACGGTGGATCAAAAAACCAAAGTTCGATTGATATTTTTTAATATAGTTATTAAAATAAAAAGAGATTCAAATCGTTATGAGTTGTACTTTGTTTGCGATTATCTTATAAACGCTTATACTTATCGATTGAACAGAAAAGAGGATTTTTTTGAAATCTCATTTTCTAATACATACCAATTCAACGAGTTTTAAAGAAAATTGAAAAGAAAAAAATTTATTCTTCAAAATTTAACCTCATTTGAACGGTTCGGTTAATGAAAAAAGTGTACCTTTTTTGTAGAGCGATTAATTTCCTAAAAAATATATGTCGTCCATTTTTAAAGGTTAACAAAGCAATGAGTTCTAAAATTAAGAAGAAAACAAATTTGTTTGTATAAATTCTTCAAGTTTTGTCCTCCATTATCATTTGAATGGGTCAATGAAAACAGTGTTAGAGACCTTTATCGTATTGCTTTTAATTCTCTATGAAAATATGTATTGAGATTTGCTATATGTTTACTTGTCAACGCTATATAAAGTTTTTCTCATGTGACTGAAGTGACAAGGATCGATGAAATTTCAATGACAAGGATCGTAACATTAATATTAATATTAGGAGCTCATATTGGGAGAGGCGTCGTTTGAAGTGCCTAGTAACCAATTTTTCGATATACCAAAGTCAAAAAATAAAATAAATATTTTATGAAAAAGTACGTTTATTGTTTTTGATGTCGATGTTTTGGCGTAATTTAAATTTTACAATTTTTTCGGAATTTGGTAATATTAAAAAATTCGTTACGCAGGAGCTGCGTCACCTTTCGAATTTCCATAGAATACATAAATCACTCTCTAGCGGTCATAATTTTAGTGTGAACAAAATGAAATATAATAACTTTGACGGTGAAATATAATATGACTTCTGATATGACTTTGTATTTGCAAAAATTAAATTTATTAATAGCCCGAAAAAAACGGTATAACCATTATAGTTTATAGTTACTATGGAAACGACAATCAAAATTTTTTACAATAAAATAAATTTTATGTATTCGTGTCAAACAAACACAAAATATTAAATATCTCTCTTAATACTAGAATAATCAAAAAATGTATAAGGAGTAAAGTTGTAGAAAGTCAAGTTTGCTACAATTTATTACCAGATTATTTTTCTCGAACTCTAATGTGAACAGAGATATTTAGAATTTTAACTTTCAACCTTTAATTGTTAATATTTCTGTAAATATAAGTGTAACAGAAAAATGATAAGAATCAAAATTACAGTAAAACTTAGTACCTACAACTTAACTCCTGATAAATTTCTCGATTTTTCAAATATTAAGGGAGATGGTCAAATTTTGTGTTTTCCCCTCCCTCTAGACCCCCTTTCCCCTCGTCCAAATTTACCCATTAACGAACTTGACCTTTAGAATACCAAAAGCGACTCAAATCCCAAATTTCATTCCAATCGGAATAAAACTGTGATCGCTACAGAGTCCACAGACATTTAAAAAAAGTACAATGTATATATGTATGTATATATATATATATATATATATATATATAGTGATTTGTGATTTTTAACATCTTATAGGTAGGATCGATGGACATTTGAAGAAATTTTTACGAAATTCCAACATTGGTGCAAAAACAATAGCTGCATTTTTTTGGAGGAAATTCGCTAAAAACTCCATGAAAGTTATAAGTTAATTAAGATCTACTTCCAAAAGAGAAGTGATTTACACAAAGGAAATTCTACATATGACAGTTATTATCTAGACAGTAAAATGATTGACAAATTATTTTCCACCTCTGTATTCTACCACAATAAGTTAGCATTAACTTTTCTTCAGCCATATGAATATCTAATCGGTATATCTTTACGGTTATATAGTAACTGTATATCATTAAAGAACCATAAAAAAATATGATTTTTGGTATTATCTTTGCTACTGATGTTTTTTCTTGCATAAAAATCGAATAAAAAAATAGATCGATCAAGTGCGAATAGACTATTAGGTTTTATAAGTGTTCCGTAGGAGAGCTGATTGTAATAAACACTCCCTGATAATGCTAATTTCAAATTTATTTCTCGTAAGTAGATCATTTATGTGTGTTAGAAGTCCTAGATGTGAAAATAGTAAATAAAGTGCTCCGTAGAAAAACTTCTCTGAAATATCAAAATATCAAGGATCTTAATTAATTACACTGTTTTAAGAGTAAGTAAAGGATAAAATTTTATACATACAAAATTATTTGAAAAAAAGCATTTATTTAATGAACTAATAAAACTTATTTTGACAAAATGGAAACCCGACTTAACAAAAGAAGCACTAAAAAGTAAAAAAATAATTGCATATTCTTGTGCCAGTTTTAGTTCACCAAAGCAAAAATTTTTAAATATATACGTACAATTATTGTTATTTTTGGAGGCGTTGTCAACATAGATAAATTCACATAACTTTTGGACACCGCCTCCAAAAATAACAATAATTGTACATATATATTTAAAAATTTTTGCTTTGGTGAACTAAAATTGGCACAAGAATATGCAATTATTTTTTTACTTTTTAGTGCTTCTTTTGTTAAGTCGGGTTTCCATTTTGTCAAAATAAGTTTTATTTCTCGCTTTTTAGTGACTTTGAAGTTCTATAACTGATTTTATTTGTCTAAATATGGGTAGACCTACTAAACGACCAACTAATTTTTAGTGAATTTTTTTATAACTTTTCTTTTACCCGTTTTTTTTTTTTTTTAAATTTTTAATGCATTTTTTTATAACAGATTTTCAGTTTTCTTTACAAGGAATTTGGTTTTTTTTTGTAAAATTTTTTTTTTTTGGGGTCGGTTTTTTTTTTAAGGAAAAATTTTTTTTGAAGTCGGTTTTTAAAAAAATTTTCTTATTTTCCCATTATGAATGAGTATACTTTTTCAAAAAAAAAAAAAAAATTCGCAGAAATCGGTTATCACATATAAAATGAGGATTTTCCTCGATTTTCCGGAGATTCCCTCATCAGAATGCGATTTGGTGACAATGGGACCAATCGGGAATCAAACCCTTTAAAACAAAAAAAAAAAATTCCAAATCGGTTCATAAATGCCGGAGTTCTGAGGTAACAAACATAAAAAAAAAAAAAAAAAAAAAAAAAAAATACAGACGAATTGAGAACCATCCTCCTTTTTTGAAGTCGGGTTAAAAAGTTCCCCGAGTCACCAATGTGGAAATATAGATACAAGCTTGCAGCGAACGGCTTTAATGTTCGCCCACCGTATTTATGAGCGTCTCTAGATTTTATTGATCATCACTTATTGGTGACTCGTACAAAATAAAGTAAAACCTTGTCAAAAAAACGGAAATGATATGTATAATTTTCTACTTTTAAGTTTAAATTTAATTATTTTTAGACTAAAAAACTCAACTGAATTTCCTACGGTTTATATTTCAAATATTTATCAACATATTGAACGATTTGTTTACACGTGGCATATACACGTGAGCAAAATTATAAATCTCCAGATCAATTAGAACAAGTATAGTTCACGGACCTATATAAGGGAGGGGTTTAGAGGTAAATCCATTTTTTGTATCCGCACAACAAAATAGTATTCAGTGAAAAATTTTCAGTTAAAATTGATTGATTTTATTGGCATTCAGAGCAGTGCATTTTTATGGAGTGAACTCACGGGCAAAAACTAGTTTACCTTTGTGCATTGGTGGGCAAAGTTAGGTTTTCACATGGAGGCACTCCCAAGTGAAAACTATAGGTACACCCGTGGTAGACTATGCATATATATATATATATGATCTGGAATAGCTTTTTTGTATACAGGGTGTCTCGTAAGTATTCGAGTTCCTTAAGAGGGTAGGTAGAAAGTACGATTTTGGAACGAAAAGTCCTGAGACATTTTTTATTAGAATTTTTATTAGACATTTTTATTAGTAAATTAATTATTTATTAAGGAAACTAGGTTGAAACCAAAGAACAGCTAGTATCTATGCTAAGCAGTATCTATGTGTCTAAAACCTCCTATGAATTTTATCTGTCGCTCGTATTCACAAAAACAGGAAAGTAAAATTTAAAGGATGGGATCTTTGTTTTATAGGGGTGCGATTTTCTAAAAATTGATAATTACAAAAATTTAATTATTGCATTATTAAAAAATTTATCAATAAAATAATTTTATTAATGCACTTTTGAGAAAACTTTATAATTTAACAAATTAAATTTGCGCATTTTTTTTAAATTTATTATTAAAACAATTTATTTATTACATTTTTCAAAAAATAAAATAATTTAATTAATGAACTTTTCAAGGAATTAATAATTTGAAAAATTTAAGCAATATTGTTCCAAAAATTGATAATTAAATCAAAAATAAATTATCAAAAATATGCACTTTTTGCAATTCTGGTTTCAACCTAGTTTCCTTAATTAATTAACGATGCGTCTAATAAAATAATGTCTCAGTTCTTTCTAAAATCGTACCTATCCTCTTATGGAACTCGACTACTTTTTGGATACCCTGTTTAGTTAGTTTTTGGCTCGTGAAAAGTAATACCAAAAAAATTATGATTTTCATCTACGTAGGCCTAAACGTAGAAACAGATAAACAAAACGAAAAGGAAGATAATTCCCAATATGATTTTTGTTTTGTACATTAGCTTGTTCAACCCAGCGCTTGTTCTTACTGTCCGTTGGCTTCCAACATTTTCCAATCCAAATTAGCCTGTGCCCGAAAATACCTTTAACAATGCCTTAGCTATATAATTACACAATAAATATGAGCATACTCTAAAAAAAGACTCCTTAGTGTTTGCTATATTGTATTTAAAGATCAGATAAGAAACTTGTTCGATAGGTTTTATTTACATGGTCTGTAGATAACGTCAAAAGAAGAAAAACATTGTACAACTTTATTGATACAGAGAAACATATACCCAAAATGGTCTTCTTGTTAAGAAATGATTTTCTTGAGTACATTAAAAATACGGAATACTAAAAACATCGTTGGTTGATATGATGACATTTTCTAAGAACATGTGTTTGTTAGATAATGTGTGTGTGTATTTGTGTGTTTTGAGTACGTATTTGACACTAGTTTATTGGAATAGAATGTGTATTCTGAAGATGCCTAGAGGAAATCATTACCACATCACGTTTTTAGTACGATGTAACAACTGTATATATATTTTTCTAAGTTCTCAAAAAGTTAAGTATTCCAACAACCAAACTAACACACATTTTTTTTCCTTCTTTTCGTTGGTTTTCTTGATAATAAGACAAGGTCTTATATTTGTAAACTAGGATTGTCTGCCCTGTAAACATATTCATACGATTTCGATAATAGCGAAAGAAACTCAATGGCCTGCCAAGTAGCCGAGCGGTGTAAGGCGTCATGTCTGCGCAGTATGCAGTACTTGGAAACTAGGAGGTTATGGGTTCGAATCCTGACATCAGCAGTTTATCAATTATAAAAAAAATTTAAAAAAAAAGGGCGGTTTATTGACTAAACTGTCGGCGTATGGACAAGAACGAAGTAACCGGCTATGTTGGGAAGGTTTTCTGCAGTTTCCTTCACGAACTCCAGATGAATATCGGCATAGTTCCTATCATAGTCGGCTGCAGCCGCATATCCTACCAATTCCTAGTCTACTCACAAATTCCTTCCACTCCACTCACATCCTCACATCTTAAGGCATCACAATGGACCTTATGGTCGAAGTGTATCCCGTCCAGGGCAGCCTTTGCAATCTACCTCTACTCAATGGCTCTTATTTCCAAAATTAACATTAGAACTATAGCAAAGCCAAAATAACAAAGCCAATTTTTATAGACTTCTAAATTTATAATAGAGCAACAAGTTAGTTAATCAATATTACTCTTTTTTTTTTAGTGTGGACTAGCGTCGATAGAGAGAACCAGCTTAACATCGGTGACTTTAATTACTATACGCAGGGGATATTTAGGTAATGCTTTGGGGTACCAAAATCAGTATTGAGTATTCACGGGACATTTGAGATCTTCATTTATCTGGGGCCACAGTGTTTGGGCTATGGGACAGTCCTCGAGGATTTACCATGCTTTTTTTAACGCACTGATCGGTGAGAGTTTAGTGTTATACTTGTGTTCAATTTTTAAAACCAACCATAGAAACCTGTTCGTGGTGTAACTCATATACATAGAAACTTAGAAATACACTTAGAAATTTAATGTATTGTGATTAAAATATCTGGGTTTTAATCACAATACATTAAAATTTATCTCCATTGTTCGTTAGAATCTCATCAAATATGCGTGGGACCAAGTAAAACGAGAGTTTTTTCTAAAATAAAATTTTCAAAAATGGTAAAGGTACATTTGCCGTAAAGCGGAGAGAACGTTTAGTGCGAAAACTTGGTTAAAAAATATGGTATGATCAGTCGCACAACCTCTACTTATTAGATAGATAGATAGTTTGTAGAGGCTGCCCTGGACGGGCTACACTTCGACCATAAGGTCCATTGTGACCTAAGGATGTGAGGATGTGAGTGGAGTGGAAGGAATTTTTGTGTATAGACTAGGAATTGGTAGGATATGCGGCTGTAGCCGACTATGATAGGAACTATGCCGATATTTATCTGGAGTTGATGTACAGAAGGAAACTGCAGAAAATCTTCTCAAGCTTAGCCGGTTGCTTCGTTCTTGTTCACATGCCGACAGTTTAGTCAATTAACCAACCGCCTCTTTATTTTTCTTAATAATTGCCAAAATGCCGATGTCGAGATTCGAACTTATAACCTCCCAGTTTCCAAGTAGGCATACTGCGCAGGCATAACGCCTTAGAAGCCACTTGGACTGGTCTCTACTTATTAACTATAATCCTTTACTCCATTGGATAAGCGAGAGTGAATGAACCCACCGAGGAACAATAAAACGATCATATAATTTCCCACGTATACAGGCTTAAAATTGTATGTGAACCTTCTGTAGATAGGATGTGAGGATGTGAGTGGAGTGGAAGGAATTTTTGTGTATAGACTAGGAATTGGTAGGATATGCGGCTGTAGCCGACTATGATAGGAACTATGCCGATATTCATCTGGAGTTCGTGAAGGAAACTGCAGAAAATCTTCTCAAGCATAGCCGGTTGCTTCGTTCTTGTTCACATGCCGACAGTTTAGTCAATTAACCGCCTCTTTATTTTTCTTAATAATTGCCAAAATGCCGATGTCGAGATTCGAACTTATAACCTCCCAGTTTCCAAGTAGGCATACTGCGCAGGCATAACGCCTTAGAAGCCACTTGGACTGGTCTCTACATATTAACTATAATCCTTTACTCCATTGGATAAGCGAGAGTGAATGAACCCACCGAGGAACAATAAAACGATCATATAATTTCCCACGTATACAGGCTAAAAATTGTATGTGAAAAATTGTATATATACAGAGGTTTGGCTACTCACACCATACAAAAATATTTGTGTCTACTGTGTCAATACATGGATTTCTTTGTGCTAGTTCTAGTAGCGTGTGACATGACAAACCTAGTGAAATTTGATTACTTTGAATTGTTATAGTTTCTAGTTATTTCTTCTTTTTTTTAATGCTTCCTATATGCGAGTAGTAGAGTAGTAGTATTCACTGTCTGCTGGTGTGATAGTGGTTGATGATGATAAAAAAGAAAAAGAAGAATGATGGTGATGATGACTCGGATGATGATGTGTCATTGTTTGTTTGACAACATACTTCATATTTTTTTAAATCATGTTACTCTACATACATGAGTTTTACATTCATATTGGTCCGTAATATAGAGTAATATATAGTGGTCCGTAACATAGAGTGTAGCCGAAAAAAATTCTTTGAACAGAAATGTCCTCGGCTGTTTTTTAAATCCGACACATCATTAATGAAATATCAATTAATTAATAATCACTTATAATCAGTTCCGGATTAGCCCCGAATCGATAGTTAGCAAATGCTACGAATTCCACGCATTGGAGGACCCAAGCACATGGGCATATCAAATCTATCAGGTTAGATAGGTACGGTGTACCATCCACCATCCAGTGAAAAGTATTAATAATCACTGTAGATCAGAGTTTTAGCACATTTTTAAAAGCGAGCGCTCTTCTCACCACACATTATGTGTCAGATATTAAGGCAAAAACCCAAGTCCGGCTATGAAGAATATCAGCCACATAATTAAAGTTAGAGACCTATTACACTAACTGATAATGTACGATCTGCATTAGCTAAATGCATGGAATCGTACCATCAAGTGTATTTGGAATACTTTGGCAATTAAAGTTTTTTACAACAGAAAATAATTTGAGAACAATCCAATTATCGTCAGTGCTTACCCAAACGATTTAGTGGAAAGTTCAAAAAGCTGTGTGGAACTGAACGTTATAAACCTTTAATGGAAAATTCATTAGAATCGTTTTTTCCAAATGTAGAAATAGTCTTACCTATTCGTTTTTGATGATCACCAACTGCAGTGAAGAACTTTTTTTTTCAACATGTAAGCGCATTAAAAATGAGATAAGGAACACGACGGACAAGAAAGTCTAAACTAAATGATATCACCTATTGAACATGAGAATATCAATTTGACTAGTCTTATCTCTAAATTTGTCATGTCCATTACCTTGGCCCCGCCTTTTGGAATTTTCATATATGGGATAGTGCTGAAATGTGCTCAAAATTTGCTATTAAGTGCCGCATTCAATAAAAAGAAAATTCAGAAAATTTCATTTTTCTGAGGGGATCCTTTTTGCTACGAGAGTTAGCCCCCCTAATTTACTTTAGCGAAACCACAGCATTCATACCGTAATCTGCTCACGATGTGCTGCCATTTGCCAAAGAAAAAAATAAAATTAAAATAAGTTTTTCGATTATCCAAGTGAAAAATATTTTTTGGAAAATGAATTTTTTTGAAAATGAGGTTTTGGTTGAAATCGATATAAGCTTTCACGTGCCATATTGAAAAAAAAATTGTATCGCGAAAAATATAACTGTTATGAGGAGGTCCTTTCATGCCACTAAAGATCGTTGCTTTACTTTATCGAAACCACAGCTTTATATATATATATATATATACAAAAGCTGTGGTATATATGTATATATATATATACTGGGTGAGTCAAAAGTCATGGAGTTTTTTGAAAGGATGTATAGGGGATGAAATTCGAAGATGAAAAGTCCTTCGACATTTTTGCACGTGACCACTGTTAATTAGATATTAATTAAATAAAGAAGCCAACTAGAGAAGTGCGTTAACGGAATAAGAAATGGTGGTAATGAACGCAGTGGGAATGAACATAATAGCACATTTTGAGCACATTTCAGCACATTCCCTATATAAGAAAAATCCCAAAATGGCGGGGCCAAGGTAATGGATTATATCCTAAACTTTAGGATCTAAACCAAAGCAAGTGCGTCTTGTAACCATTTGCTTAAGACCTCCAGTTAGCTTAATCCGACACTGCCTATAATTTTATACGAATTTTTCCAAGCCTGCTTCTCAATTTTTGTGCATTTCTCACGATATTCTAGGTAGCTATTTTAAACTACACATAGACCTGTGATAAGTAACTATGTAATATATTAGATTTCGAGAATAAGAAAGAAGAATTAAAATAGTATTTTTTAATTTTATTATTTATTCACAAAATTTAACTTATTAAATAGTTAACTGGTCTTAGATCTCTAAAGAACCCTAAATCAGCTATCTGCAGGCTCTTAGGAAATGCAAGAATAGGAAAGTAGAAGTGGCTTAAAAAAATTCTTATTCAATCATTGGTAATGAGTTAATTAACGTTCTATTGCATCAAATATAGCGTTTTTCTCCATATCACTATGCCACGATTCGGCAGTCGATACCGATCACTCCTTATATATACTATACTATATGCAATCACCATAAACAAAGTGGTTTGTAAATTTGTAGAAGAATCTACATATTTCGATTTAGTTTCAATGATACATCATGGTACGAGATAAAACATGATTTGGTCAAAATTCAAAAACACGTTCAATATTCTATAAAATTAAGTTTACCGTAAAATATTTTTACATTTGTATCAAAACAATTTTTCTACGATCAATATTTCTAACAGTTACCAACTTGTGACCAAGAATGAACTAATTGCAGTTCCGAGCTTATGGGTAGACGATCGATATCCATAAGTGAACGAGTATGATTTACTATGCGCGCTTGTATTGTAGCGGTGTCGCTTCATCATTAAATTATTATTATAATTTGTTCATCATTTTTATCTGTTGCATAAAAACTATAACTTCCCTCTATTATCACGGTAGCTTTTAATGTTAACAACCTTGTTAATTTACATATTAAAATAATAACATTTCATAAATCAAATTAATAAAGATCAATTATATCTTTTATATATATTTATTATTTATTTAAATATAAGATGTACATCAACTATTAAAGTTTTTTTCGCGTGAACAAGGTTGTTTAATGTTACAACCTTTTTCTAGTCGTTTTTCTTTATTAGTTGATGAGGGGAAGTATGTAGCGGTGTCGCTTCATCATTAAATTATTATTATAATTTTGTTCATCATTTTTATCTGTTGCATAACAACTATAACTTCCTTCTATTATCACGGTTGCTTTGAATGTTAACAACCTGGGTAATTTACATATTAAAATAATAAAATTTCATAAATCAAATTAATAAAGATCAATTATATCTTTTATATATATTTATTATTTATTTAAATAATAATTATTTAATATAACTACCTTAAATATCTACCTTACAGTATCAAAAGTATTGTTACACAATAAATGTTCCTAACCGTTACAAACTTGTGACGGAGCTTATACTCATAAAACTATGAGTGTATACTAAACACAAAAATGAGCTTGATATACCCAAAAGTTCAAAGCTTTAAAAGTATGGCGTTGTATAGCAATCATCCTAAGACACTGTGGTATTTTAGTACTAGCTAAATGTTGTTATCTCGTTGTTGTTCGTATTTAGTGTTCGTCGAAAATATGGAAAATCACTTATGGAATTACTTCAATGTCGTTGATTAGCCTGCCACAAACTGTTTTCTCTAAAACTAATTTAGCCCACAGAGATTTACAGAGACGCTGATGGTCCACAGATATTGTTCATTGGTAAGGTTTAGGGTGTAAAATGGAAGCTTACATAGATTCCAAGCATGAATCCAACAAAATTTATATTGTATTTTTTTAAGTGCATTTTTGGCAAAATAATGTTTAAAATTGCTGCCACTATCAAAGACCGATCAAAAAAACTTGAAAATAGTTCTAGAACATTCAAAAATGTTATAAACAATTAAGCTGTTTTTTATTACACGTTTATAAGTTTTTACACGAATACACAAAACAGCACCGACGAAATATAGGTTGCCTCTTTCAACATTGTCAAGATATGATTATCAACGTTAGAATAATCATATCTTCACAATGAATAAATTTTCAAAATACTAAGTACTCAGTTTGCTTAATATAATGATATAGCTACTAAAAAGTGAATTTTAAAATTCGTCGTCTACCTGTCTGTTTATCCCCGCACCAAATTCAAAACTCTAAACCGGTTTTGATGCAAGTTTTACTGGATGGTAGTTGTAGGAGCGGCGACAGTGAAAACTGTGCCCGTTTAACAGAGAGACAAAACTTTCATAAAATATAGTGTATATAGTGTAAAGACTTCAAACCTTTGCCTTGGCAACCCTGCGAGAACCTAATCCAACTGCAGGGAACCCGTTCCAAATTCTCAGTTTTGTTTGAATCATTTTCTCATAGTTTAGACACAATTTAGTGAAGCTTTTGCGAGCTAGATAATGAAATAATGAATTTACAGATACTACACACTTCGACTCAATAATCATTTGTGTATAATTTAATTTTGGTAAAATTGTCTTAAGCTTAAGTAGTTTTATTCAACAAATTTTCAAATCAAATTTAGATAAATTTCTAACATTCTTGGTTTTAGTAATACAGTCTTGAATATGTTTCATACTGATAGAAACAATAGTAGATACACATATATTAGACTTGACCATTGCTGTCAATTATAGGAAGTAAATTAATTTAACTCCGATAATTATTTCAATCAAACAGCATTCACAATAAATTTGATTATAAAGTTTGTTCATGTCGAGAAACATTTCAAAATGAATTAAACTTTTTGAACTTTAATTTCAAATTATTACTTACGATAAATTACTGTATTTACGGTTTTGATTAACTGTACATACAAACTGTACTGTACAGTTTAACTTTAAGTAAAAAAACAAACCTATAAGATCTCCTTCTCATACACATTGCTTAATATATACATATGTACGCTCTCATACTCGCGGGAGATCTGCTATGCGAAGATGTAAACTAAACAACCGGTATATTCCTAAGCTCTGTTTCGCTGGTACTGTCCCAACAACCTTAAATACATCCACTATGATAAGTAAATAATTGAAATTATGTTTTTTTTTCTTTAACTTGTTTATTTTAAAAGTTGGTAATATATTTTCTATAAAAAATAAATAAAAACAAACAAACAAGATTATTTAAATGCTAATTTTTCTTGTAAGTACTTCAATTTCTTCAAATATAAGTCTCTATCACTGCCATGAATATTGTGGCTATTGTTATTTGTTTTGCTTTCACTACATCTCTATTACAACTAGCATAAATTTTTATAATTCAATAAAAAGTAATGTTTTAAAATTTCAAAACATTATTTTTAAAAGAATTTTAATATTAAACCCATTGGACTAATTTTAAAAAATGTTGTCTTTGTATATAATTTCAAATTTTTAAGTTTATATATACAGAGTGTTCAGTTCTATAACCCAATTCAAATTAGATGAATATAGATACGGTGTATTCGTTTTGGATACTTATACACTTTCACAGTGCTATCAAGCGTTGTTTTTAGTGTTCGTCTTGACGCTTTGTATGCTGTCAAAGTGCGCTATTGGTTGAGTTATCTATCGAAGTAAGGCAGCAAAACCGTCCGCGCTAAATTGTACATGTACACAGTATTGCCAACTTAGGATTTGGTTAGGAGAAACAAATATTTATGGTTTTTTTGCATTTTTTTATTTTTTGAATACACATAATATACAAAATATTATTAGAAAATAACATACATTACCGACATACTTTTTCAAGTTGTCAGTTTAGGGTTCTTTGGCATTAGTTTAGGGGTTTTAAAATCCCTCAAACAAATATTCTTTTGTTTGAAAAACAGCTGAACTGTTTCAAATCGCCATATTGAATATTGATGCCAATTGACGCTTACATGTACTAATAATACCAAAACCGACGGCATTTTCAAGAGCTGACTAAGCGTTTAAGCCTTAATGTACGCCAATAAAATGCGCTTACAAGCGTGAGAGCTGCAAGCGTGTAAGCACCCAAAATGAATACACCCATAAAGAATAAGCAAACAAAGAATGTTTGCATACATTTTTTTATGTGGATAAACCATTATTATGTGCACATATTTTCTGAACTTTTACTTCACGTTTTAAATTTTCCGCCCATTCCTTTTAAAGTACATTTTTATACTGATTCTTTACACTGGCGTCGGGCGTCAAAATGTGCTACGCAATCGGTCGCTTGACTAGTTTTGATATATTCGCCGAAAACTATAGAAGTTGGAATAAGAGCAACTTTTTCGGTTGACTTGAATTAGCTATTTTAGTTATCTTCGTAGACACTGCAACTCGAGTACATGCACTTTTAGATCATTTCATTATCAAATTAGCCTGGCAAAACGAATAAAGAGAATATTGTAAGAGCAAAAGATTGTGCGATCGGGGGATCCCCATATATATATATATATATATATATATATATATATATATATATATATAGAAAGTGACTGAGAGAAAGAGAAAGAGAAGGAAAGGTCGTCTGGCGGGGGTATAATGCTTTTTCGTTACGTGACGATTTCTGCCAATTCACTCTACTGTAAGCCACATAAAAGAACTTCGTTCCAAGAAGAGGTTTTATTTTCAGTGATTCTAGAATGTATCAGGCTTCATGTACGCTTTTAAATTAAAAATAATGTATACCTGGTGTAAATGATCAACATTTGACGCCATAGACAGCTGCCTACCTTACCTACCCGGTAAATCCAACAGTTTGTATACCCATTGAATAATAATTGTACTGAATATCAATTCTCTAAGTTAAAAACATGGGAAAATTTTTTATGAATTACTAAAATTCTGAACAGTGATTGTCTCGTTGTACAACCATGTAGACAAGCTGAAGTAGTTTCGTCGTAGCATTTAATTGGTATTTATGTACAGTATACACAGGAGTGATTTGATCATTTCTTATAATTAGTTTATGTAAGATAAAATAAACCATATTTTGACAAAATGGAAACCCGACTTCAAAAATCAAATATTCTATATCAAAAAATGCACTAAAAAGTAAAAAAATAATTGCATATTCTTGTGCCAATTTTAGTTCACCTAAGCAAAATTTTTAAAATATATATTTACACTTATTGTTATTTTTGGAGACGGTGTCAGCATAGAGAAATTCACATAACTTTTGGACACCGCCTCAAAAAATAACAATAATTGTACATATATATTTAAAAAATTTTGCTTAGTAGAACTAAAATTGGCACAAGAATATGCAATTATTTTTTTACTTTTTAGTGCATTTTTTGTTATAGAATATTTGATTTTGAAGTCGGGTTTCCATTTTGTCAAAATATGGTTTATTTCTCGCTTTTTACTGACTTTGAAGTTCTTTAACTGATTTTATTTGTCTAAATATGGGTAGACCTATTAATTTTTAGTGCATTTTTTTTTTACCCGTTTTTTTTCTTTTAATTTTTAGAGCTTTTTTTTATAACAGATTTTCAGTTTTTTTACATGCATTTAGTTTTTTTTTGTAAAAATTGTTTTTTTTGTAAAAAATTTTTTTGAAGCCGGTTTTTATTATGAATGAGTATACCCTTTCCAAAAAAAAAAAATTTTCGCAGAAATCTGTTATCACATATAAAATGAGGATTTTCCTCGATTTCCCGGGGTTCCTCTCATCACAATGCGATTTGGTGCCAATGGGACCAATGGGAAACCAAACCCTTTAAAACAAAAAAAATTCAAAATCGGTTCATAAATGACGGAGTTCTGAGGTAACACACATATAAAAAAATAAATAAAATACAGACGAATTAAGAACCATCCTCCTTTTTGAAGTCGGGTTAAAAAGTGAATTTTTGTTGTATATGGAAAACTGTATGTTCCATACAAAAGTGCAGAAATTATATGCTATTCTGTGGTAATTTAAAATGCAATGTTCTCATATATAAGAGAAAAATTGTTTTTCTACAAATAATTGATATTTACCTTTGTTTCTTTTATTTAAATATTTGTATCCAATTTTCGTTCCAACCTGGATACAAAGGTTTGTTATTTGTGTATACTACGGCGTTTGTGTAAACAATACTAATATCAATTTCCATTAAGTTTACGTAAGACATAGAACGAAATAACTAGCGTATATTATATAGACCTCTGGTATATCTTGATACTTGGTGTAACGGTTAGCATACTGCACTGTGTTTTGTGTTTTGGCAATCGTTGATGCTACAAATATCATTTTGGATCGGTGGTCCTTCTATGAATGTAAGGTTGATTTTGTAGTTGAAGACCAGCCAAGTAGCCGCGCTTGTAAAGGTGCTGTGTGTACTTGGAACTGGGAGGTGATGGATTCGAATCCCGACATCGGCAGTTTGTCAATTATTAAAATAAAGGGGGGTGCGGTTAATTGACTAAACTGTCAGCGTATGGATAAGAACGAAGTAACCGTCTATGCTTGTAAAGATTTTCTGCAGTTTTCTTCACGAAGTCCCGATGAGTATCGGCATAATTCCTATTAAAGTCAGCTGCAGCCGCACATCCTACCAATTCCTAGTCTGCACACGAAATTCCTTGTCCTTCACTCACATCCTCACATCCTTAGGCATCACAATAGACCTTATGGTCGAAGTGTGTCCCGTCCAGGACAGTCTCTACAATCTATATATCTTGTAGTTGAAGAGCTATAATTTCCTAAAACTTATAATTTAGAATGTTATAATTGTACAGAGATTTTCTTGTTTTCCGAATTTTCTCGATAACAGCTTTTAGATTTTTTTGTTTTGTATACGAATTTGTTGAAAAAAATTTTCTGTATTAGTTCTCTTGGCATTTCTTAAAATTTCGTATCGTTTTGGAAATAAATATGCTTGTAAAGACAGTAGGTAGATAACTTTTTGTTTATATTTTGGTCTAAAATGACATTTGAAGTTAGTAAATGAGCCTCTATGTAGCCGAGCGGTCTAAGGCGTTATGTCTGAGGCATTATGTTAACTTAGAACTGGGAGGTTATGGGATCGAATCCTGACATCCGCAGTTTGTCAATTATTAAGAAAAAAAATGGAGCGGTTAATTCACTAAAATGTCGGCGTATCTTTCACGAACTCCAGATGGCTATTGGCATAGATCCTATCAGAGTCGGATGCAGCCGCACAACCTACCAATTCCTAGTCTACACACAAAATTCTTTCCATTCCACTCACATCTCCACATCCTTTGGCATCACAATGGACCTTATGGTCGAAGTGTAGCCCGTCCAGAGTAGCCGCTACAATCTATCTATCTATCAAAATGAGCCTATCTATTGCTATGTGTATATTAATGGCACATGTAATTTTTAAACTTTCTTCCGGATCGAATTGAGTGTCCTTTTTGATATCTAGGATACAGTATTGTAGGGAAAATGTGTAGATAATTTGTTTTTCTGTTAAGTTAATTCTAAAAAAAATCAATGTTTGGAATTGTTGATCTTATCTGGTAGACGAAAAAAATAATACTATTTAAGTTGGTTCAAGGGCCAAATCGAGGGGACAGGGAAGCTAAGTGGGAGGAAACACAACATTTGAAATATCTCAATGAATATGAGGGGTGAATAAATAGTTGTTAATAAATTATATTATAATTTATCTACTAACTTTTTTTTGCAACTGTAATATATTTATATTGCCGATTTTAACCGTTATAATAATGAACATAACTACTAACCATAGTTACCTGATTTGATATTCAGTATGATTCCTGCCTTACACAACATTGCTTACATTGTTCCATTGTTGTTTTACATTTGAGAGTAGCTTGAAACAGAAAGCAGTGGACCTTGCTAATGGAATAGAATAAAAATGACTTTACTATTATTATAATTTCTCCCTATGAAAACATTCATAAGTCTACGTAGCTCCTACACGACTGAATTTTTTTATTTAACTTTCTACTTAAAAACTATTAAAACATTTAGTATACATAGTCATTGAAAAAGTGTATACAATACAAAAAGTTTAAAACTTTACGTAGTACATAAAATGACAAAAGAAAGTATTATGAAAGTATCATGATGATAAAAAGTATATTCAATAATTTAAATGCACTTTTATTCTTTTATATTGTCTTTTCATATTATAATTGTTTATAAAGAAATAAATAGAATGATATCTTTTGAAATCAGTCAAATGTCAAATTAAAATAATGATATTTAAAAAAACTGTATGACAATACATGCCATATTCAGCGAAGGATATTTATAAAGTAAATGCGAGGAGACACGTTTAATTGTAGATGTTTTTTTTAGGTATTCTCACTCTTTTTTTCGTCATTTTCAAAAGCTCATACAGAAATTATTTACCCTAAATTTTTATGGAAAAATTATGTTTTCTTTTTCATATATATATATGAGAAAACATTTTTTTCAAAAATGGTTAATTAAACATTTTATTTTTGAGTTAGTGTACACGGCGAAAAAAATAGTGAGAATGTCACAAAATAAAATAGACACCGACTAGAAAATTCTGTTTCGCTCATTTATCATTTTAATGAGAAATCTCATCTCTCGGTATCTAAAATCAAACAGTTGTTTTTTTTAATATCATTGTGTTTTTTTGATTTATTCAAAAGATTTATTCAAAAAGATCATTATTTTTATTATTTCTATCTAAATAATTACCATACGAAAAGACGAAGATATTTTTCAAGTCTCATATGAAAATATGTCAGTTTTATATGTTTTAAAAACTCTACCTATAAATTAGTTTGAAAATTTTTCAATCAAAGTTATTACAAATCACGGACCGCTCGAATTTTGAAAATTTCAAAATTGAATTTTTTTAATAATATTAATTGTTTTTTTAACATTCTACTCATATAATAATGAAATTTTTAAAAGTAGCCCTACAATTTAAAACGTATTGTAGTACTCTACATTGGATATTTTTGATCCACCTTTAAATGGTTATATTGAAGCTCGATTTTTGCTCAATCATTTTAAGGACGTTCGAAAGAGAAAAAAATGCAGAGAAGTTCTTTGTAAATTAAATATGTTATAAAAAAAGTCAATACGAATTCATTGTTATGCGTCAAAATGTTAGTTCAAATGCATTTTGTCATTTTTTTCGATATTGAAAAACATACTTTTAACATTGGGTCTTATGGAGAAGCTACAAATTTAATTTTTATAATCGAATAAAACATAGTTCAAAAGGCAGAGAAATTTTTATAAAACTTTGTAAATTGTTGTTAAATAAACAAGGATTTATTTCAGCCAAAGATGAAGGTATGTTCAAATGCATTTTGGAAAGTAATAATGAATTATATAAGTAATTTTATCATTTTAGAGAAGCAAAACACAAGATTTTACTTTTTTATTTAAAATAAAAGAAACATTACGAGTCACGACTCACGAGTATTATTATTTACCAAATAACCATAGTATATTTAAATCTACTTTGAACGTATACTGTTATACATTTAATTCTGTAATGCTGCGGACATGCGCAGTCGCTTGATACCCCCCTTACGCCTTTCCCCGCAAAATGACTCTTTCGAACTACCTTAAATGATTATGAATCAAAATAAACAACGAGCATTTTATATAATATTATGAATAAATAGTGACTTGGTTTCACATATTGCTTCAAAATATCTAATGCATTTAATAGTAATTAATATTCAAGCATCTGTTTAAAAAATAAATTTAACTACAATTTGTCATCAGACCTTAGTTTTTTAAACATGCTTTTATTATTAGCTTGACTTGTATGAATCTATCTATGTATATGAATGAGATAAAATTTTTAATTGTGTTTTAAGAATCTATGACAATACAATAATATTATTTAAAAACCTTTTTTTTTAATAAAATAAAAATTTAAATTTAATAATAGACAAAACACAAATTTGTATTTCTCTGATGTAACGATTGTATATATCGATATATAGTATGAGAGTATAGTGTATAGTTTCTATAGGAATGGCATCAACAAAATTTGAATAAAAAAATAACATTTCCAACTGTCAAAATTTAGAAAAAAACATTTGACATTTCCTATGTTGTATTCGATATACAGACTGTGTTGGACAGCTTTTCCTATAGTGAATCAATGTTAAATGTTATTTATTACTGCCTGGCCGTCTGGTACTGTATGAAGTCAGTCAGTACACATGTAAATAAAGTCAGTCAGTTATCTCATAGCTATACTGTATGCATATGGTTGTTTGTTGGTCATTTAAGAGTGGGGAATTTGTGATGTACAATGCACATACTAAAGTGTACTCTCATCACACGTGTACTAACTGACTTCATACAGTACCAGACGGCCAGGCAGTAATAAATAATATTTAACATTGATTCTCTATGGGAAAAGCTGTCCAAAATACACAGTATACTTTCTTTGGTAAGAATTATCTCATCATTCGTGGGAATAATAATGAAGAATGAAACAGCTACAACACAAGAAATAAATTTATTTTAAGACTAAAAATAAAAAATTTAAAAAAAAGATCACCCCATGCTATTATATACGATAAAGTTATTTTTGTTATCAATCTCTTTATTCTATTGTATTTTAAATTAATTCGCATTTTTCAGTTCATATTCCAATAAAAGCATGTTTTTTTAGTTTTTGGTTAGTTTTTAGTTCTGAACCGTATATGAAGTAATGAAGAAAAATACAAATGCTCCTATGAAATGTGGTTTGGTATTTACTATGATGTGTTCTTGTAAGAAAATGACCTTGTCTATGAAGGTAATTTTTTTTAGGTTTAAATTGTTCTCCTAACTTATTTGAGAAGCGTTATCGGGGCAGATAGGAAACACCCATGCTTGCAGACTGGTGCCTTGAAATAAAACCTATTTTGACAAAATGGAAACCCGGCTTCAAAAATCAAATATTCTATAACAAAAAACACTAAAAAGTAAAAAAATAATTGCATATTCTTGTGCCAATTTTAGTTCACATAAGCAAAAATTTTTAAATATATATGTACAATTATTGTTATTTTTGGAGGCGGTGTCAGCATAGAGAAATTCACATAACTTTTGGACACCGCCTCCAAAAATAACAATAATTGTACATATACATTTAAAAACTTTTGCTTAGGTGAAATTTTTTTTTATCCGTTTTTTTTTTTTTTTTTAATTTTTAGTGCATTTTTTCATAACAGATTTTCAGTTTTTTTTACATGCATTTTGTTTTTTTTGTAAAAATTTGTTTTTTGGAAGTCGGTTTTTATTTGTAAAAAATTTTTTTAAAGTCGGTTTTTAAAAAAATTTTCTTATTTTCCCATTATGAACGAGTAAACAATATAAAAAAAAAATTCGCCGAAATCGATTATCACATATAAAATGAGGATTTTCCTCGATTTCCCGTGGATCCCCTCATCAGAATGCGATTTGGTGCCAATGGGACCAATGGGAAACCAAATCCTTTAAAACAAAAAAAAATTTTAAATCGATGGAGTTCTGAGATGACACACATCAAAAAAAAAAAAATACAGACGAATTGAGAACCATCCTCCTTTTTGAAGTCGGGTAAACAAGAAGGGATACTACGAGGACTGACCACAAAAGGAAGATCAATTAATCAAAAATTTAAAAGTTTTTTAATGAAAAATAATAGTTTGAGTCACTTTTTTAGTGTATTGTATAATCGAACGCTTTTCACTAAACTTGATGTGATATGAATATTTTATATATAAACCTCAACTGTAGTTGGCGGTTATTATTACATACTGTGAACCAAATGAAAAAATATTTGTTACATAGTGTAATTTGACATTTGTTACATAATATGATTTGAGCAACAGTAAATTACTTAAAGCTTAAGAAAACAATAATGAATAGGAAAAATCAAATCGAAGAAAAAAAAACCTAATATAAGTTAGATATGGTAACACATTATTTTGATAAACATTTTTCGTCAGTCACTCATGAAGAAATTTCAATTCAAAAATTTTTCCATACATTCCCGATGGAATATGAATGAAAATGTCATTTGTTATTCTTATATTATTATTTTTATTTCATCATATAATAATATATAATGTAATATTGGAGTTGGTATAACTTCAAGTAAGAATTCTGGTTATAGTGAGTGTTATGACTTCTCACACCAATGTTGCTGAACAAAACGATCTAGACTATTTGACACATTTGTGTATTCATAAAGAATACACAGATAGTTAGTTCTATAATAGCACGTCTATATGCTCCCAATATATTTGATTAATGTACTATGATATAGACAATTTTTGTTTTAAAATATTTTTAAAAAAATTTTGTATCATACATCAATGATTTTCTCTGAAAATCTTACTGAAATTGTTTTTGTTTTAAATTCCTACTGCACTAAAAATAAAGAAAATAATTTTAAAGTGATTATAAACTGGTCAGAATGGTTTTCAAACTCCAATGGTTTTCTTTTTATAAATGTTTAAAGTTTAGGTGTTCATATAATGACCTTATTAGGTCATTTCCGCAAGAACGAAAAACCAAAAAAACGAAAGGAGATAGCGAGCTGAAATTTTAGAAACCGTAAGAGGAAGGGCAAAAAATGTCTCTTTTTAAAAAATAAAAAACTTTTCTTCGAATCTTTTATTCATATATTCAGTATATACCGGGTATTTAAGCACTCAGTAGTTAACCAGTCCAAGTAGCCGAGCCGACATCGGCAGTTTGTCAATTATTAAAAAAGAAAAAAAAGGACTAAACTGTCGGCGTATGTACCTATAGAACGAAGTAACCGGCTATGCTTCAGAAGGTTTTCTGCAGTTTCCTTCACCAACTCCAGATGAATATCAGAGTTCCTATCAGAGTCCTACCATTTCCTAGTTTACACACAATTTCCTTCCACTCCAAGTGTAGCCCGTCCAGGGCAGCCGTTACAATCTATCTATCTATCTAGTTATTATTTTCACTTGTTATACCCGGTATATAATATATACCAGGGTATATTATGTTAGTTCCGCCTTTGTAACGGTTTAAAATATTGATCGTAGAAAAAATTGTCGTTATAGGTGTTCATAAATTACCTAATTAGTCCATTTCCATCATGTGCGTCCGCCCGTCCGTCTGTAAACACGATAACTCAAAAACGAAAATCGTATGTTTATTCTAGAGCCAAAACGTAAGATCAAGTTCGTAAATGGGCAGAATCGGACCATGGTTGGGCAAAATGTTTGGGTTTATTATTAAAACTGTAATGATAACTTGGCAAGAAAAGATGCATCGAGACACAGGTATCTCTACTCAGTGACTCTTTCCTATAGAAACTTGAACCATTGTAAGTCAGATCATCATTTTAATAATGTGTAACCAATAAAGTATTCGAACTAGTACCCAGTATTTGAACAGAACCTCCCTTAACCTCTAATTATTATTACTTGGGGTTTAAATAAATTACAATCAAAATTTTAAGTTGTTCGGTACATTTTAATTAAGATTTTTGAGACTCATTACCAGTTATTGGGTTGAATTAAACCTTGTTCTTGGCTTTGAAATTTTTGTATTTTTATACAAATTTATTTTTTGTTGTATTAACGAAAACGAACGTGTTTTCATTCGTTACTTTTCTTTTACTGTTTACATTAGTTAATTTTACATTACTTTTTCAAAACATTCGCGGGCGAAAGTTCAGATGCGTTAGATTTTTATAATAATGTTATTTATTTACGTACAGAATGCTACATAATAGTTTAATAAAGTAAGTTTTATTTTGTTTCCTGTAGATTCGAACAAAGTTATCTTATTCCACTTAAAAATTAACAAACTTAAAAATTAGCCCAGTTTTAGATATATAGATTGTAACAGCTACCCTGGACTGGCTACACTTCGACCATAAGGTCCATTGTGATGCCTAAGGATGTGAGGATGTGAATGACTAAGAATTGGAAGGCTGTGCGGCTACAGCCGACTCTGATAGGAACTATGCCGATATTCATCTGGAGTTCGTGAAGGACACTGCAGAAAACCTTCACAAGCATAGCCGGTTACTTCGTTCTTGTCCATACGCCGACATTTTACTCAATTAACCACTCCTTTTTTTTCTTAATAATTGACAAACTGCCGATATCGGGATTCGAACCCATAACCTCCCAGCCCACAGGTAGACATAACGCCTTAAACCGCTCGACTACTTGGCTGGTAAGAATATTGTAGTATGGTCTAATTTATGCAACAAAATGATTAAATGTTGCTCCTATAATGCTGTTTTTTATGTTCCATTTTCAAACAAAGTGCAGCTCAATAGACCAAGATTTTTTTAATATTTTCAAAAAAACTTTTAATTGTTGTTTGGTTTTACTTTCTAGTAGTAAGGTTTGTTTGACGCAAAATGTTTTTGTAGAAAATACTACTTTTAAGATGGATGAAAATTAAATCATTTCTTATTAAAATATTTTAAATTGTTCTGAAACAATAACGATCCTTTGTTAGTTGTTCGTGATCAGTAAAAAAGTTCATTCTATATGGTGTCTCAAAGGTCATCACCGCATTTGTCTTGAGAACAAACTAATCGCTTGTTTTTTCAGATAATTAATATCACAACTCAAAAATTTTCAAAATAAACAATTATACTATACACAACGTGCTGCAATAATCTTGATATATACATGAAATAACAATTTAAATATTGCAACGCAGCGTGATATTCGGCCACTATTTATTCGTTCCACTACGTCTTCGTATCAAGTCACCAATCGTCGAATTTCAGTGGTAAAGGGGGATTTTTTCCCGAAAATTCACTATATTTTAAAGCTTTTATTTTAAAAATATCTCAGAGTGTACTCTCTTATACTCGTATATTATGTTGAATACGAGTTTTTTTTGGAATTTTTATCCTTAGCTTCTTTTTTTTTAAATAACGTACTTTGCTTAAGAAGGGGGCGACAATTGTGCAATTTTCCTTGTACCTACTAGACAGGATCGATGGATATGTTTAAAGAGATTTGTGTGAAAATGTATCATTTGATAGTAACGCTTATAGCTGAATTTTCTTAAGAGAGAAAGCCCTGTTATGCAACTTTTGGAACATCCGTTACAAACAAACTTACCTACATAACAAATATATCCGCTGACATCAGTACTTCAATTTTCTATTATTATTTATTAAGTTGAGATTCACAGTATGGACGATGAAAGTGTTTTCTTTTATGTATTTTCTCTTGCCTTCAATCATCATCTTTAAGCTTCAGTGGATCTGTAAACATAAATTTCTATTTTTATTCTTATATCAAATCAGGAAAATATTAAGTAATTCTGTTGGTTCGTTTAGTAGTAGATGCTGCGAGTCGAGACGAGACGAGAGTAGCATGTCTATTGTATTGCATTGACTTGTAAAAGTTTTCTCGTTTTTACAGTTGTAGAGTGTACTATGGACCACAAAGTGGATGTCAGATTTTAAAATTTTATAAATGATTTGTGTCTTGATTCGGTTTTCGAAAAAAAGCTTCGGATATATGTTGTTCATATTTGGCTATCCACAACTTCTACTCGAAAATTTTTCTCGAAAACTGAATGAGTAAAGCACAAATCAAATATAAAATTGAAGAAAAAAACTCTGCGTGTCAGCTCCGACGCGTGCTGGAGTTTGCTCTTATAAGTTATTTAATTTTGAAATATTCTGTTTTGATCGCGCTACCATTAATTCATTAATAAAAAATTTAAATTTAAATTTATTAACAGCCAAAATACAAATTTGCATATGTCTAAGTTATATATAACGATTTATAGTGTGCTAGTAGAGTTTATAGTTTCTATGGGAATGACAATCAACAAAATTTCAATAAAATAATTGTTTGACTATTTTTTAGAAGCTTACTTTTAATTTTCAATTCCAATTATCTTTAAAATTTTTACAAAGAATTTATTTTAATTTTTTGTTTCTTAAGTAAATTAATACCTACGAAAAAAGAAAAATTTAATGTAAAATCAATCCGTATATCATAGCGTATGAAGTGTTAGCTTGTAAAAAAAACATAACACAAGATTTTACTACCCATCAAATTGTCGTACCGGGCGCAGTAAAAGAAATCGATTGTTAAGGAGTAAACTTCAAAAATTGACATCAACTTTTGTAGCCAAGTGTATATTAAGTTCAAATAATAATTATTACAGGTCGGTTAATATGTTAAAAAATAGAAAAGCATTAAGACCTTTCCAAAATTTTCACTAAAAAAAAATTAAATCATTACCTCCCAAAGTGATGATTTTCACAGTTCTAAAAAATCTATACAGATTGAAAGAGAGTACTATCGTCTCGCGAATATTTATCAAAAAACAGGATTCTAATTTTGGTCTTGTCTTTCGCTGACATCCTTGATTATCCTTGTCTGGTCTAGTTTCTCTCGTTCCTCGTGGCATCACTAGTCCGTTTTATAAGTATATTTATTAACTTCTTTCATATTTATTAACTTGTGTTCATGTGCAAATTAATAATGTACAATATAAAATCTGTCTTTGTTCTACGGAAGTAATAAATGTATTAAGTGTTTCTATCTCCAAAGAATGTTAAATTACTTGAGCAGAACCTGAAAAGTTGAATTATCTAAAATTTACTTCGTTTCACTTTCAAGTGAAATAATTTTTTGTACAAATTTTCTGTTCCTAAAACATCTTTTAAGCGATAAATTAGTTTTCCAGATTCCACCAATTTTATTATACCCAGTACATATAATGTATACCAGAGAATATTAGATTTAGTCCCTACATTGTAACTCTGAGTATATTGACCGGAGAAAATAATTTTTTATATAGACAGCCCTATAATGACTTAGTTACCAGTCCAAGTGGCCGAGTGGTCTGAGGCGTTATGTCTGCGCAATATGCATAATTAGAAACTGGGAGGGTATGGGTTCGAATCCCGACATCGGCAGTTTGTCAATTATTAAGAAAAAAAAAGTGGTTAATTGACTAAACTGTTGGCGTATGGACAAAAACGAAGTAACCGGCTATGCTTGAGAAGGTTTTCTGCAGTTTCGTACACGAACTCCGTCATATCGGCATAAATCTTATCATAGTCGGCTGCAGCCGCATATCCTACCAATTCCTAGCCTATACACAAAAATTTCTTCCACTTCACTCACATTCTCATATCCTTAGGCATCACAATGGACCTTATGGACGAAGTTTAGCCTATCCAGGGTAGCCTTTACAATCTATCTATCTATGACTTAGTTAGTACACATGTCCGCCGGTCTGTTGACATGATAACTCCAAAACATTAAGAGTTAACAAGCTACAAAGTAGGTTACAGTTCATGAATGTGAAAAATCGGACTATACTACCCTGCCTGAGCAGGAAATGACAACTTTAAAACCGTTCCACAGATTAGGAACAACTACCAACAAACTGATCTACTAACAATGTACATTTTGTTTATACATTACCCCGTATGAAATTCTTCTCCGTAGACGTTTCAAAACATCGGTACTATAAACGGTCCCATAAAAAGTATACTAGATTATGTTTTTCAGATTGTATAAGGTGCCCTTGTCGTTTCCGGCATGATCTAACATATTTGAACATTAATAATCTATGGGATCGTTTCATTTTATGATATTGTTGTTTAAATTTACATTAAGAAAAGAATTCTAGAAAATAGATTAAAATTTTTTTTTAAACTTTTATATTTATAATATAATAAAAATTTTCTACAAGAAAAGTAGGGTGGTTGATAGGGCGTTATTTTCTGTGTCATAGACTATGTTTCATGATTTTATATGGCATTCTCTCACATATAAATAGAAAATAAAAGAAGTGCATCTTTATAAAACTATATATATATATATATATATATATATATATATATATATATATATATATATATATATATATATATGTATATATATATATGTATGTGTATATATATATATATATATATATATATATATATGATCTTGATAAATTGTTATATGAAAACTGAATTTATATGAAAGAGATACATAGAAAATATTACTGCATTGCAGAATGTACAAGGTGTTTGGGTTTTATGTTTTAGCAATAAAATAACAATAATTAATATTTAAGAAAAGTCTTTATTCAATTATTTTTCGAGATATTTTCGCATTGCCATGTCTAAATTGTACTGAGCTCTGGAAATCGGGTACAAAATTAAATTTTTAAATATAGATAGATGGATTGTAGAGGCTGCCCTGGACGGGCTACACTTCGACCATAGTATCCATTGTTATGCCTAAGGATCTGAGGATGTGACTGGAGTGGAAGTAATTTTTGTGTAAAGACTAGGAATTGGTAGGATATGAGGCTGCAGCTGACTATGATAGGAACTATGCCGATATTCATCTGGAGTTCGTGAAGGAAACTGCAGAAAACCTTCTCAAGCATAGCCGGCTACTTCGTTCATGTCCATATGCCGACAGTTTAGTCAATTAACCGCCCCTTTTTTTCTTAATAATTGACAAACTGCCAATATCGGGATTCGAACCCATAACCTCCCAGTTTCCAAGTAGGCATACTGCGCTTTTTAAATATAAGTAAATTTTTGAATAAATCTAAATCTGCAATAAAAACTTATTGTTCCATTTTAATATTTCAAAGTTAATCCCTTTCCCCACCACCACCTTGGAATCGTTGGCTCGCTTCTTTAAAAATATTGAACAGGTAATGTTTCGTTTTTCATTACAAATTGTTTTTCTTAAATTGTTAGACTGTTTTCAGACTTTTGGAAATTTATATATATTATCATGCGTTTGTTTAACGATTTTAGTCCGATCAAAAGGAAATTTCGTACCTGATATGCTTTTGGTATTTTTAAGAACAAGTACGTTAATAAGTAGAATCGAACAAGAATAATGAGGCTTAGAGACAGAAGAATACACAAAGTATAACTTGAGGTAATACCTCTCTTAATATTACCAAAATCGAAAAATGTATAAGTAAAGTTATAGAAAATCAACTTTACTACAATTCATTTACTGAAAATTTTTTTCTAAAACTATTATTTAACGATTTAATTTTTCAATGTTCAATTGTAAAAATTGTAAATATTGTAATATTGTAAGAAACTTGCAAAACATGCGAAACACAGTTTTTGTAGATAATACTACTGAAACAAATTTTAGATGGATATGGCAGAAAATTGATTTCTATTTCTGATTAGAATATTTAAATTATTCTTCGACAATAATTATACTGATTAGTTTCAAGGTACACATTTAAAAAAATGTTATTTCAATTATCTGTAACAGCAATGAAAATGTCTGAAAAATATAGTTTTATCTATATTTTCTATTTAATATAGTTTTATAATATCTATTTTTTAAACAATATATACGAGTAACTTCTTTTTGTACCCGATATATAATATATACTAGATTATATTATGTTTATTCCAGAGTTTGTAACGGTTGAAATTATTGATCGCAGAAAAAAATTTTTGTATACGTATATTTTGTATAAAATGATTTAATTAGTAATTTCCCCAAATTTGTCCGTTCGTTCGCCTGTAAACACGATAACACAAATACGAAAAAAGATAGCGAGCTGAAATTTCGTGTGTTTAAAGCTAAAAAGTAAAGTCACATTCGAATGGACAAAATCCGACCATGTTGGGGAAAAATTGCGCAAAACTGTTTATCTTTGAAACTGTAAGATATATAACAAAAATTTATAGATTTAAAAAAAATTTTTTTTTTAATAAACAACTTGTGTTTGAAACTTTTTTTCATAGATTCAGTACATACAGGGTTTTTAAGCAATTAACTCAGTTAGTTCTTATTTTCATTTGTTATTCCCGTTATATAATATATATCAGGGTATATTAAGTTCAGTTCTGACTTTGTAACGGTTGAAAATATTGATCGTAGAAAAAAATTTTTGTCATTGGTGTTCATAAAATGACCTAATTAGTTCATTTCCGTATATTTTCACTTGTTTTTTTTATTAGAATTACATTACGTTTTTAACTGCTTAGGTCATTACGCATTATGAGCTCTAGAAATTTGCGATATTTGTTTAGATTTGATGGAGAACTTTGGATTCTTTGGGATATTTAAAGAGGTTTTTAATTTCGTGTTGATTTCGTAATGATATACTATGTCTGGAGATTGGTGAGTTTTGTTATATCTTCAAATTTGTTCCAGTATATTTATTCCAGTATATGTTAGATTGGAGTGGTGTCTGCAGTGTGTTCATGTTGGAGGAGTAGTTTTACTCATTAAACAGGAGTGAGTTCTTTCATAATGTCATATTCGAAGTCTGGCCCAACTTCAAATTTGTAACAATCTTGATTCGAAGTATCCCCTTGTCGATATGTATTTTTGACTTGTCGAAGGTGATTGGATTTACAGTTAGCCATTGTTTATCTTTATTCTTGTATTATTTATGTTGCACGTATTGTAGAAAATCTCTGGAGAGTATCTTTGTCCTGAAATATCTGCTAGACGAAAATAAACTCAAACCATTTCTTCGCATATTCTAAGAAGCACTATGTATAACATATTTTTTATTATAAGATTTGATGAATGTTTGGAAAGAATTGTTAGATAACATATGTATCCATAACCCGAAAAAGTTTTCATTGTGCAAATGATTTAAAACACTTCAGATGTAAAATTATCATCAGTAATTCATAAAGGCCAAAATTTCTTTCAGGATGTACACACATTTGTATGATTAGCGCAATAGGGAATATGCATGAAAATTTTTTTCACATTTACTTTCAGAATATGAAAATACTGTTAATATTGTAATAATATTTAAAAACGAAATTAAAATCCGACAAATATCAAGGAAGCTATAAGCTTTTAAAGATTATTATCTGTCTCTTTCTTGCAAAAATACTAAAAACGGAGTTTTACGTGTATTTTAAATGGCGAAAGTGTAATATGACGTCACATAACATATCAAGAGGGCTATCACCCTCTTTGTCTAATCGGGAATTTCAATCATTCATATCTCGCTTATTTTTAAAGTTATTTAACAAGTAATTTTACCTTGATATTTTTCAAGTAAACATGCTTCAATTCAAGCGAAAAAAAATTTTCATGCATATTCCCTATTGTTTTTTAAATCGATCGCGATTCAATAATTTAATGCACTTTTACTTTCAACATTTGGGAAATTCGATAAAGTTTTAAGATTAACTTACCTTACAACTTAACATTAAAATAATCTAGAATCCAAAGCTGCTATGAAGTTATAAGATACAAAATATACATTTCTTAGATTCACTTGAAAACCAAATATACAATAAATTTTTCAACTAATAAAATATATTGTTTCTACAAATTTATCGATTTTATAGATAAATTTATTGTAGTATAACAACTTTTATATCAGAAATTCATAAATAATGGGTTTATTTTGAATTATGAAATATTAGTAATAGCTGACATACAAACTAGAAAATAGTTTTCATATAAATTTAAAGAAATATTTATTTATTTAAAATATATAAACGAGACTTTTATAACTTAGATTTTTTGAAAAATTACCAAAATTTATCATTAAATCAATCTTGGTACTTGTTATTGCAATCAGGTTATTCGATTAGTATACAAACAAAATTATTCGAAAACATTATATTCCAATTTAATATAGAAACAAGTTAATATATAACGACCAACTGTGTCAGTTTGATAAAAATACTGTACTTGTTGAGTTCATTATCATTGCGTGGATTGTTGATTTAGTTTTTACACACACAAAAATGTATTAAAATAGGATGAGTGCATACATGCAAACTTTGTTTCAAACAATCTTTGAAACAGTATCGCCGTGTGCGTTTGTCTGAACAGCTTTGCCCCCATGTTTGCCCTAGTTTTGCCCCATGAATGCCTTGTACATAAAGCATTTTTGTGTAATGTACATAGAACGCCAAAAATCGAGTGAAAATTTCAAAATTTTATAATTGATATGTTGTACGTTGTTCATTGTAAGTTGTTCATTATAACTATACTAACAACTTTTATTCGAAACATTTTTTCGAAATCCGAATAAATAAGGCACAAATCAATTATAAAATTTCTAAATTTTAGCTTGACTTTTGGCGTTCTATGTTCACTCCCGTTCAATAAAATTGAACCAACCTGAAATGTTAATTTTCTTACATTTCATAAGACTCCTCACTTTTGTAACTCTCTGTATATTATTTATTTATAAACAAAGATGAGTAGTATATTTTTTAAATGTGAAAAAAGAAATGGAAGTTTTAAATATTTTATTTATGTAAACAAGTCAGTGATAGAGTAAGAATATGTAATGTAAATACATGTTCAGTATACATATTAAATAAAATGTAGTATCTGTCAAAAATATTTACTACAAGAATAATCAAAATTGTGAGAGACTGATACGGTTCAGGTCGGTTCAGTTTTATTGAACGTGAGTGACAATACACAATTATGCACTAAATACAAGGCACTATTAAAATGTGCCGGGCAAAACTGGGGCAAACCAGACAAACGCACACGGCGATACTGTTTCAAATATTGTTTCATACAAAATTTGCTAAACAGTTGAGCTTGCAATCGTTTTGTGACATTAACATAGTATAGTGGACGGGTTCCTCACAATGAACTAGATACAGAGTATTAAAAAAAATTTACTTAGTTCAACTAAAAGATAGCAAATAAAATTTTCCTCTGAGTCATCATTATATGACCATAAATAAATACTTGGGGCGCTCCGGTCTTAAATGTTTCCTTTGTTTTGGCAATTAATATAAAATGACAAATAAAATTTCATAATTATTTAACACCTGAGTGCCTCTAGCTTTTATTTATTGTCACACATTGGTGACTTGGGGAAACATTTTAATTCTATTTAACATAATAATTCTATTACACAAGTTACATTCACACAAGTTTAACTCTATTTTTGTAAATAAAAAAACCTTTAATTTATTTTTTGACTTTAAAACAAAGCTCTATTTATTGCTTACCGCATCTACAACGACCCACTACTTATCAACTCTTCCACCAAATTTCTATTTAAGGAAATATTTTCGAATTCCACAAAGTAGTTCATCTAGATGGTAACTAATTATTGTATCGCTATCTGAAGTAAAGCAATGTGCAAAATTTCAGAACTCCAAAAATTGGGGTTCCAATTTTGATTGCAAGTTTTGTCCCTCACAAACAGACAAAGAGAAAGTAAAAGTTAAATAAAAGTTTGTAAAATTGTTAAAAAGTCTTTATGTAAGTGTATTCATATTCCATATTACGTGTTAAACATTATCTTGTATTCAATTTTTCAGATATGGATACATAACTTCCTGTATCAGTCAGATGATATATAAGAGGAAATAAACAACATAGAAAATAGAAAACAAACAAATGACAAATGAAATAAAAAAAGAGACCAACAAAAAATAAAAAACTTCCACTGTGTTGGTTATATGTGATGATACTTAAAAACGCCTAGATATATAAGTATAGCGAACTATCCTATATATACGTATTATGAGCCTGCAGGACTTGATAATCTATTAACTAAAATTATGATCCTTTTCATTTGACGTTTATTTGTTTGTAGACTAGCAATTTTCATATAATATTTTACCGGACATATTCTTGAATGAATACATCATTCTGGATGCTCGTAAATGGTTTATTTCAAATCCATATGTATGTATTTCCGGTGTCAACCATTATAAATGCTTCTATATTCATTCTATACATTATTTCCTCTTAACAACTTTATAAAATATTTAAAGTTCAATAATTATTACAAGTGCTTACACGTCATCACTATTCGAACCTATTTCAAAGTTACTTTTAGATTTGTTTAGCACAAGTGAGAATAATAGGTTTATAATAATATAATATTTGTTTCGATTAAATTAATAAATAATAGAGGAAATTCTTTGCAAGGAGAGCTACATAAAAAAAGAAAAATATCTAATAGGAATATATTGAGACATTCAATTATTAAATAACAAGACGGTAATTTGGGATATCAATCAAAAGTAAATTTGCCTGAATATCTAATAATGAATACATGAGTTCATTGATAGTTACCAGGGTAAGTCAGGGAAACATGTACTGTACATATAGGCATCTAAATATTGAAGAAAGATTTCGAATCGAGTACATTACTTACCTCCCTCACCATTTAACAAATAAAACCAGGAGAAAAACGTTGGATAAAAAACAACCTTATCCCAGGAAGAAAACTTATTGAATGATGAACATAAATACAAATGCCTATGAAAATAAAATAAATTGAAACATAATTTATTTTGTTTAAAAATATAATGAACAAAAAAAACTTACACATTTTTTACAAGTAGTAGATAGGAAATTTCGGAAAAATTGCACAAGGAAAGGGAAATTCATTTCGAGATCAGACTTGTAGTACCTACTAAGGTCCATCGATTGTTAAGGTCTGAAAGCTCACTAACTAGTAAACTTCAAAAAAAGGAAAAAACAGAGAGAAAAATGATAAATGTATAATTCCTTTCAAAATTATTAATTTTTATAATTGAAAAACAAGTTGTGGAAATCCGAAAAAATAAACATCAAAACAAAGATCTTGAAATTACCCAAAGAATATAAAGATACTACACTCGTGACAGCCAAAGCAAAAAGTTATAAAATACAGTAAAATAATAATCTAGGACTGAGAAATAACAATTTCAAAAATGGTTGCTTTGCAGATCCACTTTATTTAATACTTATCGTGACATGTTTCGATATTTGCGAACATTTTCACACTGTAGGTTCTACAATGATTTTTCTAGCTTATATATCCAGATTTTGACGTCATTCATCGGTAAAAATCAGTTCAAAATAGAAAACATATCTCTGTTCAATGATAAGAGAAATAATTGTGAAAAAAAAAAAAAAATTTCGTAAAAATAAAAACTAAAACATATTTTTGTAAAATAAACTTACTTATGACATCTTTGCCAATTGAAAGTAGCAACTATGTCATATATGGTGTTTTAACATTTATGTAATAATATCGATAATATTATCCTCTGCAAAACTTGCGTTGACAGTCATTATTCATTATTTTTGGCATCATCTTAAACTTTTTCTGGTTTATAAAAAATAGTGTATGACTGTTATATAGAAGTCGTGTGTCATTTACACCAGACTTTTACATTTCTGTATTTAGTAAATTAAACAATATCATTAAACATTAAAGTAGAAAGTAAATAGAAGTGAACAACACTTTTTATTTATAAATGACGTGTTTACTAAATATCATTGACTTAAGTATTTTATACAAATTATATATGTATAGTAGTATAGTAGTAGGTAGTACATAGAATTATTATTAAACCTGCTACAGAGAGATGACTATTATACAAGAGGTGTTATGGTTATTAAACTGACATTCACTGAAACATAAAACGGACAAGACAATTTAACATGAAAGAGTCAAAAAGGGAATGAATTAGATGGGGTTATTGTTGTTACATGTATATATACAGGGTGTTCTGACATTTATTCAAGAAAACTATGCCATGGTGTACCAGTTCAAGTGGCCGAGCGGTCTAAGGCGTTACATCGTCTGCGCAGTATGCCTTCTTGGAAACTGGGAGGTTATGAGTTCGCAGTTTGTCAATTATTAAATAAAAAAAAACGGGTAATTGACTAAACTGTCGGCGTATGGACAAAAACGAAGTAACCGGCTAAGCTTGAGAAGGTTTTCTGCAGTTTCCTTCACAAACTCCAGATGAATATCGGCATAGTTCCTATCATTGTCGGCTGCAGCCACATAGCCTACCAATTCCTAGTCTATACACAAAAATTCCTTCCACTCCACTCACTTTCTCACATCCTTAGGCATCGCAATGGACCTTATGGTCGAAGTGTAGCCCGTCTAGGACGGCCTATACAATCTATCTAATCTATATTCTTTACCACGGTGTAGAGCTGCAAAAAAACAAACAAAAAATATAGTAAAGTGTTCCGATTTAACGCTTAGTTTTTGACATATATAATTAAATTAATTTGAGATATAAATAATAATGCAACCGATCACAGAGCGTATACAGCGCATAGTGTAAGGATATGTCGTCTCAGCAGTAGAGCGGGGAATTGTTTATAAATTGATGACCGGATATTGGCATCACTCTTAGGCACTCTAAACCACCTAGGTATGTAATAGTGGCTAAGAGTGATGCTAATATCCCATCATCAATTTATAAACAGCCCCCCGCTCTACTGCTGAGGCGATGTCGCCTTACACTATGTACTCTATACGCTCTGTGATTGGTTGAATTATTATTTATATCTCAAATTAATTTAATTGTATATCTCATAAACTAAACGTCAAATCGAAAAACTTTATTTAACTTTTTTGTTTGGTTTTTGCAGTTCCTGAATGAATTTTAGAACACTCTGTATATATATATATATATATATATATATATATATATATATATATATATATACTTTAATGAAGTAATTTTATGAAGATAAGATACTGTAGTATTGATTCAAACAGCGTCGGGCTGAGCCTAAGGAGCCCTGAAGCTTAAAGCTCTTACCATCTAAACCAAAGGATAATAATAATCCAATAGCTAAGAGTTTTTGGAATTTTCGTACATTTTTATGTGAAAAAATCCATTTGTTCTAACAGAAAGAAGCCTATTAGAAAGAAGCCAACTCGATTGTCAATAAGTACAAGCTGCCATCCTCGTTATCCTTGATAAGATCCGATTCTATGTTTAGGATAATCAACGAGTTCAGCAGTTCTTTCCCCCTTAGAGAACGAAACATCGTCTTAATACGCTTCAGCAAGGAAAATCACTTTTAAATTACTTGCGTAAACGAGATTTTTAGGATTAAGCGACATATGTTGGAGTATGTAATAATGTGCTTGTTATATTGGGATTAAAGCTTATTACATACTCATGGTATGCAACTTCGGCATCCGAATCTTCTCGTGACAAGCAAATAGCATTCTTTGCTATTTGATCTTAACCCCTTCCACCGCCGCCTTCTTCTTTCCTCCTACCCCGTGTATAAACTATTTTGCATGTTGATAGTAGCCATCGGAGGTCCACGTATGTTAGGGTCCGGGTGGCAAACTCCACCCTGATCCCATGGCCAGTCCCATGCTGATAATAACTCATCATCAGAGATACAGTGCCGTAAAGATGTCCAAAAAAAAGTATTTTCGTGGCCATTTTTATTTGTAAGGAGATAATAACAAGCCAATTTGTGTATATTATTAACAATTAACTAGGATTAATGCCACCTAAGACAAAACGCATTTTGAGATAAAAATATCGATGGTAATTTGTTAGAGGCCCTTTGTATCTACACCTCTGGCTTAAATATTTTTATTTGCCTCAAGCGGCAATCATATATATTATTTGCTCATACCAGAATTAAAAATAGCCGGGAAAGTACTGTTTTTTAGACACCACAACGGCCGTATATACAGCCGGAGATACAAACACTAAATTTGTATATCCGATACAAAACAATATTTTGAAAAAATACTCAGAGAGCTAATCTTTGTGAAATGTTTTGTCCTACAATATTGCTTTGGCTGCTGGGAATAAATCTGCCGTTGCCAAACTTATGGGAAACTCTGTATATATACGATACTTTTTAATAACCTTTTGAAATACCTTATTCTATTCATATAATACAGACATACAGATATATTTTAATATTACACACTTATCGAAAAGTTTGAAAACAATCTTGTTTTATTTTTAAAAATTTTTCAAATTTATTTGATTTACTTGGGTGGAAACGTTATACTCATGCATAGGTAACGATAAGATAAGAATGATATACGGAACGATTTGGGTACATAAAAATCTTTTGAATTGCAATAAATTTATTATATTGCTAATAAAAACAATCATAAAGATTTTGATTGAAACAGATTCCAATTCATATGTTCATTTTGGTTCTTCGACTATTCAGTACCTTCAGATCTATATTTATTTTAAAGCTAGAAATAAAAGTGACAGTCGACTCGAGAGAAAATGAGATTTGTCTGTTTCTTGACGAGTATGAGATCAATATACATAACGTATAGGTGATAAGAAGGAAGCAATAAAATTCAAGGCGAAAGGAAAGAAGGCGACAATGTTCTCGTCTCGCAGCAGCACTAAAAACAAACAACAATATACGCAGGCTGAACATTTCCATCGTCGAAACATTCGCTATACTCATTATATCCCCCGTTTCATCCGAGATAGTTTTCTCGCTGTATATCTCTTCGATTGCTTTTTTACAATAATATCGTTCGAAAATGTATTTAAAAACGAGGATGTTATTATATCTGGTTAAATTATATCTGGCTAAAAAATATCTTATGATGATGTTTTTCTTACATTAGTCCCGACTTTGTAACTGTTCAAAATACTGATGGCCACCAAATTTTTAGTATAGATGTTCATTAAATAACCTTTTTAGTCAGTTTCCAAAAATCCACCTGTCCATCCACCTGTCATTCCGCCCGGACTTTTGTAAACACGACAACTCAAAACCTAAAAGATGTAACTTGCCTAAAAGAAAGTTTGACAATAAACAAAATCAGACTGTGTTTCCTCCCCCGCCAGGAAATAGAAAAAGGGAAAAAATATTTCAAATGTTTTAAAACGGTTAAAATTATTGTTTGAAAATTTTTTTCATACACTCAGTATATACCGGACCAATCCAAGTGGCCAAGCGGTCTAAGACGTTATGTCTGCGCAGTATGCCTACTTGGAAACTGGGAAGTTATGGGTTCGAATCCCAACATCGGCAGTTTGTCAATTATTAAGAAAAAAAAGGGGCGGTTAATTGATTAAACTGTCGGCGTATGGATAATAACGAAGTAACCGGCTATGCTTGAGAACGTTTTCTGCAGTTTCCTTCACGAACTCCAGATGAATATCGGCATAGTTCCTATCATAATCGACTGCAGCCTCATATTCTACCAATTCCTAATCTATACACAAAAATTTTGTCCACTCCACTCTCATCCGCATATCCTTAGGCATCACAATGGACCTTATGGTCGAAGTGTAGCCCGTCCAGGGCAGCCTCTACAATCTATATACCGGGAATTTTTGCAATTAACTCAGTTAGTTGACATATTAATAAGCATTTGTTTAATTTGTTTTTATCTAAATAAAATGCGCATTATTTTAATTCTCTTAAGTTTTAGAACTATTAAACATTTACGAACAATTTGTTTTTATTCTTTTTTCGTTTCTTTTTCTTGTTGTGTATATAGTCCAGTGACTGGATTGTAATCAATCATTTTTTGCAAAAAGTTTGGTATGTTTTTTTTCTTTATTATTTCTTCTAATGTATAAAAAAAAAGTCGAAAAAATTTTCTGTGGCCTAAAAATCACAAAATCAATTTTTTTTTTCAAATTATATCTTGCCATTATTTGATTATAGAGCTTTAGTAGTTAAGATAAACAGTAAATTGTTCGAAAATTTGAAAAAAAAGATTCAAACTTTGAAGTATTTCGGAAAGTATTGGACATACATATTTCGCTTGGGTCGCAAATTTAAGTAAATTTTAAATCTAGTTTAAAAATATAAGCAAAAAAGGTGACAACGGCGGTTACAGTTGAAGCAAAGTTGGGCTGAAATGCTCAATCCATAATCGTTTATGGTGGCAAATAATGCCAAACATGCAATCTTTTAAACTAGCGGATTCTGACGATGAGGAAGACATTTACACCCCTTAATTGAACGAATGGCATGACAAACCTGAAGGCCGAAGGCTACTCCAACGAGCTTGTATTTTCTTTAGAGGAATATTTCTTGAAGCGTGGGCTGTCGACATTAATGAAATTATGATGATACCAATTTGCTTTTATACATGTATAAACTATTTCTAAATGTTACATTTAAATAATAAAACCTCCCGCTAGTATAACTACGTGAACTGTTTCCGTTAATTTTTCCTAATTATATTTTACAAGTTTCTCGGTTATATGCTACTTTAGGTGTTCATAAAAGGACCTAACTAGCTCATTTCCACCAATCCATCTGTACGTCCGTCTATAACCAGAAAAACGAAAAGGCAAGGGAGCTGAAATTTTGTATCTGTGTTCTAGAGCTAAAAAGTAAGGTCAAAGTCATCGGACCATGTTTGAACAAAATAGGCAACACTGTCTATCGTTGAAACCGTAAGAGATATAACAAAAGTTCATTGACAAAAGATGCCCCTATCTAAAAAATAAACAGCTTTTGTTTGAAACTTTTTTTCATAAAATCAATATATACCGGGTATTTAAACAGTTCACTCAGTTAGATGTTATTTTCACTTGTTTATGTTTATATTGACTGAACTATATCCTTGACTGAAACTCTATCCTATAAATATTTTATAGCAATTTAGTTCTTATATGTCTATGGTTTAGAACCATTTATATTGAAAATAACCACAAAATCTACGGAAAAAAAAAAACAATAAATTGTCAGACAAATTAAATCATGAATTTTTTTCGAATTTCGTTTTTTTTTTCTGTGTGGTTAGTTTATTTTGCTATTCTAAGATTACTGTCTATTTTATGCATGTTAGAAGAATATTCTTCCACAAAAACATTTTAATAAAATTTATTTATAAGAAGCAAAAACTAAAGTACATACAGAAGAAAAAAATCAGTATTGTCAAGCAACTAAACAACAAACATCACAGTAGTAGCAATCAGAGCACTAGATATAAAAATCTTGGTAACATGACTTGGTAACAATAAACATTACATTTAAACAGTGATTTATTTGCAAGTAACAAGATTTATTTTTGCCCCATTGATCTTATCACAAAATGGTCATATACTACAATATATGTACTTACACACATAAAAGAGATAGATATACATTCCATCGAATGGAATGTATGAGATGATTCAAATCAGGAATTCTATTCATGTATGTCATAGTTTTGTATGTTTTATTGTATTTTTTAGGCCATCCAAATTGTTGTCACTGATAGTAGTGATGTAGGACAAAATACATGTGAAAGCGCGTTGATCGAGCAGCTTCATGCCATTCAACTACTAACTATAAAATATCTATTATTGAAACGTATTTAGCGGCGCATCTGTTGACCATTCTTGTTACAATAAAAGGGTGTAACGAAAATTAAACCACGTTCATTTAATTACTGGTTCAGACTTCAAGTACCAAAGCTACTGCAAACAAACACCAAAGAACAGTATTCGAAACAATTATCAGCCTAAAACTAACCGAAAGTGTTTTCAAATCCCTCCACAATAAAAAGGTTCACAGATACTCAAATTGAGGTGGCAGCGCCTTATTAAATAAAAATCACTTGGAACGAATCCAAATCAATTTTGAGATAAATTTATTTAAATGTAAAAATGATTTAAGATGTATATTTGATGGTTAATTTAAAATGATTCCTGATGTATTTTTAATTATTAACACCTTACAGAAAAAGACACGTGCGTGAAGTGTAGCTATTAATAAGAAGGTTGAAAATGGGTGAAAATGGTTTGTTAGGACCATAGAAAGTGATTCCAAGGAGGAAAAAGTCCTTTCCATCCTTGAAATCCTTGAAATTCAAATTTTTATTTTATTTTTAAGGGTTTTTACCGAAAAACAATTTTCTTACAATATTAAATTGTTGGGGGATGTAACCCCCAAACCTTCCGCTAAACTAACCCAACCTACTACCCTCCAATAAAATAACCCCCGCTAAACCAACCCAACCCAACCTAACATAACCCAACCCAACCCAAAACTTTTCGTCCTTGAAATCCTTAAAATTAAAAAAAAAAATTCATTTTTAAGTAAAAAATATTGCAAAAATTTTTTTTCAGAATATTTAACTGTCGGGGGGTTGTGTTTGGTTGCATTCGGTTTGGCTCGGTTGGGTTGAGTTGGGTTGGGTTAAGGATTCCAAGGACGACAAGAACTTTTTCCTACATGGTATCATGTATCCTGTGGTCATTCCTAAACATTTCCACCCATTTTCAACCATTTTTATTTTATTTTATTTTAGATGTTGCAAGTGTTTTTTTATGTCGCAAATGAAAATTTTTCATAGGGAATATGACTCCTTATAGACTAGTAAACAAACGCCGTTTTTGCAAATTCCTTTTCGCGCTTCTCAGAAAATTATGAGCAAGGTGTCATTCGATTTGTAATTGCATCTAGAAAGTGTTTGAAAAAGTTAAAGTCCCGCGTAAAAAATGGCAAAAGTTATAAATAATTTAGTAAAAAAAGGGGGGGGGGGTTCCATTTTTTGCAAATATCTCAAAAATATTGTAGATATCGGAAATCTAAAAAAAGATTCTTAAAGAGCAAATTTCCTAAAAAAAGTCTCTACTCCGGAATTGTACCAATATTTATAATTTTAATTTAGCGATGAAACGAGTTATTGAAAACGAGTGAATTAACTCAGCTTGATTCAGACACTACAACAAAAACATTTTTTTAACCCATTAAATATGAATATTTAGGAAAGAAAAAATGCATGTACTTACTGAATACTTCAACAAACAATAATCCGTCGGCAAAAAGTTTTTGCCCCAATTTTTCCATGCTTTTGTTAATTAATAAATTTTTCCAGTCTGGATAACTTTTTAAAATAAAAGTCTGGAATGTGTTTTACTTCTTGTTGCAATAGCATTTGACCACTCGTTGATCACCTGTTTACAAGCAGTCCTTGGAATTCCTAAAATTGACTCTGGGCCTATAAAGGGTCCGTATATTGGTAACAAACTATTGTCGAAAAAATATCCACAACAAAAACAATTTTGATTTCTTAAATCTATATACAAATATACGAGTATTAAGTTTTAATAAAAAATATCACGCTCTTCGGTTCGATACAAAATATATGGCTACAGTAAACCATATATTCTGATCTATGTGATAATTCTGTCTTGTGTAATGCAACTAGATCGGATCACGCTTTAATTTTTTCAGATATTTGTAAAAACATACTTGTCATTTTGTATTCTTGATTTGTTTATAACTTTTCAATTTTGTATGCGCGAATATGAAACTTTCGCTTATTTTTCTTGACATCAGCCGAAACGAATGGGCCTGCGACCATACTTAAATTCACTTTAAATCTAATTTACGCGTTTATAAACTTAATAAACTAATCTATGAAAACCGTAAAACTTTTTATACTTAGCAGTTTTTTTTATACTTAGTATTATGTAAATATACAGGATATATTAAGTTTAGTTCCGACTTTGTAACACTTGAAAATACTAATCTTTGAACCAGCCAAGTAGCCGCGCTTGTTAAGAAGTTGTTTCTACTTGGACCTGGGAGGTTATGGGTTCGAATCCCGACACCGGCAGTTTGTCAATTAAAATTTTATGGGGCGGTTGATTGACTAAACTGTCGGCGTATAGACTAAAAAGAAGTAACCGGCTATGCTTGTGAAGGTTTTCTGCAGTTTCTCTTCACAAACTCCAGATGAATATCGGCATAGTTCCTATCAAAGTCGGCTGCAGCCGCACACCTGCCAGTTCCTTCTCTGCAACGAATTCCTGATCCTCCACTCACATCATAAAAATATAATGTAAAAATTAATAAAGGTTGAAGGATAATGATGTGGGTGGCCTCTGATATAGACCGTGGTGCCGCAAAAACGGAGGTTAAACCCCATTATTATTATTATTATTATTTCATCTTTGAAACTGTAAGAGAAAGAAAAAAAATTTGTAAACAAGAAATCTTCTTAAATTTAAAATAAAAAATTTGTGATTGAAAATTTTTTTCATAAACTCAATAGTTTTCTCATTAGTTGTGATTAAATGTTCCTCGGTAAGCGAATTGTCAACAATTCGAATACACAGAATTGTTAACAATTCAATCATAGATATACAACTCAGTAAGTACTAGGTATTCAAACAATTAACTGAGTTAGTTGTTACAGTACTTGTTTTGGTGTTAATTTTAAATTCAGGAGAAAATAGGTTACAAATTATACATTATTTAAATCTAAGTTCACATGAATCACACTGTATCAGAAAATAACTTAACATTAAATGGAAATAAACGTTAAGAAAAATCATTGGCGTCTCTATTAGCTACCAACCGACAATTTTCTATTTGAAATTGATACAGACATACGTTTGTACAGACAATTGGTAACAGACATACACAAACACACTCGTCTAAAGCCGGTTTTACACAATACTACGAACGCTCGCTTCAACGTTTGACCGAATGTTTGAGATAAGTAAATTCGACAGTTGGTGCAGCGAATGTTTCTACTACAAGATGAATCGAATGAAGTTTCAACAATGAACGAGGTAGATAACGATGTTGCTATTGCTGGCGCTATTGTGGTTGTATTATCCTGCAACGTATTATTAGTGAGACGAGAATCGGGTATCTCCCTCCCTACCTAAGTCCCTCCCTTCAGAAAAACGACACGCGTAGGCGTTGAGTCGAAACAGCGATCATTTTCCTTCCAACGTTGGAGGCATCTTTTTGCATCGGTGCAACATATACCGACATCGACCGTATATGGCCAAATATGAACGTTCGATGCTCACCAGTGATAATCACCATGTGGCATCAAACGTCTAACGTTCGAATTTATTCGTAGCATCTTGATGAACCGGCTTAAGACGAATACTTGGTATATGTAGTGAATATATCATAAAGACATACATAAATATCTATTAAGCTAGCAGAGCAACCTGAGCAGAATACAATTATAATTGTCTCATAATTAGACGCTAATTAAATGCTAATTAGATGCTCTAATTAAAAATTAAATGCTCTTTGTTGTAGTGCATTACCGCATGCTCTACTAGCTTCATGTTAAGCTAGCAGAGTAATATTTAAAAAATCAATTAATTATATTGTATTTAATATCAAATTATTATGCTAATTAAATGCTCTAATTAAAAATTAAATGCTCTTTGTTGTACTGTGTAATCGCATGCTCTGCTAGCTTAACCAGAAAAGCGATAAAAAATCAATTAAATAGATTGTATTTAATATCAAAATATTAAGCTAATTAAATGCTAATTAAATGCTTTGATTAAAAATTAGCAGCTCTTTGTTGTATCGTTTAACCGCATGCTCTGTTAGCTTAATAGTAAGCTAGCAGAGCAATGTTTAAAAAATCAATTAACTATATTGTAATTAACATCAAATGATTAAGCTAATTAAATGCTCTAATTAAAAATTAACTGTTCTTTGTTGTATCGTGTAACCGCATGCACTGTTAGTTGTATCGTGAAATGCGGTTACACGATACAACAAAGAGCAATTAATTTTTAATTAGGACATTTAATTAGCGTCTAATTATGAGACAATTATAATGGTGTTCTGCTTAGGTTGCTCTGCTAGCTTAATGGACATCATGCATAAAACCATATACATAGTATTTCTAGTAAAATAAAATAGTCACGAGAAAGTTAAAATATAAGTCGAATACAAATCAAACATATAAACCGTTCTCATGTGAATTGGGAATTCGTACACCATACATAGTTGTTGTGAATTTTTATAGTACCGTACGTACTGAAGAAGTAGTAGAATCATTAGTCATATTTCTTTAGATGTTTTCTAAAATTTCCATTTATTATGAAACTAGTCAACAGGATGAAAAAAGTTGATACGATAACTAGAATTCATAAAAATGTTCTTCTTTTGCTGAAGTAAATATTTTATTTTATTTTCAAAATTGATCGATTTATCAAAATGTATTTTTTGGTTTAACGTATATCATAAGTGTATATATTTTATTCGATTTTAACGAATTTCTGCTTTTGTAAAAATTCTACATTGAACTCAAAAAACTCAATTTTGATATTACCATTTACGGCGATACCAAAAAATATATATATCAATAAATACAACTTTCATATTAATGAATATTGAATAACTCACCTTAACTCTCTTTATTCTACGTGTTAAATTATTCAACAGTTGTTTAGAAATATTATTTCTGTCTCTGCAAAAAATGCTCCTGTCTCTGCGACTATAAATAGCTCCATGTTAATTCAAAAAAAATTCCTTTTGCCGGAGCTACGTCAATTTAGCGAATTATCTCAGAATAAATACATAATAATATATTAGTTTCAGTCCGATCTCATTAAAACTGTGACCGCTAGAGTGGCTACAGACAAAAGTATATAAATAAAAATATATTCCATGTTAACTTTACGGGTACGGATACGATCACAACCTTTTAAAAATCACTATATCTCACATGCTGGAAGAATATAAAAAGGTACTGGCTCGCCGCGACCTGGATAAAATTACCATTCTTCACAGTTGCCCTATATATATAAATATGTTACAGCTAAAGGTTATTCAGAAATTTTGTATAACAGCAACACAGCTATTGACAGACAATGGGTAATTTTGTAATTGAGAGCAGCACCTATAACAAGAATAACAATTTACTGCAAAAATCTTAAAGTTAATTTAGACCCTTCCACTGTTTGTCCAATATGCAATACTGGAAAACCGGACGATTTATTCCACATATTCTTTGAATGTTCTCACTATACGGGCATAAGCGCTATCTTGCCAAAAAAATAGTCAATCTGGATCACATTGACTTCTATCAGCTGTTGAATATAAAAAATAAACCTCAAATAAACTATCTTTACATTTTTATTCGAGAAGTGTCCAAAATAAAACAGTTCTTCTTGGATGAATTACAAATACTGAAACAATACATAATGTACATGAATCCTTTGTACAGGTGGCGCAAAAGTACCTTCACGATTTTAAATTAAAAAAGTATATGAGAAGTTAAGAAAATATATATTTTGCAACTCATTTATAAAGTTTTTTTCCAACTATTTACGAAAAATGATGTTTAACAAATGATATCCCCTTTCGCGCTGAAAACTATGAACTTTTTTCAGCACATCTGACCTTTCGTAAAGTTTCTTGAGATATCCCTAAAATCTCTCGCCTAATATTCTAAGTTGTTCCAAGCTTGTTTACATAAACCCTTTCTTTCAGATAACCCCAAAGAAAATAATCAGTAATATCGTATGGTTAGAAGGAGCATATCTGATATTAAAATATCGTCGATAATTTCTCTGAGTAGAAATAAAGCTTCTTCGGTTTTCCAGATAAAAAGTTACTATATTTTTCCTTTCTGCAGGCTGGTATTGCTCTATATCAAAACTCCTAAGTATTTACTATAATCTGAAAAAGAGAAACTCAATAAATATTAATTCCAGAAAGAATTATTGAATTTAAAAGTCTCGAAGGTATTTTTGCGCCACCTTATATAATCTATTCTGATTTTAGCAAATAAAATTTATTATTATTATTATTATTATTATTATTATTATTATATTCCATGTTAACTCATACGTCAGAATCATCTTTGGTGTAACGGTAACACTGGGATAGAAATCCAGAGGTACAAGGTTCGATTCCGGGTTGATTAGTTAATTTGTTCATATCAATATTTAATGAAATATATATTCCATGTATTTGTATACTCTCTGGTGTCACAATTTTAGTTCGATCAAAATGAAAGTTCTTATCTGACATGCTTGATGTACTGGCTCACCCTCTCCAACACTCCTAGCATATCTCTGGTTCTGCGACACCTATTCTCAAAAATTCGTTCATCGATACAAACCAAACCAATAGCTAAATTTTCTTCGAAAACTCGCTGTATACTTTATCTAAACTCTTCAATTTTCATTATAATTTTCTCATACTCATACTCTTTTCGAACTTTCAAACAAACGATTTTCGTATGATAAACGGACAGAAAAAAAGCTAATATTGTTGTAAATAATAAAAATTAATGACACATACTTGCATAACAAAAACATTAAAATCCTTATTTTGATTATTGTTTTTTTTTCTTTATTCCTTTGAAATCATTTTACATTACTGTAATATCGTTTTAACCATGCAAAACAAATATAAATCTTAAATGTTATTGCTGTGTGTGTGAGTGTTTTTTTCTTTAATATATTTTTTATGTCTTATTATCAACATAATACTCACAAAAACAATAATAATTAGTCTTTTTCTTTACAAAAATAAAAAAGCAAACATTATTCGCGATTGTGTGTTTGAGACCGCACATATATACTACAGTTTATACTATTAACTATTATAAAAATTCGTTACGCAGGAGCTGCGTCAACTTAGCAATTTTCCTTAGAATACTTAACTCACTCTCTAGCGGTCATAATTTTAGTGTGATCAAAATGAAATATAATATCTGATACGACTTTAGTATTTGCAACAATAACTGCATTCCCTTTGGAGAAAATTCACTAAAAATTAAATTTATTAATAGCAAAGATAAATCGATGTATAACGATTATAGTTTATAATTACTATGGAAACGACACTCGAAACTTTTTACAGTAAAATATATTTCATGTATTTGTGTCAAACAAACACAAAATATTTAATATCTCTCTTAATATAAGAATAATCGAAAAATGTATAAGGAGTAAAGTTGTAGAAAATCAAGTTTGCTACAATTCATTACTTGATCATTTTTCTCAAACTCTAATGAGAACAGAGATATTTAGAATTTTAACTTTCAATCTTTAACTGTAAATATTTCTATAAATATTAGTGTAACAGAAAAATGATAAGAAACAAAATTGCAGTAAAACTTACCTTCAACTTTGTACCTACAACTTAACTCCTGATAAATTTTTCGATTTTTCAAATATTAAGGGAGATAGTCAAATTTTGTTTTCTCCCTTCCCTCTAAACCTTATTTCCCCGCGTTCGATTTTACCCATTAACGAACTTGACCTTTAGAATACCAAAAGCGTCCCAAATTCCCAATTTCATTTCAATCGGAATTAGCTGTGACCGCTAGAGAGTCCACAGACATTTAAAAAAAGTGCATATGTTGTTATATATATATATATATATATATATATATATATATATGTATATATATATATATATATATATATATATATACATATATACAAATTTTAGCGATAGTGATTTTTAACATCTAATAGGTAGGATCGATGGACATTTGAAGAAATTTTTACGAAATTCCAACATTGGTGCAAAAACAATAGCTGCAATTCTCTTATCATCAATTACATTAAAAAGCAAATATTGCAATGGGCAACATTAAACAATTAATGGTCAAAACAAAAATTCAAAATTGGGAAGCACGCATTATACAACAGTGTTGTTACAACAACGCTTTTATATGGGGCGGAGACCTGGAGTTCAAGATATCTAAATAAGTTTGAAAAAATACAAGGCAATTTCTTCAAGAGGGTTTTCGGTTGGCAACGAAATACACCAAACTGCATGATAAGACTTGAAACCGGCAGTGAAAACCTGTCTGTTAAAGCACTTAGAATCATGATAGGGTGGTGGATAAAATTATTAAAAATGAACGAGAAATGCCTACCCAAAATAATGTATAGTAGTTTGGCCAATGATTCCACTTGCCAATGATTCCAATAACAACGAAAAGTACAATTGGCCTAGTCAACTCAAACTTTATTGAACGAAGAAAATATGCCGGAGATTTGGGAAGCTCAAAACTCTACCTCTATGAAAGAACAATTCCAATTAATTGTAAACAACTTTGGTAACAAACTCCTTATCAGAGATAAAGAGAATACGTAGGATTCCCGGTTCAGACTAGTATATCAACATCAAATCAAAAGCGAAAGCACACAACAATACATGAAACACGCGTGCAACTTCAGAATGATAAAGCTAATAAGTCAACTCAGGCAAATGGGAAAATTCACTATTAAAATTTGGGTAAATGTAATAATATACAAATGGAATCAAGAAAACCTATGTGAGATATGTAATAAAAGCGAACCAGAATCACTCATTCACTTTTTGTTGACCTGCCCCATTTACCAGTCCATTCAAAATCATTACTTTAAAAAGTATTTCAACATCACTTTCGCTAACCTCGAGTTACAACTAATTAACTTACTAACAGACTTGACAGCAGATAAAATGAAGTAAATTTATTTATACGTCAGTGGAGCAATAAAAATGCGCAGTTTTGTTCTCGATGAGTAGCATTAACACCTAATACTAGTACCATAATATTAGTTATTAATACCTAATAATGATTTTATAAAAATAAAAATATAAAATAAAATAAAAATGTTAATGGTTAATGTATTGATACCAACACCTGTAAACCTTAATTGGAAAATACACAAATTATTATTATTATTAACAAGTTTTGAAAATACTTACCAATATATAAAAACTGGTAAATCGTACAGGCTTCCCACTAAAATTGTGCCAAACTATTGGTTGAATGAAAAAATGTTTCATATAAAATATTTAAGGCTTTTGTTAATCTCACACTGTTTAAAAATTAGATTTTTAGTGAAGCTGCCACGCGAGCACGGATACATGAAATGCTAACTTTTTGTAGCATTTGTTACTTGAGAACTGTGTAGCTTTCATTCAGTGAAATAATTTTCGCAATCTGTGTCAGTAATTCCAGAAATTACCTCCTACAACCATATCAGAGATACTACCTCTGCCCTGAACGAATGGGTAAGTCTATGAACAGAAAATGAAAATATATAGTAGACTGTAGACAAGCCACACAAATGAAAGCTGGAACAATGTTGGAAGGTCAACCTGGCTTATTGGCAAAAACCGGAAAGAGATAAAACGTTTGGTCGAGGCTGCATACCGGTCACTGTAGGCGCAAGTGGCGCCTATCTCTCATGAGGTGGGAGGACAGAACAATCTGTCCGGACTATAACGGGACGCCCTGTCATCTTTTGACAAAATGTCCTTACAGAACCAGAACTCGGTTCAACCGAATTGCGGAAACATCAAGTAAAACAACTAAAGTGGAGCTCGGTAGTTTCGACAACAAACACAGGCCAGGAGAAAACAATCCAGGTGTGATAGAGAATTGAAGAGATTGAGGGGATAGGTTCACTCGGGGTCGTTAAAAAAGGCATCAAAAGGCTATCTTTCCAGACTTCGGTCAACCCTCCACTTTACTACTACCTCATACAAACTTTCAAACAACATTTGTTCTTTTTAATAGTAGATACGATTGATCGACAATTCTAGCTGTCTATTAGTCGGGATTTGACACAAAAACTGCTGAACCTCTTGACATTAAATTTACACATTTAATATATATTAATCCTGGAACCAATTTAGTTTTTTCTTTATTAGTATATTAAAAACCGTTCCAAAAATTACGCTGATCTTTGGTAATGGCAATAATAAATTAGTATGCCATCTACTCGCAATCACAAAGTACCACTAAGATAATGTATAAATTCCTTTGTTTAGGCAATTAATGATATATGCTGGTGATTTGTTTTATACTTTGCGGGTTTCTTTTATAACTAGTTCGAATACTTCCTGTATAGTATGAATAATAAATTTTTACCCAAGATGAAATAGAGTGAGTTTTGGGTTTGGAATAACATGCTTGTGTGTGTTTCTGTAACCATTTTAGCACCCCGATTTTATTGATATTTTTCCAATATTTAAATTTTATATTTTGAACTGAACCTAATGTAATATACACATACTTTCCAGGGTTTTCCATTTTTACATAAATTTCACTAAGACAATAAGTTGATTTAAAAAAACTTAATCTATTCGATGAATCATTATAAAAATTAGAAGATTTTCTTCTCTGATAGAAAATTAATCTATTAAAAGCACCGAACTTGGTCGTTAACTGTGACCTGAAGCGTGTTCTTATACATACCTATCTACCTCTTATACAAACCTAAGGTTTTACAAGAAAAAACACACCAACTTCAATTACTTTTAAGGTTTAAACAACTTGAGGCTAACGCGTTTGTCGATAATATAGCACAGGTCAGCGCCGTATGGTATGAGTCAAGGAGAATACATTTTTGTTGTTGTTGTTTAAACATCTGGTTTAGTTTATATGATCACCTTGAATCACCTATTTTAAATACTTTTACCATACTTCCATGAATAGGTTAGAATTACAATAATGGGCCCGAAAATCGAAATAAAATTTTCACCATATCGTCATGGTTTGAGGTCATGCCTTAGGATGTGAGGATGTGAGTGGAGTGGCAGGAATTTGTGAGTAGACTATGAATTGGTAGGATATGCTGCTGCAGCTGACTATGATAGGAACTATGCCGATATTCATTTGGAGTTCGGGAAGGAAACAGCAGAAAACCTTCTCAAGCATAGCCTGTTACTTCGTTCTTGTCCATACGCCGACAGTTTAGTCAATTAACCGCCCCTTTATTTTATTTTTATAATTGACAAACTGCCGATGTCGGGATTCGAACCCATAACCTCCCAGTTTCCAAGTACTGCATACTGCACAGACATAACGCCTTAGACCGCTCGGCCACTTGGACTGGTGGCCTCAACCATTGTAAACACATTATTAGATAGACAGATAGATTGTAGAGGCTGATCTGGACGGGCTACAAGTCCACCTAGGAATTGATAGGATATGCGGCTGCAGTCGACTATGATAGCAACTATGCCCATATTCATCTGGAGTTCGTGAAGGAAACTGCAGAAAACCATCTCAAGCATAGCCTGTTACTTCGTTCTTGTCCATACGCCGACAGTTTAGTCAATTTACCGGCCTTTTTTTTCTCTTAATAATTGACAAACTGCAGATGTCGAGATTCGAACCCAAAACCTCCCAATTTCCAAGTATGCATACTGTGCAGACATAACGCCTTAGACCGCTCGACCACCTGGACTGGTTAACACATTATTAGTCTCGATGTTATTAGTGATTGAAATATGACGGTATTCGACCGACTACCGGTGTAACGAGCGAATAGACGTTTTTATTACAAAAACAAATGGTAACTTGATCGTGTGGATCCGATTAGTCGCACTTAGAAATGTAAGATTCAGTGACAAATCCACCCTACAACTTGTTTTCTTTACATTTATCACATAAGTATATTTTGTATCAAACTAAATACACCATTCTTTACAAAACATAAAATATAAATTTAATGATATATTTTTGTTTTCTTTCTTGTCTTTTTACCAAACCAACAACAACATACAACATACAACATTGAAATAGACACAACAAAGTGTAGAAAGACAGTCAGTCCTAACAGAATAGAAAAGAATTGAATAACAAATTGTTATTACAATTTTGTTTCTTCTGTACACAACAATGTATATGTAATTTTGTTTGTTTTTTTTTTGTTGTATTTGTATTTATTTCTACGTTATTTTTATTATTATATGTGTGTTTTTAAACTTTTAGTTTTCTAAAATGTAGAAAGAGAAAACAGTAAAAAAAGTAAACGAGCTTGCACGACATACAAGATATATATATATATATATATATATATATATATATATATATATATATATATATATATATATATATATATATATATATTAAAGTCCAGTACAAGATGATATTAGAGGATCCGAAACTGTTTCGAATTGATATTACATTACATTTTCCATTACCGATTTCCGTATAGTAAATGGTTGCACAGTAAGTGTTCCGTGAAAAATAATTAATAACGTTCATTACAGCATGATTTTTGAACCTTATGTTCAAACTAAACCCACTTCAATTGTTTATAATTTTTAAACTAGAATTTTTCGATTCTGATAATTTTTCCATCAATCTATACCTTATTAATTTTATTCGTACATCGGTACAAACTATCGTGGACAAAATAACCATAGTAAGTGAACAATATGGATTAAAAATCAATATAAAAAAAACGGTGTGGATGATATTCAGTAAAGAGTCTGCAACCTACACTTAATATAAAATGTAATGGCATAAAATTAAAGCAAGTTAACCAAATGAACTACTTATACTTAGGAAAACTATTCACCTGTAATAATGACCAAATAAGTGAAATTAAAAAACGTATAACTGTCACTAAAAATATATTTGTAAAACTTAAGGCTTATTTAACTAACAGAAAATTGTGTTTTAATTACCGGTTTAAAATGTTAAGGTGCTATGTGTGGTCCGCACTACAATATTCGTGCGAAACTTGGACATTAAAAAGTGTATGTGAAGCCAGACTGAATGCATTTGAAACGTGAAATTAAGTAACGTTGAAGTATTACGTAAAGTTAAATATGAAAGATGTTTAGTTAACTTAATTAAAAAGAGAATATTGGAATACTTCGGACATATATACAGAGGAAATAGATACGAAATTCAGAGACTAATTATGTGCGGTAAAATGGATGGCTTTGCATCAAGAGGCAGAAAGCGGATCACGTGGATCTCGAATATTAAAAAATATTCAAACTTTAAATCGTTCTACAATTTAAAGTCGGCCGCAGTGGACAGAATTCGATGGGATCGAGTGGTCTCCAAAATCCTTTAATAGGATATGGAACTTCATGATGATGACGCCGGTGGAGAGTAATATCGAAGAATTGTTCTGAAAATGGTTGTAAAAAATTAAACATAACAAAACTTAATTATTCATTTTGGAAATGATGCTTTAAAAACTTTTAATGTTCTCCCGACACAATACTTTTGAAAAAAATAATTTTATTTCCCATTTCCATTACCAATTTTAAAAAAAGCGTGTGTGTACTTCCCCGTTGTATATATACTCCTCACTTTTGTAACTCTCTGTATAATGTATTATTTTATTTATTTATAAACAAAGATAAGTTGTATATTTTTAAGTGTGTAAAAAAGAAATGGAAATATAAACTGAATTTATGTTTTTTTATTTGTATATACGGTGTCAGTGACAGAGTGAGAATTTAAAAAATATATGTAATGTTAATACATGTTAACTGTTATATCTTACCCTTATGTATAAAAATTAAATAAAATGTTGTATCTGTTACTACAAGAATAATCAAAATTGTGAGAGACTGATTCGGTTCAGGTCTGTTCATTTTTTTTGAACGGGAGTGTACGCACGTAAGAAGTTAAGTTCCTTTTAAACAACTTATTAAAATAATATTAAATAAGGTCAACACTACTATTAAGGCACAAAAGTTTAATAAACTGATATAGTTGTGAAAAACTACAATTGAAAAATTATATATTGTATCTAAAACCAATAATTTTATCGTGGTAGAACAGAGCCAGCGTCACTTCTTCCGTTAAAATTAGAGTTTGAAAGACTGGCGTTAAATCCATTATTAGAATCAGAGCTAGTGAAATTTATCATGACCAGGTCAAGTTTCTCAATAAATACATTTAATATACAACGTGTACAGGCCATAAAATGATATCATTGACAATTTGGATCGTAATTCGAATATTGTTCGTTTATCAGGAACAAGGAGTAATAATGATGTCTTTCAATATCCAAAAATTATATCACACACAAACAAAATTACTGTAGAGTATAATCACACTGCTTATGTAACAGACAGACACTTGTCTGTTTTATTTAAGCATATAATGCATGTATTTATAAATTTTGTTTATATACTGTATGACACACAGTTTTTACTGGTTGTCTCCCAAATACTGTGCAATAGAGCACGATATACATCCGTGTTAAATCGATTGAGCGGGTGCATCATCAGTCGAGTGTTATATCAGCGATACGTTACATGCAGAAAATAGACTCTGATTGAATTCTCGTAACGCGCCAAAAGAAGTATAATTTCAAAAATTCAAATTTTAAACCTGTTCGTATTTTAGTAACAGCATATTACTCAAATACGGACGTAATATTAATCAGGGATGTAGTTTTATTAATATACGGGAAGTAGTATTATTAATCATTTACATAAAATACCCTTTGAGAAAAACAGACACCGAGGTAGTTCCAGAAGTGTTTCGTTTATCGTACGAAGTACATTAAAACATATATAATATTGTTATAAATAATATTAATTAATAAAGATTTTTTAATTAAAAAGAAAACGAATGGACCTTTATAAGTGGGGTATGAACCCAATAGCTCATTTAGCTTATCTTTTTTAATACATTTTAGTATATGATGTACCAAAGCTTTTGATGCTTTAAAAAATAGTTAAATTCTATTAAATGTAAAACTTTTATTGAATGATCAAACTAATAAAACATTCATAACCATTCAAAAGCAATAATGATTAGTCGTTTTTTTAGAAAAATAAATTACATTGTCGTGGAAATTGTACAACTAGAATTGGAAAATAAGAAAAACAGTTGACTCTTTAAAAAAAATCTGAACTATTATTATTACTGATATAAATGGTTCACTAAAAAAAAGTTAATACATTTTGATTTAGAATGAAGGCTAGTAGTAATAGCGTAAGAAAGGTCAAAGCTTGGCGAGTAGATCTTTCAAGGCCTTTCTTACCTATCCCTAAAGGACAAAAAATTTGTATGTAGACTAGAAATTGGTAAGTTGTGCAACTGCAGCCGACTTTATTAAGAACTATGTCAATATTTCATATTGGAATCTTGTCTATTGGATTATTGAGCAAAATACTTTTTACGTTCTAGGCATGACTGTAACGTAGTATTTTCTCTTCGATAGTTTTCAATAGACTAACGCCGATGAAAACTGGTCTAACATAAAAATGTAATCTGTTTAAATGATAAACAACGGCTTGAAACAAACAATTGTAATAATATATCGTAAGTACAATACAAACACACTCCAATAAATAACATTGCAAGACTATTTTCTTAAGCGCAATTATTTTTCCTTTCATCATTATTTTTTTTATTTAAATAGTTTTCATTAAAAGCTTGGATCATCAATTTCAATTCTTTGTTTGTTTTTTTTTTTTTTTACTTTCAAATAAAAATACAAGATTTTATAATAAAAAAAATTTTTATAATATCATTAATATGATTTAATTGTATTCTTCCAACAAAAACTTGCTGTTTATGGAAAATTTCTTTTTATTTTATTTCTTAACTGACGGACCCGGCTTCGCACGGTTATTTACATAAATTTTTATCTTGCTCATTGAGTATAAAAGTGTGTATGTAAAAAATTAAAATTGAAGTTTAATTTTAAAAAAAATTGTGTGTTTAGTTTTAAAAAAAAAGACTAAACACTTTATAGAAAATAATTGAATTATCAATTATTTTCATAAATGTGAAATTAAGTTAATTTAGTAATTTTAATTAAAAGTTATTATGATGTATTTTTAAAAAAAATAATGAAAACTAAATATACGGTACTTTAGAAAAAAAATCCAAAGCAGAGTATTGTATGTGGAATTATGAAAATTAGAAAACGATCGGTACTAATGCCATACACGTAAATATAAAAAAAAAACACGTTGAACCGAAAGTCTTTCAATAAAAGCTGGGCCCATTAAAAAAGATAATATTGAGGTAGTAAGATCTTTACTATCCAGTAAGTGTCTTAGTTATCGACAAGTGATTCGAATCTGAAAAAAAATAAAAGGTACAAAAAGGGGAACAAAACAAATATATGTTAAAATAAAATATATATTTGAAATAAATAATTTCTAATCTAATACACTGATAGTACAACTATCCTTAAAACACTAACATTGGTTGTACAAGTTATGAAAACAAAGATTACGTGAATATGTGCTAAATAGAACTGTAGTAAAAGAAAACTACAGTAAAAAAAAAATATGTTCAAATATGTCTGATTTGCAAAAATATAAATATGGATTACAAATTTAATTCAGATACATAGTTGTATATAAAGAGACATTACGCTTCTGTAAAGAAAAAATACACGGCCAAAAAAAACCAAGCGTATACAAACAATATAGTTATAAATTGAAAAAGTCAATGCATATTCACATAAAATATAAATTATACACCAAAAGTGTGTATAGAATGTGTATTGAATTGTTACAAGCTTGAGAGACCACAAGTTTCGGAATAGTGAATTAAATAAATTATACAAAAAAAAAATATACTTAGATACAATCAGATAGAAACCATTAATTCGCCCATTCGATACTTCAGCACAATCCATAAAAAATATTCAACTTGTAAATTGAAGAAATAAAAATTTTAAATACCATCTGATTAATTGATGTGAATCAACTAATTTTAGTAATTGTCTTCTTTTTGTAGCTCACAGAGAGAAGTATTGTAACTTCCAGAGAGAAATACTCTTTGTAACTACTTTCTTTTTGTAACTCACTCCATGAGATGAGTTTTGTAACTGATTTTAAATATGTGCTGAAATATCGAAGTAAGCTTGTATATACGCAAGTCATTTCTGATCTAAGCAAATGCCTGTTGAAACTATGCAAATTCTCAACTAGCATAAACCAATAATTATATAAATTATTATTTTTTGAATAATAAAAATATGAAAAAATATCAATACTAAATTTTATACAGTGGCGTAGTAAAAAAATTATTCTCCAAAAGTAGTACTGTAGTAAAGCAGATTGAGTAACGCTTCTAAACATCTATACGAATAAATCATGTATAATGCACCATCTATTTTTTAATTGTATTAAAAAGGCCGATTTCGGTGGTACTGCTATACCGGATCAACCCACGGTAGAAGAGGAGGAAGCCCCAAGAGTCTACCATGTTCCAAAGAGAAGTTTAATACGTACCAGATATAGAATAACTTGATACGAAAGATAAGGCGGTAATAATGTATATACAATATTATTACTACACTTTAAGATACACGATACAGATAAGATAAGATACAACAGTCAAATATATGGTTATATTCACACTATTAAAACATCTCACATGTATGAGTTTAAAAAAATTTAGTTACTTGTGTGTAATATGTAACTAAGGTGACATGTAACTTTAGTGTATTAACTTAAATACGTAAGCCATGAAGGAAAATTTTTTTGTGACTTGAATTTCAACTAAAATTATCTGCATGGTGGTGAAAACCTTTTCAAAATCTGTTCCGTGGTTTAGAAAGAGTTAGCGGATAAACATACAGACAGACGCGGAAGGCGACTTCGTTTTATACTATGTATAGATAATTTTTAAATTTATGCAATTTTGCTACAGTATAGTTCATAACCTTAATCTGATTGTCGCGGTATCTTGGCTCTCTTTATTCCTCAAAGGAACGCTGCCCGAACCTGCAACAGATTCCAATACTCGACAAAAACAAAAAAAATATATTAGTAAAAGGTTTTGCTAAATATTTTCTAATTGGAATGACACGCACGTTTTTTTTAAAGAAAAGAAAAAAATTAAATTAAATTACATTTTTACTTATTATAAATTTTTCTATTTTGCAAATATTAAGAGAGAAATTCACGATTATAAGTATTAAATTTAAATTACAAATATTTCTGTAAATATTCACAGAGTCACAGAAAATATAGTCAGGTAATGATTGTAGTAAAATTGATGAAAAATAAAGTTGAAAATTACAACTTTACCCTCCCTCTAAGGCCTCTTTACCCTCGCCCGATTTTGCCCATTTACGAACTTGATGTTTCAAATATAAAAAGCATGTCATAAACCAAATTACATTCTGACATATACATGATACGTATATATGTATATGTAGATTATAGTAATGGTCATTTTCGATATCTACTAGGTGGGTTCGGTGAACATTTGAAGAAATTTTTAATACCTTTATCGGTACAAATCCAATAGCTACAATTTTCTATGAAAATTCGTTAAAAAAATTTCTTGTAAATGCATTTTTCATAAGAATTTGATATGAACTTGAAATATTATGATATTAATATCAGTTTTCTTTATTCCCTCTACACAGGGATGTTTATAACATTTATATTTCTCCAAAAATTATTCCAAACACTCTGTAATGAGAGGTTAAGGAACTTAAAACATGACTTGTGTATGTGTGGCTTAACCTCTTTAAGTTTTGGAACAATGTCAGCGTAATATAATAATAATAATTAACAAATCATATCAGAGAATGTTATTACACATAAAGGATTCCCACGTTGTATACTACTTACTATCAAAACCATAAGTAGATGAATAACGCAAGGATCACGTCTTAATGTCAAAACAACTTTATGTTCTGTAACACTAGCAATATCTAACTGCACTATAAAATTATTGTACGTATTAGTGATATGTCGAATATTCGTTATTCGATTAACAGCACAAACGATTAAGGTAGTTAATAGTTTAAAAAGAGCTGCTTGTAAGTATAGGTTTCAACTTACAGTTGGGACGAAAAAAACGAAAAGTAACCGGCTATGCTTGTGAATATTTTCTACAGTTTCTTTTCACAAACTCAAGATGAATATCGGCATAATCCTATCGAAGTCGGCAGCAGTAACATAATCTACCAATTCGTACATACGAATTTCTAGTCCCTTATGGGCTCCACAAACGTGCAACATTGAACAGCAACATTGAAGACTAACTAGCATGTTGCTGTGTGTGTGTACTGGTTGCACACACACGCATATACTGGTTGCGTACAGCAACCAAAAACATGACCTTGATCGGTTGCTGCAACATTAAAAATTATTTGATATTTAGTAGGAGGAGTTAAATGTTCATATACAAAATACCTATATTGGTTACAATTTACATTATATATAATATATACAGTGTGTCTACTTAAGTTGGCTCCATATGGAAAAGGTTTACGAAAAAAAGTTATCCTTTATAAAAATTTCTGCTTTCGAAAATATTAACATGCCGCTATTTATTTTTGACATCGAATGTACAAGGTGTGCAGAAATTGAAAAAGTTCGATAGGAATTTTTTTTCCACTTCAATTTTAAATTAAATTTTGCAAGTCCTACTTATAAAACACGTTATCTGTTATTCTAATTAACCAGTCATCGTACTTCAAATGTTTATTTGCTGATTTGAAACATTTTGATGATATGTAACAAAATAATGAATACAGAACAATTATTTTTCATACATTACATTACAAATACAATTATTATTGTTGACGTAAGTAACAACAGTTACCTTCAGTTCGTTTTTGCCTCAACGTATCCACCTTCGCGTTCCATACATGTAATTGTCCTTTTACAAAATTCTTTAAATCCACTCCTACATATCTCGGGAGTGATTTCTTGAACCGTTTCCCGTATAATCTGTTCTATATGGTCTACATTTTGAACAAAAATAAACAAAATTTAATTTAAAATTGAAGTGGTCAACACATTCCTATCGAACTTTTTCAATTTTTAGACACCCTATACATTTGATGTCAAAAGTGAATAGCTGAATATTAATATTTTCGAATGCAGAGATTTTTATAAAGAATAACTTTTTTTCGTAAACATTATAATAAAAAAGTTTTCCATATGGAGCCAACTTAAGTAGACACACTGTATATATTATATTGTATAAAATTATTTGTGTAGTTTTTACTATAGATATAAATAAACTATACAAATTAAATGAGATAGATAGAGACATGATGAGAAATGATTGAATTTATATGACTAGAGTCATAAAATAGTAAAAATTAAATTTTATGATCCCAAACTTTGGTTGCAGCGTCTGTGGTGAAAATATTTTATAGGCGGAGTTCAATGTTGCTGCAATCAAGTTCTGTGTCTATTCTGCACTTTAGAGGTCGGTAAAAAAGTTATTCTAAATCTGGTACGTACTTAACTTCTCTTTGGAACATGGTAGACTCTTGGGGCTTCCTCCTCTTCTACCGAGAGTCGATCCGGTATAGCAGTACCACCGGAATCGGCCATTTTAATACAATTCAAAAATAGATGGTGCATTATATATGATTTATTCGTATAGATGTTCAGAAGCGTTACTCAATCTGCTTTACTACAATACTACTTTTATACGCAATGAGCAGGATACAAATTTATGTAAATAACCGTGCGAGGCCGGGTCCGCCAGTTAAGAAATAAAATAAAAAGATATTTTCCATAAATAGCAAGTTTTTGTTGGAAGAATACAATTAAATGATATTAATGATACTATTTATTAAGTGATATTTGTATTCCTAATTTCTAAGAAAATACGCTTCGTTTACGCAGCTCCTTCGTCACAATTTTTTTTATTATAAAATCGTGTATTTTTATTTGAAAGTAAAAAAAAACAAACAAACAAAGAATTGAAATTGATGATCCAAGCTTTTAATGAAAACTATTTAACTAAAAATAATAATGATGAAAGGAAAAATAATTGCGCTTAAGAAAATAGTCTTGCAATGTTATTTATTGGAGTGTGTTTCTATTGTACTTACAATATATTATTACAATTGTTTGTTTCAAGCCGTTGTTTATCATTTAAACAGATTACATTTTTATATAAGACCAGTTTTCATCAGCGTTAGTCTATTGAAAACTATCGAAGAGAAAATACTACGTTACAGTCAAGCTTTGAACGTAAAAAGTATTTTTCTCAGTAATCCAACAGACAAGATACCAATATGAAATATTGACATAGTTCTAAATAAAGTCGGCTGCAGTTGCACAACTTACTAATTTCTAGTCAACATACAATTTTCTTGTCATTTAGGGATGGGTAAAAAGGCCTTGAAAGGTCTAATCGCCAAGCTTTGACCTCTCTTGCGCTATTACTACTAGAAAAATCTACTTGCCAGGATTCGACCTCTCCGCCGCTACTATTACAAGGTGTCAACTCAGTGTGGCAACTCAAAACACCAAATTAATTACAGATGCCAAAATTAAAATCTTAGATATCTATTAAAAGCCTCTTATTTCGAGAGACCGCCCGAAATGCAAATATGACAATTAAGTGTGGAGTGTGGATTTATATATATATATATATATATATATATATATATATATATATATATATATATATATATATATATATATATATATGTATATATATGTGTATATATATATACATATACATATATAGGAGTATATATATATATATATATATATATGTATATATATATATATATATATATATATATATATATATATATATACTCCTATATATGTATATGTATATATATATATACACATATATATACATATATATATATATATATATATATATATATATATATATATATATATATATATATAAATCCACATATATATATATATGTATATATATGTGTATATATATAGACATATACATATATAGGAGTATATATATATATATATATGTATATATATATATATATATATATATATATATATACATATATATATATATACTCCTATATATGTATATGTATATATATATATACACATATATATACATATATATATATATATATATATATATATATATATATATATATATATATATATATATATATATATATATATAAATCCACACTCCACACTTAATTGTCATATTTGCATTTGCCGCCCGAAATGCAAATATGACAATTAAGTGTGGAGTGTGGATTATATATATATATATATATATATATATATATATATATATGTATATATATATGTTTGTACTTGGAACTGGGAGTATATGGGTTCAAATCCCGACATAGGCACTTTGTCAAGTATTTCAAAAAAAGGGGGGGGGGCGGTTAATTGACTAAACTGCTGGCGCATGGACAAGAACTAAGTGACCGGCTATGCTTGTGAAGGTTTTCTGCAGTTTCCATCACGAACTCCAGATGAGTATCGGCTTAGTTCTTATCAAAGTCAGCTGCAGCCGTACATTCTTCCAATTCCTAGTCTACACACAAAATTCCTTGTCCTCCACTCACATCCTTACATCCTTAGGCATCAGAGTGCCCTTATGGTCGAAGTGTGTCCCGTCCAGGATAGCCTCTACAATCTATCAAGTACAACTATTCTTCGATAAATTCAGTCTTTCAAATTTTTACTTTTACTAATTAATTCCGTAGGTTTCAGAAGTTATCGTTCTGACATAATTAATAACAAAGTTAGCAATTGTCAGACTCCTAAATGGTTCATCTGCCATTTAAAGTAAAACAGCCCTTCCGTTACCGCACTTTACCATTTTTTATCCGAGATATATTAATTTAAAGTATTATTTATTACACAATTCCAGCATGCTTGAGTAAACTATGCCACGTTGTGGACCTACATTAAGTAAAACTTATGAAACCATAAGCATCGAAAACAAATGCCATAAAATTAAATCTCTTCAGTAGGTAATTTTGAAAACATGCAGTTCTATAGGAGCACCGTAAAAATTTCAAGACAATCGTGTATTTAAATATTTTAATTGTTTTTGTCAATTTAACGCCTATCTATTCATTGTTGGTATGGTTACCTTATGGTTATGTTTTAGTAATGGAGGTAACTAGCGTTTACTTTTTGCATTTGAGCAATGTATAAGAATAATGGTAACATTTGGAATCAATTCTTCATGAAATCATCAATATTCCATTTTGGTGGCCACGTGTTGGATTAAATAATTAGCTTATGTACCGATAACCCAGTACCGATGTACAAAATATTTAAGCAATTTATTCAAAAAGTTCATTTCAGCTTCAATTTTTGTAAACTAATATTTTTCGAAATAGGCCGGAGACAAAGGAAAAAAAGATTACAGGATCTATTTCGCTATAACTTTAGTGAAAGGTTTGTCAGCTCTTGTGATACAAAGTTGTGTGAGAAATTGATATGTAACATAAGCGTTCATGAAATTGATGATTTTTGCACAACAGCAAACATAACAAATCATTATTCACAATAATAGTTTTACTTCAACCATATCCTCAAACGGATAAGACATGAATATATGCATGTGTGCTTCGGTACATCACTAATACTAACCTTCAATTTATACATGTTTGTAATATTTGATCAACGCTTTCGAGCTTCCGTACAAAATATGAGATCAAATTCATGATCGTATTCTGTAAAAATAATACGTTACACTAAGAATAAATATTGAGTATATAGACTTCATTGTATATGGAGAATTAATTTTTATTAGCGATAGATTGATCTAGAGATGGTCACTCTCGTTTTGTAAACCTGGCATTGTACTCCCAAGCATTGTACCCTATTTAAGCATTTTGTAAGAGCACAAAATTCCCTATGTTGGAGGGTGATATAGCGTTGTCTCCATACATTCACAGGATCTGTTGTAACCTTCATCTACTAGGCTTCGTCGCTTGAGGTATACTCTAACTCTACAATGACTTAACGGACACCGCGTGAGTGGCCGTATTCTATATTTGCACAGGCTAGCAGATGTTCACCCGAAGAAGATTAATCTGCGGTTAACAAGGGAAATTTGTTTCAGGGAATTTGTATTTCTAAACCATCCACTTCGGAGCATTTTTCTCTTCAATTGCCCTGTTAAATCTATAGACGTATGCATTTCGAAATCACTTAATTATTTTATCTATAAATCAGTACTCCGGAGGTACACAAGTCCAATTCCAAAGACACTAAATAAATTGTATTCATGGTGTTGTTTACCTTAGTGACATAGAGTTCAAAGTTTATTTCTCCGAAATTCTTAAGAGGAGGGCATATTGCTATATACCACATTCAAAATCGCCAAGAGTTATACTAGGAACTAGGAACTAAAAACTGTAATTTCGAAAAAATTGGACTCGTTGAATACCTTCGGGGTACTGATTTATGAAACGATGGTACTTACATATTTATGGAACGTCATCACTCCTCGAAGTATTGAACTTGTAAGGACAGAAGGTTCTAAGCTCCTAAATTGAAATCAAGAAGCGAGTACATTACAAACCCATGGCCACACTATATTTGGTGCTTTGATAAGTTTTGGGCCCGGTATTAATGACCCCACTAGGGCAGAACAACGTTTGCCGTGAATAATATTATTCCTAAATTTTACCTTCTTACAAATTCCAAGGTGATTCTATGAATCTGAATTTTAAAGTTTTATTAAATGTTCACATTCGAAAGTATTAAAAACTATTTTCGGCTCAGATTATACTTGTATGATCCGCCAATTGGGTAGAGGTAGAGGTAGATTGTAAAGGCTGCCCTGGACGGGCTACACTTCGACCATAAGGTCCATTGTGATGCCTTAGGATGTGAGGATGTGAGTGGAGTGGAAGGAAGTTGTGAGTAGACTAGGAATTGGTAGGATATGCGGCTGCAGCCGACTATGAGGAACTATGCCGATATTCATTTGGAGTTCGTGAAGGAAACTGCAGAAAACCTTCTCAAGCATAGCCGGTTACTTCGTCCTTGTCCATACGGCCACAGTTTAGTCAATCAACCGCCTCTTTTTTTTTAAATTTTTATAATTGACAAACTGCCGATGTCGGGATTCGAACTCATAACCTCCCAGTTTCCAAGTACTGCATACTGCGCCGACATGACGCCCGCCAATTGGGTAATTGATGCCAATATTTAATTGAGTATTGGTCGTTAGAACAATAATAAACAGAAATTGTCTTACGACATTTCCTTACGGTACAAGGTAGCCCTGAAAAGAAAATAAATACCACAAAGCTATTATAACGTTGGTTTAAACTAGAGAATTTCTTAGCATTAAGAATATAAGAAGTGTTAGTTATTGATAGTAAAACATAAGAACATTCCATAAACGTATGATGTATCCATTACTGACCTCTATGTACATGGTCTGCCTATTATCCAATAACTGTTTTTTAATTAACTTGCATAATAACGAATTTAAAAGCAAAATAGTTTATGTTGAAACACAACAACTACAAAGTACAACTCACTGAATCAAATGCCTAAATACCCTTCATATACTAAGCTCAGTATAGGAATGTGTGAACCTCATAATTTACTGTTTACACGCGCACAAAAACACAAGTCTTTATACGTCTTTATACGTGTATAAAGATGTATACACGTATATTTTTATAATCAAAATAATCAAAACTAAACAGATATGATTTAACTGAGAAGACCTATTTAAAAAAATTGTAAATTTATAATACCTTTAAATATATATATATATATATATATATATATATATATATATATATATATATATATATATATATATATATATATATTTATATATATCTTACATATATTACAAATATTACAAATATATATACATATATGATGAATATATGAAGGTCTAATTTCACACTCTACTAACAGTAAGTTTGCCATTTTGGAGTGATCATCGATTGATATATGTAATCGTATATAGGTAATCCTCATTTATCAATCTTGAATATCAATCAACGAAATCTTCTTTAAATAGAATGTATGGGTGGTTTTTATTCTCGTAACTAAAGGTGTCTCTAGTGCAGCGATGGGGAATCAAGAGCACGCGTACCATTGATGCCACGTGACATAATAATATTAAGGCACCAGATTAATTATGTAATTCAAATATCTGATCAAAAAAATTAATTTTTTCGTCTATAGTAACGGTGTTCATTGTGAACAGAGGTAAGAGATAGAGATAGGTAAATTTCGCGCGTGTTTCTGACCGAGGGGCGAGCAACGTGAGGCGGCTGGCTTTTGCTATCTTAACAGTATTCCTATGCTTGTGAGTTATTCTTTTCAGAAATGAATAACATAAAAGGCTTGCTTCGAAACCGTTTGTCAGATGACTCCGGTTTCATTCATTCTACTAAAATAAAAAAGTATGAACCTAATATAAGTTATTTGGCATTTAATTTGCAACAACAGAATTCACACAAATTTAGCTTTCATTTAAATAATGACAATTACTGTAGAAAATGTATATTCCGGTTTGCAAATAAAGAGTTTCAAGTTGATAGCATTTAGTTTAATTTTTTTCCCATTAATCACTAAATCAAGATCCATTGACGGCACGTCATAGCCTCTGTAAAAATTATAATGGCACGTTGATCAATAAAGGTTTGCCACTCCTACACCTCTAGCTCTAGCACAGAGGTGGGCGTAGACGGCTCGCAACTGACTCTACATAAGCTGGGTGCGAGTAAGTTAAAAACGTATGTTTTGAAATAAGACAGAACGATGTTTCAATACAGGTTGCCTACCGATTATAGCCCAATAATTTATTCAATCAATTTAGAATTAGTTTTATAAAATATTTATTGTTTAAAAAATATCTTTTACAATACGGAGAGATACACCAAAAAACATAATAATAATAATAACAATAATAATAATAATAATAACAGTAATGATGATAGCAATAATAATAATTACAACAACAACAACAACAACAACTATATGTATTCCCACTTTATGTAAAATGTAACCATTTAAAAATTAGTAACAAATTACCAAACCTGACCACCCCCCCCCCCAGTTTTATCATTGCATAGCATCTTTTTTGTATCCAGTGTCATCAAATTCCCATGACACTATACCCCCTACTAAGAAAAAATAATTAAATCAAGTAAATAATTGTTTATTAGTTCTCCGATATGAATAGTTTAGGCAAATTATTCGGAATTTCCTAAAATCTAATTCTTAAATCTAAACTAAAGCTAAATCATCAAAAAATTTACAAGCGGTAAATCACCAGCCCAAAATTCCAGAGTATGTATTCAATGTATTGTATGTATTGTATACTTTGAATAATAGTGACCATAAAAAATAGTTGGTATTATTATATTTTTTTCAGAAAATGTTTTAATTAAAAAAAAGAAAATAATAATAATTGGTAGGATTCCCTATATTTACTCTATCTCTCTTCCTACCTCTCTCTCAGAGCCCAGCGCAGTCAAGGTCTGCCCATCTATGCTCTAGAGTATTTTTCAATTTGGACCACTTTCGTTATTTTACGTCAATTTGGAACCACACTTCTCATATCTATAGACGTCAATGGTATGATGTATGTAACAAAGTTATTGTTTATTATTGTTATTATATTACAATGTATTATTATTGTAGATAGATTAAGACATCATTGTTGTTATTAGAGAACACAACAAAGTAATAATTATACGTACCTCTAACTAATATGTTGGTACAATACAAACATGTAAGGTACAATGTTATAGTAATACTATGCCAATATAATTACATAGTTTACATGTATCGAGTTATCGAGATATTGAATGCATCATCAAGTCAGTGATCAAACTGCATAAATATTAAAAGTACATAAAACCATCGTGTGTCAGATCATTTTACGAAGTAAATAATAGGGTGAATAAGGTAATGATCATAAAAAGAGATTATTTTTCAAAACTAATAGTTAAAACCCTCTGTAAAACTTTTTCCCAGAGAAAGAAAACATATTTAAAAGTATTAGAAAATTAAAATCGTAGGGCCGATTTCATACACGACAGATTTTTTCCTGACGGAGAATTTACCGACGCCACCGTTTCGTCAGAATTCCACTGAAGTAAATTACAGGTTATACATCAGAATATAAAAAAAAATATTCGTTACGCAGGAACTTAGCGAATTTTCTTAGAATACATAAATCACTCTCTAGCGGTCATACCTTTAGTGTGATCAAAATGAATTATAATATCTGATATGACTTTAGTTTTGGCAAAAATCAAACTTATTAATAACCAACATAACGATTATAGTTTATAGTTACTATGGAAACGACAATCAAATTTTTTACAATAAAATATATTTCATGTATTAGTATCAAACAAATACAAAATATTAAATATCTCTCTTAATATCAGAATAATCGAAAAATGTATAAGGAGTAAAGTTATAGAAAATCAAGTTTGCTACAATTCATTACTTGATCATTTTTCTCAAACTCTAATGTGAACAGAGATATTTAGAATTTTAACTTTCAATCTTTAATTGTAAATATTTCTGTAAATATTAGTGTAACAGAAAAATGATAAGAAAAAAACTTACAGTAAAACTTACTACCTACAACTCAACTCCTGAAAAATTTTTAGATTTTTCAAATATTAAGGGAGATAGTCAAATTTTGTGTTTTCCGCTCCCTCTAAACTCCCTTTCCCCTCGTCCGATTTTACCCATTAACTTCGAACTTGACCTTTAGAATACCGAAAGCGCCTCAAATACCAAATTTCATTCCAATTGGAACAAAACTGTGACCGATAGACAGTCCACAGTAATTATAAAAAAAGTACATATATATGTTGATATATATTTATATATATACATATATATATATATATATATATATATATATATATATATATATATACAAATTTTACCGATGGTGATTTTTAGCATCTAGTAGGTAGGATCGATGGACATTTGTAGCAATTTTTACGAAATTCCAACATTGGTGCAAAAACAATAGCTGCATTTCCTTTGGATGAAATTCGCTAAAAATCCGGTCAATTTGCCGTCATAGGTAGCCGTGCAGCCGTCGTGTGACAGTATAGCCGACGGAAGTTTTATCGTTGTTTTGATGTAGTAATGGCTCTTTCTTTTAGAATTATTTTCTCTGTATGATTTGTGACCTTTCGTGTTCACAATTGCATCAATATTTTCGTATCATTTATCGTATATCAATATATTCGTATCACTAGTTTCGTGAACATAAGTGAAATTATTCAACTCTTCAAACAACTTGCAGAAAGATGCAATCGTCTCTGATATTTCGTCAATTGGTTGAACCGAACTTAGTCGATTTTTTCTTCTCTTTTTATTCGGCGACGGAATTACACTAATCACTCAAAAAGTTTAATAACACAGTTAAAACTGATATGAATTGGTTTGAAAATGAAACTAATTGCATATACCAGTTTACTCGTACGGTGTAGGCGGGAATTTTTCCGCCCTATGTTTGAGATTTCTTTAAGCAGTGCCGGAAAATACCCCACCACGGAAAATAACCGCACTGAATGTAACCAGCCTAATAGTGGCGGTGGTATAGCCTACGTCGCGAGTTACAGATGGGCGCATTACTGGATTTGCCGAGGTTCTTCAAAGTGATGATGCATTCCCGGTATTCACTAGCTCGATGTGTGAGTTGCGTATGAGAAGCTCGGGTACTTGCCTCCATAGCTAGTAGTTAGATAGGTAACGCAGCATGAAAAAAATGTTGTATAACCTATCCTGTCGGTTTAACGTGATGTGCCAACAAACAGTAAAAAAGATGTGTGGCTGTGTCGTGGCACGGCCGTGTATTTTACGTGAATACGTGTACGTAACATGTAACGGGGAATCACTGGATTTCTCATGAAAGGCCCTTTCAACCGTATACGATCTCATTATTAAAATATATTCACTATAATATATTTACGCAATCGATAGATCTTGACGATATCTAATATAATATAATTAAACCGTATAAAAATTAAAACAGAGTATTAAACATTAAAAAAATAGATAGTTAAATTCTCTATTTGATCTATGAATTAATACATTGATTTGTTTTTCTCTTAAACTTAAAAAATAGAAAATTAAATAAAAAATTCAAATTTTTTTTTCTTCTCTTTTTTTTTTCTTCGATTAATCATTCATAATGTAAGAACCGATGTAGCGAGCGGTAAAAGCATCCTCCAATTGTTCAACTGGAGGGTTAATTTAAAAACTACTACAGTAAAAATTGGTATTTAAATGCCAACTCTTGTCATCTATCAGTTAATGTATTGAAACACAATATACACTTTCTGTAGGTTATGCAAAATGACTTCAAAAAAATACCGATAAGAAATGTCCCTTCTTTACCTGCTGTACGTTCGTTGGTCGTAGTTTCTTATTTTACTCTAAAAATATAGAATCTTGATGAATATATTACAATTTTCATTATATTTTTGGTTGTCACAATTCTGGTTTTACTCTAGAAATATACAATGGATGCAATTACTAGAATTAACGGTAAAATAAAATTATCCGATAATATACTGACACCTACTGTATAAGTTAGTTGTTATTCTCTAATTACAATTTATGGTTTGGCGTTTACGGTTTGGGGATCAGTTTGTGAAGGCTTGGAGAAAGAGTATGTGCACAACATGATAATGTTGAATGATGTATATCAGAGCTGACAATCAGCTATGAAAAAATTATTCCGTTATTAATCTCGTTAAACTGGTAAACATATGTTTCAATCCAATTATAATTTTTAATAACAGGTAGATTCATTGTGGATAGCCGAGCGAATGGGTGTTTGGGTAAATGGATACGGCCCATATCTCTTGGTAAGGAGAGAAGCGCGTGAGTTTGTTTCAGATGATGGTGACGTCAATCTGATGATATAACTTAGACTTGTTCCCCATGGTAAAAAATTTATTACAAAAAAGCCACATAGTTATAGGATCGGTATTTTTGTATACTTTTCAATGCTATAGTAGTGTTAATGAAAAAAAATTATATTGAGAAACTAAAAAACATGTTACGCATGTACACCCCCGTTCAAAAAAAAATGAACCAACCTGAATAGTTTTCTTATAATTCACAAAACCTATATTTTCCTATCTCCGACCCCGTCCATTTGGGGTTCATTCGGGTGGTACGGGGGGGAGGGTCAGTATCACTTCAAGACCTAGATTACGACTCGCCATCCGGTTGCCTCTCCGATCCAAATTTGACGTGCCATTGCTTTAACTTTAGACATGTCAGATAGCCTCAAAATACACTATTATTGTTCACTTTTGTATAGTATCATTTTAAAATTTATGATTTAATTACTAGCTTTGCTTTATTATTATATTCAAGGAAAAAATTTTCTACAACTCAAAGTTTTTGATTTTTTAAATGCTTTCTTATGTTCAAGACGTTGGTTGTTTGTATGGATCAAATTTAATAATTGAAATCATTCCAATTATCTTATCGTTTTGAAAGCTAGCATATGCAATTATGATGACAATATAATAGTTTGGTACAATAGGCTTCAAAAGTTGATTAAAGTTTTAAAAATTTATAATTGACTAGCGACCCGCCCCGCACACGGGTAACACGGGCTTCACACGGGTAGGACAAAAAAATTTTTTTTTTTCCGATCGCTACCTAACTTCATAGGATCACCCGCTGTGCTATTCTGAAGATTGCCTGTTAAGTTCATCAAAATTGGTCCAGCCATTTGGGAGTCCGTAGGGAACATACAAACACAAATCGATTTTTATCTAGATAGAAAGATTTGTCGAATCTCGTTGATTCGGTTTTCGATAAAATGGTTCGGATAAAAGTTGTTCATTATAAATATAGTAACAACGTTTATTCGAAATATATCTAATGTACCATCTCGATGAATTCATCATGAAATTTTAAAATATTATATGAAATAGATAAAAATCTTCTTTTTTTAAATTTTCCTAAACGCTTTAAGTTTTTGATATATTTTTAAAAAACTAGACCTCTTTTTTTGAAATCTGTCTCATAACTTTTACAATTTACGGCCTTGTTACCAAAACCAGTTAACTACAGACACAAATTTTTGGTGGAAGCCAAATGAAATTATTAAATAAGACACCTTAAGGGTAGTTCACTATTAGGCTTTAAATAAATCAGCAAACTTATTAAAATTAAACTGTTAATTATTCAATACTCCAAATCAAATCAACGGTTTCAAATCCGGTTACACTTGATTTCTATTGACTGTTAGTGTAGCCTTTCCCACACTATTTATCACACAGGAGAGACTTAATGTTACATTTGTGCCCGGTTCTTTCACCAAACGAAACTATACAGTCCACAGTCATAAATGTTTTTTTTATTGCAAAATTGGGACCTACCTGGTTTTTGCATCAAAGCTCTGAATTGTTTATGTGCGATTGTGAAAGATTCATACATTTTCTGGACATCATATTTTAATTTGTTTTAACTCTAATTAGAACGTTTTTGATCTTGAAATCTAGTATATCTAGTTTATAATATATATTATATTCTTCGCACATATTTCATATTCTCTTAATAACAATATTTTCAATTATACTCGGTTGCGATTAATAAAATCTCACAAAATTGGTACTAGTTAATAGTTTAGTTAATAAATAGGTACACTTTACACCTTACATATGTGTGTTTGTGGTATATAAAATAATAGGTACATTATGTAATGGATGTGGTTATTTTAATCAAAACTAAAAGCCTAACCATGTCACTAATAGAAATAATTATCAAGAGTAAAAGGGTTTTGTTTTAGGAATCTATATTATGAATTATATTAATTGATTACATTAATTATAAACAATAGTAGCAGTAGTAGCAAGCGTATCATCTATATAAACAAACTTATTGTTATTATTAAAATGTAATATGTTTTAAGGGAAATGTTTCCGGTACGATCCATACACCAACCTATTGTAGTAATTAATACCTGTAGATATATTATATGTTTATAATAAACATATTCTAATGTACAATTATGATAAGATAAATATACTTAGATAGATATAATATATAGATAGGATATTGTAGTGTAAAAAGTGTTGCACTTCAGTCTGGCGAGGTTTGTGTTTCCCATATTTGGACAATAGCCAAGAGATTCCTTATCAGGTTTTCCTGAAGTATCGGCCATTTATTTTATCTGTAATCGAGATATTTGCAAGTAAATAATGTGGCAGGATGTTGCTTCCTCCTCGCACAGTCTCCACATAATGGATCCATTGTGGAGTCGTATTGTGTTTACAATACGACTTCACAGGTACTTTTGTAGATGATAATTTCCGGTGATGCATGCGGCAACCTTTCCAAGTTGTATCCTGTTCAGGTTGAGTGCATAGAAGGAGATCCTCTTGCATGCATTCCGAAAAGTATATTCCCGAGTTAATGTTGCGGTATATTTTTCCAATGATCACGGTGTTTCAAGTCCATCTACTCGTTGATCACTTATTTGCTTGCTGTCAAATATACTTAATAAGCAATAATTAATCTACAGGTTGTAATCATGATAGCTAATTATTGTGTTATTAAAAATCTAACACTGTATGTTTTAATGATATACTTGTTTATGTTAATGCCTGTCTCTTTTCCTCTTTACAAAAAATGACAAGTCATAGATTCATGATGACCTGATGTCCTGTACACGAATATTATGCTCATCTTACGGATATGACGTACTTTATTATCGACTATCTCGCCCGATTAACGTCGAATTTTAAAGATAGAAGTAATCATAACTAGGTTCAATTTCCAAATTTTTGCCAATTTCTAGATAAATTATTTGTATTTTATAAGTACGTATTTTGATTACAAAGTAGTCATCATCAGTATGAATTAGCTTTCTCATACACCAAATTAGTAATGACGTATTTATAAAATATAAATAATTGATCTGGGAATTAGGGCAAATTTTGAAATTTAGTTTCAAAAACCTAGAGTTCTGTTTGATTACCTTAGATAATCTTTATACAAATCGTTTTCCTCCCGTATCGTATTTTCCTCCCAAATACGATACCAATTGTACACACTGAACAATTTGAACTTCCCTTGGTAGTAAGTATATAATTATGTATGTTTATTTCAAAACTTCCAATTTCGACTAGTTCTATATGAGCTCTAGAGTCTTAAGATTTTTAATACGTATAATATACGTATATACGTATAAGTCATACGTATAATAAGTGTTGATTAATATTGGGAAGTAGCGGAAGCCATGTGAAATTGAATTTCCCACCGCGGAAAAGTTAAAAATAATTAATAAATTTAAAAAAAAATTTCAATATAATAAGCTATATATGTAGTCGCTAAGACTAGCCACTGACATACGTAATTTGAAACTTAAAATTGGAAAATAAAATATTTTCTCTGAGTCGCCAATGTGACTATAAAATAAAAGCTTGTGGCGCTTATAAAAGTTTCCACAAAATTTAAAACCTGAGTGACTCAATCTTTTATTTACCGACGAAAGAAGAGTAGTCCGATTTTGATAATTCTTTTTTTGTTGGATAGGGTATACTTCAAAGTTGGCATAAATTTCAAAAAAAAATTTCTAATTTTAGCCACAAATAATAATAAAGACTTCCCAGCGCTTCCACTAAAGAAAAATATCATATACATGTTCTGTGTGTAAACAATATTTGAAAGCACTCAATATCTTTGCGCAATTTGAATGTTTTCTTAACCGACGAAAAAAAAGAACGAGGTTCTCAAGTCAACCCCTATATTTTTTAAATGTATGAACACGCATAGCTTTTTACCGAGTAGTCCGATTTCGATAATTATTTTTTTATTGGATGGGTATACTTCCAAATGGGTACCATATAAAGTTTAAAAAAAATTTCGCCCTTAAGGGCGATAATTGTTTACCTGTGAATTTTCATCTGTGAACCGATTCTGTTGAAACTTGACACACATATGTAGTTCTAATGAAACTATAAGCCACAAAAAAATAAAAAATAAAAACTTTTTAACAAAAAATAGAACAGACTAAAGAAGAAAGTAACTGAAAAGCCAATAATAATAACCTTGTAAAAAAAAATTTAACCTACGAAAAGAAAGGAAAAAATAAAAAAGTAACTTTTTAGTCTAAGTCCTACACTAAAGTAAATACCTTAATAATTTTGAGTTGGCGCCAAAAAATCTCAATCGAATTGGGTAAAAGTAAATATTTCATTTTGTTTATTTCAGTCACATATTGACGACTCAGAAATAGTTTTATTTTCCAATTTTAAGTAGTAAATTTCGTATGAGCCAATTACTAGCTAGACTTGCCAATTACAGCCTGTATATAAATTTTAATGCTGAACATTTTCGACATACTTATTCAGATCCTTTGAAGAAATTTTTGTAAAATCTTTCCATCGGTGCATGTTTAATAGTTAGATTTTTTTAAAGTTAGAAAACAATTTACATACTGATTTGTTAATCATTTTATCATTTACCGAAAAATCTAGTTTCATGTTTTAATTATAATATTCGGTATACGATATAATTAATTAACAATAAACCAATTATGTTTTTAGTAAATCCATCTTCTAAGAAAACTATGTTCTTAGAATAATACTCAGATGAAGTTTTAAATATTAAAATAACATCAGAAGGGTAAAATCGAGTAATTTTACATGAGTAATGCCTTGAAATACGGCTAGTTAGATATAAAACATATTTTAATGTAAATATTTAAATGACCTAAATATTTTAAGTATTGAATAACTATTCGAATAGTGTTCGATCAATTTGGTACTAGTACCAATATATTTCTGATATAACATACATTATTTTTTAAACAAATAAAATACATACTTTGTAAAATACATACTTCCATGTGTAAAGACGAAATGCGGATTGCAATAAAATATAGAAATATACTCTGGGATAAGATAAACCCTGGATACAGTGACAATTCCTATTGTCATAATGCAAAGATGTTTCCATTTTATTTAATTATTTACCAGTCCAAGTGGACCAGTTGTTCAAGGCACTCTACTCGAAAATGGAAGGTTGCTGGTTCGATTTCCAATGGCGGCAGTTTGTCAATTAAATTAATTAAAATTCTTGATATACCGGATCGTTAAAAATATAAATCCGCGGATACGGATATAAATACGGATCATTGGTGTCTAGATCCGCAAATACGGACCTTAACTTCCTTACTCCAAATATGTGATTCCAAGAATGTGATTTGAAGAAATAATCCTTTATATACCTCCTTGTATATACCAGTTTGAAGAAATACAAATTTTAAGTGGAATTTAATATCATTTCATTGCTACCTAATCACCTATATTCAGAATTTCGGATATGTAATAAAATTTAGTAATATCAAAGATCCGTTAAAGATTCGCCCAAAAAGGAACGGATACAGATACGGACGGCTACAGATCTTTCTCCTCGCTCGGATATCCGCTGATACGAATACGGATATGGCTCACCGGCACATAACGTGCCGAAGTCAAAATTTCGCAAAAATTTCTTCAAATGTCCATCGATCCTACCTAATAGATGTCAAAAATCACCATCTGTAAAATTTATATATATATCTATGGACATATATATATATATATGCATATATATATATATATATATATATATATATATATATATATATATATGTGTGTCTGTAATCACTCTAGCGGTCACAGTTTTCATTTTATCGGAATGAGATTTTGTATTTGAGCCGCTTTTGGTATTCAAAAGGTCAAGTTCGTTAATGGATAAAATCGGACCAGGGGAAAGGGGGGTTTAGAGGGAGGGGGAAACACAAAATTTGACATATCTCCCTTAATATTTGAAAAATCAAAAAATTTATAAGAAGTAAAGTTGTAGGTACAAAGTTTTACTGTAATTTTGTTTCTTATCATTTTTCTGTTACACTAATATTTACAGAAATATTGACGGTTTAATATTGAAAATTAAATTCCTTAATATCTCTGTACACATTATAGTTTAAGCAAAAATGATAAGGTGATGAATTGCAGCAAATATAATTTTCTACAACTTTATATCTTATGCTTTTTTCGATTGTTCTAATATTAAGAGAGATATTTTATATTTTGTGTTTTCTTCTTTCTTTATACCCCCCCTCCCCATTCCCCTCGACGTATGTCTTTCGTAATAAAATTGGACTTGAAAATACTAAAATCATATACGACATTTCATTTTGATCAGACTAAAATTGTGACCGCTAGAGAGTCATTTATGTATTCTAAGGAAATTCGTTAAGTTGAAGCAGCTCCTGCGTTACGAATTTTTATTGTATAAAGTCGACAATTTTTTTAAGAATATAATTCAATCATATGTGAACATATTTAAAATATCCTATTAAAAAAATGTTTTTTGTAAACGTCTATTTATATACATTGTTAGTATGGTTGCCTTTCAGTTAAATTTTACCGACGGAAGTAACAAGCATTTACTTAATTTGACATTTAAGAAATATATCTGAACATTACATTCTTTGACATCAAATGCTTAATATAAAAAAGGCATTACGAAGCTGCGTCAACTTAGCGAATTTCCTTAGAATACATAAATCACTCTCTAGTCACAATTTAAGTCTGATCAAAATGAATTGTCGTATCTGATATCAATTTAGTATTTTCAAGGCCAATTTTATTAATAAGTGGCATACGTCAAGGGGAAAGAGGGGCATAAAGATAAAAGAAAACACAAAATATAAAATATATCTCTTAATATTGGAACAATCGAAAAATGTATAGGGATTAAAGTTGTAGAAATCAAGTTTGCTACAATTCATCACCTAATCATTTTTCTCAAACTCTAATATGAATAGAAATATTTACAATTTTAACTTTCAATCTTTAATTGTAAATATTTCTGTAAATATCAGTGTAACAGAAAAATGATACAAATGAAACAAAATTACAATAAAACTGAGTACCAACAACTTTGCCTGTTATAAATTTTTCCATTTTTCGAGTATTAAGGGAGATATGACAAATTTTGTGTTTCCCCCACCCTTTCAACCCCCCTTTCCCCTCGATTGATTTTACCCATTAACTAACTCGATCTTTTGAATACCAAAAGCGCCTAAAATACCAAATTTCATTTCAATCGGAATAAAACTGTAAACACTAGAAACTCCACAGACACATTAACTTATATGTACAAATGTACATATATATGTTGATATATATATATATATATATATATATATATATATATATATATATATATATTATATATATATATATATATATATTAATATATATATATATATATATACATATATATATATATATATATATATATATATATATATTTATATATATATATATATATTAATATATATATATATATATACATATATATATATATATATATATATATATATATATATATACATATATATATATATATATATATATATATTTACATACATATATATTTATATATATATATATACAAATTTTAACGATAGTGATTTTTGATCTAATAGGTAGGATCTTTGGACATTTGAAAAAATTTTTACGAAATTCCAACATTGATACAAAAACAATAGCTGATTTCCTTTGGAGGAAATTTGCTAAAAATCATATACATCTAGGATGAGAATACAATGTCATGCGTATTTCTGGGATTCCAGACCAATAGTCTGCCTCCGAGCCACCTGAGATGTTATGGTAGTGGAATGCTTATGATTTTTCACTACATTTTCATATTGTTATATGATTAATTTCTTAAAATACTATTTTACTAATTTTAAATAGTTTTCTAGTAAAATTTATTTGTTTTTAGAAAGCATCGAAAACTAGAAATACTCTATTGTTTCAGCCAGTCACTGTTTCGCTATTAGAAGTTCATTATTAACCTAAATGGAATTTTTTTATTTGTTCATTTTATATATAAAGTAACACGAATATAAAAACAATTCAAAACTTCAACAACTTGAAAATCTAAGTTTAAGTATAACCTCGTTGAGGAATACATTTCATTAGTAATTATTTTTACATGTAGGTGATAGGAATGTTGCATTCCTTTAAACAAATAAAAAATCCATGTATTTTTTTCTATTTTTATTTTATAAGCATTTAAAATATATTGAATTAGTTTTATAAAATATTGTATTGCCATTTTATCGAAAGATAAAACCATATGGTTATTCATTTATTTATATGTGCGAAAACTTTTTCAGCGAGACTTATTACTTTCGCAATTTTTACCATCGATAACCTCTAGTAAGTAGAAAGTAGAAACGTCTCTATAAGATAGAATGAATTTTTCCTTATCAATGTATAAATATCACGTCAAAATTTTGTATTGGTAAGCAAACAAATTGAAATTTCAGTAATGTCGTCTGTTCCTACTTACTTGTCATTAACACGTATTTATATCACAGTTAGTATCAATTGTGAAGGAAGGTACTCAAAATGTCAGGACAGGTACTCTAGAATCGGGGTGGCCAACAACACGATCGCGAAGCTATTTTTGGTCGATCGCTTGTGATGTCTTAACAAAAAGTAATTGAAGAATTTGTTGTAAGATTTCAAGATTATGAAAAAAATAAAGCAAATGTGGAATTTATATCTTTTCCTTTTAAAAAATATTTAGGTGTAAAACGCATTAGCCAAAAAATTCGTCTTTGGCATCAAACTCCGCAACACCAAAGACAAAGAGTCGTCTTTGGTGTGGCGGTAAGCACGCTGGACTAGATATCCAGAGGGCCGAGGTTGGATTCCTGGTTGACGAGTTAATTTTTTCTTATCAATATAAAACTAAAAGTTCAAGACATTTGTCTATAAAATATACGTTAGTTTTGTCATATTTGTGTTATGTAACCGAAATGGAATTTGACAAGTATTGTATTGTGATGCTTAAGTATACACAAATAATAAATATATGAATAATAAGTTGATCTTTGACAACAAAAGTATTTATAAAAATCTACGTGCCTTCAAGAACAATGTGCTACAAAAGTAGCGCAAAATTTTCAATATTGTTAAATTGATTTATACATTATTCATTCAATTTTTGGGAAAATGGTTTGAAGGAAAATTAATAATAGATTTATAATGGCAAACTTTTATCTGAAGCATCTGTTCGAAAACCGAATGTTTAAGGTACAAATCAGTTATAATATTTTGAAAAATGAGCGCTACTTTTGTGGTCGTGTGTGCAAGGAATTGTTATGAGAAACCCAACTACTAAATTTTCTGATGTTGAAACCTCAATAAAAACCTTCCTATAGATGGATTTGTACTGTACTAGATCTTAGGCTTCAAAAACTAGAGACATTAGTGCAATACATATGTCATCAGGTTACAAGTTGTAACCACTTACAAATTCTATATTCATTGTTATTAGGCAAAATAAAACATAGATTTTATAAGCATAGAATTTTGTTACATTTACCAGGATATCTTGGTATATTCCTAAAATTTGGTTCCGATACTCTGTAAGAAGTAACTGGTGAAAAACATTGATAAGCGAGAAAAAATTCCCGATTCTTGGATCTCTCGCCTATCCAGGTTCCACTGTATATATACTGTAACATAACTCGTAACATGTATTTAATGTTCGATATCGTTACATTATATGACTCACGTATATAAATTGTTATGTTTAAAAAAAAAACCGTTAACACATAAATTGTTAGATACATACATATAAGTATTACATGGAACACCCAACTATTCATAGTGTATATTATTATTATTATACTATTATTTGAAAACGTAAATATTACGAAACATGCAAGTGTAATCATGTATTATACTACCTCAATAGATTATAGTCAAGTACTTCGTAGCAAAAAAATGCACAAAGTTATCAACCGTTTTTCATATGGTTTTTTTTATGCTAAGCCTAAAAGGACAAAGATAAGCCCATTATACCGGTGAAGTATTTCCCTATATCATAGGTGGGCAGACCTTGACTGCGCTGGGCTCTGAGTGAGAGGAAGGAAGAGAGATACAGTAAATATAGGGTACCTACCAATTATTATTATTTTCTTTTTTTAATTAAAACATTTTCTGAAAAAAATATAATAATACCAACTATTTTTTATGGTCACTATTATTCAAAGTATACAATACATGCAGTACATTGAATACATACTCTGGAATTTTGGGCTGGTAATTTGGGGCTGGTGATTTACCGCTTGTAAATTTTTTGACGATTTAGCTTTAGTTTAGATTTTAGAATTATAATTTAGGAAATTCCGAATAATTTGCCTAAACTATTCATATCGGAGAACTAATAAACAATTATTTACTTGATTTAATTATTTTTTATTTTTTAGTAGGGGGTATAGTGTCATGGGAATTTGATGACACTGGATACAAAAAAGATTCCAATAATAAATCTCGGGGCGGGGGAGGGTTTGGTAATTTGTTACTAATTTTTAAATGGTTAAATTTTACATAAAGTGGGAATACATATAGTTATTGTTGTTGTTGTAATTATTGTTATTACTATCATCATTATTGTTGTTAATATTGTTATTATTATTATTATGTTTTTTACTCTCACCCAGCTTATGGAGAGTCCGTTCGACTCCGGCGAGCCGTCTACGCCCACCTCTGCCCTATATATTAAAGACAGGAGGTTTTTAAAAATTGATAAATCTTTCGGACGTAAACTCATATCGCTCAAACTTTCGGCAAAAATCTTGTAATCGATAATCATTTTTATGCCCGCTACATATAATATATGCAAAAATATTGATAAAATTTTTGGCATAAGGGTTCATAAAACAATCTTATTTCCAGATATCCGGCCCGTCTGTCTGCTTCTCTTACTATCTGTTCGTAGACACCATAACTTATAAACGCAAATAGATAACGAGTGGAAATTTTGTTTGTGTGTGCTCTAGAGGTAAATTGTTTCACTTCAAGTTTGTGACTGGGTCAAATCGGGCTGTGCATCCTCCCGTCAGGGGGTATAACATATATGAAACCGTAAGAGATAGAAGAATAATTTACAGATAAAAAATGTTTCGTTTTATTAAAATAAACGTTTGAAACTGGACAATTTTGCTACAATTACATCTCTAATCTTCCACCGTTTCTTGGTAAGGAGTGTAGGTATTTGAGCAACTTACTTAGTAAGTTTTTATTTTTACTTGTTTTACACACCTTCTGTTGACTGTTTTCTACCAAGCCAAATATCTCAACTACCATTTGATTAGTTTAGATTTGAATCAGGCTCAAGTCTTATAGAAGAAGGAGCTTTTGTACTGCGCCCAATCTATTGTAACTCCTTTCCTTCAAAGGTGTTCCAAGAGTCCTATAGTCCTGATAAACGTTAGGATATTCCTTGGAGACACCTTCTTGATTTCATCTGGATGGAGATCTGTCCATCCCAAATGAAGTGTATTTTAAGAGAGCGACTTTCGCATTAACACAGAATGTGAATTCTGGTTCCTTCCCTGTGATATTGATTTTCTGAATATGTTTTTTTGAGTTTGCAGTGACCAGCAAAGAGTCAGTAAGTATCCTCAATTGGTTTTTTTCTGGTTGTAAACAATCAGAGACATTTTTCCATGAAAAAGTTTTTATGAGGGCCTTTGCATGATAATTTATCGGATTAAATGGAATAAACTGTTAATTAAATATGTAGCTATTAAGAAACATATTCTAAATTTTCCGTTTCTCTCTCTTTAACCGTTTGTTTCTCCTTCGCCCATTCTCTTTCAAAACGACTTTTGCCGAACAAATACCGAAAGAACGCCACTCTTCCATCAAATTATTAGTTTAATTTTCAAATTTTAGCATAAGTCAATTAAGATCGTGCCATATTATTATATTGTCATCAGAAATCGATAAATTTTAAAATAATTTAATTTTTTGGATTTCTGAGAATCTTGTAGAGAACAAAATTTGTTACAATTATCGAAGTATAATAACAAAGAAAGTATTATAATTTCTGAAAAAATGCAAAACATGCAAATGCCTATTAGAAAAACATTTATGCAGAATATTATTGAAAATTAATAATATTGATGATCTATGTTATATGATTATTATCATTATAACATCTTTATGGACATTAAACATTTAATATTATTTTGATTTTGATTTGATCCATGTGTTTATTTTGAAAATTTATTAATATGTAATATGTTTAATTATTGTATATCCAATGTAATTAAAAATATTCAATATCATTGGAAATATATATTTTTGTAATATAATATATTTTGTAGTATAATTTTATATACTATTCCAAGAATTATTAATTTCTCTCTGTATTTCAATATCTACAGGCCGAAAGCAGAAATCACAAACATTGTGGGAAAGTTTTTACTACAAATTCATTTATTTTGATTTATGACGCATAGAAAGAGCTAAATGAGCCCTTCAAATCCCGTAGCTATATTAAGGATGTACGAGCATTAGGAGCTTCAAAATGATTATGGCTTGCTTTTTTTTTACATGCAGTTGAAGTGCATATAAATCAATTATGAAAGTTTCAGGGGGTGGGGTTACGGGGGTCTTTAATTAATTATATAATGTTAAAAATCGAGGTTAAATGCATTGCTTTTATGGAGAAACCTGTGAGCGTCGACATATTTTGATAATTTTCACTTGGAATAAAATAGGACGAATAAAAAAAGACTACGCAATAGAAAATAGAAATATTAATAAAGAGATTGATCCAATAAAACCGGTATGACGGGCCTTAAAAAAATATTTAAGAAAAAAACTGAAATTTCGGGTAATTAAGCTACCGCCAACGGAAATTGACTTTACTCGAAATCTCAGTTTTTTTCTTAAATATCTTTTTTCGTAGATTCTTTTTATTCATCCTATTTTATTCCAAGTGAAAATTATCAAAATATGTCGACGCTCACGGGTTTCTCCATAAGAACAATGCATTAAAACTCGAACTTTTACATTAACAAACAATTCATTGAAGACCCCCCGTAACCCCCTCCCCCGAAACACTTATAATTGATTTATATGCACTTCAACTACATGTAAAAAAAATCAAGCCTTAATTTTTTGAAGCTACTAGTGCGCGTCCATCCTAATTAATAAAATATAATGTTACTTCTTTTATTTATTGGTATATTTAAAATTAAAATAAACAATTTTTTTTCAAATTCTATCCTCTCCTTTTTTATAAAAGTGGTGTCACCTAATATGATAAACTGTATAATTGTTTGTTTTTCTCGTACCAGTCTATTGTTTATGCGTTTTTATACAAGCGAAACATCTGCTTGTACCAGCAGCTTTTTGCTTTTTAATAGAAGTCTTTAAGACTTCTTTTGATTTTACCTCACACATATGTACTTGATGACTCTTGGTTGCGAAATCAAGGATGTACATAGTCCTTTATACACTACTTTGTATTTTGTACACGCATTGCTCGTGAACTCATGTAATATATATCCAATAGTCAATATTATCAACAGTTATATCTATATATGTAGTATTCGACAGCACAGTCATCGGTTGATTTATCTATATATACTTTCAAGTTTTATTTTTTAAGTAAACCCATTATTTATAAATTTCTTTTAATTGAAAAAGTAAGATATAATTATTTGTGTATACTTAAGAATCACAACACAATACTAATGTCAATTTCCATTAAGGTTACGAGGAAGCCTATTTCGTTATCATCAAATAAGAAATCGTCCACAAGAACAACTTTCCTTTCGATATGATGCACAACTTTATAAATTTTCTACAGATTTTTTTCATACTGAAAAAAGTTTATCCTTAAAACATTGTAATGCCTGTCATGGTCGATCTTTTGATTTAAAAATAAGAGTAACAAGTGAGAATATCAACTAACTGAATTAATTGCTTAAATCCTCGGTATATTCAGAATTTATGAATTAAGTTTTCTTACAAAAGTTGTTTATTTTTAAAAAGAAACATCTTTTCCTATAAATTCTTGTTCTATCCCTTACGGTTTCAAAAAGTTTTGCCCATTTTGCCTAAACATTGCCCATTGACGAGTTTGATCTTACTTTTTACGTCTAGAACACACACACTAAATGTCAACTCATTATCTCTTCTTTTTTTTTTTTGAGTCATTGTTTCCACAGAAAGACGAACATGCGGAAATTGCCGAATTAGGCCCTTTGACGAACACCTACTACAAATATTTATGCCTGCCTTAAAGTTTTTCAAGCGTTACTACGTCGGGACTAAACATATATATTTACATATACCGGGTATAAAAATCATGTACCGAAATGTTTGCAATACTTTTAGCTAGTAATTAAAGAAATATTGCAAAAAAAAATGCGTACTCTTAGAGAGTCCTACCTCTATTAATTAAAAAGTTCCCTGACTAAGATAGACTCCTATGCTAAATATTAGAGTCAACAAAATTGTATATTTAATAAATTTGCAGTCTAAAATATATTTGTATTTTGTATATATGTATATATGTAGGTATATACCTACCTAATAGTAATACATGTAGGACATAATGCTTATGTTAGTAGATATCTACGTTAAGTACTTGACAATATAAATAATTATATAGTTAGCTTCCATATAGAATTAGCACACCAAATCCAATTTTATTACGACTTATTTTACCACTCTACTAAAATTATATAAATAAAGGTAACACTAAACCATACCATTTATATTGAAATTGAAAATGTAAAAACACACCATGTGATTTAGAATGTTCCATTCATATCATTTCATTTTACAAGTAATCAAATGGAAATGGAAATGGACTGGAGTAGCTGAAACATCACACGCTCTCACTGGAACACCAGCCAAGTAGCCGCGCTTGTTAAGGCGTTGTTTAAAAATTAATGGGGCGGTTGATTGACTAAACTGTCCGCGTATGAACAAGAAAGAAGTAACTGGCTATGATTGTGAAGGTTTTCTAAAGTTTCCCTTCACGACCTCCAGATAAATATCGGCATAGTTCCTATCAAAGTCGGCTGCAGACGCATATCTACCAATTTCTTGTCTGCATACGAATTCCTGATCCTCCACTCACATCATAAAAAAATGTAAAGTAAAAATTAATAAAGGTTGAAAAATACTGATGTGTATAAAAACTGATGGCCTCTGTTATAGACCGTTGTGCCTCAAAAATGGAGGGTAAACCTCATTATTATTATTATTATTTAAGTAATCAAATTAAACAATATTCAAGAATTAAGTTGTGTAGCGGAGAGGAGGCCGAAGCCTAGCCTAGAGGCCTTTCTAAGCATTTTTTACTGACCCCCAAAAGGACAAGGAATTTATATGCAGACTTGGAATTGGTAGGTTGTGCGATTTCAGAGGACTTTGGTAGGAACTATGCCGATATTCATCTGGAGTTTGTGAAAGGAAACTGCAGAAAACTTTTACAGACATGGCCGGTTACTTTCGTTTTAGTCCATACGCGAAAAGTTTAATGAATTAACCGCCACATTTATTTTTTTAAATTAATTTTATTGACAAACTGACACTGTTGGGAGTCGAATCAGCAACCTTCGAGTTACGATCAGAGTACCTTTAACAGCTCGGCCACTCGGCCTGGTCATCTCATTGGGTTTAGTATTCTGACATAATAAACTCTAAATAACACAAACAAAATTATTAATTGGTAAATAACAATACGAGTGCATTCACGTACAAATAAATACATAAATAAATAAATATATATACATATATATATATATATATATATATATATATATATATATATATATATATAAATATATATATATATATATATATATATATATATATATAAATATATATATATATATATATATATATATATATATATATATATATATATATATATACATATATATATATATGAATAACAAATGTAATGTAATCACTAGGTAACTGTAATGTAATGCTTAACGCACCGTCCCGGATGGACGGATTTACATGGTTCGAGTTTTGGTGATAACATTTCTTTTGCGAGATTTTTAATTTGTATAAAGTGAAAAAATTCACATTGAATTAGTTAGCACTAAATATAATTTAGATAGTATTGTGTCCAAAATTGTTTCATATTTTTAGTACTATTTTAATACTCTATGAAATGTCTTTCTTTCTGCAGATGAAATCACACTAATTATACTATCGACACAAATAGTGGCTTGCTTTTATACAAAATATTGATTTGTTCCGAATCTAAAAAAATTTCGAAAAATGTACAAAATAACAATTTTTTGTTATTACAATAAAAAAAGTTTTAGCATAACATTTTCACACATCAAACGAATTAAGCACATGTCTATTGTAAAATTTTGAAATAAGAATATCACGTTTGCCGAGAAGAGTACATAATATATTTCTTAAAGATCATCATTAGACTATCATGTTTGAACGGAACAATGTTAAATTGATCTGGGTGCCGGGTCACAGTGGTTTCGAAGGAAACGACAAAAGCGGATACCTTAGCAAAGAAGGGAGTCGGAATGCCATTCATAGGCCCAGAGCCTATTTTAGGAATTCCAAAGACCGCATGTAAACAAGTGATCAACGAGTGGTCAAATGCTAAACACCGTGATCACTGGGAAAAAGTACCGCGGCAAGAGCTCGGGAAGATACTGCTTCAGAGTGCAACAAAGAGGGTATCTCTCGATGCACTGAGGCTGAACAGGATGCAACTGCGGAGGGTTGCCGGGTTCATTACCGGGCATTATCCCATGCGGAAGCATCTGCACACAATAGGACTCCATAACGGCTCCATTGTGTGCAGATTGTGTGGCGAGGAGGAAGAAACATCCAGCCACATAGTCTTTGACTGCGAACCTCTGGGTTAAAGCAGATACAGGTTATTCGGTGCATCTCACCCCGAATATATGAACCTTCAGGAGGACCTGATATGCAAGCTCCAGGCTATTGCCAACATATGGGAGAAGCGAGTCTCGTCAGACTGAGTTAGGAGGGGGAGGACAATGGACCATAGGGTCGAAGTGCAATAATTTTTACCCCGATATCAACCAATCAATCAATCAATCATGTTTGAACTAATAAAATTGAAAGTTTGTTAATAAGAAATATTAAGAAACAAGGTAATTTCGACGTTTTATGGTGTTTATGCACATAAAGTTTCTTCTCACAAATAACAAATAAAAATTATAATTAACTGAGTTAATTGCCTACATAACCGGTATATACAGTTCAAAACTGTCCAGTCTATGAAAAAAATTCTAAAAAGTCTATGAACAAAAGGGAACATTTTTCTATTTTTTATCTTTTCTTCTATATCATTGTTTTGTATTTTTTAGCAATAGATAACGTACACAAAATTTCAGCTCGATGTCTGTTTTCCTTTTTTTAGTTCTTGTGTCTATGAACAGACGAACGGACATAAATATTAAAAATTAAACACATAAACTTTATAGATAGGAGACAAAATACTTACGGAATGGACTAATCTATGTCCCATTAGACTTAAAGCACAAAAAAACTAAGTACATAAAAAACGGTTGATAACAAATTACTTATGGCACTACAGTTTTATGCTACGTACTTTATTACAATCTATTGAGTTATAACAGCGTAGGTATAGAGGCCCATATTGCAGTTGATGGGGGCCAATAATACTACGCAATTCGAGTGTTTATTTTTAAATTCACACCAAATCATTTAATCAAATAACTATTGATCAACATGTATTTACAAACATATAACATGTATCTAAATATTGTAAACGTGTACAAATATGTATATGTATGTTACAAAACATTTTAATAATACCATGAATTTCATTGAAATTGTGAAAATGTACATACATACATATATTATATACAGAAATAAATAAAATATGAATAAAAATTTTCGTTAAGCTTACATTCAAAACTGTAACAAGTACATAAATGGTCTCATGGACAAACAAAATTAATCACCTGACATATAACACATAACACCTGGTATAAGTTTGAATTTTTTGATAGCCGTTAATATTATCTAATAGCTAACAAATATTAATTGAGACAACGAACGTTTCGCTCCTATAAATCGACTTGGTTTCATCCAATCGGTTTTATTTTTGGTTCAAAAGACACCAGAGTTCATGTATTAGTAATTTTTTCCTGAATTAACCTCGAAAGACGCTAAAAACGAATGGACTCGCATCGCTGCATTTGTTGTTGATGCGGCAAGGTCAGTACAACTGAGTTGTGATACCCCCAGACGAAAAATGAAGTCCTAAAAGTTTTTCTGATCACGCGATATTGCTATTAAACACCTAATAGACCTCTGGATATGTAGTCCAGCGTGCTGCCGCAAATGTGTAGACCAAAGATGACTGACGTAAGAGTCATCTTTGGTGTAGCGGTAGCACGCTGGACTAGATATCCAGAGGCCTGTGGTCCGATTCCTGGTTGACGAGTTAATTTTCTCATATCAGTATTTAATTAAAATTCAATGACATTTGTCTATAAACTATACGCTAGTCTTCTTGAATTTGTCTTACGTAACCTAAATGGAATTTGGACAAACATTGTATTATTGACGCTTAAGTATACACAAACAAATATATGAATCTAATCGACCATTTAATATAATCGACCATGAATACGGTGATCCAGTATTTATTTCATTTTCTTAGTTCTTTTTCGTGGTACGAGTATTATAATCAAGACACTTTTTTTTCATCCATTTTTTATGTATGTAGTTTTATCTACAGTATTGTTAATGTATTGATTACGTTTTACCCGACTGTCCTAGTGATCCAAGCAAAAATCTCGCTGCAAAAAATCAAGTCAATAGAGTAACAGAATCAAATGTTTTTGAAAAATTAGTACTCACAGCGACTGTAAGAAAAATGATGGTGTGTCTGGGCAATTATTGTATGTCCTTTCTACGGGGAATGTTTTGGACCACAATTGTATCAATCAAGTAACAGTTAAAATCTACAACACGATTAAAGTTTAAACATTTCCCTATCAGAAAAAACATGTGTGTCACGTCTGTGCTCAAAATGGAAATACCTGGCACGAAATTTTCTATTTATCAAAGTCTAATGCTTAATGCACTTCTATGATTATTGTCTATTAGTGAAGGAATTTTGAACTTTGTGTCCGTTTCAGCTTCAGGACGTTCCAGCACTGTGTTATATAATCAGGACAAAAAACCGGTTTGATTTTATTATAGCACAAATATATAAACACACATATACAACACATATACAAATACACTGTTCACATATACAAAATAATGTTATTTTGAAAGAAAATAATAATTTTATACTTTTATATTTCGAAAACAAAACGGTAACACTCGTTTTTTTTTTTTAAATTCATATAATAAATATTTAGCTTTACTCTCCTAGTTTTTTTTTTAAATTCTGTCGAGTATTTTTTCGAATACAACAGATAATAGTTAGGCAGGCAAGACGTTTTACATGCTTCTTATGAAAGAGAGTGAGAAAGAATAATAACTTTGATATTAATTATCTCGCGTTCTAAACGGTCAAAAATTCTGAAACATCGGGATTTATTAGAAAATTTTATTTTTAGCCTATGAAAAAATGTGCAAAATCTGTCGAAAAGTGATGGGATGCTTGAACATCCTTAACTACCATAATACATTACTGCTGTAATAAGATTCACAAGAATGCTTATGAAATCCAGTGTCTTTATTGTTGAAAATATTATCATCAGTTTTTCATCTACACTCCATAATAAAAAAAAAAACGATTCAAAATACTTCTAATGTAATAAAAGTTACATTTTTCATACATTTACATACATATATATACATATATGTATAGATAGATAGATATATAGATAGATATTTATATATATATATATATATATATATATATATATATATATATATATATATATATACATATATATATATATATATATATATATATATATATATATATATATATATATATATATATATATATATGTATAGATAGATATTTATATACATATATAATATATATGTATATATATATATATATATATATATATATATATATATATTTATATATATATATATATATATATATATATATATATATATATATATATATATATATATATATAAATTTGTTGAGCGTCCTCTGAAAAACAAAGAACTTCAACGATACTAATTCCGAAGAAGTTGGTATTCAGGAAAACCTAATAAGCAAGCTAGCTCCTGGCAATTGGGAGAAGCTTGCTAGACTGTAAAAAGTACAAAGGGGAGCACAATGGGCCGTAAGGCTGAAGTGCAATACTTTTTACCCCAACGTCATACATATATATGTAGAAAATAATACGGTTTTCAAAATAATATTCACAACTAAAGTTGAACTAACATCATTGTACTGTTAACTTTTCAACGTGTATTCTTGTCTCGTATATTATATTTATCTAGGTAGAATATTTTGTGGTTGTCTACTACCCAGTTGTCTAGTTACTATACAGAACATTTTACAAAATACACGTTTGTTAGTTCGTGTTGGTTGATATTTGATATTATCTTTGTAATGTGTGCATGTTGTGTCTATAGTCGTCACAATTGTATGAGTGTGTCGTGTCATCGTCACACTTTTTTGAGTCGATGTAGGTACAGCAGTATCATATACAATATGTGTAATAATTATTTTCAAGCCCTAGAGCTAGTCGCAAGAAAAGTGACGATTAGTGCCCGACCGAAGGATCGGTTTCGATTTCGGTACAAAAAGCGAGTATCGTTTTAGTTTCAGTTTTGGCAGTAATCTACCGTATAATAGCGAAACTGAAACTTCATTCGTGAGTTGTCGCACCGTCTTCGGCAGTGATTGGTATAGTAGACGGTTTTTTTTCTCTGTAAATTGCATTTAAAACAAAGTTAATTGTTGATTAACTGTATACAGTGTGTGTTGGACAGCTTTTCCTATGGAGAATCAATGTTAAATATTATTTATTACTGCCTGGCCGTGTGGAACTGTATGAAGCCAGTCAGTACATATGTAAATAAAGTCAGTCAGTCATCTCATAGCTATACTGCATGCGTATGGTTGTTTGTTTGTCATTTAAGAGTGGGCACTTTTTGATGCACATACTAAAGTGTACTCTCATCACATGTGTACTGACTGACTTCATGCAGTACCCCACGGCCAGGCAGTAATAAATAATATTTAACATTGATTCTCTATAGGAAAAGCTGTCTTACACACACAGTATATAAGAGTAGTTGTTATGTACTATGGGCCACAGTGATATTACTATCCTCTCTGATAGTTAAGGCGATTTTTAAGTTTTAATTCCTAAGCTCGGTCTACCTATTTTCTACGGTGGAACAGGATTGCTGATGTTCTCTGAATAAACTATCGGAAAATGCCGATGTACACCTAATATAGGCTCTGATCCATAGGGGTATTCTAAGGAATTGCGAATCCGAAGAGATCACCAGAATATTTCCAAAGCTATCGGACCCAAGCAGCACTAAACATCCAAGAGTACCCTTCTTGAAGTGCAAGGTATTCTTGAATAAAACCATTCTAGGAAAGGCCAATACAAAGTGGAGAGAGGAACAAACTTGTGGTACTGCAAGCAGAGCGATTCTATAATATATAAAACCCTTCGTGTAATTGACTGACTGATCTATACAAAATATAACCCATTTAGACATGCAAGAAGGTTGGAGTTTTTAAATTCGACGCGGAATAACTTCAAACTTACGGGAAAAATCGGAAAACGTAACTCGGAAAACGTAATTTTCTAAACGCAACATCCCGGAAAATGGAGAAATCCCTTCAAAATTACCCTTTTTTACTTCTATTCATGCTAAAAGAGTGTGGTTTTGTTCATTATGTCACGGACGTGTACCAAAGTCAATAGGCGGAACCTCCTTTCGTATTTATTGTTAACTCAAATGAAGATTTTCTATTATTACGTTAACTTGGACTATTTGTCGAAGACATTTTTACGATAAAACATTTTCACTTAGGGTTAGCTAATATTAAAAAGCTAAGGCTTGAAATAAAAATTACTAAAAGCTGAGTGGAAAAGCGATGTGTAAAAAATTTGGAAAAAATTTAATTTTTCCAACGCAGCTACCCCCCCCCCCGGAAAATGGGAAAAACCCCTCAAAATTCCGTTGTTTACATCTATTCATGCTAGAAAAATAGATAGATAGATTGTAGAGGCTGTCCTAGACGGGAGACACTCTGATAATAATTAACATACTGCCAATGTCGGGATTCGAACCAATAACCTCCCAGTTCCAAGTAGACATAACGCCTTTACAAGCGCGATTACTTGGCTATTCATGCTAGAAGGGTGCGGTTTTTGTATTCTCTCTAAGACACGAATCCAACCTCGAAGGCCGCCCCGGGGGGGCAAGCGCTGGAGCTCCCTTCCGAGCTGAGCGATTCCGTATTAATATATCCTCATTAAAAACAAAAAACAAAACAAAAATATATAATGGAAAGGGAGTCGGTTGACTGTTCATTTAGCCGGAGAGAAGAAACTGGAACGTAGAATTACAATATTTCAACAATAATCTAAAACAAAATAATATCAGTTTTCTAATCTGCACATATAGTCTTGACTAAAATAATAGTTTACGCAAATATTTGGCAATGTCAAAAATATATTGTTATATTATATCGATGTATTATACAGAAAGGGTAGCAGAACATCTGAGTGAGAAAATAAGCGTTAGAGTAACTGAGTGGCCGTTTTCTTTGTATCGTGATACAATTAGAAAATTCAAGCATTAAGGGATTATAGATACATTAATAAAATTCAACAGAATGAATAAAGTTCCATTAATTATGTCAATAACTTTCGTCCCAATGCATACTACTTTCATCCTAGACAAGAGTGACAATCGAAAATTATTTTGGAAATGCTAAACAATTCCTAAATAACCAGATATATTCAATGCAAACACAACTCACATTTACAATTTAATATATTTAATAGCTATGCAAAAATTATTTAATGTTTAAGAAAATAAAAATCTTTACACAGGACCTGCGTCAACTTAACGAATTTCTTTAGAATACATAAATTACTATCTAGCGGTCCCAATTTTAGTCTGATCAAAATGAAATGTCGTATCTAATATGATTTTGGTATTTGCAAGTTCAATTTTTTAAATAAATGGCATGGGTCAAAAGGGAAGCGGGACATAGAGAAAAAAGAAAACACAAAATATAAAATATCTCTCCTAATATTAAAAACATCGAAAAATGTATAAGGAGTAAAGTTGTAAAAAATCATGTTTGCTACAATTAATAATTTTGATAATTTTTTCTCAATCTCTAATGTGTACAGAGATATTGAGGAATTTCACTTTCAATTTTAATTCGTAAATATTGCTGTCAAATATTAGGGTAACAGAAAGAATGATGAGAACCAAAATTACAGTAAAATAATTATTTATAACTTTACTTCTGAGATATTTTTCGATTTTTCCAACATTAAGACAGATATACCAAATTTTATGTGTCCCCATCCCTTAAAACCCCCTTTTCCCTTGTACGATTTTGCTCATGAACTTGATAATTTAAATACCAAGAGCACCTTACATACCCAATTTTATTCCAATCGGATTAAAAATGTGACCGTTAGAGCGATTATAGACACATATATACATACATACATACACATATATATATATATATATATATATATATATATATATATATATATATATATATATATATATATAAATTTTAGAGACGGTATAGGTACGAGACCAATAGCTCTATTTCATATCAGGAAATTCGCTAATAAAAAAAGAATGTTTTCGATTCAAAGTGGTATCTTCCCTTAAAAGGACTTAAGATTCCCTGAAGGACTTATAACACATACTGTATATAGATATAGATATGTGTATAAATGTTATATTAAACAGATGACAATCAAATAATTTTAAATATATTAAAAAGATGGAAAATGTAAGATATGTCTTGGTCGTCTCCCTAAAATGTTTGAATGTACGCTCTGATTTGACTACAGTTTAAAAGCAAAATGTATGGTTGTAGACTTTGTTGACGTCTATTTTTGTATACTATAGCGACGAAGTGATCACTAAATAAGTTATGATGTAATATTTAAACATATTAATATATTTGGTTGTCAAACGTTTACGTATGTATATAGTTTATTTTTCTGACCTAAGAGTCACGATGCAATTTTATGTTGACGCTTGTGCTCGTTTTGGGTGTCAATTTAGGTCACGTAGAATAATCGAATTTGAAAATAGTCTATATCAAGTAATCGATATATGAATACACTTATTGAAGAATTTTTCACTTACTTATTGGTGGTATGTATCGATATGATGCTCAATATATCCTATAAACAGATTTCTTCAAAATGTTTTCTATGTTATAGATTTACTATTAAGTATTTTGTGTTGCCTATAAAAAAAAACTAACAATAATTTTTCTAACATCTTTATATTGATATTAATATGGTCAGATGAGTTTAAATTAAAAATGTTAAACCATAAGCCCCAATGTTCCCATGAAGATTTTCTTAGGATATTAGTGTCCGTTATAAACGAGTTTTTTGGAATTAAATCCTCGTAAAAATTAAATCAGCACGATCGACAAAACTAAAAAACCACATTTAAAAATTCGGCACGTAGGAGTTACATACACTATGTGAATTTTCCCAGTCGAAGGAATCATATCCAATCAAATTACCATTATAATGTTTGAAATATTCATTACTCCGGGTATTATAACAATAAAACACACAAAATATTCTGTTAAATCCTCTTTCAAGAGTGCCGTTCATACTCGACTATTTTTTCGACAGCACGAGAACCTTCACGAGATCCACTAAATTAATTAATTTTTTAACGAAGTGGGTGGAATATGAGAAGTAAAATTATTCTTTTTGTCTTAAAATCAAATTAATATTTTATTGGTAGGTAACGCACTAAGTAAAATCTATACAAACTGCAGTATAATTGTAGGACATTTTTTTTCTAGAAAATAAACAATTATCTTTTTTTCAAGAAATTTTCTTCTCACAGTGCCCAATGCTTATACAATTTTAATTGTGTGCTTCGCCAGACGCACCTATTAATAAAAACGTGTAAATCTTCTATCGAAATAGCAAAGTTTTTTTTGAATAAAATCAAATTCTTAAAAAGTTTGTTATTACAGCTGAGATTTAAAAAAAAAAAAAAAAGACATTCAAGGTTAAATTTTAATCGAATTCGATACATTAAACGAGATAAAAAGATGTTACATATTCAAACGCACATATAAATTATGATATGATACGAAAAACATGATAATCAACGTATTTGACGTTGGTTGCCTCACTTCTTTGACATTTTAATCTTTTTCCATGCACATAACTTTCATTAATAATAAACAGTTTAAATTTAATTAAAGGATATATTGAAACAGTAAATCAACCCAATGTTTACTTTTAGATAATTATTTAAACAACCAAAGGTTTATTAAATTCTTTATGACATGTGACTTCTGTGATACGCTAGAGAAAATTTTATTTAACATTTGGTCCAAAAAGTACTTTTGTTTTTCTTGCATAGCAATGAATGATTCTAATAAACGTGGATGCATGAAAAATTTGGAATGAGTAATAAGTTGAAGTTGCTTAAATTATGCTACGTTTTAAATTGAAAGATATTTAAATATTAGATGTTAAATATTTTATGAAATATCGTCACCTAGAACAACCCGATCGAAAATTATGAATTTAATCATTTCGTGAACCTCGGGGGTATTTTATGTTATAATATTTGTTACAATCAATGTAAGGTCAGACCACCAAAAGTTTTCGGACCGTTTTTGTGACCATGGTTCATGCGCCACTAAATGGCTGTCGTATTTACTTTCCAGATAGGCCATAAGTTTATATATTCATAATACATATATATTTTAATAATGTATTCTAATTTTAATATATATTTCTTATTCTAATTTCAATTAAAACAAAGATAATCATTTCCTTCACAACAAGTTTCAAGTTAATTTTATTAAACCAAAAAAAAAAGCATTTTTTGTCGAGTTTAAAAGTAAGTTAAACATTTCCAATATCAAGAAGCATTTGTATATCTTATCAAAGAATGCAAAGTTGATATTTAATAAAATGATGTTAAACTTATAAAAAATATTGATAAGGAATGCAAACAATTTCTTTACGATACCAGAGTCTTTACTTTGTTGATGTATATACAAAGCAGGAATGTATTAGAATTCTATAAAAGAAATGTTCTATTTATATTTTTTGCGAATTTTGCATTAGTTGTTTTAGTTTCCTTGATATTATTATAAATTATTGTTTATTACTTAGAAAAGGATTTATTGTCTTTTGATTATCACCCAAAAAATGCTACGGTAAATTTGGGATTTACTGAAAGAACGGCAATTATCTCCTTTTTAGACGATACCATCTAAGGCAGGACTAAACTTTACAATTTTCAAAAAATTGAAATATTGATTAATATCGATTCTTTAAACCTTCAAAAATCACCTCCCAGAAGAATTTTCTAAAATTTGTCGATTTTTGCGGTATAAAATGATATTAGGCGAGCGCGACTTCATCTAATGCGGTACGACCACGCTACCACGCGTTACCGACGACCACGACGACCGACGACGATACGACGACCACGCGTTACCGCAGGTGTTTCAGCAGCTGTAGTATTCTCAACGGCTTTGTATTCCCTCTCTCCAAAATAACGACGGTTTTTATTATACACAGATTGTTTTCACATGTGTCACACGTGTTCAGTATTTATTTGGCCTTCACAAGAGTATTCGGCCTTGATAAATTTTAATCGTGTTTTTCTCGAAATTTTTTTCAAATGGCGGATAGTCTATCTCTGGATTGGCTGCTCCGGTTTTGAAAAACCAATGTCAGTTTTGTTTGTTGAGATGTCTCAATTTGCAAAAATAAAATAAAATATAAATATACTTTAACAAGAAAAAACTGTTTAAATATCAAATTTCGCATTTTTGTTTTCGCCATTTTTTTTTCTTATTATTAATTGAGGTAAATTTCCACGTAAGAAATCTTCCTTTTTAAGAATCTCTTTGATTTTTTTTGTTTTAGACCAACCAATCCTGAGATAGAGTGTCCGACGTGGGACAACGACTTTTTTTCAGCTTTACTTCCACGACACCCATATAGAAGAGAAATAATGATGATCAAAAAATAAATACTTATTATTATATAATTATTTTAAAAAAATCTGTATTATAATATCTATTATAGGATCTGAGAATAAACGCTAAAAAAAGAAGCTTAAAATCGCCTTTCTAAAGTTTAGTCTTATACCAAACATAAAAACAAACAATCTTAAATATTACGTAGCTATGATGATGGGAACACACATGCTACAACAAAACATGGTGAACTGCTGTAATGTTGTTGTGTCAGGATTTTTTTCATTGGATTTATGTGCTTCATATGCAAGGTATCAGGCCCACATGTTCTAAGCGTGGCCATATTATACTTATTATTCATAATGATTGGAACTAGGGATATTCAATTAACAAAGCAAAGAAATATTCGATGTATCGAGATATTTTCGTACAATTTATCGAATACACCGATCGAGGCAGCCAGGTAATTTATACTGCCTATCAGTACTACGTATCTCGGACTGTCAAAAATCCAACATTATCTACAGAAAACTCTATACGGTTCCATTTTGAATAGATCCGTTTTCCTCAATGTTTTACTCTTCTCCTTTACGTTCTCTTAGCAAATGAGATGATTATGGCAATGAGCGTAACATATTTATATGTAGAAGTAAATACGTGTGAGGTAGATAAATTAATAAATTTACGGGAACTAATATTCAATTGTTGATTTATTTTCAAGAGGTCATTTTTATATTGTAGATGCGATTCAATTACCATTTATTTGATTTAATAACACCTCTGTCACTTCATAAAAGAATGTAAGATTAATTTAATCTATGTTGAGAATGCATCGGTGTTTATGAATCCATGTACCGAAAAACATTGATGTATAGTTTCAACGTATTACATCGAATACAAACATCAATGTATTTTCTAACTGACCACCCCTAATTGTGATAGAGATAAAGAGCAAAATTAACATGTTCATTATTCAGTAAGCACGTTCAGATTTGTATAGAGTAGAGATTCTCAACCACTGTGCCGCGGCACTTTTGTGTGCCGCCATATTTTAGAAATGTATATAGTAAAGTATTAACCAACATAAAAACGAAAAAAGATCGAGACTGTTAAATGTAGAAGACGATATGAGAGTAGCATTGTCACTTTTACGACCAAATATAAATGAAATTATCAAAAAACATCAAGCTCAAATATCTCATTAAAAGTAATATTATTATTAACTTGTAATTAATCCCTTAATAAACGTACTGTTGTTTTTGTAGTACATATTATTTTATTTTACATTCAAAATTAGTATCATAAACTATTTTACACAGTGTATTCATTATAGGTAAGTAAACAACTTTTAAAGTAATCTTTTTGTTTGTGTTCTGTCTAATTTTGAAATCGTTCTGTCTAATATAGACCATACTTATTAGCACAAAAAGAAGACTATCGTGCAATCTTGTAGTATGCCGCCAAAAAAAAGAGTTGAAAGTTGAAAGTTACAAGAAAATGAAAGCCATACCTCAAAGAGTTTTTCAGGAGGATAAAGGGATAAAGGAATAAAATCGTTTAGATTTGAGTACTTATGAGTACAAAAAGAAAAGATCATCGTGCTAATATTTTAGACTGCTGCTTGAAGTTCAACAAGTTATTTTAAATAAAATGAAGAGACTATACTTCTAAGAGTGTTTCAGGAGAAATCCTCGGAAAAACGATGAAATTTAGTTTTTTTGTAAAAACTGTTTGTAACAAATGAAACATAACTATATTACAAATTATAAGAAATTAAGTATGAACTGTCGATCGATCCGGGACATTTAATATACTTCTTTTTAATATTTAATATCACTTCCAAAAGTTATGGAACATATAACATCCTATATACTCGTATATGTATTATATTTATAAAGAAAATGAGTAATAAATGAATGAAAGATGATATGAAATTGACTTGAAACTTTTTTAATTAAACAATAAATGAGTCCCTAAAGAAATTAAGCGAATGACTACCCTATTAAATGAATAAAAATACTTCTTCTATACATAACGTATAATATAACGTATATATAACAATAGTGTGTTATACGTATATAAACTCTTCTTCGAATGTTAAAACTATTCTTTGGAATTGAATTTGTAATCATATAGATAGGATGAGTCAGAATGATCGTACGAAACCTTTTATGTAATTCTGTATACAAATTTTAGCTTCTTCAAAACCCAAATTTTAATTTTTGATCGTTTGTGGCATCATAAGTTATGCGAATCTAGATACTGCGAATTTATCAATTTTTGTTATCTAAACATTTAAATGTCTCATACATTCCTATAAAGAATTCTTCAAGGCAAAAATATCACGAACATAAGTTGTTTTGATTAGAGAGGGGTATGTCTTGCCCATGACCAAATGCAATGTCAATTTTTGGGGAACTGGAGCGTAGCAAAATATTTGTATTTTTGCTCCATGAATAAAAATCAATTTTAGCGAATTTCCTCCAAAGGAAATCAGCTATTGTTTTGTACCAATGTTTTGAATTTCGTAAAAATTTCTTTAAATGTCCATCGATCCTACCTACTAGATGTCAAAAATCACTATCGTTAAAATTTTTATCAACGTATATATGTATATATCAACATATATATGTACATATAGGTTTATGTGTCTGTGGACTCTCTAGTGGGCACAGTTTTATTCCCATTGGAATGAAATTTGGTATTTGAGGCGCTTTTGGTATTCAAAATGTCAAGTTCGTTGATGGATAAAATCGCACGAAGCGAAGGGGGTTTAGAGAGAGGGTGAAACACAAAATTTGACATATTTTCGCTTAATATTCGAAAAATCGAAAAATTTATAAGGAGTAAAGTAGTAGGTACTTAGTTTTATTGTAATTTTGTTTCTTATCATTTTTCTGTTACACTAATATTTACAGAAATATCTACAATTAAAGATTGAAAGTTAAAATTCTAAATATCTCTGTACACATTAGGAAAAAATGTTAAGGTAATGAATTATTATAGCAAATTTGATTTTCTACAACTTTACTCATTAGACATTTTTCGATTGTTCCAATATTAAGAGAGTTATTTTATATTTTGTGTTTTCTTCTATCTTTATGCCTCCCTTTCCCCTTGACGTATGCCATTTATTAATAAAATTGGCCTTGAAAATACTAAAATGATATCAGATACGATATTTCATTTTGATCAGATTTAAATTTTGACTAGAGAGTGATTGATGTATTCTAAGGAAATTCGCTAAGTTGACGCAGCTCCTTCGTAACGCCTTTTTTTTCGTACTATAGTTTAATAAATGTAAAAATTGTTTAATATAAAAGGTTATTATTTTTACAAAAACCGGACTCATTCTGTACATACATACAATACGAATACACTGTGTTTCTCATAATATGCATTATCCAAAATCAGTAGAAATTTGTCGAGAAAATAAAAAGTACAAATAAATCCGATAATAAAAGTAGCTCGTCTCTTCAACCATAATAATCCTAAACAAAATTCCTAATCGAAATAAATACTTACTCTTGAATTATCCGGGAACAGCAAACACACAAACAAAGTATTTCGTATATAGAGAGATAGATATATCTTGGAGTATATAAACAGTATTGCATGTCGACCTTATGCCCCCCCCCCCTATTTTGGTTACCCTTTCACATAAGTTTGACGAGATTCACTTCTCTCATATTTTGGCAACAGTCAGGAGTTTGCTTATCAGGCTTTCCTGATGATTCACATATATTCTAGGTGAGATGCACCCAATATCTTGTATCTGCTGTAACCGAAAGATTCGCAGGTAAACATGATGTGACTGTATGATTCCTCCTCCTCGTCACACAATCTGCACATAATGGATCCGTTATGCAGTCCTATTGTATGCAGATGCTTTCGTAGGTGATAATATACGGTTTTGAATCCGGAAAACTTTTGCAGTTGTTTTCTGTTCAGATTGAGTACATCGAGAGACAGCCTCTTGAATACAATCCGAAAAAGTGATCACGGTGTTTCGCATTCATCCACTCGTTGATCACTCGTTTACATGGGCGTTTACAAGCTTCAAATAACAAAAGCGTATCAGATACGAAATTTCATTTTGATTGGACTATATAACTTTGAACGCAGAGCATATTCAAATACATGGAAAATATATTGATTTATATATAATTAGTAATATATACGTTTAGAATTACGCTTATATCAGTAATGTGACTAACTGGTTCAACTTTTATGAACGGGAGTGTACATATTTGTCTGTACCCGCTCAATATTTGTCTATAGCGGTCCCAATCGCCATGAACATTAATCAGATAAAAGTTTACCTACTTCCAAAAGAGATGAAAAGAGAAGAGTATTTATTTTAGTATATTATATAATATAATATTATATAATATAATTTGTTATCTATATAACAACCTGCTTGAACAATCGTTCGGCACGATAATAAACCGCATAAAAGTACGTTATGTGAATCTGGAGCTATAAATAAGCCAACATATGGAACGGTATGCGATTCGTTTTATGGATGTAGAAATTTTATTATTTTGCATATACAATTTTGTCAACCATGCGTGTATTCGTTTTGGGCGCTTAGACGCTTTCAGCACGCATGCTTATAAGCGCAATTTATTGGTGCTCATCTTGGCTAGTGAACAATTAAGTTACTTTTGTAAAAGCCGTTCGGTTTGCCATAATAAGTACGGAGAAGCGTCAGTAGAATTACTTTTTAATCAGCGGATTAAAAAAATTTAACTATTTTTCAGCAATATAATCTTTATTTGGGTGACTGCAAAAGCCCCTAAAATGAAACCAAAATGACCTAAACTGAGAATTTAAAAATTTGTATGTTTCGCGGGGCTTTTGTTTGTTTATTCAGAAAAAAATGAAACATTCAAAGAAAGCAATGGAATACACTAGGATGGACATGACAGATGGAATAAATGGAATAAACAAACTTAGCATTACAAATTTGAGTACAGCGTTTAGGGGACCTCAAAAAATTTGCAAATGAGCCTGGAATTTGCAGCTTTTTTGAAGTTCTCCGATAGGCTCTTTCCCGAATTTGCAGTTTATTTATTTTAAAAAAAAAATGAACTGCAAATTCGGGAATGAGCTTATAAAACTGTGTGCAAAAAAACTGAAAATTACAGGCTCACTCGCAAATTTTTTGGACAACACGCACTTTAAAAAAAAAAATTCAATAAAACAAAAACTTTATGAACTTCCAACTTGAAGTTTATTTGATTTGAAAAAGAATTTGAAATAAATTTTCTATTTTTTATTTCCACAAGTATAATTGAGTCTCTATCTCTTTTTATACAAGAATCCACAACAGATTTTACTTGAACAAATTTGACTTTTAATCTGACTGTTAAATCAACAATGTTTAATTTATAACTCTGCTATTAAGCGAACAATGCCAATTTTAATAAATCGAACAATAGTTTATTTCAAACTCTGATGATAATAACCGAACAAATGTAAAATCTAAACTCGGTTTGAAATTGGTAAATTCCTCTTTTTATATAGGGTCCTGGACTAGAAGAGTGCTTGTTTGTACCAAACAGAAAATATTGTTTTTTTGAAAACATTTTCTTATAGATTCGTTAAGAATATTCAGTTACGTTTCAGCCATGGTTAATAAACATTATATAGGTTTGAATGGGTACGAACCAATACAATACCCTGCTCGTCTGACGCCTCAATACACTGGTCCACTGGCTGTGTATATTAGACATTACACATTTACCGATTTCAATTTGGCAGAGCAACCTGAGCAGAACACAATTATAATTGTCTCATAATTAGACGCTAAAAATTAAATGCTTTTTGTTGTATAGTGTTACCGCAAAAATCAATTAATTATATTGTATTTAATATCAAATTATTAAGCTAATTAAATGCTAATTAAATGCTCAAATTAAAAATTAAATGCTCTTTGTCGTATTGTGTAATCGCATGCTCTGCTAGCTTAACCAGCAGAGCAATATTTAAAAAATCAATTAATTATATAGTATTTAATATCAAAATATTAAGCTAATTAAATGCTTTAATTAAAAATTAGCAGGTCTTTGTTTTATCGTGTTACCGCTTGCTCTGCTAGTTGTATCGTGAAATACGGTTACACGATACAACAAAGAGCAATTAGTTTTTAATTAAAGCATTTAATTAGAATTTAATTAGCTTAATAATTTGATATAAAATGCAATATAATTAATTGATTTTTGCGGTAACACTATACAACAAAAAGCATTTAATTTTTAGCGTCTAATTATGAGACAATTATAATTGTGTTCTGCTCAGGTTGCTCTGCCAAATTGAAATCGGTAAATGTGTAATGTCTAATATACACAGCCAGTGGACCAGTGTATTGAGGCGTCAGACGAGCAGGGTTCTGCTGGTTAAGCTAGCAGAGCATGAGGTTACACAGTGCAACAAGGAGCATTAAATTTTTAATTAGAGCATTTAATTACTAGATCAAAACTTCAAAACTAGATCTTATTATTTTCTTTTTGTATTTAGAATTATGTGCTTAAAATTATTTAAATAATTTTTAACACATCATAATTTCCCTGGCGAGTTAGCCGTTTTTTTTAGCCGACTGCATGCAGCGCACGAATTAACGCCGGCGAGCCACGGTACTGATGTCGTGTTATAAGAGGAATAAAAATATCATAATCGAGTTTCGGAAATATCAAACAAATTATCTCAAGTAAAAGCTTTTTCTGTCATAAGCTGCTGTCAAAAAAATCCATTGATTGGTTATTTTCAAGTTTAAAGATTACAAAATATGAATTATATTTTTCAACATGCTACTATGAAAAGAAAACAGCTTTGATATCAAACTTGTGGTTATACCCTGTAGTTAAGGGGGACGAGAAATTCCATTAAACCAAATTGTTTAGTATATGTTAAATGTTTGATATTTAGACAGGCACAGAGGTAATTGAAACCTAAGGGTATCAATTTTTAAATAATTAAATCTTTCAGAAACCATTTACTATTTAGTAATAATTTGTTGACCAGTGTTTAGATATTCATGTTTATTTCATTAATTGTTTATAGAAAATTGTATTGAATTTGAATTTACAACTTGATATCTTTCCGAATAATAGCATTAATATTATTTGCATTCCAACGACTTATATTATCAGCGACGATAATAATAATACTTTGACAATCCTTCATTTGAACAACACTCCTATAATTTATTAGATCATTGACTGTTGAAACCATTCATTATAGATGATTAGACATTTATTGATAATTAAATACAAAAACAATCTACATGAATATTTCACAAACAATGAAGAACCTTAAAAGTTTATCGTTTCAAAATATTGATTTTTCATGTTGAATGTGGTTTTCTTGATGTCTGATTAATCTTCTAAGAAACCATTCCTTTTAGTTTTCCTCTCTCTTCCATTTTAAATCAATTTAGAAAATTGAAGAGAACTATTGACGATTTTATCTTATTATTAATGTCCAAATAAGTTAGAATATAACTTTTAAGCAGATTTATCAAAATCTAAGATGATTTATCAAAAAACAAAAAAGTTTTATCATTAGCATTTTTTCTTTAATGTGTCAGAAAATAAAATAAATTTTTGGAGATCTAAAGCTATCTACAGCTAATGCGTTATAAATCAACTAAAAATTGTTTCATTTGTTTTTCGAAAAAATGCTTCAGGCAAAAACTGTTTATTATATTCAAATATTAATTAGCCGTTTTTACAACATCAGTCTGCCACTCCACTCATATTTTAGCGACACCTTTCTCCACCAATTTCGCACGTTCAATTTGTGTAGATCATCAAAGATGTCTTCCATCCATCTTTTACGTGCATTTTCTTCAGTACTCTAAAGAATTCCATTCTGTGAACGTGGCATAGCCATCGCAGTCTTCTTCCAGCTCTTTGTTCGTTTTTATCCTCCAGCCCTCAACATCCGGGCTGCCTCAAAGATTTTTCGAAGAATCAACCTTTCCCAGATTCTGAGTTTTTTCTCATTCTTTTTCGCAAGGGTTCACATCTCAAAACCATAGGTAATTATCAGCTTTATGATGGTAGAATACACTTTAACTTTTCATTGTTTAAATATTAAGGGAGATTTTAATATGTTATTGAAGCTAAAGTAGCACCTATTTTCGGCTGCTACTTGGGCTCAAATTTATCAAATACGTGAAATTATCAATAAGTAAAATTTGGTTGGTGAAATTTTATTCCAATCATAAATAAAAATACAAATAATAACATGTACCACAAACTATCGGTCTCTAAACTGTTAACTTTAACATATTTTATATTCGATTTATCAAATATTTCAAACTATATTATAGGTGAGTTATATACAACATTCCTTGAAAAAACTATTAGGCTTAGAAAGATATTAAAACAATTATTTCGTAAAAATTATTCACCGGAAATTTAATTAAAAATTCCAACAGTCTCTCTATATAATACACTTAGAAGAACTGTACTATTTACTCAAGAAAGACGAATACCAACGGACTTACAGTATACCCTACACGAGAAATGCATCTTCTCACTAAAGATTTATAACTAAATCTCAGTGAATAATATACAAAGAGTTCTAAAAACAATTGTATACCATTAAATATGATAGTTACAACAGTAATGTACCACCAAATATGAATGGAATAAAATTTCACCAAACAAATTTTACTTATTGATAATTTCACGTAATTGATAAATTCGAGCCCAAGTAGCAGCCGAAAACAGGTGCTGCTTTAGTTTCATCCACATATTAAAATCTTCCTTAATATTTAAACAATGAAAAGTTAAAGTGTATTCTACCATCATAAAGCCGATAATTACCTATGGTTCTGACATGAACCCTTACGAAAACGAATGAGAAAAAGCTCAGAATCTGGGAGAGGTAGATTCTTCGGATATCTTCGAGGCAGCCATGGAGGTCGGTGGCTGGAGGATAAAAATGAACATAGAGCTGGAAGATCTGTATTGCCAAACATCCATCATCAACGACATCAAGGTAGAGAAGGGTGGGAAACAGAACATTTTAATTCTGTCTATTAAGATTTGTAGACAGATTCTACTCGACGTAATTGGGAAAGTAGTAGTAGTGGTAGCGGTGGTGGGGGGGGGGAGTTTGAAGTCTGGCAAGTTGACCTTTTTAGGTCAACTTGCCAAAAATTTGTTGGTTGTGCGAATGCAGCCGACTTTGATAGGAACTATGCCGATATTCATCTGGAGTTTGTGAAAGGAAACCGCAGAAAAGCTTCACAAGCATAGCCGGTTACTTTTGTTTTTGTCCATTTTGTTCATTTTTTTTAACATAATTAAATTGACAAACTGCCAGTGTTGGCAACTGAACCAGCAACATTCACAATTATGCTGTTGCCAAGAAAAGAGATGTACCCTTGAAAACCTGGAATATTATATTCTGCAAGTAAATTTTCTGGCTTTCGGAAACGCAAACTCGTCAAATGCAAGTTACTGGTTAATTTCACAGAATTTACCATTGATGAAAATAGCAATATAATTTATCAAGTTTTGGAACACTTAGTGAATGTGGTTAAATAAGTATGCCTTCTATCATATAACCTACCTTTTAACAGTAGCACATATTTTAAGTTAAGATCTTATCGTTTCGTCTTTACTAGACGGGAAAATCGTTACAAATTTCAACAAAACAGAGGGTACGTACTATTACTATGTGTTATAGAAGTTTATTCGAGCGGATAATAAGAAAAGCTCTATCTTTATCCTTCTATACACTATCGTCATGTATGCACATAGGTAATAATAAGGTAAGGACATTAGATGTTATGTGCATAACAAATATAAAAAAAAGAAGAAATTAAAGCTTCTTCTGTAATTGGCAAGTAGAATATTTACGAAAATTTTGCTTAATATAAAAAATGCCAAAGATAATCAAAGAGATATCTCGGTATTTGAAATTAAATATCATAAATTTTCGTATTTCGACTATACAGTCGACCTTATCTACAAGCTAATCCTAATTATTCCCAGAGGAGAAAAATTACTCGTCACTAACTCTTCACATTTTTTATAGTCTCACCATTTGTGATCCTCTCACCTCAACGACAGAATTGATCCCGAAATTCGAATAAATTTATTTTTACAAATTAAATTTATTTAATTTGTTTTTAAAACTGTTTTTTACAAAAATTTATTTTGGTTATCGCTGTATTATTGTATCTAAATGTATCTTAATCTGTTCATTTCATTTAAAGCGGCATTGTTGACGTTTTGTTGGTCGTTTGCCCGTTAATTTAGTACTAAAAAATAAAAGGTTCGAATATAGATAAAATTACCTTTTTTAAATATTTCTTAACATAATTCCAAAAATTAGGTATGCCCACCGATTTTTTAACACTTCTATGATAATCTTTTTATTTTTTATTGCCAACCGTGAATATATTCTTCAGAATATATTCTTCATATTCTTTGAATATTTCTGAATCGGTATAAATAAATATTAAAAATTATGTTTTGTGTGATAGTTTCATTCTTCATTATTTTTCCCACGTGTAATAGAATGAATCTAGTTCTTACCAAAGAAAGTATCTATCGAATATTTCGAAAGTATATATTGACTTTTATAAATTTTGACAGTTGGAAATGTCATTTTTTTATTATGATTTTGTGGATGACATATCTATGGAAACCCTACTATCATGGTGCTTGGAGAAAGTAGAAACACACAATATAAAAAATATCTCACTAAATATTAGAAAAATTTTAAAATGTGTAAGGAGTTAAGTTGCAGAAAATTATGTTTGCTACAATTCATTGCCTCATCAATTTTTTTCTACAAAACGAATGTGTACAGAGATATTTAGGATTTAAATTTTCAATCTTAAACCGTCAATATCTCTGTAAATATTAGAGAAACAGAAAAAATGATAAGAAACTTAATTATAACGAAACTAATTCTCTACAACTTTACTTCTTATGTGTTTTTCGATTTTTTCAATATTAAGAATGATATACCAATATTTGTGTGTCCCCCTTGCTCTAAACCCCCTTTTTCCATTCTTGACATACCTTCCATAAAAACGCATTGTCATCGGAACTGAACCAACATGTAAAACTCCAACTCCTTAGGATAAGAGGAAGTGGTTCTAATTCAGCTAGCAAGATTTGATTCAAACATACATACATGCATTGCAAGTTAAAAAAAATGTGTAAAAATCTTTATAGTCCTTATGTTACTCGGCAAATTTATGTACAATCGGATGCACACCTCTTTCAAATCAGCTTTAACGAACAAAAATATTTATAAAACAAGTAATGTAACAACTAACTGAGTTAATTGTTTCAATACCCAGTATATATCGAGTTGTATATCAATGTTTGAATTGTTAATATTTCTGCCTATTCAATGTTTATAAAATATGAATTATTTGTAAATGTTTGTTTTGTGTTGATAATATTGTAACAGCAAAAATGTTGTTGCGTTTACAAAAATGTATATTAATGTTCTTGCGATTTTTATAATTCTATATATTGAGTGATATAATTGAGTTAATCAACGAGAAGCGCCTGTCAAGGAAAAGCGTGGGTCAACGCGAGCCGTTAGGTGACGCGAAAAGTCAGTCAACTCGTAGCGCTAGTTAAAGCGAAGCGTTTATGAAAAAAGTTTTTAAACAAAAGTTGTTTATTTTAAAGAGAAGAAGCTTTTTTGATGACAAATTTTTTTTCTATCTCTTACGGTTTCAAAGATATAAATTTTTTTTGGGGGGAAACAGGTTCCGAATTTGCCCATTAACGATTTTGACCTAACTTTTTTGCTCTAGAATACACAAAAAAATTTTCAGCTCGTTATCTCTTTTCGTTTTTGAGTTATCGGTTTCACAAACTGACAGACGGACGAACGGACATGCGGAAATGGACGAATTAGGCCATTTTATGAACACATATGCCAAACATTCATGCCTACGATCAATATTTTCAAGCGTTACAAAGTCGGGACTAAACTCAATATTCCTTGTATATTTACAAATATACTGGGCATAAAAATGTAAAAAAAAAAGGTTTTTGATACACTTTGTTTATAATTTAATATTAGATTGACAATAATTTCTATTTAAAGATTTTGGCTCTAAACCTGACCCTGATCCTGTTTTACATTCAGTGTAGATAATACAATAAAAAAGAATGTTTTTTTTTGCTTGAGCGAGCAGGTCATGTTCACTGACACATGATTTATTTATATTTATGAATTAGTTAAAAAACGACATATTTTTTTCATCTCCTTTATATACATAAATTACAATCGCGTGTTTAAAGTAAAAATAGTTTTACTCAAGAAGGTGCACCCAGTCAGTTAGTTCGTTTATTTAATTTAAGGTCAATTGCGTAAATTCAAATTTTAAATAAATAAGAATTTCATCGAATCTTCTCTACCTAAAATAACAAGAAACAATTTGCATTAATGAAATTTATGGTACAAATGATGTACAAAATGATCCAGGGCGAGCCAAAAAAGATTATATGTTTGTTTTATATTAATATACCCGGTATGTATAATACACCAGGATATGTTATCTTTAGTGCCAACTGTGTAACGGTGGAAAATATTGATCGCAGAACAAAATTTTTGGTATAGGTACTCATAAAATGACCTAATTAGTCTGTTATCTACTCTTTATTATTTAACAATATATAATTGAGTTTGTTGGGAGTTGTTGGTAGTTACCAGGTAACTCAAGGAAATATGTACTATACTCATCATGTATCCAAATATTCAAGAAATCCAAGATTTAGAATCGAGTTCCTTACCAGCCGATTACGAATGCATCCATGCGTCCATTCCGTCCATGCGTCAATGTTTTGTGAATGTGTTCTAGAGTTTAAATGTAACGTCCCGTTCGTGAATGGGCAAGATTTTTTTTCATAAACTCAATATATACCGGTTAATCAATTAACTTGGTTAGTTGTCATTGTCACTTGTTAGCGAATTTCCTGAAAAGAAATAGAGCTATTGGTCCCGTACCGAAGTAAAAATTTCGCAAAAATTTCTTCAAATGTCCATTGATCCTACCTAATAGATGTCAAAAATCGCCATCTGTAAAATTTATATATATATATATATATATATATATATATATATATATATATATATATATATATATATGTACATATATATATATACTTCTATGGACATATATATATATATATATATATGTCTGTTATCACTCTAGCAGTCACAGTTTTCATTTACGCGGAATGAAATTTGGTATTTGAGGCGCTTTTGGTATTCAAAAGGTCAAGTTTGTTAATGGGTAAAATCGGACAAGGGGAAAGGGGGGTTTAAAGGAAGGGGGAAACACAAAATTTGACATATCTCCCTTAATATTTGAAAAATTGAAAAATTTATAAGATGTAAAGTTGTAGGTATTAAGTTTTACTGTAATTTTGTTTATTATCATTTTTTCTGTTACATTAATATTTACACAAATATTGACGGTTTAAGATTGAAAATTAAATTCCTTAATATCTCTGTACACATTAGAGTTTGAGCAAAAATGATAAGGTGATGAATTGTAGCAAATTTGATTTCCTACAACTTTATTCCTTACGCATTTTTCGATTGTTCTAACATTATGAGAGATATTTTATATTTTGTGTTTTCTTCTTTCATTCTACCCCTCTCCCCATTCCCCTCGACGTATATCATTAATAAAATTGGACTTGCAAATACAAATATCATATACGACATTTCATTTTGATCAGACTAAAATTGTGACCGCTAGAGAGTCATTTATGTATTTTAAGGAAATTCGCTAAGTTGAAGCAGCTCCTGCGTAACGAATTTTTTTAAATATTTGTTTATTATATTTTATTTGCTCAGTACCATTCCAAAACTGTAGTGTTAAGGTGACTCCGATAGTCGATGCGTAAAAGCTTATTTTGTCAAATTAATATTGTAATCTTAATAGAATACGACCTAAAGAAAATTTCAGTTGGGATATTCAACTCAATACTCAATGATGAAATTGCAACCGTTTCATTTGTAAATACTATTTATTGACTTGTCCAACTGATTCAAGTATTTATAATAAATTATAATATTATAAATAGTCAATTAATGGTTCTGTACAATAGAGTGGATCTATACTATAGTGCCGATCACGGTTCGTTCTCGGTCCGATCTCGGTCTGATAAAATCTAATCATGTGCACACTAACAATCTCAGTTTAGTCAGTTCACGATTCAGTCTTGAACCGTCAATAATCGAAGTCGGATGTATTTGGCTCGTAATAAATAATAAAATTATAAAACGTTATAAAAGTATGCAATTGCTTGTAATATTTGCGGCCGAAAAATGTCATTAAACTTTTCAATTGAAGAATTAGCTATTATATCTCTTACTTTAATTATATCTTAAATTAATTAAATTAAATACTGATATGCAAAAATTAACTCGTCAACCAGGAATCGAACCTCGGGCCTCTGGATATCTAGTCCAGTATGCTTCCGCTACACCAAAGACGACTGTGACGTAATAGCCAACTTTTTCATATTATTCTTATTTTTTATTTATTTAGACAGTATTACTTCTGTCGAAGTTATTTATTTAATATTTATTTATTTGTGTATACTTAAGCGTCAACATAACGATGTTTATCCAAATTCCTTTCGGTTACGTATGACAAACTGTAGAAGACTTTAGCGTATATTCCGACAAATTTCATTGTCATTGAATTTTTTAATTAAATTAAATACTGATATGAAAAAATTAACTCATCAACCAGGAATCGAACCTCGGGCCTCTGCATATCTAGTCTAGTATGCTTCCACTACACCAAAGACGACTGTGTCGTAATAGCCAACTTTTTCATATTATACCGATAATATTATTACCGAGCAGAGAGAGCATTCACGCTATCATTCACATGCCGTTACAAGTTCGATCTCACTCAAAAATATCCTTCGAGGCTGATCGTGACTGGAGTGGGATTAGACCGGAACTTGACAATCACTGATAGTGTGAATGCACACATTGTTTCATTGTTACTTGATAATATTTTACCAGGCTGAGATCAAACCGAGAACGAACCGTGATCGGCACTATAGTGTGAATCCACCCTAAATGTTTTAAATGAATTATCAGATTGGATTAACGATTTTCTTTTGAATTTTGTGTTCTTGATTATTAAACCAATCATTACAGAGGCAAAATCCACAGCACGGATCTACCAGATCTCTGTTTATAGACTAGAGTGAGAATAGTCGACAAATAGAGCGGAAATAAAGATGGTTAGGTCTAAGGCTAATTAACTGGAGAAGACCAAAAGGACAAAAATCATACACATCTTGGATGGAAATCGAAGATGCGTAAGAAGCTACGTCTAAGCGATTATCATCCCTGTTAGTACAACATAACTGTACGATGCAAGTTAAATGCAAAAATTTTACGACTTTAACCTAAATGTTAAAATTTCACCACTGCAACGATTTTAATGGCATAAGTCTTAGTTATTAAGCAGTTTTTAGCGGGAAAATCATATTTTTGAATGGAATCGAGATATGAATGCAATATATTTGCCATCATTGAAGATAGCAAATTAGAGGGATATTTTAGCCTTTCAGTTATAGGTATATTATGGTTAATATATAGGCCTGCAGTCTATTTTATCATGCCTTGAAGCAGTCTCTTTTGATGAACGATGTGTGGAATACTTTCTTTCCCAAAATTAATTTCACAGTAGTTTTCACTATCGCAGTTGGCAATACTCAATGTGCGTTATTTGACGGAAAGCGCCAATTGATGAACAATAAATGTAATATTGCACATTGATTATTGCCTTACTTTGGTTAAAATAACAAACTACCAACTATTGTTATAAAGTACAAATGTTTAAGAAGGTTCGGTTTTGAAACAACGATATTGTAGTTTTTAATTAAATACTGATATGAAAAAATTAACTCGTCAATCAGGAATCGAACCTCGGGCCTCTACATATCTAGTTGTAGTTGTTTATATTGTAGTTGTTGAAATAATTTGAAATCTCCAACACATAAGCAGCAACAACACTTCGTCAAAACACGTAGTTAACACTTGGTCAAATTGCGTTATCGTTTGAACAGTAGACTCGTATAAATAATATTAAAGAGAACTCTAGGATTTTTCGATAAATTCCTGACTGTTGTTCTTTGTTAATTTTGTCCTTTGGATTTCCAAGTAGGTGTTTTACTGATGGGAGCTATTCTTAAAATTCCCATCAGTAAAACTAAAGTAAAACACCTACTTGGAAATCCAAAGGACAAAATTTACAAAGAACATCAGTCAGGAATTTATAGCATTGGTTGTCAAAATTGCTCGAAGAAATATGTTGGACATAGTAGACGACAAATTGGTATAAAATTTAAAGAACATATGGCACTCATAAAATTTGGTAGAATAGATAAATCAGGTGTAGCCGCTCACGTTATTGAAATAATCATAAAATTGGCAAATCTAACTTAAAACTTTTAAAATCGGTATTTTACTATCAGGATATTAATAGTCCTTAATACAGCTTTTAATATTGCTTAAACGAGCAAGGCGACTTTTATTGATTTATTTTTTCATTAGTTGTTTAACAACTATTTTGCTCACGTGGTACTGCGCAACATAAGACCGACTTGAAAGTATGTTAAGAAATAAAATTCTGTGCATACCATCACCAAATTAGCAACAAGTAACATCTCCTCGGAGAATAATTACAAGTAGCTAATTCATACTGGTGATGACTACTTTGTAGTCGAAATACGTATTTATAAAATACAAAAAATTTTGATCTAGGAAATTGGGGCAAAAAATCGAAATTTATTTCGAAAAATCCTAGAGTTCTCTTTAATATTATTTATATATCTTAAGAAAGCTCTGGTTTTATAAAGAGTATTAAATTCAACAGCTTTTGTTAATTGATTACAATAAATTGACGCTTAAATAGCATATTTTATAAATAATGACCAGATATATTAAAGTAAGCTATTGTATTCCATACAAAAATTAATAATTTCTTAGTTCGTTAGCCAATTAACATCGTTCTGTTACCAAAGTTAGATACTTTTCCCGAAATCTTTAAATAAGGTCAAAGGTGGTTTGTTAGTAAAACGGAAAAACTGATTTTGATTTGTTTTTAATATTTAGTAAAAAATAAGTAAACAGTAGCAGAGAAATGAATTTTTAATAGATTTAAGAGGACCCATAACCTATTTTTTAGCATAACTTCTGCGAAGTACATAAATAATAGAATATTAAACATGAAAATATTTATTTTAATGACAGACAATGAATATTATTGATGCATTTTGATTTGACCCTAAAACTAATAGTTTTGTAATGGGTCTTCTTGAGAAATCCTCAATCGAAATTTTCCAAATTATCATTTTATCAGTGAATCTTAACAAATTGTGATGGTTTTCTCAAGGATCGGCATACACAATCAACACTTATTAAATAGGGAATATGCATGAAAATTTTTTTTCACTTTAATTGAAGCATGTTTACTTGACAAATATCAAGATAAAATTACTTTTTAAATAACTTTAAAAATAAGCGAAATATGAATGATTGAAATTCCTGATTAGACAAGGAGGGTGATAGCCCTCTTGATATGTTATGTGACGTCATATTACACTTTCACCATTTAAAATACACGTAAAACTCCGTTTTTAGTATTTTTGCAAGAAAGAGACAGATAATAATCTTTAAAAGCTTATAGCTTCCTTGATATTTGCCGGATTTTAATTTCGTTTTTAAATATTATTACAGTATTAACAGTATTTTCATATTCTGAAAAAAAATTTTCATGCATATTCCCTATTGCTATTTATTTTTCTTTAGAACACAATTTTACGTTTTTATAATCATTTTGAAAAAGTGGATCTTGTTAGGCAAAAATTCCTTTTTCTTCATTCTAATACGGAATCCTACTATTATAAACAATGTTGCTTTATCAGTAGTTATCAAAAATGATACTTTATTATTACAATTTTTACCCAAGGTTAGGTCAAAAGGGTATTGAAATATAAAAAGTTAAGACTGCTTCCTAGATATCTCTTATGAATTTCATCAAAAAATATTTTGACAATTACAACAGCAACAACAGTCAATTCGTGCTATATACAGTTTTGGAAAATGTTACTTTTAATTTCAATAGGATTATTTATTTGCTTTCTATTAAGTTTATATTTTTACCAATTATCCATTCGACATAAATCCATACCATGCCCACCGCTAGTTCCAGTTTTGGGAAACGTCTTGGAATTTAGTACATCATTAGATCGTAACTAAATTATAATATTTATTCTGTTTTTAAGGTAACATTTCAAACAAAATTATATTTTTCTTTGCAGTTTTATATTTTGATATTTTGCGATTGGAAAAAAAGTACGGAAAAATTTCTCAAGTAATTTTAGGCCCATTTAAACAAGTGTTTGTTGTTTATGATCCACAGTTAATGGAAAAAGTGATGAGTACGTCAAAACATAGTGATAAATCAATGGAATATACATTTCTAAAACCATGGTTAGGTAATGGATTGTTAATAAGTTCAGGTAAATATTTAAAATTGTTTATAGAAATTCAGTGTAATAAAATTAATTTTTGCTCCAATTTAATGACGTTTATAGGTAGTCTATGGCGTAAACGTAGGAAAATTTTAACACCAGCGTTTCATTTTACAATACTTGAACAGGCAATCGATAAATTTGGCAAGAATGTTAACATATTAGTGAAAAAATTAGAAGAATATGCAACGACTAGAGAAGTCTTTGATATTTACCCTCATGTAACACTTTGTGTTTTGGATATTCTTTGTGGTAAGTTGAAACATGGTTTTGATACTCATCTAGTAGTAGCAGTTCCGAGCAGAGCACCTTTAACAGCTTGATTAATCGGACTGGTTACTCATCTGAGTTAATTGTAGATTTTATTTAATCAGTAGGCTCCCGGGTCTATTAATGGATTCGGTGGGAGAAAGTTTTTCGAAATATATTAGATATTATAACTCAAGTATCAGAGTAAATATAAATTTTTTTTTCACGACAAAATATTAATAACATTTACTAATTGTAGTTTTCGAGTGCTGAAAATTGATAAAACAAAATTCTGTCAAATTCTTGGCTAGAAAAGTTTACTTTTATGTACAACAGCGTATTTTTAACGACATAGCGTGAAAATATAGAACCCGAATATTTTCTCCCGCCCGAATCCGTAAGTCTGTAAGTAAATTTGACGTGATTAATCGGAATTAATGTTCGAAGCAAATATAATGGACACGTTGGCTCAAAAATAGTAGGTTAAACGATGAAAAATCAATTTAAAAAAGGCATCAAATCAAGTCAATTAAGCCAGCAGAGCAACCTGAACAGAACACAATGATAATAGTCTCATAATTAGACGCTAATTAAATGCTAATTAAATACCCTAATTAAAAATTGAATGCTCTTCGTTGTGGTGCGTTACCGCATGCTCTGCTAGCTTAATGTTAAGCTAGCAGACCAATATTTTAAAAATCAAGTAATTATATTGGTTTTAATCTCAAATTATTAAGCTAATTAAATGCTAATTAAGTGCTCTGAAAAAATTTCGTGCTCTTTGTTGTTTTGTGTAACTGCATGCTCTGGTAGCTGAACCAGCAGAGCCATGGTTAAAAATCAATTAATTATATTGTATTTAATATCAAATTATTAAGCTAATTAAATGCTAATTAAATACCCTTATAAAAAAATAAATGCTCTTTGTTGTGGTGCGCATGCTCTGTTACCGCATGCTCTGTTAGCTTAACCAGCAGAACAATTTTTTTAAATCAATTAATTTTATAACAAATTATGAAGCTAATTAAATGCCCTAGTTATAAATTAACTGCTTTTTTTTGTATCGTGTAACCGCATGCTCTGTTAGCTTAATGTTAAGCTAGTAGAGCAATATTTAAAAAATCAATTAATTATATTGTATTTAATATCAAATTATTAAGCTAATTAAATGCTAATTGCATGCTCTAAAAAAATTTAATGGTCTTTGTTGTACTGTGTAACCGCATGCTTTGCTAGCTTAACCAGCAGAGTTAAAAAATCAATTAATTATATTTAACATCAAATTATTAAGCTAATTTAATGCTAATTAAATGCCCCAATTAAATATTAATTGCACTTTGTTGTACTGTGTAACCGCATTCTTTGCTAGCTCAACCAGCAGAGCCATATTTAAAAAATCAATTCATTATATTGTATTTAATTTCAAATTATTAAGCAAATTAAATTCTAATTAAAGTCCTAATTAAAAATCAAATGCTTATTGTTGCACTGTGTAACCACATGCTCTGCTTGCTTAACCAGCAGAGCAATATTAAAAAAATCAATTAATTATATTATATTTAATATAAAATTATTAAGCTAATAAAATGTTAATTAAATGCCCCAATTAAATACTAACTGTTCTTTGATGTGCTGTGTAACCACATGCTCTGCTAGCTGAAGGTTGATCTAGCAGAACAATACTTTAAAATAAAAATAAACTAATTATGCAATGATCGTAATGTTGAAGTGAAAATGGAAAACTGCAATGAGGATGATTTTTATATCATATTATTAAGAACTCATATTTAGCAGGGCCTTATTTGAGGTGCCAAGGAACCAATTTTTCAATGTACCCAGTAAAAATTAAATATGTCGATACTCATTGAATGAGATTTATCCACGAGAGGGGGTTTATTTGTCCCTCTAAAACAAAGAACAATTTATTGTTAATTAGTGCATTTAATAATCGGAAGCATACTGCGATCATTGCATAATTACTTTTTTTTATTTTAAAGTATTGTTCTGCTAGATCAACCTTTAGCTAGCAATATTTCTCTGCTAGTTTAACATTAAGCTAGCAGGGCATTTAATTTGCATTTAATTAGCGTCTAATTACTATTGTCATTGTGTTCTGCTCAGGTTACTCTGCTGGCTTAATGGACATCATCAAATCATTTGTTTTTAGAAACTGCAATGAATATTCAAATTCATGCACAAACTGCGTCTGATTCAGAATATGTTCATGCTGTTCGAGATGTTTGTAGTGCAATACAGAAAAGAATGTTCTCCGTTGCCGATCAATCAGATTTTATTTTTAATTATTTTTCTAAAAATGGAAAATTGTATAATGATTCATTAATAATATTACATAAACTATCAAATAAAGTAATTGTTGAACGACGTGAAGAACTCATGAAACGCCAAAGTACTAACATAATCAATAATGAAGATTTTTGTAAGTCAATTTTTATTATTATTTAAGAATAGGAATTGTAAATTTTAACTATTTCTAAACCTCTTTAGTACAGTACATTTGGGTGCAGTCGCTATGGAAATTAAAAAAACTGACGATTTAAAAAAATCGTTTTCATGACACTTTTCTGATTATAAAACTGTTTTTATTCTTTGTTTCATTCTACTGGCTATTGCGTAAGTTACGAAAATTTAAAAAAAGAGAAAGAGTTATACAAAACGAAAAGAAACAATAATATTTTATTGAACATTAATTATCGCAGTGATTATATCTGAGCCTGCTTGCACAGACGGATTTATCACAGCGATGATTCAAAATGGCCTTATGAAGGGGTTTTTAAGGGACCAGAGTCGGGCTGGAATACATTCCAAAAATATGAAAATCCGCAGGCGTTGTTTGTTCTCTATGTCCAAACCAGGGGAAAAAGACTTCGGTAAGGATAAATCTTGCAGGTCGATTAGCCTGACATACTTTCTTTTAAAAACTTCAGAATTGATAATAGACTATCCATTCGAAGGGGCTCTAAAAAAATAACTCTTCCATAAGAAGTAACACGTCTAAAGGAGTGGTAGATCAAGCCCTCCACGCTGTAGTGTACGAGATAGAGCACTTCGTTCCAAGGAGTTAGACTTGAGGTATTCTTTGATTTAAAAAGGGCATTTGATGAGGAAAAAGTTGAGACGATCTGCGAAACCCTGCATATGAGCAGGAAAGTAGATAGGTGAAATCAGGAGACAGAGATAATCGGATGGATTTGGGAGTAATGGGATATATTCCCTACACTTCTGGTGTAGGGTAATGGATGGTCTCCTCTCAAAACTAATCGAGGAAGGGCTCTGTACTTAAATATATGCGGACAGAATGCAGATGGCGTGCAATATCCTAGAAGACTGGTGTAGAAAATCAGTCTCCCTGGAAACTTAGCAAAAACGAATATGATTCTGTTCACACATTGCAGGAAGACTGAAGATGTACCACCACTGATGTACTCTAGACAGTTAGCAGTAGTGCAAAGAGTAGAGTGCCTGGGGGTGATATTAGATAGCAATCTTAGTTGGAAGGCACATGTGGAAGCGGTGACGATCAAAACAATAATGAGCTTGCAATAGCAATTGCACTGAGCGATAGGGAGGAACTAGGGTATCACACCTCAGCTCCTATATTTGCTGTAGGCGCCTGTCATCAAACCACAAATCAGCTAAGATACAGCTCGAAAAGGATATTGCTTAGAATATTTATATTTAATAACATATTATTTTCTCCTTACAGTTTTATATTTTTGTTAACTCGCTTGGTTTAAACTTTCGTGGTTTAAAACATAGCCAGGAATGATGACAAAAAATTTTTATAATCCTAATTTCAGATGCATTACTTAGGGCATTCCTTATTTGCACTTGAATAAGTAATATCCTATTAAGTAGAATGATAAATATTTTTTAGACAAACCAAAAATGATATTTTTGGATACTTTACTCGAATCTACCATTGATGGTAAATTATTAACTAATGCAGAAATTCAAGAAGAAGTTGATACATTTATGTTTGAGGTACAGCAAGTTATTGTAAATTATCAAAAATTGTTGAAAACTAAGACTATTTTTTAAATTTTAGGGTCATGATACTGTTTCCTCGGCTATCACATTTACGCTATATCTATTGGCTAATCATCCACATATTCAAGTAATCTTAAAGCTTTTATAAAATATTTATTTAGAAAGTTTCAAGTTTTATAATTTTATAGGATAAATTATTTTCTGAAATAAAAGAAGTTCTTGGTACTGATCCAACAAAACCTGAAACGTTAAATGACCTGAACAATTTGAAATATATCGAACTTGTAATAAAAGAATCTTTGCGTTTATTTCCTCCGGTTCCGATGATTGGAAGAACTCTTACAGAAGATTTACATTGGGGTGAGTTTAAAGAATACTAGATAATTTCCGCAAGTTCACTATTGAAGTTTTTATGACCATAATTTTCAATATTTTTCATTTTGTTACATAAAATGTATTGTTTAGATGGTGCCACCTTATCGAAAGGCAGCCAAATTGCAATTATGATTAATGCAGCTCATCGCCAAGAGGAGTACTTCCCAGAACCAGACGTATTCAATCCTGAACGCTTCTTAGACAATACAAACAATAAAAGTACATTTTCATATGTACCATTTAGCGCAGGACCAAGAAACTGTATTGGTATGATTGAAAATCTTTAATATCTCCCAAACAAACCGTAAGATTTACGTTTTTTCAGGTCAGAAGTTTGCAATCTATGAAATGAAATCAACAATTTCAAAAATATTACGTCATTATGAATTAGAAGCAGCTGGACCTGGTTATGATTTAAAGTTAATCATGACGTTGATTTTGAAATCACTAAACGGAGTTCATTTGAGATTGAAACCAAGAATCTATTAATATTATACAAAAATACGAAAAAGAGATAATAAATTTTACCTTTGATTGTATCTCAATGTTATTTGCATTATTTTATTTTTAAATAATTTATGTTTATTTTTTTGTTTTTTATGTTTATTTTTATAAACTCAAACATACTTTAGTATATTAACCTTTAATATAGAAAATTCCTGGCTTAAAAAACATGGCTGACTATTGCGTGCATCGGAAGAGTTATCCACTTGTTTACATCAAATTTATTTTAATTAATTAATGTTCTCTAGAGGAGAGAGATATTTAACTAGACTAGCTCGAGTCTAGCTCGAAAAAATTTAACAATGCTGAGAAATTTCTGCAAGCTAATCATCCAATAACATGTGGACAAAAATTCGTGACGCAGGAGCTGCTTCAACTTAGCAAATTTCCTTAGAATACATAAATCATTCTCTAGCGGACATTATTTTAGTGTGATCAAAATAAAATATCATTTCAGATATGATTTTAGTATTCGCAAAATTTGAATTTATTAATAGCCAAAATACAACGATATATAACGATTTATAGTGTGCAATTATAGTCTCTAGTTCTATGACAACGACAATCAAATTTGACATTTGAAAATTAAAACAATTCTTTCCGAGGAATCTTTAATCACAAATTATGAAAAAACTATTGAGTTTATGAAAATCTTTTTCAAACAAAAGATGTTCATTTTAAAAAGAAGATTTTTTGTTAACAAATTTTTTTTATATCTCTTACGATTTCAAAGATGTATATATCCCCCCCCCCCCCACAACGAAGATATAAGTATTTTTCTCTCTCAGTGTACATATAATACGCTCAAAGAAAATATTACCCGTTACGTACACGTATTCACGAAAAACACACGGCCGTGTCGAAGACACAACCACTCCCCCCTTTTTTTGTACTTAAAATTATAATAGCTATATTATTAAAGTAGTCACCATAATAAATGTTTATAAAAATTCTTTAAAATATGCAGTTTATATTAAAAAAATCGTGTTGACGAACGTTTGAATTAATGATTTAATAAAATTAAAACTGTTTTGTTAGGTTTGTTTTTGCCACCATATTTTGAAAACTGGCGACAGCGCACAGTATAAAAATATACACATAAATATAACTTTATACGTAAACGTCATAACAAAACATAGTTTATTGTCAGATTTGTCGAATCAATTTCTAATTTACATTTACTGCGATTTTACAATAAATACTTAATTAGGACAAATATTAAAATTATTGATAATCATAAGGTTTTTTAAAATCCTAAATTAATTTTATTAAAGATAATACTCATTTATCTCTAACATAGCACATGAACGTCCATAAATATTCATTTTTCTTATTTCAAAAACACATTTGAAAATTTTACAGATTATTATCAGTTACGAAATATATAATTGTTTGCGCATTTGTTAACCCAATTTGTGTCGCCTCAAACATCTTAACGAATTTGTTTTACCATTGTTGATCCATTTTAGAAAAAATTTTCTAATTTAAACTTGTATCTTTTACCATTTTGGAAAAATAGTATTTTACTTTCAAGGATTGAAAATGGGTTTAGTTCAGACTATCGAAAAGATCCCTTCTATCAGTCCTTTAATGTTTTGATAGGCAGTTTTTATGTAAGAAGTACCTCTTTAGAGGTAGAGAATCGTTTCAGAATTTTTCTTTACCTCATAGAAATTTCAACATACATATATAAATCGTAGTATTAATAATAGTATTAATAAATCATATATAATAATAATCAACCATTAAATTAAAATGTTTTTTTATATTCGAACAGAACCGGCGGCACTGGCAAAGAAAATTAAAATTATTTTTATTACTTTTCTGTGCCCGGTCTTCCTTGCAATTATGTATTTATTAAGTTCTGGTACTACGGCTGGCCTTCTGGATCGTAAGTTCATTTCTGCAAGTCTTCTTCTAACAGTTTTTGGACTACGATCCATGCGGAGCCTTTGGGCAATCTCAGAAGCAGTTGAAAAAAGATTCCGATTTTTTTGCATTAAACTAAAATGATCTAAATTCAGATTTTGAGTGTGAAATCCAATAGAACATCTCTGAGATGAACTTTTTATATTTATAAGAAGATAATATATACTTATCCCTCCTGATAGCTAACAGGAGCTCAGAATAGCTGGAGTAGGAAAAAATCACGCAAAATATCTCAGCAAACCTTATTAAAACTATGCATGGAAGTCTTGAGACAGTCATTAAAGCAAGATGAGAGAATATCCGTCATCAAAAGTTTAAATACTTCCTAAAAACCTAAAAATAAAGGCTATTTTAGAATTAAAAAGTTTATAAAAATTTTCCTTTATATATGTGAAAACATTTATAGCGAGACTATACAAATATGATTTTATATGAAGAGTGAAATGAAATTACAGATTAGACTTACACATTTTTTATGAAACTTTCGGCAGTTATGTAACTATCGGCAGTATGTGACAGTCGGTAATCATCGGTATTCGTGTTTAAAATTTAACATTGTACATGAATATTCTTTGCTATTGTGTACAGGAAATGTTTTTACATCATACCTGAGTCGCATCATACCGGGCTCACAACTTTTATTTTAAACAATTTTTTTTCTTCCAAAAACTTGTTTTTTTTTCTTGAAATTTGAACCTTATATCAATAAAAACATATACAAATTTATAAAAATGTAGTTAAAATGCAAAATAAATTTGCAGGAAATAATTTTAAACAAATTTTTAATACAAAAAGTTTGCCACTTTGGGATAAACACAAAATTTGGTATATCTCTCTTAATATTGAAAAAATCAAAAACACATAAGAGAGTAAAGTTGTAGAAAATTAGTTTTACTATAAAAAGCTTCTTTTTAAAAAAGTTTTTTTAATAGAAACATATTTTTATTTCTATTTTGAATTGTAAAATATACATTTTGAGATCATTAGATTGATTACCGATTATTTTCTTACCATTTCAAGGTAGTATGTATTTTATACACACTACCGGCTCTGTATTTCAATCATTTGTGTTACAGCACGGGCCCGCCTGCTTATTATTTTAGGTAGTCTTTTTATAGATTGATAATTGGTTTATTTTAATATATATAGAGTGTTTATTATTTCATATGAATTTAAAAAAAAATTAAAATTTTTGGCTCCTGAGTAATTTCTATGCAAAACAAATTATGTTTTTCTGTCATACGATAAGCTTCGTACCATACGCAATATGTTTACTTTAAACTCAACAATCACTTTTTGAAACAACCAATTCATCAAAATTGGTAAAACTTTGACAATCTGCGATATCGTTATGTTTCTTCTTACCTGGCATATAGGTGTTCTTTTTAACATGTAGTCTAGGATATGGTGCGTCAAATAATCCAACCCTAACTTTCTGCCGTGTGATAAATAAGCTCCTGAGTCGATGGGGAGCATTTTCTCTCATACCATATATATATGGCAGAGGGGGTGGAAAAGTTGACACTAGCCGTCTGGAAGCAACGGTAAGTCAAAGTATCCTTGTTTTATACACCGGAAAAAATAGAAAACCAGAAAAAACTGTATGGCGGTTTCGGAGGGGGTGGGGTTAAAGAAAACCCATAAAAAATTAGGGTTCATGGTTAGGGTTCAGAAAGTTAGGGTTCATGGATTTTTTGACGCGCCATATCTTAGACAAATGTTATATTACACTACAAAACATGGATAGTTAGACAAACACGGTTTTCGGTATTCGAAAGGCAAAGTTAATGATGCTTAGAAGTAGAGAGAACCTATTTGCCATAAGTAAAGTTAAGGAAAAGAAATTTTACTATAATTTATCATCTGACCATGGTTTTCCGAACTCTACATACAGAAAATTCTCTACTTTTAATATTTACAGAAAAATTTACAATTTTGACGTTCTTATATTTATAGTAATGAAATTCTTGACTATCGCCTGGGAATTTGATTTGATATTAATTATAATTACTACCTTAGAGAGATTAATTGATCGTATTTTGGGGTATGAAAAGTGTTACACTTTGACCTTATGGCTCATTGTGCTCCCCTTCCATATTTTGGCAAAAGACAGGAGCTTGCTGATCAGGTTTTCTTGAAATAATATAAATAAATTAAATATTAATTAAATAAAGCTTGCTTGAAAAAGTTGATTCATCAAATTTTCTTATAATACTGAACATTTTATTTATAGTCTTATTTCCAAGAACGCGCATTATGTGATGCAAAAATATACGAAATTCACGTTATTGGATTAAACATGTTAATGTAAAACTGTCACCAAATAAGCAACGAATAACATATCCTAAGACAATATAAGAGTAATTTTAATACGAGTGATGTTAACAAGAGTAAATCGAATGAAAGCAATTTTAACAAAAGTAATTTCAATAAAATTTATTATATTTTAATTTATTTTGTTTAATTTTTTTATTTTTGTCTATTGATCTCGATTTTCTATCTATTTCTCATTGCCAAAGAGTAAATTACGACTAGCTAATTTATACTGATGATGACTACTTTGTAGTCGAAATACGTATTCATAATACACAAACTGATCTAGGTATTGGGGTGAATTTGAGATTTTATTTTAAAAACCTAGAGTTCACATTAATTATCATTTGATCTAATCTAATATTCATGTTAATCTACATTTACAAGTGAAATAAGTAATAGTTAACAAAACTTGAAGAATAGGTAATGTTTTAAATCACCATTTAATTACAAAATCAACTATTGCAAAAATATCTGTATCATCATGTCTAGACGATTACAACACGCAGTGAACCAAAGGTGGTTATGATTAACGTTTTGTAAACAATATATACGTTAGTTGTTAGCTATAAGATAGTCTGTTTATGTAGGTACTCAAATGCCTTTGTGTAATTATATTTCAAATTATATTTCAAATTTTGCCTCTATTCCTAGAACATTTGTTTGTATTTTATAAATACGTATTTCGACTACAATGTAGTCATCATCAGTATGAATTAGCTAATCGTAACTATCTCTGGGATATGGATTCAGAGATATGTTGCTTGTTGCTAATTTGGTGCCTGTGTCACAATAATATTACAAAATTCTGTCCTTTTATACGATTTGGCTGAGGGTATAATCTGACTTGACGATTATTTAAGTTGCCTGACTACTGGATTAGGTATATGGAAAGCCCCACATATTTATTGGCGGTATTCTTTGGTGACTATGCGACGTTTGCTTTGTCACTAAAGTGAGTGTACCTACGTTAACTTTGACTTTCAGGTATTGGATTTTTATTTTTGAAAATGGTTTAATTTTATTAAATCAGAATTTGGAATTGGGCCATTCTCTAAATTCATTATCTGTTTTCTCAATTTGTATATGTAGACGCTTTCGTATGCATCTAATTCTGTGGGGTTTTGTACCGATTTAAGTAGTTTTAGATTCGATTTATCAATTTTATGGTTGTTCTCAATAACGTTCACCGCTATACAAGATTTTTCGGTTCTCCCAAATTTCACATGAGCCAGATGTTCTTTGATTCGAATACCGATTTGGCGACGACTTTGACCAACGTAAATTTTCGAACAGTTTTGACAATTAGTGTGTGTTTGTTTGGGTGTGTGGGTGGGTGTATAAATATGTATCCTTCACAATTATATATTTTATTCAAGAACTGAACCAAAACCAGAATTTTGATGTTTATTTAAAAACTTATCTAAACCGTCAGTTATAGATCTTCTTTTGAATAAACTGCATTACCAAAGTTTTCTACTTTGTAAAAAAATGTTATGATTTAAATTAATGGAAACCGTTTAGATCGCCTAACATGTTTTCAAACGTGGTACATAGTGGTAGTTGTTTAAGGTAGGCAGTGCCGGATTACCGCCTACGCACGCAACGCTCGTGCGTAGGGCGGCAGATTCCGGGGGCGGCAGAAATCCAGGCTTCCCTAAACCCCAAGCGAACCAAATAGCTCCACATTATTGTTATTAAAGAAGAACGTTCATAAAGCTAATGTATGTTACAATAGGGAATATGCATGAAAATTTTTTTTCACATTTATTTTCAGAATATGAAAATACTGTTAATACTGTAATAATATTTAAAAACGAAATTAAAATCCGACAAATATCAAGGAAGCTGTAAGCTTTTAAAGATTATTATCTGTCTCTTTTTTGCAAAAATACTAAAAACGGAATTTTACGTGTATTTTAAATGGTGAAAGTGTAATATGACATCACATAACATATCAAGAGGGTTATCACCCTCTTTGTCTAATCGGGAATTTCAATCATTCATATCTCGCTTATTTTTAAAGTTATTTAAAAAGTAATTTTACCTTGATATTTGTCAAGTAAACATGCTTCAATTCAGGTGAAAAAAAATTTTCATGCATATTCCCTATTAGCTATTAATGTAGTGGACTTACATACATTGTATGCTCAATGCAGATATGCATGCTGTTGTTACTTTTGTTACTTTCGGATTTCGATTTTACCGACAATACGACCACTCCAACGCAATCAGCTAAAATAAATCGAATTGTTATTTAAAAAATCCTTTCATTTATGTTTAACTTAATTTTTGATTAAAAAATAATGTTTAAATATATTTGCAATTAGAAAAATTAAATATTTCATGAATTTAAATTTAAAATTTGTTATATAACTTTTTTCGGTCTCCTTGCATGGGCGGCAAAAATTTTGTGCGTAGGGGCGTCAAATTTCCTAATGCGGCACTGAAGGTAGGACTAAACTTTAGAAAGGTGATTTTAAGCTTATTTTTTAGCGTTTATTTTCTCAGCTCCTATAATAGATATTATAATATAGTTTTTTTTTTAAATAATTATATAGTTCATTTCACTGATTGCCACTTCCAGTACTGGCCGCCTCCACTTTCCCCGTGTACCGGGACAGTAGTGGGAGAATTTACCATGGAATAAAGAGGGTTGGTTGATTGAATGGTGAGTTTGTAGATCGTGGATTGTTCTCTATCTCAAAACTACGAAACTACCGTCACAGTTGGCTCTGAAAAAAAAATGTGAATTGGAATCAAATTCAAATTCGAAGAGGATTTACAATAACCTCCTTATATATTTCTCACCGAATTGTATAGTTGTTAACTTATTAAGAAGTAATTACATAATTCAACTGTATAATATAACGGTATAATATATTGATAACAAGCGTGCTTTTATATTACAAATGGGACATTCAAGAAAATCTAGGGCTATCTTATGTATTGCATGAATCTAAGGCTCCTAGAAGCTTTTAAACCTTCTTTTATAAATATACCTTCATTAACTAAAATTTATATGAAATATAGTTGATAAGTGGCGAACACTCAAATCTTAAACTACACAACAATACCAACAAAAAAATATGTGGGATATCAATTCGCACTCGGGGGAGGGAGTATATGCAGAAGCCTTCGCTCTATATTTTCTGTAACTCGAATATTTTACAATTTAAATGTTCTATTAAAATTCGTCATGGTAATTTGATTTGATATTCATTATGATTGCTTCGTCTGAAAAAAGATCTGTAAGATCTGCAGGAAACTGTACTAGGGGCCCACTAATGCACAGTTCTTTTTTCGAAATATCATAGTTGATTTGTGCCTGTTTCGATTAACATTTGTTCGTATATTTATAATAAACAACGTTTAACGGAAGCGCTTTTTTTAGACCGAATTATTAAGACACAAATCAATCATAAAATTTTGAAAAGATCGTTACTTTCGTTGCCATGTGTACTATGGGAATTGATATAAATGCTCAAATACAATCAGATTCAGTGACCGCAGTACAAAATGTATGCCAAATAGTGTTCGAAAGAATATCCTCAGCTTTACAACAATCTGATTTCATATTTTATAATTTTACAAGAAATGGAAAAAGTTTAAGAATTTTACATAATTTAACGAATAAAGTGATTGAGGAAAGGCGTAAATTATTTATTAATTCAATGGAGAAAAATGCAATTAAATCTGATACAGTTTATGATAAAAGAGGAGTTATTAATAATTCAGAAGCTTACGGTAGGAAAGTTAAATCACTAATAAAGGTTTCACAGATAAAATATTTATCAGCCATACAACAATCTGATTTGATATTTTTTAATTTTACAAGAAATGGAAAAGTTTTGAAAAAGTTTAAGAATCTATACTAATATAATAAAGCTGAAAGTTTTTGTTTTATTTGTTTGTTTGTTTGTTTGTTGCTTTAAACGCGCCAGTCCGATTTGAATAATTCTTTTTCCATTAAATAGAAATGAGGAATTCATGAGGAAAGTTAAAGGCTATGTAGCATTACATTAAAATTCTTAGTTATCCTTAAATATTGATATTTGTAATGTAAGTCGGAAGATCAAATTTATTTTCAATAAATATTAAAGTTTATAGTTAATATGGAAACGACAATCAAAGTTGACATTTTGTTTTCAAAATGAAAACAAAATTTTAATAAAATAAATTTATAGTTATTTTTTAGAAGTATAGTTTCTGTGGAAATGATAAAATCAACAAAAATTTTAACCGACTCCAATTTTATATAAACCACGAGGGATAGCTACATGATATTTATATAAATGCGACGAAGTCACGGGAAACACCTAGTTTAATATAATTTAACCAAAACAGTGATTCAGGAAAGAAAAGACGTCAATTGTTTAATAATGCAATGAAGAAAAATGCGATTAACCAGTTGAACCAGTTGAAACATTCTATGTAGAGTGATATACGTAATATTATATTACATAATATACAGACTGTCCTGGAATGCTCTTCCAATAGAAAATCAATGCTAAATATTATTTATTACTGGCAGGCCGTGTGGTTACTATGCGGAGTCAGTCAGTACACATGTAATGAGTACACACTCTTAAATGAGTCAGTATACACTCTTAGATGACAAACTACCATACGCATATGAGATGACTCTCATTACATGTGTACTGAGTGACTCCGTATAGTAACCACACGGCCTGCCAGTAATAAATAATATTTAACATATATTTAATACATATATATATATATATATATATATATAGTGTGTTGGCAAGGTTTTCCAATAGAGAATAAATGTTAAATATTATTTATTACTGACTGTCCGCGTGGGTACTGTATGAAGTCAGTCAGTACATATGTAATGAGAGTCATCACATGTACAGTCGTCAACCATACACATGGTTATGCGTATGGCTGTTTGTTTGTCATTTAAGAGGGGATTTTGTTATGCACATACTGCAGTTAAGAATTGAATGAACATATTTAACCATTACATGTGTACTGACTGACTTCATACAGTAACCACATGGAGAACTAGTAATAAATAATATTTAACATTGATTCTGTATTGGAAAAGCTTGCCAACACACACGGTATATATATAAGCTAAGTAATACGCACACTTGAAATGTAGGTACCTATATTTATTATACCCTCCAGTTATAAAAAATGTCAAGGCTGAAATTATTTCAATGTTACAAACATCATCAAACCTGATGTCATTTTTTATATTATTATTGTAATTTGTACATATCATTTAGCGTATGTTCGAGTGATTAATTCTAACGCAAAACCATAGTGTACATTTAAGATACACGAATAACTCATTTTTCTAAAAATTTCATGAATTCAACTTAACATACACGATATTACGAAAAGGGTTCGCCAATACTCTTTTTGAAAACTGAAAATCTTTTCTAAACATTTGATGATGACATAAAAAAAGAATTTGGTTTAAAGTAGAACTCAATCAACTTAATTTCAAATCATAAAGGCAATTAATTTAAAAAAAAATATAGATAACAACTACAAAACCTTTGCAACTACGAAACCAAAAATAGCCACTGTCAAAACAAGTATTGCGTGTACCGCATAAAGGACACATGACCATTAAAGATGCATTCTTGCAGTTTTTGGATTCTTTGCAAGCATTATTTTTTCTAAATAGTATAATTGATTTGTGCCTTTTATTTATTCGAAATAATTCTTCTTAAATTTTATTCCACACATTCTCAAAAACCGAATCAACTAAGACACAAATCAACTATAAAATAATTAAGAAAAAAAACGATACTTTTGTGGTCCATAGTACATTATATCATAAATGTTAAATCACAATTTAAGTTATACTAGATATGTTCAATTGACATTTTGATTCTTTTGCTTTGGTCACGAGTGAAACATTTTTATAACTAAATTTATATAGAATGTTTCACCTAAATTCCATTCCAAGTATTATGATCTCTGACAGGGACAGTGCTTAATATTTCAACTTTCTAGCAGTGGTTACTAAGTTGTTCAACAGAACGCGACCACGAAACTCATAAGCCGAAAGATATGCCACGATTTGTTGGGCCAGGAAATATCAACCTACTAGCTCTAGTTTATAATTTACTCATCAAAGAGCAGATCTAAGTGCTGGAGTTCCCAAGTGCTCTCCAAATATGCAAGTAGGCAAAATTGTATACTCGACCTGTTGGCCCTATAAGACCGTTTATTTGGGCAAATTTACTGGACGGTATATTCTTTTGAGAAAAATAAAATTTTTTTTTTTATAATTAAATTTAAATGCTTAACTAAGGATATTGTTAAGGATATTGGGATATTGTTAATGTTTAATCAATTTTTATACCTTCTAAAATGTTAAAATTCTTCAATGAATTAATAAATTAAAATTAAAATAATAAAACTTGAATACGATAAAAAAGTGCAATAAAAATCTTGATGGTTCACTTTTTGATTTCGACCCTAAAAAATGTTTATAAATAGCCCTTATGTTTTGAAATTTTTTATTCAAAATTATTTTTTACTTTCCAATGCACTTTTTGATTTTTGAACAAGCCCTGTAAAAAGTTATCGCATATTTATAAATTTAATTAAAAAATTAAAAAACATTACTTTGCAAATTCCACCTATTATATATTTATTTTCATTAATTAACAATAAAAATACCACAAGTGTGACATATGTTTCATTCCTTTATGGTCATTGTTCAAACACTGCAAAAATTTAATAAATTAACGAACCTTTTATACCTGAGAAATAAAACATAAGTAAAACAGTTAAAATAGGTAATTTTCTACAACAAAAAGGTTTTAGAGTGGCATTCAAACCACACCTTCAACTTGGCAACCTTATAATGAATCCAAAAACTACAATTAACAAGCTACAAAAATCTGGAGTCTATAGCCTTTTATATTTGAACTGCAACAGTATATACATCGGGCAAACGGGGTAAAATTGCCACACTAGAGAAAAAAAAACACTTGCTCTCCTTCAAGAGGAAAAATACCGATTCAGCGTTTGCCAACCACCTCAATGAATACGGCCATAATTGCAGGCTTAGCATGAAAATTTTACACGTCGCCCCAAAAGGCTACAAGTTGGACGTTCAAAAATAAAAAGTGTCCAAAAATTCTACTTAATAACCAAACAGAAATAATATCCACATTATTTAATATTTTAAAAAACCCCGGTACATCAATATTTTACTAAATCTCTCTACTTCGCCTAACAAGTGCATATGTATTGTTTTTATATTTTTAATGTTTTTTAAAATCTGACTCACTTATTATTTTAATAAGTAAAATTTTTTAATTGTTTTCTCTGATTGGATGAATATTACGTTATTTTTGTTTTTTTAATATATTTTTTCTCTGATTTTAGGAATATAACTGCACATTTATAAACAAAAACGGTTTTTACATGTTGTATTTCTCAGGTATAAAAATTTAATTTATAAAATTTTCAGTGTTTGAACAATGACCATAAAGTCACAGTTGTGTTATTAGAGAATTTCCTACAAAGGAAATGCTGCTATTGTTTTTGCACCAATGTTGTAGTTTCGTAAAAATTTCTTCAAATGTCCATCGATCCTATTATATGTTAAAAATCACTATCGCTAAAATTTGTATATATGAATCAACATATGTACTTTTTTTAAAATGTCTGTGGACTCTCTAGCGGACACAGTTTTATTCTGATTAGAATAAAATTTGGAATTTGAGTCGGTTTTGGCATTCTAAAGGTGAAGTTCGTTAATGGGTAAAATCGGACGAGAGGAAAGGGGTTTAGAGGGAGGGGAAAACACAAAATTTGACTATCTCCCTTAATATTTGAAAATCGAAATAGTTATTAGGAGTTGTAGGTACTAAGTTTTATTGTAATTTTGTTTCTTATCATTTTTCTGTTACACTAATATTTACAGAAATATTTACAATTAAAGATTGAATGTTATAATTCTAAATATCTCTGTTCACATTACAGTTTGAGAAAAATGATCAAGTAATGAATTGTAGCCAACTTGATTTTCTACAACTTTACTCCTTATACATTTTTCGATTGTTCTAATATTAAGAGAGATATTAAATATTTTGTGTTTGTTTGACACAAATACATGAAATATATTTTATTGTAAAAAATTTTGATTGTCGTTACCATGGTAATTATAAACTATAATCGTTATACATACATATTATATATACATATTACGTTATACATCGTTCTATTTTGGCTATTAATAAATTTAATTTTTGCAAATACTAATGTCATATCAGATATTATATTTCATTTGATCACACTAAAATTATGACCACTAGAGAGTGATTTATGTATTCTAAGGAAATTCGCTAAGTTGACGCAGCTCCTGCGTAACGATTTTTTTTTATTGTTAATTAATGATGATAAAAAAGAATCGGTGGAATTTGCAAAGTAATGTTTTTAATTTTTTAATTAAATTTATAAATTAAAATGTTCGGCAAAGTAAAGCGCCAATACAAAGAAAAAAAAATCGCATATTATTTCAACAACAAAAAAGCAATTTGAGCCTTTCTTTCTAATTATTTAATTATTGTCAATGTTTCTACTGTCTAAAAATATACAATTTAACATAAATACTTTGCTACACTAGTAACCGTAATTACTACTAACCGGAAACATAATTATTACAATTGATTATTCACTTATATTACTCGCAATAACCGGTTATTATTAATAATATTTATTATTATTCATTTTCATTAAACATTATACAGTTTTACCGTAACAGATACACCAATGAGTTAGACTTTGAAATTAAACAATTCAATATTTTCTAGACAATGGAGTGATGCTGAAAAAGTCTAAGCAGCAATTATTATAAAATGAATCATAATCCCGAATAATTCCCAGATCGCAAAGAATTCAAACCCGATAGATTCTTGACTCTGGCACAAAATTAGAATTATTATTCATATATACCTACCACTTAGCGCCGGTCCCCGAACTTGTATTGGTTTGTATCTGTTACTGAATTCAAATTTGTTTGATATTTAAGGTAAATCTTATTAAGTTTATTAATTTAAAATGAATTTTAGGCCCAAAATTTGTAATGTATTAAATGAAATCAACAATAACTATTGTCATTAGGCATTATGAATTAGCATTAGCTATTATAATGAAATCTATAAATGGGGTCAATATAAAATTGAAATCACAGTCTTATAAATAAATGATTTTTATATAATTAAGTGTTTTGTTTTCCCTTCTTGATATTTCTATCAATCCTAACCCATTATCATTTACCGGCTGAATTTCCATGGTCTAAATTTTACGTTGGTGCTTCTGGACTATTGTTAAAATAACACATTTGTGTTTTAAGTAAGCACATAGTATTAAAAATTGAAAATTTAGTTTCCTTGTTATATCTCTGTACTAAAAACTATCTGTTTATTCTATAAAATGTTTTTAATGCAATTATAATTATTTCGTATTTCATTTTCTATTTTTCCGTCCTGACTCATTTTCAAGTATTTTATTTTTTCGGCTATTCAACAATTTCTTCCATCAACTGTATATTCTGATCTCCATCCATAACAACACTATCCAGTATAGTTATTTTGTCCATACTTCATTTCTCCAAGTTCGCTGGTACAAATTTTAGCAGAAAATTGGATATATTTTACTGTTTCTGTAAACGTTTCAAGGTTATTCGCAATTGCCATTTGTGATAAAGAAGTTCTTTTTACAGATGCGTTGTTGGCGTGGTTTATAATCCTTTATTGCGGTCTCTCCAGTCTGCGACTTGTTCAAGACAAACTACAACTAAATAGGAATCTAAAGACCAATGACCTGTAATATGAAGATTTAGATCCTAACAGTAATTTAAGAGAGAAAATCGAATTGATTTTTAGAGTGTGTAACACTTCATTCAAAATACTTATACTTGAAATGACAAATTTATTTATTTTTTAATTTGTATAAACCTTTCATCGCTGTTAATCATTGCAAAAGATAAATCGTTTTCATAAACATAGAATATTTGCTTAACTCTTATACGTAAAATCCTTCTGACCCCATTTTAAACTTTAAGTGGTTTATGTTAACAAATGATAACTGTTTGTAATTTACATGATTACAAGGCAGTATTTAGAAAGATTTTGTATTATAATAAGTGTATTATAATCGTAAAGTTTTGCCGGCAGAAGCCTTTTTAACCCGACTTCGAAAAGGAGGATGGTTCTCAATTCGTCTGTATTTTTTTTTTTTTTAAATGTGTGTCACCTCAGAACTCCGTCATTTATGAACCGATTTTGAATTTTTTTTTTTGTTTTAAAGGGTTTGGTTTCCCATTGGTCTCATCGTCACCAAATCGCATTCTGATGGGGGATCCCCGGGAAATCGAGGAAAACCCTCATTTTATATGTTATAACCGATTTCTGCGAAATTTTTTTTTTTTTTGAAAGGGTAAACTCATTCATAATGGGAAAATAAGAAATTTTTTTTAAAAACCGACTTCAAAAAAATTTTTTACAAAAAAAAAAACCGAACCCAAAAAAAAAAATTCTTACAAAAAAAAAAACCAAATTCCTCGTAATACAACTGAAAATCTGTTAAAAAAAAAAAAACGGATGAAAAAAAAAGTGTTATAAAAAAATGCACTAAAAATTAGCTGGTCGTTTAGTTGGTCTACCCATATTTAGACAAATAAAATCAGTTATAGAACTTCATAGTCACTAGAAAGCGGGAAATAAAACCTATTTTGACAAAATGGAAACCCCACTTCAAAAATCAAATATTCTATACCAAAAAATGCACTAAAAAGTAAAAAAATAATTGCATATTCTTGTGCCAATTTTAGTTCACCTAAGCAAAAATTTTTAAATATATATGTACAATTTTTGTTATTTTTGGAGGCGCTGTCCAAAAGTTATGTGAATTTCTCTATACTGACACCGACTCCAAAAATAACAATAATTGTACATATATATTTAAAAATTTTTGCTTAGATGGAATTATTTTTTTACTTTTCAGTGCATTTTTTGTTATAGAATATTTAATTTTTGAAGTCGGGTTTCCATTTTGTCAAAATAGGTTTTATATTTATATATATAATAATAATATATATAATAATATATATATAATAATAATAATTCATTTATTGTTTCTTTTTTCCACAATACAAAGATCGTACAGAATAGGTCAAGTTTCATAAAAAAGGGAAATGGACATGATTGGACAGGGTGCGTTTATGGCCGCCTTTTTGTAGGGTATATCCTGGTATTTACCTAGCAGTCTATGAAAAACCATAGACAGGATAGAGGATTGAGGATAGAGGAATACAAAATTATTTTAAAAATGCATCCAGATAAATTTATGACATATGCAGGATTTATCGATTGATAAAAATTTATTTTAGATTCTTATCCAGGCTGAACAGCGCAGACGTGTTAATGTGTTATAAATTTAAAATTCGTATCAAGACTTGGGAAGAATATGTCCAAGCTAAAATTTATAAATAAGTATATAAATAAATAAGAATAAACAAATGAATATTCCAATGAATATAAACTTCGCTTTGTCCATATCTTCATTTATTTCTCTATCGTTGATTAACCTATTAAATGTTTGTATGGCTTTGTATCTAGCTCCTTTACTTATAATTTAGTCTAGCAAATGGTAGCTTGTATTTATTTTTATTCCTGGTATTATAATCATCATTACGTATTCTATTTATTTTGAATTATTCAGCATTTACAGACATGAATTTTACTAATTGATACACGTAATGTGAATAAAAAGTTAAAATATTATTAGTCCGAAAGTAATTCTTACAACTATCAGTTTTCTTTTAAATTTTGAATATTGTTTTGCTACCTGTCGCTGATCCCCATATGATTATAGCATAAGTCATGATTAAACTGATATTTGGTTACATTTGGCTAAAAAGGTAATATCAACAATATTGAATATTGGAACTATATCACCATGTCTCTTGATTTAAGTTAATAGTTATTATGATTTCTTCCTCTGAGAAAATTCGTCTACATAGCTCCTTCGTGACGAATTTTTTAAAATTATTTCGGTATAATAAAACAAAGTTCCGAAAAACGATTTTTTATATTTATTCCTACTAGATTGAATATAATTTAAATTAACACTCAAGGTTTGATTTAATAATTTTGTGTTAAATATACTATAAAAACAAAATATTTTTGATTAATTTATATTCATTCCGTAACTTTAAAATGGTTTTCTGAAGAAAGTGAAACGACCTTGAACACGTGTATTTTATATATTAGTACACGCAACTATAAGACAAATTGTTTAATATTTATTTAGTGAGTGTACCAATTAAAATATTTGTTTTAATTAACGTTTAAATATATATTAGCTGAGGTATTCAATCCTTCCCAATCAATTGGTAACCATCAGCGACTCCACTTGATTTTAAAACTTTTGCTGTTGATTTGTGACGAATTCATTTTTTTGCGAAATTTTTTTTTTGAAAGGGTATACTCATTCATAATGGGATAATAAGAAAATTTTTTTAAACTGATTCTAACCAATAAACTGATTAGTATTAAGACAAAACAAAAAGTGTTACAATCGTGCGTGTGACCGGTACTAGCTTATGGTTGTGAGGGTTGGACAATAATCAATAGATGCGTTTGGAACTTGTTGGCAAAGAATTTTTTTAATCAAATGGAATGAGTATACATCAAACGACAAAGTGTGGAGAAAAGTGGGAGCCAAAAAAAACAAGTAACCTATAGTATCCACAAAAGACATTTAGAATTTTTAGGGCACATAATTAGAAAGGGGGGAATGGAATGCTAACCCTGACTGGCAAGGTAGAAAGAAAGAAAGGCAGAGGAAGAGTACGTCTATGTTTTTTAAATAGTATAATATCAAACAATATAAAGCCCAAACAACTTATTCACCTGGCTTACGATCGTCGATAATGGAGTAGCATGTTGGTCAACGTCAGTTGTGAACAGACATGACACTATCATCATCCTCATCATCATCAATATAAAATAAAAAAAATTTTGACAAAATGGAAACCCGACTTCAAAAATCAAATATTCTATTTTATGTGAACTTCTCTATGCTGACTCCAAAAATAACAATAATTGTACATGTATATTTAAAAATGTTTGCTTAGGTGAACTAAAATTGACACAAGAATATGCAATTATTTTTTTAGTGCATTTTTTGTTTTAGAATATATGACTTTTGAAGTCGGGTTTCCATTTTGTCAAAATTTTTTTTATTTCTCGCTTTTTAGTGACTTTGAAGTTATAACTGATTTTATTTGTCTGAATATGGGTAGACCTACTAAACGACCTACTAATTTTTAGTGCATTTTTTTATAACACATTTTTTTTAATCCGTTTTTTTTTTCTTTTTTTCTTTTTAGTGCATTTTTTCATAACAGATTTTTAGTTTTTTTTTACATGCATTTCTTTGGGGTGTAAAAAATTTTTCTATTTGAAGTCGATTTTTAAAAAAGTTTCTTATTTTTCCATTATGAATGAGTATACCCTTTCAACAAAAAAAAAATTTTCGCAGAAATCGGTGATCACATAAAATAAGGGGTTTCCTCGATTTCCAGGGGATCCCTTCATCAGAATGCGATTTGATGAAAATGGGACCAATCGGAAATCAAACCCTTTAAAATAAACAAAAAATTCAAAATCGGTTCATAAATGACGGAGTTCTGAGGTAACAAACAAAAAAAAATACAGACGAATTGAGAACCATCCTCCTTTTTGAAGTCGGGTTAATAATTCAATACAAAAGAGGAATCTCTGCCAAGCACTTACGTTTTTTATTAAATGCTGCGTAGTTTTTTGTTACGTAGGTATAAGTAATTTTTATCCAAACTATTGTTTCATTCATAATATAATTTTGTATGTGATTATAATGTGTTGAAATAAAAAAAAAAAAACTGGTTATGGAAATTTTATACAGTGAGACAAAAATATTATTTCAATCACAGTTTAATTTTTTCTATGCAATCACAAATTTAACACCTAAACAAGCACATAGATTCCATAATTACTTCTATACAGTTAGCTTAATTAAATATTATCTCAAAACATATCCTTAATATTAACGAAGCAATTTTGATAAATAATAATTTAAATTAACAAATCAAAATTCTCAATAAAGAACATATTTTCGAATTTTTACAACTAAAAGCATATTTTAACGGAACAAATATCATTTTCGCTATCCAAATTCCACAATTCCATTTTTCTGAATTCAAAACTATTGAAATCTGACCATTACCTGAAAACCATCAAATTATAAAACATGAAACCAATTATATTCTTACCAATGCGATTAAATATGCATTCATAGAACGAATAGAACATACATTTGTAAAGCAATGTTACTACTGAGGACGATTTTATTGAAGAAACAGAAGACAATCATCGCATTGTTTCAACACGAAAACCTATTAACATTACAAACAACTGTGGAATGAATATAACAAACGTTCAAGGAAAACTTCACATCATAATGGAACAATGCGAAATAAAGATTAACAATATAATCTTTGGAACTTTATCTACTACCATATCCAGCATACAAATTGAACAAATAGTCTACAATGCAGTAGAAATATCTCAACTCTCAAACATAAGCAACTTTGACATATTAAATCAACAAAACTTAGAAAAATGTTCAAGAATTGGAACAAATCAAACTACAACATTATATCCACATTGAACATCATCGATAATTTCAATAATCCGTATTACTGTTTTAGCTTACTACATATACAAAATATATTTTGATAAGACAGTAATAGCAACAACACCTGAAACGATAACAGACCAACCAGTACCGATGGCACCTGTATCATTTCATTCGATAACCTGTTGGGTCGATCATAATTATTTAAATAAATTCCATTTAAATACTTTAAAAATACTTTACAATAGAAAGTATTTTCTAATGAATTACTTTAAATAAGTTAATGACATCATTCAAATAGTATATAAACTAAGGAAAGTTCAACAACAACCATCTTTACATTTTTAACATAGTTGAATGTAGATCCTGTTAGTTAACAGTCATAACTAAATAATTAAATAACTAAAATAGTTAATTGTTATAACTTTAAGCTTTGAAATATTATTGTATTTATAAATAAATTATTAAAAAATATTATTGGAGTTTTCCCTATGCTACACAGCTACAGGGAACCGTAAATTCGAGATAAAGTACTCTTTGTTCGTTTTTGTAGGCATGATAAATGCATACAAACGTTACCATTTGTAATACGAATAAGTATATGTATGGAGGTATGTAAGTTATGGATCCTGGCATAGGGACTCCTACACAGATAAAGAACATTTGAGTAAACAAGATGTATTACAGGCGTCATGCAAAATTATCAGTTTTGAATACACTACATTAAAAATGATTCATACTTCATCTTTTCAATATTATTTATTTGATCTAATAACCTTAAACAACATTTTTTCAATATTACTCATTTGATTTAATAATCACAAACAACATTCATATTTTATCTTTTCAATATTATTTATTTGATCTAATAACTTTAAACAACATCTTTTCAATATTACTTATTTGTTTTAATAATCACAAATAACATTCATACTTTATCTTTTCAATATTATTCATTCGTTTTAATAATCATATATAAACTATTGTAAATGACTTCTCGTCATCATTTGTATTACTAAGTTATTAGCTTACGTTAATGCACTTGTGGTTTGACAAAATTGTCAATGTTATAACTACTTTTCAAAATATCTAACTATTGTAATTAAATGTACTTATACTTTTAAATAATAAATTCATTTTTTTTAATCATCATTGAAACTGACTTTTAATTGGCGCAGCCGGTAGGATAGTGCTCAAATTGACGTACTACCAGTTCAGCAATATTCAACAACCCAAGTTAGTGTATAATTTTCAAACTTTGGACAAATTGGAGAACATTGCGTGTATTTCAATACTTTGGAACTTCAAGCAACCTACAGACAAATAAATTTATTAAACGGTCAAATTTCAAGTGGAAGCAACATCGTGGTTCATTGGAACAACATCTTCAAATCACTGAAGACTAGAAAGTATTAATTTACGAACGTTAACCATTGGAAACCTCTTGTCAAAACATGATGTGGAAGGCAATCATAATTCAACTGTAAGTAACTTTTGATTATTTGTAAATGCTTTTCCTAAATGCCAAAACTACCTAAGATTTTTAAAACTAATAGACAGAACAGACAATATAATACTCCGGAATTACACGAATCGAATTCGCGAGATTATACTGAACCTGAATTCTCAGACTCCGATTCAGCTTCTGAAGAATATATCCTATTGGATAAATTAACAAATAAAATAAAAGAAATCAAATTAGAAGATTCAAACAAATCAAAACAAATCAAAATGGCTACACAAGTTATTACTGTGTTAGATTTACTAAAAAATTTAAATAACTTTGACGGTGCACCAGGCACATTAAATAGATTCTTACATAACACAAATCGCATTATCAATGCAGCGAACGAAGATTCTCGTGAAATGGTTACTGATATGATCCGTAACAAAATTATTGGCAAAGCAAATGAAATATTAATTTCAGTTGGAGACCCAATAAATTGGACAGATATTCAAAACCATTTACAAACACAATTCTCAGACCGTAGAACTGTCGAAACAATTCTACACAAATTAAATACAATTGCACAAGGTAATAAATCATTAGAAAATTATTACTCTGAAATTTCTGATTTACAAACTGCATTATTAAATTCAATTGATCAAACAAAATCTAGAGATTACATTAGTGGACAAACCGACCTAAATATTTTAATTGTGTTGAAATCTTTCATAGCAGGACTAGACCCAAAACTTGGATACATTGTAAGAGCAAACAAACCTGTTACAATCAAAGATGCTTACGACGTTTGTCTAAATGAACTAAGCATGCAACAATCTAGTTATGATAGATCGCGTATGAGTAACAAAACTCAATACCAACCCCAAATGCAACAACAAAATACAAATAGGCCACCAATCCAAAATAGTAGTAACAATTACAGATCAATTAACCCACAACAACCCAGATATAATAATTATAATCAGACCCAAAACCAAAATAGACCTCAATATAACCCACAACCATTTAGATCAAATAACAACCAACAATCAAACTCTCCCATGAGACAAAATGGTCCTTTTAATGGAAATAATAATTACAACAGACCACCTGTATACGCACAACAAACGCAATACCGACCCCAAACGTCAAATCAACCGATCTTTAATCGACAAAATAATCAAAATAATAGGCCAACACCTATGGACGTTAGCTCAGGTAATACACGACAGAGTATTCACAGACAAGTAAATAATCAGGAAACTGAAGACGCTCAGGAATACGTTGACTATGAACCTTTTGACGATTATTCAGAAGTCATTGACGAAGAACAATATCAAGACAATGAAAATTTTACGGAGACAGCCTCGATCTCAGATCCGCCGGACTCGTAGAATTAAATTTTCATGATTCAAACACCACACTACCGTATATCAAAATAGGCTATTTAAAATTCTTAATAGACACTGGTGCAGATGAAAATTTCATCGATCCAAAACATCTACCATTATTCGAAAACATTTTTGACACTCAAATCATAGTAAAAACCGCGTTAAAATCATATAAATTGAACAAGAAAGTAGAAGTAGATTATGCTGACAATTTAAACAATGAACAACCAGTTCAATTTCTAGTATTCAAATTTCATCACTTCTTCGATGGAATAATTGGTACTAGAACCCTTCAGGAATTAAACGCCCAAATTGATTATGCTCAACACACAATTAATCTGAATGGTGTTATTAATCGACTTCACTTCAAGAAATTAGATCAACCAGAAATATTCAATTTAGAACCAAACAAAACAAAAATTTTAAAAATTAATACAAATATCAAAAATGGTGACATTTTTATACCCAATATTAAATTAGATAAAAACATAAAAATCATATCAGGAATTTATCAAACTCAAGATTATCAAGCAAAAGTATTAATTCAAAATAACACTAATACCAAACAAAATTTCATCATACCAAAAAATATACGTGCTGAATCAGTAGCCAAGACAAAAGAACTTAACAACTTAAGTGACGCATGTTATGACTATGACTTCGCCGAAAACAACTTACGAACTAATCATTTAAATGACGAAGAAAAACGATCTTTGCTAGAACTATGCGCACAATATCGCGACATATTTCATACACCCGATCAACACATAACATTTACCTCCGATATAAAACACACAATCAAAACAACAGATGACTTACCAGTTTATACCAAATCATATAGATATCCTCACATACACAAAGACGAAGTGACCAGACAGATAAATGAAATGTTGGACAGTGGTGTCATTAAACCATCCAATTCACCTTGGTCCTCTCCTATTTGGATAGTCAGCAAGAAAGCTGATGCTTCTGGCAAGAAAAAGTGGCGATTAGTTATCGACTACCGAAAACTAAACGAGAAAACCATCGACGATAAATATCCAATTCCCAACATATCCGACATCCTTGATAAGCTAGGAAAATGCCAATATTTCACCACATTGGATTTAGCTTCAGGATTTCATCAGATCGAGATGGATCCCAAAGATATCGCGAAAACCGCCTTTTCCAGTGGACAATGGTCATTACGAATTCTCACGAATGACCTTTGGTCTCAAAAATGCCCCAGCAACCTTTCAACGTGTAATGGACAACATGCTACGCGAATACATTGGTAAAAACGTACTTGTATAAATGGATGATATAATTATCTACTCATCTTCCCTCGAAGAACATATACAAATGTTACAAAAAGTCTTCGACAAATTACGTTTATCTAATTTCAAAACACAACTTGATAAGTGTGAATTTTTAAAGAAAGATATATAATTTTTAGGACACATTGTAACTACCGACGGTATTAAACCAAACCCGAAAAAGATAGAAGCAATCAAAAATTTCCCGATCCCAAAAACAATAACCGAAATAAAATCATTTCTTGGATTATTAGGTTACTATCGAAAATTTATTGACAACTTTGCTAAGATCACAAAACCAATGACGGAAAAACTTAAGAAAGGCTCAATCATTAACGTCAAAGATCAAAAATACAAAGAGTGCTTTGAATTTTGCAAACAACTTTTAACGAACGATCCTATTCTAAAATACCCAGACTTTACGAAAAACTTTATCTTAACAACCGACGCTAGCAATTTCGCTATCGGAGCAGTTCTCTCCCAAAGAACAACTGGAAACGATAAACCAATAAGCTATGCATCAAGAACTCTTAATTCCGCCGAATGTAACTATTCGACTATCGAAAAAGAGCTCCTTGCAATCGTATGGGCATGTAAGCAGTTTAGACCGTACCTCTTTGGACAAAAATTTAATATATTAACTGACCACAAACCCCTTAAGTGGATATTCTCCCTTAAGGAATGCAATTCCCGACTACTGAGATGGAGAATAAAATTATCAGATTATAACTTCAATATCGACTACAAACCCGGAAAACAAAATACAAACGCAGACGCATTATCCCGTATCCAATTAAATAACAACGAATCCGTAGACGTAGAAGTTTCTACCCAACATTCTGCAAACGAAAACCTTTACCCCGGAATTCCAATATCTGAACGACCCTTAAACGAGTTTAACAACCAAATTGTCCTAGAGCAAACAATTGGACAAAAACACGAAACTACTACTTTATTCAAAACTAGAAAACGACAGACATTCGAACTCATAAAATTTACCGAACCAGAACTAATTAAAATAATTAAAGAATACTTTTCACCAAGTAAAGTTAATTCAATTTACACTGATGACCAAACCTTTGTAACTTTAACTAAACTTCACGAAAATTACTTCCAAAATTATAAATTAATTCGCTGTACGAAAATTTTAGAAGATATCGAGGATATCGACGAACAGTCTAGATTAATCAAACAATACCATGAATTATCAATTCATAGAGGAATAGAAGAGACATTACAACACCTAAAACGAAAGTTTTACTTTGACAACATGAAAACAAAAATTACCTCTCTAATCAACTCATGTGATTTATGTAATCAAGGCAAATACGAAAGACATCCACTTAATCTTAAACAAAACCAAACGGAACAGGCCTCAAAACCTTTTGAAATACTCCATATAGATACTTTTTTTTTTAGAAAAATCTCTATATTTATCAGTGTTAGACAAATTTTCAAAATTTGCCGAACTCATACCTATGAATTCAAAAAATGGATTAGACATCCTAAAAACCCTACAACAATACATATCTCGACATGGACTTCCCACTAAAATATATCACGATCCTGGAAAAGAATTTGGAAACTACCAATTCAAAGAATATCTACATATGTATAATATCAAACGACATGAAACAACAGCTAGAACCTCACAAGGAAATTCCCCCGTAGAAAGACTACATTCAACCATTTTGGAAATACTACGGATACTAAAAATAAAACGACCTCTTTCTTTAAATGACGAATTAATAAACTTAGCATTAATTACATATAATAACTCAATTCATTCTTCAACAAAATTAACCCCTTTTGAAATTGTTAATGGACTCAGAGAAAACCAAATCATAATGAAAACTTCGAATAACGCCCTCAACGACTATAACTTACAAAAACTTACAGACACTAAAATAATTAGAGAAATTATTAACACTAATAACAAGAAAATCTATAAACAAATAGAAAAACGAAATTTAGCTAAACAAACCCCCGTAATTATAGAAAAAGGACAAACAGTTTATGTTAAAACTAATCAGCGAAATACTAAATTAAAACCAGCTTTTGACAAACACAAAGTGACCGACCAAAACAAACTCACTTTTAAAACAACTAATAAATTTAAATATCATAAAGGAAAATTAAAAATTCGGAAACAATCTGTTTCAGACTCGCGTTCACCGCCAGTCAACTTATTGAATTTCACGACCTCACGCACACTGAAGGACTCTTCGCACTTAACCTTGGAAATACCCTAGTTACCAACCACTATATTAACTTAATACACGTAGTTAATGTAACTAACATAGAATTTACATATTTAGAATTAGAACAAACTATCAAACAGTTAGAAATCGATAATACAATCTTCTTCAACCCGAAAATAATCAACCATAATTTAGAAATATTAAAACACAAAGTAGATACACTCAAAATAAAACGCACCAAACGTGGCGCAATTAATGTACTAGGAAATTTAAGTAAAGCTATATCAGGCAATATGGACAATGAAGATGCCATAGAAATCAATAACCAGATCGAAACCTTACAAAGTAACAATGCAATATTAGAAAATGCAGATAAAACCCAACATACATTAAATAGTCAAATGATCGAAAGATTTGAGAACATAACAAAATATATTAACTCAGAACAAGCTCAGTTAAGAATAATTTCATTAGCAATAAAAAGCTATGATAAAATCGAAAAACAACTTTTTGCTACACAAACATATTTTTCACTTTTATCTCAAATCAATTTATTAAGCACACATGTAGACGATGTAACAGAATCAATACAACTCGCTAAAATAGGCATTTTATCAAAACACATTTTAACCAAGTCAGAATTAACGATAGTTAGACAAATGATTCACGATATGTTTAAATCTTTTAATGATGAACAAATTTACGAAACATTGAAACTAAAAGCGTATTTCAATGATACGAATATCATATTTTCTGTTCAAATACCCCAGTTTAAGAACCAAACCTTTAACACCCTTAGAATCAGACCTTTACCAATCAATAAAACCATCATTATTCCTGAAACAAATTATATCGTATACAATCAAAAGCATTTTGCATTTATTCAAAAACCTTGCAAGCGAATAGAAAACTTTTACATATGTTCTAAACTCCAAAATAAAGAAACAAATACATGTGAAATCAAGATAATACAGAATGAACCAGCTCAATGTCTACTACATCATACTATCGAAGAAAACTTCGTTGAAGAGATCGAAAACAATCACATAATAGAATACACCAATTATGCATTAAATATAAATTCTACCTGTGGTAAAAACATTACAAATTTCATTGGTAAACTTTATATATCATACGAACATTGTAAAGTCATTATCAACGGACTCACATATGGAGAAATATCAACATTAGTCCGGTCATTTTAGACATAAAAATAGTGATCAAATAAAGAAAATTCCGACAGAGCCAAATCTTTGTAGAGACCTTAGGTTTACCACAAGGAATAAAGTGTCAAAAGTCCTCATCAGTCCCATGTGAGCTTAGGGACTTATTCGGGGCCCAAGGTCAAAATTTTAGGTTTTTTGGATTTTTCTCGAAAACGGTAAGTTTTATCGAAAAAGTACCTCGGAGCAAAGTTGTAGATCTTAAAATTCTCTATAAAAATGGTTCCTATGATTTTTTCTCTAAGACCCACTATTTCCCAGATATTGCGCTTGTAAGAATCAAGTTCTACATAATATGCACACATTTCCACACCACCTGTGAGGTAGTGTACTCGGCGCGTTTTTTTTAACGTGGTATCCCCGGTAGGCCTATTCCACGAACCTTTATGACGTTATTTTCAGGAACAATAATTATTTAATAGTATGAAGATTATTGATATGGGTTACTGAGTTTAACTGTCGTTCTAACTTTTTTTTATTACTTTAATCTGACTCATACTCTTCTTGATTTGTCCCAAAAAAAAAGATAATGATTCGGGAATATCGTTATTTATATCTTCAAACATTCTACCCGGTGGCGGGTACATAGTATTATCAAACACACAAGATTGAATATCTTCTCGAATAATTTCTGCCGCAGCTTTTAAAGTTTTCCACCTTTTTTCCTTTTCATTCAAGTTTTTGTTATCAGACCAGGCTTGACTTAAAATGTCTTGGTAATTGTCTACAAAACAAATAAATGTTAATTTTCCAGGCTTCTCTGTAATAATAATTCTACTACCATACTTTAATTTCAATCGTATTTTTATAATCCCGTTTTCTAAAGCTACATTTTGGCAAACATTCTTCAGTTCATCTAACGAAAACTGGCAGTCATCGCTACTTTCGATGAAATTGAAAATTTCCTCCATTGCAGAGTTTATAGCCTCACTTTGAGGACGGCCAATTTTACCGCCAGTATTAGGTCTCAGGAAGGATTTGTAACAACTGTCATGGTATTTAGCGTCAGCAGCAACTAAATCATACTGAAAATTAATACGCGCAAAGACAGCTTTTGACACATCATCAGAACGATCTTTAGCTAATTTTAAAATGGAATCTTTGAATGTAAGTGTAGAAACTTTATGAATTTTTCGGCGATAAATCTTCACTTTCTTCTTTTCTGCTTCTTCATCCGCTTCATCGCCACAAAATAAGCAGTGGTTTTTAAAACAAAAGCTGGATTCACTTATTCGCGCTCTAGTATGAGGTGGACTTACTTTTGAAGTACTGGCCTGTTCTTCCTCACGTTGTCTTTTTGATGCAGAGATTGAAGTTTTCCGGGTGTATGATTTTCTGCAATCCACGTGAATTGTAACGGATTTTTGGCTTCTTAAATAATCAGCAAACTCATCACTTCTCGCGACGCTTGCATCGATTAAAGTTGGCATTCCACGACTGACCACAACAGTTTCATCTTCAGTCAAAAGTTTATTACAAATAAAGCAAAATTGTGACATTTTTTGTTAAATATTAATCAGCACTAATTTCAATAGTAGACGCTTGTAATAAATACGTATAGTCACTCGAACTGCTCGTTCAACACTAAAAGAAGCAGGTATACGTGAACGACACCACATGGACAAAAGAATAGGCAGATGTTTTTCAAGGCCAGATGTTATTCAAGTAGAGGGGATTCGGTAAGGGACCGGCGGTCGTTTTAGAGTAAATTTTCTTAGAATAGTATAATGTATACATAGAAGAGGCACGAGTAGGCATTTTTGCTTGCTTGAGTACCTAAATATGTATATACGTGGCATATGTGTGCATACTATGTAGAACATGATTCTTACAAGCGCAATATCTGGGAAATAGTGGGTCTTAGAGAAAAAATCATGGGAACCATTTTTATAGAGAATTTTAAGATCTACAACTTTGCTCCGAGGTACTTTTTCGATAAAACTTACCGTTTTCGAGAAAAATCCAAAAAACCTAAAATTTTGACCTTGGGCCCCGAATAAGTCCCTAAGCTCACATGGGACTGATGGGGACTTTTGACACTTTATTCCTTGTGGTAAACCTAAGGTCTCTACGAAGATTTAGCTCTGTCGGAATTTTCTTTATTTCAAATGTCTAAAATGACCGGACTACATCAACAACAAATTTTAAGTTGGAACAAATCATCTACAACGAAATGAAAGTTGAACAAATATCCAAGAACACATCTTTAGAAACACTACAAATGAATCATCTACAGAATACTGATGACATTCATTTATTAAAACTTCAACATTATACACATATCAGCATAAATATAATTATCTTTATCATAATAGCGATTGGAGTCATATTTATGAATAATGCGAATATTCGTTACATCACTAGTACATATATATTGAATACAGGTACAATTTTATTGACCTTGAAATATTAAAACATTGGACCTAATCTAATATGTTTAAAAAATACGTTTCAGATGAATACGTATATTTAATACTAACATGCCAGTTTTATATTTTAAATATACATAGCGTTTGAATATAATAACAATTATTCTTATTTATAATAACAATACTCATCGTTATTAATAATTACGTTTTTATAATTCTACACTAAACTCAAAAATTAATTGTTATTTATTAAAATAAAAATTTATAATACATACAATTAATTAGACATGCATTCTAATCTCAATTATTAACTTCTCAGTTGTAAAGTTACTCAAGACGTCATATTTTAAAATGGCCGCTTTAGAGAGGCTGCTTTTAAACAGTTTCATTAGCAATATATAATTTTTGTTTTTTTTAATAACGTAACCCTAGTAGCGCATATGTAAATATCATAGTTGAGTCCGACTACTATGTACCTAATTTTTGCCAGCTGATACCAGAGTCTTAAGGACAAACACCAATTAGGAAGTTATAGTTAATAGTAATAGGTAGGCCCGAAAATATAAATCAAAATTTTTACCAAATCTTCACGTTGAGCTTCGACCCCAGAGTCTATTAACATCAATTTTAAATTAACGTCCGTGTACGTTCGTAAGCCGTAGACATTTTTTCGAGCACGAAATCTCGGCATAGATATCGATTTCAACGAAGTCGATATCCTAATAATTACTTTATCATGTAGTAGTTTCACAGAAGTTTAGGCGTCGGAAGCAGGGCTAGACCCGTTTGGTCTGGACCTAAGGACCCCAAACATTTGCAGGACTACTAAAATTGTCCCAAATCTATTTATTTTTTAAAAAATGTTCCACATAATAGTTGTGCGTCATAAAAATCCTTATAATTTTTGTTCTAAATTTTTGTTGTAAATTATTAATTTTATCAATTCGTAACCAATATAAAAAAAAAGGATCCATTATTAAAGAATAACCTAAAATATCGATAGGAAACACCATTTCGGAATGGCCCTAGGGTGAATTCTCCCAGAGAAAAGAATCATAATGCATAAGAAATAAAGTTACCATTTAGAGATACTTGACATGTACATTATTCAAAGTATCAAAATATTAAATTCGTGAATATGAGAGTAACAAAAAAAAAATGGTCAGATAATAAACCGCAGTAAGTTTTATTTGCTACAGCTCTACTCTTGGTAAATCTTTTCGTTTTACTAATATTAGGGGATGTTTTCAAAAAAATTATGTACAGTAACGATTTTGAAGTTTCAAAAATCAAAAACACGTTGCCATGATAAATTTCATTTTGATCGGAATAAAACTGTAGCCTCTAGAGTCGGTACAGATGAATTAACAAAATTTAACTGATTAAAATCGCTGTTATCCTGCAAACTTCCATTTTGATCATATTTTTTTAATTAGAATAACCTTGTCAATTAATAAATGTTCATTTTTTATTATATAAAATAACTTTTCATATTTAATTGTTATATTTGTACAAATGACATTGTACGACATATTTAGCTTAATTGTATACTAAAAATTTATACCTGATTTATAACTTTTAAGTCAAAATATATCCTTCATTTTCGATGAAGAATATTTCGACACAAATTATTACGATTTTGCAATTTTGGTTCATACTCCAATTTGAAATGTTTTGAATAATCAGTTGCATCTACAATAGATTTTTTAAATATGCTCCAAATTAGCAACGAGTAACATATCTTCGATTTTATACCCTGAAGATTAATTGTGATTAGTTAATTCATACTGTTGATGCCTTCAAGTCGAAATACGTATTTACAAAATACAAATAATTGATCTAGGAATTGAGGGCAAATTTTGAAATTTAATAAGTGACCGTTACTTGACGAACATCCATTGTAATTATTAATTTAAAGAGTTATTTGAAATTTTCGTAAAAAATATTTTTTTTTTTTACTTACGATGGTTTTGGGAACACAGATTTTATTATATTATCCCAGAAGAAAGATATAATGGCCTTGTTATACGTTTTCTGAAGATGGAATTGTATTTCCGAAACTATAGTAAAAAATTTTTTAAAGTTAATAACTACTTATAATGAGTTGGCGCAATAAGAAAGCAGCAAATTTTTGCCAAATTCACGCGTTTATTATTGTAATAATCTTAATAATCTTGACTGCCGCTGCGGCCTACGACCATGGTTTCGCGTTCTTAACATAATGCAAAAAACAACATCTAGTATGCATAGAAATAAAGAAGGTATTTTTGGTTTTTTTTAAATGCATAAAAACCTCATCCTTCTAGCATTTCTCGAAATGGATTCGATTTTGTATAGATGAGTCACTAAGTTAGTCAGTGAGTGAGTTAGCTACACGAAGGGCTGTCTATATTATAGGAATAAGGTTCATAGTCCCTATACTTATAACCAAGGTTATTATTTTGTGAAGAATTAATTATTTTAGTCAAATAATACGATCAAGTATCTTTTAGAACAAAACAGACAAAATGAGACGACAAAAAATATAATCGAAGTTTGAAAATACGAAGCATTGGAAATTGATTGAAAATAGTCGTACAATGAACATCCTATACACAAATATAAATATTTAGTGTAATAAAACTGATATCTTAAACAGTATATAATACAATTGAAAATTTAATAGGTATGTTTTCACTTCATTCGTTTTATTTAAGACAAAGAACGAGTTGGTTATTTACGCACTCACATATGATAGTCCAGGAGACCAAAGGGTTTTAAAGTAACTTCGTTTTAACAAGACGCCCAACTTTTTAAATTATAAAATTTTGGAAAACGGTATCGAAATTTTCTGGAAGCCGTTGAACATTGAGGATGGGAGAAAATTTTTCCTCATTCTTCAATTGATTATCTTACAATTAAACTTAAAAATAACTTGATGCTCGTAAACTTTCGATTAACCATTTGGATTGACCTTGTAGCGGTGTCGCTTCATCATTAAATTATTATTATAATTTTGTTCTTCATTTTTTATCTGTTGCATTTCAACTATAACTTCCCTCTATTACCAATGTTGTTAACATTCACAGCAACCGTGATAGATCTTTACAAATCGTGTGACGTTCTCAATGTTCAACGACTACCAGAGAATTTCGATACCGTTTTCCAAAATTTTATAATTAAATAAGTTGGCTGTCTTGTCAAAGCGAAGTTACTTACAAAGTACCAACTTGAGGCTCATCATCCTGAAAAAACCCTTTGGTCTCCCGGATGAATTTAAACATATGTCTTGTGTTTTGTATACCAAAGCATTTTACATGAACCACAAAAGTTGATATCATTTTTTTAAATTTTGTAGTTGATTTTTGCCTTATTGATTCGGTATTGGAAAAATATGTTTGGGATAAAAGTTGTTTATTACAAATATAGTAACAAATTTTATTCAAAATTTTTTTTCGAAAACCGAATTAATAAGGCACAAATCAATTACAAAAATGATATCAACTTAAATAGCAACCCTCTATAAATTCTACACAAGAAATCAATTCACTCATTGCAAGGGGAAATTCATTTCTGGGAGCGAAGTTTCAGACGAACATGTATCAATGCGGGAATGTGCAAATATTCTTAGTGGTAAAATACATTAAGTTGTTTACATTCACAGAATATATCAAGCTAATAACAAGGTTGTGAAAACTTTGGTTAAATATTTTGTGTTTTTAAAGCATTAAACATGGAGCAAAATCGTTCCATTTTATTAGTTCTCCCAAATCGAATAGTTTTTATACATAACCAGGTAGGCAAACTGATTGAGAGTATTTCATATAAACAATATGTATAATGACTGGATAAAGTAATTAGTAAAGCTTCATTAATCACTTTTACCAAACTCAGTTACCTAGTATATACAATGACTGGATAAAATGATAAATAAAGCCTAAGGAATCACTTTGACCAAATTTGCTAGTTATTATACATAATGTCTGGATATTATACATAATAGTTAGATTCTTTACTTTGGCTGTGACATATACAGGTTGAGTCAAAAGTCATGGAGTTTACTGAAAGGTTGGATAGGGAATGAAATTCTATGATGAAAATTCTTTGGACATTTTTGCGCCTGACCCACCATTAATTAGATATTAATTAAATAAAGTAACCAATTACAGAAGCGCGTTAACGGAATAAGAAATGGTGGAGAATAAACGCAACCCCATCAGATACGTGAAGGGAGCGAGCTCTCAATTCAATGAAAATTAAATGATTCATCATTATACCTGAAAACTACATTTTTCGTTAAAAAATTTAAGCAACGAATCACCAATAATTAAACTCACTAAAATATTCAAATAAACAAATTCTACTTAAGAATTTATTAATGTTTTTTGCACTGATTAAATCAATTGCAAATTAGACTTATTTTCAACTTTTCGTTAAGTAAACTGAAAGTTTTCAAATATTGGGAAGTTTTTGATTATCAAAAACTGAGTTTTTATAAGATCATGAATTTTGAGGTCCTAAAAACCTAATAATTTCATCGTATGATTTCATCGTAAGAAATCTAATAAAAACTGAATAATTCAGTTAATTAGATTTTTCGGAATAAAAAAGGTGAATTGTTTTCCCAAATTTTTTGAAATTCTACTATAAAGACTGTACCGGGTTTGAAACGCATAAGGTTGACTCGCTCTACATTAGTGGTGGGGAGAGCGTACCCCACGTATCTCTGCTGACGCTGCGTTAATTCCCCGCCATTTCATTTTCCGTTAACGCGTCTCTCTTATTGGTTACTTTATTTAATTAATATCTAATTAACCGTGGGTCAGGTGCAAAAATGCCCAAGGACTTTTCCTCTTATAATTTCATCCCCTACCCACCCTTTTAAAAAACTCCATGACTTTTGACTCCCTGTATATATATATATAAATTTTGATGGTAATTTTCTAGGTAGGATCATTATTTTATAATATAATATGTGGAATACGGAAACATAATGTACAATTTTATTTAATCTGAAACATACTGTATGTCTCATATAAAAAAGCATGGTTTTGTTTCACACAATTTCACATCATTTTAACGACTAATTGAATTTCTAAGAAGAACAACAAACCAACAAATAATCTACAGGCAAAACAATAAAAACAATAGATAAAATTGATTTTTAATTACAGAGTTCTATATACTTTCAATGGAAAATAAAACCATTAAATTGCATTATTATGTACATATTGTGTAATTATTAGTTAGATCTTACGAATATTAAGTTTGCACTGAACGATTTCGATTAATAAATTTGATCAAAGTTTTTATTGGCCAAATATATTTTCAAAAGTCTCCACATCTTATTTTGTAGACAATTAATTTTTCATAATTTGGCCAAGCAACATAAGTAAATTAAAAGGGGTGTAAGCTAACTAATTCCGGGAAGCTTGAAACGGTTGTAATCTCTTCATTTGCTTGTAAAAAAAGTTTATTAAAATTTTCACCAATATTCTGTGCAAATTCTGTACAATTGTGAAACCCTTGGTGAACGTGTGAAAGTTAAGTATTTTAAAATTAGAGACATGAGAATTGAAATTTAGCCTTTAAATTATAAATAAACAAATGAGTACGTGTAACAATAATTTAAGAAAAGCCGTCCTTGACGGGAAGAAATATCATGTTGTTCAGTTATAAGGTATTTAGCACAAATTTCGCGGAAAAAGCTTCAACGGGCAATGGGTTTGTACAAATTTATTTGTATAACTTTAATTTGTATTTGACACTATGATATTTTATACATTCGGACTGTTCCAGTGTATAATAATGAACCGAAAATAACTTTTCAAAATTTTAGTACGGAGCTTTTTGTACTTTGAGTGAGCGACTGATGGCCCCTAAAATCTTCAGTGCATGTGCATGACTTTTAAACATGCACATCAGATGGTAGAAAAAAAATTCGCTAACGCAGAAGCTGCGAATTTCTTTAGAATACATAAATCACTTTCTAGCGGTCACAATGTTAGTCTGATGAAACACCGTATCTGATATGCTTTTCGTATTTGTAAAGCCAAGTTTGTTAGGACGTATCATAGGTCAAGGGGAAAGGGTGACATAGAGAAAGACGGAAACACAAAATATTAAAAATCTCCCTAAAATATTAGACAAACCGAAAAATGTATAAGAAGTAAAGTTGTAGAAAATCAAATTTAATATTTTTCATCACCTGCTTATTTTTTCTACGACTCTAATGAGTACAGAAAAATTTATGATTTTAACTTTCAATTTTATTTCGTAAATATTCCTGTCAATATTAGGGTAACAAAAAAAATGATAAGAAACGAAATCGATGTTTCCAACATTTATACCAAATTTTGTGTTTCCCCCTCACTCTGAATCCCCGTTTCCCCTCGTACGATTTTGTCCGCTAGAGCGTTACAGACATATATATATATATATATATATATATATATATATATATATATATATATATATATATATATATATATATATATATATATATATATATATATATATATATATATATATATATATATATATATATATATATATATATAAATATATATAAACTAATATATGTACATATTATATTTAGATAATTTATGTTAAAACTATCAAGAAAAAAATAGTTTGTCGTAACTATTTTAAAATGTTAAATAACTGAACTGGACAATGTACTTTACACTATTGTATACAATAGTGTAAAGTACATTGTCTGAATAACATTTCAATTCCATTTGCACATACTTTAAATAACACTTCCATTGTGGAATTTTGTTTTTCTAAGCAGTCATAATTATATTTATACAAATATGAGATACTCTGTGTTTTCTATGATGGTGCAACCATCCGTAGCAAATGATCAGATGAATCAATTCACACATTGGTAATGAACTCAGTTTATCGGGTATTTAAGCAATTTACTCAGTTAAATATTATTATTTTTGTTAATTTATTGTAAATATTGTTGCCAATATTAACACACTGTTTTTTTATTTGAAAGGTAAAACAGAACTAATCTCGTAAATAAAAATTGATCACAAGTTGCTAATATTAACAAAACACACGGTTTTTAATTTAAAAGTGAAAACAGAACTTATCTTATACATACAGTATTTGTATTTTTTACGGTCAACACAAATGTAGATTATATAGTATTGCATCAAACAATATTCAAAGTGATATCACCAGTATTATTGAAAGAGTTCGCACAATAAAAACATATTAATGATTATGAATATATTGATTTACAATAGTTACATGTGAATCGTGAATATATTATATAGAAAATATAAAATGTTTTGGTTATTAATACAAATTTGTGTTACATTATTAATTGGTTTGTTAATTGTTTTATATGTAAAACAATTAAAACAATCAAATAAATTGGCATGTGCAACACCACCATTGGTACCGGTTCTTGGACATGTATTTGAATTTGGTAGCAGTGCTGAAGGTAAATGATTTATTTTTATTTATAAAAATTTTGTGTTTACAACAATCATTTACATTCACTGTTTGTTTATAACACTGTCAAATTCGAAACATTGTGGTTATAACGTTTTTTACTTGCAGTAGAAAATATGCTGAATTGTATATAATAAACAATTTCGTGTAATCTTTTGGGACAATTCTTTTTTAAATGTTTTTTTTCTTCGGTTTTTAGCTGAATACTTGAAAAATTAGAGTCAATTTGTAATTTAAGTTTAGAATACAAATTTAAAGAACAAAAATTCTATATGATTCATTTTTAGTTTTTCAATTAAAATTAAAAATTGAAATTTCAACTTATTGAAATTTAGGTTTTTTGTATGATCTTGCGGATCTATATCGCATTTATGAGTGTATTTACTGTCACAAACAGTTAAGAGGTTAATAAAACAATTAAGAGAGGCAGCAACGTTGAAATTTCTATACTTTCAAAAAAAGTATACTTTGAGTAAAATATACAAATCCCAATTAACCAAAAAACGGCAAATCGCTAGTTTGTATCTAATAACTTTTTGTTTGTTTTGTAAAGTAACACTTCTTTACAAATCTTTATATCCATTAAGCTAGCAGAGCAACCTGAGCAGAAGACAATTATAGTTGTCTCATAATTGGACGCTAATTAAATGCCCTAATTAAAAATTAAATGCTCTTTGTTGTATTGTGTTACCGCATGCTCTGCTAGCTTAATGTTACGCTCGCAGAGCAAAATTTAAATTTAATTATACTGTATTTAATATCAAATTATTAAGCTAATTAAATGCTAATTAAATGCTCTAATTAAAAATTAAATTCTCTTTGTTGTACTGTGTAACCGCATGCTCTGCTTAACCAGCAGAGCAATATTTTAAAAAATCAATTATTTGTATTGTATTTTATATCAAATTATTAAGCTAATTAAATGCTTATTAAATGCTCTAATTAAAAATTAACTGCTCTTTGTTGTATCGTGTAACCGCATATTCTGCTAGCTTAAAATTTTTAATTAGATAATTTAATTAGCATTTAATTAGCTTAATAAATTGATATTAAATACAATATAATTAATTAATTTTTTAAATAATGCTCTGCTGGTTAAGATAGCAGAGCATGGGGTTACACAGTGCAACAAATAGCATTTAATTTGTGATTAGAGAATTTAATTAGCATTTAATTTGCTTAATAATTTTATATTAAATACAATATAATTAATTGATTTTTTAAACATTGCTCTGCTAACTTAACATGAAGGTAACAGAGCATGCGGTTACGCGATACAACAAAGAGCATTTAATTTTTAATTAGATCATTTATTTAGCGTCTAATTATGAGTCTAATTGTGTTCTGTTAAGGTTGCTCTGCTAGCTTAATGGACATCAAATCTTTACACTTCTTTATTTTATATAATAGGAAATACATCGTAATATAATCATGCCCAGCATTATTTTTGATTAGATTTTTTAGAAAATTCAGCTAACTTTCTGATCTACCGGATTGATCACAGGGTCTGGAAGGGTGAAAACTTGAATGTTTAACTACTACGGACTACATGTAGTAAGCACAAAAAAAGTTTTTATGGCCATTTTTCAGTAACACATCTTCCTTAACGGGCTTAAAAAGAAGATAATAAATATTATTGTAGTGGGATTTGTATATTTTGTACCGGTCTTTTATAATTTAAATCCGATTTATGATAACGCTAATAAAAGGTTTTGTTTGTGTACAAATGGCCACAAAAGTAGCGCTCATTTTACAAAATTTTATCATTGATTTGTGCCGTATTCATTCAGATTTCGACAAAATGCTTCCAATTAAAGCTGTTCATTATAAATATACTAACAACTTTTATTCGAAACATTTTCTCAAACACTGAATAAATAATAAGATGAGTACTACTTTTGTGGCCCATAGTACTATAGAAATAATCGCGCACTGTATGTATACTCCCGTTCAATAAAATTCTCTCTGTTTGATTATTCTTGTAGTAAATGTTTTTTACTATACTTCCATTTCTTTTTTCACACTTAAAATATATACTAATTATCTTTGTTTATAAATGAATAATTATACAGAGAGTCACAAAAGTGAGGAGTTTTATGAAATGTAAGAAAATTAACATTTCAGGTCTGTTCAATTTTATTGAACGAGAGTGTACTTATTTCAGAAAGATACACAATTAACAATTATGATGATTTTGTTAAGTCATTCTCAATTAATTCCTGATAATTATTATCAGAAATCAATTTTATTCTATTCATCAAGTTGAAGGACATTGTACCCATGAAACTAACAATCTAATTCTAGCAAAAAATCGAAGTCTGCAATGCCAAAAATACGTTTATGATTATAATAAATACAAAAAATGACAGTAGTAAAATGGCGTAAAAAGCCTAGCTATCATTTAAAAATTGTATAACTGATTTGTGCCTTATTTATTCGCTTTTCGAAAAAATGAGTCGGCTAAACGTTGTTTATTATAACTATATTAACAACTTTTATGCAAAACATATTTCCAAATCCGAATAAATAAGGCCGAATAATCAATTCAAAAATTTTAAAATGATAGCTCGACTTTTGACACCATTTGTACATAGAACTAAGAAATTCACCGATACATCGAATAGTGATTCGTATTAGAAACACGTAGTATACAAAAGAAACTTAGGTTCATTTTCGATATGACATCTTATAACATAAATACATAGTTTTTTGTTTTATTATCTCTTTGGAACACTTGTTTGAAAGTAGTTTTTGAAAAATTAAAACATTTCTTTTAAGTGTACAAATTAACTAACACACTAATTTTTTATTTGAAAGGTAAAACAGGACTAATCTCGTAAATTACAAATTGATCACAAGTTGTTAATATTAACAAAACACACGGTTTTTAATTTAAAAGTGAAAACAGAACACTTGTTTGAAGGTAGTTTTTGAAGAACTAAAACATTTCTTTTAAGTGTACAAAGGTCGCCACAATATTTACTTTAATGTTAAAACCCATAATATATATAGCCCTTTGTGTAATAGACTCACAAAATTTCTAACCCACTTCTAGACATACTAGTAGAATGGTGCGGTTCTTTGTATTCTTTAGACGACGCGAAGCCAAGGCCGAAGGCCGACCCGGAATTCAAGGTCTGGAACTCCCTTGCGAGTAGAGCGAGTATACAAAATGCCGCTTATTGGATAGATTTAACTTATTGGAGAGATTTAACTTATTTGAGAGAGAGTGTTCTAACTTATTTGATCAGGGTAAATCGGACTTTCAGACTTCTGTTGAAATCTTTAAAAGGGTACTGCAAGGACTGGCTGCAAGAGCAAGAGAGAGCATATCGATTAAAAATTTGGGTTTTACAATTTTGAATCGCTAATTTAGTCCATTAAAATGGAGCCAATTTATAATATAACTATTGTACAATAAAGCTAGAGAGTCCATCTATATAAACAGATGAAAACGCGAGATCATAGCACTTAGTACAATATGATTTGCTCTTTGGACAACTTGGACCTTCAAATCTGAATTAAAACAAGTCTCAGTTCATTCGTAGGCGAATTGTTGTTTACTGCTATCATTTTTATGATCCATCATTTCGATTGTTTATTTGAATTTTTTTAAATTTTTAGTTTTTATTGTTATATTTCTTTATTATTTTTATTGTTTCCATTCGTTATATTCATATTAAAATAATATATAAAAACAAATGTTTTGACATAATATGTGCACTTGTTCTGTGAATGTATTTGTTGATTACAATGGACTCTCTAGCTAAAGTTTTTCCTATAACATATTATAGACTTTTCTTTTGGTTTTTATCTAATAAGAATAATCTTTTACAGAAATACATAAAAATGTGTTACGGCTTGCTAAAACTTACGGGAAGCTGGTACAAGCATGGATTGGTCCATTTAATCAGTATTGTTTAATATCCGATAGTGATGTTACAAATAAAATTTTATCTTCAACAAAATTGATCGAAAAAAGTGATGATTATGATTTACTCAAGCCATGGTTAGGCGAGGGACTATTAATTAGTTCAGGTATGAACAAAGGTTTATATATAGAAAAAAAAACTGTTTATTTAATTTTTTTATTATTTTCTGTAGGTGCGAAATGGCAGAAACGACGTAAAATATTAACACCTGCATTTCATTTTACCATTCTAGAACAGTCAATTAATACTTTTACAACGGCTTCGGACGCATTTATAGAAAATTTGAAGAAACACGTTGATGGTGATACGTTTGATGTGTATCCATATGTAACGCTTTTAGGATTAGATGTTATTTGTAGTAAGTTGTTATTTTTATTTTCAAGTTTTCAAGTTTTATTCACAACGTTAAAATAGCTCATCCGATTTTGATGTCATTTTCACCAAGCGGTTCAGACTTTAGCTGAGAGTAACATATGCTAAAAAACTGATTTGCTCTATGCATCCGTGCACTTGAAGTATAATAATAATTATTAAGAGGGTTGCCGCAAATGGGTCCCTAGCACCTAGACCAAGAGGTCCTCTGTGCCCTCCTTGAGAACAACCTGTCACCTGAAGGCGAGACGGGTCCGGGAAAGAGGTGACAGACGCCACACAGAATAGCCCTTTATGTAATAATATATATAGCCCTTCATAATATAAATAGTTCTTTTTCGATATGACATCTTATAACATAAATACATAGTGTTTTGTTTTATTATCTCTTCGGAACACTTGTTTGAAGGTAGTTTTTGAAGAACTAAAACATTTCTTTTAAGTGTACAAATTAACTAACACACTAATTTTTTATTTGAAAGGTAAAACAGAACTAATCTCATAAATAAAAATTGATCACAAGTTGCTAATATTAACAAAACACACGGTTTTTAATTTAAAAGTGAAAACGAAACACTTATTTGAAGGTAGTTTTTGAAGAACTAAAACATTTCTTTTAAGTATACAAAGGTCGCCACAATATTTACTTTACTGTTAAAACCCATAATATAAATAGCCCTTTGTGTAATTGACTCACAAAATTTCTAACCCACTTCTAGACATGCTAGTAGAATGGTGCGGTTCTTTGTATTCTTTATACGACGCGAAGCCAAGGCCAAAGGCTGACCCGGGATTCAAGGGGCTGGAGCTCCCTAGCGAGCAGAGCGAGTATACAAAATGCCGCGCTTTGTTTTAATTCTTCTAACTTATTGGGGAGCTTTAACTTATTTGAGAGAGAGTGTTCTAATTTATTTGATCAGGGTAAATCGGTCTTGCAGACTTCTGTTCAAATCTTTAAAGGGGTACTGCAAGGACTGGCTACAAGAGCAAGAGGAAAGCATATCGATTAAAAATTTGGGTTTTACACAAATTCTCCGCCGGGATTACTCCCAGGATTGATGGATCCAAGGTTTTGGACCCAAACATTCTATACCGGACACCCTGCAGGTTTCTGCAGGTGCAAATAACATGTATGGAGGTTTTATCGCCCTCATACAAGTGAGATAATCAGAGATCCCCAAGTTATGAAAGTGGTAGCTCAATCGACAGTGTCCTGTCAGGAGTCCCACCACCCTTGTCAACTACATTCTATTGAGTTTCAACCAAGCACAGTCGAATGGCTTAACTGTGCTTATTCACAACTTGGGCTGTCGCATGCCTTGCGCAAAGTCCCAGTAATCGAGATGAGCTTGTCGCAGCCACCCCTTGATTCAGTAAATTACGGAGCATTTTGTTATGGGAATGAGGAGCTCAGTTCCAAGTGTTTCAGTTCCTTGAAGCATTCATCTCGAGGTATAATCTAACTAGTGAACGGTGCAAGTACTATTACACATATTTTTTTTATACTAATGCGGGACTAGTTCTATTTTAGCGCCCGTTTTTTCGGGTGTTTGGCTATTCAATTATTACCAGACTACTTAGATGTATTGCAAATATTTATTTGCGTACGGAAAGTCGACTAAACTTTCTGGCTGATAATGGGGTAATTTGAAAATATTTATTTTAATACAAATCATAATTGAAATTTTTTTTAAATTATGTTTAATTATCTAGTTCAATTATCTTTCAAGTTTATTTAAAATCCTAGACGGTTGCAAATAATTATTAATTACTAAAAAATAATAGTTATTAATAAAATAGTTATTAATTACAGACTGAAAATAGATAAACATGAGTATAGTAAAAAAAAGTCATCAGTTATTTAATATGAATGATAATAATTTGTTATCATTGATGACGAATAGACCTCTAGGGAAAAAATTAGTAAATATTAGTATAAATATTTATTTATATTAAATTAAATTATTGATCATGAATTTATTATGATTCAGTTTTACTAGCCATATTACCGTTTTAAACAATGTTCAAGTGCTTACGACGGATATTGTTTTTTACGTATATGTTTGATGGATAGTTTTTTCAACTATACTTGTCTTGGTATCGCGAATGGCAGAATATCTGCGAAACTAACGAGCTCCCCAGTAAGGGCACCATGCTATCGAATTTGAGTATTCATATATTTGATTCAGGTGTGTCCTTTGTGAACTACAAGTTATTTACAAATGAAACAATTCTAGACAAGGCCAATTTGAGGCAGTGGAAGGAACATACTTTTAGTGCTTGCAGTGGTAGTTATATGGCCAGAGTACAATTTGAAGCGTTCTGATTATCTTTTTCAAAGGTCATCAATAGACAACCTTTCAGTGGCCATTATAGAGCATTGAACATCTCTATCACTGTCGACTTTATGTTTTGAGAGCCATTGAATTCACTTTAGCTATTTTTGGGAGAATGTCTGTGGGTGCGTGTGTTTATTTAGAGAGCGCTCTATAGGTCACACTGTTTGACTGTTCATTATATAACTCAGTATTTATATATTGCATTAGGAGATGCACAGGTGTATAGTTTTTGAACAAAACGGGATACGGGATACTGAAAACCGAAAATAATTGTTTTTTTAAACATAATTCAATACATAACGGTGAAACGTTATATTTACGATTATCTTATGGTTTTTATACCCGGTATATATAATATATACAAGTGTATAATAAGTTTAGTTACCTAAATATACCTAAACTCAATTTGATAGATTTTTTTCTAATAATCGTAAATATGACCACTAAAAATGGGAAAATAAAAATAATAAATAGAAAACATTAAAAAAGACGGCTGCATATTTCTTCGCTTCTCAGCGTGTGAATACGTTAAAGTAGACTACATGTTTAACGATTTTCTATTCGACATTTATCAGTCCTTGTTTACATCAATTTAGTTTGTGTTCTACGTAGTCTAGGTCGTATTTAATCACTTTAATTAATTTGTTTGAAGTCTAATTGGATTTTATTGAGTTATAATTTATCATGTCTTATCATGTCGATTTTTGAATTATTAGCGAATTTCCTGAAAGGAAATAGAGCTATTGGTCCCGTACCGAAGTCAAAATTTCGCAAAAATTTCTTCAAATGTCCATCGATCCTACCTTGTAGATGTCAAAAATCACCATCTGTAAAATTATATATATATATATATATATATATATATATATATATATATGTGTGTGTGTGTCTGTAATCACTCTAGCGGTCACAGTTTTCATTTTATCGGAATGAAATTTGGTATTTGAGTTCTTTAATGGGTAAAATCGGACGAAGGGAAAGGAGGGTTTAGAGGGAGGGGGAAACACAAAATTTGACATATCTCCCTTAATATTCGAAAAATCGAAAAATTTATAAGAAGTAAAGTTTTAGATATTAAATTTTACTGTAGTTTTGTTTCTTATCATTTTTTCTGTTACACTAATATATACAGAAATATTGACGGTTTAAGATTGAAAACTAAATTCCTCACTATCTGTACACATTAGAGTTTGAGCAAAAATGATAAGGTGATGAATTGTAGCAAACATGATTTTCTACAACTTTATTCCTTACGCATTTTTTGATTGTTCTAATATTAAAAGAGATATTTTATATTTTGTGTTTTCTTCTTTCTTTATGCCCCCATTTCCCCTTCACGTATGACATTTATTAATAAAATTGGCCTTGCAAATACTAAAATCACATACGACATTTCATTTTGATCAGACTAAAATTGTGACCGCTAGAAAGTTATTTATGTATTTTAAGGAAATTCGCTAAGTTGAAGCAGCTCCTGCGTAACGAATTTTTTTATATTTCATATAAATCATCTATTTCTCGCATATTTTTGTCGATTGAAGTTATCAAAGCAAGCCTAAGGTAATCTGCAAATCGAATACACTCTAAAATTTATTTCTCGAATTCTCTAAACATAATAAATTATTGTGTATCTGATGAATCTAAAAACTTCCGTAGTATGAATCTGGGTTAGCCAGAACGGTGGCTAATCTGTTGATTGCAAAATCAGTTAATAAGATTATGCTAAATTTTTTTCAGAAACTGCAATGGGTATTGATATAAACGCTCAAAAACAACCGGATTCTGAATATGTAACCGCTGTACGACATATGTGTCGCATAGTTTTTGAACGAGTATTCTCTGTTGTACAACAGTCAAATTTTTTATTTTATAATTTTACTTCAAATGGAAAAGTATTCACAAAGAGTTTGAAAATTTTACATAGTTTGACAAATAAAGTAATTGAAGAAAGGCGTCAATTATTACTTGCTGATATCAAAAACAATGAAAGTAAGAATAATGAATCTGGTATTCACAAGACAGAAAATGATATAACTTTTGGTAAGTATTTAAATTTGTCGTGATTGTTTTTCTTGATTATTACTAATTATTTGAAAGTGTTTTTTTTTTATCATGCAAAACATACAATTAAAATCATTTTGTTTAAAATCAGATTTGGAATATTTGCAAATCTCTTTAAGATTCATATATATTTATTTGTGTATACTTAAGCGTCAACATTACGATGTTTGTCCAAATTCCTTTCGGTTACGTAAGACAAACTGTAGAAGACTTTAAGATTTTTAAATTGTCTTTAAAATAAATCCTTATTATCTTATTTTTATTAAAGTAAATACAAAATTGCATAAATAAGCGTGTAGGGAGCATGAATTTTTGGAATTCCGTTATACTCGTATGATAAAGAAGAAAAGATGCTTTTCAAAAAATCAATTTTGCTATTCCACTATTTAAAAAGAAGAAGAATAAAACTAGAACTACCGCACCATTTACTGAGAAAGATGTACATAGCGGCTTAATAAGAAAAATTAAAAAAAAACTCCTATCACAATAATATTAAACATAATAAGGACTTACCGTTACCTCCACCAAATTTATATGTAATAAAAAAAAAACTTTGCCTGTACATCTTGGAAAAGAGCAGTTAATTTTCAAACGACTGAACAGATTTTTATCAAAAACATAGAACCACCGAAAGCAATCCAGCTATCGACTAAAAAGCCGCTTTCAAACGGACCTCGCATCCTTTGAGAGCGATAATTCTACAGGCAGAGCCACAGACAGAAGCACATATCAACTTTTTTCTAAACATCATCTTGAAAAAGAGCTGATAATCTTCAAACGACTGATAATATTTTTATCAGAAATAGCTAAGAACCACCGCAAGAAAACCAAGTTATCAAATAAAAAACCGCATTCAAATCCGACCACAAGTTTGAGAACTACGATGTCATTGACAGAAGCACACGCAGACAGGCAGACAAACTCATAGGCTTCAAACTTATAACAACCCCCAGCGTCGGGGGTAAATAAAAAGACGAACAGTCATTTCGTGTTAAGATCATTAAAATGAAATGATTACATTTCCCCGAACAATTTTTTACACTAGACCCGCAAAATAGTGAGTGTTCAAAATGGTTTTGAATAGTGCTAAATCACAATCGGAAAATACGTACCTAAATGTTATCGAGAATTATGGTGGTATCATTTTTTCGAAAGCTTTATTGGAACCAATGTAACCCTGGTGGAAATAATTCTCTTGAAAAACTGAGAATAATTAAAAATAATTATTTTCAAACTCTGAATAAAACTTCTAAAAATTTTATTTTTCTGAAAAAATAAAATAAATGTTTTATAAATGATTTAAAGACAGAAAACAAATAATATTTTGGACTTGGAAAGTTTGTCAAGAACTACTTAACAAATATAACAGTTTTAGAGAGTTAATTTGTTTTTTGAAGAATACTCGTATTGTCTTAATTATAGTAATTCAGACTTTTTCAGAAAACTAATTAAATAAAATATAACAACTCGCCCTGGCGAGATTCGAACTCACGATCTCCTATTTTACCAGACAGACGCCTTAACCAACTAAGAAGCCACAGTGCTGATATATTTTTTACACTTTATAGAAAACTATGTCGTATTTCAGGCGAAAAGAAAGAAAAAATGGTTTTTATGGATGTATTATTAAAATCAACAATTAATGGAAAATCATTGACAAATTCAGATATCCAAGAGGAAGTTGATACATTTATGTTTGAAGTAAGTTAATCAAAAATATTGTTTAAATGAATTATTCCGCGAATAGAACTTTTTTCAATATATTTTATTACAATTTTAGGGACATGATACCGTTTCATCAGGAGTTAGTTTTACGTTATACTTATTAGCAAATCATCCAGAAATTCAAGTAAGTATAAAATTTAATATGTGTTCATGGCCCTCATACACGATCAAACCATTTGCGCAACAGCCATTTGTACAACACCATGATTGCGTAAAAAAGGTCCCCATACACGATCAATTATTTGCACAACAGCGTGTTGTGTAATGTTTGTATGTTGCACAAACATTGAACTTTCCAACAAGGTGTCAAAACTTAACATCATCATGTTGTACCACCATTGTTGTTGGCTTTTCTACGGAGAAGAAAAAACTAAAACGGAAAAAGAAACAGAAGGTTTGGGTATTTTCACTCGGCCAAAGCTTGGCAAACACTGTCATACACGTTCAAACCGCTTGTTAAGCATGGAGGTGTTGCGCAATAATAATAATAAGCCTTCATACACGGTCAAACAGTTTGCGCATCAAATCTATTTGGTCAAACCTCATTTCATTTTGTCAAACATGATACACGTGCCAACCGCTTGTCAAGCACGGAAATGTTGCGCAACAATAATCGACCCAGAACGATTTCCATAAAACCGTTGTGCAACAGTTCAATCCATGCCATACACCTTCAAATTGCGCAAACAGGTTGTTGCACAAGTTGCTTGATCACATCCCCGTGGATGTCTTCAAACCAATTTGTGCAACAACTGCTTCAAACCATTGCGTGACAACTCAATCCATGCAACACTCGATCAAGCAATTTCTGAAACAACGTTTGTTGCGCAAACGCTTTGATCGTGTGTGAGATCCTAATAAGATTCGACTAATAAAACCTTAAATATTTTAGACACAAGCGTTTGAGGAAGTACGAGAAATATGTGGAGATGATTTAACAAAACAGACAACTATAGCTGATTTAAATAAAATGTCATATTTAGATGCTGTCATTAAAGAATCAATGAGACTATATCCACCTGTTCCAATAGTTGCTAGAAGGTTAAATGAAGATTTACAATTAGGTAATTTCTTAAAGTTTTAAATATTTCGTTCCAATATAACAACAACAAAAAAAAACACTTTTCATTTTAGAAACATGTGTCATACCAAAAAATACACATGCAGTTATTTTAATATACTGTATTCAACGTAGTCCTGAATATTTCTCAGATCCAGAAAGTTTTAAACCAGAGCGATTCTTAAGCGAGGTTCAAAATAAAAATTATTTTTCATATGTACCATTTAGTGCTGGGTCTAGGAATTGTATTGGTTTGTATAGCTTATCTATTTTTTCTATTGTTTATACGTTTTTTAATAATTAAATTTATTTTTAGGTCAAAAATTTGCAATGTATGAAATGAAGTCAACACTATCTAAAGTTTTAAGAAATTACGAATTGTGTTCAGCTGGTCCTGGATACGATTTAGAATTAGCTATGGCTGTTATTTTAAAGTCTATGAATGGTGTTAATATTAAGCTTAAGCAACGTTGTTATAAATAAAATTTTGTTAAATACTTTTGTTACTGGTTTTTATTTTCATACTATTATAGTGATTGGTTAATCGGGAAAATTTTTAATAATCCACAAGGTCTTCAATTTACTGGATGGACATAAAGTTTCACACATTACGTCAAATATCGATTATACAGTAAATTATCATTGTTTTTGTTATTAATTTTTTTGTATATACTAATTTATTATTAAAATTGTAATTTTATTGTTGAAATTCATCTCATAACTAGCAAATACCAAATCCATTATTCAAATTCGGGTGACGTCACGACATCATAGACAATATTGCCTTTTGGGTTGTTCGCTAAGTAAGCTACTATTTTTCTTAAAGGTTTTGTGTGATATGTTTGGCTAATAAATTTTAAACTCAAACTTTTTGTTTGTCACCAACTCGATTTAATGGCTATTTGACAACAGCCAAAAAGTGGCTGAAAGCATGTTCACACATCTTTTTTATAAATAACAGATTTTGATAAATAAAGTAGAAATATACGCAAAAACATATCTAGTTTTATATTTATTAAACATGAACGTCAACAAATTCACAATCAACTGATTTAGAATTTATGAACACTTATCTTTCAGAAGCGTCAAAACAATACCTAATAAATAATACTTCTTATTGTGGTAACAAACTAGGGTCTAGGGCAGAGGTGGGCAAGAGTTGACTCGGCCAAGCTCTGAGTGAGAGGTAGGGAAGAGAGATAGAGTTAATACAGGGTAACCTACCAATTATTAATATTTTCTTTTTTTAATTAAAACATTTTCTGAAAAAATATAATAATACCAAATCTTTTTTATGGTCACTATTATACAAAGTAAATAATACATACAATCATTCAATATATACTCTGGAATTTTGGGCTGGTAATTTGGGTCATAAAATGTACCTTTTTAGTATATATCATATTTGTGTATGAATAAAATAAAAATATATAAAAAATATATATATAAATCTTTTGAACCTTTAAGTTTACCGCTGGACCATTGTAAAAAAAGAGGGAAATTTTTGCAAAGGATAATTTAAATAGAATTATAGTTTTGGAAATTCCAAATAATTTGTCTAAATATTTTACTATTCATATCCAAGAACTACTAAAGAATTATTTACCTGATTTAATTATTTTTTCTTCGTATGGAATATGCTCAGTATAGTGTCATGGGAATTTGATGAATTAAGTTAAATTTTACATAAAGTGGTAATTTGAGTTCTTCGAGTTAGTCTACTTTGAATTGAAAAAGTGAAAAGTACTATTTGTAGTAGTGGAAATTATTTTTCGCATAATTTGTTTTTCAAAAAAAATAAAAATAGTGAATTTAATAATGGAGAAGACATCGCAAGCAGTCTTGGATAAGTTCAGATTATTATTATTATTGTTATTATTATCATTATTGTTATTTTTATTATTATTATGTTATTATGGTGTATCTCTCCATACTGTAAAAGATATTATTTAAACAATAAATATTTTATAAAACTATTTCTAAATTGATTGAATAAATTATTGGGCAATAATCGGTAGGACAACCTGTATTGAAACATCGTTCCGTCTTGCTTCAAAACATACCTTCTTTACTTACTCTCACCCAGCTTATGGAGAGCTCGTAAGGCTCAGACGAGCTGTCTGTGCCCACCTCTGGTCTAGGGAAACTCGGAAAACTAGGAATGCAAATAACTCGTTATTTTTTTACCAATTTTAAAAGATAATAATGGTAAGTAACTGTGGGTCGTTCTAAGAAGATAAAATATATACTTTTTTAAGATCTGAACGCCCTAAGCTATTTAAAAGGGTCTTTTTATAACTAAAATAAATACCGACATTTCTCTACTATCTTTAAATTTAACATGAATTATACCAATTTGATGAATAATATTTCGTTCAATTTTTAATTCAAAATGCTAAAAAAATTTTTATCGTAACAATTTTTGTTAAATTTAAACTGTTAAATTAAAACATTTTATGTAGCCGTCATTTTGAAATTAGAAAACTTTTTGAAAAAAAAATGTTTGGATATTCATGAGGTCTACTTGCGTGAGGTATTTGCCCCGATTCAATAGAATATCCTTAATGGGTTTTTGAAATATTAAATTATTTTGGTGTATAGAATATGCTTCTCTGTAGCCAGTCACACATTTTTGTAATACCCAAGATTTTTTAAATAAATCTTGTTTTAAAAACAAACCAGTTTAAATGTAAATTTTTAATTTCAAAATATTCTTTAAAATATCTGGTTGATTTTAAAATAAATCTTATTTTAATTCAATACAAACATATATTTCAAATAAAGTTATTATTTTGAAAAGAAATTTTTTCAAAATAAACTTATGTATGTTCTTGCCAAATTATTATATACATATATATATATATATATATATATATATACTAGCGGTCACGACAGACGTTGTCCTGTACACAGTCTTAAATTTTAAAATTTTAAATTTTTTAATATATATATATATTATATATCAATTTTACAGATGGCGATTTTTGACATGAATATGTTTAAGATTAAGAAAAAGCCTTTATTTCGAAATCATAGACAGGCTTGTATCATCACAGACATTTAATTTGATATATTTGTATAGATGGTATTTTGTTTCAAATATAACATATATTAACACTTTGTTCAACTATCTTAATGAATTCATATTCAACGAAAATATTTCATATTAAACAATTTGATTTCATGTTTAGGTATGTTCAAATATTATATTGTAAAATTTGTATGTGTATATCGCAAAATTTGAAGGTCATATTCTTTTGACCTTAAGATAAACTCATTGTTTTCATGGTTAATTCATTTTCATTCAAAACGTAATTTTATTGAATTTGATTAAAATATTTGCAATTTAAAATGTAGTTTTCTAGGTGCTTTGAGAAAATAGTTTAAATACTCTGAATTTGTAGCGCAGGTTGAGTAGACTGATCGGAATAGGTTCTAAAATTGACTTTAAGCTATAGCAAATATGTGTATGTTTACACACTTTAAGATTCAGTTTGGTAATGGGCCAGACATCCATTGGATTTTTGAAAAAAATGTTTGGAATAAAAGTTGTGAATTATAAAAATACTGATAGCTTTTATTCAAAACAATTTTTCGAAAACGGAATAAATTCGGCAAAAATAAGCTGTAAAATTTTGAAGTAAGAACGCCCCTTGTGCTGTTCATAGTACATGCCATGATATTTTTCAAGAATTTCTATAATTTGTAGTTGTTTGTTTGTATTTTTTCATCAACAGCACACATGTTGTGTTACATCCAATTTTGGCATGACCTATTTCAATAAAATCCTATTATCTGCACGATATCTCAAAAACGGTAGTGCGACAGGCCGAGCTATAAATTATAGAAAATTTTATGCTCTACAAGTTTTGTAATAACTTTAAACATGATTTGTCGCATAGCAATCGAGATATTTGCAAAAAAAAAACTATTTTCACCTTCTGCCCCTTAAACATCTTACAACTCGGACACGTGATATATGAGACTTTTGACCCAGTTAATAAATCCTTACTTGATTGGGTTACACCATTTTGAGTAACTTGATCCCAGACAACCTTTACAAAATACTCAATTACAATAAAATAGTGAATCCTTGTAAATATAAAATTATTAGTTTATAAAATTGTATTTTATTTCGTGAATAGAATATATTAAGCAATGAGTATTTATTTATTATCATTATACAATTAGGATGAAATCACGGTCATGCAAATGATTTTACGCCAGAACTTGTTACAACAATAGCTCGGGAAAATCCCTTTAATAATAAAATCATATACAATGTTAAATTATTTAATAACGTATTGTGATATTCGCGCTATTAGCTGTTTGTATTATTATACAAGTTGCTGGAATTAAATATAAATACATATTTTAATAATTGCCAGTGGCTCTAAACAAGATTGTAGATTGAAAATATACGTTTATAATTAGAATGCTTTTATGATGATTGTTTATTCAGGAACATTCATTTGGTTAAGTAATTCTTCTAATGTTAATCGTTCTGCGGAGGAGCAGAATCTATAGTTTACCCACCCTAGTCCACAGCAAAGCTTAAAGATGTAAATAATTTCCAGGTGACCTGACAATGTTTGGTCATTTGATAACTCTGGTTTTACGTGGATGGAGTCTCCATCCACGTGTATTCCCGTTGTATGATGTGCATTTCCGTTTGGAGTTCATCTTCGTTTGATTCTAAATTCATTCTCCAAGATGTGTTTAATTTTATTTGGTTTCCCATTAAGTTTATTTTATTAATGAACTAGCGATCTGGCCCGGCATCGCACGGTTAATTACTACACTTTGTTCTGAGCTCATTGCTCGGAAAATCGATAACACACATCAGCCAAATATATGGTTATATCCACACTATTACAACACCTCACTCACATGTGAGTGTTTAAAAAAAAGTATATAATATGTAACTAAGGTGATATGTAACTTTGGTGTATTAACTTATAATTAAATACGTAAGCCATGAAAGTAAATTTTTTTCGAATTATCTTTATTATTCACACATACGGAATTTTCATTAGAATGTACAATACATATAAACCTTCCGGAAAAATTTATCTACATGATGATGAAAACCATCTCAAAATCCGTTGTGTGGTTTAGAAGAAGTTAGCGGATAAACATACAGACAGACGCGGAAGGCGATTTTCTTTTATACTATGTATAGATATAATAATAATAATGAGGTTTAACCTCCGTTTTTGAGACACGACGGTCTATAACAGAGGCCACATTATTATTTTTTCAACCTTTATTAATTTTTACTTTTTAAATTTTTATGATGTGAGTGGAGGATCAGGAAATCGTATGCAGAGAAGGTATTGTTAGGTGTGCGGCTGCAGCCCACTTTGATAGGAACAATGCTGATATTCATCTGAAGTTCGTGAAGGAAACTGCAGAAAACCTTCACAAGCATAGTCGGTTACTTCTTTCTAGTCCATACGCCGACAGTTTAGTCAATCAACCGCCCCATTAGTTTTTTTTAAATTGACAAACTGTCGGTGTCGGTACTCGAACCCATAACCTCCCAGGTCCAAGTAGAAACAACGCCTTAACAAGCGCGGCTACTTGGCTGGTCTATATATAGATATAGATTATCCTATAGCGAATCACCGTCACTGGTTTTTGTAGATTATTCTGGTAGTCTACACTGTACATTTGATGTATTCGAGAAATGGAGGATTCGAGAGTGCTCAAGAAAGATCTATTGAGTATATAAGGGAATCCGGCTACATATGATACGAAACATATAATAAGCGATTCAAGATGCGATTATTGTAGTTATATTGTTGTATATACGCGAATATTGTTAAGTGTTTTTGTTCAATTATTGAAAATATTCATTGACCAATACTTGATTGTTTTTATCTTCATTTTCGCAATCCAATTAATTGTAATTGTTAACATTGTTACTCGTGGGTTTAATTAAAAGAACAGAAAAAAATGATTTTAAAATTCTCTGATAATTGCCGGTTTTCCTACTTTTGTCATACTTTTCCCTGATTTAAGAATTTTATCCATATCATTAAGATTTTAAAGATCCCTGATTGATTTCGAAATTTTTCTAAATTCCCTTATATATTTCCATGATGTTTCTCGGTTGCATAAAATTCCCTGATAATTCCCAGTTTTCCAGGGAAAATCCACCCTGAAGAACAAAGTACGTAAATAGGTTACGTCCTAAAACCTTGCAATACATTTCTGAAATGATGTTTCGAAAAGCTTTTAACTCACACCCAATATAATGACAACATAAGACTATAAAATTTTAAAATACTACATCTTTATTATTATATTCTACTAAATACGGATTTCCCCGCTTTAAATTATTCGTTCCCACAACTTTAAAATAAGTGGATGTGATTGTCAAGAAAAAAAAATCTAAATATTAAACTCAAACTGTCTACCAATTTCCATTCAAACCTAGTTTGACCAACGGATAATGACAAATAGTTTTAATGCATTGTTTTCTCGAAACTATCAATGCCATTCTAGATTATTCACATTTATTTTTACTAATCCAATGCATTAGCTTCAATTATTCAGATTGCGAATTATCTGGATCGTTTTGTAGAAAAATAGCCGAATACAAGTTTTTGCAATAGCGAGTACTGGGAAACTGTCTTTCAGGATCGATTATTTACGAAAAAGATAACTTTTAGCTGAGAAAATCAGATATTTTATGAACTGATACAGGCCCTGGTGATCCGACTAATTTGAGTTCTAATGTACTGCTATTAATCAATGCTATAGTGCTTTCCATTTGTCAGGGTTAACGGCAGTCCGCCTCCACCTCCTTCTTCCTATCCTTCGGCGATTGTCCTGTGCGTCTTCTAACTATCTTTTCTCTAATCACTTCTGACATTCGACATATCCTAACCATCTATGGATTTTTTAAATTTTAAGAGAGAGAGAGAGAGAGTGAGGTCATAATTTTTTTCCTGGCTCGATTACAATAGTCTATTAGTATATTATTATATCATAATAAACTAAAATCAATACTAATGTAATATTTTATAATTTATGCAATTTTTTTATAAATAATCGTAATTAAGTAATTTATGAATTTATATTTCAATTTTTAGCTGATGTAGTAATTGTTGACGTTTTTATTAATTTTGGGAATGTTTTGAAAACTAAATTTTATATTCCATAAGTCATGCGCAATTTATAAACTAAATTTGCTATAAACCAATACAGGTTAAGCGTGCCAAGGTAACGGAAATAAATCTTTGGCGTATGTTGTAGGACATAGAAATAGTACACGAGAGAATTGCGTACACTGGACGATAGCATACAGGTGAACAGTGTGCATCGCTAATCGCTAAAAACATACATAAAAATACTACAAATGAATTACACAAGACGTAATTTTATCCATCTTAATATCTCAATACAGACCTGATTACCTGATCTGATTATGCCAATGCGATACCCAATTTTTCCCATTCCCTTATATTTTCTTAATAAATACTGATCAAAGTACCAAAAACTTTTACCATCTAGGTCCTAACCTTAAGCTTTATACACATTTTTGACTCATTTGATTTAATAGTTTATGAACAAGCCGGATGATCAATCTTGAGTTGTCAATCTTGAGTTGCTGTGAGCTTGTGTTGAATGAATATTTGTATAATGCTTAAGTATATTATCCTTATGATCCAACTATCGATCCGATTATTTTAAGGGGTTGCAATATTTTCAAATCATCCTTCTTGCACCCCTTAGTAAATTTCGGTTGCCAAGCAAGTTATTTCCGGCTAGGCTTTTACCTCAAGTTGTCTTTAAATTTTTGAGTCATTTGTTTAAGTAGTTTATGGCGGAATTGGTTTTATTCCTTTTTCGGATTATACGTCAAAAATACCACAAATTATGAGAAGGAACAAACTTTTTTTTCAGACTCGATTACGATTACATGAGTAATTTTATATTCATTATATGAGTGTCTGTCATTTCGAAATAAAACCTTTTTCTTAAGTTCATATGGCTATTTGCACGTTACCAAAAGCGTTTTTTTAATTTTTTTCTTATTTCTGTCTGTCTGTCTGTTTATCCGGGCTAATCTCCGAAACGGCTATACCGATTTTGACGGGACACTCATTGGCAGGTAGACAACTCTTCATAGAGTAATCTAAGCTACTTTATCCCGTAAATTGTATAAATTAAGTCCAAAATTAATGACTATACGGACGTGCGGTTTGTCACGTGCGGATTGAAATAATCAAGAAAAACATAGTGTTTGGAAAATAAACCCCTAATAAAGGGGTGAATTCGAGGCTGAGAGTTTGTATGGGGATTTTTTTTTTATGAGACACATGAAATAGCAATTTATAATTGCTATTCATTCTATTATTTAGACTATTATTAAACAAACGTGCTCAGCGATTTTAGAAAATCAACCCCTTAGGGTGAATTAAAGAAGATAAAAGTTTGTATTGAGGTTCCGTTTTATTTTTGAAGGGATAGTTTTTAACGATATTAATAACAATTAAATAAATACATGGTTCAGAGTAATACAAAGTCCTTTCAAATATTAAACTAATCGCCAATTGCTTGACCTAAACGCAAGGTTGAACGAATTGAAATCGATTTGTCATATTGTTACGAATAAAAAATCCATATGCAATTTTTGCAAAACTTAAACACTTTTTAGCACGTATTTTTAAAGCTCATTTTGGTAATAAAATTGTCTTGAGACTAGCTGAAAAATGAAATTTATATAAATTACCCACCCGGATATTAATTATTTGCAACATAAATTGAATCAATTAAATTTTAAGCAATAATACAACATTTACCTGCTTTGAATGAATGATATATATTAATAAAAAGTATAAATGAATTTTATTGATAAACATTTCTCAACTAAAACATATTTTATACTGCTGATTAAAATTATTTTATAATGTAATTAATATTCAGAAATTATCAACAAATAGACCAAAACAATAAGGTAACATAATAAAGCGTTGCCGTGATGTTCATCACCATTAGTGGTAATTATTTGTCAAAAAAAAAACAATTATTTTTTTGCATATTATTTAGACAAATGGTTGGATTTTTTATTAATTTGTAAATATTTTTCACAAAAATATATAAACATTGATATAAATACTAATATACACCATATTACATGTCGACGAACACCATACACGTACATGCATAAATTGAAATAACTATAATATGTTTATTAGTAATATTATCGATTTAAAACATTGTTTTATAATAGTAAAAATTTTATCAATAATAATAACATTTGATTGTGTGCATTCGCAATATGAAAACGGAATAACATTTGCGGGTAATTTTTAATAAATATCTATTAAATTTAAATTTAATATAATTTCAACATAAATATAATAATAATAAAATTATTTTATTGAGTATGTTCAATAGCATTTTGGAATGTCAATAAAAATTAAAAACTTTTATTTTTAACATTAAAGTGTTTGGGGGGGGGGGGGGGGAGGGTAACGTTTTAGTTCATATATCGTTTAACATACATTCAACTACTGAATTTTCGAAAAGTGGGCTTTTTCGAAATATCTCTTTAACTATATTTTGGTTTAAAGTATGTGTAATAGTTTTTAGATAGAGGTAGAAATCATAATAAAAATAATAATAAATTTAAATTTAAAAATAAAAATAAAAAGCTGAATTAAGGTTGAATTTCAAATTTTGCGCCAATTCCTATAGCAACTATTTGTATTTTATAAATACGTATTTCGGCTACAAGGTAGTCATCATCAGTATGAATTAGCTAAGCAAGCCTAACTATCTCTGGGATATGGAGTCAGAGATATGTTGCTAGTTGCTAATTTGGTCCATATCCCAGAGAAAGTTACGATTAGCTAATTCATACTGATGATCACTACCTGAAAATACAAATAATTGTTCAAGAATTGGGGCAAAATTCAAAAAACCTAGACCAGTTCTCGTTGATTATTTTAGTAATCTTTACATGAATTAAGGTAGTTTACTTGTAAACCCAAATTTTCTTAGAAAGTGATAAAATTGAAATATGATATTAATCTTAAAACATTTTTTAAAACAAAAACATTTTTTTTACTAATTGTGAAGCGAGATATTTGCAAAGTTGAAATTTTTAACATGCATACTCAATTTTTTTAATAAAACTGGAAAAGTTTTCTATACATTTTATTCAAAAACCAACATCTTATAAAGTTGAACTTAACAAACTAATTTAAAAAAAAAAACTTAAATTGCAGATTTCTACAAAATCTATTGATATTTAATGGTAAAAATTTGCAACTACGGCACAAAAAATATTGAATGATCATTGTTAAAACAATTCTTGCAAAGTAAAACGTTTAGTAAATTTCATCATAAATATTAAAACACTATATATGTTATACTGGGGCATGTTCAATTAGCATAGTTGTAATAAGTTAATGAATTAGTTTGTATTTTATACTTTTTGCTTTCACTGTAACGAGTGAACTTAAGTAATAGTTTTTTTTTCAATACAGATACTTCTTGTAGAAGCTTGATTGTTAAAACTATTTTCGTGGGAATTTCAACTTAAGGTTGACCGGACAGTACACTACATTTCATAATAAACAGTCTTTTTAACAGAAAGTAAAAATTTTAATCTGTAAATTAAATATTTAAATTCAGATAGCATCTAACATCACTAGTAATCAGATTTATGTAATTATTTAATTACGAAAAATAATAAATAATCGTCTTTTGACGATTATTTTTACGATTTGACGAAAATTTTTGTGAATTTTTTATCTTTTTATTTAAGATATTTACAAAACTCTTCGTCAGACTCTATTTTTTTAATTTTAACGTAATGTACGTGATTTAATTTATAAACGTAAAAGTTTTTTACTTTTTAATCTATAGAAGGTGGAGCAACATTATCGAAAATGTATGCGTTCATTCAACATTTGCTATTCACATCATGTTAAATTTCCAATTTTTTATGGTTAATTACATAAAAACCCTTCGTCAGATTTTGTTTCAAAAATGATTCTATACGTTAGCAATTAATTAGCTATATGAGTTAGCAATTAATAAACATATCAAAAATTCAGATTTTTATCTCTACATTGCCTATTTTACCTATACATGTGTGCGATCAACCTTAAACGAGTTGAAATACTTTTTACATATTTCGTAATTTTGGGTATCAAAAACTACGAATGAGTATGCATTTTAAAATTAACAATGGTTCTACTTTATCAAATTACCGAATCCATTTTGTTTTCAAAAAAATGTTTCGAATAAAAGTTGTACGTAATAATGAAACCAGCAACTTTTGTTCTCAATATTTCTCGAAAAAGTTTGAAAATGTAACAATACTTTTGGAGTCTATATTGGAAATACATTGGAAATTTTTTTTTTAAAAACTTTAAGTTATACGTTATATTAGTTTGAAGGAAAAATATGGTCTTCCACCGACTGAAATGACTATATTTATCAGACTTCAACTGCTGAAATTCGTAAAAGCTCTATAGTTGTAATCACTAATAATGGTATTTCAAAAGTATATCTACTGTCAGTACTTTAAAATAAACTTCATATTTGGGAAAAAAAAATTCAAACGTAAAGACATTTATTTTAATGCTATTTTGAGAATTATCTGATTAGTCTATTCTTTTGTAATTTTTAATACTCTGCAACGGTATCTTAGAAAAATGTTTAATACTTTGTATTGGTATCATAGGATCAGCAACAACAGCTCCACCAGCAACAGTCCCACCTGCAACTGCTCCACCTGCAACGGCAGCACCTACAACAGCAGCTCCAACTGGTTGTGCATGTTTCGCTGCATCTTCGTGTCAAGCTTTAAATAACGGTGCTGGACAAATTGATTTACGAATCGTTACACCGGTAAATACAATCATCTCTTGTAACCAGGAGGATTTACTAATTTGATTATTTTCTAGACTTGCCCAACTGGTCAAGTATATTGTTGTCCCGCGGGTGCAACACCTCCATCAAACACTGCAACTACAGTTGCACCAACAACTGCAGCGCCTACAACAGCAGCACCTACAACAGCTGCTCCCACAACTGCTGCACCTACAACAGCAGCACCTACAACAGTCGCACCTACTACAGCAGCACCTACAACAGCTGCACCAACAACACCAGCACCTACAACAGCTGCACCAACAACAGCTGCACCTACAACAGCTGCACCAATGGCTGCTGCATGCGGAGTACGACAGGCAGTTACCTCGACATTGCCACAAGGGGATGGACAATCACGTTACGGAACATATCCTTGGGAAGCAGTTATACTTACAACTGCATTCAATTACATTGCAGGCGCAGTTATTGTTAACAATCGATATGTGTTAACTGCAGCCCATAAAGTTTCCAATTATAGCACGTAAGGAAATGTGAATTATTAAACTTTATACGGACATGTAGATTTTGCTTTCTAGGTATCTATTAGGTATAGAGATGAAATTGGGAAAAATTATTGTCTCAAAATTGAATTGAAAACTTCTCATGCCTAAATTTATTTCAAACGTTAAGTCGCAAATTTTTTGCTGCACCTGTCCGCAACATTTCTACTAAAACGTTACAGTAGCCTGAATTCTATTCATATATACCGATCAGTTTCAAGTTTGGTCAAAAGTGTGCCGATTCAAGAGAGTCATGGTGATATATAACTTTCAGTCATAATGATTAAGAAAAAGGGCTTGTTTCACATTTTCATAATCCAATCTGAATGAAACATTACCCATAGTGTAGAGTAGTCTTACATTCAGTACAAATGATAGTATTTTACCTCGAATTGTTATACCAGGAATAGTGATACCGCGAGAGACATAACTATACCACTAACCATAATTAGCGATATACTAATCAGGAATTCTAATATCCAAACAAAAAGTTTCCTAATTTGCATTCCTTATATCCAAACAAAAAGTTTCCTAATTTGCATTCCTTATATTTAGCAATTTAGGAGGAATTATTGTACGATTGGGTGAATGGGATGGTTTACGTGCTGTTGAATCAATACCTGTTCAAGATTACACAATTTCACGTATAGCAGTGCATCCAATGTTTAATGGAGCAACTGCGGTTAATGATTTGGCTGTATTGCAACTAAGTCGACCGATTACATTCACTTCAACAATAAATACTGCATGCCTACCAGCAGCTCAAACAACATCATACGTTGGTCAGAGGTAACAAAAATTGTTGTTGATGGGTCTTAGTATAAGATTTACCTACTTTATTTTTCAATTTAGCTGTTGGGTATCTGGTTGGGGGAAAAATGCATTCACTGGTCAATATCAAGCAATTCAAAAAGAAGTACAAGTACCAATAGTTGCAAATCCCCAATGTCAAACACAATTACGCGCAACAAAACTTGGACAATATTTTATTTTGGATCCCAGTTTTCTTTGTGCGGGTGGAATGACCAATATGGACGCGTGTGTTGTAAGTAAACTGAAAACCCAATAGTCTTAAGAGTCTTAAACCATAATCAGGTTCAATTGGTAATTGTGTAAAATTTATTTCGAGCTCCCTGTCCTCTGTAGTAACTATTTGTGTTGGGACATAATAGACAGATTTGAAAGAAGGTAATGAAGAGGTTTCTAAGGTCAAGAAAGGAGCTTCTTCATACTTTAGTGTCTGTTCTGTAGACTTCTATAGAGTTGTCTGTTCTGCTCAAGGCGGGCTTGAGAAACTCTCATATATTAAATTTTATTTCTTATGGTTGTTCGTTACAACTGTACTTAAGCATAAACGATTTCCATGGCGTGGTAACGAGATGCACAGGTGCAAAGAAATTATGCATAGTGAAAATGTAAGGAAATTTTAATCTAAATTTAAGGAAATTTTCTATACCAAAATCGTACGCGAAAATATAAATGGATAGTAACGTCTACAAGTAAGACTCAATGCCAAAAATTTGTTTTAGTACTTTTAAAACAAATTTTTGACAAAAAACTATTGGCATAACATCACGCACATGCAAGAAGATTGGTTTTTGTAAAAAAGTTTAACTGATTATTTAAATACTTTGTCAAATTGTTCGGTGACCCCGTTTTTTTATCAATATTTGTACATTTTCGGTATAAAAATAAAGATGTGCCCATCTAAAGAGTAATAAATTAAAATTTAAAAAAAGTCACTCGATATTACTTAACAAAATAATTTAAAAATTACGTTTTGAAAAAATTAAACCTGAATATTTTATTTTAACCGACAACACAGAATACAATAAATATTAATGAGGATTAATTTTTTCTTAGGGAGATGGCGGTTCACCGTTAGTGTGTCCGGGAACGAATGGTGCATTTACTGTTGTAGGATTAGTGTCATGGGGTATTGGATGTGGAACGGCAAATGTACCTGGTGTTTACACAAATATTGCACAACTATTACCATTTATTAATACAGAAATTGTCAAGTAAAAAATATTTTATATATTAATTGGTATACTTTCTATATTAATATACATAATTATTACGTAATTAATTAATGTAAAATAATATTGAATATTGCAATATTGTAATTAATATTGCGTAAAATATTATTATGTGTAATTGTTTTTGAATTCAAAGAATATTTTTTTTTTTAATGATTTAAAATTTTTATTAAAACTATGTGTTTTATTTATTAGGTATTACCCGAAAATATTTTTCTTGAAAATAAATCTTATCTGAAAGTGATATGCACCTGAAAAACATTATAAAATGATTATAAAATGTCATAGATCATTATAGGGGTGTTATAGATCATTATAAAATGATGTATAAAAAAAATTTTCATCTGCGATCAATATTTTCAACCGTTACAAATGGATAGTTAGTAGTAGTGGAGAGGAGTTCGAAGCCTGGCAAGTAGACCGTTCTGGGTCTTTTTCACCGACTCCAAAGGATCCGATTCCCTCAACCTCTTCTGTCCTCTAACACACGTGGATCATTTTATCTAACCCTGTGTTTGTTTTCAAGGTTAGGTACCTGAGGGTTCCGGCTGTGTAAGGGCTTTCTGTCAGTTCGAACAGATCATACTACTCTCCAACCTCATGAGAGATAGGTGCTTCTTGAGCCTACAGTGACTGGTTACCAGCAAGCTTATCTCTTTCCGGTTTTTGACAATAAGCCAGGTTGACCTTGTGGCGTTGTACCCATTCGCTTCTTTTTATTCCTATATATGGGTTTTTTTTATTCCTCTACTGGCAAGTTCGTCAACCGTTTCGTTTCCCTCAACTCTACAGTGTCTTGGTACTTACATCAAGGTAACCTCTTTTGTCTTTTTCACTAAAAAAAGTATGACATAAACCTCTGTTTTCAGAGGTTTACATATATATATATATGTCACAGCCAAAGTAAATAATCTAGCTATTATGTATTATGTACTAGCGAATTTGGTTAAAGTGATTAATTGAGGCTTTATTTTTCATTTTATCCAGCCATTATACATACTAGCTAACTAAGTTTGGTCAAAGTGGTTCATGAAGTTTGTGTATACTTAAGCGTCAACAATACGATGTTTGTCCAAATTACTTTCGGTTACGTAAGACAAACTGTAGAAGACTTTAGCGTATACTATTTAGACAATTGTCATTGTCATTGAATTTTGAATTAAATACTTATATGAAAAAATTAACTCGTCAACCAGGAATCGAACCTCGGGCCTCTGGATATCTAGTCCAGTATGCTTCCGATACACCAAAGACTAATTTAAAGAGTTAATTTTTTCATATCAGTATTTAATGGTTAATGAAACTTTACTAATTAGTTTATCCAGCCATTATACATCTTATTTATATGAAATACTCTGTTAATCAGTTTGCCCACCTTGTTATGTATAAAAACTATTAGATTTGGGAAAACTAATAAAATGAAACGATTTTGCTCCGATGTTTTAATAACTAAAAATATTTAAACATAGTTTTCACTACCTTGTTGTTAGCTTAATACATTCATACAAAAACTGTGAATGTAAACAACTTAATGTATTTTACCACTAAGAATATTCAAAACGTAGAATATACTCACTTAAATCAGTCTTTTGTATTTCAAAGTTATCTGAGAAGTAAAAAATATGTCCTGACTTGTAACAAGGAAGACTTTTGTAGCACTTTGTGTTACACAAAACGTTGCATTTCTTACGCTTGCATCGATTGGAACTGCAACCGCCACCAGTGCAATTGCTATGTTGGAATCCCTGGGCACATAGATGAAACTTTTTTCTTGCACATGCGCGCATTGGTACATTTTCGTCAGGAACTTCGCTCACTGTACCAAGCAAGAATTATCACTTTGACTAACCCATGTTAGCTGTTATTCATAATGTCTTGTCAAAGTAATTAATATTTGCGAATTTAGTCATTATACATAATAACTGATTATTTACTTTGACTGTGACATATATATATATATATATATATATATATATATATATATATATATATATATATATATATATATATATATACCAGGCATATGATGGCATCTCTGATGGCATCGATACTAAAAATATTTTTCGAAAATAAATAAAATCCTGTTGTTAATAAACATACAACTATTTTTATCATAATCTAATAATATGTGATAAAAGTTTTAATGATAATAAACAAAACTTTATGAGATAATTTTTATTATTAACTAATATTTTTCAGTATCGAATTCCAATAAAATTATTTTCATATCCGCCTGAACGATGATTACGATGATACATGTACTTAGTTTATGAGAATACTCGTACATACCTTCCAAAGGAATCCGTTTCTAAGGAAATATAGTTTGCCGTAATTTTTCCGACGTTCAATGTATTACTTCATCATTTGTTATCTATACCATACACATATTATGTAGGTTAGCAATAAACTGTTGAAGTAGAAAGTTGTTGATAAAAATGTTTGTTTTGTTTTTCCAAAATAGTGAAGTTATTTCAATAATATGAATAAACAAGGGAATTTATATTACACCTATGGAAAATTATCATTGTGATGTATTATGATATAGTGAGTTAGTAATAATGACTACTGACGTATGTTGTAATGTTGATGTTAAAGTTGCTAAACTTGGGGAATTCTATTCACAATGGATTTGAAAGAATATTCATTTTTCGTTTTAAATATACAATTTTCTCTTTTTTTGTTTTTTTTTGTATATTTTTATACCCGGTATATAATATATACCAGGTTATATATGGTTTAGTTTCGCTATTGTAACGGTTGGAAATATTGATCGTAAAAAAAGAATGTTGGTATAGGTGTTCATAAAATGACCTAATTAGCCCATTTCCGTAAAGTTGTCCGACTGTCCGTAAACACGAAACGAAAAGAGATAGCCAGCTGAAATTTCGTATATGTGTCCTAGAGTTAAAAATAAGGTCAAGTTCGTCAAATGGCAAATTCGGACCATGTTTGTACAAAAGGGGCAGAACTGCCTATTATTGAAACCGTCAGAGATAGAACAAAAACGTTCCTTTTTTAAAAATAAACAACTTTTTAAAATTGTTTTTTTCCATAAATTCTGTAAATACCGGGTATTGGTGGAATTAACTCGGTTAGTTATTATTTTCACATGTTTGAACGAATTTTATTGGCAGAAAGAATAAGTTTATTCGTTTGGTAAATACTACTGTATGTCTCAGAATAAATATATGGCAACTCTTAAGAACTGTCAAGCTCCGAAATTTCCAAAATAGCATCCACGATTATTTTGGTGGAACAATGTTGTCTATATTCTGAGGGCAAGACAGTCTAAATCGCTCGTTTCTATAGTTGCAGCTCCAGAATGGTCCGGCGTGCTAACAATTTGAGATTTTTTTGATTCAGCATATAGCAAAACAACGAAATATACGTTTCGGACTCTTGGAGAGATAAAGACTTCTCTATGATATGGTGTAACTCCGTAGATCACTTCTGGTCAGGGAAACTAGAAAGATTTGTTATACGTATTTAGACAGATTGTTTGTCCAGTCTGAGATTTTTAAGCATATTTCACCGACTGTTTATCGTCCTATCGGCAATGGGAAATTAATGAGCGGTTTCACTATTTCTTCATAATTTCCTTACTGTCTATAAGATAATACATTAACAACAAACCGCTTTCGGGATCAATTGATAGACTAAAACAACAGGCGTCGATAATCTTTTGCCATTGCGATTCAAAATCAACCAAAATATGCGTTGGTTGATTCAAAATCAACTAACATAATAAAGGCGTTTCGAGTAAGTCTTTTTAATAAGTTTGACTGATAGTCTACTTTAGACGAACAAAAGCATCTGAACTTTCGGTAGTTAAGCTACTCCTGCTTTTACTCAAAATCAAACAACTAGCTAAAAAATTTGTTTCAATAAATCGCCGTTGGAAGGGGGGCGCGTGCCGAATAACATCTATTGTAAGTAACTTAGCGACCGACAATATCGCATACATATATAGGAACTACTGAACTCATTGAATTACTAAATTACTTCACTGGACTCAGCCCAAGTGAGCCGTTTTTTTGTACGGCTCGTTCATCAATTACACAAGCCTAATTTTTAGGCGTTAAAATTTCTGTCAATACAAAATCCCACTTTATTATTTTTGAAAAATGTTTAAAAATTTTATTTTTTTTTTAAATAATAAATTATGCAATTTTACCGGAATTTAATTAAATATTGCATAAAGTATAATTCACAGATTTATAATATGCATACATTACTAGAGCATGCATGCATGTATTCTGCCATATACAGTGTACATCAAAATTGTAATACAAGATATTTGTATTACCACCTGTTACCTATTTACAATTTTATGGTTATCAACTAATTTTTTTATTCAATTGATAAATCATGTACTAATTAGATTAGATTAGATTCGAATTCGGAGTAAGTTTTATAAAGAGCAAATTTAATCTATTCTCCCTCCTTTCTTTCAAAAGTACTCCAGGAGTCTTGTTAAACGTTAGGATATCTCTTGGTGACACTTCATTGATTTCATTTGATTGGAGATCTATTCATCCCTGTGTCTTTTGAGACAGCGGCTTTTGTATTCACAAATAATGTGAATTCCGGTTTCCTCCTCTTCATAACAAGATCTGCTGAGATAGTTTTCTGTAAGATTGATTTTATGCATATGTTGATTGACTTTGCAATGGCCAGTGACCGGAAGGTCAGTCAGTATTCACAATTGAGTTTTATCTGGTTGTAAACGCCCAGAGGTAATTTTCTATAAGAAGCTTTTTATAAGAACCTTGACATGATCCTGGCCATGAGATTTACCCAAGAAAGGTTGGACTCATGTGCCGCAAATTCTTTTATATTATATTATATTGTCCTTTTCGGTACTACAAGAGACGGTTCTGGACCATTTAGTGGAGTATTAGAACTCATTCTGGCTAATTCGTTTCCATTGATTCCTAAATGTCCAAGCGTCCATCCAATTTTCTAACTAATTATGACTAATTTAATCATGATAACGAAATATTCAATCATAATCATAATATAGTCTTTATCATTCAATCGACAGTTTTAACTATAGACCACTTTGGTTGGCCACAAGCCACTATGATAAACGCTCTTATCGATTTACAAGTAATAATTAGTAATAATATAGTAATATTTTTCTTTTATGGATAGCTGCGTATGTAATTAGGCACAAATGAACGATACAATTTAAAAAAAATGGGAGCTACTTAGTACTAGATGTACTATGCAAGACTTGTGTTGGCAGTAATTACTCATTATTTTTCGTGTTGTAGTGGCTCCGAAAATATGTTTAGGGTTGAAATACTTTAAATGTTGAATAATATTTTTATTCATACCGTATAGTGAGTTTTCATTTATTGTAGAGATAAATAGATGAAATATCGTAATATGCCGGTATTATAGTTTTCAACAATAACCAAAGAATATGTGAAAAGGCTGTTTAGTTGTTACTGTACTACTATTACTACTAGATACAAATACTATCCATGTATATATATCTCTCTCTAGTGATGATAATATTTTGATGTATCTACCTAGAAAATATATAGAAAATTATGTAAATGTATTCATTTTCTATAACTACCTATATATTATTATTATTATTATAATTATTATCAACCATCATGATCATATGTTTCAAATTATGCAGAAAATTATTCAGAGATTCATTCCCACATGATCAACCACTAACAACACTAATGCCATCTATATTTACAGTTAGTGAGTTATTAATCTAGATTGTATAATGTTCAAACTTTCAATGTGAACATACATACATACATATACATATACATATATATATATATATATATATATATATATATATATATATATATATATATATATATATATATACTAACAATATTCATCTCCAACAAAAGGACATAATGGTTAGTAAAATTGTATCAATATATAAAAAAAGTTATACAAAAAATAGAACCAATTTCCAGAAAAAAATTAAAATCTAAAAATAAATAATAATAATAATAATAAAACGGAAAAGAAAAGAAGCAAAATCGGATTAAAGATCTTGCTCCTCTCCAAGAACTATGGCAATTTCACCTTGGCAGTATCCGTCCTACTCTAGAGCCTAATATTTCCAACATATTTCCGATTGCAGGTCTTGTCTTCGCCACATTATTACGCCCATGCAGAAGGTTGTCATCATAGACACTCTTTATACATTGAGATCGCATCAGATTGTCTGCAAGTAACTGCCCTTGAAGCTATTTATTTTAAATTATGTTTTGCAGATTCCACATCGGTGTGGTGCTATGACGATGCTCTGTTCGACTTGAAAGACCTTTCGGACATCGCGTTGGCTGACGGAAGTACACGTGAAGATTTATGTTTGTCGAAGAGATGGGTGGCTTCAGAGGATTTCTGGTATATCCTGCAACCACTCTCCCCTTCCAACAGACATAAATATTAGATATTAAATTATAATTAATGACATAAATACGTTAAAATTTTCCATAATAATAATAATGATAATAATAGTAATAATAATAATAATAAAATGGGTTGAATTTTGTTTTCTTATATCAAATCTTAAATCAAAATTTTTTTTCTCACGCGAGTAATAGCCGAATCGTTCCAACAGAACCTCGACCCCCGTTCAAGGGAACGAGAATTACGAAATGTCTAAGAACTACGTAGAACTACGTAGTCCAAGAACTACGCGATAACTACATCCACTCTCCCCCTTCAACTAACATAAATACATTATATTTTAAACAGAATAATAATAATTATTATTTGAGGCTCAATATGACTTTAAATACGTCATACATAAAAGAAAATGAAATGCTTTTAATTTATAAAATTTAAAAAATTATTAATTTTAAATAATTTATAATAATTATAGTTTTATAAATTATTATTTTTATTTAAATTTTTTTATATTATTTCATATTTATATTTTTATGTAGTATCCACGAACGATGTCTTCCGATTCGAGCACCCGATTCCTGGATGAAATTATTCAGCTCCAATCGACTTTTTTATTGGATTGTTTAAGCCACTGCTGGTAGGAACATTATCGAAAGAAATATATAGTTTGAAAAGTTATTAAAATTCAAACAATTTAAACCATTATATATTTTTCCGAACAATGCCCCGGTCGATTCCAAGGCTAAAATCGAATAGAAAACAAACTCAAATCTAGTGACTCAAATGTAAACATATGGTTTTGTGAATTGAACATATGGTTTGAACGTCAAGTCAACTAAAGAATATAAAACAAATAAAATTATAACTTATTTTTAAAAATTGCTAACAACTGATAAAGTGGTGTTTGTTTAAAATTTTTCAGGATTCGGAAAACTCGGGAAAATATTGTTTCGAAATGCATCCATGAGGCTCTCTCACGATGTACTCAACCTGAACAGGATACAACTTCGAACGGTTACGGGATTCATCATCGGACATTATCACTTACACACAATAGGACTACACAATGGATCCCTTCTACACAATGGAAACATCTAACCATATCACTTGTAACTGTGGATGTCTCCATTACAGCAGACACAATATATTCGATTAATTTCACCCCGAATATACGAATCATCAGGAAAATTTAAGCAAGCTCTTGGAAATTGCCAAGATATAGAAGAAGCAAACCTCGCCAGAATTAGTAGAAGGGGAAGCACAATAGCCCATATGATCGGAGTGTAATTATGTGTATACTCCAAGATGCACCTATCTATCTATCTATCAACGCATAATTCATTTTTTTTTCGAAAACATGTCTCGCATAAAATAAACAAAGTGAGTTGGTTTCTTTTATGCTCAATAACTTACTTATTCTTAGGAGATTGATATGCTTTTAAAGTAAAATACCATGTGAAATATGTGGTTTGTATGGAAACAAAGTGGATGTTCAATTCGAACCATGTTGTATACGTTTGTTGATATAGACAGACAATTGTATATACTAAATAAAGGATATTCCATTTTATTTTATAGGCATTAAATATGCATATGTTGAGATTATAGTTGCATATTAATTTATTTTCAAATTATACATATGAGCCATGTGAAAAGAGTTTGTAAAGTAGATACTGTCTAGATATTTAATTATTAGTATACAAACGATCCTAAAACTGTGATTTTATTACTTTTTTAATTAATTCAATCAACAGAATGATTATATACACACACACACACATATATATATATATATATATATATATATATATATATATATATATATATATATATATATTTATTTATTTATTTATTTATATATATATATATATATATATATATATATATGTATATATATATATATATATATATATATATATATATATATATATATATATATATATATATATATATGATAAAACTGAAATCCTACAATTAACCAACCAACTTTAATTGGAACTAATTTAGCTCAACCGACTTGTTTTAAGCCATAGTATATGTGGTAAAGTGTTACTAAGACCTTTTAGGCACCCTCTATTATTCAGCACTCCATGTTAAGTTATTGCAATTTTTTTCGCAATCGTTTGATAGCCCTTTGACGTTATATGATGGCTCATTTTACAAGCTTTTATTTAACTTGCAATGTGTGTATGTATGTTCGGGGTCAAATCTTGCAAGCTGAATTAGACCCACTTCCTCTTATCCTACAGAGTTGAATTTTTACATGTTGGTTCAGTAATAACAATGCATTTTTATGGTAGGCATGACAAAAATCTGAATAAACAATTACATTTCCAACTGTCAAAATTTATAAAAAATTAATTAATTGACATAAATTTCCTATGCTATATTCGATGTATACTTTCTTTGGTAAGAACTGGATTCATTCCATTACGCGTGGGAATAATAATGAAGAATGAAACGATAACACAAAATGAATGAATGCGGTTTTTTGAACTCGACGCGAATTGCTTGAAACCGACGGGAAAAAATCGGAAATTTTCAATTTTTTCATCGCAAACCATCGGAAAATCGGAGAAACACCCCTCAAAATTACATTTTTCAGTTCTATACATGCTAGAAAGATGGGATTTACACCAACAAGATAAAGTCAAATTAACAGAATACTTTGAAAAATTTCATTACCTACATCGCAACCCCCTCCCCCCGAAATTGGGAAAACCCCTAAACCTGCCCTTTTCACTTATATTCATGTTAGAAAGATCGGGTTTTTCCATTCGACGTGGAGCAGGTTCAAAATGAAAGACCTATTTAAAAAAACGTAAATTTTGCTATCGCAACTCTACGCAAATGAGAAAAACATCCCCAAAACTCCCCCATTTCTTCTATTCATGCAAGAAAGATGCGGTTTTTTACATTCAACTAAATAAAATAAATAAATTTTTTTTTACATTCAAATAAATAAAATTTAAGTAGTTAATTCGAAAAACTTAATTTTTGTCATCGCTACCCCAAAAATAGTAATGCCAGACCTATATATTCGCAGCCCCACAAGCCCCCTCCCCTTAACTCATCTCCCCACAAAATACACGCTTAAACCCTCCAATTCCTCCCCCCCTAAAAATTATCCCAAAAATATAACCCCCAAAAACTCCCCCCTCCAAATATTTTTTAACTTTTTTTACAATTGATGTAATGTTATTTTCTGTGACACGGAGCCAAGGGGCCAAGGGAGGACCCTTGCGAGCAGAGCGAGTATTCAAAGAATATAATATAATATATTCATGGCTAGCAATAAAAAACAAAGAGTTTATCATAGAAGTGTTTAAAATTGGTGAGCAAACCTAATTTTTGGAATTATCTTAAGGAATAGATTAAAAAATTATTTTATCCGTATTCGAACCTTTTATTTTTTAGTTCTAAATTAACCGGCAAACGACCAGCAAACAATGACGATTTAAATGAAATGAACAGGTTAAGAAACATTTAGATACAATAACACAACGATAACTAAAATAAATTAATAGTAAAAAAAGAATTTTAAAAACAAGCTTTTATTTAAATGCTCTAATAAGAAGAAAATAAAGTAATGTAAAAAAACATTTTTAAAAACAAGCTTTTATTTTAATGCTCTAAATAGAAGAAAATAAACTTTACATTGAATCAAACCCATTCATTTATTACATTACAAAATTTATATGATGTTAATGCTTGTCGCGAGATTTACTTGTGTATAAAACAAAAACTGGTACATCTACAAAATACATCTACACAAGTAAATCTCGCGACAAGCTTAATATCATATAAATTTTGTAATGTAATTAATTAATGGGTTTGATTCAATTAAAAGTTTATTTTCTTCTTTATGAGCATTTAAATAAAAGCTTCTTTTTATTTAAAAAAATAAAAATGATTAATTAATATGGGTTTTTTTTTTAATAAACGAAGGGCGATCGAACAATAAAAATAGGTCATCATAGGACATACTCAATAGACCATCAAAGGGCTATGAAACGATTGGGAAGAAAATTGCAATAACTTAAAATGGGGTGCTAAATAATAGAGGGTCTTTTAGGGCCAACCTGTATTTTTTACATTTTTATCATTTTTGATTTTTTAAAGGCTTAAACGTTGATTTCTTCTGAAATTTAATAGACAACTCTATTCTTACTTCCTACGTCTAATAGTTTTATTACATCTGGATTATAGGTTAATACTAATTTCTACCTGAATGGTATTTAAGAAAAAACTATGGGTGAATGCAAAAATGTTTATGCATTTATCTCGCATCTCGCATCGTTTGAAAGGATAAATTTTATTGCTACCTGGGCATGAATGTTTGCACCAAATAAATTTTAAATTCTATTAGTTATCTGAAACAATTTTTTAATTGGAAAGTTTATTTCAATTCAATGTCAATATAATACCCAAATAATATTTTGATTTATATTATTTGTTCCGATAATTGTATAATATATTTGAACAATGAAAAACATTTTTTTTTAAATCATGCATATTTTCTATTTGCGAAATATTTATTATTACTGACCTTGAAAATTTATTAACCAGAATATATAAAAACTAATAAAATTATCAAATTTATAAATCTCACACAAACAATGGTGTTAATCATCTTTAAAGTTAACAAAAATTTAATGGGCCCTATCACTGGGAATACAATCAATTTGTAATCTTGAGATATGCATAATTGATTCAAAATAATAATTTTATTGATTTTATTTATAATGATTGCATCCTTTTTATTTCTGATAATATTTCGTAAATCAGTTAAGTTATAAGTATAAAAATTTTTCTTCAACATATCATCATTTCTTGAGACATATTATAAAATAATAAACTGCAAGATTTACGATTTCCCTGCAATTTTTTTTAAAGCTGTATACCAAGAAAGAGTTACGTGATAGAGAAAAACTGACTTAATTTTCACATTTAATATGAAACCATCGAGGTTTTTCAGGGCTGCTAATTAGGAGGATTTTGAAAATTCTTGAAAACTTTTAGAAAATTCAGGATTTTTTATCACTCACCATGTATAATATGAGATTATATCCACTAACGTGGTTACCGATTACGAATTTGAAGTACCAATTACTTAAAAACGTGATCATTGTTCGGGAAACTATGAAATCGACAACAACTCAGGACTATCGTTTCTAACTTCAAAAGTGACACATTTCCCATACAAACTTTGTCCTTTATTTTACCACGTTAGGGAATTGATTTCCAAAAACGGTTATACCTTTAACATAACCCTAAACGACACCAATTTCCATATTTCTGAATTAAAAAATGACGAACTATCATACAAACTTTCATATCCTATTTAACGTGGTTATCTCTTACGGTTTCAAAGATAGGCAATCTTGCCCATTTTGCTGTAACATTATCCGATTTTGTCCATTCAGAAATTTTACCTGACTATTATGCTATAGAACACACATGCAAAATTTCAGCTCGTTATCTATTATCGTGTTCACAGACAGGCATATAGACAGACGGATATGCAGAAGTGGTTAAATTAGGCCATTTGATGAACCCCTATGCCAAACATTTATAACTATGATCAATATTTTCAAGTGTTACAGAGTCGGGTTTGAACTAATATACCCTGGTATATTTACATATACCGGGTATAAAAATTGATATACCGATTTATATACATTTAATTATTATACACATTTAAAAATTAATTATCTATACTAATATAATAAACCTGAAAAGTTTTTTTGTTTGTTTGTTTGAATGCACTAAGCTCTGGAACTGCCAGTTCAGTTTGAAAAATTATATTTCTTAGCCTTAAATATTGATATTTGTAAGTCGGAAGAAAAATATATTCAATAGATATAGATATCCATAGGTCGCTGGTTCAAATCCGGGTAGAAGGAGACTTTTTTTTAAAATTATTTATTCTATTTTTTTTATATTTAATTTAATATATGTTAATAAGACTAGCTGTTATTAGAAGAATAAGCGTCATTATTATTATTATTTTCAATACATATATATTGAGCTTTCATATAAATGCAGACGAAGTCGCGGAGGATACCTAGTATTTTAATAATCCAGGAACTCAAATACAACCATTATTGTGCTGATAAAAATGCCATTTTTAGTACTTCTGGTATACATTATTTAAATTTAAAAAAAAAATTATTTATTTAAATTCAATAAAAATTATGAAATAAAATTAAATTAAATTGAAACACGAACATTATAAATAATTTAAGATCAACATGAACAAATTATTTTAGTTTTAGATTTTTAAATCACATTCGCTTGATTGCTTGTAAATAGAATCTATAAATATTTTTATTGCTATGAGTAGTTTTTTATTAAAATTTTTTATACTTTATTTTTGTCCGATTCAAATATGTTTTGGAGAAAATGAAAATGGTATTACATTTGCTGGTAACTAACTTATTTTTTTTTTTTACTTTTATATATTCACTTAAAATAATTGATACAGCATTTTCTTACTCAGACAAATTAAAACAGTTTATAATTTGAGAAAATAACATGTAAATTTTTTTATCAATGCAAAAATCGTAAAAAGTAGGATGATTTCTTATTTGTTCCCATTTTTTTCAACAAATCATCTAATAAACAAAATCATTTACAAAAAATTGTTTTCCAGAGTAAACGATTTTCAGAAAAAATTTGCTACTGCAATTGATAAATGACTTCAATAATCATAGTTGTTTTTACGAGCTATGGATTTTATCGAACGCAACTTTGACGAACTTTACTAAGCAAATTAACGAACGAAGCTTTGACCTATCGAAAAGTGTTGTACAAGTTTCTTGTTAGAAAATAATTTTATGGTCGACAATTTTTTTTTTTTTTAAGTTTTAAAGCTTTCGAGTTAATTATGAAAAATCCAAATACTTTTCAATTTTGGTGTGTTTGTTTTTAGAGGTCTCTTTAAAAAGCAACCCTTTATATTTGATTAAAAATTTCTAAAAATACCCGTTCCCATTTGTTTCGCCATTCCTAGCTTGGAGTCTAATTATAAATTCTTATTTTCATATTGATTTTAGTGGCTACACGATTTTTGCATATTTCCAGAGGAATCTCCAAATTCTATTACTTGTAATTATATAATTCTAGAAATGTATTCAAAATTGAAATATCTCGGAAACCCGTTGATATATCGAGAGAAAAATCGCAAATATTATCGTTATAAGTCAAATTAGACTATAGAACCTATGTACCACTTCTCATGAACATTGGGGAGACCTTGTGAACTTTATGACTTTGGTAAAACGGTATCACACTGGGCTGGAAATCCAGTGATCCAGGGTTCGATACCTGTGTTTTTCTATATAGTATACGCTAGTTCCTGCATACTATGTCTTCGTAACCTTAATGGAAATTGACAATAGTATAATATTTTGACGCTTAAAGTATACACAAATAATAATATGTGTAATAATAATAATGTGTGTAATAATATGTGTAACACAAATATTATATCGTTCATGTACACCATCTGTGGCATAACGATCGCAAACTGGGCAAGAACATAATTTCATATCATATGAATTATAATTATAAAAAAAAACTTTGTAAGGTAAAATATTAAATACATACTAAATGTATATTCATTTTCTTAAAATTCAAATAACTTGACCCATTTTACCACAACACTACTTTTTAAGCAGAAAATATTATTTTAAGGGCTACCCCAAAAACTTGTCCGTTCCTCTTTTAAATTCATGTTTTTGATCAGATATTTGTGATTGCGTTTTCGATTAATTATTGCAGTTTTAATAGGTGGAAAGAAAAAGAAATTTTTATAAATCAATTTTATATTAATTTTGAGCAATAATGCAAGAGCTAATTTAAAGTTATGTTTAATAAAGATCCCTTTGTCTCATTTATCCTACCAGCCAAGTAGCCGCACTTGTAAAAACTTTGTGTGTACTTAGAACTATGAGGTTATGGGTTCGAATCCCGACATCGGCAGTTTTTTATTAAAAAAAAGGGTGGTTAATTGACTAAACTGTCGGCGTATGAACAAGAACGAAGTAACCGGCTATGCTTGTGAAGGTTTTCTGCAGTTTCCTTCACGAACTCCAGATGAGTATCGGCATAGTTCCTATCAAAGTCGACAGCAGCCGCATATCCTACCAATTCCTAGTCTACACACAAAAAATTCCTTGTCCTCCACTCACATACTCAAATCCTTAGGCATCACAATAGACCTCATGGTCAAAGTGTATCCCGTCCAAGACAGCCTCTACAATTTATCTATCTATTTCATTTATCCTTAAACCTTAATTTTCAATTACAGATATTCCTCCGGAGACGACACCTCAAGTACCATGGTATAATCCATACAAATGTGCATGCTATCCAGTAGCATATTGTGGTCGACTTGCGGGACAGTATGATCCACGAGTTGTGACACCGGTGTGAAATTTATATTTAAAATAAATAATCGTATTTAATACTTAAACCAAATATAGAAATTTTTATTTTTTCAGTTTAATTGTTTTCCTGGATACGTGTTATGTTGTCCATTTTACCCAACTGAAACTACGACAGCGCCAGAAATTTGTGGGAATCGTAGTAGCATTCAACCACGAGCAAATAAAAATATAGCACGTGCAGTTTATGGGGAATATCCATGGACTGGTGCTATATTAGATACAGATAATTCATATTTAGGAGGCTGTGTATTAATAAACAGGCGTACTGTTTTGACGGCAGCTCATAAGATCGCGTAGGTGCAATTTTTTTCCTTACGTTTCACATGATCGAAAAATCAATGAACGTCTGATAAAACCGTAACAATTGTAGTTATCAACAAGTGAAAATAGGCACTAACTTAGTAAAATGCTTAAATAGCCGGTATATACTGCGTTTATGGAAAAAAGTTTCAAGCAAAAGTTTTTTATTTTAAAAAAAGGAAACAAAGATATTATATTATCATATTTTATCCACACGGGGTGAAGTACTGTCCGATTTTGCCCATTTACGAACATGAAGGTACTTTTAGCTCTAGAACGAACACATTTCAGGTCGTTATCTCGTTTCGTTTTTTAGATATCGTGTCCACGTACGGACGGTCGAGCATGCGGCAATAGACTAATTAGGTCATTTTATGAACATCTTTACCAAAACATCTCTGTAGCGTCAATTTTTCGTCTTTGGTGAAGTTTTCTGTTCGTCGGCTTTACAATTCATTTCCAGGTAATCGAAAGGAGATAATTTTGCCAAAACTGACAAAGAATGAATTTTAAACCCATTATTAAATATATCAGCTAATAACACGAATAAATATAACGGATAGGTTTACAGGGATCAGACTTACCCCCTTAGCTTACGTAAAAACGCTAGTATTCGCCAAATATCCATCTATGGTATCCTTGCTACAAATTAGTACCCGGTGAAAAATTTTCATTACAAATTGATTTTTTTTATTGACGTTTAGGGCTCCGTTTTTTTGTCGTGAAGTCACGGGCAAGAACAAGTTTACCTTTGTGTATTGTTGGACCCTTCCTCTGTGAAAACTATAGCTACGACCGTGGCTACTAAGTACAATCAAAATTGACAGCTATTTTTCGATTATGGCACAAGAAAAAGTGTAGTCACAATTAGTATCACCGTGAAAAAACAAAAGTTTCAAGATGTCCCATACTTACAAGTACATATTATTGTTGCAAATATCGGTGCAAGAGATGTGGAGTTTTAGTGTTACTTATATCTAAGTTTTACTTAGTGAAATATAACGTTTAAGAGACACCGACGAAACCCTTAACCTATAGAGCATCTCGAACATTTTTGATATTGTTGTGTTGAAAATTATTTAGAATAATTTTTGGACCTAACACATTCTTCTACGTTAAGGTTCCAAATATATTTTTTTTAAATATTTTAGAAAAAATATTTTTCTTCTTGAAGAAAGGAGTTTTTTTATTGCAAAAAGAATAAGATCGAGTTTTCATTTTTTTTTTTATCTTTAATAGTTTTTTTGTTTTAAATCAAATATTTTAAAATAAAAAAAAATCAAATACAATTTACAAGTATGATTTTGTTTCCAAACATGTTTTGAAAGTACGAATTAATTTTGTAAATAAGTATTTTTGTAAACGGACATCGGTAAATATTTAATGTATATTACACACAGCCGGTGGGTCAGTGAAGTAGAGCATCAGAAAAGCGGGGTATTGTATTGTATTTAATACATTTTATCAATTGCTGACCCCTTTAAATACGACCGTGGCTGAAACGTAACTGAAAATTCTAGAAAAATCTATAAAAAAATATGTTTAAAAAAACCATATTTTCTATTTGGTACAAACAAGCACTGTTCTAGAATAGCCCAGGACTATATAAAAACGGAGAAATTTACCAATTTCAAGTCTGTTTAAAAATAATTATTGTTTGATTTGATATTTAGTAAACTTTTACTAATATTTTTTTTTTTTTTTTGTGCCGAGTATCGGAACCTTTTGTAGGTTCGACAGCGCTCCTTTTAAGGCTAAAGAGAGCCAAGATACCGCGACAATATATTATCGGATTTTTGTTGATATTTCGACTATGTAAATCGGTTTGTAATAACTTAAACTTATATAAATAATTATAAATTGTTAATCTTTTTTAGTGATTATGTTGATAAGGATATTAAAGTAAGATTTGGTTTTGTAAATGGTAAAATTATTGATGACAATACAAAAGAATATAATGTAATAACTAAAATAGTTCATCCGGATTTTGATCGCATCAGTTTTAAAAGTGATATAGCAATTTTACAATTTGGTGAAGATGTTGCGTATAGTCCTGTTATTGGTCCTGCTTGTTTACCCTATGATGAAAATTTGATAGTAGATCCTTGGAAATTGTACGTTAATTTATCTAAAATGTCTATCTATATGCCCATAATATTTTTTTATCCGTTTATATTATTGTTCCAGTTGTTGGGTGTCTGGTTGGGGAAAAGATTCTTTTGTCAATGGAATGTATCAAAGTGTACAAAAAACTGTACAAGTTCCAATAGTTGAAACAAATTTATGTGAAACACAATTACAAAGCACTCGACTTGGTCCTGGTTTTACATTGGATAGAGACACTTTTATGTGTGCTGGTGGATTTATTAATCAAGATGCTTGTACTGTACGTAGCTTGGTAATTTGATTAATGTTGATTAGTTGATAAGTTGTTATCATTCTCATAAGCAAAACTCGTTAAATAAATTATATAAAGATAAAAATTCCAAACCAATATATTTGAGTGGTTGGGACACCCTACCTACATAAGCTTGTAACAGAATAGCGTTGTGCAGTTAAACCTGAACTACAATAAGCTTTTAGGTATTTTTTTAAAATAAAGCGCTATTTAGAACTAACCTGAGGGCAGGCCTTAAAAATATTGCTGACTTTTGCGTGCAACGAAAGAATAATCTATTTTTTTTTTAGTCAAACTATAATTTTGTTCTAAATTTTGACAGTTTGAAATGTCAATTTTTTTTTTATTTTAAATTTATTGACAAATAATTTATTTCCAAAATTTCGTTAATGCAGGCATTTCTATAGAAACTATAAACTATATTCTGCACACTCAAACTGGTCAGTTATCAATACTGAAGAGTAGAATGAAGTTACCGACAGTAGCACTATCCACTTCCGTTACCGCGGCGAACGAAGTTAGGCAACCTGAAGGCAACTTATAGGTAACCTATTAGGCAACCCATATATATATATATATATATATATATATATATATATATATATATATATATATATATATATATATATATAGGGGACAATGGATTATTAGTTGAAATACTCTTTAGGTTTCGTGGGCTGCAAAGAAAGTGGATAGGAAATTTACGTCAAATAATTTTTATTTTGACAATTAGAAACGTCAATTTTTTTAAATTTTCAATTTATTGACAAATACTTCATTTTCGATATTTTGTTAATGCAGGTATTTCTATAGAAACTATAAACTATATTAAAGATCTAGGCCTTCAAAAAAAAGCAATAACTATAGAACGGTTTGGAATTTGGACCCTTTGATAGTTTTTCTGGAGTCATAAGGAAAATTTACATAGATTCTATTCTAGTGATTATTTCGCTATCTCCTACAAATTTCCTCCAAACAATTTGGACAAACACACATACATACACACACAACATATTTCTCTTTTAAATATAAAGATATAAGATATATGTATCGGGTATAAAACTTATTAAACTGTAGTTATCTTGAAAGATACATTATAAAAAATAATTGGCACTTAAGTTGGAACTAATAATATGCCACTCAAAATTGTTTATTTGATGTTGATTTAAATATATAGGAGGAAAAAACCAATTTCAAACAATAAACCACAGCAATAAATGTTTATTTCTTTTGTTTATTTATGTGTCTTTAGGGTGATGGTGGTTCACCTTTAGTTTGTGAATTGACAAATGGACAATGGACTGTTGTTGGTTTAGTTAGTTGGGGTATTGGTTGTGGTGAACCAAAAATCCCTGGTGTATATGTGAATGTTGCACATTTTCTACCATGGATACAATCACAAAATATTTGATAAATAAAATTTTGTATTTTTTTTTTTGTGTAACTAAATTTAATTTTTTATATCGAATAAAATAAATTTATTATTTTTATAACCTTGGTAAGAATATTTAAAATAAAGTATGGATATTAAAAAAGTAATAATTGTATATATTTTTAATACTGTTTTATATAATTAGTTGTATTTAAGAAAATCACGTGTTTAATTAATTTACTGTTCATAATAAATATGACAGGTTATTGAATTTTAAGAAATGATAAATATCCTAATCTCAACACCCAAATGAATTTTCTTGTTAATTATTGTGTTTTTTTTTTGTAAGCATGCTCTGGTAGCTACGGGGCAGAACGTTTGTCTAGAATGCCAGAGGTCGTAGGTTCGATTCCCATCCTAGATGTGTATGATTTTTCATAACAAGTATTAGACCTTGTATTTTTCATACAAGGTCTAAGATCCGGCATTAGAAAAATCTTCCCTCATCTGTTAATTGAATGAAATAATGTTATACCTATATTATAAATGTATGAGTGCAATGTCTTCCACCGTAGTCCTGCTGGCTATTAAGAATAATTAATTAATTAAATAATATTATATAGTGTCTTTGTTTGTTGCTCGAACAAATATAATTGCCTCTCTCTCTGCGTAGAACACATTTTTTGAAAATTTTATTACTTAAAAATTTTCTTATATAGGCTGCAAATAATTTAATTATATATTTATACTTACATATAACTTAATTTTCAAATTAAGTAAAAGCTAGTCAGTTCCGTTGGTTTAATATAACCGAAAGGCAACCATACTAACAATGGTCAAATAGACGCTATGTGACATAAAAACCATTAAAAATATGTAAATAGTTAATTAAACAAATTAATAATATATTGGCATCAAGATAGTGAGAAATTACATGCATTCCATTGCCATAACATCTGGTAGCTCACAGACAGAACGGTGATCTAGAATGTCAGAGGTCGTGGAATAGATTCCTATCCTTGTTTCTTTCAGAACGAAACAGCGTAACTTAATTATCTAGAGCACTATTAATTATTATCTGAATTATCTGTGCACTATACTATGTTCATGAGCTGCACACGTAATGAATATCTGATTTAGCTGGGATTTACCAAACACAAGTAGATATATTAATGAACATTTGGACGTTGATTAAATTTTCTCAAATACTAGGTTTTTATATAGTTTTATTTCATTTTGTTTTCGTTTATCCCAAAATATTTTGGAAGTATAATCATAAAACCTAGCAAAGTTATAATATAGATAAACAAAATTATTTACATAAAACAATATCACGACAGCTGGTTACATTGCTGGTGGCATTGGCAATAAACAGCTAGATATATTTGTATTATTTAAAAGAAATGAGAAACTTTCGAAATCAGAAGTCTACTGACCTGTATGTATGAACTATAGGTTCACCTCTTTTGTGACCCATTGCAACGTAAAATTACAATAAATGATGTTTATACATGCAATTACAGTCTCACATTATTTTTGTTAAACATAGCAGTGAGTTAGAGCAGATTTTGTACTTTTACTACATTAATGTACTACGGGCCACAAAAGTAGCGTTATTTAAAAAAAAAAATTAATAGCGCCTTAGTGATTCGTGCTTTATTTATTTTGTTATTGGGAAAATGTTTTCAATAAAAGTTGTTAGTCTGTTTAAATCGAACAACTTTTATCCATAGCAATTTTTTCGAAAACGGAAAGAATAAAGCACAAAAAAATTTATATAATTTTGAAAAAAGAACGCTACTTTTGAGGCTATGCAATATTCTATTTTTTATTTAATTTTAACTTGTGACTTTGTTAAGTTAACTTGCGACGAATCCATTCGGTTTTAGAAATAATCTATGGAATAAATGTTTTTATTATTATTATTATAATAAACAATTTTTCGAATAAAAATTTTTCTCATTAACCTAATGAGTTCGTAAATATTATTAATCAAAGATAACTAACTCTAGGATTTTTGAAATTACATTTCAATGTAGTCAAAATCAGTATGAATTAGCTAATCGTAACTATCTCTGAGATATGGATTCAGAGATATGTTGCTTGTTGCTAATTTGGTGCGTGCCTGACAATGACATTGAAAAAGTTTTGTCTTATGTATGATTTGACGGAGAGTATGATCTGACCTGAGGACTATTTGAGTTGACTGACTAACGGATTAGGTGTGTGAAGAGCTCCACCTATTTATTGACGGTATTCCTTTGTGACCATGTGGCGTTGTTTTTGTCACTGCAGTGAGGGTATCGAAGCTGTCCTTGATATTCAGGTATTCGAGTTTTTTGAAAATGGTTTAATTTTATTAAATCAGAATTTGAAATTGGTCCATTGTCTAAATTCATTTTTCATTTAAATTTGGCTGCGTCTAGCATGCAAAGATTTGATTTTTTTATTTTAGAAGCTAATATTGATTTAGTTGCCACTTTACTCAGGGTGTTTGTGTTGATGTGTATAAATTTCGGAAATAATTCGTGTGATTTACACTTTGTTCAAAAATGTATATCTACTGATAGTAGGCATAATTTTTCCGCTAATTTGCGGAATTTGTTGTTCTCACATGACCGGGAAGCCCCATATTAATAAAGATTATTAAAATAATCAAAGAGAACTCTAGGTTTTTTGAAATTACATTTCAAATTTTGCCCCTATTCCTAGAACAATTTTTTGTATTTTATAAATACGTATTTCGACTACAATGTAGTCATCATCAGTATGAATTCGCTGATCGTAACTATCTCTGGGATATGGATTCAGAGATATTTTGCTTGTTACTAATTTGTTGCGTGTCTCACAATGATATTGAAAAAGTTCTGTCTTTTATACGATTTGACGGAAGGTATGATCTGACCTGAGGATTATTTTAGTTTACTGACTAATGGATTAGGTGTGTGAAGAGCCCCACCTATTTAGTGACGGTATTCCTTTGTGACCAAGCGGCGTTGTTTTTGTCACTACAATTTTTCGAATAAAAATGTTTCTCATATACCTAATGAATTCGCCTCAAATCAATTGTAACATTTTGAAAACCTCACTAAGGCTGTTAATAGTACACTATGTTTATATCCAAGATACAAGACCTGCAATGGCCTGAGCAAAAATAGACTGCGGTTTCTGGCATGGATTCTTACGGGATATTGTAGACTCAGGGGACACCTTAGGAAGCTAGGCTTGGGAAATGAGAGCAAATGCAAGTTTTGTGGAGAAATCGATAAAAGTCCAGAACACCTCCTAAAAGACTGTGATGCCCTCATACACAAAATAATACAACGTCTGGGAGTCGTGAACAGATACGTATAGAGGAGTTACAATCCTTAGACCCAATCCAGATCCTGCACTTCCTGAAGGAAACAGGGCTGGGCGAAGGAAACAGGACTGGACGAGGTGCTTTAAGTAGAGACCACTCCTCATTAGGCACCAGATGGGAGAGCAAAATTAGTCTTATAGGTCACAGTGCACCAAATTCCCCCATTATCATTCATTCATGTTTATCCACGCACCGTAACTTTTTAGGTTACTTATTACATCAATGGTCAATGGTCCATAGACCTTGCACACTCTCAAATGAATAAACATTCTATTAAAAACAAAAGGTGGCAATAATTGCATGTCTCTTTATGTTCATGAAATGTGTGATTTTCAATTTGCAATTATTGCAATCGAACATTATGTTCTAGTCACGTAAATAAAAGATATTTAAAAAAAAAAAATTAACATTAAAAATGTGTAAAAATTAATGTAAATATTAAATATAATGAAATTAATTGTTAAAATCCATGAATCATTAAAATATGATATTAAATATTTATAAAAAAAAAAATTCTACTACATCCTGTGCTAAGAGAGTTTTTTTTTAAACAAATAATAAATATAATAAAAGTAGTTAGTACGATTATTATTTATAAAATTTACAGTAAAAATAGTACACATGTGTTTAATTAAAAATTATTAAATTATATATCGAAAAAATTTGTTCCATATAATTTTCTTTTTTATTCTCTTATTATTAATTTGAATAGAATAAGTTTTACGTATCATATATTGACAATATATTAAGGTTGTTCCAGCAATGTCTTATATAATCCGGACAAAAAACCGGTTTGATTTTATTATAGAACAAATACATATACACACATACACAACATAAAGATATATTCACTATTCATATATACAAATTAATGTAATTTTGCAATAATTTTAAACTTTTATATTTCGATTTAACAATACGGTAAAATGTAATTATTAAAAAAAAATTTATTTAATAAATATCTATCTTTATTATTCTAGTTTTTTTTTAAATTCTGTCGAGTATTTTTTTTAATACAACAGATAATAGTTGGGCGGGCATGAAGTTTTACATGCTTCTAATGAGAAAGAGTGAGAGAGAATGATTGCTTTGCTAACTAATTAAACTTGGGGATCTATTAGAAAATGTTATTTTTAGCCTGTGAAAAAAAAAGAGCAAAATATATCGAAAAGTGGTTTTATGCAGGAAAAATCAAACTAAGAGTATAATGACTTCAAAATCTAAGAGTACAATTTATTACATAAATATGGAGTGAGTCTTGAACACTGTTATTTTCGTAACAAAATTCGTTACGAAAGGAATCATAATGGCTATCTAATTAAGTCGCCATGGCGTAATAGTTGTAATATTCATTATTATAGGTATAACATTAAAATTGCAAATATTTTTGTAAATATTACAAAAAATAATTGAGGTAATGTATGTAATATTTATTTACTACATCTTTACTGATCCATTTTTCATTTTACTAATAATATGATAAATGTAGAAGATTTTATGTTTCCCCCTCTCCTTTAAGTCCCTGTTTCGAAGCGTATCAAATACAGATAGAACGTCAAGACATACATCTGTACACATATTGGGAAAAACCAATAGCTGAATTTTCTAGTGAAAATTCGCTAAAAAGAACATATTTTAATACTGATTCGTCTAACTCTAAAGTAATACGAATGACCAATTCAGAATTCTATCAGATCAAAAACCTCCGCAGCCGGCTATGCTTGAGAAGGTTTTCTGCAGTTTCCTTCACGAACTCCAGATGAATATCGGCATAGTTCCTATCATAGCCGGTCTAATGAATGTTCACCAAGTTATTTAGGTAAAAAACTAAATTCCTTATCACCAGTCCACGTGGCCGAGCGGTCTAAGGCGTTATGCCTGCGTAGTATGTCTACTTGAAAACAGAGGGGTTATGGGTTCGAATCCCGACATCGGCAGTTTGTCAATTATTAAGAAAAAAAAAGGGGGCAGATAATTGACTAAACTGTCGGCTAATAGACAAGAACGGAGTAACCGGCTATGGCTTGAGAAGGTTTTCTGCAGTTTCCTTCACGAACTCCAGATGAATATCGGCATAGTTCCTATCATAGCCGGCTGCAGCCGCATATCCTACCAATTCCTAGTCTATACGCAAAAATTCCTTCCACTCCACTCACATCCTCAAGCATCACAATGAACCTTATGGTCGAAATGTAGCCCGTCCAAGGCAGCCTCTACAATCTATCTATCTAAATTCCTTATTAGTGAGATTGTGCAACGTCCTTTTGTAGTAGTAATCTTCAAACGTCTCCTAGCTTGAAGTAGTGTTAATGATTGCCTCAAACCGAGGTTACTGATTCTAACTAAACCAAACAACCGAGCATGTGGAAGATTAAACGTTCGCTTCCATGTTTTCAACATTGTTCTGGTCGTTTTTAAACATTCAGCATAATTCTAATTGTTTCGTACTATAATTGAAGTCTATAACTTCTAATTTCAATTTTCATGGAGAGTTGTATCTACAATTTATTCTATTCTATAATATAATAAGCCATTTTTTTCACAAAGTTTTATTGTCCATTGATATAATATATTATACCTACGTACCTATTCAATTTATAATTATTATATAAGAAGCTTAAAAGCGATAATTTGAATGAACAATAAAATAAAGTTTTAAAATAGATTATAAAAACTATTGTTATTGTAATTGTTGCAAAGTAATTTTTAGTTTTTAACTGACTTTTAATTATTTTATGGCGATAGGGTCACAAAACTGCGATGTACACTTGGTCACAAAAGCTGCTGTCATTCTTTTAAATTTAATAGTTGATTCGTTTTTTGAAAAAAATTTCAAATAAAAGTTGCTACTATATTTCTGATGAACAAGTTTTATCCAAATAATTTTTTCAAAAATCAAATCAATTAGGCAGAAATCAATTATAGAATTTATAAAATGACTTACGTGTATAATTCAAGTAAACGTGTAAAATTCATGTTAAACGGGCAGGTTGTCGATTGATTTTTTTAATTTTGTGGTGTTTATTATATTGGTTTCCTATACCTAACGAGTTGGAGAACGGTTGCGCTTACAATATACTAGGCCCTTTGAAGCACGCCTGGATAGACGCTAAGTTCTTGCAAGGTAGAATTGTTTGATCGTCGCCAAGCATTTGACACACATCTCAAATGCGTCGTTGATTCGCCTTTCAGCTTCCTTTAGAGTTCATGTTTCAAAAGCGTATAAGAATTTTGAAAATATCAGTGACTAATTTAGGGACATTTTTGTAGTCTTAAATATTTTAATTCCACTACATAAGTTAGTGAGTTGTGTTAAACCAGAACTTATGTATTCTCTCGAACAGTCAGGCTGCTTTAAAAGCCTTGTCTGGAACTGAGGTCACCATAGGGGTAGTCAAGGATTGTCTGGAGGAACTGCTGGAGCTGGCAAAACGGATCAATGTTACATTGATCTGGGTGCCGGGACACAGTTGTTTCGAAGGAAACGAAAAACTGATACCTTAGCAAAGGAGGGAGTCGGAATGCCCTTCATAGGCCCAGAGCCTATTTTATGAATTCCAAGGACTGCATGTAAACAGGTGATCAGTGAGTGGATAAATGCGAAACACCGTGATCACTGGGAAAATGTACCGCAGCAAAAGCTCGGGGAAATAATGCTTTGGAATGCAACCAAGAGGCTATCTCTCGCTACACTGAACCCGAACAGGTTGCAACTGCAGAAGGTTACCGGATTCATTACCGGGCATTATTCCCTGAAACATCTACACACAATGGACTCCATAACGGGTCCATTGTGTGCAGATTGTGTGGCGAGGAGGAAGAAACAGGCCACATTCTCTTTGACTGTGAACCTGTGGGTTGTAGCAGATACAAGATATTCGGTGCATCTCACCCCGAATATATGAACCTTCAGTAAGACCTGATAAGCTCCTGGCCATTGCCAAAATATATCTATCTATCTACCTATCTAGTAGGTTGTGTCATGCCTGAGCGAACTACGTGGCCGAAAAATCTCACCATCATAGCCACCGTATTAGAGCACCAAGGTTGATATAACTGTTGACTAATTGGCATTTACACATACGTTCGAAATCCGGGTGGTCGATGTCTCGGTCTACAACAATTTTTGTTTTTTGGTAGTTAATGTTGTGAGGCCTTGGACGATCAATTTTTCCATATTATCGTTTTGATGGACGTGGCCAAAATATTTCAAAATACGGGAGAGAAGCACACTGGATAGTCGCTGGTTAATGCCAAGCTCTTGAAAGATAGAATTGTTTGTGCGTCGATAAGCATTTGTTTCCATACTCCCATCTCAAATGCGTCGATACGTCGCCTTTCAGCTTCCTTTAGAACCCAGGTATCAGATGCGTATAAGAATATTGAAAATATCAAATAGGGACTAGGGACATTTTTGTAGTCTTAGATATGTTATTTCCACTCCGAGCTAGTTGGATACGCCATCACAGCTACTGTTTCAGAGCACCAAGGTAGATATAACTTAGCATGTACCCATACGTACGACATCCGGGTGAAACACAATTTTTGTTTTTTTGTACTTAATGTTCAAATGATAAGCCTCACTACCGTGCATTAACTTGTAAAAAAGGGTCAGAGGTGCTGCCTGCAAGTACCAAGAGTTCAAAGAGAGTTGTAACATCCGCAAATCTAAAATTGGTTAAGTTTCTTCCACCAATCGAAAATTCCCGTTGCAAGTCTTAAAGAATTTCACGCATAACGTATTCTGAATAAATGTTGAACACTAAGGAGGATAATGCACATCCCTGACGGATCTCTTTTTGCATGGGACGTTCATCTGACAACGTAATTGCAACGTTTATTTTTGACATATGTCACCTGATTCTGAATACAGTTAATCATATTCTATTTTTACTATGACAAAAACTGTCTAAACCACTATCAAATACCTTGAAAATAATACATTGTTCTTACAAACCCATTTTTAGACAAAAATGTTTTCTAATAATAATTACGGTTTATATTTTGTTATTTAATATTTACCTGAAGACAATGGAATATTAAAATAACGAAATATAAACTAAAATTTTGTAAACATCTTCGTGAATTCGTGAACAGTAATGCATATTTATAATAACAATTTGTTGTGATATATTCAAAGTATTTGATTACTTTCACATGTTTGATTGTTTATATAAACTTAAGTCTATCATTTATTGTTAGTACGGTTACCTTTCGGTTACCTTATACTAACAGAGCTGGCCAGCGTTTATTTAGTTTAACATTTAAGTAAATTGTTTGAATATTAGTAACATATTTTTTTGATATCAATGTTTTGATATGCAAATCAAACACATCTTGGCTGGAAACAATCGAACTATGACGTATTTGATCTCAAAATAATGTTATCTGATTGTTGTTTCGAAAGTTTTTTCAATAGTAAAAATATAATATGAATAAAACTATTACGAATTAAGGATGTACGAGCACTAGATATAATCTCGTGTTAATCCATTTATAAAATTCTTCAAAATCTTATATAGTACATTCAAGAAGTCAACATGAAAATAAAGTTTATTATTTTTTGTGGTCAATTAAAATTTAATTTAGGCCCGTCATACCGGGCCTAAAAAAAAGATATTTAAGAAAAAAACCTGAGATTTCGGGTAATTAAGCTTCCGCCGGCAGAAATAAAATTCACCCGAAATCTCAGTTTTTTCTACAATATCTTTTGTTTTAGGCCCATCATCCCGGAATTTTATTGGTTTTTTTTATACATTTTATTTTATTCCAAGATAAAATTATCAAAATATGTCGACGCTCACGGATTCTCCATAAGAGAAATTAATTCAAGACCCCCACAACCACCCCTCTAAAACTTTTATAATTGATTTATATGCACTTCAACTACATGTACAAAAAAACCAACCCTTAATCTTTTTGTAGCGCCATTGCTCGTACATCCTTAAGTAACATATGTAAATAATTAAATATATAATAATTTAATGTATTGTCTCATAGATGTCTGAAAAAATTTGAACAACATCAACGAAATGTTGCAGAATTGAATAAAATTCAACAAAAAAATAATTTTCAGTTTTTTTTCCTATTTTTCAGGAAAGTTAGAAAATAAAAACGAATGTGTTTTTCTTATTCAGTGGATGTTATAGCACAGTTTCACTGTAATACAGATAAATTTAGTGCAATACTATACCTACAAAACTACTGCAAATAAGGTTAAATATTATTTCATAGGTGTACGATTATCTAATTATGTAATAACGAGTGTATTGTATGTAAACAAATCAGTGTATTAAAAAATGTTTTAATAAATAATGATAACAAAATTGATAATAGAAACTCCTGCATGAGATGAGCAAAACATACTATTGATAGTATACCTACATCAAGAAATAAGGATATAACAATAGCATTTAGCAATTCTGAAATCTAGTAGAAATGACTGCTTTTTGGAAGGCTTACAGTTCGCGAAACAAAATTTTTAAGATCATATTTCATACGACTATTTTTTCATATTTTGATGTATACTATTGATTTATTAAAACGGTAGTAGACGTTTATTCTATTGAGGAAAAAAATGATACCATGTTTTACGCCAACTGATACCGTCCAAGTAGACGAGCGTTCAAAGGCATATGTCTGAGGCGTTATGTCTACTTGGAGCTGGGAGGTTAAGGGTTCGAATCCCGACATTGGCAGTTTATCAATTATTAAGAAAAAAAGAGAAAATGGGCGGTTAATTGACAAAACTGTCGGCGTATGGACAAGAACGAAGTAACCGGCTATGCTTGTGAAGGTTTTTTGCAGTTTCCTTCACGAAATCCAGATGAATATCGGCATAGTTCTTATCAGAGTCGGCTGCAGTCGCTCATTCTGCCAATTTCTAGTTTACACACACAAATTCCTTCCACTCCACTCACATCCTCACATCCTTAGGCATCACAATGAACCTTATGGTCGAAGTGTTGCCCGTCCAGGGCAGCCGCTATAATCTATCTATCTCTCTACGCAAACTTATAATTCAGCAATTACCGGGTGTATGGGCTCTGGAGACCACCATTTTGTGTTGCATGTTTTGAATTTAGGTATCTGATGTGCTTTTGATCTTGGAAGGACAAGTTCGTTAATGAGTCGAATCGATCAAGAAGAAAGAACGGAGCGCTACGTGGGAGGGGCAAGGAATAATTTAGATGTTCACTCATAATATTAGAAAAAAAATTAACTATAATTACTTTTTATAATAATAATCATAAATTTTTTCATCGAAAGAAAATGATCAAATTTTTTTTAATTTACTGTTTTCATTCGAGGAGTCATACAAATTTAGAGTCTAAGCAACTTATATTCCGTGTTTTAAAGACATTTATTTTTAACCATAAGTTTTCTTAACAATATTATGTGCATTCATGCAAAATAAGTCCAAGTTAGTAAAAATTTTACTTCAAGCGAGGCAAGGGTGATAGTTTACCCAACTGAGGCGAGGCTAGTCAACATTCTACCTCGTCCGAGGCCGAAGCGAGGCGAGGGTGTTTTTTAAAACAGCGATGCGAGCCAAGGTGACACCAAAACCTCGCCTCGCCTAGTGCCTTGTGAAACATCTATTGTGCTCCCCCTTTTACTTCACTGTGACGAGGCTCGATTCTTCCAGATTTTGGCAATTCCCAAGAGCCTGCTTCTCAAGATACACCGAATGTATTGTATCTGCTGTAATCGAAAGATTTGCAGTTAAAGATGATGTGGCTGGATGTTTCTTCCTCCTCGGCTCACAGTCTGCACACATCCATTCACACATATAATGGATCCATTGTGGAGTTCCATTAAGTGTAGGTTCTTTCGTAGATGATAAAGTCCGGTGATGAATCCGGCAACCGTTTGAAGTTGTATTCTGTTCAGGTTGAGTGTATCGAGAGACAGCCTCCTTGATGAATTTCGAAACAGTGTTTTCCGGAGGTTTTGTTGCGGTATATTTTCCCAGTGATCACACTGTTTAAAGTATGAGTATTCATAGATATAGAGATAATAATTAGATAGAAAATCTATGTTACAGAACCAATCTCAATTGTTTGAGTACGTCTGATTTAATTTATTGATAAATATTTTTATTTATTTATCACAGTTCAATTATTAAAAATTGAAAAAAGATCTATAACCTTCATAGCCTCTCCGAAATATTTATTTCATAAATAAAAAAAACGATTTCAATTTTTCCATATTAGAGGATTTAACACTTTTTTCCATACAAAAGTGTATCATTTAAATATAAATTTTAGAGGTAATAAACATTAAACATTCATGAGAAATACACTCATATAATAAAATTTAATCACCTGCTCAATATATATTAAATAAATTATTAATCATTTAATTAAATTTCCAATAAAAATATTATTGATGATAATATCTGAAAATCTTTAGATGACTTTATTATGAAAATTGTTTGATATGGGATGGTCTTAAAACAAATTTGTTGCCTATAAATATGTGAACGAATTTTTTTGTTCATATTAATTTGTATTTTTTGATTGGATGTTTCAATAATGAATTTAAAATTTTCATCAGTTTGTGTCGTTGTGTTTGGATATTGGTTTTTACATTCATGTCAACTATCCGATGAATTTATTATTAAGAATCGTGTGGAAATATCATTAGCACATTTTAAAAATGGAAATAATAATATACTACAAACTATTTTACAAAAAATTAATCAGTTATGTGAAAAAGGTATGTACTTTTTTGTTTATTTACTATTTACTATTTACATATTTTTTAGTTGTTTCTTTTTAACACGCATTCATTAACTTGATATGCATGTTTGTTTCTATGTATGTATATAACGGAATCTTTGAAGTCAATTTTAACCTACATCTAATTGTCGTATCGAAATGAAACTTTAGTTCAGAGGATAATGCATTTTTATGGTAAGCATGATCGGAATAGTCAATTGGAAAGGGGGTTTAGAGGGAGGGGGAAATACAAAATTTGGTATATCTCTCTTAATACTAAAAAAAATCGAAAAACACATAAGAAGTAAGTAGTTTACTATCATTTTTTCTGTTTCTCTAATATTTACAGAAATATTGACGGTTTAAGATTGAAAATTTAAATCCTAAAGTTCGTTTTAAGACAAAAAAAGCAAAAATAAATAATTGTTTAAAAAAACTAAAAAACACGCTTTTATAGCTAGCCGAACTAAAAAGTAGAAAATAATTTTTATCATAATATAATTAATTTGATATTAAGGATATTAATTTGATGTTAAGCACCCCCCGCTTTGTTACAATCAAATTAATTATTTTGTTGATAAAAATTATTTTCGTCTTTTTAATTTGGCTAGCTATAAAAGCGTGTTTTTTTTAGTTTTTAAACTATTATTTATTGTAAACTAGCGTCTATTTATATCCATTGTTAGAATGGTTACTTTTAGGTTATTTTATACCATCGAAAGTGACTAGCGTTTACTCAATTTGACATTTAAGTAATATGTCTAAATATTCTTTGACATCATATGTTTGATATGAAAAATCATACACATCTACGATGGGAAATGAACCCACGAGCTCTGGCATTCTAGAACAATGTTTTTTTTTTTAAATGGGTTTTAATTTTTTCAAGACATTCTATTTAATTGATGATGATGATGATGATTTAGTTCCTTATCCGCTGGGGATGTTGGAGACCAATAGTTTCCACCTATCTCTGTTTTCAACACACCGAATGAGTTGTTCCAGATTAATTGCAGTATGTTTCTTTAAACTTTCCCGATCTCATTAAGTGGCCAAAGTATGAAGCTTGTCTTTTGTAAATTGTTTTTGCTAGTGACATTTGTTATCCGATTATACCTAGCACACGATCGTTCGAAACAAAATCACTCCACTTAAGTTTTAACATCTTTCGATAACACCAGAGTTCAAACGCGTTTATTTTTTTTATATGTTCTGCTTTTAGTGACCAAGTTTCACATGCATACAGAAGAATCGGCCATATGTACACCTTAAGAAACTGCACTCTCAGCCTTTTTGTTGTATTTTTATTACAGAGGAATTTTTTTAGATCTATAAATGTTGGCTTTGCTTGTCTAATTACTCTAGAAATTATCACCAAGATATTTAAAAGATTCAACATGTTGGATTACTTGATTATTACAATTTATATTAACTTTTCTATTTTTGTTCTTTTTAGAAAATATCATTGCTGCGATTTTTTTAATGTTAATCATTAGACCAGCTTCTTCAATAGGCTTTGTAGATTTTCTTCTGATTCTGCTATTAGCACTGTACCATCGGCGTATCCAATATTATTTATTATTTTACCATTTATCTTAACGTCCGCAATTAACGTTGGTTTCCTTTTCCATTATTTGTTCGCTATATAAATTATACAACAATGGAGCCATAATACAACCCTGACGAATGCCTTTTTTAATTTTTAACCAATTGGTGTACCCTGATCCAATGCGCACCGCTTCTTCCTGTTCATAATACATATTCTTTGTTATGGAGATTATCTATTTAATTACTCAGTTTAAAAAAAATTGTTTTTGATTTTAATTAATTAATTAAGTTGTTTGATTGATATGTGTCCCTCACTAATTTTAAATAATACGATTGTTCAAATAAACATCTGAATGTTATATAGGAAACATATATAATTTAGTAATCATTTTTTAAATGAGGAACAACATACTATTATCATAGATTATCATGAATATTTAATGCTTTATAGAAAAGATTTCAAAAAACTGATTGTTTTTAAATAAAAAATTATATTTTATAAATAAAATATGTGAGAAAAATTTAACTCATTCATTTTGAATCATTTATCAATTTTTTTATTTTGTATAGGTTTTAACACCAAATTTTCTTAAAATAATAAATAATAAAAATAATACTCGGTGTTAATACAAATGTGTTAATTGAAACATTTTATTATAAAATATATAATAACTAAACAAGTGAAAATAACAATTAACTGAGTTAATTGCTTATATACCCAGTATATACTAAATTTATGAAAAAAAGTTTCAAACAAAAGTTGTTTATGTTTAAAAAGGAACATTTTTTTTGTTTTTACATTTTTGTTCTCATCTCATCTCATCTCATACGGTTTCAAAGATAAACAGTTTTGGCATTTGGCAATATCACGAAGTTTACTTTTAGCGCTAGAACAGACCCATTAAATTTTAGCTCGCTATCTGTTTTCGTTTTTGACTAAATGGACGAACTAGATCATTTTATGAACACCTATACTAAAATTTTTTTTGGGCGATAAATATTTTCAACCGTTACAAAGTCGGGACTAAACTTTATATGCCGGGTACAAAAATATACATAATAAGTAAGACATTATGGTCAAATTCAAACCTCAAAGACTATTTCTAGATAGATATTTGGATGAATACAATTAAAATAAATAAATATTTTACGACGTTTCATCTGTAATTCATTGAGACTTTTCCAAGCAACTATGAAGTCGTACATGTAATTAATACAAACATAAATGAAATCAAATTACTTGTTTACTTATAAATTACTTGTTTACTTACAAATTACTTGTTTATTTACAAATTACTTGTTTACAAATTGCTTGCCACGGGACGAGACGAAACGAAAGTAGCATGTCTTTGGTATTGTTTTGACTTGAAAAACTTTTCCATCGTCTGGTCTCGTTTCGTTGTTACAGTTGAAAATCTTTTTAGAGAAATTACTTTGGATATTAAAATATAACTTTTAAATCTTTTTCTATTAATATAAAGTGCATAAATTAAATCATTACCATCCACAATGATATGATGTTTTGTGATTAGTACATTTTAACAGATTAAAAACGTATAGCGATTGAAAGAGAGTACTTTCATTTGTCTCTCGAATATTTAACGAAAATCAGTCTTTAGTCTCTCGCCGACTTATTCTCGCCTCGGCTTGTTTCTCTTGAGTTTCGCCGCATCACTAGTTTAAGTAAAAAACTAACCTTGATGCAAATCATGCAAACACAATTTGACAAATCTAAAAATTGTGAGTGTCGAATGTATCCTTTCAGCTTTTGAAAGAATATTACTAAGAGAGATTGTAGAGGCTACCCTGGACTGGCTACACTTCGACCATTAGTCCATTATGATGCCTAAGGATATGAGGATGTGAGTGGAGTGGAAGGAATTTTTGTGTATAGACTAAAAATTGGTAGGATATGCGGCTGCAGCCGACTATGATAGGAACTATGCCGATATTCAAAACATACTTGCACGCTATAAGTTTAATATATACTTGCACGTTTCATGTTTCGTTTCAAAACTGTTTATATCCATTAGAATCAAAATTGATTTCAGATAAAACTGAAATCTGTTGATAAAAAAAAATGTTTTGATAAAACTCCGAATCAGCAATAAAATGTGTGATTACCGATTTGCTAGTTTGGTTCATTAATTTTAAAATTCCCAAATAGGAGGAATCTCCAATATGGGAATCTCCAATATAATGAATATTTAATGCAGATTTTTCAACGTTTTTTAACCCGAACCAAGGTTTTTAAGTCGAGTCAGATGGTGTCATAACTGAGAGTTATTTGAAAAGTTTGACATTTGATCTTATACAACTCCAATTCCGCTTGTTAAGGCGCTCTTTTTGGAACCGGGAGGTTATGAGTTCGAATCCCAACATCGGCAGTTTGTCAATAAAAAAAAAATTAATGGGGCGGTTAATTGACTAAGCTGTCGGCGTATGGACAAGAATGAAGTAACCGGCTATACTTGGGAAGGTTTTCCGATCAGTTTCCCTTTACGAACTCCAGATGAATATCGGCATAGTTCCTATCAAAGTCGGCTGCAGCCGCACAACCTACCAATTCCTAGTCTGCATACGAATTCCTTGTCCTCCACTCACATCTTAAAAATGTACAGTTTAAATAATTAATAAAGGTTGAAAATTATGATGTGGGTGGCCTCTGTTATAGACCGTGGTGTCTCAGAAACGGAGGTAAAACCCCATTATTATTATTATTATTATTTGGAGAAGTAATACTATCGTAAAATCGTAAAAATCGTAAACTCGTTAACGAATTTGACCTTTTGAATATCAAATACCAAATTTCATTCCAATCGGAATAAAACTGTTAGAAAGTCCACAGACACATAAACATATATATATATATATATATATATATATATATATATATATATATATATATATATATATATATATGTGTGTGTATAATGATAGCCATTTTCGATACGATCTGCTAGAATCGATACAAATTTATAGAATAAAATCAATGAATATGGTTTTATCACATAATGTTATAATAATATAATTATAAATAAAATAATACAATTTGTTCTAGTGAAACAATGTTGCCCTGGTTCTGGTACTATAACATCGGCAACATCACCTGCTAGTCTATCACCTCGACCACTAATGCTTACAGAATGTGGATGTTATGCCGTAGCCTCATGTTCAAATTTGATGGACGCATTAGGAAATCCAGGTGTCCCTGGAACACCAACAGTAAGTTTTTTAACGGTTAAATTCCTAAATTTTCATGATGCATGGTATATTTATTTCTTTGTTCATTGTTAAACTCCAATTTGCTGGCAGTAGAAAGTATTATTCTTCACACTTTTTACAATTGCTATATTCTACTAACTCCGTAAGTAATATCACTCTATGTTATCTGAATCTACATGTACAGTTCGTTACAAAAGTATTTGGGATTGGTTATTTTGTTTTTTGTGAACTTTATAATTTACATCTACTAATATGAAGGTTTTTTGTTTTTGTTCAACCAATATATTCAATTTTATTCAGACACCTTGTCCATACGGCATGTTGTACTGTTGCCCTCTAGTTACAATAACTACAACAACAGCGGCTCCTACAACAACAACAACAACTGCTGCTCCCACGACAACAACCACACTAGCTTCCACGACTACAACAACAATGGCTCCTACAACTACAACAACTGCTGCCCCCACAACAACAACAACCACAGCAGCTCCTACAACAACTACGACTACAACAGCGGCTTCTACAACCACAACAACAACTGTTGCTCCCACGACAATAACCACACTAGCTCCCACGACTACAACTACAACAACAATGGCTCCTACAACCACAGCAACAACTGCAGCTCCCACGACAACAACCACACTAGCTCCCACGACTACAACAACAATGGCTCCTACAACTACAACAACAACTGCTGCCCCCACGACAACAACCCTAGCTCCCACAACGACTACGACTACAACAGTAGCTCCTACAACCACAACAACAACTGCTCCCGTAACATTTCCTCCGGGATGTGGGTGTTTCAATGTAACATCTTGTACATCTCTTACTGATGGAAGTGGTATTATAGACTTAAGGATCGTCACACCTGTAAGTTACATAAAATTTCAAACCATTATATTTAGAAAAAAAACCTAAGAGTATTTCAGATGAAATAGAATATATTTCGTAATTAAAATTTTATTCATGCGAAACAATCATTTGATTAATAGCTCTATAATGCGACAACAAATTACTTGAAGTTAACAAATCCAAAACTGAAATTGTCATTTTCAGACGCGCGGGTTTAATCAAAAGAAAGGAACATAATTTTCGTATATATCACAAATTTAGAAATAAACAATAATATTATTTATCTCGAAATTACAATTAGTTCATCCTGTCTGTTCTTAAATGCAGCTAATCGCATGGTATCAAAAGCTAATGTGGCACTACGCAACTAAAAATTTATCTTAACAAAAGCACAAACTGATTCAAATGTGCTTCCCGGGCTCTATCACCTACGAATCTCTCGATTGTAGCAGTTACAAGACATTCGGTACATCTCTCCCCGAATATATGAATCTTCAGGAAAACCAACAAGCTTCTGGCTATTGCCAAAATATGGGAGAAGCCAATCTCATCAGACTGAAGAGGAAGAAGGACAGAGCACAATGGGCCATAAGGTCGAAGTGCAATACTTTTGTATACCCCAAGATATATCTATCTTGAATGTGCGTCTGTATTGTTCATAAATATGAGCTCTTTCCACACTGATATTATTGAACCAGTACAAGATAATTCATTTAAATCCTTATTCCTGTTAAATCAATCGATTTCTGGAAATATTATACGCCAAGAGTTTTATTTAAACAGGCTTAGTACCTACGTTTTCAAAAGATCCCTAAAGTTGCTATGTAAAATTCTAAGTATGCCAGCTAATAGTGCTAGTTTTCCAAAATTGTGCTATGATAGGAAACTTGAATTGTGTTGAAATGGTTCAAACGTTTATAAATACAAACGGGTATCTCAATTGGAAAGTATTTTCATTAAACACTGCAGAGAAGATTTGTGAAGAATTCAATATGTAAATTGAATTAAATCCAGCACAAATCAATTCGATGTCGAGTATTAACATCTAGGTAGTGCCCATTCAACCGGCATATTCTAATTTACAACGATTTTTTACTTACTATGCAAATAAAAAAAATACATTTAATACATCAATTACGAGTAATTAATTCGAGGATTATAAACTTTTAGATAGATGGCCCAACGGTGACATGCACAATTTGTAACTTACACAATCCGGACTTATTTATATTATTAACTTATTTCTTATTGTACTAGAATGCCCTACATATGCTTACGGTAACAATATCTTCGAAAATACTATTCGACATCAAGTGAAGAACTAAACGTCACTAAATAAAGATTATTAAAATAATCAAACAGAACTCTAGGTTTTTTTGAAATTAAGTTCAAATTTTGCCCCTATTCCTAGAACATTTTTTTGTATTTTATAAATACGTATTTCGACTACATTGTAGTTATCATCAGTATGAATTAGCTAATTGTAACTATCTCTGGGATATGGATTCAGAGATATGTTGCTTGTTGCTAATTTGGTGCGTGTCTCACAATGATATTAAAAAAGTTCTGTCCTTTTATACGATTTGACGGAGGGTATAATCTGGCATGAGGATTATTTGAGTTGCCTGACTACTGGATTAGGTGTGTGGAAAGCCCCACCTATTTATTGGCAGTATTCTTTGGTGACTATGCGGCGTTTGTTTTGTCACTAAAGTGAGTGTATCTACGTTAACCTTGACATTCTGGTATTGGATTTTTATTTTTATTTTTGAAAATGGTTTAATTTTATTAAATCGAAGTTTCGAATTGGGTCAATGTCTAAATTCATTTTCTGTTTTCTCAATTTTTATATGTAGATGCTTTCGTATGCATCTAATTCTGTGGGGTTATGTACCGATTTAAGTAGTTTTAGATTCGATTTATCAATTTTGTGCTCGTTATTGAGAACAACCACAAAATTGATAAATCGAATCTAAAACTACTGAAGTCGGTTCAAAACCCCACAGAATTAGATGCATACGAAAGCATCTACATATACATATAAAAAAATAAATAAAAATTGACATTGCCATCGTGACATTTAAACATTTATCCCTAAGAAATATTTCATATTATAATAGAATGCCCAGCATATACCTATGCTTACGGTAACAATATCTTCTAAAATACTATTCGACATCAAGTGACGAACTAAACGTCACTAATTATTTCAAATTAATGATTTGTTTCATTAATATGAACTCAGCGCTCCATTTGAGATTGTTTATTGTACACGAATGATTGATACCATTGGATACATTTTGGCCAGAACGACGTCTGTGCCAATTATTATATAGTAAAAAAAAATAAAAATAAAAATTGTCTGTCATTTGTAATGAGAAATACTTATAAATTTACTAAATCGGTCATCGTAACATTTAAACAATTATCCCCAAGAAATTTATTAAATAATAATTAATGCTATAACCTGAAACTATTATTAAAACTGATAAAATTTATTCCAACAGCAATGTCCAGTTGGAACAATATATTGTTGTGTATCATCCACCACATCTCCCCCCATAACAACAACGACTGTAACTATCCCTCCTATAGCTACGACTACAACCATGGCACCTACAACCACAACAACAACTGTTGCTCCCACAACAACAACAACCACAGCAGCTCCTACAACTACTACGACAACAACAGCGGCTCCTACAACCACAACAACAACTGCTGCTCCTACAACCACAACAACAACTGCTGCTCCTACAACAACAACAACCACAGCAGGTCCCACAACTACTACGACAACAACAGCGGCTCCCACAATCATAAATTTTGCTCCGGGTTGTGGTTGTTTCAATGTAACATCTTGTTCATCTCTTACTGATGGAAGTGGTGTTATAGACTTAAGGATTGTCACGCCTGTAAGTTATATAAGCTTTTCAACTATTATGCACACATAGAGTATTATTATCGCCAATTTTTACAATATTCTGGAGGACCTAAGAATGTTGTAGATGTAATTGAATCTTTCGTAATTAGAATTTGACTAATGAGAAACACATTACTAAATCAACCCTCGTGAGATTTAAACATGCATCCCTAAGAAATATATCACACGAACTCCAGATTAATATCGGCATAGTTCCTCATAGTCGTCATAGTCGGCTGCAGCCGTATATCCTACCAACTCCTAGTCTATACACAAAAATTCCTTCCACTCCACTGGAAATTCCTGACATGCTTAGGCATCACAATGAACCTTATGGTCGAAGTGTAGCCCGTCCAGGGCGGACGGGCTGCACTTCGACAATGTTTCCAGGGCGGACGGGCTACACTTCGACCGACCATAAGGTCCATCCAGGCTGTCCTCATTCAGAATTATACCAACAATATATTATACCAAGGGAAGCGACTAGCGTTTACTTTAAAGATTTTTGGCAATTCCAAGAGTTGAAAACAAGTTTTTTTGGAGGCGAAATAGGTAATGGTCCAGAGTCTGGACGAAATGGAAATCCATAAATGGTTTTTAGAACACATTTCATACGGGTATTAGGCAATGGAGAAAACAAAAATTTAACTCAAAAATTTTGTTTACAAAACTCACCACCTACTTGACGTGTTAAAATCCCATATAGTAACACCCCCAATGTTTGAATGTATTTTCTGAACAAGCCTGCCCTAGCCTCTACAATCTATCTATCTAAGAAATATATTGAATAATTATTAATGCTGGAACTGAAACTTTTATAAAAACTAATAAAAAATATTCCAACAGCAATGTCCAAATGGATTAATATATTGTTGTTTATCATCTACCACATCTGCCCCAATAACGACAACAACTGTAGCTCCTACAACGACTCCAACAACAATGGTTCCAACAACAACAACATTGCCGTCTACAACATCAGCATTTGATTGTGGCTGTTACAATGTTTCCGACTGCCAGTCATTAACCAATGGTGGAGGTCAAATCGATTTACGGATTGTTACACCGGTAAATGAATTAACTATTTTAGTATTTAAATAAAGTTAAGTTTTTAAATTATCTGTCAAATAAGACAAATCTATAAGACAAATCTGAGGATCGGTAAATATTTCATTAATATTTTGGAAAGTATGGCAAGCACTTTTCTTACGTAAACGATTACTATCCAATTGGTCTGTAATTTTGAGTATGTAGTCTATATTAATCTAAACCTGCCTTAAAATATTTTTGGCAATTCCAAGAGTTGAAAACAAGTTTTTTTGGGAGCGACATCGTAAACGGTCTAGAGTCGGTAGATCTAGATAATGATCGGTAATGGTCTAGAGTCTAGATGAAATGGGAATCCATAAATGGTTTTTAGGACACATTCCATAGGAGTATTAGGCAATGGAGAAAAAAAATTAAATACAAAAATTTTGTTTACAAAACTCACCATCTACTTGAGATGTTAAAATCCCATATATGCCCATTTCATTTAGACCAATTTAGACTTGTTAAACTCCCAAGAAAGAAATTTTTTTATTCGAACTTATTCTGTTGGAATCAAAATTAATCCGATGAGAAGAGAGGCGTTTTTGGAAGAGTAACCCAATGTTTTGTGTATATTTTCTGAATAACAATAGAATCTACGACAATCTTTCAGTTTTAATACAACGTCTGTATCATCATAAACAATATCAAACGAACGCCATGAATGTCTTTGTTCTTAGCATTGGTTAGGAACGCCATTCACTTTAATATAGCCCACAACGAACTTCTCAACGAACCGCCCGAGGTCTTCTTGAAAAGCCCTGATCCCTCTCTCATCAGCCCTTTAAGAATTCCATACTAGTATAAAAGTTGAATGGAATAATTACAAAGCAAAAAACACCTAGTTCTGACAAAGATATTTTGACTAAATCGAATTTATTACAAAATTTCAGGGATAATTTCTCAGAAGCTCTGTAAACCGAATACTGTATTATTGAAATAAGCCATACAATTTGGTTTGATAAATAACTATAACTTTTCATAAATCATAATTTTTTGTAAAGCGCTTGGTTTTTTAAAGCGATTGAATAAAACAGTTTAAACTTCTATAAACTAATATTGATGGTAATTTGATTTGTATAACTGTGTTGGCTATGTGTACAGTTTTCGAGTTTTATCGGGCACTTTGGGAAAGATTTATATATCGGACGGAAAAATTTGAACGATTTATATCTCAATGTAGTTTGCCACAGGTTAAAATATGACTTTTATTTTAAACACTTTTATCTAAAAACGAAAAGACATACCGAACTGAAATTGTCTGTGTTTGAGATAAAAGTAATTTCTTCGTGAATGAGCAAAATCCTAGGTGAAATCTGTACCTTTAAAACCGTAAGAGACACAAGAATTTAAAGATGGAAAACTTTCCTTTTTTTAAAATACAAAAAAAAACTTTTGTTTGAAATTTTTTTTCATACACTAAATAGTTTTTTATATAGACCATTATAGACTACTTTTTATTTTATACTTCTGTACGTGTATAAAAAGTAAAATAAACAGTTCACTCATTGATAATGAACTCATTATATACCATGTATTTAAGCAATTAACTGAGTTAATTGTTATTTTAACTTGTTTATTTTGAATTGTAAACATTTATATTATATTTTTGTGTATAATTTTTGCACATCAGTATTTTATAGTTGAGACCTTTAATTTGTGGAAATCTATAATTAATATTTGAATATAATAATTAATAAAAATTGTTATAATTATAATTTTTATTAATTTTTATACCCAAATATCTCTTTACTATTCTAAAACTAACACGACATTTTATGTTTGTCAAATTAAGTGTAAAGTTTTGATTTAAGTACTACACGTACACAAAAACAATATATCTACGTTGTCAATTTCAAAATAATAAACAAATAAAATTGAAATACATCTTTCCGCTGAATAGTGAACCGATCACATTTATTCGTGGCCGAAAGATACAGCTCTTGCTACGTGTGAATGAAATTCGGGGTTCCATTCTCCATCGATCCTACTTAGTAGATGAATAGTAGATGTATATATATGCCTGTAATCGCTCTAGCGGTCAAAATTTTATTCATTTAATGTAATGGGTAAAATCTGGCATGGGGAAGAAGGGTTTAGAGGGAGGGGAAACACAAAGTATATATCATATCTTTGTTAATATTCGAAAAATAGAAAAATTTATATGAAGTAAAGTTGTAGGTATTTAGTTTTACTATAATTTTGTTTCTTATTATTTTTTGACAGAAACATTTACAATTTAAAATTGACAGTTAAAATTCTGAATATCTCTTCACATTAAAGTTTGAGAAAAATCATTGGGAAATGAATTGTAGCAAATATAATTTTCTACAAATTTACTCCTTATACATTTTTCGATTTTTCTGATAATAAGAGAGATATTTTATACTTTGTGTTCTCTTCTTTCTCTATGCCCCCCTTTCCTCTTGACCAATGCCATTTATTAATAAAATTGGCCTTGCAAATACTAAAATCATATCAGATATGATATTTCATTTTGATCACACTAAAATTATGACCGCTAGAGAGTGATTTATGTGTTCTAATTTTTTCTAAAATCTTGTATTTTATTTTGTAGCACTTTTTTATATGCATGTTATTATTATTCCAGCAATGTACACCTCCTACAATTTATTGTTGCAATATAAGCCCAACTACACAAGGAACCCTTTTTATCACGGATATTAAAAGCTCAACAAATACAGAGCAAAATATAACTGAAAAACCTCTTGCACCAACTTCCACAACAAATCGAACAGTATGCGGTTGTTACAGTATTTTTGACTGTCTAATATTGCACAATGGTAAAGGGCATATGGAATACGAAATCAGGGAAAAGGTACACTTTTAATTACACCGACAAATCTATTTAACTAATAAGAACATGGAACTATTTTCTGATTCCGCCTGTACATCGAGGTTGTAGTGCGGAATCTGACCAAATTTAAAAAGAATTAATACTAAAGAAAATTGTTTAACGCTGGTAATTACCACACTTCCTAAGAATACCGTCTTGAAACTTTGACATCAAATTTTTATACACATAACAATCAAATCGGAACAGGTACCATAGATTCAATTAAGTTTCTCACTCCCTCCACAAAACAAAAAAATGGGGTTTTAGCGAATTTCCTCCAAAGGAAATGCAGCTATTGTTTTTGCACCAATGTTGGAATTGCGTAAAAATTTCATCAAATGTCCATCGATCCTACCCTACCTATTAGATGTTAAAAATCACTATCGCTAAAATTTGTATATATGCATATATATATATTTATATATTTATATATATATATATATATATATATATATTTATATATATACATACATATACAGGTTGTCCCAGAACAACCTGGAACCCTTCGGTGAAGTTGTTCCTTAGGTCAAGACGACCTCATTTTACCATATAACATAGGTCCGGAAATGATATGTTTATCCGCTAGCCGCCATTTTGTGTTTTTTGCTTTATAATTTATATCTACACAACGCGTTGTTCGATTGAATTGAAAATTGGGACGATTGTTGCTTTAGCATACACCAATAATAGAAAAAAATTTGAATTTTCAAAAATGTATTTTTACAAAATGGCGGCTTTTAGAAAAATTCAAACTTACGTATGTCAAAAACAAGCAGATTTATGAATTTTTTGAATTTTTCTAAAAGCAAACAGAAAAATTCAAACTTACGTAAGTCAAAAACAAGCAGATTTATGAATTTTTTGAATTTTTCTAAAAGCCGCCATTTTGTGAAAATACATTTTTGAAAATTCAAATTTTTTTTTATTATTGGTCTATGCTAAAGCAAAAATCGTCCCAATTTTCAATTCAATCGGACAACGCGTTGTGTAGATATAAATTATAAAGCAAAAAACACAAAATGGTGGCTAGCGGATAAACAAATCATTTCCGGACCTATGTTATATGGTAAAATGAGTTCGTCTTGACCTAAGGAACAACTTCACCGAAGGGTTCCAGGTTGTTCTGGGACAACCTGTATATATAGAACATATGTACTTTTTTTAAATGTCTGTGGACACTCTAGCGGTCACAGTTTTATTCCGATTGGAATGAAAATGGGTACTTAGGTCGCTTTTGGTATTCTAAAGGTCAAGTTCGTTAATGGGTAAAATCGAACGAGGGGAAAGGGGGTTTAGGGGGAGGGGAAAACACAAAATTTGACTATCTCCCTTAATATTTGAAAAATAAAAAAATTTATCAGTAGTTAAGTTGTAGGTACTAAGTTTTACTGTAATTTTGTTTCTTATCATTTTTCTGTTACACTAATGTTTACAGAAATATTTACAATTAAAGATTGAAAGTTAAAATTTTAAATATCTCTGTTCACATTAGAGTTTGAGAAAAATGATCAGGTAATGAATTGTAGCAAACTTGATTTTCTACAACTTTACTCCTTATACATTTTTCGATTATTCTAATATTAAGAGATATATTTAATATTTTGTGTTTGTTTGACACGAATACATAAAATATATTTTATTGTAAAAAATGTTTATTGTCGTTTCCATAGTAACTATAATCGTTATACCGTTTTTTTTTTTTGGCTATTAATAAATTTAATTTTTGCAAATACTAAAGTCATATCAGATATTATATTTCATTTTGATCACACTAAAATTATGACCGCTAGAGAGTGATTAATGTATTCTAAGGAAATTCGCTAAGTTGATGCAGCTCCTGCGTAACGAATTTTTTTCAATATGGAGATTTCATAAATAATAAAACAGTAGTGAAGAAAACTGTAGGATCGACTTTATTCAGAAAAACAGAAATATATTTACTACAGTCCATTTTCTGAAGGGATGTTTTGCTTCAAAAGTTAACTCCTCACTCTAGTGAACAAAACAAAATTTTTCTAGCACTTGTTTTGGCAGTAGAATACCCAAAACGTAAAGGTCGATGAAAATTTTTTACATTGTCTGTAGAGTCTTTTGAGATACGTTTGACATAATTAACCGCTGATAAATGATATTTTCTGTGGGTTTTAGTAACAATTCATAACTCTCGGACATGTTATAGAATTAATTATACTCCGGTATTCCAGAACTTCATGTAATTGATGTCGAAGGAATGCATTATTTATTTAGTGTGTTTTCCGTTGCATATAATGGTCAAACGTCAAGATTATTAATTACCATTGTAATTTTTCAACTCAAAGAGAATCAGAAAATGAATCTTTTAAAGACGTATGAAATGTTTTTAGATGAATATCACTGTTTCTTAAATGATTTTGAAAAAGGACCTCGTATAAAAAAATGCATTTTGTGATCGTATTATGATTTCAGCAATGCCCACGTTATAAAATGTATTGTTGCAAAATAAACCCAACCATACACGGAACCTTCTCTACCGCAATTGTAAGCACAAGTTCATCAACAACTATTGAATTCTCATCCACGCCAGCCAAACCAGACATTCCATCTAGTACAAAATACCAATCTTCTGGTGTCACAGCCACCAATACACCGTTTATGCCAATCTGGGAACTTACATCAACAACTTTAACACCCATAACTACAACTATTGTGGATGATCTAACAAATATAAGCACCTCAAGTATTGAGTCTCCGTCTCTACCGACCAAGGATTTTAAAATTACGACTATGACGCCAATAATTACAACTGTATATAATATAACTGCTCAGGAAACTTCTCCAATCACTATGACAGATTATACCGAAACAACTATTACCAATGAGAGTACAGATAGTCAAACTGAAGCCACAAGAAATGAGATACCATCTATACCGACCAAATCGTCTATTATAACTGTGACACCAATAATTACAACTGCTGGAAAAAATATCACTGAAGTTCTTTCTTCACTATCCTCAACATCAAGAACAACTATATGTGGTTGTTACAATGTTCTCGAATGCAACTTATTACCTGGTTCGGTAGTTCAAAGAGAGTTAGTTATACCGGTAAATGATTTCACTAATTTTATATTAAAAGCCTTTGCTTCTAATGATAAGAATAATGTTTTCTAGCAATGCTCACCTTCAACAATTTATTGTTGCGTTGGACATCCATCAACATCATCATCTTCATATACTGTGAATGAAAACACAAACACTCAATCTGCAAACACTGGAGTACCACCAGAGTCAACCAAGGCTTTTAATACAAGTGCGATATCAGTAATTACAACTCCTGAAATAGATGAACTTGTTAAAACAAATACTTCGCCTGAATTCACAAACACCATTTCTCCGCCGCCACCTGCCAAGGCTGCTACAATAACGATTACCACGTCAATAATTACAATTGATGATAATTTTATCACTCAAGAAACTTCTGTTCCAAATGCATACACCCAAACAACTATGAGCAATACCAGTACAAATAGTAAAACTGAAGCCCCAAGAACTGGAACAATATCTATACCAATCACGTCTCCCATAATAACTGAGGTTCCAATAATTACAACGACTGATATTAATTTTACTCCAGAACTTTCTGTTTTAACGACTCTGCCAAATTCATATAACCAAACAATTTTACATCCGATTGGTCATAGTATAACTGAAGCCACAAAAACTGAGATATCATCTTCACCAAACACTTCTGTGTTAACAACTGAGATGCCATCAATTACCACTGTCAAGAAGAAAACAACTGAAGCTACTACTTCGCCATCTACTACACCAAAAACAGCTGTATGTGGTTGTTACAATGTTGGTGAATGTAGGTCATTGCTGGGTTTCGTACTTGATATCGACATCCAAAAAGTCACACCGGTAAATTAATAAACTAATTGCTTTTTAGAATAAATGTTTTATTTTTTAAATCAATAATTTGAAGGAAACTTTATGAAGGAAATAAGAATTGGAATATTATTTTCCAGCAAAGTCCATCTCTCGAATAATTACCTCATTACTAAATAATCGTTTTCCAGCAGTGTCATCCTCCCGCAATTTATTGTTGCACTGAGAATCTATTTAATGAAGTCACTGGAACCCACGCTCCGCTTCTATCAACCAAGGTTCCTAATACAACAACAGCAACACCACTAACAATAACTTATATATTAAATATAACTTCTGCACCAACCACAGCACCGAATGCAAGTACGCCAGCAAGCACTTCCACAGCAGGAACAAAACAACACATGGAAGCTACAAGTACTGGAACTCCGTTTATACTAGCTGAGTCTTCAATAATAACAACTGTGACACCCACAATTGAGTCTACTGAATATATAAGCGACGCGTCTTCTGCGTCAATCATTTGGCCAACTACAGTTTCATGTGGTTGTTATAATGTTCAGGAATGTAACTTATTGCCTGGTTTGATGGTTGAAAGAGACATCCAAATCGTCACACTGGTAAACTAATTATCTACGTACTTTTTAGAAGTCTTGGCTGTACTTTTTGAATTTAAATTTTTTAGTAATACCCACTTCTTAAAATATATTTTTGCACTTAATCAATTACTCCAGCACCTACGTCTGTAACTCCAACAATAACAACTGCTGAAAAATAATCCAAAACCCTTAAACCAACTACTACGACACAGCCAGTTGTTTGTAGTTGTTACAGTGCGCCCTAGTGCAGCCTTTTACATAGTTTCATGATCGAAGTAAATTTACTAAAACTTACACCGGTTAACTAATTGACCAGTTATTATTTCTTTAGGAGATTTTGCTTTACAATTCATTGCCTAATTTTATAGTTGAAATTAATTTCGAGAAACTGACATGGGTATATAATTTAACTACTTACATTAAATATGGCTTTCATTTAATTTTACGGGAGCTTTCTGTGTTTTTATTTCCGTGGCAGCTTATTTAGGTATGATATTTTCCAGAAATGTCCACGGCAAAAAATTTATTGTTGCGTTGATAATTCGACAGTCTCAATAACTCCAACAACTACAATGCCAAACACAATCACTCAATCCACAAGTACCGAGACTTCGCATATGACAACCAAGCCTCCTATTTTGACAACAGTAATACCAATTATTACAATTACTGAAATAAAAACTACTGATTCATCTCTGGAACTTACCACTCCAGTACCAAACGAAAGTACCCAAAGTAGTATTTCCACTGCGTATACAAACACTATAAGTACAGAAACCACGCCAATGTCAACTGAAGCTTCAGAAACAATAACTGAGATACCAGTAATGACAACTTCTGAAAAGATTATAAATGAAATACTTACAACAAAAACCACGCCAAATGAAAGTACTAAAACGCATATATCCACTACGAATAAAAATATACAAACTGAAATTACAAGCAAAAAGATTCCGTCTTTGCCGACCAAGACTCATTTAACAACAACTACAACACCAACAATTGAAACGACTGCGAAAAACATAACTACTGCATCTCCATCAACAACAGCGTCGCCATCCACTGTATGTGATTGTTTCAATATTCTGGAGTGCAAGTCATTTCCAAATTTGGTAGTGGACCTAAATTTTTCACCGATAGTTACACCGGTAAATTATTTATTTGGTTGCATTTTATAAGTATGCTTTTATTTCTGAGGTAGTTTTGAAACAAGCTTATTGATAGAAACCTTATTTTCCAGCAATGTCCACCTCTAATGATTTATTGTTGCATTGAAAATTTAAATACTCGCACACTTATTCCAAACACAAATAATCAATATATTAGCATTAGTTCTCCATCTATGCCAACGAAGGTTCCTATTACAATAACTGTGATGCCAATACTTACAACTACTAAAGTGGATATTACTGAAGAACCCACCTCTCCATCAACAACCGCTTCGTCATCAACTGTATGTGATTGTTTCAATATTCTAGAATGCAACTCCTTTCCAAATTTGGTATTGGACGTAAATTTCTCACCGATAGTTACACCGGTAAATTATTTATTTGGTTGCTTTTTATAAGTCTGCTTTTATTTCTGAGATAATTTTGAAACAAGCTCATTGATAGAAACCTTATTTTCCAGCAATGTCCACCTCTAATGATTTATTGTTGCATTGAAAATTTAAATACTCGCACACCTATTCCAAACACAAACAATCAATCTATTAGCATTAGTTCTCCATCTATGCCAACGAAGGTTGCTATTACAATTACTGCGATACCAAGGCTTACAACTACTGAAGCACCCACCTCTCCAACTACTACGCCTAATTCAAGTTCGAGAACAACCGAGACATCAACCATCACAACAACGAATAAACAAATAACTGGAGCAGCGTCAGCACCAACCCCTACTCCAAATTTTAGTATTGAAACAAGTATATCGAGTTCTGTGCAAATTAAAACTACCAGCGAGTGTTTATCTATGACTAACAAGCTGCCTTCTACAGTAACTATTGCTCCAAGTATGACAACTACTGAGAACACTATAACTGAGAAACCGTCTCCATCAGCTTCGCTTACACCCCTCAACCAAACATTTATCTCTACGTCAATTCCAAATATTACGGAATCTAAAAGCACCACTTTTATATCCAAGGTTCCTTTTAGAACTAGGACAACAGTAATTTCAAGTACTGTGAAAAACATAATGGAATCAACTGTTGTACCAACCTCTACGGAAAACACTACTATATGTGGCTGTTATTATGTTTTTGACTGCGGCTCAGTACCTGGTATTACCGTTGAAATAGATTTTCGGGAAATTACTCCGGTAAATTAATTTTTAGAATACAGTGACTTACTGTTTTAGCAGTAAGTTTGTTGATTGATATAAATATTATTTTCTAGAGTTGTCCACCTATGGCAATATATTGTTGCATTAGAAATTCAAGTTTTCAAACACCTAAGACCGAAAAAGGAAAAGAATCAGGTACTTCATCTGAAAGCAGCAAAATACCATATACTACAATCAGAACTCCCAACATAATCACCACAGCAGAACCATCAAATACCAAGAGTATACCCGATGGTGCGGCATTATCAAGAAGTATAATTGTTTGCAGTTGTTACAATAATGATGGATCCGTTGACTGTCTCACTGATATTGAGGGTCAAATAAAAACCGAAACATCTAAATTGGTATTTTTCTAATATGAGAATCTAGCTTTATAGAATATATAAATTTTTTAAATCTTGAATCAGAACCTACATGTCTGGCTTTTAGTGTATTACTTGTAAATTAATTAATTAACTATTTTATTATTCTAGCATTGTTCTCTTAACACAACTTATTGTTGTAAATTTTTTAACATTACAACGTCTCGAACACACGCAAATCATCGATCATTCAAGCCTACGACTTCCAATACTGCTTGTATTACACCAATGATAACAAAGCAATCCAATCTAATCGCTGTACCATCAACAATAAACAAAACCCTATTCGATTGTTATAGTGTTGCTGACTGTCAATCTATAATTGATGATAAAAATCAAATAAACTTCAGTAATACAAGCTCGGTATTTATCAAAATTATTAAGTTGTTTTGCTGTTGAAGGGATCTCGTCATTTCTCGATAGAAATTGAGTATCGGCTGGAATGAAATGAAATTTTGTAAAAAGATAATATGAAGGATTCTGAACAATGGCCCAATGATCTCATTGGCCGATCCATCTAAAATTTTTCAGGCAACAAAATCGTCGATGTTAATACTACCACTTTGCATAACATTTGAGATTTAAAAGGAAATTTGGTATGCAAAATGTTTTTAGCTAAAACAAAACTAATATTCTCCAGAATTAATGAACTTTTTTTCGTTATTATAGACAGCACGACGCATTTTCGGACTTTTGTTTTCTTGGAAATATTCTAAACTATTAATGCTAAACTATTGAGAACATTGAGATTTTTTTTTTGCGGCAAACAAAAATTTCATGCCACCTTTCACAGCTTATCCTATAGTCTTCGTCGAAATTGAGGCTCGATCTTCGAACATGTTTCTAAATGATGCATACATTTGAAGTGTTGCCCCATAAAAGTCAGATATGTTTTAATAAAAAAAATTCATCCAATTCCACCGAAACCCAATTTTCATTAGCAAATGTGCGTTTACACATTCAAACATTATTGCATATACTTAGAAGGCCAAGAAAGTGTATAAAACCTACTCGGTTTTGACTACCAAATAATTTGTAGAACTATAGTTTGTTAAGTAGCGAAAACCGGGTTCGCATATTTTAAATCATATTTATTTGTGGTTTATACATATCGGTTCTACTTCGGTACTGAAAATCGGTACTGAAAAATACCATGGTACTGAAAATCATGTAAAACCTCAGATCCATTTTATTTTAAACGTTTTATGTAATTATTTCCCTTTTGATGGTTTAAATTATATTTCAAGATTTGCCTGCAAATTATGTATCTTCATCGCGTAGTTGATAATCGAAGAATTGAAGCTGAACAGATAGTAGTTCCGAAATCTAAAATTATAGAAATTATAGCATCGGTTTCACAGAATGCCATAATTTTTTTATTTAAATATAGTATTCATTGAAAATGTTCAGTTCACTTATGCTTTCAAAGCACTTTTCTATCTAGGATGCCTGTTATTCCTTTGGTTTCTTTGTCAAAGGGTTGAGGCTCACTCTATATAGCTTCACGTTTCTGCAACAACATAAAAGAAACTTCATCGCTTCGACAATATACATTTGGTCACTCTTACAGTGTTTGGAAGCAATTGCACGTGTAAGATACGGTAACTTAAGGCTTACCAAAAGAGTTAAAGCTTCTCTCCATTGCACTCATACCATAAGCTCTATTTTTTTAATCACAAAACAATAAATTATTATATTTATTTGCACACACTAATTTAAGTCTTCAATGATTGAATATGTGAACGCACTTTTTCTACAGAGTTTATTTTGAATGACCAGGGACGGGTAAAATACTTTTTAAAACATACTTAAAATGAAAATGATTAAATAGTCTTTAAAATAGATTTAAAATGTAAATGGTTGATAGGAACGTATATAAAATGCAAAATAGAAAATATATATTTAACATGGCTTACAAAACGGAATTGCAGTACATCTTCAAGTAACTATGTAAATGCTGATTTCAAAATGCAAAACTGAGAATTTGTTTCGAGAATCAACTGTTGTTCAAAAGTATCGTTAATATTTGCATCCAGCATTAAGCTTGTACATATTCTTTCTAAAATTTCACAATTTCAAAAAATTTTCCTTCCAAAATAATGGTAAGTTTTAAATTATTATTCGCACTTCAATTTCATCGTTCAAGTTTTCAGTTTTTTATTTATTTTATTGATAAGATATTTCATAAAAGATTCATACACACGTGATTCTCACTTGAATTACAATAAAACAATATCAAATCAAATAAAAGGGACGCTGTCACGCATGATAAGATATAAATAATTAGTTTGCGCACTACATCCATAATTCAAGGTTGATAGTCCATCAGAAGTGCGGGACAGTTTGAACAACCAATCTCGCTGTGAACTAGTGAAATTTTCTAAACCATTTTAAAATGTCTAAATGCAAAAATACTTTACTACTTTAAATGTAAAATGGAAATGATGTTTCAAAATACATTTAAAATATAAAAGAGAAAAAGCTATTTACATTTTAAATTTCTATTTCAAATATCTATTGAAAATGGATCCATTTCAAATACGTATTTAAAAAAAACCATTTCAAATCTTACCCATCCCTGTGAATGACGTACTTCGTTCACATTGCTACATTCTTTTGTCTGTGTTTCCTACATTTTTCAAAATGAACCCTCATAATATTTACCTATGTTATTATTTCAGCACTGTCCTCCTAATACAACTTATTGTTGTATGCCAAGTCATGCAACTACCATGGCACCAACTACCATGGCTAGCAATACTCCACAAACTAACACGGATTTATATACCGTGCCTTCAACAACTATGGCTTCAAGTACACTTGATATGGAGGAAGTTACATTAACATTTTCAGCTACAACTAGTACAGAACAAACCATTTCGAATTCGGAAGTAACAATATATGAATGTTTATGTCGTCCTGCTACCGAATGTAACATGCTCATGGATGGTAACATTCAAATAATTATTGGAAACTATAAACCGGTATAATTTGAAAATGATATACTTCGTTCGTATCCAGAAAGAATACAATTTAATCAGTGTATTATTTATTATTATTTTAGCAATGTTCTGGCGATCACACTTATTGTTGTCAGCCAATTTCATTAGATGATTTACCATGTTCACATTCCTCAAAGTCCAGGGTTAAAAATTTTATATCAAAATCGAAATTACAAGAAGAAAAATCACTTAACCATGAAATAAAACACAATAATTTTCAAGATATGCTATCTCGCCACGATAAAAAACGACCAAAATGTGGTTGCTTTTTACCAACGGAATGTAAAACAGAAATAGAATTCCGAGTTATGTTACCGGTAAAATTAATATTTTCTTCACTATAATATGTAGCAGATGGTATATTTTCGAAAATAGAATCTAGGCTTATAAAACTACTCGCTTGGGAAAGAAGTTAAACCAATTATTTGGTATCGATTTGAATTATAAAAATAGTTTTTATACGAAATACGCGCCTTTCATTTTTATAAGACACTAAAGAAATAATACAGGAAGTTTTTTACTATCTGACCGGCCCAAGTGGCCGTGCAGTCTAACGTGCTCTACTTGGAACTGAGAGGTTGCTGGCTCGATTCCAATGGTGGCAGTTTGTCAATTAACATGAATAGGGCGGTTAATTGACTAAACTGTCAGCGAATAGATACAAACGAAGTAACCGGCTATGTTTGTGAAGGTTTTCTGCAGTTTCCCTTCACGAACTCCAGATGATTATCCGCATAGTTCCTGAAAGTCGTCTGAAGCCGCACAACCTACCAACTCCTAGTTTGTATACAAATTCTTTGTCCTCCATCTTCATCATCAATGTATGTGGATAGCCTCTGTTATAGACTGTGGAGTCTCTGAAACAGAGGTAAAACCCCATTATTATTATTATTGGTACTGTCTACTTTAAAATATAAAGTATTCTAATCATAAATTGCTACTGTTATAGCTTTTGTACACAGTACTTTAAACGGGAGATGCCTTTTGAAAGTTACTATAAGTAACTTTGAACGTTAACATGACGCGATCTTCTTAACATAACGTGATCTTCGTTAGATCACCCAAATGCTCGGATATGAATGAATACAATGTATGTAAAAGTCACGTGTATGTATGTAATTCTTTTGTATCGTTATAAAATTCCTTAACTTTAGGACTTGTAATGATTTCATACTGATTAATAAGAAAATAATTTGCAATCACTTTTAGTGCTGTGAAACTGGTTTCTTTAATTTCAGCTTAATGTAGTACTATAGACACCTGAAAAATTACGCTAATGTTTTTTGTAGCCTAATGGATTAAGTGAAGTATCCTGGTCACCAAACCCTACGCTCACCAGATAAACCTACCACTTAAAAGTTACTTTAAAATTGTAATAGTTATTAATGTTACAAAAATTTCCGAACAAAGCAATTCGCTCCGAGCGCAACCGTACTCAGCGCCATGCGTGGTCAAAAAAACAACTTCAAGACTAATAAAAAGTGTATAAAAACCATAGACGTTTAACAAAAATTTCAGTTATTTTAGCTTTTACATGTTGTTTATTTAATTTAATTAATAAGTTTTGTTAAACGCCTATGTTTATTTATACACTGACATTGGTCTTGAAGTTGTTTTTTTGACCACGCATGGCGCTGAGTACGGTTGCGCTCGATAGGAATATCTACAATTTTCTTTACACATATTTGTTATAAATGAGATATAAAAATAATTTGGTATTCAAATTTTGAATAATACTAATAATAAAAAAATATATATAAACCAGCCTCGTTGTGAACGTGCTGACGGTAATTTCAACGTAAAAGCATTCGAAACAGTTTTTGCAAAAATGAAACCGTTTAATTAGACGGATATGGTTTATTCCGTAATCGTGACTAATAAATAATAACAAATTAAAAAAATTATTCCTTTCATATATCTTGTACGAGTGTTTCAGAGCTGCACGGGTTCATTTTAGTGGCATGTTTTCCAACACAAAATACAATAAAGTTAATAAAAACATATAACTCAAATTATTTTATTACCGAAATATTTAAAATTAAAGAAATTTTTTTTATAAAACACTAAGAGTAACTGTTGAAAATGGTCTCCGTTTTGTGGAATGCTATATCATGACCAAAACATGCTCTTCTGGGAAGTTTTATAAAATATCAGGACGGCCTTTGGTAGTTTTGGCATCTTTCACAATTCAATTTCTTAGCTCTTCTTGCGTGCCAATAGACGAAGAATAAAACATAGATATCATTCAATCCCACATAAAAAAAAGTGTGTGTGTCAGCTCCGACGTACGATAGAGTTTACTCCTTAAGAACGATTGTCTTTGTCCCATATATATTGTCCATACTAAATTAAATATTTAATTATAGGTATAGCTCATACAAATTTATATAAACTACACTAATAATTAAATGTCCAATAAATAGAACGCGCACATGTTCATATGTACATACGTGAATTAAAACACCCGTTTCTTCCATAGTTTATGGAAGTTTATGAATATAATTATCAATATTAATAATCCACAATAATAATATTAATCGAAACTATAAAATATTTATATAAATAAACTACACTAATAATTAAAGAAATCACATGTTATATTATGTATACAATATATACCATATTAATACTGACCGTCTGAGTGCAGTGACAGGCGTACACAGCATAAACTGTGTACGACTCTTATTCAACGAGACATGAACCTGACTGACTGACTGATTTTTCGTAACGAGGTCATTCTATCACTATATTTTAGTCTCCATATTTTTTTAAAACCGGGCGCTTATATGTAAAATCGATTCTTAAGGAGTAAACTCCAATAGTTTAATGGTGATCATAAAATATTCCATACAAACATTAATCCCTCAAATTAATTTATTACTGAGATATTGAAAGTTAAAATATAAGAATATAAATGGTGCGATTCTCGGAAATTAATTAATTGCAGACCTATTTTTGTACTTTTTTGTTTATTTTGTGCTGAAGAATACATTTCTGAAATATTGTTGTGCTGTTGTGAAACACTCTGTATATTTAAAACATTAGGGCGGATCCACTCCATAACGCCGATCACGGTTCGTTCTTGGCCCGATCGATTATATTTATTTAATTGTTATTCTCGGTTCAACCGATCGGAACTTGACTTTTACGGATAGTATGAATGCACACATTGTTTCTTACTTGATAATATTTTACAAGACCGATATCGAACCAAGAACGAACTGTGATAGGCATTATAGTGTGGTTCCACCCTAAAAAAACCAATGATATTCTTTATACTAAATGATACCGCACGGATCATTTGCAGAAGCATATAATCGCCGCACGGATTAGCCGTGGTTAATTTGGCTAACATTGTTATATGTTGGAATGTTTATTATTCTAATTAAAACTCAATACAAACGAAGTTCTAAAACGTAGCAATATTTCTACCACAGAATTGTACAAGATAATAAATTTTACAACAGAATACGTTGTCGAGCAAATTTGATCGGACTCGAATATTTCATATAAAATGTGCAGGTTTTTTGGAAACAAACATTAAATTAATCTAATGATTTCTTTCTTATTATTATAATATTGATTTTTTTCTCCTTCATTGCAAAATATTTAATTTTGTTAAATAAATCAAAATTATTTTAGACTTGCCCAAACGGTTCAATATACTGTTGTCCAGGAAATGTCATTGCAATGGCAAGTGCCAGTGGAATGGCAAGTGCAAGTGGAATGGCAAGCGCAAGTGCAATGTCAATGTCATCGGCGGCTAGTTCGCAATCCCAATCAGTGAATGTATCAGGATGTGGTATACGGGAGCCGGTTCCATCGGGCATAGCAGTTGAACCTGGTCAAGCACGGTATGGTGATTATCCTTGGGTTGCGGCAATATTAACTATAGATAATGAATTTGTCTGTACTGGTGTTTTAATCAGTAATCATCATGTTTTAACTGTAGCACATAGAGTGAACGAGTATATATTAGCCGAAAAGTAAGTAAATTATTTTGATTGAATAACGAAATTAATCTTATAATCTTAATTATTCTTATCACTTAGTGCAGGAACGAACAAGATATCAACGATGTTACTAGACATAGATACAACCAAATCTTTTGAATTTCCAAGGAAATATAAACAAGTTTAAAAAACTAAAACCCGACTACGAAAAAAGCAAGTAACAAGTTTGAAGAGTCTTGTAAATATTTCTCTTAGTCGAAATTCGGTAATTGTTACAGCTATGTGCCTTGCAGTTCTGCCTTCGACTACGAGAAATATTTACAAGTCTCTTCAAACTTGTTTCGTAGTCGGGTTTTAGTTTTTTAAACTAATTTATTCAAGATTCTTTAGTATAATATTAAGAATCTGTGAGTTGAAATCGTTCATTAAATATCAAGTTCGATGCATTTGTGAAATTTTTCTTTGTTGCTTAACATATTATGCTAGTCGTATCCGCCATTTTGGATTAAATATCAAGTCACATAGCTTATGACACGCGGAACACTAGCACAAAGCTAACAAAGCTAACAAAAGTAGCTTAAGAGTTTCTAGCTGTTGTTAAGTCTTTGAAGAACATAGTCATAAGTAAAAAATAATCTACACATTGATTTGATGCAATGTGATAATTACTTTTTGTAAAATCTAGAGCACGGTAGTGCGACAGGTCGAGTTAACTTCTTATGGCACTATTGCACTGGAAGTTAATTGTTAATATGTTGCTACTAAAACTGTTACAGTGCTGATACAGAATTGAAAATACGTCTTGGTGATTGGGATGCGAGCAGAACAATTGAACCCATAGAACCGCAAGAATTCCGAATTATTGACATTGTTACACATCCAAATTATAATCCATTTGATTTGCACAATGATTTAGCGATAATCGAAATAACACCGGATGTTCAATTGGGAACGTCCCCTGCAATAAATACGGCATGTCTACCAGAAGCAACAACAACCTCTTTCGTTGGTCAAGAGTATGTATTAACAATCTATATGATAAGAGTTGGTGGTTAAATTAACTAGGGATGGTGATTGAAAGACTAAGATTTAGAGTAAAAATTAAGATAACTATTGATGGTTCACGGTGAGGTATGCTTACCGCACTCTGAGATTTTATTTACTAAAAAAAACATACGTCGTGAATTACCTCTTTCGTAGTTAAACTAAAGAAAATGAATCCAATATCCAATATCCAATAAACATTTACCGGAATCAACAACACTGTCTTTTTTTAAGTGTTGCATATACATTTTTAACACTCATCCTCAGTTAATATAAACACATATAGTCGTGTAAGATTTACGTGACGTACTTACCTTATAGTTACGCCCCCTTGTTCACAACAAATCCTCAGTAAACTAAATAAGTCAGTCGATCGAAAAAAAAATTACTTCAGAGTAAATCAGTTCAGCGTGTTCTTCTTAGCACAAATTTACGAACATGTAGTGTTGCCAAATTGAGGGTTTTTTCTCTAAATTTTGTGGATTTAATAATATGAAATATAGTATACCATCATGTATCGAATACACCAACATTTTGTATTCTGATTCGCTGTATTCAATTTGAATGCAACAATTTAAAAAATACGACAACCCCAAGAATAAACCACGTAAATTTTCTACTAGGCTTTTTTAAATCCACTAAATTTAAGGTAAAATCCTCCTCTAATCTGCCAGCACTTAATAAGCAAAATGGCATCACCATCTAAGTTACTTAGTATCTGTCAAATGTCCTGGCAAAAAACTAAGTTAGATATACTTAAGAACGCACTTAGTTTACGCAATAGCAACTCGCATGCGTATAATGAAAACAAATGTTTTTTCTCACTACATATGTATGCAACCAGTATTGATCAATATCATTATTGGCATAAGTTTTATAGATTGTTTTCATCATTAAAATTAATTTGCAGATGTTGGGTAGCTGGTTGGGGATATGATATGTTGGCTGATGGAGGTAGTTTCCAATCAATACTGCGCGAAGTCGAAGTACCAATTGTAGAGTCAAGAGTGTGCGAAGATTTATTGCGACGAACTGATTTAGGAAACAATTTTGAATTTTATATGAGTTTCTTGTGTGCAGGCGGTAGACCAGAGATGGATGCATGCGTGGTTAGTATCATATTTATTGTAATTTTTATCATTATCAATGATGTCTTTCATTATTAGCCCCAATAGATGCCACCGTTACAAGGCCAATAATGTTGGAAAATTCACATTATACAGGCATATTCGATTGTAGTGAATTTAACACTTTATTTCGAATTAATGCCAACTGATGGTTAATTTGTTATAACCTGATTCCTAATGTTATTTAATTTGTAAACTTTTATATAGGGTGATGGTGGAGCACCGTTAGTGTGTCAAAGTGCAAATAATCAATGGATTGTGGTCGGCTTAGTATCGTGGGGTGTACGATGTGGCGAGGCTAATGTACCAGGAGTTTATACGAATGTATCAGCATTGTTACCTTGGATAAACTCTCAAATAACCAAAATGTAAATAGTATTGTTGAATTATTGTGATAACTAGTCTAATTAATATTGTTTTTAAGTTATTTATAAAAATGTACAAAAAATGTATTTGCGTAATAAATTTTAATATTTGCAGAATAAAAAATTTTATTCTTTACAATAAAACATATAAAAAATAAATGAATTTTTCTATTTAGATAATATAAATCCTACAGAACATCAAACAAACTTTCTCGCTTTTCATATGAAAAACAGGAACATAATCCTTTCGACGTCTTAGTGTAAAAGCCAAGAACACATTTTGAAAATACTTGATATCAATTTTGTGTGGCAACGAAACTCACAAACAGTTACAATCTTTGTGGTCTTTAGGCTATAAATCAAGGGTCCCCCAATACTATGATCGCACGCAATTTATTCCTATAATTCTTTTAACAATTATAACTTAACCGATATATAACTTTGGAGATAACCGCGTGAAATATCAATTTTATTATGAGGCCGTCCGGATATTACGTCACCCCTTTTTGACAGTATTTTCCCCCCTACCGTTGCCACACTTACCATATACTTACAACATACTCTACAAGTATTATGTCTCAATGAAGGATAACCAAATCCACCCCACCCCCAAATAGGTTATAAAATGTTAATTACAGCGTTGCTTTCTTTATCGATTTTATAAAAATGAATATTGGTTCGTTCGTTCGTACGTGCCTATACCATTCATCCGATTACGATAAAAATTTGATCAGTTGTTGTGGGCACAATTTCAAACCTTTCCAAAGTTATAGCCGTTTTCTGGCCGTTCCAAAGTTATAGCTGACACAGATCTCTAATATAGTTTCTATAGAAACGCATTCACAAAATTTTGGAAATAAATTTTTCTAAAATTTATTAAAATTTATAAATTTGCCATAATTTTAACGCCAGGCGTTAAGTAATGCAACGCTAGGCAGTCTTCTATGCGTATGTGTACCTACTTAGAAAAAAAGAAACATTTTTACTCATGCCGAGTACAGCTAGTTTATGATATAATTGTATTCATATATAACATTCTTATTGTTCTCTTTATTAAAATAATAATTTTTTGTTTATTTTATTAACGTAACCCTAGTATATTTTTTTTATATTTTTGTAATTAATGCCACCAGATGGCATAGTCCTAAGGAACAAACACCAATATACACCAGAAAAAAGTTGAATTTTGGCGTCACAATTATAGAAACCTCCTTGTCCCCATGTCACAATTAGCTGTATTTTCACAGAACATCGCCCTTCCTCTAGCGTGTAATATAGTATTTGAACGTCCCTATAATGTATTAAAATGTATCCCACATATCACCGCAACGTTTCCCTCCGCAATATTAGCTTAAAATGTAACAAAACCATTTAATTAAACATCATGCTTAATTATGTTTGCAATAACAGTCTTGGATAAACATCAAAATTTTCTAGGCATTAAGAAAGAAAACACACAAGACCTACCGAATTATTTCGCGTGTGTGCAAGATTAACATTACAGATGTAACTTCTAGCACCTATTACCATTTCCCCCTCCTGCCTACGTAAATTATGTTACTTATTATAAGCCTTATACGCCTAACATTACAGTCATGTATCTTATTTTTAAAAACGGATACTTCAAGATACGCTCTTAGGGCTATTTTACACATGTAACTTTTCGTGCAATTATTCATAACGCATACTTTGGTGAGCAAGCGCAGCTTCCGTGTGATTAGTTTACTATGATCATGTGACTGAAATAGTTGACAAAGAAAGAAATATTTAGCAAGACGAGAGCTATAAACTATTAACAAAGCATGCGATTGATATATGTACAAAGAGATGTGAGTATCGTTATATCATATACATTTATTGCAATTAAAAACTGTCATCAAAACTTTCACGTGTAAAAACGGGCTTATGATATGTTATTGAATGATATACAGAACTTACTGTGCTACGTGAAAAAAGTTTAGGATCCAGTGTGTGAAATGTGACGCATGGGAAACGAGATATTTTTACTCGAGATTATATAAGCATTTTTATATATAGAATAAAAACCCATAAATCGGTATATATCTGTCTGTTACGATAACTCAAAAACGAAAGAAGCTATGGAGCTGAAGTAGATAAAATGCTTTCTTCCGCCAGAGGGAAAATATCCATCTTTGAAACCATAAAAGATAGAATAAAAATTTACGGACAAAAATGTTTCTTTTCTAAAAATTAACACGTTTTGCTTGAAACTGTTTTTCATAAACTCAGTATATACCGGATATTCAAGCAATTAACTCAATTAGTAGTTATTTTCACTTGTTTGTTTTTAGAATTAAAATTTCAAATTCGCCCCCTTTACCTAGATCAGTTTTTTTTGTATTATAAATACGTATTTCGACTACAATGTAGTCATCATCAGTATAAATTAGTTAGTCGTAATTTACTCTTTGACAATTAGAAATAGATAGAAAGTCGAGATCAATAGACAAAAATATAAACCATATTTTGACAAAATGGAAACCCGACTTCTATAACAAAAAATGCACTAAAAAGTAAAAAAATAATTGCATATACTTGTGCCAATTTTAGTTCACCTAAGCAAAAATTTTAAATATATATGTACAATTATTGTTATTTTTGGAGGCGGCGTCAGCATAGAGAAATTCACATAATTTTTGGACACCGCCTCCAAAAATAACAATAATTGTACATATATATTTAAAAATTTTTGCTTAGGTGAACTAAAATTGGCACAAGTATATGCAATTATTTTTTTACTTTTTAGTGCATTTTTTGTTATAGAAGTCGGGTTTCCATTTTGTCAAAATATGGTTTATTTCTCACTTTTTAGTGACTTTGAAGTTCTATAACTAGTTTTACTTGTCTAAATATGGGTAGACCTACTAAACGACTTACTAATTTTTAGTGAATTTTTTTATAACACATTTTTTTTTACCCGTTTTTTTTTTTTTTTTTAAATTTTAAGAGCATTTTTTTATAACAGATTTTCAATTTTATTTACATGCATTTTGTTTTTTTTTTGTAAAAATTTTTTTTTTGGGGTCGGTTTTTTTTTTGTAAAAAAATTTTTTGAAGTCGGTTTTTAAAAAAATTTTCTTATTTTCCCATTATGAATGAGTATACCCTTTCAAAAAAAAAAAAAAATTCGCAGAAATCGGTTATCACATATAAAATAAGGATTTTCCTCGATTTTCCGGGGATCCCCTCATCAGAATGCGATTTGGTGCCAATGGGACCAATGGGAAACCAAACCCTTTAAAACAAACAAAAAAAATTCAAAATCGGTTCATAAATGTCGGAGTTCTGAGGGGACACACATTAAAAAAAAAAAAAAAAAAAAAAAAAAAAAAATACAGACGAATTGAGAACCATCCTCCTTTTTTGAAGTCGGGTTAAAAAATAAATAGAAAATTAACTAAATTAAAATATACTAAATTTAAAATATAATAAATTTTAAATTATATTTTGTATTTAAAAAAAAAAATTATTATTTAGTTTTAAAAAAAAAAATAGTGTTTAGTTTTAAAAAAAAACTAAACACTTTATAGAAAATAATGAGTGTGTGTGTATGTAAAAATATACCACACTTTATAGAAAATAATTGAATTAACAATTATTTTCATAAATATTGGAATTTTGTTAATTTAGTAATATTAATTAAAAGAGGTATTATGATGTATTTTAAAAAAAAAATAATGAAAACTAAATATACGGTACTTTAGAAAAAAAAATCCAAAGCAGAGTATTGTATGTGGAATTATGAAAATTGGAAAACGATCGGTGCTAACGCGATACACGTAAATATAAAAAAAATAACACGTTGAACCGAAAGTCTTTCAATAAAAGCTGGGCCCATTAAAAAAGATAATATTGAGGTAGTAAGATCTTTACTATCCAGTAAGTGTCTAAGTTATCGACTAGTGATTCGAATCTGAAATACTGAAAATAAAAAAAAGTACAAAAAAAGAACAAAACAAAATATATGTTAAAATAAAATATATTTGAAATAAATAATTTTTCATTTAATATGTTGATAGTATAACTATCCTTAAAATACTAAGTTTGGTTGTACAAGTTATAAAAAAAAATTACATGAATATGTACTAGATTGAACTGTAGTAAAAAGAAATATCGTATATAAAAAAAAAAAAAAACGACACTACAGTAAAAAAAAAATGTTCAAATATGTCTGATTTGCAAAAATATAAATATACACTACAAATTTAATTCAGATACATAGTTGTATATAAAGGGGACTTTACGCTTCTGTAAAGAAAAACTACAAGGCCAAAAATACCAAGCGTATACAAAACAATATAGTTATAAATTAAAAAAGTCATTGCATATTCACATAAAATACATAAATTGTACAGCCAAAATGTGTATAGAATGTGTATTGAAATGTGACAAGTTTGAAAAACCACAAGTTTCGGAATGGTGAATTAAATAAATTATACAAAAAAAATATACTTAGATACAATCAGATAGAAACCATTAATTCGCCTATTCGATACTTCAGCACAATCAATAATAAATATTCAATTTGTAAATTGAAGAAATAAAAATTCAAAATACCATCTGATTAATTCATGTGAGACAACTACTTTTAGTAACTATACTGAGCCAACTAATTTTAGTAACTGTCTTGAGACAAGTACTTTTGTAACTGATTTGAAATATGTGCGGAAATATCGAAGTAAGCTTGGATATACGCAAGTCATATCCGATCTAAGTAAATGTTTGTTGAAATTATGTAAATTCTCAACTCGCATAAACCAATAATTATATAAATTATTATTTTTTGAATAATAAAAATATGAAAACAAAATAATAATAAATTTTAAACAGTGGAGTACTAAAAAAAAATTATTCTCCACTCCAAGGGGCCAAAAAAAATTAGCGACATGCTAATTGAAAAATATTAAAGCAAGAATGACACGAATAGATGAATGAAAAATCTTACAAATGTGGATTAGACGTGAAGATTTAAATACATTTAGATGTTTAATTAGGATGCAGTAACGTTACCATTCCCTTGATATCCTCTGAGATAGTATGGCCGAATGTTGTATATCGACATGCCGAAGGTTTTCTTATTAGATTTTGGAGATTTTAGCCTAACTGAAGTTGGTGTAGTGAACTTTATTATCTTGTACGGTCCATTGAATTTTGAAGCGAATTTAGGTGCGATATTCTTGTTCATATTCGGGGCCAAGTTTTTTACCATGACCAATTGACCCACTTTATATTTAGACAGCGTTGGTTTATTTAAAGTTTGGTTGACTCGTTGTTGGTGAGCAATCTTTAACGCATCTTGTATATGTGCTTGTGATGGTTTAGCAGAACTCGTGATTAACTCAGTTAATTCGTTTATAATCACAAACGGCGTCATTAACTTTCTACCAAAATAAACTTCAGCTGGTGTTGAGTCGATTGTACTTTTGTAGGAGTTGTTGTAATTGAAAATTACAAAACTCAAAAATTTTGACCAATTTTTATGTTCTACAGAATATTCTTTGAGAATGCATCCTAAATTATATTTTATCTGTCGATTGAGGCACTCGCTCTTGTTCGAAGATGGTGTATAGCTCGAACAGTAGGCAGCTCTAATACCATTATTAAATAAGAAGGTTTTCCACTTGATCGACGCAAAGGCTGGTCCGTTGTCGGCTACAACAACCGTCGGATATCCGTTTTGCAGGAAAATCTTCTGTATCAGTGAAATGGCAACGTCACTGGTCTGCCTTTTACATGGAAAGGCGAAAGCAAATTTTGAAAATCCATCTACAATAGAAAAAATATATTTAAAACCTTCACTTGATCTAATAATAGGACCGATAAAGTCGACGTACAAAGTATGTAGGGTATACTCCGGCACGGAACTACTCAACTGAACCTTATCGTTACGTGTATATGGCCTTATAGCCTGGCACACTTTACAGGTTCTGACATAGTCCCTTACTTTTGCATAGAGGTTTTTGTAGTAAAATATTTTACTAATTTCACGGAATGTTTTAATTACTGAATTATGCGCAGCATACTTGGAATCATGATAATATCGAAGAACGTAATCGAGTAAATTATCTGGTAAAAATATACGTTTTAGTCGATTCCTTCCGACGAACTTATAAATTAACCCATCCTTTATGCAAAAATTAGGGACATTCATCTGAGCCTTAAGGTTTTGATAAATGATTTTACATTCGGGAGAGTTACGTTGCTCGCTTTTAACAGAAAGGTAATCAAAATTTGTATTAGCTAAAACGTTAATAAAGTTCAGTTGCGCATTGTTCCTGATTTCTTCATTCACCGATTCTAAGTCAGTTTGATCCAAAGTATTGGTTATCTTTTTTAAAAGGTTTGCATAACCTGGATCATTGCTATGCAACTCTTTAACTTTAATGAAATTTTTGCCTGAATCTTGATTTGAATCAGAAAATTTGTTCACTAATATATGGTCAGTTTCGTATAACCTAGATAGAAAATCGGCCATGTTGTTCAATTTGCCCTTAATATGTTCCGGGGTAAAGTCATATCTCGAAATTTTAAGGATCCACCTAGATAATTTATTAAATTTATTGGGGGTATTAAAAATCCACAATAACGACCTGCAGTCAGTCTGTAGAGTAAACTTGCGGTCGGTTAAAAAATCTTTAAATTTATCTAGGGCCGTTACTACTGCGAGAAGTTCTAATTCATGACTGTTATATTTTAATTCGGCTGGATTCAATTTTCGAGAACAGTACATAATGGGGTGCAAACCGTCATCATACTTTTGAAGTAATACCGCGCCCAGACCAGTAGCTGATCCGTCAGTTTGTAGCACAAAAGGTTTGTCAAAATTAGGATGTTTTAAGACAGGCGCACTTACTAAAGATTTTTTTAAAGTAGAGATTGCATCAAGATGAACCTTAGTAATTTTGAACCTAACACCTTTCTTTTTTAAATCGTTTAACGGAGCTACAATCTGACTGAACATGGGAATATAGCGGGAGTAAAAAGCCGCAGCCCCAACTAGACGCATAACTTCTTTGACGTTTTTTGGAGTTGGCATGTCATTGATTGCTTGCACCTTAATAGGGTCTATAAAGCGTCCCTCAGCGGATATTACGCTACCCAACAAACGTACCCTCGACATACAAAATCGAGCCTTAGAAGGATTAATAGTGATACCGATAGACTTTATTTTAGTGAACAAGAGATTCAGGTGATTTAAATGTGATTCAATGTCGGGCGAATGTACAATTAAATCGTCATAATAAATAAGAAGAAATTTATGACGAAATTCTGCGAGACTGGAATTTAAAAAACGAGCTAATGATTGACTAGCCACCTTTAGCCCGAAAGGCATGGTATTGTACTCAAACAGACCATATTGTGTGACGATCGCGGTGACATGTTTCGAGTCATCTGATAATTTTATCTGATGAAAACTGGATTTCATGTCGAGGAGTGTAAACACTTTCGAATTACCTAAGCTAGCGAAAATATGAGCCATACTGGCTGAACTCATCGGATCAAACTCTATATGTTTGTTAACAAACCTATAGTCAGCGACTAACCGATAAGAATCGTCTTTCTTTTTAACAAAGAAGACGGGTGAGCTATAATTAGAGTTCGAAGGAGAAAGTACCCCTTGTGTAACAAGCTCTTGAACATGCTCGTCCAAAAGTCTGGCTTTATCGGATGCTAGATAGTAAGGAGCTTTACAAACCGGAATGTTATCGATTAACTTAATTTTATATTCAAAACCCTTGGCAAGACCAGGAATGTCAGAAAAAATCGATTTAAAGTTTTGAAGAAGTGTTTGCAACACTTTGGTTTGTTTGCTATTAAGATTTACTTTCGCTTCGACAATGGTATTAATAATTCGATTATTATTACAAAAACCCGAAAACGGTATTTCAACATTAGGATGAAAATAAAATTTGATCGTCGACTTAAAGAAGTCCAAAATGATGTTGCAATTTTTAAGTGTGGCAACACCTAAAATTACCTCAAACGGTAATGAATCTACTATAAAAAAAGTTTGAGTCCATGAAAAATTAGCCAATTTAAAATGAAGTTTCGCAGTTAAATTACATTTTAAAAAATTATTTCCCGGCAAAGAAATAGTTTTATCAATTGATTCGGTGACGATGTTTCTATTGTTAGCTTTAAACTTGTTAAAAGTCGCAGTTTTAATAGCATTAACAGTAGCACCGGAATCAAAAAGTGTTAATAAAGGATAACCTTGAATGAAAATGGTTTGTAGAGGTAAAATAGTATAATTTAAAATAACATCATTAATAAGAAACTTGGGGTCTATTGCGAGTTTTTTGGAACAGTAGTACTAACATTTATATTATCCTTCTTTCTTTTAAAACAAAATTTAAAATTGTGATTAGTACCTTTACAGAAAGTACAAAAAAGTTTAGTGTCATTATGCGTATTTTGAACTGAACTAACGTTTACACTGAGGGGTGTTGTAGATATTCGCGCTTGAATTTCCTCAATTTTAGTGATTAGTTGATACAAATCTTTATAAGTATCGGGAATTTGATATAAACCAAGAATAGTTAGGACAGAATTATTGGCATGAGCAAAAATAATTTGTATGATTTCGGATTCAGATGAATCATTAAGTAGGATTTTCGCGAATTTTATTATTGAAGGAACAAATGTCGAAAATTTTTCAGTGTCAAGTTGATTTCGCCGGACCAATCTATCAATTAATATCTGTTTAGTCAAAGGTGGAATATAAACTTGTAATAAATTATGTTGAATATTTTGCCAAGACAAAGAGTCAGCCAAACAAGTAGACCAAAATGTTTGTGCGTTTGAAGCACACCTATTGATTAAAGATTTCAAAAGAACGTCTATAGGTAAAAAATTAATATCAATTAAATGTTGAGTATCGACAATAAACTGTATAATATTTTCTGGAACCGAAATGTCCAGAATAGTGATTTTATTTATAAAGGAATCTATACTCGGTTTTGCAAAAAAACTAAAATTTGAAGTTAATTGATTTGAACTAGTGTTATTATTTGATAGAGTAGTTGTTATTGTTGCCAAGGCATCGGTAATGCTACTAATCTGCTTGCTTTGCTGTTGTATTTGTTGCTGTACATCCGAAACGTGCAGCACTGACGCATGGAACTGTTGAGCTGTAGTCTGCATCTGCGTAGTTATAGCCGCTAAGTTAACCGCTGATACTTGATGAGGCGTGATGAATAAGTCATCTGGTGAAGGTGAAAGTTTATTTTTTACTCCTCGGTGGTTGAATTCGTTTTGATTGGGAGACTCATATTTTCGAAAATAATAGCGAATTCGTTTTTTTTTTCGATTTTAGTTACCATAACACATAACAATTTCACTGTAAAACAATTAAGTTTGTTTACACTCAAGTGCAATACAACTTTTAGATATAATTCGTACAAAACAAGGTTAAATATTATTTCATTGGGTTATCCTTTGATGTAAATAATTGCAGTTAATGGGAATATTTTACATATATAAATCAGTGTATCCAAAAAGTTTTAACAAATAATGCATGATGGCAGAAATTTTTGTATGGGGACGCAATAATTTTTTAATTAACTTTCATTCAACAATGCATTGTAGCCCAGGGATTTGGTAAATGACAAGCCTTAGAGTGCACAAAGATGGCTAAGCGATTATATTTTTCTACTTAATTGTTAAAATAACGATACAAGTTAAAACTAAATCGTAGATTTCTTCAATATTTGGATTCCTATGAGTACAGTCCATGTTTCCCTAAGTTACTTGGTAACTACCAACAAACTTATTTATTCATTATCAAATATTCAGGCAACATAAACGTTTGGTTGAGAGTCCAAATCATTGTCTTTTATTTATCTTTTTATCTCGGCAAAATTTTCTGTGGCATTAAAAAATCACCAATTTTTTTTTAAATCCCCGTATTACTTCATTTAGTTTTAGAACTTTGCTAGCTTTATTGCTATCAATTTTAAATGAGACAAAATTTGAATAAGTTTTATTATTATAATTTTTATTTAAACCTTAAAATAAACTCTAAAACAACAAGCAAGCTGCAAGAAATGAGACCTTCCAACAACAAAATCAAATTTCCGGTAAAAATCGCATAAATAACAACCCACATAATTAATATTGTGATATTTATAATATTTAGGTATAAACAACTAAATTAGTTTCTCTTTTTCATGTGTGGAGAGGATAATACAGGAGATTTGTTGTCTTTCTGCAAGATTTTTCAACTTTCAATTTCCAATTTTACTCATTACTAGGTCTTTTTGTATAGTTTTCAACAAGTTTTGTACATAACATAACTACAAAGACATAATATTTTTTAGAACGAAATATTTGATTGCTGACGATATTTCTGTCAATTTTTAAATTATCTCTCTTAAAATTCCAACTGATTTTCGAAAACTAGATTCAAGATTTCTTATTCTTTTCCATGACACTTTTTTTTTGAAATAATGAATAATAATGATATATTATCTATTGTCTAATTGCACAATACCAGTTGTTTATCTTCGCATAGTAGATCTCCCACGATTATGAGAGAGTACATATGTATACATTAAGCAATGTGTATGAGAAGGAAGTCTTATAGGTCTGATAAACAAGCATATTATTTTTCAAAACAGTGAATAATATTCATAACTGTTCGAGTGGTTGGTGATTGTCTCATACAACACAACACAACACGACAGTAACAAACCTATAAGACCTCCTTCTCATACACATTGCTTAATGTATACATATGTACTCTTTCATAATCGTGGGAGATCTGCCATGCGAAGATGTAAACTAAAAAACTGGTATATAGAGTTTAGAAAAATCAATTGTTCTACTTCATGTATACTAAGAGGGAAATAATGGAAAATATTTGAAATTATTCCATTTAAAAAAAGTATTTATAGTTGAAATGGCATTTTCCATGTTATTTCTTAAATGTATTCTTAATGTTGGCCCTACCTTGGTTCCAAATTTGGAGCCAACCCGCTTCCAACAAAGGGATCAAAATTGGTTCCAATGTAGAGTTCAATGTTTACATAATCCTACATTGGTTAACATCGGTTACACATAAAGATATATAAAAGCTCGAAACACAACTTCTGAACACAATTTCTCCTGGACATTTGTTCTAAAATAATATAATAGTAATATATAAGGAATTTCCGCCACTGGCGCAGAAATTGCGACAAATCTATTTCGAGTTTATGAAAAAAAGTTTCAATCGAAACAGAAGCAACAGTTTTTTGGCATTAAATTGTTTTTAAACTGTTTGGTCGATTTTTCCCATTCACAAGTTACTTTTTACCTTTTTTGGTATTGTCGGACAGATAGACAGACATGCGGAAATGGAGAAATTTGACCAATTCAGGAACACTTGCACAAAAATTTTTATCTACGATTCAGTTTTCTGATCGTTACAACTTTCGGACTAAACCTATATTACAGTGTTTCAGTGAAAATTATTTTTAAAATAATTTTAGTTAGTTTTTTTTGAAGTCAATTCTATTTTTGAAATACAGACTAAACCATGATAATACGTATGGAACAAAACATAATTGTTTGAGTACATCTGATTTAATTTATTAACAACTCTATTTTTATTTTTTTATTATAATTAAATTATTAAAAATTAAAAACAGATTTATAACCTTCATGGTTCCCGAATATATAATTCATTAATAAATGAAATAATACTGTTTTTTTTTCCTAAATGAAGGATTTAACACTTCATTTTCGTTGTAATAAATATTCAGAAAATCATTCGTACAAAATTTTATCATCTAGCCAATATATTCTAAATAATAATTAATCATTTTGTCCAAAAATCTATCGATGACTTTATTTTGAAAATTGTTTTCGATAAGCGTGTCATATAACAATTATTGCTTATAAATATGTGCCAGCATTTTTGTTCCTATTAAGTCGTAACAGTATTTTTGGCTGGATACTGTTCAATAATGAATTTTAAATTTTCATCAATTTGTATTGTTGTATTTTTTGCATATTGGTTTTCATTACAAATATCTGATGAATTTATTGTTCGGAATCGTGTGGACATACCATTTGCAAATTTTATAAATGTAAATGATAATATACTACAAACTATTTTACAAAAAATTAATCAATTATGTGAAACAGGTACGTACATTTTTTTTAATAGTATTTCGGAAACATTTTTAAATTACTCATTTAGTTGTAGAAATTCATCATTTAATATTTTTATCGAATTTCCTCCAAAGGAAATGCAGCTATTGTTTTTGCACCAATGTTGGAATTTCGTAAAAATTTCTTCAAATGTCCATCGATCCTACCTATTAGATGTTAAAAATCACTATCGCTAAAATTTTTATATATGTATATATATATATGTATATATATATATATAGATATATATATATATATATATATATATATATATATATATATATATATATATATATACAACATATGTACTTTTTTTAAATGTCTGTGGACTCTCTAGCGGTCATAGTTTTATTCCGATTGGAATGAAATCGGGTATTTGTGGGGCTTTTGGTATTCTAAAGGTCAAGTTCGTTAATGGGTAAAATCGGACGAATGTAAAGGAGGTCTAGAGGGGGGTCTTAAACTGCTGAACCGATTTTGAAGAAATTTTTACAACTTCAAAGGATATCAAATTAAATGAAACGCTAGTATACATTTGACATTAAATAATTTTATTTAGGTGCTTACTTAATTAGAAATTCAAGCTTACGTTTCTTTTTCGCGAAAACCGGATAATCTTTCCTGTGCCATTGTATATGTGCATATAACACTCGCTTACTTTTAACTCGCTTACTTTTAGAGATGACTATGCGCATCCAGCGAATAGTTATCTCTTCTTTCCAATACAAGTATTCATATGCCAAAAAGAAACTGATAATACATTGTCAAAAATGTGACATAACGTGTCAGCATATCGTCGATGCTTCGCTACGGTCCGAATTTTGGCATGTGGGCATGCCCACCGTGCCCACAACGGTGGATCCGCGCTTGACGGAAGTGACTAGATTTGATTTACATTTAAGTATATATATATATACAAATATATGTCTGAGCATTGATAACCTTCTTTGAGATCAAATGCTTGATATAATAAATCATACAAATCCAGGATGGGAATCGAACCAACGACCTGAGATGTTATGGTAGTGGAATGCATATGACTTGTCACTGTCTCATTTTTAAGGTGAAAACTCTTTCAGAAAATTAGGGATTTAGATTGTTCATATGAAAGTCTTAAGATTTTTACGAAAGCTTAAAAATTTTTCTTTTTTTATAATAACATACAATCGGATTCCACAATGGAGGAAGAAGAAACTTCCAGCCACATCATCTTTAACTGCAAATCTCTCGATTACAGGAGATAAAAAATATTCGGTGCATCTCACCCCGAACATATGAACCTTCAGTTTTGATAATACAATTAATATTTTCTAGTGAAACAACTAAGCCCTGGTACTGTTACTACAGCATCTCCACCCACAACAACCACAACTCGGCTATTAACTCTTTCCGGATGTGCATGTTATGCCGTGTCGACATGTTCAAATTTGATAGACGCATCAGGGAATCGGGGTGTTCTTGCAACACCAGCAGTATGTTTTCATTTAATAATTGAGTTTTTAATTTAATTTTTGATATTTATGGAATCAATATATTCGATTTTAATCAGACACCATGTCCATATGGGATGTTATATTGTTGCCCCCAAAATACAACAACAACAACAACCACAACAACTACAACAACAACAACAACTCGTCCAGTCAATACAACAGTTCCTCCACCAGCCAATACAACAGTTGCCCCACCAGTCAATACAACAGTTCCTCCACCAGCCAATACAACAGTTGTCCCACCAGTCAATACAACAGTTGCTCCACCAGCGAATACAACAGTTGCAGGCTGTGGTTGTTTCAATGTAACATCTTGTACATCTTTAACTGATGGAAGTGGTATTATTGACTTGAGGATTGTCACACCTGTAAGTTACATAAAATTTCAAACTAGAATTATAATCTTTCAATCATTTTTAGCTAATTTCCTCCAAAGGAAATGTAGCTATTGTTTTTGCACCAATGTTGTAATTTCGTAAAAATTTCTTCAAATGTCCATCGATCCTACCTATTAGATGTTAAAAATCACTATTTCTAAAATTTGTATATATGTTTATATATATATATATATATATATATATATATATATATATATATACATATATATATACATATATATATACATATATATATATATACATATATATATACATATATATATATACATATATATATACATATATATATATATATATACATATATATATATATATACATATATATATATATATACATATATACAAATGTACTTTTTTAAATGACTGTGGACTCTCTAGCGGTCACAGTTTTATTCCGAATGGAATGAAATTTGGTATTAGAATCGCTTATGGTATTCTAAAGGTCAAGTTCGTTAAATGATAAAATCGAACGAGGGGAAAAGGGGTTTAGAGGCAGGGAAAAACACAAAATTTGACAAAACTGAAAAATATCCCTTAATATTTAAAAAATCGAAAAATTTATCAGGAGTTAAGTTGTAGGTAGTAAGTTTTACTGTAAGTATTTTTCTTATCATTTTTCTGTTACACTAATATTTACAGAAATATTTACAATTAAAGATTGAAAGTTAAAATTCTAAATATCTCTGTTCACATTAGAGTTTGAGAAAAATGATCAAGTAATGAATTGTAGCAAACTTGATTTTCTACAACTTTACTCCTTATACATTTTTCGATTATTCTGATATTAAGAGAGATATTTAATATTTTGTGTTTGTTTGATACGACTACATGAAATATATTTTATTGTAAAAAATTTTGATTGTCGTTACCATAGTAACTATAAACTATAATCGTTATGTTGGCTATTAATAAATTTGATTTTTGCCAAAACTAAAGTCATATCAGATATTATAATTCATTTTGATCACACTAAAGGTATGACCGCTAGAGAGTGATTTATGTATTCTAAGAAAATTCGCTAATACGAATACATAAAATATATTTTATTGAAAAAAATTTTTATAGTCGTTTCCAAGTAACTATAAACTATAATCGTTATACCGTTTTTTTGGGCTATTAATAAATTTAATTTTTAAAAATACACTAAAATTATGACCGCTAGAGAGTGATTTATGTATTCAAAGGAAATTCGCAGCTCCTGCGTAACGAATTTTTTTTATTTCATTGGTAAAGCATTGAATTTAACCCCTCACTCCTTTGGAATGTACAATTGTAATAATATTTTAAAATAACTAAGACGTTAATATATTTGTTAACAAATCTTCCAGCAGCATAACTCCAACAGTTATGTCCAAAAGGAACTATATATTGTTGTTTACCATCTAATGATACCGCTGACCACACTACCCCCCCCCCCTCCAATAATAAAAACCTATGACATACTAGTGACATTCCTCCTATGACCAAGACTACAATATTTTAAACAACAATATGGCACCTACAATAGTCACGACTGTTGCTCCTACAACAACTATGCCATCTAGAACAGCCTCACACCTGCAAATTCTATACCGACAGCTGCAGTTCCCACAATAACTACAACTTCAGCTCTCACAATAGCTACAACTGAACTTCCGTCAACGACTTCAACTATAGTTTTCACGATTACAACTGCAGTACAAAATCGACTACACCAGATACGACTACAAAACGTTTTTAACAAATACTAAGACTTCAATTGCTCCTCTTACTGCAACAATGGTATCCACGACAATTGCATTTGAATGTGGTTGTTATAATATTTCCAATACAATCGTTTTTAGACTTGCCCCAATGGAACAATATACTGTTGTCCAGGAAATGCAACAGCTAGAATAGTTACAACTGCTGGAACTGAAATACAAATAGTGAATGTAACAGGATGTGGTATACGAACGAATATTCCATTTGACATAGCAGTTGAGCCTGGTCAAGCACGATATGGGGCGTATCCTTGGATTGCAGCAGTACTAACAATGAATAATGATTTTGTCTCTACTGGTGTCTTAATCAGTAATCGTCATGTTTTAACTGTGGCACATAGAGTGAATGAGTATATATTAGCCGAAAAGTAAGTGAATTTTTTTGATTGATTATTAACGAAATTAAATTTATTATCCACTTAGTGGAGAAACGAATGAAATATTTTAGATGTTACCAGCCATTGAGAATACAGAGACCATTAAGTTTCAAAAAGAGCTATTACATAAGATATAGAGCAATTTAATATTTTTGGCACTGATAATCGATAATATGAAACTCCTTAAATTGTTCTAGTGCTGATACAGAATTGAAAATACGTCTTGGTGATTGGGATGTGAGCAGAACAATTGAACCCATAGAACCCCAAGAATTCCAAATTATTGACATTGTGACACATCCAAATTATAATCCATTTGATTTGCACAATGATTTAGCAATAATTGAAATAACACCGGATGTTCAATTGGGAACGTCTCCTGCAATCAATACGGCATGCCTACCAGAATCAACAACTTCTTTCGTTGGTCAAGAGTAAGTAAAGTACAATTATTAACAGATTTAACTTAAAAACCATTTGATGGATTTTGATAAAACTTTTTTATTTATAATAATATTTACGTTTTGATCACTAAGATCCATGGTGGTATTGTTTGATCACTAAGACGCTTGATGGTACTGTGTGAGTGTTGAAGAAAGACTTATTAAAAATATTTAATTTACAGATGTTGGGTAGCTGGTTGGGGATATAATTCACTAGATGGAAGTAATCTCCAGTCAATATTACGTGATATAGAAGTACCGATAGTAGAACCATCAATGTGCCAGAATTTATTACGGCAAACTGAATTGGGCGATAATTTTGAGTTGTATATAAGTTTCTTGTGTGCGGGCGGTCGATTAATGATGGATGCATGCCTGGTTAGTAGCATACTACTAATAATTTGTATCTTTATTAATGATGCCACTAGTGATGCCACAAGTGACAAGATGAAAATTAGAATCCAGATTTTCGAGAAATATTCGAGAAATAGACGATAGTAGTTTCCCTATTTTAATCTGTTAAAATGGGGAAAGGAAAATTTTGAAGAGTCGTAAGACACTTCTATTTTTGTACTTCGAATTCTTATCAAACATATCAACCAGTAATAACTATTATTTTTATTTAACTGTAAAAACAAGACGAGACGAGATGATAGAAAACTTAATTGTATTCACTACAAGTAAATACATTATAAGAGACATGCTACTCTCGTCTTGCGGCAACACTGATGACTATCATTACTAGGTCGTAATTAAACTAGCGCCCAGAGAGAGGGGAAATAAGAAGATCATGGTAGTGATTCTGTAACTGAAACCTGGTGAAAATAATAAATGTGAGCACTTCTCTCAATTCCGTAACTTTCACCATAGTGAAAATGTGAGCCATCTCACGTGAGTTTGTTCGACAAGGAATTTCTTAACGTATACGTGGATCCAAGAGAGAAAGGAAAGAAGTAGAGAGAGAGAGAGAAATAATCGATGGCTTAAACACTGACCTCCACTATTAAAACGACGCATGGTAATGTCCATGAAGAATAGATAAATATTCTTCATGGTAATGTCAAAGAATGTATTATGGTCGCTTTCCACTTAGCACACAGTCGTTGTGTGTGACACAGTGCGTGAGGCTTGACCGTTCCATTAGTACTCCTGCCTGAAACCGTGTGCGCAGAGAGAGGCACAAGGAAAACCGAGTGTAATCGCTCGTGTAACCAATTCTTAAGGAATTTATATTTAAATATTGATACTTGATTGTTTAAAGATGTAAACAAATATGTGATGTAAACGATTCTCTGACACCGAAATTATTAATCGTACGTTTGGTTTCCTCTGATCACAATTAATAATTAGAAAACAATACCAAATATTCTATTCACAGATTTTTAAAACTAATTGAAAGATCCTGGTTTTTAATTTTTTTTTCCTATCTTGTAATACAAATTGCCATTATAACGCTGAATGAGGTATTCATTTTAATGAATAGAAAATTGGATAACATTGCATCGCCGAGTAAGTGTATAAAAGTGGGCTACGATAATTATTTTAGTATAGCATTTTCTTCTATAAAAAAGTTTATTTTAGTAAACAGGTTATGTTTATTGATAATAATCATTTTGTTTATGAACTGATCTTTGAATGCCATCTGTAATCGACTTTAATAATTAAACGACGTTTCATTTATCGCCTTTTACTCAGGCTCAGTGAGTTTCGCAGTATGCGCACCAAGTGCACTCTGTGTCTCGCTGAGCTTCGTAATTGGAAAGCCCATTATATATGTATTATTTGGTTATCTATCTACCTCCGCAATCTACCTCGTCCAAAGTTGTGGTGGGCGCGCATGAAATTTAAAATTATTTGCTTTTGTTTATCAGTCACATTCATGTGGAAAAATTGAAATATTGAAAAATTAAACAATCAAAGCATAGCTGTTTATTTTTACATGGATGCCAATGTCAAACACTACTATATTCATAGAGATAACTATTATATTTTATTTATGATGTCAAAGTACAGTTGAGAAAAAAATATTCCATATCATCTCACGCAGTATTTTCGTATTTTCACTACAACCTTACAGAATCAGGCGAGTAAACTCACGTGAGATGAAAATACGAGAAGTGAGCAATCTCACTTAAAATACAGAATCGGGTACCACGTTTCTCTTAACAATATGATAATAGCATGGTTACAGCAGTTATCAGAACATGAGAAAATGACACACACTTCTTCTTCATTGCTTCAAGGGGCCACGTTTGTTTTTGAGAACAAAAGTCTCAAAAAATAGCTGTACTGAGTGTCTCTTTGTTGGAGCTCATCTCCACTATGACTATGTCATCGACAAAATGTTTTTGGAGGGGAGTTTTCGTTGTTCTCACATCAGGGATACAACCACCCTTAATTTGCTGCAGAAGGTGTGAAAAAGAAAACTGGCATTCATCACTGTTTTCCAATAGGTAATCGAACACACAATCGATCGTTTCTTCAGTATTACTGGCAGAACGATACCGTCTCTTATTCCACGACCACTCTTTTCTTTTTAGAAATTTAAGAGAGAATCTAAGTCAAAAAACATTAGCTATGGTATACTATTCATTGGTTCATAGCAGACTTAAATATGGAATTTTGTTATGGGGGTCTTCCTCTCAATCAACACAAATTTTCATAAAGCAAAAGAAAATAATACGAATAATTGTTAACCAGCAAACTTGCTGTAGACAATATTTTAAGGATCTGAGAATCTTGACGCTCTCCAGTATATACATTCTCCACTGTCTCGCCCACATAAAGAAGAATATTCATACGGTAGATCAAAATAACTTTAATCACACGTATTATACAAGACATGGCAGCGACTTAAGAGTACCCAAGCACAACTTTAATGTCTTCGAACATGGTCCATCTTACAATGGCTTAAAATTTTTCAACAAGTTACCATCTCATATAAAGCTTGAATGTAACCAAAAGAAGTTTGAAACCACCTGCAAGAATTTACTGCTCGATCATTGTCCTTATAATGTGGATGAATTTTTTTCTAACAACCAACAATGTTAGGAATATATGACGAACCAATATGGATTATATTTGTACATCATTTCTGGTCTAATAAATTATTATTATGATCATTATTCCCAGTAGCAAGTGGTAATCTAAACAGGCTCCTGTAGCACAATCGGAGCGCCTCCTCGCCATTGACGACCTGGTTGCTGCAGACGGGGCGTACCACTGATTGTGCTACAGGAGCCCGTTTAGATTACCACCTGCTACTAGGAATAAGATAGGGTATCGTCTAACCAGTAATACTGAAGAAGCGATGGATTGTGTGTACGATTGGAAAACAGTGTACCTGTTGGAAAACAGTGATGAATGCCAGTTTTCTTTATCACATCTACTGCAGCATATTAAGGGTGGTTGTATCCCTGATGTGAGAACAACGAAAACTCCCCTCCAAAAACGTTTTTTCGATGACATAGTCATAGTGGAGATGGGCTCCAACAAAGAGACACTCAGTACAGCTATTTTTTGAGACTGTTGTTCTCAAAAACAAGCGTGGCCCCTTGAAACATGGAAGAAGAAGTGTGTGTCATTTTCTCATGTTCTGATAACTACTGTACGACCTCGATCTTTTGTTTCCTTCCTTCTGATTGGAATTGGTACCTACTTTTACCGAAAATATGGATACAAACATCTGGTAAATATGTGCGCTGCGATGGTTATCTGCGCTGGTAATCTTATGACTGTTTTTGATTATCTGCCTTTTTTGAGAGAACCGCTGGGCATACAGGTACCAGTCTGATCTCAAATGAAAGCTAATTAAATTTACTACAAGTTTATTACATATAATATTTGACGTGGGATGCGTATTTTAGAAGATATTTTACGAAATAAGTGACCATTTCGAAAAAATTTCACTTTTTGGAAAAAATGGCCTATTTTCTAAGAACTGTATCTTGGGAACCAATAGCTGTATAGAGCTAGTTTTGATCTCAAATTGTTGTCAATTTAGTCTACTTTAAAAGTGTATAGAATAACTATACCGGTCAGACCCTTCCTTCACTGAGATATCGAGCAAAAACTGAAAAAAGTCCGAAAATTTCATGGTTTTTTGGGTGCACAGCCGATCGCACAGCACTTTGGAAATTGCAAATCTGGTTTTTTAATATTGGTTTAGGTCCTAACAACATATAAAAAATTCAGAACGACCGGACCTTTTGCAAGCACGACCGCCTTTTCATGTTTAACTTTACTGAACTATATATGTAAGTTTCTATTTTAGTGACTCTATTTTGTAACATTTTATGCTGGGTGATGATATTTGATGGTTAACCTGAACTAGTTCGTTCTTAATGTTGTTTGATTTATAAATTTTTTTTAGGGTGATGGAGGAGCACCGTTAGTGTGTCAAAGTGCAAATAATCAATGGATTGTGGTCGGTTTAGTATCGTGGGGTGTACGATGTGGCGAGGCTAATGTTCCAGGAGTTTATACGAATGTATCAGCATTGTTACCTTGGATAAACTCTCAAATAAGCTAAATGTGAATATTTCTGTTAAATTATTGGGATAACTAGTCTAATTAATATTGTTTTTAAGTTATTTAAAAAATGTACAAAAAATGTAGTTGCATAATGTAAAATATTTAATTCTTTAAAATGAACATTTAAAAACTAAATGAACTTTTCTATTCAAATAATATAAACCCTCCGGTACAGCAACTAACTTTCTCGGTTTCGATGTGATATTTTGATATATATATATATATATATATATATATATATATATATATATATATATTTTTAATTTCCCTCCTTTTTTAGGAAATGATGTCAAAATAGGCAATTTTGACATTAAACTGAGTGTGTTTAGTATTTATTTTTCAATTGTAGAATTACCATAACTTTTGAAAAGCATAACCGATTAAATAAATTGTTGTTTTTTTTCTATGAAAATATGCAAAAAAATATAAAACTCTATGAAAAAAAAAAGTTGTATCTTGTAATATTGGGGTTAAAGAGGTAAATCACAGAAAATAAACTAGACTATTTAAAAAAAATTAAATACGTATAAGTAATATTTAAGAGAACTCTTGGATTTTCGAAATAAATTTCGATTTTTTGCTCCAATTTCCTAGATAAAATTTTTTTGTATTTTATAAATACGTATTTCGACTACAAAGTAGCCATCATCAGTATGAATTAGCTAATTGTAATTATTCTCCGAGGAGATGTTACTTGTTGCTAATTTGTGACGGTAACCGTCACCAAATTAGCAACAAGTAAATTTGCAACAGGTAACATCTCCTCGGAGAATAATTACAATTAGCTAATTCATACTGATGATGACTACTTTGTAGTCGAAATACGTATTTAATAAATACAAAAAATTTTGATCTAGGAAATTGGGGCAAAAAATCGAAATTTAATTAAATACGTGTTTTTTAATTTCGTCGTTGAGGGAAAAGGTGGGTATTAAATATTGATATATTTCCTTTAAAGCCGCAGTTCGTACTATTTTTTAACTTACTAAGTTCTTGTGTTTATTTTTGAAATAATTAAGATGTTTGTTTTTTACAAAAAATGTATAGAAGAAAGTTTCCCAGTTGTATTAAAATAAGAGTAGATACACGCGAATCATTACGTACACCGCCCATTTTAGAAATCTCAACTTTAATTGCGAATATCTTACCTCACAATACTTATATTAACACTTAGTAAAACTCTCGTTCATAGAATTGAACAGAATTTGAAATTATATTACCTTACCTTACTTACTGATTCACATTTGCATAGATTTTAACACACACACAAATTTGTGTGTGTCAGCTCCGACGCGTAATGGTGTGTGCTCTTATATTTATTCACACTACGTAAATTAAAATAACCCAATAGCAACATTGTATAGTGCATCTATCACTATCTATGCACAGTATGCCATGATATGATGTTACACTCACACGACGGACGACGGACAATAACGACGATGTATACATGCACGAGTAAGATGCAACTATATATTAATGATTGTAGTTAGAGAGTGATAAGTATAATATAATAGTTATTTATGTTATAATACAAAACTGATTGTTTATGTGTGACAAAGTAAACCATATCATAGTACATTACATATAGACAGCGATTGATACACTATACTGTATTCCAGATTGGGTGTATTTTATAAAACAAGCTGTATGTTACTATGTTACGAAAAGTTATTTAATTTTGAAATATTCTGCTTAGATTGCTAACATTAATTCATTTATAAAAAATTCAAATTTAAATGAATTAATAGCCAAAATACAAATTTGCATATTTCTAACAGATATATAACGATTTATAGTGTGATTGTATAGTTTATAGTTTCTATGGAAATGACAATGAAAATTGACATTTCAAAATTGAAACAAAATGTTAATAATATAATTTTGTAATTATTTTTTAGAAGTATAGTTTCTGTGGAAATCACAATCAACAAAATTTTAAAATAATTTTATATTTTTTTTATAGAAGCTAACATTTAATATACAATTCAAAATATTACTTCAATTTTTCAATTTACTTTAATATTTAAAATAAATTACGAATCCCCTACGAAAAAGAAAAATCTATAATGTAAAATCAATCTGAAAAGATATGTAAAACATCATAAATTCAAATTGAATATCATAGCGTTTAAAGTGTTAGTAAAAAAAAACATAACGCTTTTTTTTAACACTTGATTTCACTACCCATCAAATTGTCGTACCGGGGGCTTTAAATTGAAATCGATTCTTGAGGTGTTAACTCTAGAAAAAACTTAGATAAGTCTTACGTGCTTGCTTCTGCCTCCCCTCAACCATCACTTCTAAATACGAGTCTGAGTTAGAACCGCTAATACAGTTGCTAGAGTTCGAGAAACTTGAATCTATGGTATAACCTCTCCCCTCTTATACTGGATCCGCGTCTAGTTGTGAAGTATTTTACATATTCATAATAAAATTGTGCATCAATTTTATACATTTTAAATTGATTTATAAAACTTCTGAGAAATTAAAATTATAACAGATTGCCTGCAAATAAATTACTAGACATCCAATTCCGTTACAACAATATTCCCTTTTCTATTGATATTTATTAGCGACAAATTGGCATTTTAACAGCTTTTAAATTGGACGTTGTTATTAGCCGACCATATACACATTTTCAACATTAGATAACATGTTTATATATAAATAAGAATTGCAGTAATTTGTTTTAATATCCTGTATATATTGAGAAAACTATAGGAGATAGCGAAATAATGATAAGGGAAAATCTTAGGTAAATTTACTTTACGACTCCAGAAAATCTATTAAAAGTACAAAATTCCAATTCGTTCCACAGTTATTGCCGATTTCTTACGGCTAGATCTTTAATAGAGTTTCTATAGAAATACCTGCATTTACAAAATTTTGGAAATAAATTATGTCAATAAATTTATAATATAACAAAATGGACATTTTGAGCTGTCAAAATTGAGAAAAAAATCATTATTTGATATAAAATCTCCTATACACTCTCTATAAGAATTTTTTGAAGCCCGAGTACGTCCGTCAGTCTTTTCAGCTAGTTCCATATATACGGTATGTAAAAATCAAATACATTAATCAATTTAAAATATGATTATTTTTTCTCTGCATTAAAAATTTGAACTAGGATCTTCGTTGAGAACTCTCTATCTCTTAAGCTTAAACGGACAGAAGAAATAAAACAAGATATTTTACTTACAAATGACATTATTCCTCCACTTATGAAATTTTGGTTATTTTGTTTAATATTGACGGATAATACGACACCATAAACAATAAGTCCACGCACCACAAAAATGTTGTTAGACTAGATATTAACAGCTGTGAAGGATCGGTTTATTACACTGACCTCCATATATGGACAGAGCATCCAAAAGGTTAGAAATTTGACATTTTGCTGTTCACACTATCGCCGCTAATCCAACGGCGGAACTAAATAATATGATTACTGTCGCAAAAGCGCATACTCTCGTTTAGTTACTCGCCAAATAGATAGTGGCTCTAGTATATGGTTCAATGCTGTACACTTTTTTCTCTTTTACACCAATAAGGTTGTTCGTTAAATTATAAAAATCTTAAAAATATCTTATTGAATGTTGTGCTTAAATAGTAAGTCAAAATAAATTATTAAATGACATCTAGATACCTCCTTAAAGTAGAAAATTATTATTATTAATTAATTTTTATACCCGGTATATATAATATGTACACTTGGCCACAAAACGAATATAATTGTTTTTTTTAATTTTATAGTTAATTTGTGCTTTATTCATTCAGTTTTCGAATAAAAGTTGTCAAAAACCGCAACAATAAGGCAAAATTTTTTTAATAAATCAATTATAAAATTTTTTTAAATGAGCCCTGCTTTTGTGACTATGAGTGCCCACCCATGTGCCTACTTACATACTACTAACTTATAATAGACATTGAAAAAACGTACTTACCTTAAACTTATAATTCTACTTTTTTTTAAATATTCATAAACTATTATTATACTCTAATATACAACGGGTATGTAAGCAATTAATTCAATTAGTTGTTATTTTCACTTGTTTTTAATAAAAACTTTACTTAAATTAAATGCAACATATATTTAAATCTTAAAGGATGGCACAACAGTAACTCCTTAACAGAGAAACGACAGACAATAACTATGAAACCTGTATGACACCAATTGTAGCAACTGAGCACTTCTGCTTAATGAATGTTACCAGGTTGTGCCTGTGTTGTGATGAGTTGGTGTTCCGTATTGTGAGCTGAGACAAATGTTGGATCTGAATAGTTTTTTTGTAAAACAATCCATTAATCCATGTTTTAAGAAGCTCCAAGTTTATAAACTAAATTGAATTATGTTTCCTTCATTATATTTTTGATACTAAAATTATTAATTTGTATAGCCTTAACAGCTAAAGCTATATTTAAAAAAAAGAACTTTTGATAATTGATGTGAATAATTGTATATGATGTGTTAGCCAGAAACGCGGTATCGAACATAAAGACTCTACTTAGGGTATTTCAACAATTAACTCAGTTAGCGTTTACTAGTTATTTTCACTTATTTGGTATTAATTCGTGTATGGCCTGTCATTATTATTATAGGTTGGTATTATTAGAACTACTACCAACCTAGTAATAGTAACCATTGAGTATAGAGAAAGATACTAACCAAACAGCAGCAACATAAATAATTTATTGCAGTAAGTGCAAAAGTTTAGTGTGCAATAAATTGTATAATAGCATAATACAACACAAGCATTGCAATGATTTGTTGTTTTATGAGTTTTTCTTCTTTATTACTGTGACTATTACAAAACGTATACAAGATATTTTAATGCAATTTCCTTTACAAATTATATATTTTATATATACATGTGTATCGATAGTTGCCTACAACTAGTAAATCAGTCAGTTGATTTATTAATTAAATTGATTTATATTTGTGTGTGTGTGTGTGTTTGTGTACAGGTATGTTTACTTTTTTTAAAATTTTTTAAGTTATATTTTAAGTTCTTATTAGTAAATGTATTCGAGTATTTGAAAAATACATGTAGCAGCTGTTGGGGGCCTATGAACTAAAACTCTCATTAGATCAGTAGTGGCGCATAGAAAATGTATTTGTCTTGCTTAATAAATTGCCCAGTCTTTATGTACATATTGTGGGTTTTTCAAAATTGTATGAACTTTTATGGTCTATAGTACTATCAAATCTTAATTGGACGTTCTTTTAAAAAGATTTTGCAGTTAATTCATACCGAATCTATTTGGTTTTCGAAAAAATGTCTATAATATATATATATATATATATATATATATATATATATATATATATATATATATATGTATATATATATATATATATATTATTGAGGAGGAAATCCTCATGGACACCCATGGGGTAGTGTCAGACTCCTACTGACTAAAACCTCCTATCTTAACTGCTCACTTTCCTGGGACCGCGTGAGCATTACTTTGGGAAAAAAGAACTCGTACTCCATTCAGCCTGTTTCCGTTTCTTCCTTGCTTCGCTCTTGTACGATATTTCGCACAAGGGTGTCCACAATATTCCACGTATCCTGGCTAATAAGCATGACTTCCACACAGTTTTGGCTAGTTAATGTAAGGCCTGCTGTTTTATGTGCTGATTCAATTAATGATCACCACTTTTCGCAGTGAAAGAACACGTGATTTGCATCTTCAACCATCATGCATCTTCGACATAAGTCACTGTCGTTGAGGTGGAAGCGTTTCCGATAGCTATTGAACCATCCGTGACCACTCAACAATTTGCAGAGGTAGAAATATAGAGGTATATATATATATATATATATATATATATATATATATATATATATATATATATATATATAGGATGATATTACACACATCTAGGATGGGAATCGAATCCACAACCTCTGGCATTATAGATAAACGCTCTGGCTGTGACAGGGTGTCTAGTTGTCTGGAAAACCTGGAAATGTCAGGGAATTTTGAGTTTCTGGAAAAGTCATGGAATTGTCAGGGAATTTCGCATAATCGTATTTGAAATAACTTATTTCTAAAAAATTATTACTAATAATAATTATCTGTTTTGAGATTTTGAAAAAATTGTATGTATGTTACTCATGAAAAAGAATGCATAGGTTTTATCATATTATCCATAAAAAATGAATATAAATGAACAAATGTATACTTTTCTCAATTTTCCTATCAATAACAAAATATTATATGAAAAAATGACCTGGAAAAATTCGAGTTCAAGTCTGGAAAACCTGGAAAAGTCAGAGAATGTTTTGCCAAAATTATACTAGACAACCTGTCTGAGCTACCAGATGCTATGATACTGGAATGCATATAATTTTTCATTATCTTTATGCTGATGTATTATTAATTTTGTTTAATTTGATATTTATATATTTTTACAACAAACTTTACTCGACTATGAACGACTATGAACATTAAGAACATTATGAAATAAAGAACGTTATGGGCCCAATTCAAGGAATTTTTTATGTTCATTTAATTTATCTTTTCCGTGGATGCGAGTTTTTTTCGAAAAAAGCAAAGAATTTCTAATTTATGTAAAGAATGTTTGTGGAATCGATTTTTTGTGTGGATATAAGAACATTATGACACATTGAAATTTTCATAGAAGTCGGTTATTCTAAGGATAGTTTCAGTAGGTACAATAAGCCTCTTTCCTTTGAAGGTTTTTAAAAAATCGACCAGAGGCAGCACTAGTGGGGGTACACATGTTTTGATTTTCTCATTGACAGCCATGTTAAGCAACGTCATAACTCGACAAGAAATTAATTTTTTTTAATTTTTCATAAAGCATCTTTTTTGGCTTGCTTTGGGCTTCATTTCTGTGGACTATTAGGCATTTTTATAAAAAACTCGAATTTTTGAAGCAAAAACAAGTAATCGCTATTTTTGACGGTTTTTCCGATTTTTCTCAAAAAGTACTGATTCTATTTAAATTCAAGATACGTCAATAGATAGGTTTTTTTGATACCTATAACTGTCTTATTTCACTTTTCCTGATCTGAGTGGGAAAAATTTCCAGGAGTGTTTAAACACTAATCCACCCTCCTTAATGGAGAAATTGCGAGAGGCGAGGCGAAAAATTAGAATCCGTATTTTCGATGAATATTTGAGAGACAAACGATAGAATCTCTCTCTCAATTTCTAAAGATTTTTAATATGTAAATAAATAATAGTTTAAAAAAACTAAAACAACACGCTTTTATAGAAAATCCAACGAAAAAATAGAAAATAAAATTTAATAAATTTGGATTAAGAAAAGTGTAAATAAGAAACAAATGTATATCAATGGAAAAAAGCGTGGGGTGCATAGTGTCAATAGTTATTCCATTAATATACATTTGTTTCTTATTTACACTTAATCCAAATTTATTAAATTTTATTTTCTATTTTTTAGTTAGATTTTCTATAAAAGTGTGTTTTTTTAAACTATTATTTATTTTTCATTTTTTAGTTGAATTTTCTATAAAAGCGTGTTTACTAGTTTTTTAAACTATAATTTTTTAAACTATTATTTATTTTTCAATGCTTTTCAATAAGTATTTTTAATCAGGGACTTTTCAGAAGTTTCACTTCTACCGTGTTTCACTTCTACATTTTTTCTTTTTTAAGTCAGTAACTTATCTGGGAAATTGATGAATCCTGGCGAATCTAATCAGGATATTCGGATATTTTAATCGAATTATTGCATTGTCATCGGTCTTTGACAGGTGTGCAAAATTTGAATTAAATCTGATCGTTCAAAGTAGGAGAAAATCGAGCCCAAAAGGGTCGGTTACATGCATACATACATACAAACATACATACAGGTGAAACTAATAAAAAGCGTATAAAATGTACTAATCACAAAACGGTAAATCATTTTGACTGGTTATGATTTAATATTTTTTAAATTTTCGAATTCGTACTAAATCGTCCAGTAATAATTATTATTTTTACTTAAGGTAGTTCCCCAGCATTGTATTGTATCAGGACAAAAAACCGGTTTGCTTTTATTATAGAACAAATACTAATACACACACATATACAACACATACATATATTTTTATATACAAATTAATGTAATTTTGAAAGAAAAAAATTTTAAATTATCATATTTCGAAAACAAAACGGTAAAACGAATTTAAAAAAAATTATTTAATATTTATCTTTACTGTACTAGATTTTTTTTTATATTCTGTCGAGTTATTTTTCAATACAATAGTTGGGCGTCCATGATGTTTTACATGCTTCTAGTGTGAGAGAATGAGACTGAATGATTACTTTGTTATTAATTATCTCGCATTCTAAACGGTCAAAAATTCTGTAACTGCGGGATTTATTAGAAACCGTTTATTTGAACCTGTAAAACACTGTGAACAAAATCTGTCGAAAAGTGATACCATGCGGGAACTACCTTAAGTACACGGGAATGATTAGAAAACTTTTACAAGTCAATACAATATAAGAGACGTGCTACTCTCGTCTTGTGGCAACACTGATTGCCATCATTGTAACGACATCATCAGTGGGTCATATTACTATTCTTGAGTATTCCCCTGATTACTTTAGATAGAATAGATAGATTGTAGCGGCTGTCCTGGACGCGACACACTTCGACCATAAGGTCCATTGTGATGCCTAAGGATGTGAGGATGTGAGTGGATTGGAAGGAATTTGTGTGTAGGCTAGAAATTGGTAGGTTGTGCGGTTGCAGCCGACTTTGATAGGAACAATGCCGATAATCATCTGGAGTTCGTGAAGGAAACCGCAGAAAACCTTCACAAGCATAGCCGGTTACTTCGTTCTTGTCCATACGCCGACAGTTTTGTCAATTAACGGCCCTTTTTTTATATAATTGACAAACTGCCGATGTTGGGATTCGAACCCATAACCTTCCAGTCCCAAGTAGACAGAGCGCGTTAGACCGCTCGGCTACCTGGCCCGTGACCCTGATTACTTACCTCTTTGTTCGCGTTCATCATTCATATAACTTGATAGGTTGCATCAATTTTATTATTACATATTTCTTCATCAAAAATAACAAATAGTAAAAGATAAAAAAGTTACATTCTATCAGAAAATTACATTCTAAGTATAAAAAAAAAACATATTTCAATTCACTATAAAATCTAAATATTTACGAAAAAATTATATACAAATATTTATATATATATATATATATATATATATATATATATATATATATATATATATATATATATATATACATATATATATTTATGGGATGAATCAAAAGCCATGGAGTTTATTGAAAGGGTGGATAGGGAATGAAAGTCTAAGATGAAAAGTCCTTGGACATTTTTGCGCCTGACCCACCGTTAATTAAATATTAATTAAATAAAGTAACCAATTAGAGAAACGCGTTAAGGGAATAAATAGTGGGGAATGAACGCAGAGGCAGAAGAGATACTCTCAATTCAATGAAAATTAAATGATTCATTATACCTGAAAACTACATTTTTCGTTAAAAAAATTTAAGCAACGAATCACCAATAATTTAACTTACTAAAATATTGAAAAAAATTATACTTAAGAATTTATTAATGTTTTTTGCACTGATCAAATCAGTTGTAATTTAGACTTATTTTAAGTAAATTGAAGGTTTTCAAATATTGGGAAGTTTTTGATTTCAGTCCGATTATCGAAAACTAAGTTTTTATAAGATCTTGATTTTTGAGGTCCTAAAAACTATCCTGACTATCATTATAATAATCCCAAAAAAATGTTTTAAAGAATTTTTTACACTACTGTACCGATTGATTCCAAAATCTAATCAGCTGTTAACTTTAAAAAAACAACGTGAAATGTCGCCTTAAAATTTCATCGTAGGAAATCTAATAAAAACTGAATAATTCAGTTAATTAGATTTTTTGGAAAAAAAAGAGGTAAAAATTTTTTTAAATTCTGCTATAATAAATAACTGTACCGGATTTGAAACGCATAATATTAACTCGCTCTACGTTAGTTATGGGAAAAGCTCACTCCCCTCACGTATCTTTGCTCATGCTACGTTAATTAGTTCCGTTCACGCGTTTCTCTTATTAGTTATATTATTTAATTAATATCTAATTAACGTAGGTCATGTGCAAAAATGTCCAAGGACTTTTCATCTGGGAACTCCATCCCCTATCCACCCTTTTAAAAAAACTCCATGACTTTTGACTCACCTGTATATATATATATATATATATATATATATATATATATATATATATATATATATATGTATATATATATGTATATATATATGTATATATGAGTAGGGTATTTCCCGGAAAAAAAATTGAAAATATTGAAATATGCATAAAAGAATATTTTTATAAACTACTCTCTTATATTTAGATTTTGCATCATAGAGAGGGAAAAGAACTGACAAAGTTCTTCTCTCTGAGAAAAGTATTATATAATATAAAGATTCATTTTTATGTTAGGTTTTTTTTTTCTATTCTTCAGTTCATTGTTGTTCTTGTTGGTGGTACCACTACTGTTGATGCTGTTCCTGCTGCTGCCGCCAGTGTATTTGAATATTTTCTTTTCAATTCCCTTATGAATTCATCTTTGAATACTTTCAAACATCTATAATAATAAATATATATGGATATAAATATGATATTTAAATGTAAAGGAAAATGAGCACATACATAATATATGGATGGACGCAGTTATGTTGTCAAAAACGTTTTATTACGATCACTCTATGAACCAGTCAGTCAATCTTATATCTATGGATGATGGAAATGGAAAGGCTGATGAATTAGCTAAAATGGTAGTGCTAGTACTCCACTAAACGGCACAGAACCGTTTCTTGGACACAATAAAATATAAAACAAGTGAAAATAACAACTAACTGTGTTCATTGGTTAAATACCTGCTTATATCCAGAATGTCTACGATCAATATTTTCAAGCGTTACGAAGTCGGGACTAAACTGAATATACCCTGGTATATTTTCATATACCAGGTATAATAAAAGAATGGGCAATACACGAGTCCAACCGTTCTTGGGTAAATACTCATGGTCAGGATCATGCAAAGGCTCTTATAAAAAGCTTCTCATAGAAAAAAGCCCCTGAACGTTTACAACTAGGAAAAATCAATTGATGATACTTAATGGCCTCCTAATTGTCTAACTCAACAAACAAATTGTGCACAAAATCAGTCTTACAGGGAATGATCTCAAGAATTAGCGAAAGGAAATGCAGCTATTGTTTTTGTACCAATGTTGGAATGTTATCGAATTTTTTGTCATGAAGAGGTGGAAACCAAAATTCACATTCAGTGTGAATGCGAAAGCCTGTCTCTCTCTCTCTCTTTCTTCAAAGACAGTATCATTTGGGATAGGCAGACTTCCAACCAGATTAAATCAATCAAATCAAGTATCGCCAAGAGATATCCTAACGTTTATCAAGACTATAGGACTCGTGAAACACCTTTGATGAAACGGAAGTACTATGAACCACAAAAGTTGATGTCATTTTTTTAAATTTTATAGTTGGTTTGTGCCTTATTCATTCGGTATTCGAAAAAAAATTCGTAACATAAATGTACATATTGATTAGGGCACGTTACTACCATTTCCACAATAATCTATCTATTAAAATACTGAACAATTGTTCGATAGTCAACAATTCATTATAATTTCGCTAGAATTGTTATAATTGCAATAACGTGGATTTGAAATATTTGTTCATACGAAAAAGCGTAAAACACATACATACACAAAATCACACTTTAGGAAGAAGACTGTCGCGTGAATATTGATTGGTGTTGGATGATGATGAGTAAGTAATCTGTGAAATATTTGACGATATTTAATAATTGATCAAGTGCCAATTCTTTACAAAAATAAATGGTTTTGTAGTGTTAAATTTTGTTTCATATTGGGAAGTCTAGCACTTGAATATGCTCTCTGATGGGTAAATTATAAACTACAGCTAGTAGGTTGATGTTTCTTGTCCTAACCCCCGTGACATACCCCTGAGTCCACAAGTTTCGTGGCCGTACTCTGATGAACAACTATGTAATTACTAGTAAGTTGAAATATTAAGCACCGACCTCTGCCAGAGATCCGAATAGTAGTTTCTAGCGGTCATGTTGGCAACAATCAGGCCTAAGTGTAAATCCCGCGAAAAAATGTTTTGAACAAAAAATATCAGCGTTAAGATACAGTTTCCAAAAAAAATTACATGCTTGTATACGACTTGTGGAAAAAGCATTTGAATTTGGATCTACAATTTTAACAATGCAAAAAATAAAATTTTGAATCGGTTATTTTACTTTTTCAGAAATATACGCGCTATTTTTGCCGCAATCGTTAATGTTGACAACAGTGATTGTCCATGTAAATTGGGAACTAAACTTTGAATTATAAGTGATCGCACAGCTTTAACCATTGAAATAGATCTTTGATAATAACCGGTAATAAGGGTTTAGTATTCGGACGTAATCGTAACTACCAGCAAGGTATACAATTTATAATTTAAACAAAATTTGGGTCATTGGGTCGATCACTCGATCAATTCTTCTTAGAACTGATAATAGAAAAGATTAAACAAAAAACCAAAATCTGACAAAATCTATACTTATATAAAAAAAGATAAAAGATAAAAACTTAGATAGAAAAAAACTGTAGACAGGGTCGGTCAATTGTGTAAATGGAAAATATTTTCAAAATGACACTAAATTTGGTAAATTTAATGATTTTAAAAATTATGCTTGTCTGTCGTCTGCCTGTGTGTCTCTTAATATGTTTCCGCTATAAAAATTTTGTATTTCGTGCATCCGTGGCCGCTGGCATCTATGCCCAGATTCTAACTTTTAATCGGTGCGAAGTAAAGAAAACGTTTACACTGAAAAAATGATTATCATATATAAACAAACAACTCTTGCTCTTTACTCTTACTTGATCAGTTTTTTCATACAACCCATGGTTTAGACAAAATTTGAGTGCAAAACTCGTAAAGATTACCTATAGTAAACTCAAACTAGATAGTCCATCAATACAAACAGACGAAATGCATGAACAGAGCACATGATGCAATATGATTGGTTCGTTTCATAGTTAGAACCTTTAAATCTGAATTAATAAACAAGTCTCAGTTAATTCTTATGCGAATTGTTGTTTACTGCTATCATTTTGTGATCCATCATTCCAATTTTTTTATGAATATTTAAAAAATATTTATTTTTAGTTTGTATTGTTATATTTGTTCTTGTTATTATTTTTATTGTTTCCATTCGTTATATTCATTTTTATAAAAAAATAAAATGAATAAAAAACGACAACGATAGCATGAAGCCAGAGTATGTTATGGCATATGATCACGTGCTCAATGTATTTGTTATTGTCGATGGACTGTGAAACTTTAGTTTACTGTAGTACTTACTATACCCGGTATATAATATATACCAGGGTATATTACGTTTAGTCTGACTTTATAACGGTTGGAAATATTGATCGCAGAAATAAAAATAAGTTATAGGTATTCATAAAATGACCTAATTAGTCCATTTCCGCAAAGTTGTATGAAATTAAACACGATAACTCAAAAACGAAAAGAGATAGCGAGCTGAAATTTCCTATGTGTGGTTTAGAGCTAAAATGTAAGGTTAAATTCGTGAATGGGCAAAATCAGACCATGTTTGGGTAAAACTGCCTATCTTTGAAACCATAAGAGATAGGACAAAAATAAACAACTTTTGTTTGATACTTTTTTTCATAAATTCAGTATATGCCGGGGATATGTAAGCAACTAACTCAGTTGTTATTTTCACTTGATAATTCCTATTTTTAAACCGACTTCAAAAAGGAGGATGGTTCTCAATTCATCTGTATTTTTTTAATTTTTTAATGTGTGTCACCTCAGAACTCCGTCATTTATGAACCGATTTTGAATTTTTTTGTTTTGTTATAAAGGGTTTGGTTTCCCATTGGTTCCATTGTCACCAAATCGCATTCTGATGAGGGGATCCCGCATTCTGATATGTAATAACCGATTTCTGCGAAATTTTTTTTTGTTTTTAAATGCTGTACTCATTCATAATGCAAAAATAAGAAAATTTTTTTAAAAACCGACAAAAAAATGTTTAACAAAAAAAAATCTACTCCAAAAAAAAATTTTTACAAAAAAAAAAACCAAATGCATGTAAAAAAAACTGAAAATCTGTTATGAAAAAATGCACTAAAAAAGAAAACAAAAAACGGATAGAAAAAAATTGAACTTCAGTCACCAAAAAGCAGGAAATAAAAAAAATTTTGACAAAATGGAAACCCGACTTCAAAAATCAAATATTCTAATATCAAATATTCTTGTGTCAATTTTAGTGCACCTAAGCAAAAATTTTTAAATATATATATATACAATTATTGTTATTTTTGGAGGCGGTGTCCAAATTTTATGAGATTTTCTCTATGCTGACACCGACTCCAAAAATAACAATAAGTGTATATATATATTAAAAAATTTTTTGCTTAGGTGAACTAAAATTGACACAAGAATATGCAATTATTTTTTTACTTTTTAGTGCATTTTTGGTTTTAGAATATTTGGTTTTTGCAGTCGGGTTTCCATTTTGTCAAAATTTTTTTTATGTTCTAATAATGAAGTCTTTATGAATAAGTATAATCGAACAATGTACATTTTGAACACGGAATCCTAAACTTAAAAGTACAATGATATTATCTATAATTGGTAGGAAAAATGGAATATAATAATATAATAACAACGATAGCATTATGAAGTAGCTAGTGATTATTATACAATCACTTCTTATTATATAAAAATTTTCAGTAGAATGTAACGCAATTTAAAGATAAGTGTATGATTTTATATTACTTGTATAAATAGAAATTGAAAGTCTTAAAATTTTTTTTTATAATGCTGGTACTGAATATAAGTATTTTACTATGCAATTTAAGTATACAATAAAAATATGAAATTTATTAACGAAAATTAGTTCAAATTAAATATAATAGTTGATGGTACCTTCATTAGTTGATTGTACCTCGATCAGTGGTGGGCGTCAAATTGAAAATTGACGTCCATGCTTGCTTAATCATTTTAAACACTAACAAAGTAGAAAATAACTGATGCATTTGTTTTATTGGCATACTCCACCGTGTAGGAAATCGTTGAATAGGGCATGTAGTTTATAGCCCGGGAGACCAAAGGGTTTTTCAGGATGATGAGCATCAAGCTGGTACTTTGTAAGTAGCTTCGTTTTGACAATACGCCCAACTTTTTTAATTATAAAATCTTACAATTAAACTTAAAACTAACTTAATGCTCGTAAACTTTAGATGAATATGTCGATTTGACCGTTTTCAACGTTCCTACAAATTCAATGGAATGGACTCCGAGTCTCTCATCCTCAATGTGCAACAGCTTCCAGAAATTTCGATACCGTTTTCCAAGATTTTATAATTAAAAAAATTCGTTACGCAGGAGCTGCATCAACTTAGCGAATTTCCTTAGAATACATAAATCATTCTCTGGCGGTCATAATTTTAGTGTATTTGCAAAAATTAAATTGATTAATAGCCTAAAAAAACGGTATAACGATTATAGTTACTATGGAAATGACTATCAAAATTTTTTACAATAAAATATATTTTATGTATTCGTACCAAACAAACACAAAATATTAAATATCTCTCTTAATATTAGAATAATCGAAAAATGTATAAGGATTAAAGTTGTAGAAAATCAAGTTTGCTACAATTCATTACTTGATCATTTTTCTCAAACTCTAATGTGAACAGAGATATTTAGAATTTTAACTTTCAATCTTTAATTGTATATATTTCTGTAAATATTAATGTAACAGAAAAATGATAAGAAACAAAATTATAGTAAAACTTAGTACCTACAACTTAACTCCTGATAAATTTTTCGATTTTTAGGGAGATAGTCAAATTTTGTGTTTTCCCCTCCCTCTAAACCCTCTTTCCTCTCGTCCGATTTTACCCATTAACGAACTTGACCTTTAGAATACCAAAAGCGCCTAAAGTACCAAATTTCATTCCAATCGGAATAAAACTGTGACCGCTAGAGAGTCCACAGACATTTTAAACAATCTTTAATTGTAAATATTTCTGTAAATAATAGTGTAACAGAAAAATGATAAGAAAGAAAATTACAGTAAAACTTAGTACCTACAACTTAACTCCTGATAAATTTTTCGATTTTTTAAATATTACGGGAGATAGTCAAATTTTGTGTTTTCCTCTCCCTCTAAACCCCCTTTCCCCTCGTCCGATTTTACCCATTAACGAACTTGACCTTTAGAATACCAAAAGCGACTCAAATACTTAATTTCATTCCAATCGGAATAAAACTGTGACCGCTAGAGAGACCACAGACATTTAAAAAAAGTATATACAAAGTATATACAAATTTTAGCGATAGTGATTTTTAACATCTAATAGATAGGATCGATGGACATTTGAAGAAATTTTTACGACATTCCAACATGGGTGCAAAAACAATAGCTGCATTTCCTTTGGAGGAAATTCGCTAAAAATGATCGACAGAATTTAAAAATAAACTAGGAGAGTAAAGCTAAATTTTTATTATATAAATTTAAAAATAAAAAACAGTGTATGTACGTTTTGTATATGTGAACAGTGTATTCGTCTATGTGTTGTATATGTGTGTTTATGCATTTATGCTATATTAAAATCCAGCCGGTTTTTTGTCCTGAGTATATAACACAGTGCTGGAACGTCCTTAATTTATTGAATTTAAAAAAATGTGTATAGTGTAGCCAATTGACAAATTGACTACAAATACCAAATGATTTACCTTAAATGATGTAAGGAAATCGAGTGCTTTCAGAATGTAACAAAAATAAAGACTTGGCCAATCATTTTCTTATAATTATAGTATTTCTACTCACCGACGATAAGTAGTGGAATGACGAAATTTTGCAATATCGTAACTAGGAGCATGAGGTAAATGTATTGTAAAACAATCTGGTAATACTATAAATTCATATTGTAATGCATTTAATTCCATTATATGTGATACTTTATTCCATCCAAAACCAACAAATCTAGTATCATACAATGGTACAATGTCTCTATTATTTGGTATAACAACGTATGGTTCAAAATCCGGTTGCCATTGGATCTATTTTATTCAAAAAAAATTGCATCTTTAATCAACACTGAAAATCCATCTCTAATCCTAACGCCCATATACACCATGAATTTCCAAACAAATAAAAATATTTGAATCACTGACATATGCATATATGGACTAACAAATATTGAACAATTTGATAAATACACTAGCGCCACCAACCGAGTGACAAAAGTGGAAGTAATTAATGTAAAACGGTGCTATCTATGAACAGACTTTAATTTTGTATTACTGTTAAAACACTTTGAAAAGTAAATAATATTTGTATTCAGTAGAATAACTTTATATTTTCAATTCAAATTTTTATTTAAAATTTTTATCATAAATTTGCAGGTGTCTTTTCCAGTTCGAGTGGCTCAGTTGTTTAAGGCAGTCTACTCGGAACTGGGAGGTTGCATGTTCAATTCCAATGGCGGCAGTTTTGCAAATAAATTAATTTTATAAAAAAATTAATGGGGCGGTTAATTGACTAATCTGTCAGCGTATGAGCGAAAACAAAAGTAACAGGCTATGCTTGTGAATGTTTTCAGCAATTTTCTTCCACAAACACCAGATGAATATCGGCATAGTATCTATCAAAGTCGACTGTAGTCGCACAACCTATCAACTCCTAATCTAAATACAAATTACTTGTAGGGGTCGGTAAAAAAGACCTAGAAAGGCCTATTTGCCAGGTTTCGAACTCCTTCTGCTACTACTACAAGGCCTCTTTTTGAAAAAAAGTAAAATTAATAAAAACAAATTATCGTTACCTTATAGGGACGAGTTGCAGTTTTCCATTTTGTATAATTTGTCGATTCATGCCCTTTGGTCCACACATGAAAACGAAAGGTAAATAACATTGATTGATTAAGCATATGTAATAGTTGATCTTTAGTTTGTGGGTATGAGAAACGATATCGTTGTGTTTCAAAAGCTGGGATTACCAATGCCTATAAAAAGATACAAATTTTTTTTGGGCATGATTTAGCATACAATTAGTAAAAGCATATTTGTTTATGCAATTTACCTTTCTATCTTTTGATGACGTGAAAAATTTTAAAATATATCTTTTCAATGTCAAATACAATCCATTCATTGGTAAAAAATCGATATCGGTTAAAAAAACGTAAGGTGTATTTACATTTGTTAATCCAACGTTTCTTAAATAATTGACAGGATATACATCCTAAAAATTACAAAATATACATCCTAAGTGATAAATCTTATTAAATCTATAAAATATCTATAGTTTTCAAATTTTAAAGATGTATTGGGCAACTGAAACCTGTCTATTTGTTAATAATCAAACATTTTTTTAAATACAGTCAAACATGGATGAGCAAGAATTGGATAAGCGAGAAAACTCTACAAGTGACACTATTTGTCAGGTCCCGTCATTTTAACCCTCGAAAACATCTACAAGTGAGAAACAGAAACCTCTATATGAGAGAGTCGTTTTTCACGCCATGACTTTTCCTGTACCTCAATAAGCGAGAGTCGAGCGTAGTTATTATCTGTTATTTACTAGGCTTTCTAAATTTCGTGTAATAACAACATATTCAAATAAAAAATGTATTTACATATGTTTCACTGTTACCAGTATTTTTGTATGCCTCTGTAAGTGAGAAAAACCACTCCGGCACCTCAATAAGTACAAAACTTGGTTAATGAAAAACCTCCATACGCGAAAAAAATATTCCGTTCTCTTGAACTCTCGCTCATCCAGGTTTGACTGTATTAAAACCAATGAAAGTCCATATATTGAACCGAGGAACCTTGAAATTTTGCATTAACATAGATCTTATTTCTAACTAAAGGGAGCATGATAATTTTAAACAGAATCTATTCTTCCTACTAGAATAGTAGGGTTATCGCATGTTAAATTTTTGCAAAAATCGACTTGATAAAAGTCATTATTGGACGCTGATTTCATGCAAGTGCCATTTTTATTAAAAAAATCGATGAATACATATTATATAAAACAAATTGGATTGTATCCTGTAGTGTACTTTGTACTTGTGTATCGTTGAATTATGAACGGATTTTTTTTTTCTCATGTTATTTAAAAAATATATGAAAATTTTCTGATCTGGAAAGGAAGAATTTGAGTCAACTTAGTTTCGACAGTTTCTTAAAGTTTCCAACAATTTTTGTAACACCGAAATTGTCATTAAAACATTATCTCGAATGCTTTCTACAGTTTTACTAGACATCTTATCTCTAACGCAAATAATGAAAGGTAAAATTCAAGGCTGTAGGGTGAAAGGATAGATGACAAAACGGATACAGGATAACATTTAGATATCTAAAATATTACTCACACCATCTTTATAAACTACGTGATATGCGATATTTTTTCGATATTTTAAAACATCTATAGATTGTATATAATACAAAATATATTGAACTTCAGAGTCTGTTGCATAAAATGTAAAACTGGCAGGACCTATAATAGTAATAATGGTAATTATTAATAAATAATAAGAATTTATGAAATTTCAATACGAACCAATCCAATGATTACATATTTGTTCAATCATTTGTATACGATCAAACGACAGTTGGGTAACTAATGTGACGTCATCACCGTCTAATAATGATTCATCATTAAAATCCATAATAAATAGATGAGTTCGCCATACTTTTTTCTGTGTCTCTTTCAATAATTCACATTCATCATCAATTAAATCGACCTACAAATAAATATAGCAACATAATAACTTTTAAAAAAAATTGTTAACCAGGTTCCCTGGAAAACTTTAATGGGATCAAATCCGCATATGGTAACCCGAGCAAGAAAAAAAACTTTTTTAAGATAGTTCACTAGTGATTTTCAAAGCAAAAATTATAAAATACCGTATGATAAACTGACTTATTTGTTACAACTATGCAAATTGATTATATCTAGTATAACATATATAATGTTTTGACATTTATGAGGAAATAGTACATTATGTTGTTATAGGCTAAACTTTTGTTGGTAGTATATAGTCATTATTTTTGTTGAAAAAATTAGTTTACAAGTGAACTACCCTAAGGACGTTCATCTGCTACAGTAAAGTCAAATGAGTACTATATTTAATATAATTTATTTAGGATTTAGAATTTATTTACGATTTATAACCTTTTTTTATTTGTCCTAAATATTTTAAAAGTATTTATTGTAAAATATCAGGAGATGTAAATTAGAAATTGATTTGACTTGATGTGACAGATTTAACAGTAAACTATGTTGTATATTTGTGTGTATGTGTATATTATTTTAGTGTGCGTGGTCGCCAGTTTTCAAAATATGGTAGCAAAAACAAACCTAACAAAAAAGCTTTGATTTTATTAAATAATAAATTCATATGCCCGTCAACACCATTTGTTTAATGCAAATATATAAACTGCATATTTCAAAGAATATTTATAAACATTATTTATTATGGTTGCCACTTTAATAATATAGTTATTATAATTTGAAGTACAAAATAATTATGTTCTCCATAAGACGCTGTGTTAAAAGTTTGATTTTTCATCAATAATTACTCTTCACATGCATGAACGTCCTTAAGTTGTCTAAGCAGACAGCTTTGTATAGTCAAAAAATAACTCATGAATTTGGAATTTAGAATAATCGAATTTTTACCCACCTCCAAATTACTAAAACTTTTAGTAGAATTATCACACGTAAATTTAGGTGCCCTTAAAAAATTGCCATTATACTCTAAAAATGTTTGATACAATACACGTAAAACATCACCATCTTTATTTTCTACCTTGAATTTTCTTGGTGAATTCCAGTGAATAATCTATTTTAAATGAAATGAAATTATTTGACCATATCTATCTGCATAAATAAAGGAATACATCATACTTTAATATCGATGATATTTCGATAACAACTACCGCTCAAGGTATTATCACCAAGTTGAACATTCCAAAAGCATGGTAAATAATATAAAAACTGTGGATTATTCTTAATAATCGCATTTAAAATATCTTGATCAGCCAATCCGGTGGATCCGTATGTACCTAAATATTGGGCTGCAGTTAAACGCCATAACATTGTCCAATTATGACCATTTAGTTTATTTATGTCCAATAACATTACTCCAGTATTAAAACTAAAATATAACTTTTTATTATTGATATAATTTATGTAGGGTAAGATCGTCTAAAATTACGCACCGTTTAAGAGTACGTTTTAGCTTCTAATCTGAGCCCGGTTGATTTAAGCACTAATTACGAGCAGATTTTATGTTTTTCAATTAATTGGAGCCTACCGACAAGCGATAGCCGAGACCAAAAAAGTTATGTTTGGAATTTGTCTAATTGGATTAAATTTTGGGAAGGAAATTAGATGGAGACTTTTTTTAAATAGGAACAAGAATCTATGTATGCATCAGTTCAAAATTTTGAGCTTAGCTTAGAGCAAATCCGAAAGTGTACATTGTACACGTTGCCCCGTTTTTAACTCTTTCGGCGCGAGTGTTATAGATTGACTTCCCATTTCACCAAATTTAGGCAATTTCGGCATAATCCAACCGGTCTGCATGTAATTGACAATTTTAGTTAATTCTTTCTGTAGTTTCAATACTAAGAGCTTGAAAATTGAAAAAATATTGGTTGAAAATTGAAAGTAGATGAAGATACTGCTGCAAAGGAAACATTATTTTTCATCTTGGAAGGAAATGATAAGAAATGTTTCGATCACGAAGCCAACCATTATTCAATTTGCGTATGTTGTGTCAATCTGTTTTCCATATCGAATCCAATCAATCGGTGTGGATTGTCGATTTTTAATGTATAAATATAAAAAGTGTATGTAAAATATTTTGGTTTCAGCAATAAATACTGTTTTCCTTAATTAGTTTCAGTTTTTGTACTGAATATTCTTATGCCTACTAAATGCGTACTCTTAGAGCATTTATTTGCCTGAAAGTACGCATTTGCATATTTTTAGTAAAGTTGACCTAGTGTTTGAATAAAAAAGAGACTAAGATGCTTCTTACAACTCTAGTTTGGATTATAATTCAAGACAGATTAAAACAAAACAAAAAGTGCGTACTGTTAGGTAGTCTTACTGTAAACACTTTTGAAAACATAATTTACCCTCTTCCAATTGCTGGCCATGGTTTGTAATTGTTCCACAATTTACCAAAATACCAATTACTTTGATTTTCAACCAGTCCAATTGCCTAGATAATGTTCAAATATACAAATACTATTAACCAATTGACAGGTTGAACTCTTTTATTTCCAAGCATGCATTTCAAATACAAAAATTGTTCCTTACTTGTTCGGCTTTAAAATTATCAAATTGTTTCCATAACTGTACAATATCTGTTAAAATAGTAACATCTGTATCTAAAGTAATAATTTTCGATACATTATTTGATAAAATTTGTGGAAATAATAATTTTAATAATCCAAACACGCCAGAATAATGTTTATTTGGTATCCATTCAATTAACTTCACATAATTTTCAGCTTGGTAAAATGTTACTAATACTAAAAAAAACCATTAAAAAATTTACTAACCATTCAATGATAGGGTCTTGCATTGTCATTTTAGTACAGAGATTTGCATTCAATTCATGCCGATATTTCGAACAGAAGTTGTTACTGCTTTTGTGGGGTGCAACTTTTTGATTTAAATGTTCGCTCTTATTATTAAACTCTTATTGTTTGCGAAATCACATCAAGGAGTGGGATATTGAGTAAGGTATATAAGTTCAATTTTTTCCAATGCTTGAACCAAAAATGCAAAGATGTATTTGAATTTGTCGCTAACCTTAGTACTATTTAGAAAAGTCAAATGTTGGTTTTAAACTTTAGTTTTAAATTCTAGAAATATATATTTGATACCATCATTTTCGATTTATTTAATTCAATGAAATTGTAATATTATGGCATGAAATCACTTGATCAAATCGCGAAATCATATCATAACACCAGAGAAATAGAACTAAGAGAGGTAAAAGTTAAAAAAGCGGTAAAACCATTACAATCATCAGTTAGTAGATGGCAAAATTGCGATGGTAAAATTTAAAGATAATTCAAAATAAATTATATTAGATTTAATGAAGAACGTTAAGGGATCATTTTCACCAGTGGCGTAGCTACCTGGGGTGTTACAGGAAGTAATCGCTCTAACTCAGAGGCCCTCAAATTTCCGGGCCAACTATTGTAGCAGCTTGTAGCGATAGGAACCTGATCGAACATTATGATAAAGACATCAGTGACAAATTTCATGAACAATTTTTGTCTCGCCGTGTTTGTATCGAAAGTCGTATAAAAAAAATTTTGTGAAACAGCTAGCATATTTATTGTTTATAGAACATTCTGTTTTGTCAGCTAGTTTTCCGGATGTTGTTTTTAACAATTCCCGTCATTGTTCCTTCAGCTGAACATTCATTTTCGAAGTTAAAAATAATTAAAAATTATCTGCGAACTAAATTCAGTCATAAAAATGTTTGCTGAAGCAAAAGTCTGGCGTAGGACATTTTTAAGTTAATTTTCTGTGATCGTGAACAAATTTATATTGATTTCACCTCTGTTGTATGGTGAATGTTTGTAATAATTATTGTAATAAAGTTACTCGAAATACTATATATTGTTCCTGTCAATGATCATATATTGTTGTATGTATTGAGATTGTTTTGAGTTATGTAAGATGAGGACCCAAAAAAATGTTTCCACCGGGGCCCCGCAAGGTGAAACTACGCCACTGATTTTAAAAGAACATATTCATGTATTTTTAACACATTGGAAATAGATTTTGATAATGATGTTACGAAACCTAACAGATAAAGGCATATAAATTATGAATTATTTTTCAAATTTTTTAGTTTTTGCGATATACCCCAATTTTTATAAACAGTTAAATACTTTCGTTTATACCCAAATAAATGGAAAAAAATTTTCAAGCGAGTAATTTTGAGATTTAAAATTTTTTTTAGTAAAATTGAATTTAACATAAAATAAATAATCACCTTCAGGTAACATCCACGAATTAAATAGATGTTTCAATATTTTCTCAGCTTTTTTATCAACCATCAGATGAAAATGTATTGGATTACGTCGATGGAATAATATTGATTTGAATAATGTCACTACAATACGACTGGAATTGTATCCAGCACATACTAATCCAACATGAATTACTTCACAATTTTCTTTATACTTTTCATGGTCTACATTGTTTTCAACTATAAAAAAATAAGCGATATAAAAAGGATTTCAAAACCAATATTAAATTATAATTTATAGCTGGTGTTTTAACCACCATAACTCGTTATCCATAACCAAGATTAATAATAGTTTGCCTTTTGTCGGAGTATCCACGAAAATTTATATATTTCTGTTCAGAGAGTTCGGCAGCTCTTCAAACAAGAAGTCTCGTTATCTAATACATACATTCTCGATGATACTGAAATATGCTAATTTTTAAGAAAAACATCCAAAATAGAAGTTAGAGTTTCGAGACCCTGTAATTGCCAACTTAGGAGCAATCTTAGAAAAGACAAAACCACAAAGGCAATCTTTATGCTAATTTATCGTGGAAATAGAGTATCGATCATCCTGTTTATATTGTGAAGAAAAGTAAAAGACGTCCTATAATAAACTACGTGAGTTTAAATTTCATTGAACATGGAGAAGAGCCCCATGACTTGATAGATAAAAAGGAGAATGTTCCTAGTGTTTCGTAAAAAAAATTTGTTACGCAGGAGCTGCGTCAACTTAGCGAATTTCCTTAGAATACATAAATCACTCTCTAGCGGTCATAATTTTAGTGTGATCAAAATGAAATATAATATCTGATATGACTTTAGTATTTGCAAAAATTAAATTTATTAATAGCCAAAAAAAAAACGGTATAACGATTATAGTTTATAGTTACTATGGAAACGACAATCCAAATTTTTTACAATAAAATATATTTTATGTATTCGTGTCAAACAAACACAAAATATTAGATACAGAGATATTTAGAATTTTAACTTTCAATCTTTAATTGTAAATATTTCTGTAAATATTAGTGTAACAGAAAAATGATCAGAAACAAAATTACAGTAAAATTTAGTACCTTCAACTTAACTCCTGATAAATTTTTCGATTTTTTAAATATTAAGGGAGATAGTCAAATTTTGTGTTTCCCCCTCCCTCTAAACCCCCTTTCCCCTCCGATTTTACCCATTAACGAACTTGTCATTTAGAATACCAAAAGCGACTCGAATACCAAATTTCATTCCAATCGGAATAAAACTGTGACCGCTAGAGAGTCCACAGACATTTAAAAAAAAGTACATATGTATATATGTATATATATGTATAGTATATACATATATACAAATTTTAGCGATGGTGATTTTTAACATCTAATAGGTAGAATCGATGGACATTTGAAGAAATTTTTACGAAATTCCAACATTGGTGCAAAAACAATGCTGCATTTCTTTTAGAGGAAATTCGCTAAAAATGTTAAACTAGAATGCAATATCAGTCCGACAAACTTAGCATCCTAAACAAATGGCACGTCTTTAAAACAAAATTTTTGTAGAAAAGCAAAACTCTAAAATGTCAAATATTTAATAAAAAGTACTTAATAGAAATTTAGTAATACATTTATTGTAATAGGCGTGACCATTCCAAACTCTCTCATTTGCTAATAACGGGTTATGGTAATAAATCAACTTTGTATAAGTAAACACATTCCCATGCCATGTTATCTTCATTATTTTTTCTTTTAATTGTGGCAACGATGGACACAATAACGAGATATGCCAGTTTTCAATAAAAAATAATGCTGGCTTATAAGGAAAAAGCACTTTAGGGTAAAAATTTGTGATTTTGCGAAATGATGATTGAAGCAAATTGATTAAATAGTAAAAACAATTTTTTCTGATAAAAAATGTTTGTATATTAACATATTTGGGTCGATTTGTTTTATAATCAGTGTCATGGTTATAACGCCTCTATTAGCTCCATGAAACGTCGTCTAGTTTGTGTGTATCCTCAGGTATCTCCAACCTGTTTTTGTATCTATAAACACATTTTAGAATATATAATAAACGGTGGCGAAAACTATATTTTCAAAAAACAATTTTAACATTATAGCAAGTGAAAATAAAAACTGGATTAATTATTTAAACACCATGTGTATACTGAATTTTTTGCCAGTGCGTGAACTATTTATTTTCCTTTTTACATAGGCACTGATAGTATAAAAATATAGCCGATAATGCACTGTCCAAGATACAAAATACATTTGTTATAAACACATGTATCTGTAACCTATACATACTTGAAATTGAGACAAAATTGTTCAGTTTATGTTTCAAACAAAACTTTGTTGCTTTTAAAAAAGGAACATTTATGTATCTAAACATTTCTTCTAAATCTTAGGACTTTCAAGGTAATTACAGTCTAATAAATAGTGTTTAAAAGGTCAAGTTCGTTAATGGTGAAATCAGATAAGGGGAAAGTGGGGTTAGGACGAGGGGGAAACAAAATTTGGCATATCTCCCTTAGTATTGGAAAAATAGAAATATTCATAAGTAGTAAAGTTGTAGGAAATTAGTTTTACTATAGTTTTGTTTCTTACCATTTTTGTTACACTAATATTTACAGAAATATTTACGATTTAAGATTGAAAGTTAAAATCCTAAACATTATCTCTGAACACATTAGAGTTTGAGAAAAAATGATTAAGTAATAAATTGTCCGCAAACATGATTTTCTACAACTTTACTCATCGTACATTTTTCGATTGTTCTAATATTAAGAGAAATATTTTATAATTTGTGTTTTCTTCTTTCTTTATGTCCCTCTTTCCTCTTGACCTATGACATTTATTAATGAAATTGGGCTTGCAAATACCAAAATCATATCAGATACGACATTTCATTTTGATAAGACTAAAATTGTGACCGCCAGAAAGTGATTTATGTATCCTAAGGAAATTCCTTGTTGTCGCAGCTCCAGACGCAGTTGTTGACGCATATAATTGGCTTTATTACAGTAATTTTCTCAGGATGGACTTAAAATGACCGATTGCCCTTAAAAGACGATTATGTATAGGTACTACTATTCATATTGATGATGCTCGATGAGTGAGGACTCATCGGAGGACTTATCATGGACTCTTGGACTATCACATACATATATTTAATTAAACTATACCATATTTAGCAAGAATAAATATATTTTTGCGATACACTCAAATTCTATTGATTTTAGTCGAATGTTTATGTACATTGCAATTATATGTACAAGTACAAAAAATATTTGTAATTGTATCGTCGGAATAAACAACCAAATAAATGCATGTTTTTATTAAAATTTATTTATCATACATTTTACGAATTTGATAACATGAATAATTGTTAGAAGATAAAAATTAAATGGGGCCCCATTTGTTATCATCTACATTGAAATTATGAAATTAAAATAATAATATATGATTACGTGTAATTTATGAATATACACCTTTAGGCTATCCATAAACACAACCACGTAACATTTTTTACGGGTGTGAGTGAGAGATACGCTATTTGGTTATGTGATGTTGCATGGCAGGAACGTAGATGAAACTTTGTGTTACGTAACACAGATGATATCTAAGAAAACTCGTTACGCAGGAGCTCATTTATGTATTCTTAGCGAATTTCCTTAGAATACATAAATCACTCTCTAGCGGTCATACTTTTAGTGTGATCAAAATGAAATATAATATCTGATATGACTTTAGGTTTGGTAAAAATTAGATTTATTAATAGCCAAAATAACGATTATAGTTTATAGTTACTATGGAAACGACAATCAAAATTTTTTGCAATAAAATAAATTTCATGTATTTGTGTCAAACAAACACAACATATTAAATATCGCTCTTAATATTAGAAAAATCGCAAAATGTATAAGGAGTAAAGTTGTAGAAAATCAAGTTTGCTACAATTCATTACTTGATCATTTTTCTCAAACTCTAATGTGAACAGAGATATTTAGAATTTTAGCTTTCAATCTTTAATTGTAAATATTTCTGTAAATATTAGTGCAACAGAAAAATGATAAGAAACAAAATTGCAGTAAAACTTAGTACCTACAACTTAACTCCTGATAAATTTTTTAATTTTTCAAATATTAAGGGAGATAGTCAAATTTTGTGTTTTCCCCTCCGTCTAAACCTCCTTTCCTCTCGACCGATTTTACCCATTAACGAACTTGACCATTAGAATACCAAAAGCGACTCAAATACCAAATTTCATTATAATCGGAATAAAACTGTGACCGCTAGAGAGTCCACAGACATTTAAAAAAAGTACATATATATATATATATATATATAATATATAGATATATATATATAAATTATATGTATAAATGTATATATATATATATTATATATATATATGCATATATACATATATACAAATTCCAACATTGGTGCAAAAACAATAGCTGCATTTCCTTTCGAGGAAATTCTAAAAAATGAATAATTCCTTTAAATATTGACATCCTTGACAGGCACAGTATTTTTAACGATGTTTCCTTTATCGGTACTCATTCCAGGTAACGGTAAGTTTCACCAGTTACAATTTTGAAAATTCTACTTTTTTCTGGTAATTTGTATCTTCCGTTACTTCAATTTTACACCATTTATTATTTTTAAATTTTCAAAAATTGATAAAACTCCATTTAAACCTCAATCCATTTGCCTAATCAAATTGTGACCATTCACTTCTGAGTCAGTACTCAGGCGTATGTCGTAATCTATCATTTGTCAATAGATCATTGAAGAAAAACATGGGTTAAGGAGTGACGCATTACTTTTACGACGTAACTGTTACCGTTCCCCATTTTAGGAAACTGTTACGCCAACGCGGTACAATATTTAAGAAAATGTACCTCTAACGCGTTACAATATAAAAAAATAACAAACGCGCCAGTTAACCGTCTGAGTTCCTAAATATTATTATAAAACTATTTTTATCTACTATCAAGCCTCATGCATGAACGTCCTTAAAAGTATATAACTCACATATACCAACCATTTCAATCGTAAAATTGCCCTAATTACTTATTGCAATTTCAATATGATTTGAGGCTATTAAAATAGTTATTAAAAAAAAAAAAAGATTGAAAAAAAATGCACACATATATAAATACATACCGTTCCTACTAACATTCGGAAACATATTTGTATTAATTAAAAATGAAAAAACCATATAAATTGTAAGTAGAGCACATATGTAAATCAACCCATATCTAACCACTGCACTTCCATAATATCTTCTAAATCGTTTAATTAAAATTTTGAATTAATTACTAGTAATTTAATTTTATATAAAAGGACAAACACACACTCACACACACACGAATGAATATATACACACTATATGATGATATAGTGGAGATGTGTATATAATAAAATATTCACATCATATTAATAATAATCTCAACAAATTAAAACATAGAAAATGGTGCAGAGATGTTTTACTTATTATTATATATAATAACGTTTTAGAATGTATAATATATATTTTATTTAAATTTATATTTTCAAAAAGAATTGATACAATTAATTTTAACAATTTATATTATTGTATATTTAATTAACATCATGATGGATAGTTGGACAGTTATTTATTTTATATCATTGTATTTATTATTGTATTTCAAATATTTTGTTGGTATACTTCGTATTTGATTTAGTTGAAGTGTTTAACAAATACTTTTATTAACAATAGGATATGAATTGAAGTTAATGTATATGTTTATTGTCTGTTAATCAATGAATTATTACAGTTGAGTATTGTATGCACAGTATACAGGCTGTAATCGGCAAAGCTAGCCATTGTGATATAAAATTTACAATATACAGACCGTTTACAAAAAGCATTTCTAATAGAGAACCAATGTTAAATAAATTAATAAAATATTTACTATAAAACCATACATACACATACATACTGAAACTGAATGTCTGGACTGGAATTTTTGGTGACCATATTATAGGACCATTCTTCATTGACGAATCTTTAGATTCTCAAGAATATTTGAGTTTGTTACGAAATAATATTTTGCAAACTGTTAGAACTCTTCCTAATTAAGACCTGGAATTTGTTTGGTTCCAACAAGATGGTTGCCCTGCACACAATGCCATGATAGTAAAACTGTTCCTGGAACAAACTTTCCAAGAACGTCTTATGAGTGGTTTTAAAACCTTCAAGTGGCCAGCCAGATCGCCAGATCTATCTCCTAACGACTTTTTTTTGTGGGGTTTTATCAAAACACAGATCTTTTTGCGGAATATGCCTGAAAATTTACAACAATTAAGGCAAAGAATTGTTGACAACTGTGCGAATATTTCATCGAATATTTCGATTTTTAATCGAACGCATTGTCACTTAAATTACCAATTTCATTCATTAAATAGTTGTCTCTCATTCCATTTTGTTATAGAATGTATCCAATCTAGATGTGATGTAATTCTTGTATATATATCCCAATTTTCATAATTACAATCTCCGTAACTACTAATACCAATCAAAACAGGTTCACAATCTTTTTGCTTCAAGACTAATGGGCCACCACTATCACCATTACATGCCATTGACGCCGATAGATCGCAATCAACACAAATTTTTCCATCATCTACACGTGCGGTAATATCGTTGCTTTGACTATTGTCAACAATAGTAACAGTACCTTCCTGTAAATGTGGATTAAATTTATTTATACTCGCGTCACCTTTCGTGGTTGATCCCCATCCATAGATATAACCCGTACGATCAATATAACTTTCATTACAATTTGTTGCCAATGCAATCGGTCTAGCCAGATGTTGTGGTATACTCCAGGCTAATTGTAACAATGCTACATCATTGAGCACCAGTTTTCTATCCCATGCGATTTCGAATGAGGGATGATGAAGAGCAGATACATTGTATCGTACACCGCAACATAGTTTGGGTGATCCTACGCAAACCTTATAAGCCTAAAAACATTATTGCTATTAGTTTATGCAGCAATGAAAGAACGTGAAATCGAAACTTATATATGGTGCATGTATTTTTGGTTACTCTACCGGCTTACGAAATCTAATTACGTCTGTTAAAATAGTGCTTACAACCTTAAGGTTTGTTTAGACTACGATACTAGACACTGTACACTCAGTGTATACACCGAGTGTCTATGTGTGCACACGAGTGTCTCTAGTTGTGACATGTATTGTGACACTATAATTAGTGTCGAAGCAGCGACTGTGTAAATACCTTGTGTCTGAGTGTCCAAGTGTCTGTTCAGGTTTTCAAACAGATTCGACAATTTAAAGTTAATTTAAAAATTTTTAAATTAACAAAAGCATAGTTAACGGAAAAATTGGGGTAAAAATTTTTGGCCGATGGATTATTGTTTGTTTAAGTATCCAGTAAGTATCTGGATTTTTTCTTTCCTTAAAATTCATATTTAATGGAATAAAAAATGTTTTTTCTTCAAGTGTCGGAATCAAACTGAGCCACATCACTCGTTTTCAAGACCTATTTTCATCTCTCAATTAAAACTATAAATATTAGTGGTACAGTTCTGGAAGGCAGAACTTTTTTTTAGGAAATTTCCTGCTCTTTAAGAATCTTTTTTTCAATATCTACAATAGTTTTTGAGATATTTGCAAAAAACGAAAGCTTTTTTTTTATACTAAATTGTTTATAACTTTTGCAATTTTTTTATGCGGGACTTAAGCTTTTTCAAAAACCTTCTAGATGCAAATACAAATCGAATGACACCTTGCTCATAATTCACCAGTCCAAGTAGCCGAGCGGTCTAAGGCGTTATGTCTGTGCAGTATGCAGTACTTCGAAACTGAGAGGTTATGGGTTCGAATCCCGACATCGGCAGTTTGTCAATTATAAAAATAAAAAAAGGGGGCGGTTAATTGACTAAGCTGTCGGCGTATGGACAAGAACGAAGTAACCGGCTATGCTTGAGAAGGTTTTCTGCAGTTTCCTTCACGAACTCCAGATGAATATCGGCATAGTTCCTATCATAGTCGGCTGCAGCCGCATATCCTACCAATTCCTAGTCTACTCACAAATTCCTTCCACTCCACTCACAACCGCACATCCTAAGGCATCACAATGGACCTTATGGCCGAAGTGTAGCCCGTCCAGGGCAGCCTCTACCTCTCTCCTAATTTTCTGATGGCGAAGTTAAATTCGAAAAAAAAGGCACATGTTTACTAGCCTATTATACAGTAATAAATATAGCGTTTATGTCGCTGTTTAATTAAAATATAAGCAGCAATAAGTTATTTTATGTATGAACAGCTCGGACCCTTGTACCGTACATTTGTGTCTGGCTAGTGTCCAGACATAAAAATGTATTTAAGTGTGAACAATAAAGAAATTTATTTCTGACATTTGTGTCGAAATTTATGTCGTAGTCTAAACGAAGCATTATTCATGATCAGCTATGCCACAAGTGGCCAAATGTATTTGATGGGATAGCAAAATAAATAATGTTTTATTCTTATCCAAATGGTATTAATTTAGAATATGAAATAAGTTTTACAAGAGCCACATGAGCCCAATCATTTTCCTGGACTTTGCTCCATAAAGCAATTATTAAAAAATATAAAGTATAAATTTTACACGATAAATCTTTGATGGATTCTTGATTTTTATTCCAATTCAGTGTAGTTTCGATTGGCAATGCAAACAGTTACTTGGATCATGCAATGAATAAAATTAATTACGTTATTTGGTGCAAATGGTTTATTCCCTTTATCATATTGAAAAAAACTATGCGCAGCAGTGAGTACCCAATTAGGGTGTATTAGAGCACCTCCGCATAAATGTTTCCATTTCTGACGATGTAATATAATTATTTCAACCACCCATGGCTGCTCATTGGAACATCGTATGCCATTAATAATGCAATGACGTGAAGATAGACTGAACGGTGCTTCCTGTAATATTTTGTTTAGACCAATATCTAGGAATTTATAGGAGTTACAGAAGTATATTTGTGTTTTACGTAAACATTGGAAAGGCAGCATTTAGGTGATTTGAGTATAGGTATAAATCGATTATTGATTATAACCAATTTCTGAATTATATTATACTGGTTAATTTTGTCAATTTTCTAACCACTTTTATAACTGATACGTGTAAATTTTGTTTGTTTGTGCATGTCCGAAAACTAATTGATTTATTTATTTATTACTGTAAATGTTATGTCATACGTTTCCAAGGATAACTAAAATATTTTTAGATGTTATTTAGGCCATAGGTGGGCAGACCCTGATGCACTCAGCTCTGAGTGAGAGGTAGGAAGAGAGATAGAGTAAATATAGGGTATCCCCCCCTACGAATTATTATTATTTTCTTTTTTTAATTAAAACATTTTCTGAAAAAAATATAATAATACCAACTATTTTTTATGGTCACTATTATTCAAAGTATACAATACATACAATACATTGAATACATACTCTGGAATTTTGGGCTGGTAATTTGGGGCATAAAATGTACCTTTTTAATATATTTTTTTAATATATAATTATAAAATATAAACATTTGATCTTTTACATTTACCGCTTGTAAATTTTTTGATGGTTTAGCTTTACTTTAGATTTTAGAATTACATTTTTGGAAATTCCGAATAATTCGCCTAAACTATTCATATCGGAGAACTTATAAACAATTATTTACTTGATTTAATTATTTTTTCTTAGTAGGGGGTATAGTGTCATGGGAATTTGAAGACACTGGATACAAAAAAGATGCCAATGATAAAGCTGGGTGGGGGGGGGGGAGGTTTGGTAATTTGTTCCTAATTTCTAAATGGTTAAATTTTACATAAAGTGGGAATACATATAGTTGTTGTAATTATTGTTATTGCTATCATCATTATTGTTGTTATTATTATCATTATTATTGTTATTATTATTATTATGTTTTTTGGTGAATCTCTCCATATTGTAAAAGATATTTTTTAAACAATAAATATTTTATAAAACTAATTCTAAATTGATTGAATAAATTATTGGGCAATAATCGGTAGGCAACCTGTATTGAAACATCGTTCCGTCTTACTTCAAAACATACCTTTTTTACTTACTCTCACCCAGCTTATGGAGAGTCGTTCGACTCCGGCGAGCGTCTGCGCCCACCTCTGAATTTTTGGCATAGTTGTCATAAATTGTAAAATTGGAATCAATAGTCTAGTCAACAAGATAAAAAACGTGCCAATTCTTGCTATTGCCAATTAAAATATGAGCGATAGCTCGTGAACGAGCTATCGTACGTTCATTAATTTATTTATTTATTAATTAAGCTAATAAGAATTCGTCATGAAAATAATTTTTATTATCATTTAAAAATAATTAAATGTATTTGTATATATTTTGTACATTAAAAAATACTATAATGAATATGAAACTTAAATTGTTAAAAAACTTAAAAATAAATTAAAAATATTAAATATTCTGTTCTAAATTCGATGAACTAGTGTCAATTTACTTCGGTCTCAATTTCAGCACGTGGGGCACTCAATACTAATTTTTCCTCTTCTTGTTGTTGCTGTTGAATACGTGCCATTTGCCATCGTCTCCTATAGAAATAATGTAAGATAATGTTTAAAAAAACTTATTTCCAAATTTATTCTATTCAGAGTGCATTCTAATTATAAATCACAATCGAAATATAACGATGTTTTCATCTTGGCTGAGTGATATTACACCCGAGTACAGATACCAAAACACTGCGATTCGTAGTACTCCATACCCCTATTGCGCCTTAGTGAAATAAATTTGAAATTTTTGTGAAAGTTGAAGCAAAGTCAGGATGAGTGTGCCTGGTCAATTTTAAAGCCATACACTTTAAAAGAAGGTGGATTAAGGATTCTTTTATCTCCTTGTCCAATCCGAACATTTATGACACTTCTAGGTGAATTTCTTGTAAATGAGTTATAGATAACAGATTTTTGTGTGTTGAAATTAGAAATTCAGAACTATGACTTGAATCTTCATAGTCGAGCTTAGGCATTATATTCTCAATATCTATCGAAACCCCAAAGCATGTTTTCTTTACTTACTGTCGCTCTAATGTTTCTTCTTGTTCCCGTTCTTGTCGTTGCCTTTTCACAATACAATAACCAATAGTTACCAACGCTAACAAAATGGGTAGCATTATGACTAAAATAATACCAAACATTACTCCACCTTGTCTTAATGAATATTCTTGATTACCTTCAGAAAATTCATAAAATTATTAATATATGACAGTCCACATCTATTTACGAGAAAAAATGTGGAATGGGTTTTTTTTTGTGCGAAGAAAATTGTACAACATTTTCAATTTCCAAAAATCCATTCCACATTACCAAAAGAAAAGAAAAATGAAATACAAAATAGTCATGGCATCATTAATGCTAATGTGTAAGTAAAAATCTAAAATAAATTATTTTTTACTGGCATGTGAAATAGAATTTTTTCCATTGAAATTTCAAGAAATTCTTATTAAATTATTTTATTAGAATTTTTAATACAATGTTTATAAAATTATAAATTCAGAGCTGTAAACTATTAAAATGTCAAATTAAAAATGTTAAATATTCTGCATGCCATTAAAAAACAAAGCAAGAGCAAAATAATTCTAAACCGATGTTACACGACTGCTATACGAAGATAATGGCCGGTCAGGGAAACTAGCAATACTAGTTGGTGACGTTGGACTTGGTAGCGGCGATTTTTCACGAACTCTTTTTTTTAATTTCAGCAAATCATCTGCAGAAGTATGAGGATTTCTGTCAACTCTTGCATAATCATCAGATCCATAGTCTCGTCTTAAGTTATCGGTACTCTGTGTTTGCATATCATCAACGGTTGCATAATCTGAATCACTATCAAATCTAAACTTATTTGTATCATTACGAATGTTTTGAACCACAGTGGGTGATATTGGTGGACGTACGTTGCTACCCGTCGAAGATGTTGGAGATGGTAAATCCCATGGTTTCTCTTCAAATTCGTAATCAGGTTTGCCTGGTAATGGTTCATTAGTACGATAAACTCTATCATAGCTTCGAGGTTTTTTACCAGATAATTCATTACTCGATCCACTTGGATAACTCAGACCACTATCAAGGTCCGATTTTAATGGACTGCTGGATCCAGAATCAATTTCATTTAAACGTAATCGACTTGTTGCACGACTTGCTGGTCTACTGGTTAAGGCATTAAATTGCCAAGAATCTTGTTTACCTTCACGTCTCGCTTTTAGTATACAGTAACAAATTAATGCCAAAATAAATATTAATGGTGCCATGACTAGGAAAATTAAGTAGGCTGATTTTCCTAATTGAATTAAATCATATTCACTATGCCCTAAATACAAAAAAAGATTATAGTTACTCGAAAATTATTTATTTTGCTTTAAATCACAACAAAATATTCAAATAAATAATTGGGATTTTTTAAATGCTCGAAACGTATTATTAATTGAAATGATAAACGAAAGTAGTACGCTTTGTTCATTAATTAACCACACCAGATTAACCCTTTAACTGGTACAAATTTGTAGCGGTATCGCTTCTTCATTAAATTATTATTATAATTTTGTTCATCATTTTTAGTTGTTGCATAACAACTATAACTTCCCCCTATTATCACGGTTGCTTTGAATGTTAACAACCTTGATAATTTACATATTAAAATATATAATATTTCATAAATCAAATCAATAAAGATCAATTATATCTTTCACATATATTTATTATTTATTTAAATAATAATTATTTAATATATCAATCTTATTTTCTTGTGGTGGATTTACAATAATATCTCTAACATGAGAAGTGTAATCCTCAGGTATAGCTAAAGAAGCTAGCGTGAACTTAGTTTCATCGTCAATAATATTTTGAATAATGAAGAAACGAGAAACTTGAATTATCCATAATTCAATGTCTGTTACATTAAATTGTGGAAGTTTTTGTAAATTTGGAAGATGTATTGTAGGTGCATCTAAATTCCGTAACTCATTTCGATTTCTAGGCATATTAAAAATGAAATGTCAAAAAAAAAAAAAAAATAAAATATTTTTTTAGAAATCGAAATAGTTATAAGCGTAAAGCAAAAATAAATATTTTAACAGAAATGAAAGACTTATCTGTTAAATTTGGTGGGTGGTATGCTATATTTTGTAAGAATTACAATATTAAATAATAATTCATCCAAACCAATCATCCAATAGACATCTGTTGGACGATTTTGGAAATTTTTTCTTTAAAAATATGTTAATTTACCACCCACTTCGCTTATTTTTTCTCGGGCGTCAATTTGTAGAGGTAAAAGATTGATATATTAAATAATTATTATTTAAATAAACAATAAATATATGTGATAGATATAATTGATCTTTATTGATTTGATTTATGAAATATTATATATTTTAATATGTAAATTATCAAGGTTGTTAACATTCAAAGCAACCGTGATAATAGGGGGAAGTTATAGTTGTTATGCAACAACTAAAAATGATGAACAAAATTATAATAATAATTTAATGAAGAAGCGATACCGCTACAAATTCATTATTGTGTTTGCCATAGGCCGTTCTCATAGTGCTATAAACACATCGATATGATTGACAAAGTCGTTTCTCTCTTGCGAGTGTACACATTCTCGATCTGTTTTTTTGAGACTAATTCATTGGTGTCAACAAAAATTTGCTAGCATCTTTTGTTTGCGAGTTATAAGCAAAAGTTCGTTTTTTCGACTTTTAAACAATTGTGAATATCTTGGTTGTTTGTAAAGCCAGATGAAAATAATTTTTACATTCTTAAGGCACTTTTATTGGTATAATCCAGTGGCGTCGTGAAAGTTTGACAAAAAAGATTTGTTTTCGAGATATGACTTAAAGTTTTGTTTTTTTAAACAGGAAGTTATAGTTGGCTATGGTTTAGTTAGCATGGATTTTTTTTCCTCTTTTTAACCATGTATCATTATGCGGGTCGCTTTTCATCCGTAAGTCTGAAATAGCCAAAATAGTAATTTCCTAGTTTAATTTTTGAATTTTTTATTTATTTCAAGGAGGCGATGATTATTTACGATTCTGTTTCCGCCATAAAAATAATAAACTCATTTAATGGTAAATGTAAAAGATGTCTTTCGAAAATTACGAGAAATTTGATATGTTAGAAAGCTTTATTCTAAGTAATAACAATTGTGATATTGCATCTGAAATATATTTCAATCGCTATCTAGAAAGAAGACAACCTTAAAAACGTAAGCGGTTAAAAGAAAATCTTATTGATTGCGGGTCTTTCAACAAACCAAGACCCAAAAGTTATAACATTAAAGATGCTCAAGACTCTAGTATTTCTATAATTGGAATGACGGTTGCAAATCCGTTGAAAGCTTTTCCTCAAACTTTCATGACGCCACTGGATTATGCTAGTGTTTCACCGAGGCTACGAGGTAATCTCGCCTCGCCTCGGCCTTCGGTTACGAGGCACGAGGCGAGGTTCCAAATTTTAATCTTCGTTACTAACCGAGGAGAGATATATTGTCTCAAAAACCTCAGTCAAGAGGAATTTGCCTCGGTCAAGGCGAGGAATTTGCAAAAATTAAATTTTTTTTTTTAAATAATATAGTAACATGTATTTTTACAAAAAAAACATGAAGCAATAGATAGATTATTTTGCAAATATTTTTTCAAATCTCCAGCGATCCTACCTAGTAGATGTCGAAAACTCGAAAGTCATCGTCTCTAAAATTTATATACATATATATATAAGTTTTTTTTAGCATAAAAAAAAACTTTTAGCATAAAAAAAATGTACATTCATGCAAAATAAGTCAATATGATGTACATTTATGCAAAATTAGTCATAGTTTGTAATAATTTTCCCTCGCCTCGCCTCGGCCGAGGCGAGGATAATAGCTAACCCAACCGAGGCGAGGCAAGGTTGATATTTAAAATAGCTAACCCAACATCGAGGTTGATATTTAAAAAAGCGAGGCGAGGCGAGGTGATACCAAAACCTCGCCTCGCCTCGTGCCTCGTGAAACACTAGATTATACCAGAAAAAGTGCTTAAGAATGTAAAAATTATTTTCATCTAGCATTACAAACAACCAAGATATTCACAATTGTTTAAAAGTCGAAAAATCGAACTTTTGCTTATAACTCGCAAACAAAGAAGCTACCAAATTTTTGTTGACACCAATGAATTAGTCTCAAAAAAAGAGATAGAGAATGTGCCATCCATTTTTTTTCTATTTCTTATAGATACCGAGTTACCTCATAAAACCATCGAAATTGGACCATTCCGTACTCATGCACTCCTCCAAGCAAGCGTACGGGAGAACATGGTGGGAAAGGTGAGTATCGTGAGAAAAGCTTGTTAATTCTTAGCTGGTTAATTAGCAGTCAAAGGATTAAAATATAAAAACAAATCTATGAATTTATTTAACTTACGTAAACATTCTGTGTAACCATATTCAGGAATATCCCATGTTCCATCTGGCATACAAGTACGCCGAATATCACCAACCAGTACAAAATCTTGATTACATTCAAACGCCACTTTTGAACCAGGTATAAATAAAAAGTTACTCTTGCGACCAAATCGTGGTGTTTCCAAAATACCACATGACACTATATGCTGATTATACAAAGCTCTCATTTCTGTGTACGTGTTAAAGTAATTTTTCGTAAAATGAGCCATATCACGATCTAATGTCACCGAATAATCGTACTGACATTGATAAATACCGCCACATAGTTCATATGCACGATTAATATCATACGTTCGATTTGGTGGTATAATTTGTTCCGGTCGTGCTGCCCAAATTGGTTCGAATGTTTTATTTGCATATGTGCTCGCTGTTTTACCAAAATCTCGAGAAAATAATGCTCCTCCTATGTCCTTATCTTCTCTATCTTCTAGCAACCCTAATATTTATGAAAAATATTAGTTTTTTTCTTGCCCAAAAATATTGTTGCCTGTGTGTTATACTTACAGTTTATAGCGAAATCTCTGTGAGTTCGTTCAAAACTATCAAGATTGCCAATAGCTGACAAGGATCCGTCTGGATTTACAAAATCATCGTTAGAATCAAAGCTCCAATTTCCGAATAATCCTCGCGTTGTGTTCTACATAAATATAAAAAATCATTAATAGTTACAGGTTATAATTACAACCCGAGTTACACATCAACTGAATGTTTTGACCTACAAATTTTGCATATAAATCTGTGAAAAAGCTACCCATAAATAGTGAAGGAGTTATCCATATGAATATTATTTCATCAAGCAAGTTGACAAGCTGGCTTATCACTTGCACTATCATAAGAAATTAAAGGGCAATTCTATTATCAAAATCGGTCCAGCAGCATTCTGGGCATGGGAAGGAGAAAAGGGATTTTGGACATAGTGTATTTTTAGCGAAAGGAAATAGCTATTGGTCTCGTACCAAAGTCAAAATTTCGCAAAAATTTCTTCAAATGTCCATCGATCCTACCCAGCAGATGTCAAAAAACAGCATCTTTAAAATTATATATATATATATATATATATATATATATATATATATATATATATATATATATATATATATATATATATGTATATATATATATATATATATAAATATATATATATATATAAATATATACTTGACCGTTCAAATACCAAAAGCACCTCATTCACCCAATACATATATATAAGTTTGTATGTAATCGCTCTAGCGGTCACAATTTTAATCCCATTAAAAATTGGGTGAATGAGGTGCTTTTGGTATTTGAACGGTCAAGTTCAAATACCAAAATGTTCAAATACCAAAATGGTTTAATGGGCAAAATCGGACGTTGGGAAAGGGGGTTTAGAGGGAAGGGAAAACAAAAAATTTAGTATATCTGTCTTAATGTTGCTAAATCGAAAAATGTGTGAGAAGTAAAATTATAGAGAATTAATTTTACTATAATATTTTCTGTTACCCTAATATTGACAGGGATATTTACGAATTATAACTGAAAGTTAAAATCCTAAATATTTCTCTACACATTAGTTTTAGAAATATGAATGAAATATAGTAAACTTGATTATCTACAACTTTAATTCTTATACATTTCTCGATTTGTCTAATATTAAGAGAGGTATTTCATATTTTACGTTTTCGTCTTTCTCTACGTCCCCCTTTCCCCTTGACCAATGACACGTCTTAACAAACATGTGTTTGCAAATACGAAAAGCATATCAGACATGATATTTCATCAGACTATAATTGTGACCACTAGAAAGTGATTTATGTATTCTAAGGAAATTCGCTAAGTTGACGCAGCTCTTGCGTAACGAATTTTTAAATAAGGGCAGACAAACACGCATATCAAAATCATAAAAATTATTTTCGTTAAATGACTTACTATAAATTTCCACGGTAAATACACTCTCGTAGACAAAAATCCTTGATTTTCAACAACCTCAACACCAGCACCGGATTCAAACATCATAATTACTTCAGACTGATTTAATATATAAGTAGGAGTATATACGGTAACACCTAGAATAATGAATAACAGTTAGAAAATTGTATCAAATTTAAATTAAAAAATACCTGCGGTTTACCTCTAAAATGTTGAATTTTCAATGATGGTCGATCAAAATATACTTTCTTTCCATTAGCCAGTACATCCAATCGATATCTCCATTGAGCATATTTTGGCCGTAATCGAACTTCAATAGTATCAGAGTTATTACCACGTGCTGCTACAGCTGTCAATTGTGTTGCACGAACTGGTCCCAATGCATTATCACCGACTTGTTCAAATCGACCCTGTACATCTAGCTTTAATTTTGGTGTGTTCGTACGTAAAAGTACAAATTCGCCTTTACCGTTGAAAGTATATTGTAAATTATCAAAAGTAATAATATGTGGATCACCAAAAACGGTTGCGACTCCAGGAGGTTGATAGCCGACACAATCCTGAGATGGACGTCGTTCAAAACGATATGTTTCACAACCAACAGCTTGTTCTTCTTGCCATAAGCAGCACGAATAAAATGGTGTCATGTCATGGAACCATTGAGATAATGTTGGTACTTTGTTTGCCTCATTCCATGGTATATATCCTAAATTATGCGAACGAAACGGTCGAGAACCCCATTGTTGATCGTAAGATAACATTAAATAATGATGTTTATCGTAACAACATTGTTGCTCCGACCCGTCCATACTATAAAAAAATAAGTGGGTTATTGAAAGGTTTATAATATTATTACGTATTGTTTAGAAACCACGGACGCAGATCTATAGATTATGAAGATCTCAATTTGATAATTTCGAAGATATTAGAATTTCAATTATGGCATACCGATATATCGCTCGACTTTCCTAAACTGGCCAAGGAACCAAATTATGCTTTACTGCGCCTGAGCGACGTTTATGTATAGTAAATATGTGTGTTATTGCAGGTGTGACTGTCAAATTTATTTTCACTCCACAGAAGTTTTTAGTCACACGAAAATTTTTAGTACCTTGGCTAATTAAGAAGGCGCTGCCTACCCTACAGTGCGTTATTTGACGTAGAAAAGAATGATATTTTCTGAGCTTAAATTGCTTGAGCGTATTTTATAAATAAAAAGTGACTTGGGCAAAATCGGTCCATACTTTTCTTCACAAAGATCTACCGTTAAAACCGTAAGAAATAGAAGAAAAGTTAAAATATGAAAGAGTTTCCTCTTTCAAAAACACACAAGTTTTGTTTGGAACTTTTTTCATAAACTCAATAATTTTGTCACATTTTCAGCTCAAACATCTGCAACTACTAGTAGATTGCAGACGCATGCGTATGAATATGAGTACATACACAGAAACTTTGTATATGAAATACAAAATACAAGTCCTGTTTTTATACATCCTAATATAAACAGTACCCGCGCTGATAAAAACTATAGTATATACAGGGTGTTTAAACAGTTTAATGAGCTTGTTATGTTTCGTCTTTCTAGTTCGCTATTACTATGCTATCAGAATATCTAGAGCACGGTAGTGCGCAAGGCCGAGTTTAAGGGACACATCGGAATTTTCACTACAGTGCTTTAGTATTTGAGAAATTTTTTTATATTGATAACTGACCACTTTCGTCACGACGTCTGGTGGACAACAAAGAAACTTGTTTTAGTGTGCAGTATAATCTTTGTGTATAAAAGGGACATATGTAGTGTATTTGTCCGAATTATTTGGAGATAGCGAAATAATAATGAGATAAGACCCTAGATTTCAACCTAGGGTCTCAATTTTCCTTACGACTCCAGAAAAACTATCAGAAGTTCAAAATTTCAAATCATTCGAAAGTTATAGCTAGTCCAAATCTCTAATATAGTTTATAGTTTCGTTAGAAATAACTGCATTAACAAAATTTTTGAAATAAATTATTTGTCGATAAATTTAATTTTATTTCCAACTGTCAAAATTTAGAAAAAAATATTTATTTGACATTATAAAAATAGATTATTATTTCGTTGCAAACAAAAGTATGTCATGTTTTTAAGTCCCGCTCTCAGGTCAGTTTTCAATGCATTAAAAAAACGTTATTTACCTCGGTGCACCTGAACGAACACAATGAATAGCACCCTTGTTGTAATAACATGATGGATTTGAATCTTTGTCACAATCAAAATCTGGTAAAAATCGTCCTTTGTCGTTCAGGGCATGCTCTAGTGTACAAGGGCATTGATGTAAACCATGGGCAAAATTTTTCAAATATCTATCATGTATCAACCATCGATTACATAATTGTTCTGCCCATCGTTTACCATATTTCTGTTCCCATTGTGGTGCAAAATACCATGCTAATGGTATCGGTTTACTCCATAATACCGGTCCAAAATTAAATCCAGTCTGTTGCTCAGGCACTGTTAAATTGATTTGTATAAATCCAAATTCAAAGTCATTGGTATTTTGATTGTTACGTCGTTTGAAATTTCCTGGCATTATTGTATGATAACCAACATTTTGAACACCGTCCTAAATATGGAGAAAGAAAATATGTTTACTCTAGAATAAAAGGAGAATATTTTCTACCAATGTGGATGCATTTTAACTTACCTCTATTATATCAATATATTCTAATTGTGGTTTAATTGTGGTCTCTCGATAACCCCAAATTGAAATTCTAATTGTGGCAGCTGCATTTGTTGTCAAATTTTCTTTACTCCAAGTCATTCGTATAGCGGCTGGATATTTTTCATGAATATCTTTTGTGTCAAATGATATTCTTTCTGTCGCTGTAGCTGGTGTTTCTGTCAATCAAAAACTCTTTATAGCAAACAACTCTTTGTTTTTTGTCTAAATTATTCGAACTCACCCACAAAATATTTCCCTTTCCAATTATACTTTCCATTATTCACAGAAATTTCAAATCGTACATAGCCTTCAGCATACAACAACGGCTGAATACACACCGCACGATTGTCATCGATAATTATACCTTTTACATCTTCTGTATCAAATCTACACGTCACGGTATCTCTTTCTCTGTCAAAACATGGTCCAGTAATATTTACTATTGTTCCGCCCAGCATATTTCCATTTTCAGGTGCAAACACTAGAGGTAAATTAGCTCCACTTTGATCTTTGTTACAAGTTCCAAGCATTATTTTTTCATCAATACGGAAAATATGACGTCCGTTAAATCCATTCCCTTTACCACGACCAGTTAAATCACGCAGTACAGAATTTTGGGAATATGGTTTATATTCATAACTTTGTGTACCATTTCCGGCATTAAAACCAATAAACGCTGGTGTTCCACCTTCTCCTCCCGTAGTGTCTCCACCAGCTTCTGTATGTGAACTCCATTGTAAGTTTAAATAGTTGAAGATAGCATATGTATATACCTCATCTGTTGCCAAAACTAATTGGAATGTATTTGTCTGGAATTAAAAAAAAAAAACATGTGTTGGAATAAATCTGAAAATTATTACACTTTCACTGACATACTTTATGCAGCGAATTATCAATACCACCGGCAAACGACATATTTTTCCATGTAACAATTACAGCATGTTTTGGTACAAACGTTTCAGAACCGACGACACCCTTTCGAATATCCCACATTAAACGTTCTCGTACTTCCACACCAAAACGATCAATTCGTTGTGGTAAATCACGTTCCATTCGATAGTATACACCGGGACGACGTCGATCAATATCCTCTACATTCAACATACCAATACGGCATTTACTAAAGAATATACCAATGAATGAAGGATCATTCTTCTTTGGCCAATCTTTCACTGGAAATACTAATGGATATTTGTAATTTTCTGGTGGGTCACTGAATTCTAAATACCCGTGCATTGATATCTATAAATACAGAAGGGATAATTTATAAATATTAGTTTCTCAAAATGTTACATTTCTTCTTCAAAATTGCAAACACCAAAGGTCCATTTTTTTATAAAGAAACTATCGATAAGAATCTTTTGGAACTGTTCCTTTTTGTTTTTCTAAAAAAAATTTTCAGAAATCTGACCTTGTCTATGTACACTTGGCCACAAAAGTTGATTAATAATTAAAGTAATTTTTTTAAATTTTATTGTCGCTTTGTGCCTTATTCATTCATCATCAAGTGGTTCATTTTAAACATAGTAACAACTTTTAATCGCAAACCGAATGAATAAGATACGAATCATCTATAAAATTTTTAAAAATGACAAGTTTTTGTGGTTCATAGTACATTTACAATGCAGACGGTTAGATATCTTTTCATTTTTTTCCTACTTTTAGTCTCAAACAGCGAAAACTAGAAATTTTCCAGTTCAAAAAACTTTGGCTAAATTTTCTGTGGCTTACAAACCACCAACTCCTTCGACTCGTTTATTTTTAAAGACATCTTGGGATTGATGATTTTGGGTTGGGTTGCGATTGATACAATTGAGATAATTATGATCAATTTTAGCGGTTAATAGACTGAACTGTCGGCGTATGGACAAGAACGAAATATACGGCTATGCTTGTGAAGGTTTTCTGCAGTTTCCTTCACGAACTCCAGATGAATATCGGCCTAGTTTCTATCAGAGTCGACTGCAGCCGCACATCCTACCAATTTCTAGTCTACACACACAAAAATTCCTTCCACTCCACTCACATCCTCACATCCTTAGTGCCCAGGACAGCCACTACAATCTATCTATTATCAATTTTAATGAAGTACAAATTTTATTATATCAATTTTTTTGTAAACTAAATAATTTTAGTTATTAAGTACAATGCCAAACAAAATTGGACATTTTTTAGGTTTTGGTCACTACTTTATTTATCGTTAAGTTTCTTTTTTTTACATGGTAACTGTGACAAAAAAAATGCTGCTATATAAGGCTCTCCTTTTTATAGGGCCTAGAGAAAGATCCTTCGGGCACTGATTTTATAGAGCCCAAAGAAAAATTATAATACAAAAATCAACCGAGTTTATATTTTTTTTAATTTGGTATTTTTTAGCCACCGAAAATTTGCCCCAAAATTAACGTGCAGTGAGGCCATTGTTTTAAATACTTAATGTATAATACTCACTCTTGTATAATTAAATCGAAATCCAAAGAATGGTAATTGAAAATTAAAATTTTTATGCACTTGTGGCGTTGATGTTTGGATACTAATTTGATAATCACCATTTCCATCATTACCACCCTTATCAAAATACCAATACATAAATTCTTCGCGTATTTGCTTTAAACGGTCTATTGAAATATTATATGGATCTCCCCTGTATTGATTCATATCTGCATCTTTTGGTGCATATCTTGAATGTAATGGATCTATAGGAGTAATATTAATATTTTATTATAATTATTTAAAATCATCAAATATCTATAGAAAAAAATATAATTGTTTCATTATAATTGGTAATGTTCATTGGTAATAGATGGGGATCAATAATAATGTCATTGAAGTTTCAAAGAATATGACGATTACGTGTACATTCATTTGTTCTGGTATTCAATTATAGATGGTAGCTATAATTACGTCTACATTCATTTATTATGGTAGTTAATGGCATATGGCAGCTGATGCATATAATCATATGGCAACCGACCTGCAGCGCGTAAAATTTGTATGGCAACTTAACGGCACATCTATCCGTCTAAAGCCGTTGTGGCTCAACCTTTTATATAGTCTACGGGTTAAAATATTCGAGTTGGTATAATCAATAGGGAATATGCATGAAAATTTTTTTTCACATTTATTTTCAGAATATGAAAATACTGTTAATACTGTAATAATATTTAAAATCCGACAAATATCAAGGAAGCTATAAGCTATTAAAGATTATTATCTGTCTCTTGCAAAAATACTTAAAACGGAGTTTTACGTGTATTTTAAATGTGGAAAGTGTAATATGACGTCACATAACATATCAAGAGGGCTATCACCCTCTTTGTCTAATCGGGAATTTCAATCATTCATATCTCGCTTATTTTTAAAGTTATTTAAAAAGTAATTTTACCTTGATATTTGTCAAGTAAACATGCTTCAATTCAAGTGAAAAAAAATTTTCATGCATATTCCCTATTGTGATCAGATTTTCACGGGACAAAATCATGATCCTTATTCAGAGTTATCTCCCAAACATGAATATACAAAATATCAAATGAGAAAACTATTTCTACGAATGCGAGGATTTCGTCTTATCTATTTATTAAGCTCACAGATGAACATGAACAAATAATAATTATAATTGTATGGTTCCAGTTCTTCTATTTTACGTATTATTATACTTATTTTTGCCCGTATTTTTTTAACTGATAATTCAAAATAATTTAATATTGATTGAGTGATATTTAAAGACGATTGTATAGTAGCTGATCGCCATTTTACTTAGATCTTAAGAGGAAATATAACAACAGAAACAATTCCAGAAGGTATAATGGGTAGACATTGTTTTAACATGCCGAAATGCATACTCGCCCCGAAACAAGTATAATATCGATTTGGATTTTTAAAATAAATATATTTGCTAGGCGCCATTTTCTATTGATAACATTTTATTTTTTATATTGAATAGTATCTGAACGATTAAAAAAAATTCATTATTCGATATCATTCTGATATGATAAACAGTATGGCTGCCATATTCGAAAATATTACACATCGTTCGATTTAAACATCAGAATCTATTTTAAAAGAATAAATAAATGAAACATACATTTATTTGTAGGCAACTCGTTTGACAAGAAAGTGTATAGTTATACAAATAAAACATTAAACCTATCCGAATGACAAAATTGTATATATTTTATTGGAGGAGCGATATCCGATATTTTCTGTATTCCTTAATGTATTACACATTATCTATGATGGAAATTTAAGGAAAATTCAATTTTTTAAGATAATGTAGGGGAAGATGTGAGGAATACTATGTTATTTTGAATTTTTTGTGTTTTAAAAGCGTTTATTTCTTTAAAAATAAATACTTTTTGTTTTAATTGTAAAATATACATTTAAAACATTTTTTTGTTATTGAATTTACCACTCCTTTATTTGAAGAATGATAACAATAATATGATTAACAAACACATTGATAAATAACAATTTTTTAACTCATTGCTTAATTTTTTTTATTATCAAATGAAATAAAAATTTACATAGCTAAAGTTTTGACCATAAAATAGAAAAATTTAATATTTTGATTATATGAAAACGATCTATAAATTTGGCCATGTCCATTACCGTGTACTATGATAGGATGTTAATTAAGAAAAAAGTTTCAAACATAAGTTGTTTATTTTAAAAAAGGGAACGTTTTCGTCCTTAATATTTTTTCTTAACTCTTACGGTTTCAAAAGTTGACATTTCCCCCCTGCGGAAGAGATGTACGGTCCGATTTTGCTTCTTCATGAATTTTTTTTATCTATATAACATACACCCAAAACTTCAGGTTGTAACTCTTTTCGTGTTCGAGTTACCGTGTAAAAATCTGACTGGTGGACTGGTGGATGGTCGGACAAACGGGCAAATGGACAGTCGGACAGGCGCCCCTCAATCCTTTTAGCTGTATAACATACACACAAAATTTCAGGCCGATAGCTTCTTTCATTTTTGAGTTATTGTGTTAACGGGCAGACGGCCAGCCGGACAGACGGAGAGGCGGTCGTATGGACGGATAAAGCTTTTGATTGGGACCAAAAATTACAGACAATAGATAATATGAATTAGATGCGTAGCATTATCTTACAAAGTTATTAGATTCGAGTACCTACTAGCGCGATCCTTTAAAACTTAAACTTAGAACATAAATTTGTACTTAGAACGCTGCCTTAATTGCTTTGATCGATAATACAGTAAAATAATGAGGGGAGATAAATAAAATCCGTCTACATAACCCATCTAAATAGAGTCAAGTACTATACAAAATACGTCTCAAAAGTACCGATGCCAATGGCTGGGCTGTGAGTAGGTACTTTACAAAATCAATATTTAAAGATTATCAAATTCAATGCTTCGTCGTCGACAAACAACTTCCATTGATCGTCATTACGGAAGTTTTTTTCCAATTAATTATTTTATTTGGTTACTTTTGTGAGAAAGTAATAATAAAAACGGCGTCCATTTTGATGATTTTATTCAATAGCTTTACCACATGCGGTTGCTTTGTTACACATTGTATATTCAAATTCTTATATTAAGGGCTTGCGTAAGTGTTTTTTTTGGATTCTTAAACACCCGTTAAAATTATTTTCTCAATTTAAGTAACCTACATTATAAAAAAGAATTTATCCTACTTCCTTCTCTACTAATATTATAAATGCGACTGTTTGTGCGTGTGTGTGTGTGTTTGTGTGTGTGTGTGTGTGTGTGTATGTGTGTGTGTTTGATATCACTAGCCTCCAAAACAGCAGAAACGATTTTCATAATGTTTGTTATACAGTGACTTTAGATCTTGAAATAGGGTACTTTTCATCCCGGACAAATGAACAACTCCTGTGGGATAGTAAAAATATGTAATGCACTGAAAACGTGCCAACTCTCACTGTGTTATATAGGTACAGATGACATATTTTCTTCGTACGCCCCAACCTCATATTGCAATTATTTAAAAGAACAACATAATTACCATAACCCGTATTATAATCATTCTCCTCAAAACCATTATCAGCTAAATCATCGGGTCCAGCATAATATAATTTACCTAATGATCCATCTTTTGGTAATAATGTTGTATTCGATGTAATTGGGAATATAGTCTCAGATTCGATGATTTCTGGACTCGAAAAACTGGGATCACTCACGTGTGTCAAATTTAGATCATTCGCTTGTGGCAAAAATGCCGCAGGCTCAAGAAAACTATGTGTATTGATAAAATTTTCTTGTGAATGTACCACTAAATTACAATTAATACAAATCACTGCTATAATAACATACACTAAATTAATATGTCTTTTAATCATTTTTTATAAAATATATTTTTAAATGTTCATTATTATTCAAATAAATAATCAAATCGAAAAATTATTAATTAATATTAATTAATTCAAACAATATTAATTAACACTACATAATATATTAATACAACAATAAATTTAAATAAACTAAAAAATTTGTATGAAAAACAGATTATTCACACTTGTTGAATAGTATACTGTCTAAAAAATCTATTTTATCGTTATCAAAAAAAAAAAAAAATTATCGATGGTCGACAAACAAAATATAAGGTGTTATCTCTCATTTTATCGTATTAAAAAACTCTACCTGTAATAAAACTTTTTGTAATTATACAGGGTGGCTCGTGACTCGATGGCCATAGTTTAAGAGCGTATTCTTTTGACAATTTTAAGTCGAAAGTGCCTTATATACTTTTGTCCAAAACGCAATAGTTAAGGAGTTATGTGCACTATTAAATTTAACCAATAAAGTAAAGACATTGTTGAGTAAATTAGTAAAATGTTTTATTAATTAAAAAATTTTGTATTGCTAACACAAATGTAATTAAAGTTTTGGTTCAAAATGTCCCCCCGCTGCCTTACAATAGCTCTTATTATAATTTATGACGTAGCTCTCTGATAAACCATATTTTGACAAAATGGAAACCAGACTTCAAAAATCAAATATTCTATAACAAAAAATGCACTAAAAAGTAAAAAAATAATTGCATATTCTTGTGCCAATTTTAGTTCACCTAAGCAAAAATTTTTAAATATATATGTACAATTATTGTTATTTTTGGAGGCGGTGTCCAAATTTTATGTGAATTTCTCTATGGTGACACCGCCTCCAAAAATAACAATAATTGTACATATATATTTAAAAATTTTTGCTTAGGTAAACTAAAATTGGCACAAGAATATGTAATTACTTTTTGGTGCATTTTTTGTTATAGAATATTTGATTTTTGAAGTCGGGTTTCCATTTTGTCAAAATATGGTTTATTTCTCGCTTTTTAGTGACTTTGAAGTTCTATAACTTATTTTATTTGTCTAAATATGGGTATTTTTTTATAACACATTTTTTTTTACCCGGTTTTTTTTTTTTTTAATTTTTAGTGCACTTTTTTATAACAGATTTTCATTTTTTTAGCGAATTTCCTGAAAGGAAATAGAGCTATTGGTCCCGTACCGAAGTCAAAATTTCGCAAAAATTTCTTCAAATGTCCATCGGTCCTACCTTGTAGATGTCAAAAATCACCATCTGTAAAATTTATATATATATATCTATGGACATATATATATATATATATATATATATATATATATATATATATATATATATACATATATATATATATATATATATGTGTCTGTCATCACTCTAGCGGTCACAGTTTTCATTTTATCGGAATGAGATTTGGTATTTGAAACGCTTTTGGTATTCAAAAGGTCAAGTTCGTTAATGGGTAAAATCGGACCAGGGGAAAGGGGGGTTTAGAGGGAGAGGGAAACACAAAATTTGACATATCTCCCTTAATATTCGAAAAATCGAAAATTTTATAAGAAGTAAAGTTGTAGGTATTAAGTTTTACTGTAATTTTGTCTCTTATCATTTTTTCTGTAACCCTAATATTTACAAAAATATTGACGGTTTAAGATTGAAAATTAAATTCCTCAATATCTCTGTACGCATTAGAGTTTGAGCAAAAATGATAAGGTGATGAATTGTATCAAACATGATTTTCTACAACTTTGTTTCTTACGCATTTTTCGATTGTTCTAATATTAAGAGAGATATTTTATATTTTGTGTTTTCTTCTATCATTATGCCCCCCTTTCCCCTTGACGTATGTTATTTATTAATAAAATTGGCCATGCAAATACTAAAATCAGATACGACATTTCATTTTGATCATACTAACATTGTGACCGCTAGAGAGTAATTTATTTATTCCAAGGAAATTCGCTAAGTTGAAGCAGCTCCTGCGTAACGAATTTTTTTACATGCATTTTGTTTTTTTTTGTAAAAATTTAAAAAAAAAAAAAAATTTTTTTGAAGTCGGTTTTTAAAAAAATTTTCTTATTTTCCCATTATGAATGAGTATACCCTTTCAAAAAAAAACAATATTCCGCAGAAATCGGTTATCACATATAAAATGAGGGTTTTTTCTCGATTTCCCGGGGATCCCCTCATTAGAATGCGATTTGGTGACAATGGGACAAGGGAAACCAAATCCTTTAAAACAAAAACCAAAAATTTAAAATCGGTTCATAAATGACGGAGTTCTGAGGTAACACACATAAAAAAAATATAAAAAATACAGACGAATTGAGAACCATCCTCCTTTTAGAAGTCGGGTTAAAAAGTATCTGGGTCATCTCGTATGGATGCAGCTGTAGCCATAATATTTTATGAGTTAAGACACTTTCAACATAAAATTGTCAAAAGAATATGCTCTTAAATTATGTACATCTAGTTACGGACACCCTGTATATGTATATATGAATGTATATGTTTTTTTTTAATGGAAGCTAACATATTAGATGTGTTTATTTATTTAATAATTAGGTTACATGAGTCTAAATATATTTATTGTCTTAGATTTTATGTAAATATTTTACTAAAATGTAGTTCATTAAACTATTTTCATTATAGTTTGGCTCGAAAGTAGGCCAAACCAGGACAAACAAAAACAGGACTAGACAGTACTGAGCGTGCTCGGCGACCAAAAAAACTGACTTTGAATGGAGCAGGCCGAGGGTTGTGAGTACATTCTTGCGCACGAGCCAACTAGCCGAGCGGTCTAAGGCGTCTTGTCTACGCAGTATGCAGTACTTGGAAATTGGAAGGTTATGGATTTGAATCCCGACATCGGCAGTTTGTCAAATATTAAGAAGAAAAAAAAGGGGGCGGTTAATTGACTAAACTGTCGGCGTATGGACAAGAACGAAGTAACCGGCTATGCTTGAGAAGGTTTTCTGCAGTTTCCTACACGAAATCCAGATGAATATCGGCATAGTTCCTATCATAGTCGGCTGCAGCCGCATATCCTACCAATTCCTAGTCTATACACAGCCTTCCACTCCACTCACATCCTTAGGTATCACAATGGACCTTATCTACAATCTATCTAATAATGTGGGTGGAGAACAAGTAAATTACCGCCGGGATTCGAATTGCAACCTCTCAGTTCGAAGCAACGTGCCTTTGACCGCACGACCATCTGGCTGGGAGTCAATAAGTATAAAATACGTATGTAAATAAATATGTATTAACATTATATTATATTAATAAATATGTTTTAACATTTATGATGTACCGTAACTCAATTTGCTGTGCTATGCAAGCTAACTTATGTTGATTTTCCATTGTATTTAGTGCCGTAGTTGCAAATTATCACCTTTAAATATTAATATATTTGGTTTAAGAAAGAAATGTATATAAAATTTTTCCTATTGTATATAAAAATAGGGTATGAAGGGATCGTTTAAGTTCACTGCGCTTGTTGAAATCTCTACTTTGAATGCGAATATCTCGCCTTCACAATCGCACAAAACATTTGATTTAAGGTAGTTTGGTAGTCGCAATCCGAGATCAATTTAAATTATTATGTGTGAACATTTTTATGTTATAACATTTTATGTATAACATATTTTATGTATAACATATGTGTAAAAAACAGAGATAGAAGCAACACTAAAATATGAAAAAAATTAATTGAATCTAAACTGTGTGGTGAATCGTTTCACATTTTTTCTAGTATACGTTTGAAACATCGCTCTATCTATTGAAAAGTGTTTTTTTTTTGTGAGGTCAAGTTTGTCGATTTTTCTCAAACCATTAATTTTTGGTGTTATGGAACAAAGACATTCATAAGAGTTCATGTATTTTTGCATATAACTTTAATTAATTATATCTCTTAAATAATGTGGTTAAAAAATCTGATTTTTTTTCTATAAGTGCATTTAATTATATTCTTTTGAATAAATATAGAAAAATGTGGGATCAAGTTTAAGTGATGTGGCTACCAAACTACCTTAAATAAAAAGCTTAGGTTGAGCTTAGGTACGTATATTATAAGAATATTTTCTATCTGAAAATGTTGTTCCCAGGAATTTATATAATTATTTTTTGTAATAAGTAATTAAATTTCATTAATCATATTTTGTTTAAGAATAAAAATATTTGAATTATTTGTTACTCTAATATAGTATTTTAGCTTGTGAAAAAAATCTTATTATAAAATATTGCAACATATTTTCTGTATACACTTGTTTAATACTAGAAAAACATTTGATAACAATTATTATTAGTCAGGTAGTCCATATTATGTTGAATTTTGATGACACATCACAGAACAAAAGTACACTCATATTTTGAATATTTTTAAAATAAATAATATGAAATAATAATAATTTAGTATTACAGTTGGTTTCTTACTAATCTTGAATAGATAGATACTACATGCGTAGTGTCGGACGCCACGAAATAGAAGGATTTTGTTCAGGGAGAGGCAAAACAATTAATCAAGCATTTATTTGTTAGAAAATCCAATTTTCTTAGAAAGCGCGGATCCGCCGTTGTGGGCATGCCCACAACTCTAACAGACTTGTGACTTCGTCACAGTTTCACGTTCTATTGAGGTCGATAGGTTGATGGTATAGTTGTACCGGCTATTCATTAATGATAGTGAATCAACTGTTATAAATGAATACCGCCTCTGGATGGCCAAATGGAAAAGAGAATGTGAAAACAATTCCGCCATACCAGAGTCAGTAGCTCATCTCATTGAAGCATGCGACCAAAATTTGTACCCTAACATAAAAATTTTCTTACAAATACTGGCAACTCTACCGGTCAGCGTAGCTACCGCAGAGAGATCGTTTTCTACTCTTCGCAGAGTAAAATCTTGGTTGCGTGCCTCAATGGCACAGGAAAGGTTATCCGGGCTAGCTTAAAAATAATAAACCTCGTTTTCGCGAAAAAGAAGCGTAAGCTTGAATTTGTAATTTAAGTAAGCACCTGAATAAAATTATTTAATGTAAAATGTATACTATCGTTTAATTTAATTTGATATCCTTTGAAGTTGTAAAAACTTCATCAAAATTGGTTCAGTTAGGGTCTAAATGTGACACTGATGTGATGTGCAAACAAACACATATTCACTTTTATAATTTTCGTGAGCGAAAAAACTAACATTTTACAGATTTATTAATTGACTAGTGTTCGCCCCACGGCTTTGCCCACGAGACACTTATGGAATCATTTCGATGTCTGTCTGTCTGTATCACGAATAAAGATAATAAGGTATCGATTGATGGAAAATAATCAGAATTGCGTATTTTTTAGTTAAGATAGGTTAGATCTGGGAGTTGAAACGGGAAATTATTGTGTGAGGTGTCAACAAACAAAACTTTTTATGTTTAATTCTCTGTAACATTTTTTTTTTAAACGCTTCGAAATTGCTACCCCCACCGTATCGTCAAATATATCGCAGAGAAAAATTTTAATTTAATCTTGAATAAAGATAATAAGGTTGAGATAAAATTTTCAGAATTAAAAAATTATAACGCTGTTTGAATAAAAGGTTAAAAATCAAGGAGAACTTAAAGTGCAAACATAGCTTACTGTACAAACAAACCTATTTTTATATTTGTAAATTTTTGGTGATTCAAGAAATATCACTCCTGCTCCTTTTTTTGCATCATGTAGATTCTCTGGAACACCTTTTGATTTTAATTCACCAAATTTTAATTCATAAATTTTTAAAGCTAAGTTTATTGCATCCATTATGGTTTAAAAAAATTCTAAATCGGTTCCTAAATGACGGAGTTCTGAGGTAACACACATAAAAAAAAAATTAAAAAAATACAGACGAATTGAGAACCATCCTCTCTTTTGAAGTCGGGTTAAAAATGATTGGTTTCGTTATAACATAATAATTTATTTTTTAATGGACAATTTTAGGCAGGCCAGTGTGGAATTTTATGATCCAATATAATATGTACGAATTGTGGGCGCACGATAATTCTGAATTGGAAAGGGGCATTTACATTTGTGACTGTTAATTGTTCTCACCCCATTATTACTTTTCAAGTATTTGTAATTAATCAAATGAAATTTGAGTAAATAAATGTGGCTACTTTTGAATTCTGAAACAAAACATGTTTTTCAATAAAACGACTTGTTTGGAATTGTAAATTTTATTTTATTGGCATGAAAGATATATATACGCAAGTATCTAATCTATAATGCTATGTAAATTGCGTATATTTTAATGTTTTACATTCAGAATTGGTTAAAATATAATAATTATTGGGCTAGGTTATATTTGCTTCCAATAGCTTTTATTATGCCTATTAATTATATTTTCAGTTTTCTGTAAAAAAAAATTAAATCACATTGGATGATCTCCGATACAAAAAGTTTATTTCATTTCATGAAAGCCACACAATCTCTATAAATTCGAAAATTAACGAAGAAAAATAATTTACACGTAATAAAGGATAAAATTCAACTTCTGGTGTGAGGAGGGTGTATATAATTTTGACCAAATGCTTATTTTTACAAGCTCGAATAATACAAAACCTAATTTGAAATTTGATTATCAAGCACTTTTGTTCAAGCACTCGAAATACTAGTTCGCAGGCACATACACATATACATAGAACAATAGTCTTATTATCAGATAATCTCAAAACGTGAAAATTTGGTATAAAACGTTTTGGTTAGCTAAAATTATTGTCACTGATTTCGATAGTAAATAGAAGTTAATCTTTTTCCTATTTACACCCAACACGGAACTAGCATCCACAAAATCCTAACTGAACATTTTTCTTAAAAAAAATTATTTTTCTTAACGAAGGCATTTGTTCGTTCAGAAATCGTTTAGTGTAAAAAAAACCTTTAGTTTTTATGCAATTTCTAATAACTTTAAAAAATCTACTAAACAATTTTTTGTGAAGAACGAGGAAAAATATTCGTCCTACAAATTCAATGGAATGGACTCCGAGTCTCCCATCCTCAATATTCAACGGCTTCCAGAAAATTTCGATGCCGTTTTCCAAAATTTTATAATTAAAAAAGTTGGGCGTCTGGTCAAAACGAAGCTACTTACAAAGTACCAGCTTGATGCTCATCATCCTGAAAAATCCCTTTGGTCTCCCAGCATAAATAATATTGAATTATCAAAGAATAAAGAGTAGCTTATACTTACTTCACTATTTGTTTTCTACAAAAATGTTTAATTATGTACTTAAAAAAGAATAATATAATTATGATAACCATTTATATATATTGATAAGAAATTGTTACTCGGTTCAACGACGTATTTGGATATTTTTTTTAATGATAGAAAGTAATAGAAAATATTATTTTAAGGCGTGTCCGAGTTTTTTTATTAGTTATGAGCGATTTGAAAAAATATTAATTCTCTTTCTGTGGCATCATCATAACTTAATTTAGACGATAGATTTTTTCGTTTAGTTAGACTCTAGAATCCATAAATTTAAAGAATCTAGAAAATTTTACTTCATGTTAATATATTGGGCATCGGCGATGTTATTGTGCAATTTGGTTTAAATTTGAGGGTTTTAATCAGAGATTGCAATCACAGTTGGGATTTTTAAATAAACGAGGTATATTTATAGGGTGTCTCATAATAAACAATACACTTGTGAATATGATAAATATTTCCTCAATGAAGCGTTCTTGGGAAAAACGAGCCCATATAAAAGCTGCTTTGGTCAGACGAGAATATCCTATGGTGACTTTGATCTTGACCTTCAAGCCAGTGGCGTAGCTTCACATTCCGGGGCTTAAGTTGAAACTTTTTTTTGACCCCCCCCCCCTTACATAATAAAATATTCTCAATATATACAACAATATATGATCATTAGCAGGACCAATATATAGTCTTTCGAGAAAATGTATTACAATTATAAAACTTCAAACTTACGACTATTGTTTCAGCAAACATTTTTATGACTACATCAAGATCATGGCTTAAAGCATTGGCAGTTTTGTGCCATATGGACAATTGCCGACTTCGTAGGTACTTTTTACTTATTTTTTACTTCGATAATGAACGTTCAGATGAAACAAAAGTGACGGAAATTGTTAAAAATAACAATAAGGAAGTGCAAACATCCTGAAAACTAGCTGACAAAATAGAATGTTCTATTAACAACAAATGTGCTAGCTGTTTCATAGAATGCAGTTTTTTATACGATGTTTGAGACAAACACGCAGGGACAGCAATTTTTCATAAAGTTTGTTACTGATGTCTGCATCATAAAATTCGACCAGCCTCTAAGAGCTTTCGCATAAATCGTTATTTGGCATCCCTACAAGCTGCTGCAAATTTTGACCTGGGAATTTGGGGGCTCCTAACCTACCGGGCCCCGGTGATTGCTACCGGTAACACCCCCGGTATTTACGGCACTGCCTTCAAGGTCATTTGGAGATGAACTTAAATTATTCAAATGGGAACACTGTCGCTAGTTAAAATTATGGATCGACTCCACAGGTCATTTATATAGGCCGAGTAACTGTCAAATCAGAAGGTAATAATGTATCTATTAAAAAATTTAGAGGTTCTCATATGATGGGTGATAAACATGATGTGATCTTCGACTGACTTTGATTCAAGTTACTTCCTACTAAAATTGATATGACAGAAAGATGTATTTTAATGTAAAATTTTCGTCCTTTCAGAATCATGTGACAACAGTCAAGTCCAACAGCCTGCCGTGTATAGCGTTTAATCGTAAATTATTCCTATGAGTTAATCGTAAAGCATAAGTTTATAATAAAACTAAAAAGAGTCCAATATTACCATATCAAAGTCCAAAGAGGAACTCGTCGGCCCACATTGGTTCTCTCAAGATATGAAGAGTGTGAAGTTTTCAAATATTATATCAAAATTGACTTTTTAATATTTATTTCTTAAACGAACTGAGATATGGTGTAATCATTTATCAAAATAATTTAACTACATTTAGATTTTAACTATTTAATACATTTTAATCATTCCTTTTGCGACGATTTTCTGGTAGACTACATAAGCAAATACATCCTGAACATTTACAAGCATTTGGGTATTCTTCTGTTTCTTTGGTATCTGGTACAGGAGTAGACTTTTCACGACATTTTTTGTCGACACAACAATTTTCTTTACAGTTACATTTCTCTCCACAACATTTGTTATCGGAACAGCATTGTGATTTTGAATCTGAAAATTGATGACAAATATTAATTCAACAAACTATTGCAAAATAAAACCTTAATTTGTTTTTTCTGGTCAATGACGGCCAATAATTGGGATTTTTCTCCTTCACATGGTCAGCTTTCTCAAAAAGTAGAATAATAGCGTGTTTAAGTGGAGTTTGTACTACCTGAAGTTTTTATTGGCAAAACTGAATGCCAGTAGCTAAAACCAAACCTATGATATTGTCGCAAAACGTCTGACTGGTAGGCATACATTACTAAATTACGAAACTTTGCTGACTGATAATGCAGCAAAGTATTTTCAAAAGCAGTGTGATCTATCAACTCCGTGATCAGTATCAAATACTTCTGTTACTCTTACTTATTTAGTTATAGCCAACAATATTGGGGTAAGCATACTATGGCATGTCAGAGTCTGGTAGAATATAGTTTTTTTTTTACTCATGCGAGAGAAGTACTATCTTAGTGCCAGCTTTTCCGTGGGGTAAATAACTGTTCAATTATTATCAGACTACTAGATGTATTGCAAATATTTATTTGAATGTGCAAAGTTTACTTTGCGCACTAGTGCGGAAAGTAAGATTGCCGCTCGCAAATAAATAGATTTGCAATACATCTAAGTAGTCTGGTAATAACTGAATAGCCAAACATTACACGCCCGAAAGAACGGGCGATAAATTGTACTTATCCTGCATTAGTAAAAAATAGTATCTGCAACTCGTGCGGTGTTGTCGATTGCCCACTCGAGCAAATGAGTGGACAATATCGCTCTCGTTGGCATTTGACAACTTGAAATAACGGACCCGAGGCAACGCTATCTAAGTGCCTCAACTATCCAAGGTACTAAAACTGTATGTGTGTAGTGGAAATACATATGGCAGCCACACATAACATTACTACACAACATTCTTGGCACCTCATATGCCCAGTGCAGCTAATCAGCAGACAATCTGTCTTGTTAATAATGTATAATAGAGGTCAGTGAGCTACAAAAATATGGGCGAAATTGTAACTTAATATAAGCTTAATTACAAGCGTGTGTGAGAGAGAGAGAGAGAGTATGTAAAATATCTTCTCCGCATATTCAAAAAGAAGAAATACAAATAGAAAATGTGTAAGTAATATTATTCTCAATAGCATTTTGTTGAAGTATTCAAACCCTTTAATTATTTTTTAATTTGCAAAAAATGCCGTTCCCAGTGATACTGCAATACTGGGCCAACCTGTGGCGGAAGAGGAGCAAGCTCCGAACATTCCACCAAGTTCCAAAAAACAGTTTAATATTCGGGTCTCGCAATGCAAGACGTACCAGATATTAAGCTGATAAGAACAGATACTACTCTTTGATCTTAGCTAAATTTAGCCGAGAAGCGATAACATTAAGCGGGTAACGATATGGTTATATACACCCTACTACAACATCCTACTAGTGAGAGCTTAAAATAAATGGGTTTTTTCTACAAATTACATACACTCAATGGTATCAATATACATATACTACACTTATACTACAATATACACATACTACGTGTATACACATGCTTACACAATTGACTTTATAATGGTATAAATAAAGATAGTTTGATATACACTTCTTTCTCTATATTATAGTGTATATTGAACACGTACTCTGAAGAGGAATAAAAAATTGTAGGAAATATAAATCTTCACATTTTTTGTTTAAACAATTTTTTCATGGCGTCAATAAATTAGGCAAAAATAGCGAAAAACACAGAGAATAGGGCACCACAAAATGACCATTTTTCGGTATAAAATGCGGCAGGGAAAGATTGTTCCAAAAAGGTTTAGGCAGGTGAGGGTTAATCCCTTTTTCTCTCCCGCATGGTTCGATCGACGTTAAAATTATTTAAAAACAAAACACTAACTACCTGAAGTACGAATATGCAATAAATATGCATACGTATAAAATTGTAGTACATATACACTTACCTTTGTTACATTCTGTAGTCGATGATTTTGTAGACGACATCTTAACTGTTTTATATTAAAACGAATTTAATTACAAAAGCAGGTAATAATTTATTTGTTTGTATTTAAAAATAAAAATTTGCTTTCTATGTAAACACTAAAAAGTAATATGTGTGTACTAATTGATATACATTCACAAGTGTATCCAGTAGGAGAAATCACACCTATATGTAAGTTAAAATTTTGTACTTCAATCAACGTGTGCAAAAATATTCAAACTGCACGAAGAGTTAGTTGTTTGTGCTCGTTTGTTTTGAAAATGTATGTTGTACTATATTACATATATTGTGAGTGCATATACACTGTAATTTAATTGTTCGAATTTTAGGGATCCGTAGATAAATGATTCATTTTCCTTCTTTTACATAAAAGACCATTCTTACACGTAGTAAATTTTGGTAAAAATGAGCAAGCCTAATTTTTACTGAGTTTTTAGTTATATCAAAATAGAAACGGCTTCTACTTTGATGCAATTTAATTTTCTTTCTTGTAATTAACAACTTTGACCATGTGACGCGGTGGACAAAGAAAGAAATATTACTTTTGCATTTTTAATGTAATTGAAAACTTTCATCAAGACTTAAACGTGTAAATAGGGACAAATTCCCTGTCTACCGCGGTCAGTGCTGGTTAAAAATAATTTAAAACCTACAACAGATTCCGATACTCGACACACACAAAAAACACAAAATATTAGTAAAAGTTTACTAAATTTATGTCAATTGGACAACACGCACTTTGAAAAAAACATTAAATAAAACATAAACTTTATGAAATTCCTGAATTTTATTTTATTTGAAAAAAATAGTTTGAATTTAATTTTTTTTCACAATTTAAATGAGTCTTTTCCTCTTTTTAGTACAAGAATGTACAATTGTTAATTTATAACTGACAACGGTAATTTTAAACGTGGTGTTAATCGAACAAGCGTTAATTTTTTACTGATTTGAAATTGGTTAATTTCTCTGTTTATATAGCGTGCTGGACCATTCTAGAAGAGTGCTTGTTTGAATCAAATAGAAAATATTGTTTTTGAAAACATATTTTTTTCCAGATTCTTCTAGAGCATTCAGATACGTTTCGGCCATGGTCGTATTCAGAGGGTTCGGCAATTGATAAAATTTATTAAAAATTTTATTGGCTCGCCTGGGGATACGAACCCACACAATTTTCCTCTTGTCTTAACCACTTAGACTGCGCGCCCATTTGCCACATCTAAAATCTATTCACAAATTTCAATTTACAATCATTCATTCGAGTAACATAATCCAGCTTGTTTTCTATTGTTTACTATTTATGTTACTGACAAAATTTAATTCATACTTTCAACATGTTTGAATTAATGTTTTTTTTTGTAAAATAAATTATATTTGATTTTATATAAAACTTTCTTTAATAAAATAAATTTTCATTAATTTAAAAAAAAACTTTCATTTGAAAGAGAAAAAAATTCGAAATCAGTACGTAATTTTTTTCCAATTATAAAAAAAAAACTCCTTTCTTGAGGAGAAAAATAGTTTAACTTAAATATTTTTCAGTGTACTTAGATATATGTGTTAGGTCCAAAAAAATTATTCTTAATTCCCCGGTAGCATAACACAACCGATAGGCAGTCATACTAACAATGGATGGATATACGAAAGTTTACTAAAGCCTTTTAAAATATATTTAGTTTCCTTAAAATATTTAACTAATTTTACAAATTCAGTGACAAAAAGAGAGGTGTTATACGTTTGAAGCCTTTACCTGTATGCACGTTTGTGACATCATAGCTACCAAACGGATGAACCGATTTTTTTTTCATTTCCATTTCCATAAGGAGGGTTTTCAAGATGATATTTGATAGCCCGATAAGTTCCGATAATAGGATAAGTTGAGAGAATTCCCATAAAAAATGATAATTGGCCATTTTTAATGATACTATTTAAAAACCCGTGAAATGGTACCTAAATATTCCATTTTATTTAATATATTATATAAATGGCATAGTTTTTACATACCATCGTGAAAATAAATCAATTATGTAACCCAGAATTATTTTCGGTCATGTAAACGGGTCTTGTAAGCCTGCGTATATTATAATTGTGGCCCCTTTATCCACACCATTTTATATGGCGTACGAAATTGGCTACAAATTTTCTACACAAGTTGCTATATGCTCTACATACGAAATATGTAACATAGTTAATTAGTAATTTTTTTACTAATTATTCAAGACTATTTTTATACGCACAGTAATTTTCAATTTGACAACTAATTTTAAATAGTTATTTGAATATGGAACCCTAAATATTCTCAACTGACAGTTTTACTTTCAATAATTGTTTCCTACTAAATCTACCATTTTAAATATTGATTTTTTATACACTTTTAAGGTTATTTTTTTAAAGTGAATTTTTTTGTTTTAAAAAAACACTCCACAAATGAATATTTTCCACGAAATAGATTATTACTTTTGCCATATTTTAGGAATATCCGGAGAATTTGACATCGTCATTATTTGCATGACATCACAACATTTAATATACCAAGTGTTTATATAAAATTTAGATAATCTTAAAATACTATATTTCAGATAAATCGCATTCTTTAGTTGAATTTGATTTTACGCTAGCACAGAACAACTAATGCCAAATTCACACCAACCCGAAAGTCGTATAAACGACATTTGGCTGCCCATGACACTAAACTCGGATCTATGCACATATACTCGATTAGTAGCCCGGCATGTGGAACCGACTCGGCTATCTCCACATTTTCCCAATATTTCTTCAGTCGCTAACGAACATTGTGTGGGATCAGTTACTAGCTTGTATCTTGCATTATAGACGTTTAAAAAAGAGGAAAAAATTGGACACAATGCTCATGAAAAGAAATGAGTTGGGGGCATTCAATGTTCTTTTTGAGGAACTGAGAAAATATGAAGATAAATTTTTCGTATGAGTCTTGCTTCGACGAAGTTTCGACGAAATTCTCGCACTGATCGAAAACGGGAAGGTATCCCGCCTAAACATATGTTTCACTGAAAAAAGGCAAAATGCAGACTAGTGTACGAACCTACCGGTATCGCCTAGATGTGAAGCGTTCCATTTGTATAAATCTCCACTACACTGTCCCTGCTTGGCACAAACTATACGAAAGCACTGTCCCTGCTAGAGCACTGGGAGTTGCTGGACTCCCTAGCGGCGGAACGACTGTCGTCTGTCGGTTACATGGCAACGACACAATCTCGGCTTAATGTGAAACATCACACCACTTTTAAAACCCTTGTGTCGTGTAGCCGGTGTCGTTTACACGATTGTTGGTTTGGCGTGAAATAAGCCTAAGTATTGACAGTGTTATGATAAGAAAGGTTCGGGTTACATTGCTATATTTTACAGTGCAGTGCTATATTTAAAAAAAAAATTCGTTACGCAGGATCTGCTTCAACTTAGCGAATTTCCATAGAACAGAAAATGACTCTCTAGCGGTCACAAATTTAGTCTGATCAAAATGAAATGTCGTATATGATTTTAGTATTTGCAAGTCCAATTTTATTAATAAATGACATACGTCGAGGGGAATGGAGGAGGGGGGATAAAGAACGAAGAAAACACAAAATATAAAATATCTCTCTTAATATTAGAACAATCGAAAAATGCGTAAGGAATTAAGATGTAGAAAATTATATTTGCTACAATTCATCACCTTATCATTTTTGCTCAAACTCTAATGTGTACAGAGATATTAAGGAATTTAATTTTCAATCTTAAGTCGTCAATATTTCTGTTAGTATTAGTGTAACAGAAAAAATGATAAGTAACAAAATTACAGTAAAACTTAGTACCCACAACTTTACTTCTTATAAAGTTTTCGATTTTTCAAATATTAAGGGAGATATGTCAAATTTTGTGTTCCCCCCCCCCTCTAAACCACTCTTTCCCCTTGTCCGATTTTACCCATTAACGAACTTGATCTTTTGAATACCAAAAGCGCCTCAAATATCAATTCCATATTCAATATTCCGATAAAAAGAAAACTGTGACCGCTAGAGTGATTAAAGACACATATATGTATATATATATATATATATATATATATATGTCCATAGATATATATATATATATATATATAAATTTTACAGATGGTGATTTTTACTAGGTAGGATCGATGGACATTTGAAGAAATTTTGACTTCGGTATGGGGCCAATAGCTCTATTTCCTTTCAGGAAATTCGCTTAAAAGGCCAAGTAAGGACGTCGATTATAGTTACCATTCAACTTTAGAAAGCTATTATGTTACTTCAAGCTATCTGCTATTTCAAGTTTGTTTTTTCTAGATTAGATCAACATTTTTCTATTACAACTTTCTATACTCTGTGATTTTTATGGTTAGATCAAAAAGGGCTGTCGTTGTTTGCGTTCCAAAGTGGTAGTTGAAACAAAAACATATCTTTCGATAAGAGATATAATAAATTTAAATACAGAAATGTTTTTCTCATAAAGATAACAACACTATTGTTTGGAACATTTTTTTGTACACTCAATAGATTGGATACAAAACGGCTATTATATAAAAATTAAATAAAAACAGAAGATATGTAATGGCTACATTCTGGTTATTTTATCCATGTTCAGCTTATTCGACTGTGTTGGGAAATTCGTGGTTTTGAAATGATTCTGTTTTGAATTTGAAAGGATTTGAATTGCAACTCATATTGGAAATTACAATGACCATTTAATAATGAATGTTTGCTTCTAAAAGGTGACCACAATACTGTAACCGCATCAGCCTGGAAGCAATAATAAACATTTAATTTATAGTATGATAGATAGATATTACTCATACACCAAAAATTATATTTAATATGCACACAATTTTAACATTTGTTAAAATTAATAAATATTAACATTAACAAAATGCATAATTGTATAATGCACTGTGTTCGAATACGTTTGATTGTTATATGGTTTGAAAATAGCATCCGACTATCAACAATTCGTCTGTATTTTTTTTTTTTTAATGTGTGCCACCTCACAGCTCCGTCATTTATGAACCGATTTTGAATTATTATTTTTTGTTTTAAAGGGTTTGGTTTCCCATTGGCCCCATTGACACCAAATCGCATTCTGATGAGAGGATCCCCGGGAAATCGAGGAAAATCCGCATTCTATATGAGATAACCGATTTCTGCGAAATTTTGTTTTTTTGAGAGGGTATACTCATTCATAATGGGAAAATAAAAAAAATTTTTTAAAAACCGACTTCAAAAAAATTTTTACTAAAAAAAACCGACCCAAAAAAAAAAATTTTTACAAAGAAAAAAACAAAATGTATGTAAAAAAAACTGAAGATCTGTTATGAAAAATTGCACTAAAAATTAAAAAAAAAAAAAATTGATAAAAAATGGATAAAAAAAAATGTGTTATAAAGAAATACACTAAAAGTTAGTAGGTCGTTTAGTTGGTCTTCCCATATTTAGACAAATAAAATAAGTTATAGAACTTCAAAGTCACTAAAAAGCGAGAAATAAAACCTATTTTGACAAAATGGAAACCCGACTTCAAACAAATATAGATATTCTATAACAAAAACTGCACTAAAAAATAAAAAAATAATTGCATATTCTTGTGCCAATTTTAGTTCACCTAAGCAAAAATTTTTAAATATATATGTACAATTATTGTTATTTTTGGAGGCGGTGTCCAAAAGTTATGTGAATTTCGCTATGCTGACACCGACTCCAAAAATAACAATAATTGTACATATATATTTAAAAATTTTTGCTTAGGTGAACTAAAATTGGCACAAGAATATGCAATTATTTTTTTACTTTTTAGTGCATGTTTTGTTATAGAATATTTGATTTTTGAAGTCGGGTTTCCATTTTGTCAACATAGGTTTTATAACATTTCCGATTTTAAAAACACCCACTGTATGTATATTGAACATTTGACAAATTCTTCAATTGCAACTTTAATAAAGTTCGTTATGCAGAAGCTAGAGTTTTGGATAATTGCTCTATTTGAGCACGTAGGTACTCACTGAGAAGGTTAATAGTAGTAGGACTAGCGGGGGGAAAGTTGAAGCCTGACAAGTAGACCTTTCTTGACCTTTTTACCAATCCCTAAAGGAATTTGAATGTATACTATGAATTGGTAGGTTGTGCGACTGCAATCGACTTTGATAGAAATTATGCTGCATCTGGATTTTTTGGAGTCACAAGCATAGCCGGACACTTTCCTTCTTATCCAAACGTCGACAGTTTAGTCAATTAACTGTCCCATTGATTTTTGTTTTTAAATTAATTTAATTGACCAACTGTCACTGCTGGGATCGAGCCACCAACCTCTCAGTTTTGAACAGAGTGCCTTTAACAACTCGATCACTCTTTGAAATTTTCTTTTTTTTAGAACAAAAAAGGAACTTCAAGTTCGAGAATCGATTCCTACATCTCAAATTTGGTTTTGTTTTTTTCACACTAAGCCCTTCTAAGCACGTCATATATCAAATTTCATTCTGATAGGACAAAATGGCCTTTAAAGCTGATGCAGAGAGCTAAATATTTTACGAGAGGAAAAACCTCTAAAAGCATCATAGAGCACACATATGCTCCCTCAGGGTTTTGATAATATACCTTATCATCAAAATGAAGATCAACAATTAAATTGTTTATTTAGCGTGTAGCCCAATCAAATTTAATGAAATAATAATTGTCAACCTCGGAATGAGTTTGTATTTGTCAGCATTGTTTAAAGAAAACTGTAGAAGATAGGGAAATAATTTATGAGAGGACACTTTAGGTAAATTTTCCTTATAGCTCCAGAAAAACTATCAGAAGTTCAAAAGTTCCAAACTGTTCGAAAGTTATAGCCGTTTTCTGACGGCTATAACGTTTTATGACGCCTAGATATTTTTTAACAAAATAGTTGCTATAGTAATACTTGCATTAACAAAATTTTGGAAATAAATTATTTATCCATAAATATAAAATATAGTTATTTAAAAAAATGACTTTGTTTTGAACTGACAAAATTCAGAAGAAAAAAAGTATTTGATATAAATTTACTATGCATTCTCTATAAGAATTTTTTGAAGCACGGGAAACGCCGACTTTTTCAGCTAATCGATTGTAAACATGACTACTATTGTAACAAGACATTTATATATGCGACACTACTCGATTCGTAACATTGTAAACTAGTCTTTAAAATAAATTTAATTATTTATCTAATCATATTTATTTTATGATTAAAATTCAGCGTTATCATTAAAAGTAAAAGCAATTATTTAAAATTATCATTATTTATAACCTTTTATTGAAAAATGAATCATTTTATGAAATAATAACTGTGCGTACGATTATTTTCACAAATCGGCTTTACGAATTCTTCTGAATATACGTCAAATAAGATAGCTCTGTATACAATATGGTCTTTATCGCCTTTATTTAGCTTTATAATGTAAACTGGTGATCGGTGAATGGAGGACGTGAGCTGATGAAGTATCTGGTAGAAAAAACATGTATTGCAATCACAGGTCTATATTTATATGGCCATCTATGTTTTAACTCGCATACAATAAACCCTTGAACCGTTTTTAACCGACTTCAAAAAGGAGCATGGGTCTCAATTCGTCTTTTTTTTTTTTAATGTGTGTTACCTCAGAACTCCGTCATTTATGAACCGATTTTGAATTTTTTGTTTGTTTTTGCAATACCAAATAAAAATTTGGCTGGAGCTTTGAAATTTTGCACAGGGTTTTCGTTCTCTAATGATAATACAATCATTTTGGGAATAATCTCGATGAACTAATAATGGAATTTGAAAATATTCCTTGAAATAGAATATTGGTCGAAATGTTGATAAATATTGGGAATTACAGAATGTGCTGGGAAATTTACTTTTATAGTGCTTGCCTATATTATTTTAAACATGGAATGAATTATTTTTATGGTGTAATAGTACTTGCCTCTCTCATTTTTTACTACAATATCATTTTACTAAACTTTTGTGTCTTAACAGAAGTGTTGACCTTATTTAATTAGTTATTAGTTTTAAAAGAATTATTTATTCTTATGTGCGTACAAAGGTACACAAACGCTTTTTTAAATAAGCTTTTATTTAATGAAATAAAAAGTAGAAGTTACAATTTTTTTCCCTGTTAAAAAAGTAAAATTTTTCACGTTTTACTTTTAAAAATGTATATTAATTGACATTTTGTAAATTATATATGAAAAAATGAATAACTTACACGAAAAATAAAAAATTAATCTTAACAATGGCTCTATTAAATCAATCCACCACATGGAAATCAAATATATCAGTTGTTCGTCTAAAATAAAGTCTTTTTGTTATCACATATCACGGTAGTGCGTCGGGCCAAGTTTAAGCAAAAAAGCCTGCCGTATTATGTTTTACAGGTATAGGATTAGCGATCATTTTAGGCCTCTCTATCTCAGGAACCAAAAAAGCTATGAAGACTGCCTGATTCATTCACTCATCCAAATCGTCAATATTCTAGGGTACTTCTAATTGTCATAGAAAGTTGATTTTTGGTAGGAAGATATCTCTGATAGGCTACAACCACTCTGACGGACCACATATGTTTATTTGGAAAATGAGAATTTTTACAATGAAATTTACAAAGATAATCTTAAGAAAATGTTTTCTACATGGTATTTTTAATTTAATATTGTTTAATATATAATGATAGAATCTGTGATCTGTGATTGGAATTTATCCAAACTACTTCCAAATCCATTTTCCAATCATCCTGCAAAAATCCTTTCCCGGAAATCAACGTACTGGGTCAATTTGACCCGAATACGTTGCTCTTCGGGAAAAGATGCCGCATGCGACATGCTCTCGATTACAACTAATACTGTTGTTTTCTTAATTGTATTTTTTTTCTTTTGTTTTTCTATTTAAGTTTAGTTTGTAGGGATGGCTTATCCATCCAATTTAGGTTTTGTGTCAATGGTTTTTGTATTAAGTTTTTTCATTTCTAAACGATGTTAAAATGATTTTATATCCTCGATGTATATAATTTAATATGATGATATATTATAGGTAAAGCATAGGCTAGGAACTATAGTTTTAAGATGTATTGTACTACAATTTATGTAAAATACTGATGATCAAATATACTTATTCTATCTATCTGCGATTGCTTAATTTATTATATTATAATCAAGTCACATCTCATTTATTTATATCGGTTTTTTTCTAATTTTTCAAAATTTTCCTTTATACAATGAGGATAAAAAACTTTTGAAAAAGTAATGATAAAAAAAAGTGAGAGGAGGCAAAGTTTGCGCATACAAAAAGTAGTGATACAATTAAAAAATTCGTTACGCAGGAGCTTAGCGAATTTCCTTAGAATACATAAATCACTCTCTAGCGGTCATAATTTTAATGTGATCAAAATGAAATATAATATCTGATATGACTTTAGTATTTGCAAAAATTAAATTTATTAATAGCCAAAATTAAAACGGTATAACGATTACAGTTTATAGTTACTATGGAAACGACAATCAAAATTTTTTTACAATAAAATATATTTTATGTATTCGTGTCAAACAAACACAAATTATCAAATATCTGTCTTAATATTAGAATAATCGAAAAATATATAAGGAGTAAAGTTGTAGAGATATTTAGAATTTTAACTTTCAATCTTATATATATATATATATATATATATATATATATATATATATAATCTTATATATATATATATATATATATATATACAAACTTTAGCGATAGTGATTTTTAGCATCTAACAAGATAGGATCGATGGACATTTGAAGAATTTGTTTTGATTATTATATGCGCGTAGGGGGAACTTATTTAAAAGTAGAAGGGAAACTTATTATACTGGTTATATTTCACACGTTTAAATAAAATTATAAATGGATTACAAGTGGGGGAAACATTAATATGTTTCCTCTCCGTCATTTTGCAAATAGACTGATCCACTCAAACTGTGACGATATTCGAGGCTTCTTTACAAATGAATATACTTCTATAAGAAATATACGAATCATTTTCTCATTTTTGTTAAAAAACTTGACCATATATACATTTCACTACATTTGCAGACGAACATTCTTATATAGAATCTCGTTGCTAAATTGGTGCGTGTCTAACAATGATTTTAGAAATTTTTTGTCTTTCATATGATCGGACTGAGTTGATTAAGGGATTACTTGAGTTAAAGGATTACCTGACTAATTAAAGATTTCAGTGTGTGATGAACCCATTAACTGCGTCGATTGGTGGGAATCCTTTTTTGACCATTTAGTTTTGTGTGTGCTATTAGCGTAGAGGTGTTATAGCAGCTTACTTTGGCATTCAGGTATTAAATTTGAAAATGGTTAAATTTTATTAAATCAGAATATGGAAATGACCCATTATCTAGATTCATGATTTGTTTTCTGTATATTTGTATATAAATACTGTGGGGTTTTGTACCGATTTCAGTAGTATTAAATTAGATTTGTCAATTTTATGGTTGTTCTCAATAACGTTATTGCGGAGACGACTTGAGGTCTAATAAGATAGATAAATCTTGAGGTCTAAAAAGTATTGCACTTCGACCTTATGGTCCATTGTGCTCCCCCTTCTACTTCAGTCCGACGAGATTCGCATATGTTGGCAATAGCCAGGAGCTTGCTTAACAGGTCATCCTAAAGATTCATATATTCGGGGTGAGATGCACCGACTATCCTGTATCTGCTGTAACCTAGAGGTTTGCAGTCAAAGATATTGTGGCTGGATGTTTCTTCCTCGTCGCCACACAATCTGCCCACAATAAACCCGTTATGGAGTCCCATTGTGTGCAGATGCTTCCACAGGAGATAATGCCCGGTAATGAATCCGGTAACCCTCCGCAGTTGCATCCTGTTCAGCCTCAGTGCATTGAGAGATAGCCTTTTGGTTGCACTCTGAAGCAGTATCTTCCCGCGCTCCTGCCGCGGTACTTTTTCCCAGTAATCACGGGAAAAAGGGTTTAGCATTTGACCACTCGTTGATCACCTGTTTACATACAGTCTTAGGTCTCTCACCTTAGATTCCCGCCCCAGTCCCTTCTACAGTTTTGGATCCGTCTGTATACCAGACGATTCCATTCATAAGATAGGAGGGTTCTCCTTCCGTCCACATGGCCCTGTCACAGACTACAGTGAAAGGTTTTGAGAAGGAGTATATTTTGGGAAGCATATCTGTGCCCATTTCAAAAACGGGGTCTGAGATAATTGATGTTACCAACATGTCTACTATGTAGTCGAAATAAGTAATTAAATACAAATAACTGTTCTAGTAATTGGGGCCAAATTTGAAATTTAAGGAATATTCTTGTTTTTGCTTGAATATCACTACTTTTTGTATGCGAACACTTTATCCCACTCACATTATTGTTTTCAGTCGGATTATTATTATTATTATTATATGCAATTTACTAAATGCAACGTAAAATTGATTTACTTGCAACAATTACATTGTCATCATATATTACTGATGCAGAATTCCAATGCCAAATTTATGTTATTTATTGTCACATTATAATGTAATGAATATATAACAATATAAATAAATAAATATATTTTTTTTTAGTCATTATAACAACAATGTCACCCTAATTGATATAATTAAATCATTTTTGTCATTTACTTATTATCATGCTTAGCACAATAATATGCGTCGTGTTTTAATAATATGTATAGAGGAGTTCGAGCACAAACATAACGGCATCATGAAAATATCAAGCTCCCTGTTGATCACATGAACTTCTTAAAGATGTTCATGCATGAGGCTTCATAGTAGATAACATTTTGTTTTTAGTGAATTGAATAGCTTAATTATGTAGTTATCCTCCCTCAAAAATTTAAAGCCTGTTGGCAATCATTTCAAAGAGTAATTATCGATTAAAAATCAAACTTTTAAAACAGCGTCTTATGCAGAACAAAATTTTTGTGTACTTAAAATTATAACAACTATATTATTAATGAAGACACCATAATAAATAATGTTCTTCGAAATAATAAATATTCTTTGAAATATGCAGTTTATATATTTGCATTAAAAAATTGGTGTTGACGACGTTCGAACACGGGAATATATGAACATTCTAACATACATGCATACATAGACTGCTGAAAACATAACCTCTGTAGTCGGGTAAACCGAAGTGCATAAAAAGTGGTGGCAGAATAACAACTTAATAATAAGAAAATAATCGATAGAGCAGCTGTCAGATACATTTAGAAGATTCAAGCAGGAAGAAAAGAGTTTCTTAAACTATTTCAATTTGATATTGCTTGATTCCCTTAAAACAGTTATTTCATTCCGGTGAATGTTACTTTTGTCCCTTAAGACAAAATTTAAAACTAATAAATCTTTTGAAAATATCCTAAATAACATGTATTCCATACAACCATACCCCATATTGACGTAGAAGAAATGAACTATACAATGACATTACATTTCAGTTTTAATATATGCAAGTTTAGCAAAAAATATATATAACTTTTATCCCCAAGCCCCCTTATGTTGGCTAGTGAAAATAAGATAACTGACTTTACTTCAATAATAAATCATTAAAAATATATAATCTATCTATTATTTGTCGATAATTGATTAATTATTTTCGATGACTATCCAATGGCGGTATATTACCATAACTTACCAGTGAGAAAGTTACGGTAATTTGTATTTAAGTCGCTCATGCCGGTTTACAGTATTTCTTAGAAGGTGAATTATTAAATTGATCTAGATACCATGCCACAGTGTTGTCAAAGGAAACGAAAAAGCACATACCTTACCAGTCCACGTGGTCCAGCGGTCTAAGGCGTTATGTCTGCGCAGTATGCCTACTTGGAAACTAGGATGTTATGGGTTCGAATCCCGACATCGGCAGTTTTTCAATTGTTAAGAAATAAAAATAAAAAAAAGGGGGCGGTTAATTGACTGAACTGTGGGCGTATGGACAAGAACGAAGTAACCGGCTATGCTTGTGAAGGTTTTCAGAAGTTTCCTTCACGATCTCCAAAAGAATATCGGCATAGTTCCTATCAAAGTCGGCTGCAGTCGCATATCATACCAATTTCAAGTCTATACACAAAAATTCCTTCCACTTCACTCACATCCTCACATCCTTAGACATCACAATGTACCTTATGGTCGAAGTGTAGCCCGTCCAGGACAGCCTCTACAATCTTAGCAAAGATAGAAGTCAGATTACCATTCTTAAGCTCAGAACCTATTTTAGGAATTCCAAAAATAGCATGTAAACAAGTGATCAACGAGTGGATACACTTTAAACACCGTGTTCATTAGGAAAATATACCGCAACAAAAGCTCGAGAAAATACTGTTTCTGAATGTAACCAAGATGCTGTCACACAACTTGAACAGGACACAACTTTGAAATGTAACCGGATTCATCATCGGATATTAGCGCCTACGAAAGTACCTACACACAATAGGACTCCACAATGAATCCATTATGTGCAGACTGTGTGGCGAGGAGGAAAAACATTCAGCCACATCATATCACCCCGAATATACGCACCTTCAGGAAAACCTGATAAGTAAGCTCCTGACTATTGCCAAAATATTGGAGAAGCGAACCTCGCCTGACTGAAGTAGAAAGGGAAGCACAATGGGACATAAGCGCAGAACTTTTCATACCCCAAGATTTATCTAAAATTTATTTATCTATCTATCTAAAAGAGGTGAGATGTTTGTGTGTAGGAATGTGCATGAAATAATTTTTCTGCAACGAAATCTTCCAAATGTCGAATCGAAAAGCGCTAATCGACGTCTAGTAACGTCAATAGGATCTGAAACAAATATTACTATGTATACCCCGTTATTTGAATATGTTGGAGGTGAGGGGCCTGCACACTATCCATTTTGTAGTACAAGTTTTTCTGAAGTCTATATTACATTATCTCTCAATTTAACTAACAAATTAACTGTTACTGATAAAATTTTTGCTATCGTCAATCAAACAAGTTACTCTCTTGCGCGCTTCGTTAGGAAGGAAGCCACTGACAAAAATTTAGCCTGTTACTAATCATTAAACAAAACCGAGCTGTATTGTGGACTACATAGGTTGCATTCAATTTCTGGCAAATCCAGTCTATGTTATTGTTTAAAAATTGTTCGTTGTTTTGAGTTGTGAGTATAGTTTTTTAAGAAATGACTATAATTTATAGTTTTACTGCACCTTTTAGGTTAGGTTATAGCGGCTCTTTCGGGTAAAACATCTTAGACCATAAGGTCCATTGTGATATCTATACATTAAGGATGTGGGTGAAAGACAAGGATTTTGTATGCAAGCTAGGAATTGGTAGGTTGTACGACTGCAACCGACTTTGATAGTAACTATGCTGGTTACTTTCGTTTTTGTCCATTCGCCCACAGTTTAGTCAATTAACCGTCTCATTATTTTTATTGACAAACTGCCACCGTTGAGAATCGTACCCGCAGCCTCTCACCTCCAAGCAAAGTGCCTTTGACTGCCCGGCCATTTGGCAAATAGAAATATCGTCTGTAGTTTTGATTTTTGTACGTTTTAGATCTGCATAATGTAATTTTGCATTGCAATATGATTGCAGGGAACTTTATTTTCAATATCACCTATAAACTCTAGCCTTCAGTGAATATATTCAAAGAATTATAGAAGTATTAATTTGCTTATCAATTTTAGTAGATATCAAATTTTAGGCACTCCTTCATTTTATGGGTGGCATATTATGTGTATTTTAAAAACTTTCCATTATTTAAAAGGATAAAAAGGTGTATAATTTTAATCTTAAAGGAAAATAACAGATAAACACTCAATTTTATAAAGCATGACCCGACTGAAGAAGTGTTAATTCAAATAAACAACACGATTTGATACAGTATCACATACATAATGGCATATCAATCATAATTAAATATATTATTAACTTCAGTGGCATTTTTCGAATCGTTTTCTTAAACGAGAGCTTGTTGGAATATACAAAGATATTCTGGTATATTCTACCTGAAACCTAGGTTAATAAGAATTAAATAATACGGAAATTAATAATATTCAGGCAATTGGTTATAATATTCAGGGAAAATTAAATATTGGTGTAAAAATATTTTTTGTTTTCTGAATATATAATAATCAATATACACTCCCGTTCATAAAAATTGAAACAGTAAGTTACATTCTAAGTGCAAATATGCCCAATTAATTGGTCATCAAATCTTAGTTATCAACTATTTTTGTATACTTCTGAACAATTTGGTGAATACTGAACCAAATCTCTAGGTTTATCACCAACATAATGTCGGTATAATTAAATAGTTTCCAACGTTGCTAGATTGGAATGAGCAAAATTCAAACATTCATAAATAAAATATAAAAATTTCGCCACTGAAATTTACAAAATATATTAAATGTAAATAATTAATATCTATTATTTAAATTATTATTATTTAAAAAAAAACATCATTCGTGCAGTGTGGAATAATCAGAATTTGCACACGACGCCGTGTACTCTAACCATAATAATAATAAAAATTAAAGTATATATATATATATAACATCAGGCATTGGTAAAAGTATTATAATAAAAAAAACATTCTAATAATATTTACTTGCTGTACTTTAGAAAGTGATTCTATTCCAATTAAAAATTAAGTAAATTAATATACTTTATTTGTGCATCGATTTTTATAAATATCAAAACTAGAAACATGCCAGACCCATGCACTGCTTGTGAAAAAGGTAAGATAATCTTAGAAGCTTTTACTTTTATTTATTTTTTTTTATTTATTTATTGTCAAACATGAATCGAAATATATTTGTGGTATCTGCTTTCTTTGAAACTTAGAACTATTACAAATAATTAAAATTCTAACAAAGGCAACCAATTTAAAAAACTAAAAAATAATTTTTAAATATTAACAATTTATTAGAATACTCTTTATACTTGTATTTAAAGGGTTTTAGCCATAGGGATACCAAATATGACACAACGTATACTGATTGTATTTTAAAATACATCCAATCTGCAAACAATGTATAGTGTATCTATCGCTGTTTATATGCAGTGTACTATGTTATGGTGTCTTTGTTACACTTAAACTGCATTTAAATGCATTTACATCAGTATTGTATAACATATAACTATAGTATGATAACTATACTGTGTGTGTTGGCAAGCTTTTCCAATAGGGAATCAATGTTAAGTATTATTTATTACTGACTGTCCGTCAGGTTACTATATGAAGTCAGTCAGTACACATGTTATGAGAGTCATCACATGTACAGTCATCAACCAGACACATGTATACGTATGGTTGTTTGTTTGTCATTTAAGAGTGGGGATTTTGTGACGTTATACAGTAACTACACGGACAGCTAATAATAAATAATATTTAACATTGATTCTCTATTGGAAAAGCTTGCCAACACAGTCTGTATATACTTATCACTATCTAACTACAATCATTGAAATATAGTTGCATCTTACTCGTACATTTACACATCGTCCGACGTATTGTAATGATGATCGTCAGTGTCGTCGTTATTGTCCGTAGTCCGTCGTGTCAATGTGTCTACATGTATATATAACAAAGACACCATAACATAGTACACTGCATATAGACAGCGATATATAGATACACTATATATTGTTTGCAGATTGGGTGTATTTTAAAATACAAGCTGCATAATTTTAACATAGACATACTTTGTAACGAGGGAAACCGACAGATATACACATATATTATTCTAAGAATCAGATGTATGTGTATGCCTGTCTCTATTCATCTCTGCAAATAAATGTATGTCTCTGTGAAACTTATAAAAGATAAGTAAGATTTTGATAAAAAAGAAGTTTGAAATTTGTGTTCCTAAGACATGTTACAAGACATGTTCTTTTGACTTATTTCAAAAACTTTAATCTGATTAACAAAAATCTATTTTCCGTTACTGACATAGATCGATTAGCCACGATTGATTTTAATTTTTGTTAATATGCATTAAAAAATCGTTGATAAAACCAAAAGTATGTATCTTTGGAGTTTTTGCAGAAAATTGTTGTAAATCTATTCGACGAATCATTATAAAAATCAATAGCGTTCTATTTGGTTAGATAACAAGTCGATGCAAACTAGACCAATTAAAATCGGTCAAGATACATACATACGTATATACGTACCACCCAATTGACGGAGATACATGTGATTTTTCAAAAACGATTAAAAATCATAATAAATATTTTTTTTTAATTGAAATAAAAAAAAACCATCTTGACAAAATACAAACAAATTTAACATTGTTTTTTATTTTTAAGGTTGTGGATGCACAAAAGACTCTGCGTGCAAATGCAGCGGAGGCTGTAAATGCTGTTGCGGCAAAACTGGTGGTGATGACAAATGTTGTCCAAAACCAAAGGATCAGAAATGATGAATCTATTAAATTAAATACGGGCATATTTTCGAATCTTTATAAAAATTTTACCTCGCTACTATTAAAATTATGTTAAGAAAAAATAAAAGTTTTTGAAATTAACTTAATGTCTACCAAATATTATTTTATTTCATAAGAGTTGCATTTAGTGTTACATATAACGTGGGCCGGGCCACAAAACAGGTGTTCAATTTTTAATTGATTTGTACCTCATTTATTCGGTTTTGGGAAAATGCCGTACAAAAGTTGTAAGTATATTTATAATGAATAACTTTTATCTGAGGCATTTTTTTGGAAACTGAATGAATAAAGATCAAATCAATTATAAAATTTTGAAATGAGTACTACTTTTGTGGTCAAGTGTACAGAGCCCAAATCCCAAACCATACCTTATATTTGGAGAATATGGACTGACATGAAAAATAAATTAATGTAAAAAAATATTTTTTTAAACAAGCTTTTATTTAAATGCTCTAAAAAGAAGAAAATAAACTTTAAATTGAATCAAACCCATTAATTTATTACATTACAAAATTTATATGATATTAAAGCTTGTCGCGAGATTTACTTGTGTAGATGTATTTACCTTTTTTTTTTATACACAAGTAAATCTCGCGACAAGATTTAATATCCTATAATTTTGTAATTTAATAAATTAACTGGTTTGATTCAGTTTAAAGTTTATTTTCTTCTTTTAAGAGCATTTAAATAAAAGCTTGTTTTAAAAAATGTTTTTTTACATTAATTTATTTTCTTCTTTTTAGAGCATTTAAATAAAAGCTTGTTTTTAAAACTGTTTTTTTACGATTAATTTATTTTAGTTCATTTCATTTAAAGCGTCATTGTTGACTGGTCGTTTGCCCGTTAATTTAGTACTAAAAAATAAAAGGTTCGATTACGGATAAAATTACTTTTTTAAGTATTTCTTAAACACTTCTATGATAAACTATTTGTTTTTTATTGCCAGCCATGAATATATTCTTCAGATATATTCTTTGTATATATTCATCTTTTATATATATTCATAAATTTATTTAGAATTTAAAAAAAGTTGTAACCTTTTATTATTTGACCTAAATATTTTAAAAGTATGTATTGTAAAATATCAGTAAATGTAAATTAGAAAATGATTTGACTTGATTTGACAGATCTGTCAAGAAACTATGTATTGTTATGACGTTCACAGTGTATATGGTGGCAAAAACAAACCTAACAAATCAGTTTTAATTTTATTGAATAATTAATTCAAACGTTCGTCATCACCATTTTTTTAATGCAATTATATAAACTGCATATTTCAAAGAATACTTATTATTTCGAAGAAAATTATTCATTATGGTGTCTACTTTAATAATATAGTTATTATAATTTTACGTACAAAAAAATTCTGTTCTCCATAAGACGCTGTGTTAAAATTTTTAATCGATAATTACTCTTTGATATGATCGACGACAGGTTTAAAATTTTCGAGGGAGGAAAACTACATAATTGAGCTATTCAATTTACTAAAAAAATTTCTACATTCAAGCCTCATGCATGCACGTCCTTAATATGTATTTCATCATAAAACTATTAAGTACTTTTAAGAAAGGTGATATTTTTGGATGCTATGATCGGGATAATCCCAAGGGATAATGATTGATTTGCTCAGTTCTACAGCGTCGGTATATATTTGGCCCTTTTTCATGTTTTCATTATTCATATTTATTATTAATAATAATAGATTAATCACTTTTACTGTAACAATTATAATTGAGATATTGTGGGTATATTTTTCAAAACTACACAAATAAGTTTAATAATTAAAATACTTTTATTATAAAATGCTATGCTATTCAACTAATTGAGCTAGAGCATCTTTCCCAAATCGTACAAAATTCCAATCTTCACTTTTAGTTAAATTGACTGCGTTTAATTTTTCATAAAATGCCATTGCAGGATTCCAAGATAAGACGTGAAGGTCTAATTGGGAACAATTTTCATTCACTGCTTCCTAAAAATTTATACAAATAATTTTTGTGGTTGAGCTAAATTACACTTTCAAATATAAACCAGAAATCGCTTGTTTTATAACTCATTCGGATTATAAGGACTAGCATCCCAGATAGCAACGTGAACTCCTGATGAGTACCTATTTATGATTTGGACGTTCTTATTAATGGTTTGGGTGGCAGATAAGAACTCTTTAAGAAGTCCAATGCGTCACTTACAGAGCACATTAAGATGTCTTAAAAAATAACGTTAATCGAATTCTTTTTTCTGTCTGCATAACTAAGAATTCTTTAAAAGCTCTTTATTTGGAAAAATGACTTCTTAAAGAAGTCATATTTAAGAAGTCCTAAATAAGACTTCTGTAGACTTCAAGAATTGTAAGAAGTCTTTCAAAAATCAACCTTACTTTTGCTACGGCTTTGATTAATGTCAATCCAATATGATTTTTTCTATACTCTGGTTTTACATATAAATCTTCCAAAAACATTGCACGACCTTTCCAAGTTGAATATACGGGGTAATAAATAGCATATCCAACTATTTTTTTGGAATTTAAATCTTCTGCTACAAAACATCTGAATGCAGGATTTTCTGATCCAAATCCATCTTCAATTAATTCTAAAAATTTAATACCAAAGATCAATCAATAGTAATTTAAATTTCATTACAATAGGCAGAATTTTTAGTAATTTTACGGGGTACTATATTTTCGAGAATATTTTTCTCTGTTGTATAAAACCTATTTTGACAAAATGGATACCCGACTTCAAAAATCAAATATTCTAAAACAAAAGATGCACTAAAAAGTAAAAAAATAATTGCATATTCTTGTGCCAATTTTAGTTCACCTAAGTAAAAATTTTTAAATATATATGTACAATTATTGTTATTTTTGGAGTCGGTGTCAGCATAGAGAAATTCACATAAAATTTGGATACCGCCTCCAAAAATTTTTTTAGTGCATTTTTTGTTATAGAATATTTGATTTTTGAAGTCGGGTTTCCATTTTGTCCAAATAGGTTTTATTGTATACTTAAGCATCAACAGTACAATGTTTGTCAAATTCCATTTAGGTTACATCATGCAATTCTTAAATACACTTATTTTTATTTTCAATGGCGTGATGGTAAAAACATAGATATCAGCCGCAGATAAAATCTTCTTTTTTTTAATGAATTTTAATGAACAGGGAATATGCATGAAAATTTTTTTTACATTTATTTTCAGAATATGAAAATACGGTTAATACTGTAATAATATTTAACGAAATTAAAATCCGACAAATATCAAGGAAGCTATAAGCTTTTAAAGATTATTATCGGTCTCTTTCTTGCAAAACGGAGTTTTACGTGTATTTTAAATGGTGATAGCGTATTATGACGTCTCATGTCATGTCAAGAGGGTTATCTTTGTCTAATCGGGAATTTCAATCATTCATATCTCGCTTATTTTTAAAGTTATTTAAAAAGTAATTTTACCTTGATATTTGTCATGTGAACATGCTTCAATTCAAGTGAAAAAAAATTTTAATGCATATTCCCTATTAAACCATACTTTTTTGGAATCGTTTATCTCGACAAAAAAGGTTTCACCAAATCTTTTTCAATTAACGTTATATTTAACTATGATTAAAAATTGTTCAATGTTAAATAGAATTTGTTACTTTTGTCATCAATTTGTGGACCATTCGGCATATTTTCATATTCAGCTAGCTCCTAAAAAAAATTTTTACAATCAAAAACTTAATCCATATTTGTTATTTATTAAAAATTTTATTTACCTTTATCAATTCATAAACGTGGATCATATCATTTGGAATTGCTTTTCTAATATTAAATTCCATTATGTTAATTTTTTAAATAGTTATATAAGTTATAAGAACACTTAGGTACTCAAGAAATACTGAAAACGCTATGATTTAATAGAATTTATTGTGAAGGCTAGAGTTTGTTGATAAGTTAAGAACAAACTAAATAAAATCTAAGATCTACTAAGATGACTGATATTTTGAATACAGTTGAATTTGTTGTGTTAAAAAGTTACTTTTAAAAAATAATTTTACGGACAAAACTTTTGAAGGAAAAATTTTCAAAATAAAAAAATCTTGTTGGAATTTACTACGTTTATCATCGTTTACAGGTTAATGTAGACCTACTGTTGAGCTAATCAATTGTTCTACCCTAATTTTTTACAAATTCTATTCTAGTACTTTGCTTTGAAGCATTTTCAGCTTCCTACAAAGTTCATTATCATTTTGATCTCTATCTCTGCTGGTTCTTCTTGGTCGCTTAGAAAACTGTATCACATTATGATGGAGCGTTTGTTTTCCAATGCTGGGAAGTAGTACAGCAGATGTTAAATCATCCTTCCTCTCGTTGCACTTCCTGTAGTAGATGTCGTTTGTGATTTTCCATTTCTAGAGGTTCACTTCGACTACCCAGTTTCCTGTGAATACTGCAGTGTTAATGCTTACAAGATCTTTCCTGCGTTAAAATAGTTACATAGTTTTGTCATCATTTATCTCGGGCCATAGTGTTCGCGTTATGCGACCGTCCTTACGGATCTGCTATACCTTCTTTTGTTTCTTCGAGATAATTTTATTTGGGGCCTTCTTTAACGCACTAATCGGTGATAGTGGTGAGTCTATTTCCCCGCGTTGATTTTTTCCGCCCCTCCATTTGTGTTAATGTTCCTCTTCAGATTACTGTGTCAGGGAACCCAACAGGGACTAACTTCACCAGCTCCGGACCATGAGAGTGCTTCACTAAAACACATCACTGTCTTTGATTTGGTCGTTTTCGCTGTTATAGCCTTGAGTGCTGCCTGACTATCAGTGTAGATGTTGATATGTCGTACTAGTTTGTCACTTTCATGTATTAGTTTGCCTGTCTCTATATGACTTTTGGTGTGCAACGCTTAAGTGTATCTATACGATTACCTATATGAATATAACTCAGTCAAGGATACCAGAATATCAATTTTCATCCACTTGTGATTTTTAAAAATATTCCATCAGTATCCCAAGCTGAAGCTAGTGAAGCACTCTCATGGCCCGGAGCTGGTGAAGTCAATCCCTGTTGAGTTCCCTGACACAGTAATCTGAAGAGGAACATTAACACAAATGGACTAATACAGGTTTATATTCAGCAGAAAATGTTATTAATAAATGAATTTTTAACGATAAATTGTGATTATTTCAAAAAGTAATTATTCATACCGGAATTATTAATAGAAATATTTTTACTTACTTAGTCCGTTTAATTTTTTTCGTTCAAATTTTTCAAAATTTGCTTGGCAAAAAATTTTTTTAATGGAAATTATTAATTTTCTGGAAACCTTGGGATTGTGACAAGTCAATTTGGCCATTTTGTAGCACTTTTTTCTTGACTACTAAACTACGAAAAGTTAAACAAGTGTGTTTGTATTAGCGTGATTAAGATGCACTAAAAATTTTTAAAGCAGAACAAAAATTTTTAGTTTCTGCAAGCTTCCAGGATCTTGTAATTTATTTGTATTATAAGCAGTTTATGTAGCAAGCAGGACAGATAAAAAGTAATACAAAATATTGTTTTTATACAAGCAGGAACTTTTAAACTGTAATTTTAACAATTATATTTATTCATTCACTAATTTGACCACATGGCTTTTAACATATTTGATGAAAAGCCATTGGCCAAAATTGCACTGATGCCGCGAAAGACGAGACGAGAATAAGTCAGCGAAGGACGAGATAAAAAATTAGAATCCTGATTTTTTATAAACATTCGACAGTACTCTCTTTCAATCTCGTAAATTTTTTATCTATAAAAATGTACCAATCACAAAACAGCAAATTATTTTGGGTAGTAATGGTTTAATTTTTTCTATAATCATAAAAATTGTTAAATTCTTATTAAACATATCAACCGACCAGTAATAATTATTATTTTTATTTAAGGACGTTCCAGCACTGTGTTAATATATAATCAGGGCAAAAAACCGATTTAATGTTAATATAGAACAAATACATTAACACACATATACAACACATAGACAAATTCACTGTTCATAGTCACGAACACAACGAAGGTATGGATAGAAAATTGAATTCTGAAACGAAAAGTCCTTTACCATTTTTTTTAACCTGACGTACAGGTAATTAGTTATTAATTAAAATAAGTAAACAATCAGTGGCGCCCAATAGCGTGTGCAAGTGAATGTTTGTAAGTATGTTAGTAAGGAATGCATGTACGTGTGTCTGTCGTAACCCAGTGCATGCCTCTGATTGATTACTTATTTTAATTAATAATTAATTACCTATGTGTCTGATTAAAAAATGGTAAAGGACGTTTCGTCTCAGAATTCAATTTTCTATCCATATCTTCAGTTGTGTCCGTGACTTACGGGTTACCCTGTATACAAAATAATGTAATGTTGAAACAAAAATTTAATCTTTTAAATTTCGAAAACAAAACGGTAACACACGATTTTTTTTTAAAATTTATATAATAAATATTTATCTTTTCTCTTCCAGTTTTTATTTAAATTCTGTCGAGTATTTTTTCTAATAAAACAGATAATAGTTGAGCGGGCATGAAGTTTCACATGCTTCTAATGAGAGAGAGTGAGAGAGAATGATAACTTTGATATTAATTATCTCGCGTTCTATAAGGTCAAAAATTCTGAAACTTTGGGATTTATTAGAAAATATTATTTTTCAAAATGTTTAAAAATGAGCAAAACCGGTCAAAAAAGTAGTGGTATGCTGGAACATCCTTACAAATAAATGTTATATGAGTTTATTCGGGTCTTTTTGCAGATTTTCCAGAGTAGGTACTTTGTTACATGACGAATGACTTATTAAAATTACATAAATCTAGTAGAGTAAAAAATGAATTGAAGAATTTTGAAATTTCATGAAGCATTTGTACTGTCTAAAAATGTTTTCTACAGCTAACTGTTTTATTTTTAGTGTTCTAAGCTTCGAAAAACGAATCACCTCGGTGTATATGTCTGTGACAGACGTTTTTCTCAGAGACTATCTCACGTAATTGATTATAATTTGGCATGGTTGTAATATGCAGATAACCAAATACGGATGTGAGGTTTAATTTCGAATTTTAAAAAAGAAAGGAGTGAAACGGGAAATAAAAAATTTTTTTCTATACATTATTGTGTGGAGTGGTGCCATTTAAAAGCTTTCTGAAGCACCATTTCAAATATGTATATTTCATTGAATGCATTTTTTGGAGGTACAATAGATCAAATTGATCTCGGTACAAAGACATACCTCTTGAATCTAATCTAAACTAATGCATTTTTAAAACTTTTTTGGGAAAAAACTAAGCCCAACCTTATTCCCAAAAGGATCGTTTAAAAAAATCTGAAACAAATCATGAATATTTAACAAAATAGTGATAGATTCAAACAAAACAATAATTAATGAATGCTCTACAGTTAGAATTTCTTTGACTAATATGTTTAATATAGTAAAAAATTTCATTTAAAAGGGAAAGCTTAATTTGAAATTTTAAAGCTTACATAATCAAATCCGCCAATATAATTGTGCTTAGTTTTATTTATTCATATTTGGAGATATTTTATTGTAAGAAAACATTATATATTTTCTAAAATGCCTATGTTCAAGAGTAGCCAGCATTCTGGTATATACAGAGATCTTTTGACAATCACTCTAAAGTTTATATCATGCTGTAAATCCTAAACTTGTCTGTTTGCTAGATCTTTAATACTATCAGAATACCATATCATGACTGATATATCACACCTCCAATCAAAATATTAATCAAAGTTTCAATTGTACACGGCAAAAAAACAATCTGAGCATGATCGTGAAAGTTGCAGAGCAACAAGTATACACTTATTATCATATTTTATTGTAACCCTTAGGATCTTAACAAAGAGAAGGTAATTGACGATAATCTTCATCATATTATTATCTATTCGCAAGAGAGTGCTTTGGCCAAAGTTTGAGCAACCTTTGATTATAAATATCGACTGACCATATCGATATCGATATCATTATATTAATAATGATAAACCTTTATTCGTTTCATCTCAATTACCCCCTTATTTCGTTTTATTTTGGTTGACTGCCTCGAGGATAATAAATGACATGAAATACAAATTAGGAATAAATTTAAGTGCGTTTCCTCAGACATAGTGGCCTTTAGAATATTTTTCAGTGTAATGACCATAAATTGCCGAACGTTACTGAAAAAGGAACGTTACTGAAAGTTACTAAAAGATTATGAAATCCCCATAGAACGAAAATTGGCGAAGCTAAATTCTTCCTCGTTATTGTGTATTGTTAGAAATACCAGGATCATGTTGCAGTAGATGCCTGGGTGACTCCTGTCCTTGGGACTATCCTAAACTCTTTAACCGCCTTAACAAAATAACGCCTCAACTTTTAATACATATTCCCAGTTTAAAGGCTAATATAATAAATTGTAATTTATATTCAAGGTGTCTCATTTTAAACAATCCACCTTATAATTGCTCCAATGGAACGGTTTTGGAAAATATAATCCGAATAAACGTTGTTTTGTTCGGAAGGGAGTATTTTTGGGGAGACTTTCAGATGTTCACCTTGACCTAGGACTTCGTCGTTATTTGGGGTTGAAATTCTGTTTTCCAAATGGGGCTCCAATTTTTATTAATGGTTTGCTCATTTTTTATGGTTTTTTGCCTTAGCGATCCGATTTCATGAAAAAATATATGAGTTGCCATTTGAACAACATAAGTTGATCCTCAAGTAATCTCAAAAGCTTAAATCAAGGTGTAAGTTTAGGTTGCCAGTTTTTTATAACTCTAAAACCACAAGTAAAGAAAAGATTAGAAAATGCAAATTTCTAAATAACTGAATGATTAAATAGCTTAGCAAAAAGTAGATATATCCTAAACTATTTTCAGTTTAGTAGGTATTTTATGTAAAATATAAAATACCTACTAAACGTTTTGGAACAATCGCGAACTTTATCCATTTATATATTTGTATTTTGAATGAAAACCAATTATACATTTAAACTCCTACATATAAACATATGCATATTACTTCTTGTATGTATATCACACAAGTTTATTAAGTGTATCAATAAAATACATTGTTTGTTAACTTACAGAGTTCGCCTGCAGTTAACTTGTTATTTTGTTGAAATTATTTCAAGTGTATTTATTTTGTCCCTTCTAGAGTAGTTGATAATATTACTATTTGCTATTGACTATTGTCCGTTATTTATATCGCAGCATTTAAAAGATATAAATATTTTACACCTATCTGGTGTTTGGATATAATTGAGAGCCTTGATGCAACAGCCAGGTAAGTCCAGATACACAAATTTTTGGTGAGAGTCAAATGAAATTATTATACAAGGCATTAAGTAAGTCCACCATTAGGCTTTAAATGAATCAGCAAACTTATCCGAATTAAACTTTTAATTATTTAACGTTAAGTCCGCACATACCCGGTTTTTTCAACAACGGTTTTAAATTACGGTACCCAGTTTCACTTGGCCCTTGGTGTAGTCTTAATCAAGGCAGTCCACACCATTTACCACAAAGTACAGGACTGATGTTACATTTGTACTCCGTTCTTGCATCAAACGAAACAGCAAAATGTTCACAAATGCAAAGATGCATTTTAAAAAGTTGGAAAATTTGGACTTGTCTGGTTCTTGTATCAAAGCCCTCAATTGTTTTCTGGAAAATTAAAAATTATACTACAAAATTTATATCGAATTTGTTCGGTTTTTTAAGTCTTATTGTATTTATGTTGAAGGACTTTGAAATATAAAGATTTCTTTTTTCATAAGGATGGAACATGGGAGTAGATAGATATTAATTATTCATTAACTGAAAACTACATTTACATAAGCATAAATTTGTACGCGATTTTTTCCTTCATTTTAGGAATAACTCGCTGCTAATTCTCAATTTACTTTCATATTCAGATATCTTTGCGTGCTCACTACATATTCCCCGAGTAACCCCGGTAGTTACTAATAAACTATTATTCATTCATTTTTTATTAGGCAAAATAAACGTTTGGTTTCAATCCCAAAAATTTTGTCTATTTAATTATTAAATATTATATTATCGAATGATAAATAGTGAAAACTGGAGGTTTTTGAAATAAAATTTCAAATTCGCCCCTTTACCTAGATCAGTTTTTTTGTATTATAAATACGTATTTCGACTACAATGTAGTCATTGTCAGTGTAAATTAGTTAGTCGTAATTTACTCTTTGACAATTAGAAATAGATAGAAAGTGGAGATCAATAGACAAAAATAAATAAATAGAAAATTAACAAAATTAAAATATACTAAATTTAAAATATAATAAATTTTAAATTATATTGAAATTACTCTTGTTAAAATTTCTTTCATTCACATTTATTCCAGTTACCTTACTCTTATTAAAATTACTCTTATATTGTCTCAGGATATGTTACTCGTCGCTAATTTGGTGACAATTTCGCCCTATCTACATTTCAATATCAATGAAATATTAGAATAAGAATCGTCAAATACTGCCAACGAAATTTTGTTGAAATCGTTCGTGTTTGAAATACAAACCAACACAAAGCCAGCTAGCTAGCGGCTATGGAATAAAATTAATCTTTTGTGAATGAAATATTTGATTTCTGATAATCTAGCATCAGATGACTACCGTGAACAAGCAAATAAAACCTCTTTTTTTCATTGTCAAATGTAATGCCATCAGGCATAATGTTCTATTGTTATGTCACTAATCGAAATTGTCGTATGTCAATCTAATCTTTTCCCGCATATGTCGTCTTTCTTATATACACATATGCAAAGTACCTATTCATTTATTTATTTGATTGAAATAATGATTCAGATGTTTAGTCATTAAAATAATTATTTATTAAATAAACTATTACTTCTTAAATGCTATCTCCTTAATCGTAAATTTGATAAACACAATTAATTCCAAGTAGTCCAATTACGGGGGATACAGAGACATAAATGCCAGGACGGTAACAAATAACTTCTTTTTTCTTTTACTTTAAGGGTGTCTTCATTTTGGGCGCTTCCACGCTTTCAGCGCTTATGCTTATAAGCGCAATTTAATGGCGTTCGTGTAGACTTAGTAACGCTTACTCTACTCTTGAAAACATCGTTTTAGGCATTATTAGTAAGTGTAAGCGACAGTTGGCATCAATATGCAATATGGCGGATGAAATAGTTTAGCTGTTCTTCAAGCAACAGATTGTTTGTTTGAGTGACTCCAAAAGCCCATAAAATCAAACCTAAACCCCCCCTAATCTGACAATTTCAAAAAGAAGTTAACGAATTTGTAAACACTCAATATAAAAAAGGCAGGGGGTCTACGGAAAACATAAAAAATCAGCACGTAGTCTGCAGGACAAAAAGTAGTCTACAAAAAGTTTGGCTTTTCAGTGTGATTATATGACGGTGTATCAACAAAAATAGCGACAAGCATCGTGCGCCATCCAATATTTTGTCAGGCCAAAATTAATGGCAATCATTCTTTAATTGGTAATCAATTTTTGCCCAACCAACTGCAAATATTATCATTTACCATATCATCATTTAAATAGATAGATTGTAGCGGCTGCCTTGGACGGGCTACACTTCGACCATAAGGTCCATTGTGATGTCGTTAAGGATTGTCATTAAGGATGTGAGGATGTGAGTGGAGTGGAAGGAATTTTTGTGTCTAGATTAGGAATTGGTAGGATGTGCGGCTGCAGCCAACCCTGATAGATACTATGCCGATATTAATCTGGAATTCGTGAAGGAAACTGCAGAAAACCTTCTCAAGCATAGCCGGTTACTTCGTTCTTGTCCATACGCCGACAGTTTAGTCAATTGACAAACTGCCAATGTCGGGATTCGAATCCATATTCCCCCAGTTCCAAGTAGACATAACGCCTTAGACCGCTCGGCTACTTGGACAGTATACGATCATTTGGTAGAATGCTAAAAAAAATGGTGGATACATATATTGTAAATTTTTTCTAAATTGTGGTACCGTCATCAACTCTATCTACGTCTGACAAATTAAACATGCGTGAAGCTTTCGAAACTTTAAATCAATGTTTATTGAGATTTCTCTGATCGAATAATGGATACAAAGTTTCAAGGGAAGGGAGTTTCAAGTTTCAAGGGAAGTATGCTGGATAAGTATGTATTTTACCACACCAGCTAGATTCTGAACTCCAAGATCTGATGCATTCCTCTAAGGAAAATAACTACGCATTTTCTGAACGAATTTGTATGTATATGTTATAGTTTAATAGATTTTCGCGTGTTAATATCGTTATGTATATTCCATTTTCTTTCTTTGCCGTTAATTTGAGAAGAAAGTTTTCATAAAAAAGTTGTAAAGGATCTAATTATTTATAAATTGAGTGTATTATTTAATATATATATATATATATATTTATATATATATATATATATATATATATATATATATATATTGTATCTTCAAATAATGAAAGATCAATATTTCTGGGAGAAAACGTATTCTATAGGCATATCATAATGTCTGGGAAAAATGTGAATATCGAGATAATAGAAAAAGGAATTTTTTTTGTAAGAAACTATTATAAACTACTTTTGTAAGAAATGTAATTTTCTTCAACTTCGTACGACTTTTTGAAACTACGAATAACCGTTTTCGAAATAGTTGAATAATCCCAAATCAGAACCTTATTCGCCCTCGAATCTCTTTGCGTCTCCTCATAGCTGAACAGACTTTTATTACATTTATCTATAACTTATCCGAACAAAACCCTAAAGTAATTTATTGCCGTCCCGACATTTCCTTCTTCACTCTCCTTCTTCCTTCACTCCACCTTCGTCATTGATTGAACTATAAATCAGTCAATTATGGCACGCGACTCTATGTTTTATATAAAAAATTTAATTATTTAAGCTAGCCATTTTAAAATGGAAAATTTAATCAAATGAGCTATATTCCTGAAAATAGCACCTTTGAAAATAGTTCAATCATGATACCGTTCTGAAAATACAAACTGTTTCGAATCAATAACAAAAGGTCGAATATTTGGTAAACTAAACGTTCCGAGCATAGGTTTTTAAAATATGATTTCGTTGCTTCAAGAATGTGAAAATGAATAACTCATTGGGGTGTGCTCATTTTGGACGCTTACACACTTTCCTCGCTATCAAGCGTTGTTTTTAGCGTCCGTCTTGACGCTATGTATGCTGACAAAGTGCGCTAATCGTTGAGTTCCACGATAGGCACCACGCTAAGTAGCCGAGCGGTCTAAGGCGTTATGTCTGTGCAGTATGCAGTACTTGGATACTAGGAGGTTATGGGTTCTAATCCCGACATCGGCAGTTTGTCAATTATAAAAATTTAAAAAAAGAGGCGGTTAATTGACTAAACTGTCGGCGTATGGCTAAGAACGAAGTGACCGGCTATGCTTGAGAAGGTTTTCTGCAGTTTCCTTCACGAACTCCAGATGAATATCGGCATAGTTCCTATCATAGTCGGCTGCAGCCGCATATCCTACCAATTCCTAGTCAACTCACAAATTCCTTCCACTCCACTCACATCCTCACATCCTAAGGCATCACAATGGACCTTATGGTCGAAGTGTAGCCCGTCCAGGGCAGCCTTTACAATCTACCTCTACCTCTAGGCACCACGCTTACAGACGCTTTTTCTTTCGAGGTAAGGCAGTAAAAGCGTCAGCGCTAAATCGTACTAACTTCCAAAAAGAACACTGTATATGCGTTTGTTTATTTATCTGTCATGTGCACCGGATTTTTTGCGTGTATTTTTATAGTATTTTTATTTTATTGCATTTTTTAATTTTTTTTAAATGTTTTAAATCTTTTTTTTCAGAATAAACAAAATCTTATTCGAAAAAAACTTACATTAACGACATTTCTCTTCGAATTGCCAGTTTAAGGGGTTTTGGTTGAACTGACGCTTACACGTACTTATAATACCAAATCAAACGGCATTAACAAGAGTAACCTAAGCGTTCATAAGCCAGAACGAACGCCCATACAAGCGCCCAATACAACTACACCCTAGGTATGTATTTACGTTCTCTTGTATAATTTAGAGCAGGAGTCCCCAACGCGATGCCCGTGGGCAACATGGCATCCGGCGACAGTTTAACGTGATGGTCCACTGATGTATAGTCTTGGTAAAGTATATTTTGGTTATAAAAAAAAATTTTTAGTAATTCTTTTAAAAATATATATTAATTAATTTTGATGCGTTAAAATTGTTTCTTGAAAATATAAATGGTGTCCACCGCTCAACTAATTTTCTAGAATGTGCTCTTAGGTACAAGAATGTTGGAGACACCTTAACTAGAGAAATAGGGAATATGCATTAAAATTTTTTTTCACATTTATTTTCAGAATATGAAAATACTGTTAATACTGTAATAATATTTAAAAACGAAATTAAAATCCGACAAATATCAAGGAAGCTATAAGCTTTTAAAGATTATTATGTGTCTCTTTCTTGCAAAAATACTAAAAACGGAGTTTTACGTGTATTTTAAATGGTGAAAGTGTAATATGACGTCACATAACATATCAAGAGAGCTATCACCCTCTTTGTCTAATCGGGAATTACAATCATTCATATCTCGCTTATTTTTAAAGTTATTTAAAAAGTAATTTTACCTTGATATTTGTCAAGTAAACATGCTTCAATTCAAGTGATAAAAAAATTTTCATGCATATTCCCTATTATCTTTGGTTGTAACACTGGATTGTCAGTGTCAATTATACAACCAAAGGTGTAATTAATTCACAAATTGTACATATTTAAAAACAAAAGTATTTACAAACGGTCTAACCATTTTATTAAAGTAAAACTACATCAAAGAGGAAATAAAATAAAAAATCCACATATTAAGTTCATAGATTTATTTGATTGTCGGTTTTGTGGTTTAATATCATCTCCTTCAGAGTTAAATGTGATTTTTTTTTTTTGCTATTACCACAGCAATATTGATAATAATAGTTTCCAAGTACATAATGTTTAACAACGTATATACTAACATCCATACACAAGCAGGTCGGTGAACGGTGAATTATTCTATGAATTCTTTTTCTTCTTGTGTTAGTTTACTTAAACTCCTCTAACTAAAGTAATATAAGTATTAAGTAGTCAGCATACAAACATTCCAATTCAAAAAACATGAATCACTATAATTTTACAATGCTCAAAATTAATCTCGAAGATTTAAATTATTTAACTTTTTATTTATTTATATCTATTTAATTGTTTTTGTGAAATTTTCCAAAATGTCCATGTAAATAGTCAAAAATAAATAAACAAGTAATTAAAACTCCGATATCATGTGGTGAGGAACTATATTCATCTTACCATAGCATCTCAGTAGCTCAGGCGGTGAGCCAGAGGTCTAGGGTTCGATCCCCATCCAAAAAGAAAAAGTGTAAGATTTTTCATTTCAAAACATTAATGTCAAAATAATGTTAAACTATATTTAAGTTAATTAAGACGTAAAATTAAATTGTCTAATAATGGTGTATAAAATAATATTGGAATGAAGAAATCTGTCTAAACCTAAGTAAAAATAAGAAATAATTAAGTACCCCCGGTATATACTGAGTTTATGGAAAATATTTTAAACAAAACATGTTTATTTAAAAAAAACACACACACATTTTTGGTCTTTCAATTATTGTGCTATCTCTTACGGTTTCTAAACCAGGTCGAGAGGGCATGCCGTCGAAAGCGCTCTACTTAGAATTTGGGGAGTCGATAGTTTTTTGGGGGGTCGATTCCTAACGGTGTCAGTTTGTCAATTAAATTTTTTTTAAAAGAAGAAGAAAAGAAGAGGCGGGACTAAACTGTCGGCGTATGGACAAGATCGAAAAGTAACCGGCTATTCTTTTCAAGGTTTTCTGCAGTTTCGTTTCAAGAACTTCAGATAGATATTGGCATAGTTCCTATTAAAGTTGGCTGCAGTCTCACAACCTACCAATTCCTAGCCTGCACACGAATTCCTTGGCCTCCACTTACTACCTTAATTTATAGGTATCACAATGGACCTTGTTGGTCTCAGTTTATCCCGTCCGGAACTGTCGCTACAACCTCAACAAACCTACGGTTACAAAGATCGATATTCGCCTTCCCCAACAGGGAAAATTACGGTCCGATTTTGCTCATTCTCGAGATTCAAGTTACTTTTTATCTCTAGGAACCACACGCACACAATTTCTGGTCGTTATATCTTTTCGTATTTTGAGTTATCGTGTCCACCGACGGACCGATCAATATTTTATGTTACAAAGTCGGGACTAAACTGAATACATCCTTATATGTATTATGTATACCGGGTATAACTAATGAATAGACCGATATATCTTTGAGTATATAAAAGTATTGCACTTAGACCTTATGGCCCATTGTGCTTCCCCTTCTACTTCAGTCCGCCGATATTCGATTCTTCCATATCGAGACAATACCCAACAGCTTGCTTATCAGGTTTTCCTGAAGGCTCATATATTTGGGGTGAGATGTAAAGTATATCATGCATCTGCTGTAACCGAGAGATTTGTAAATAGATAGATAGATGGCTGCCCTGGACGGGCTCCACTTCGACCATAAGGTCCATTGTGATGCCTTAGGATGTGAGGATGTGAGTGGAGTGGAAGGAATTTGTGAGGAGGCTAGGAATTGGTAGGATATGTGGCTGCAGCCGACTGTGGAGTTCGTGAAGGAAACTGCAGAAAACCTTCTCAAGCATAGCCGGTTACTTTGTTCTTGTCCATACGCCGACAGTTTAGTCAATTAACCACCCCTTTTTTTTATAATAGACAAACTGCCGATGTCGGGATTCGAATCCATAACTTCCCAGTTTCCAAGTACTGCATACTGCACAGACATAACGCCTTAGACCGCTCGGGAACTTGGACTGGTGAGAGATTCGTAGTCAAATTATTAATGAATACTTCTCTGTTTAATTTCTATCAATGCATTTGACATTATAATACATACAGCGGCAAATCTTTATATGTAAATAAAAATAAGACTTTAATAGAAATATCGTTTAAAATAATATTTAAAAAAACATATTTAAGATGAAATTAATTCAACAAATGTCTTATAAGATTACTTACCTACACAGTTGTAAATAGTTTTATGGTGAGATAGTCATGTTTAGTTCATGGCAGTGTGTTTGTCTGTACTCTGTAGTAATGTTTATTACATTATAATGAGAAATTCTTCTCTTTTTTTTTGTATCATTTTATAATAATTCACGGTTTCTTGAAATTTATTATTAAAATATTTGCATGTTTCAAAGCAATAAACATTACCATTTTAATCAGCAGCTTGTACCAAAAACAAAAACGAACCATTATTATATATTTATTAGTAAGTAGCCGTGCGACTGATGGGATTTCCCTTTAGCAACATTTCAGGAGTCAACCGACGTTCCTAAAAAGTGTAAATACTACTTCCACGTTTCAAAAATGACGCACTTTCCATATAAAATTTCGTCACTTATTTTACCCCCTTAAGGGAAGATTTTCATAAAATACAACTGACATTTATCATACACAAAAATGACGTACTTCCATACAAACTTTCAACGTCTATATAACCTCTCTAGGGAATGAATTTTCGAAAATTTTCTGAGTGCTCACCTATGTTATATACAGGTTGTCTGCCGAGGTATCCTAGATACTTTGTGCATGAATTCTTTGTGTATGACTAATTTTAAGAAAAAATCACTCTATTCCTATTTCCCGAATTCCTAGTGGTTCTTGAAATATCGGGGTTTGAAGGTGATTGGTCGTATGGTATAGATAGTTGCTAAAAAGTTAATAACATTGTGCAAATAGTGGGCTAGGTAATTCAAGTTCTCAGTTCATTCATTGTTATCATTGACAGTTGGTAATTTTTTACTTTTTGCGTCAGTTGTGTTAAAATCAGATTTTTCCCTAAGTAATTCAGTGCAATCTCGCAACAATGTTATTTACTTCTGATCATCTGTCCAAACGACCTGATGGCTTTGGACCCCGATATTTCAAGAACCGCTAGGAATTCGAGAAATAGGAATAGAATGATTTTTGCTTAAAATTAGTCATAGAATTCATATACAAAGTATCTCGGATACCTCGGCGTCCACTCTGTATATAGGAACTCCTGTGCAAAATTGCATGTTGCTAGACTCACCAGTTTAGGCTGTGCGTTGTCAGTCAGTCTGTAGCTTTTACTAAGTAAATTTCCGAGACGCAGAATTAAAGTCGTTGTCTTTCTAAGGGCCTTATCCATAAGAATGTAATAGATTATTGTAGTTATAAGGTGTCTAACAAAGCCCAGTTTATGCAAAATGATTACAAAAACGTCAAATTGCGAATGAAACTAAAATAAATAGCAATTTAATAAACTATGATTATTTATCCATCGTATTTTATTTTCTTATTTAGTATTCATGTACTTCGCACAAAAATTCAGCCAAAAATAGTTTGTGGGCATTTAGATCTATCATTATAAAACAATTATCATTATATTTTAAAATGTAATCTAATAAATAACAAGTGAAAATAGCAACTAACTGAGTTTATTGCTTAAATACGCGATGTATCCTGAATAACAATTCAAATAACGATTTATTTTTGTTTCGGGCATATTGTTAAACTCTACAATAACGTGAACAAAGGTGTGAAATATTAATGAATTTGACTGATATTCTTAAATACCCGGTATATTCTGAATTTATGTAAAAAAGTTTAAAACAGAAGTAGTTTATTTTAAAAAAAAGGGCCATTTTTTGTTTATACATTTTTTTCTATCTCTTCCGGTTTCAAAGATGGGCAGTTTTTCCCATTTCTCCAAACATGGTCCGATTTTGCCCGTTTACGAACTAGAGCTTACTTTTTAGTTTTTGAACACATACACAAGCATTTCAGCACGTTATCTCTTTTCGTTTAAGAGTTACCGTATCCACAGACGGACGCACATGCTGAAATGACCGAATTAGGCCATTTTATGAACATCTATTCCAAACATTTATGTCTGCGATCAATATTTTCAAGCGTAACAAAGTCGGGATTAAACTTAATATACCCTTGTATATTTGCATATACCGGGTATACAAATTTGCAGCACATCTACTCTAAAACTTGAGAACAATGTTCTAGTGCAACAACTACCTTAATTCAAACAAATAAAATACAAATGTAACATGCAATTAAATATGTAATTGTATAATGTAATTGTATAATGTAAACATAAAAATAATTGTTTTTAAAGCTCCTTTCAGTAGTAACTAAATAGCTTTAAAGCTCAAGCAACCTGCTATAATCAACACTTTTTATTGTTAAAATAAAATATACTGTGTTATATTGCGTCAAAATTGGATAATAAGTATCTAATAAGTATTAAATAAGTATGTCGGAGATTGAATTTTTGCAAAGGACAAATTCACATTTGGACATTTTTTAACACATTCATAAGTGCTATAAAATTATATTTTTAAGAAATAATTGTTCATTTTTATTAGAGGGTATGTCCGACAAAAAGAATGTATCAGACATACATGATTGGTATCATTTATCATGTGCAATAAAAAATCATTTTAAGATTATTACACTAATGACTAAGTAAGTAAGGGTTTGTTGAATGGGACATCTCTCTCTACGTAGACGCTGTTGTAAGAATTGAACACTTTTGTGTTTTACCTGATATGGTATATAAAAAATGACGAAATGGTGAAGTGAGCCTTTTTCAATATTCTTTTACGAGTAGCGGGAAGGGAGAGAGTTTTGAAAACACGGAAGAATTAAGTTCAAAAAAGTGTTATAATTAATTTATGTTCATTGATGGAATAACCGTGGTGTGGCGTTTATTAGTATTATTTGTGTTGTATCTGTATTGTGAACTCAAGCTAGCTTGCTGCGTCGTGGATTAGGCCAACTATTTGTGTTTACTGTTGAAGATGCGGTGTCCCGTGTTATTGGAGACTAGTGAGTGTTTGTGAAAATGCAGTGTTCTGTGTTATTTATTGGAGACTGGTAAGTGTTTGTATTTTATAGGGAAAATGCCTGACAACATGGATGTTGGTTCAAGTGACCATGCTCCCAATGCTAATCCGACATATATATATATATATATATATATATATATATATATATATATATATATATATATATATATTGTAACGGTTGAAATGAATTCAACCTTCGATGAGTGTCTTTTTATTTTTTTTAGTATTTATGTTTATTATGGGCGTGAATTCGACGCGACTGGTCGCTGGTTCCATCGGAAGGACACCGGGGCCAGATAAACGCAAGAGACGGCTCCGAACTCCGATGTCGCTGTTGACATTGATAATTGTAATTATATTATATTTCTATTTTTAAGATTAGCCACACGCATTAAATAATTACCAACCTCGCTCCAGTATCGATCGCCGACATCGTGGAATTGGATCAAGCTTAAGGAGAAAATTCAAGAATGGATAAGATTAATTTTCACTTAACAAAATACACGAAATCCTTTTCCGATTTTATTATTGAATTGATTACCGTTTACATTTGTGGAACTGCTATATGGAGTATGGTCAAATAGTTTGGGGCTTATTTATGAATCGTTCTAGATGTTTTTCGATTGTACGAAAGACCGATTAATTGATTAAAAATTATTGTTGGAATTTAAAAAAAAAAATAACAGTCCCGTATTATAGACTTGTCGAAATAGTGATCATTAAAATAAAACTTCGAGTTATGATAAACAATTAGACAAGGTATATTTCTGTTGTACGATGGATGAGAATGATCATGAATATTCAAGATGAAATAATGCATCGTTGTGTTGAATTGTTGGATGGATTTTGTAACTATATGTGATTTCGATATTATTCAAGCTTGAAAAAGCATATTTTATATTGGATGAATTAATCAGGGGTGGTGAAACACTAATAGCATCAGCCACATTGCCACGTTCATTATCGGCAAAGCAATTGAATATTTAAAAAAAAATTAATCAATCAAAATCCAACCCTGGTGTAATTTAAACATTGCTTAGTGACAATAATACCAAGGAATGTGATGTGAGGAATGTGTAAACACGTTGTTTTCGTATGACGGACTTTGGTGAAACACGAAAAAAAAAATCATTAATTTTTTGCTTGTGTTTCGAGAGCCTGTTTCTGCGTACCGAAAAATTAAAAGAAAAGATCGTGATTAAAATTGTTTAAGTGTCGAATTGAATTAATAATTTTGTTACAATTTGGTTTTGTTTAAATTGTTAAAGAATTACTTTGAGATTTTGTGCAAATAAATTGATTAAACGTGAACTCGAAATTCATCGATCGAAGATACGGAGACCGAGTGAGGTTGGTGGTATTTATTTGCGTTAGCGTGTTCACGAAAGTACATTTTTTTTTTTAATTATTATTTCGAATCATATATTTTTTATTTAATTCATTTTTATTTGTAATTTTTTTTTGTTTGTTAAAATATAAATTTCGTAAACACGTTTTGGTACCAGAATTACAATTTGTTTCACTGTTAGGTATTATTTTATTTTGTTAGAATTAGATTTTTTTTTGTTGTTCACGATTTTTTTTTTTTTGTTCAACTTGTGTTGTAATCGAATTATTATTTTTTTTTTCAATTAAATTATTAGTACTATTTTTCTTCGTAAATTACATTTTTTTTAATTACTCCAATATTCGAACTCATAACAATCAGACGAGTGTTCCCCTTTAACCTACAACATAAATCGAACTCGTGAGTGGTACTCACCTCAAAAAACCTGGCGCCCAACTAATAAATTGTTTTTTTTGTTTCGAATTGGTGCTACAATTTGTCGGCTAGTCATCACCTTGTTGATTCCAAGGTGGTGAAAATACCGTCACAAATTTTGGCGCCCAACGTGGGGCCACACAAAGGGGCGATTTAGGACACGAATCATCGTCTGATTCGAAACGCGATTCGAAATATTTTTGTTGTTGTAATAAACGTATTGTTTAAAGGTTTTTTGTTTTTGTTTTTTTTTTGTTTTTGTTTTTTTTTCTGTTGCTTATTTTGTTGGTTCGTGAATTTCATTACAAAATGGTTGACGAACGGGACAATCACGCGATCACGAGAGCTTCGGAGATGACTGACGGTGAGTCAGATCATGACGCGAGGCAGGCTGATGACTACCGGCACCCGATCGAGCCCAGAGTTACCGTCCGGGCTCCACCGAGTCTGATTGACTCGTCTCAATATGCTGGCATGGCAGACGAGACTGTGACGACGAATGCAGGGGCACTCATGGCCCGCGCTGTCGAGTTAAGGGCTGAACGACTCCAGCTCGTATCCGCAATGGAGGGAATATCCCAACAAGTACAAAAATTGGACGTGGAAGAGGAGGAGATCTCACGAGCGTTAGTCGCGGAGGTTCCAACTCCTGTGGCCCCGGACGAGAGTGCCTTTGACTGGATACAGTATCTGACGTCAATGCAGGTCCGGGAAATACTGATTACCTTGAATGCTAATGCTTCAGGGTCATCCGAAGTTCTGCGGGATCGCTTATATCGTGGGCTTAGGCGCAACAAGGACCCGAGTGTAGTATGGACGACTGACGATCAGCCGTTGCCCGACCGTGAGCTGATGAATGTTCTCGATCGAAGTCGACTGCGCGCATGTTTGGGGAGCCCAGTTATAGTAAGTCGATCAAGCACCGTTACGACGACAACGGCCACGACTACGTTGGGTTCTACGTCGACCACGGATAGTTTTCCTGGGCGACCGCAGCAAAGGTCCCAATGGCACCCGATTATGTCTACGGGGCTGCCACTGGACCAAACGAGACCGCGAACCAATCATGTTAATTTTCCACCACCGGTGAACTCGACAGCGCTGCCACCGGGGAATAGAGCTGATGCAACATATTCGCCGATTGCCTCGGCACATAGCCGTATGGGACCGTCTCGACTTGGTGAGGTGCATTACCAGCCAGCGATGTACGAGCGGGTCTCAAAATGGAATCTAAAGTTCACGGGACATGGATCGAGCCGTGTGGAAACATTCCTGAATCGTTTAGGTGAATGCAGGGAGACCTGCGGGCTAAGTGACGCCGACGTTTTGGCCATAATGCCCTTACTATTGTCGGGTGCCGCCAAAACGTGGTGGAGCCACAAGAAGCGTCACGTTTGGACATATGGGCAGTTCTGTGATGAACTGCGCGACCGGTTTGGTGAGCCTGAGGTGGAGTGCCGCATTCTCAGTGAAGTGGTGACTCGCACTCAGGGTCCATTAGAGTCCGGGTTGGATTACTTGGATGCGGTATTGTCAATGTGGGCGCTGGTTAGCGAGCCGCTGCCAGAGAGCCTACAATTAAATTTTGCATTTAATAATCTTCGCACGGATTATCACTCTTCGATCCGTAGGGGAGATTTTACAACGTTTGACCAGCTGTACAAACTGGTCCGAGATTTTGACAGCCCTCGTCGACGCCGACAGCCACGCACGCCCATGTCGCCTGACGAGAGCGTGGTGCCCGAGTTAGCGTATCATCCCGACCGCTATGAGGCGCGCCCGTCGAAGAAGACGAGTCAGTCTCACGTCGCTGCTGTTGAAACCAGTGGAGACGAGGGATCAACGTCTTCACGGTCACCGAAATCTTTGAGGAGGGCCAAAAGAGGGTCCAAGCAGACGAACGCTGCTAAACCCGATGGAACTGCACCAGTGAGCCTCCCGCAACCAGTACAATGGCCGTCACGAACATGTGAGCAATCACCTGCCGTGCAGGTATTGCCAGTCGCTGCCGTGGTGACATCACCACAACAAGGTGGCCCAACAACGCGTTTCGGGCAGCCACGATCGTTTTCGATCGCAATGGAGAGGCGAGGGCGCTGCTTCAACTGTAAACAGCCTGGACATTACCATCACAGCTGTAATATTGCGAGACGTTCTGGTTATTGCTGGACATGCGGCGCCGAGACCACGCCAACGCCTGGATGCCCGAATTGTCAACGATGGCAACAACGTGCGACACCGACTACGGGAAACGCATCGGGAAGTCAGCAATAGTGGGTCCAACGCTGATTTCCCGCGATGAACGGACCTTGACGTCCTATTCAAGGATAGTCGAGGCTGTGGACGATGCTATACCGCTGCCAGATATTTTTCAAATATCCACTGAGCCGTGCGGAGTGTTAGCCCAACGCTCGGATCCTGACAAAATTCGGGAGATATTACGCTACGTCGCTGCAGAAGTGTGCCCGATTACAACGAGGAGTACCGATCCGAGGCCATACATACCGGTAACAATTGGTGCAACCAAGTACAGTGCGTTGCTGGATACTGGCGCGACTGTCACGTGTGTACGTCAAATTGATGATACGAACTGGGTCATGGGTTTAGGAGCACGTGCACGATCGGTGCCTCCACGTACAGCTGCCGTTACTGATGGTTCGATCATGGAAGTTACAGCTACGATTACGCTGCCAATGTGTATTGGTGATGACATGATGCCAATGGAAGTGCGAGTCATTCCAGCCCTGCGGTACGAGATGATTTTAGGCATCGATGCGATCAAGGCGTTTGGAATTTGTTACGACGATACGACTGGAGAATGGTGCTCGAAAATTAAATCTAACATCTACGACTGGCAATCCAAGGAGTGGCTATCCGAAGAAGAAGTAGCCGCCATCGTGGAAGTTACTCCAGATCAGAAAGATGCTTTGGATCAACTATTAGCTCGACGACTACCTGACATTGAGTATACGGGCGAGACGACTTTTACGAGCTTGATGACGCACGTAATTGACGTACAAGGAAACGAACCGATCCGTCAACGTAACTATCCTACATCTCCGATTATTGAACAAGAGATGTGCCGGCAAGTAGATGAATTACTTGCAGCCGGGATTATCGAACCGTCGACTAGCGCCTGGTCAAATCCGGTCATTATGGTACGCAAGAGTACGGGCGAGTATCGAATGTGTCTCGATTTTAGACGTTTGAACGCGATCTCGAAGCCATGCGCGTATCCATTGCCCTTGATGACGTGGATTTTGGACCAGTTGAGTGGTGCAAAATTTATATCAAAAATTGATTTGAAACATGCTTATCATCAGGTCAAATTAGACCCGGCCAGTCGAGAGTACACTGCGTTTTGTGTACCTGGTCGTGGCATGTTTCAGTACATGGGAATGCCATTCGGCTTAGCCGGAGCACCACCTCATTTTCAGCGGTTGATCGATACAATGCTTGGGCAACGGCGGGGGTTAAAAGTTTTCGGCTATTTGGACGATTTGATAGTTGTCACCGAGACGTTTGACGAACATTTGTCGGTATTGAATGAAGTTTTTGACGCCTTAAAGGCCGCGAACTTGAAGGTGAACGTCGGTAAATGCGAATTATGCACTAATGAGGTTCGATATTTGGGTTATCGCGTAAACGAAAGGGGGCTGTTAGTCGATCAGGAGCGCATAAAGCCTATGGTTGAATTTCCGAGGCCAGGAAACATGAAGAAACTCCGTCGTTTTCTTGGAATGGCGTCGTGGTATCGACGTTTCATTCCAAACTTTGCCACGATCGCTGAACCATTGACGCGTCTGACGAGCAAAAAGGTACGCTGGTCTTGGGGAGCCGAACAGGAACAGGCGTTCGAATCATTGAAGGTTGCGCTAGCCACCGCTCCTGTTCTAGCTTGTCCTGATTACTCAAAGACGTTCGTTCTTCAGACTGACGCCAGTGCTACTGGACTTGGTGCCGTATTGACGCAGCAACATGAGAAAGAGGAACGGGTCGTAGCATACGCTAGTCGCGTCATGAATAAAGCCGAACGTAATTATTCCGCAACGGAACGAGAATGCCTGGCCGTGCTCTGGGCTTGTGAACATTTCCGACGTTATCTGGAAGGCTATCGATTCCGCGTTATTACGGATCATAGTAGTTTGCGATGGTTGAAAGACTTGAAAAGCAAGACGCCGCGACTTTCAAGATGGGCGATGCGTCTAGCTGAGTATCAGTTCCCGATTGAATACCGCAAAGGAGAATTTAATGTTGTTCCCGATGCGTTGTCGCGAATGTTTGAGGCAGAAGACGATGACGACGAAATTGCTGCGATTGACGAAAATCAAGAACTGATCGGAGTCGATAACGAGGTTCCAGCTGCAGAAATCGTCGATGATTGGTTCTGTCGCAGAAAACGAGACGTTCTGGAGAGACCGAAGCGATGGAAGGACTGGCGAGTCGAAGGAGGTCGACTGTACGCGTTTAAACCGAATCGTCTAGTGGCTCAGGTCGTTGAAGACCTAGACGCATGGAAGTTGGTACCACCGAAAGCTGCACACCATGGAATAATCGAGGAAAACCACAGTCCACCACACGCAGGGCATCTTGGCATAGAAAAGACCACAGATCGAGTAGCGGTCGATTACTATTGGCCGGGCATGCACGAAGACGTACGCCGTTTTGTAACAGACTGTGAGGTGTGTCAGACGTCGAAGGTGTCACAACAACCAGCAGCCGGCTTGATGTGTCGTAGAGTCGTGAATGCGCCGTGGAGTGTCGTTGCCGCAGATTGTATGGAGTTCCCGTTGAGCAGGTCGAACTTTATGTACATGGTCGTCTTTCAGGACTTATTCACTAAATGGGTTGAATTGGCTCCATTAAAAAAGGCTGATGGTCCATCGATTATCCGTGAATTCGATAGATTAGTGGTGCATCGGTTCCGTTGCCCCGAGGTATTGTTGACGGACAATGGTACGGAATTCGCAAATAAACTAGTGGAAGAAATGGCTACCGCGTATGGTATCCATCATTCGCGAATTCCACCGTATCATGCCCAGGCTAACCCTGTCGAAAGAGTGAATCGTGTGTTAAAAACGATGGTCATATCGTTTGTCGATTTAGATCATCGTCTGTGGGACGAACACGTCCACGAGTTTCGCCATGCTTATAATACTGCCGTACATAGTTCGTTGCATGTATCACCAGCTATGCTCAATTATGGGTGGCAGCCAAGAGCACCGAAGTATTACCGGAAACTCGTTGAAGGAGCCGCGGACATACCAGTCCCAGATACAGACACGTGGATAAGCCGAGTACATCGGTTGTCGCAGCTACATGACCTCGTAGCCGATAATTTAGGACGTTCCTTTGAACGTCAGGCTCGATATTACAATCGCCACCACCGAGACGTTCGTTTTGCCGAAGGAGATCGAGTGCGCGTGCGAATGCATGTGCTATCGCGTGGCGCGGATCGATTTTCGTCAAAATTAGCCCGAAAATATTCGACTGATGTTTATGAAGTCGCGAAAGTTGTTTCTCCGGTCATCTACGAATTAGTTGACTCGCGAGGTCGCACAGTGGGACGTCAACACGTCAAGGAGTTGCGCTTGGTACGCGAGAGCGCTGAGAGCAGCGATATCGATGACGGCGAAGCTCAAGTCCATTAAAATCGTTTGGTAGTTATGCATGTACGTGTGGTTAGGTTTGTGTTTGTTCAGAGGACGATATAGTAATCCAGTCATAGATCGGCTGGCTATAGAGATTTTTGTTGTTCTGATTATAATAATTTTTTTTTGTCTCCTCAATTATTATTTTATTAACTTTTGTTGAATTTCGTGTTTATTTTTTTTAATTTTTTATTTTTAGTTTATTTTTTTTATGAGTTGGTGTTAGTAGTCACTAGTCCGAGCGGATTATAATTGTATTGTTTTGCAACAAAAATCTCTCTAACCTCAAAATACTAAACTCCTTTTACTGTAGCTAGTTGGTTTTGGTGACGGGTACCTAAGTTAAATGTAGTTGTGAGTGTCCAAGGTACCAACGCACTAAGTACAGTCAATTAAGCTCCCAGTCGACGTCTGGGGGGAGGTTTTGTAACGGTTGAAATGAATTCAACCTTCGATGAGTGTCTTTTTATTTTTTTTAGTATTTATGTTTATTATGGGCGTGAATTCGACGCGACTGGTCGCTGGTTCCATCGGAAGGACACCGGGGCCAGATAAACGCAAGAGACGGCTCCGAACTCCGATGTCGCTGTTGACATTGATAATTGTAATTATATTATATTTCTATTTTTAAGATTAGCCACACGCATTAAATAATTACCAACCTCGCTCCAGTATCGATCGCCGACATCGTGGAATTGGATCAAGCTTAAGGAGAAAATTCAAGAATGGATAAGATTAATTTTCACTTAACAAAATACACGAAATCCTTTTCCGATTTTATTATTGAATTGATTACCGTTTACATTTGTGGAACTGCTATATGGAGTATGGTCAAATAGTTTGGGGCTTATTTATGAATCGTTCTAGATGTTTTTCGATTGTACGAAAGACCGATTAATTGATTAAAAATTATTGTTGGAATTTAAAAAAAAAAATAACAGTCCCGTATTATAGACTTGTCGAAATAGTGATCATTAAAATAAAACTTCGAGTTATGATAAACAATTAGACAAGGTATATTTCTGTTGTACGATGGATGAGAATGATCATGAATATTCAAGATGAAATAATGCATCGTTGTGTTGAATTGTTGGATGGATTTTGTAACTATATGTGATTTCGATATTATTCAAGCTTGAAAAAGCATATTTTATATTGGATGAATTAATCAGGGGTGGTGAAACACTAATAGCATCAGCCACATTGCCACGTTCATTATCGGCAAAGCAATTGAATATTTAAAAAAAAATTAATCAATCAAAATCCAACCCTGGTGTAATTTAAACATTGCTTAGTGACAATAATACCAAGGAATGTGATGTGAGGAATGTGTAAACACGTTGTTTTCGTATGACGGACTTTGGTTGAAACACGAAAAAAAAAATCATTAATTTTTTGCTTGTGTTTCGAGAGCCTGTTTCTGCGTACCGAAAAATTAAAAGAAAAGATCGTGATTAAAATTGTTTAAGTGTCGAATTGAATTAATAATTTTGTTACAATTTGGTTTTGTTTAAATTGTTAAAGAATTACTTTGAGATTTTGTGCAAATAAATTGATTAAACGTGAACTCGAAATTCATCGATCGAAGATACGGAGACCGAGTGAGGTTGGTGGTATTTATTTGCGTTAGCGTGTTCACGAAAGTACATTTTTTTTTTAATTATTATTTCGAATCATATATTTTTTATTTAATTCATTTTTATTTGTAATTTTTTTTTGTTTGTTAAAATATAAATTTCGTAAACACGTTTTGGTACCAGAATTACAATTTGTTTCACTGTTAGGTATTATTTTATTTTGTTAGAATTAGATTTTTTTTTGTTGTTCACGATTTTTTTTTTTTTTCAATTAAATTATTAGTACTATTTTTCTTCGTAAATTACATTTTTTTTTAATTACTCCAATATTCGAACTCATAACAATCAGACGAGTGTTCCCCTTTAACCTACAACATAAATTGAACTCGTGAGTGGTACTCACCTCAAAAAACCTGGCGCCCAACTAATAAATTGTTTTTTTTGTTTCGAATTGGTGCTACAATTTGTCGGCTAGTCATCACCTTGTTGATTCCAAGGTGGTGAAAATACCGTCACAATATATATATATATATATATATATATATATATATATATATATATATATATATATATATATATATATATATATATATATATATATATATATATATATATATATATATATATATATATATATATATATATATATATATATATATATATATATATATATATATAAATATATATATATATATATATATCCGCCTCTTGACCCCCAGGTGAACTTCGGCATTAGCTTCACATCTTACATAGAATACAATAGATCGCAAATAAGGTATATTTGAGGAGTTTTTCTCATTTTCAGTACGGTAGAGTTGCGTTGGAAAAATTTATGTTTTCCAATGTTCTCGTTAGTTTGAAATTATTCCGCGTCGAATGCAAAAACCGTATCCTTCTAGCATGTCTAGAAGTGGGTAGATTTTGTATAGATCAGTCAGTGAGTGAGTTACACAAAAGGCTGTATATATTATAAGATTTAGTCCTGGTTTGAAATAAATAAAAGAATAGTTTAAAAAAATGCCATTTTTATTTAAAGATTAAGTTTCAAATAAGCACAGTACTGTTGGAGAACATGATATTTAAATTCACTCAGTTTGTTATTACATTTTTACTTAATTAATAATACCGATGTTTGTACGAAACCCTTATACGAGTAAAAGTTTTACATTTCACATTTGATCGATTATGGTATATTAATAGAGTCATGCTTTGATTCAATTTGACATAGTCGGTTTAACTTTATTTATATCATTATTGAATTTTTATGATTGAGATGATCAAACTATTTAAGTTAACTTAAGACATATCATACCATCATCTTTTTTCAACGACAAACATTTCACCCACCGCTGGACCAATCCAGTTCAAACTTCTTATTCAACAGTTTCAAAACAGTATACTTTTTTAGCACTGCAAATTACAATAAATTAAGAGAAGACTAGGTACTATCAATGAAGATTTCAATGAGTTTTGTGAATTTTTGCAGCTCTCAAAAGTAGGTACTATGTTCACAGTGTGAATGTGTTTGCTTAACTTCCCCATTAACCATACTCAATCATTCACACGCACTATGAGTAATTTATTGAACAATAACAGGGGAGATACTCCAGGTTGTTCTCTTTTTTTGAAGTTCACAAGATTCTTGACTTAGCTATCCCTTAGTACTTTTATCATGGCTCTGGTATGACCTAATCCCCAAAAGAGTGTAGTTTTGTTGTATAGCTTTTTCTAATCTATTATTTTTCTATTATTATTTTTCTGATTTCTGATCTATTATTTTTTTGATGCTTTGTACCTACCGTTGAAAATATTGATGGCAAAAAAGAAATCGTTGGTATAAGTGTTCAGAAAATGACCTAATTAGTCCATTTCCGCGTGTCCGTGGACACGATAACTCAAAACCGAAAAAGATAAAAAAGATGACGACCGGAAATTTTGTGTGTGTGTTCTTGAGCTAAAAAGAAACTTCAAGTTTGTGAACGGGTAAAATAGGATCGGGTTGCCATTCACCAGGAGAGGAGAGGAATATTCATCTTTGAAATCGTAAGAAATACAAAAAAATTAAATACTAAGTTTGTTCCTTTTTTAAAAATAAACAACTGTTGTCTGAAACTTTGTTCTATAAACTCAGTGTATATAGGGTATTTAAGCAATTAACTCAGTTAGATGTTACGAGTATTCTAAATTGCTTATTTTAAAGTTTGATTTATTTTTGTATTTCATGAATAATACTATATTTTAAACCGACGTCATGGGGGTGGAAAAAATATAAAAAATCTTGCTTATACCATATATAATTATCCTATTTTACACATGTAACTTTTCAAGTAACTATTCATCACGCATATCATGGTCAGCAAGCGCAGTAGTATTTTTTAATGAAACTATGTAATTATAACACAATAGACCTGGCTTCTATTTCGATGCAATTTAATATGTAACTTCAGATGTAAGAATAGGGTGATTGGTTTACTTCCTTGTGATTGATTTACTATTTAAGTGGTTGACAAAGAAGTTATAAGCTATTAACAAAACATGCAATTAATACATTTCAGCATGTACAAAGAGATGTAAGTCTCGTTATAACACATACATTTATTGCGATTGAAAACTTTCATCAAAACTTTCACGTGTAAAAACGGGCTTAGACTTTATTAAGGAAATTAAACATAACGTTATGTTGACAAAAGTATATTTATTATTATTTTTTTTAACCAAAACATATCACATTGTAAAAATAATAATAATAATAAATTTATTGATCCTTTTCGACAATACAGAGATCGTACAGGATAAGTCAAATTTAAAGGAAATGGGCGTTGAGATGAACGGGAAGGTAGTGCGGTTATGGCCGACTTTGATTGGTACCATCCCGATATATATGGTATATCACTTGGTATATCCCGATATACCAAGTGAAGGTTGTCAATTCATTAAAAGTAAAACAAGATTATATTTTAAAAATAAAATTAAAATAAAATTAGGTAGCTAAGATCTCGTCCAATGAATAAAAACTTCGCTTTGCGAGGACTACCTTCAAAGATGATAAAAATTTACGAGAAGTTTTGTCCATATCTTCATTTATTTCACTATCGTTGATGAACTTATTAAATGTTTGTATGGCTTTGTATCTAACTCCTTTACTTATAATGTCTACTCTAGCAAATGGTAGCTTGTATTTATTTTTATTCCTGGTAGTATTATTATAATTACGTATTCTATTTACTTCGAAGTATTCAGCATTTACATACATGAATTTTACTAATTGATACACGTAATGTGAATAGAAAGTTAAAATATTATTAGTACGAAAGTAATCCTTACAACTATCAGTTTTCTTCAAATTGAAAATTATTCTTAAGGCTTTCTTTTGAATTTTGAATATTTTTTTGCTACCTGTCGCTGATCCCCATATGATTATAGCATAAGTCATGATTGAACTGAAATTTGCAAAGTAAATATTTTTTAAGGTTTCAAGGTTCACTTTTGATCTCATTTGACGTAACTGGTAGCATATTTTATTTAATTTGACACTAGTGACCGATATATGGTCTTTCCAGTTAAAATGGCTGTCAATGATAAGACCCAAGAACTTAACTTTTGCAGGAGAATCCGTTTGGTTATTTTTATGTTTATATTTCATGATTTCTGTTTTCTCCTTATTAACCCGTTGTCTTTGCTCCAACTTTCAGCTAGACTTAGAGATGCTTCTATTCCTACTTGGCGTAGACTGTAAAAGTTAATAAAAGTAGCTTCCTCTAGCTTAATCATATTAAACACTCATTTTTTATCAGTCTTTCAATTTAAAGAGCACTTTTATGTACTGAACATATCAATCTTTGGAAAAAACAAAAAAACTTAAAAACCAAAATAGGTAAGAAAAATACACATGGGTAAAATGACACAAAATAGCTACATTGATTACGGGGAACGGTTATATTTAACTTTTTCAAATTTCGCTATGTGTAACTCGCAGCGAGATCGTCGTTCGACTAATTTCAAATTAAAAACGTTTAGAGTAAGTCAACGCATCCAGCTACTGAGAAGAGCGGCAACCAAAACCACAAGCAATTCAAGAAATGACGGATAATTTTAACCCGGGGTCATGGGGGATGGGTTAAAATTATCCGTCATTTCTTGAATTGCTTGTGGTTTTGGTTGCCGCTCTTCTCAGTAGCTGGATGCGTTGACTTACTCTAAACGTTTTTAATTTGAAATTAGTCGAACGACGATCTCGCTGCGAGTTACACATAGCGAAATTTGAAAAAGTTAAATATAACCGTTCCCCGTAATCAATGTAGCTATTTTGTGTCATTTTACCCATGTGTATTTTTCTTACCTATTTTGGTTTTTAAGTTTTTTTGTTTTTTCCAAAGATTGATATGTTCAGTACATAAAAGTGCTCTTTAAATTGAAAGACTGATAAAAAATGAGTGTTTAAAATTAAAGAACTTGAAATTGCGAAAAAAATCGCGAGCTTTACTTCATCGCTTAGAATATGTCAGTGTAGTGCATTAGATCAGCTGGCAGCTTTCGCATCGACATCGACACTCGTTATCGTTTACTCGTTTTAAATACAAAAGACAAAGATATCGATAATGATACTGTTTGAATGTATAAATATGTACGAATGCCATACTGGACTAGATTCAGAGTTGTGACATTATTAAATACATCTCGTAGCTCATGTACCTACTAGTGATCGGTAATCATGTAATCTCCTTTGTTCGTGTTCCGAATTACAAAAATTTACTGCAGTCTTGTTTAAATTAACATTAATAATTATTGGTTTGAAAATTTCTTTTTTACGTTTATTCCGCCACTGCTTACCAAACAACAAAATCGTGGTTAGTGGTTTTCTATTTAAAAAAAAAGAAGGTATACTACACATCGAGATATATATATAAATTGCAATTATGCGGGAGGTTTAAATAGAGGTCGATCTCTAACTTTAACCATTTATGGAAGAAATTGTATTTAACATGTCTAACAAACTAACATAATATAATGAATATATATATATATATATATATATATATATATATATTAGATAGAATTAAAATGGAATATAACAAAATTAAATATAAAGTAAAAATAAATAAAAAACTATTATCTATATAGGAGTAAAACGAAGCAATAATATTGAGAGCAAATCTTTTTATTACCTAGTTTATAGTCTTCGAGATGCAAGTGTATTATGGTATATAAAGTATTCTATAAAACAAACAAAGTTTGTTAATATACGTACCTACTCGCAATACGAGTACAAGTATACGTTGTTCGAATAAAACTGAAGTAATTTGGTGAAATTTTATCACAAATTCAATTTTAATTAATCGTATTAAGCTTTACTTTGTTATTAAATTTTAAATTATATATTTATTCGATCAAAAACATAAATGTAAAAAAGAGCCAAGTTTTCGGAGATATCCTTAATATAATAGTTTGTCCTTACAAAGTGATGATATGGGATAGAACCGAGTTATTTACCGAGTGTGAGAAAATGAATATAAATTTATTACGTAAATTTTTCCTTAAAAAATTAATGAGAGGTAAATTGATTAAATGTAAGAAAAAATTGGTTGAAATTTATTTCGGAAGTTTTCATTTTTTTCGGAAGTTATACCACGTCCAATGCAAAAACAACATCCTTCTAGCATGCCTAGAAGTGGTTTAGATTTTATATAGATCTGCCAGTGAGTGAGTTACAGAAAGGGCTGGATGGATATATTATAGGATTTAGTCCTGGTTTGTAAAATTTTCTTACAAGCATTCATTGAATGCTCTAATTATTCTTTTTTGGATGTCCGAAAAGAAATAACAAACTGAAATTGCTTCCTTGAAATATATAAGGTGTTGAGCGTCGAATATAAAAAAAACGCATCTTCCTCGCATATCTAGAAGTGGGTGATAACTTGTATTCGTGAGTCTGTGAGTAATTAAGTGTGTTACACAAAAGCCTATATATATTATAGGGCTGTATATATTTTTCGCGCTACGAAGATCCTCTCTGTTTTTAGCTGGAAATCATCTAGTATGATGAGAAATGATTATTAAAATTATTTTCAGGATGGAAAAAGTATATCAATCCTAACAATATCCTTAAAACCAATTTTTACCATACTAGACATATTTATTAATACGCAAATTATATCATTACTTATTATATCTATAGGTATATACATACCGGAGAGCGAGGGCCAGTATCATAGTCGATATCTCTGTCCTATCTACTTTAAAAGATGGCAACCTTTTTTCGCGATTTATACCGAGTGTTTTGTATTATGTGAAGAGAGAAATCATAATGTTAATAATTATTATTAATATTTTTAAAATAATACAGAATTATGATTGAAAATCTTTTTATTACTCTCTATGTTAGTCATTTAAGCATTATTAAATGCCCTAACATTTGATTATAATAAGAAGAAATTTTTAAAAGAACATGCACACAATAAAATATGATAATAAATTATTCGTTTTAAATACGTTACTTGTTTCAATAATATGTATATTAATATATTGATAATAAAATACAATGTTACTATTTACACGTTAACGTGTAAAGAATTTGCCTTTCGGTTATATTATACCAACGGAAGCGACTAGCGTTTACTTACTTTGACATTTAAGTAATATGTCTGAACATTGATAACATTTTTGACATCAAATGCTTGATATGAAAAATCATACACATCTAGGGATGGGGATCGAACCCACGACCTCTGGCATTCTAAACCAATGCTCTAACCCAACTGAGCTACCTTAGATGTTATGGTAGTACTATGCATATGATCTTTCACTATCATTTTTGATGCCATTGTATTATTAATTTTGTTTATTTACTATTAACATATTTTCAAATTGTTTTTTGTAAACTAGCGTCTATTTATTTCCATTGTTAGTATGGTTGCCTTTCGGTTATATCATACCAACGTAATTGATGTCAAAAATGTTATCAATGTTCAGACATATTACTTAAATGTCAAAGTAAGTAAACGCTAGTCGCTTCCGTTGGTATAATATAACCGAAAGGCAACCATACTAACAATGGAAATAAATAGACGCTAGTTTACAAAAACCAATTTGAAAATATTGTGTTTTATGTAATAAACACGTTTAACATCACTCTTAATATACCATCATAACGTGTAAATTACATGAAATACTAATTAAGCGTTCACGTGTAAGTAAACATAAGTTTATATTTAACATAAATTAGTTTGACAATATATTCATACATATATGAGACAATATAATAATAATAAAATTGATTTATATAAATAATTATTTATATACTTTAACAAAAATTAGAATAACATTACATTCGTTTGTACCTAATATTATGCACATTGCATATTTAAAATGTAAATGAATTCTTAACTTAGTATATTAAACGTTTGATTTCATAAAACTTTATTACATTGTGACCATGCTGTCACTTTTGAATCACTTTTGAGTCATTCCATATGAAATTATCAAAATAAATAAATCGTTGCTGCGCCAATTTAGATTTTGCTTTAACTTTGTGGAAATGTTCTTTAGGATCCCAAAGACAAAAATCTACGGTACCCACTACTTCCGGCCACACTAAATAAAGCTAATAAAAAGTAGTATTTTTAGGGTTTACGGTTTTAGCTGTAAAAATTTTTATATTAGAGATATCTACTTGATTAAGGTGGCCTATTAAAGCTGAAAGATATTAGTTTCTGGGAAAAAAATTAAAATTTACATAACTCATATCCATACAAAATAATATGGTATTGGAATTACGTTTATTTTAATTATTTTTGTGATTTTAAACCTATTACGGTGGCTATGCTATTGATGTAAAGGGCTAATTGTTCTCAGATATCAAGTGCACATATTGTACGAAAATAAAAAATTCAAATCAACTCGTTCCGTCCATTCGTCCTGAAAAAATCTGAGCTTGAAATTTTAAGAAATTGTATATTTTAGACTATAATTTGGACGTGTGGCCGGAAAAATAGTTTGAAAAAGAATACTTAGTTCTTATCTTTAAATTCAGAAAACGGCAAGGACTTTTTGGTTGTTTTCATCTCTCGCGTTGTACAGGCGTTTAAAAAGTAGCAACAAATGCAGTGATTTGTTTGGCTACTTTTTTTAACTCTATTTTTTTCCCAGAAACTACTATCTTTTAGCTTTTAAATGTCACCTCAATCCAGTAGACGTCACTAATAGAAAAATTTTTAAAGCTAAAACTGTAAACCCCAAAAATACTTTTTAATTGCTTTACGAGTATTTTGTGAGGATCAGAAGTGATGCGTGCTTTTGGACCCTAAAGAACATTTCCACAAAGTTTTAGCAAAATTTAAAATATGCCAGCTTTGCCGATTTGATGATTTCATATGGAATGATTCTTTTGTACTATAAAAGATATTAGAAAGAAATTATAATTTGTTTTAACTTCCCAAGTATAAGGAAGTTATATTAATCGATCCGAAAATCAAAATCAAAATTTCCAGCATATATCCACGTTTTGAGATCGTCAAAGTCTGTAGAAACCACTTTTGGGAAAAGGTTTGTGTGAGTGTGTGTTCGTAAGCCGTAAATTTTCGTGCATGAAATCTCGATACACAAAAATGATATTGACTTCGTTGAGGGATCAATCGAAGTGTATTATTATCAATATAAACTGAAAAAAATTTTGTCTAATTCAGTCCAGGGGAAAGAGGGACCGAAAGGAAAAGGGAAACACAAAGTTTGGCATAACTCTCTTAGTACTAGTTAAATTTATCACAATTAAACTTGTAGTAAATAATATTTACAACTATTTATCTACTTATCATTTTTTCTGTCACATTAACTGGAATATTGCCGATTTTATGTTCTCTAATTTATAAAAATGGATTTTTTTGCAATGTATACCAATATATACCGTCTGTTTAGTTTACATCTTCGTATAATAGATCTCCCACGGGTATGAAAGAGTACATATGTACATATACATTAAGCAATGTGTATGAGAAGGAGGTCTTATAGGTTTGATAAACAAGCATATTTTTCAAAACAGTGAATAATATTCATAACGAGTATGAGAGAGTACATATGTATACATTAAGCAATGTGTATGAGAAGGAGGTCTTATAGGTTCGAGTGGTTGGTGACCACTCGAACAGTTATGAAAAATATGCTTGTTTATCAAACCTATAAGACCTCCTTCTCATACGCATTGCTTAATGTATACATATGTACTCTCTCATACTCGTGGGAGATCTACTATACGAAGATGTAAACTAAACATAGTTTATAATTATAACAGATGTAGTTTTTTGTTTTGAATTAAATAAAACAATATTTGAATAATAAACCCTATTTTGACAAAATGGAAACCCGACTTCAAAAATCAATTATTCTATAACAAAAAATGCACTAAAAAGTAAAAAATAATTGCATATTCATATTGTGCCAATTTTAGTTCACCTAAGCAAAAATTTTTAAATATATATGTACAATTATTGTTATTTTTGGAGTCGGTGTCAGCATAGAGAAATTCACATAACTTTTGGACACCGCCTCCAAAAATAACAATAATTGTACATATATATTTAAAAATTTTTGCTTAGGTGAACTAAAATTGGAACAAGAATATGCAATTATTTTTTTACTTTTTAGTGCATTTTTTGTTATAGAATATTTGATTTTTGAAGTCGGGTTTCCATTTTGTCAAAATAGGTTTTATTTTCACTCTATTGTCAAACGTCCGTACCCATGTTAAATTTTGTTGGCAATTACCATAGCAACAACTGATTACTAGTTTTTAAAATTAATCAAATTATTTGATATGAAAAATCAAACTCATCTAGGATGGATTCACGATTTCTGCCTTTCCGGTCCCCTTGCTCTACCAACAAGGGTACAAAGATACTATACTAGGATCCTACCATAGGTAGCTTAGTTAATAAAGCATTGGTCCGGAAAGCCATATGTCGTCCAGTTCGATTCACATCGAAGATGAGACTGACACTGGTCACCTCCGTAAGTATAGCTAATTAATCGAAAGGCATCCATACTTTAAACACAAAGTTTACATAAACAATCTTTATCTAAAATTAACTATCTATTCTATCGTTATTATACCCAAACACTTCCATGCGTTAAGTGGAGTAAGCGTCGGCGTACCGTATTTCAGATTGATCGAATCTAGTGCAATGTTTTCGTGCATACGTACGTTAATTAGTTCGCACAGAAGTATATAAATCAGAGTATCATATAAAAAATTCAACGGCCGATCTAAGATAATATACAAAAATTTGTATTTGCATTTTACCGCATATTTAGATAAACTCTTTCATCAAATTGACATACATCTTTAATTTAATTGCTATATTTTGCACATATGTTTATGGTTACTTTATAAATTTTATCATATCATAATCAAACATGTTGATTGTTCGATAACACCGGTGTAATTTATAACTTTGATACAATATGGGTAAGGCATTGGAAAATGATTATAATAACTGTATGATTCTTTTCTTAATGCCTACTATGGTAAAGAATGGTCCTCAAATGTAACTGCTACTTTGTTTAATAATAACAAATATCCTTCTTTCATCAGTATGTACATTTAGGTCGCTGATGGCTTCGATATTTGAAAATAAGGGGCTGTGGCTCCGCCTCCTTACACTATGCGCTCTGTGGTTGAATTTATCAATGTTAAAAAACTAAGCGTCAAATTTCAAAACTATATTAAACTTTTTTGTTTGTTTTTTGCAGCTTTACACCGTGGTATAGTTTTCCTGAATGAATTTCAAAACATCCTGTATGCAGTGCTATTGGCCGCCCTACTCCACTACTGTGGCCTCACCTCCTTACACTATGCGCTCTGTGATTGGTGGAGTAAGGCGGCCACAGTAGAGCATGAGAGTAGAGACAATCAATAAGTGTAGCAGAACCCGCAAAAATTCAAAAATGCAAATGTGATTGGTTGAATTTATTAATAATGTTTAATTAACTATATCTCAAAAACTAAGCGTCAAATCGAAAAACTTTATTAAACTTTTTTGTTTGTTTTTTGCAGCTTTACACCGTGGTATAGTTTTCCTGAATGAATTTCAAAACACCCTGTATATGTTGTACTATGCAAGACTTGTGTTATACATTATTTTTGTTGCCGCCGACTTATCACCTGTAAATAATAATATTTTTTTTTTTTTAAATCCGCAGCATATATATATTTTTTAAATAGTTTGCTAAGTTCAATTTTGTAAAATATTGGTCTTTTAATTAAGTGAAGTGTATAGAAAAATTTTTCTATTGAAAAAAATTTTATGCGCTTACCATTTCAGTATACACCGTGCACATTTAAAATCTCAATAATAAATACGAATTTCTCGATTAAAAAATATGATTTGTTTTAATTAAATAAAAAATACGGAACTTAACATCATATTTCAACTTCACCAAATTCTTAAGAAAAAAAATGAGTTAACAAGTGAATTCAACCTTGAATTTACTAAATATTTATGAGAGGGTTACACCTGAGGATTCTTCATTTTTTGTGCAAATTGGCTCGATATTCACGGTAAAATGATTTCTGGTACGCCATTAAATAATATAATACAAAATTTATATGATAATGGCAAGTAGTTCGATTAGTATTGATTATAATAGAATTTTTTATTTATTTAAATCTATATTAAGGTATCTCTGAATTAATAAAATGTTTATTTAACCTTGGAATTTTATCAAATTATTTTAGTTTAATGCTTTGAATTAAATTAAATTAAATTTGTAATTTTATATTTTTCACTAAATTAAACTCTAATTGAATGATGATAATATTGTGAGAAATGTTAATTCCAAAAAATATTTGTCTCATTTGATTTTACAAATAATAACATCGGAAAATTTATATCTATATATACCAGTATGTTGATTAATCGTTTTTTATTCAGAATATTTGAATGGTAGGTATATAAGAAGTGGGGAAGTTTACTTATTAATTAATTACCAGTCCAAGTAGCCGAGTGGTCTAAGGCGTTATGTCTGTGCAGTATGCAGTAATTGGAAACCGGGAGGTTATGGGTTAGAATCCCGACATCGGCAGTTTGTCAATTATAAAAATTTAAAAAAAATGGGGCGGTTAATTGACTAAACTGTCGGCGTATGGACAAGAACGAAGTAACCGGCTATGCTTGAGAAGGTTTTCTGCAGTTTCCTTCACGAACTCCAGATGAATATCGGCATAGTTCCTATCATAGTCGGCTGCAGCCGTATATCCTACCAATTCCTAGTCTACTCACAAGTTCCTTCCACTCCACTCACATCCTCATATCCTAAGGCATCACAATGGACCTTATGGTCGAAGTGTAGCCAGTCCAGGGCAGCCTTTACAATCTACCTCATCTATTAATTAATTCAAATTTAGGTTTTAATTCATTTCGTTATACTCTTATTAAAACTTTTGAAAAATCTGCGATAAAAACACTTATGTATCCAAAAGTAACCGAGCTGACTTGGGGACTGGGAGGTTATGGGTTCGAATCCGGACATCAGCAGTTTGTCAATTATTTTAAAAAAAGAAGAAAAAACGGCGGTTAATTGACTAAACTGTCGGCGAATGGACAATAACGAAGTAACCGGCTATGCTTGTGTAGGTTTTCTGCAGTTTCCTTCACGAACCAGATGAATATCAGCATAGTTCCTATCATAGTCGGTCGCAGCCACACAACCTACCAATTCCTAGTCTACGCACAAAATTCCTTCCAATCCACTCACATCCTCACATCTTTAGACATCACAATGGACCTTATGGTCGAAGTGTGTCCCGTCCAGGACAACCGCTACAATCTATCTATCTATCCACCAAATACGAGTAGGTACCAATAATCCCTTACATTATAGTAAACAGTTTTTTTATTCAAATTTTAATATAGTGCCTCTTGTGTACTATATTAACTGCAATAGAGGCGTTTTTTTCGACATTTTAGAGTTGATTAGTGGCTTATCCATTTTTTGGAAAACCGAATGGATTCGATAAAAATCAATTGTGAAATTTCCAATACAGAACGCCACTTTTCTGGCCATTGTACATCAACTTGTCAAACGGCGTTCCTTATTTCAATTTTTGTGCCGAATCAATTTGGTTTTTAAAAAATGTCTGGAATAAAAATTGTGCATCATAAAAAAACTAATTACTTTTGTTGTAAACATTTTTTCGAATACCGAATTCGGTCCCATGTCTTCTATGAAATATTGAAAAAAGAACGCCAGTTTAGTAGTCGAATATTCATAGATATTCGTTTTCAATTCACACCAGTTTTCAAACAAAAAACATCAAAATTATAAAGTTTTACCTGACATCTCAAAAACTACGAGGTGTATCGCAAAATATTCACACGTTTATTTCTGAAAAGTAATCATTGACTTAAATGTAAGAAGCCAATTTATGCAAAATTGTATCTTCTTTAATAAACCTTGTAGTTTTCAAGATATTATTCACAAATGTAGTTGTGAAGTTTTTCAGATATTTAAGTACCGCGATTAAGCTGTTGGGTCCACGTAACTCTATCAAAAATAATAACTTGAAAGCATAATATTTCGTAAATGGATCCTTGTATCGAAAAATTCTTGCTCATGCAATATCCCCAATACATTTGAAAGTTCTTGCAATGACACTATGAGTTATTCTCAAAAATGTATAACTATACCATATTTCAACTTCGTAGCACTAATAGTCGTCGAGCAAAACGGCAGCATTAGCCGCATCTTTTACGGATAGGCATTCAGCATTCCTTGAATCATCTGAACCGCCTTAGAGTTAATATTAATGGCTGCGTGCCCAGACCTGACATTTACCTTCATTAATGTGGATTTTTCAGCATGGTAAATCATTCACAGACTCCTGAATTTGAAAACGCCGGACTAAGTTATGTAGAGTTTGTAAGATGGTTTTCGGATTGCAAAATGTCAATTTTGAGTTCTTTACCCTAGAACAATTAATTGTTGATTTTCTGGATAATGTAAGATTATTTTAACACGTTTCTTAGTCGTGAATTTCTCCACATTTAATTTCGAAGGATTTTTTAATGTTTAATTTTTAGTAGAAAGTATTAAAAAGGAACTTTTTGTTTGTTTGAACTTTTCCTGTACCTCTGACGGGTTTGAAGGTAGAGATTGCGCCTCCTTCCTCGTTTTTTCTCTAGAACATACATAAAATTTCTATTCGTTATTGAGTTATCATAAAAATACGGACGGACGGACCGAAAGACGGACAGGCGAGCATCGGGAAATATTTTCAACCGTTACGAAGCCGGGACTAAACTTAAAATATTCTTGTATATATTATAAATATACCAGGTATTAAATTAGTATAATTTTACACATCAAAATTTTTTTCTGTTTAATTTTTAGCAAAAACTATTTGTTTATTCGATAAAATGAACTTTTTCGATATGTTTTTTTAGGTGTATTTTAGATGCATGTTAAAAAAATTAATATCTTTCAAACTATCCACATTAAAAAAAAACCGCATTTGACATACAAGCTATTTGTTACACGTAGTAAATAATTTATTCATTCAAAAATTCTACACAATTCGATTGCAGTTTAAGAGTTTGCGCGACATTGATGTTATTCATTCGCAAACTCTACCGGCTATTCACATAGCATGGCATAGCACCTACACCTTCAAAAGAATTATATTATTAACAAAGAAAGATGAAACATACTACAGTAATAAAATAACAAAAGATAACAAATATATAACATAGCAATGTTATAAAATTCATCAACTAAAACAGCATTTTATTAAAGAATAGTGAAATCAAAAGAAAGGTCAGGGTGGGAACTGATCGATATAATAAATAGACAAGACACAAGCTCAACTGCAAACAGTTTCTCAAATCAAGTTGAGTTGAGTGTTCAGATAATTTATATTTATATAAAATAAATTATTCGCTAAAATGCCGTCTCCAGGTTGCGATGGTTGCAAAGGTAATTTATTAAAAATCTGATTGTTGCATTTGAAATAGTAAATATTCGCTTTTTTTTTATTATAGAAACTTGTGCAGAGAGCGAAAATTGTGGGGATGATTGTAAATGTGGGGAGAAGTGTACTTGTGGAACATCGGAGGAAAATGGTAAGTATTTTTTTGTATGTGTTTATCAATAAGATTTAAACCGGCATTTAGAAGAGTGATTAAATGTTCCACCTATGCGCATCAATTTATTTATTTTTTTTTCAAAAAATATTTTTGTGTTTCGTAAAAAATTTACTGTGGCTTTCATCACCCCCTTAAATGATAAATGCTCTAGTTTCGTAGACGTTTCGACAAGCTTGAAATTATAGGGTTGATATTTTCAACTCATATCATCATGAGTTGATACGCTTATTATGTTGATAGCACTTTTAATATACATACACAAAAATTTTCCACAAGTTGATTCTGTGCAGTCACCGATTTTTCAACTTCGAATCAGAATCAGAATTAAAACCAAAAAAACAAGCTTAAGAATTTTGGTTAACCAAAACCACGTGAAGACTCACGTTGATCTAAAACAAAAATAAAACCAATTTTCTTATTCAGAAAAAAATTTGACTACCTGAAAAAAATTGTTTTTTTGTATATTTTTAAAAGTTTTTTATATTCTTAGAACAATAGTTTTCCAATTTCCGCGATTTCTGCGACTTACTAAATTGAAGTGGATCGCTTCGATTCATTGAAGTAGAATAAAACTCGAAGTATTATGCTAATCGTTTCAAGCAATCGTATCAATATAAATGATATAATAGCATTTTATATCTACACTAGCATGACCCGTTGAGGCTTCGCCCACAAAAATTTATAACTGAGCCCTTATAACTAATATTTCTCCCCGTCAAGGATTGATTGCCTTAAAACGCTGTAACACGTATTTATTTGTTTGTAAATATCAATTTTCATGTCTGTAATTTTAAAGTATTGAACTTCCATACTAACGCTTACCCCATGTTTCACCTCCTTGAGGGCCCATTTTCCAAAATGACGAAAACACGTGTTTTATCATGTATAACTGAAGTAGAAATTTCCATGTCTCTAACTTCAAAAAAACTCGAAACTCTGACTCCCTATTTTACCCCCTTTAGGGGTGATTTTCGAAAAGCGCCGAAACGTGTACTTCATTATTTATTATAGCTAACCGGCACAGGCTTCGTACTCGGGTTGTGTTTAAACTATTGGTTGTGTGAAATGTTTCATACAAAAGTTGTTTGTTCATACTAATGTTTCATACAAAAATCTTTTAAAAGTCGGGTTTTTACCGTGCCACACGGACACAAATTCGGTAGATGCCCAAGCGGGCACGAATGCATAAAATAAGACTTTTTTATAGCCTATGTCACTCGGTAATAGTGTAGTTGCCTATCAGTGAAATAATTTTTAGAATCGGTTCAGTAGTTCCAGAGATTACCCGGAACAAACAAACAAATTTTATCTCTATAAATTTATATATATATATATGTATATATATATATAAATAGTATATATATATATATACATATATATATATATATATATATATATATATATATGAAAATATATATATATATATATATATATATATATATATTATATCAGCTGTTTCTGGCTCATAAACTGAATCTTCTTGAATCTCAAAATGCTGATCCTCAGCAGCTCGTTTGTCTCTACAAGCAGTTTCAGCATCCTTAAAAAATTCGATTGTTTCAAATTGTCCAATGTGGGTCCCTTAAATGAATGATTTCTGTTATTATATTTTACGACATCAATCATTTATGATCACTCGTTATTTTATAACAAATATTTTATATTTTTCATATGTTGAATTGAGATAATTAAGATTTACATATGTTATAATTTAAATAATTATAATTTCCTTTAATTTATTTTGCAGCTGATGCATGTGATTCATGCCCTTCAAAGAAAAAACAAGAGGAATCCACAGATTAGATTGCATCCTACTAAAAATCCTACATCCTATGCGATCATTATGAAGATCGCAGCATAATATATGTTACTAATATTATTAGTTTACTAATTCTTTATATATTTTTTTTGTTTTATCAAGACTGGAAAATGGGACCTTTATTGATTTTATATTGGTATAGATGTTATGTGATATTTTTTAAGATTCTGTTGTTTGTAAAAATATAACTGTTTTGTTGAAAAAAAAATAAAGTAAAATATTTCTTTTAAAAAGTATTTCAGAAAAATTGAATACATTTCCATGAACCTTACTTTTTTAACAGACAGTATTAACGTTTTTTGTTTTTTTTTTTTCTAAAAACAATTGGATCATGGCTGTAAAACTAAAAAATATAAAACCTAAAATAGAAACACCACCGTCAGAAAACTGATTCAGTTCCAAAAGTGCCGGCCTATAGTAGAAGCGGCGACCGTAAAAAACACTGTCCATTTTATAGGGGATGAAACTCTTAGAAAAGATTATACATATAGTGACTTCAATCACTTGCCCATGCAACCCTGCGAGAACCTGATTCAACAGCGTGGCTTTTATTACGCATAATTTTTTTTAAAATAATAATTACGAGAAAAACACATCAATACTTTTTTTCATAAAATTTTATTTCCAACAACTTTTGTAGGAAACTTTATTTCGTATCTATTACAGTTTCTGAGAAAAAAAATGGATGAAGATATATAGATATATATAATAGATATATAAATGAAACTATAATAGATATGAAAAAAAGTTTCATACAAAAGTTGTCTTTAGCATATTCAAAAACAAGCCTGACGAGAAGGGGTGGGAATAGAAGGATCGCCTCCAGTCCGACTTCCCAAGAACAAACAATTATATCTAAGCGAAAAATTGTTTTCAACTGAAGTTGAAAAGTAACTAAAGTTGAAATATCTGTATGGATCCAGTATTTATTCTTTAATTATAAAAATTTCACGTTAAATTCGTATTGTTTCCAATAAATTTGGAATTTTTGAAAACATATTCTTTATGTTCCTCATGTCTATCGTTTGCATTTTTTTCAGCTTCCTTACAAGTTAAAAGTTTAAAGAAATATTAAGAAAACTATGGAGGATGCGGTGCCCTGCATTGCTACCCATAGCCCCCGATAAAATATAGTTTTTGGCAATTAATTAGTATTATAATCGTATATTGATTGATATGCAAGTTGCGTACCATATTTGTAAATATTTTGCCTACGTGACATTTTATATACAGATTATTTCGGAACTGCAGGGCACTATTTCAAAAATGGTTCCACATCACAAGATAAACAAAAAAGTTCATACAAACATATTTCTTAATGTATTAATTTATTATCCAGATATTAATAGTTAAAGATAGGAAGAGGAATAGAGGAATAACTTTCTGGTATTATGTACTGTAGAACACACCCTCATTAATTATAAAAATTATATTATCAGTTTTATTTTCATTCGACTATTTGTAATTAATAAATAATTATTTTATAAATACTGCCATTTGAATTTAATTTCAGAAGAATGGGGGAAAACTGGTAACTTTTTTTTAAAGTTTGAACGCCGAGTGAATAAATAATATTGTTTAGAGCAATCGATTTCGAAAGAAACAAAGATTTAATATTCTTTCAAAACTCGATTTGATTTATAAGCATTTATTTCTCACGTTTTGAAAATTTGGTGCTAATATAGTTTTTTTAAAGTACTTACACTTACTCGTTATATATTAAAGAAATGTTTGTAATTTTCCCGGAACGCAACATAGTTTTTTTATAGGTCGTTATTTAACACCAACTAATGTGTTGGAAATTAGTTTAAATATAACCCCTTTCTAATAATAGACCACGATTAAGGAATGTGCATATCTGGAGGAATGTGGTGAAAATGATAAATTAGCAAGATTTTGAACAGGCACCAGGGTCTAAAGATGATATAAATAAAACAAATAAAAATTTTTAATGAATATACATTTATTTCAAACACTTGTTATTTTAAATTAACATTGGCATAGAATACAATATTTTCATAACAATTATTAATAATTACCTTACTCATTTAATATAATATTATTAATAGTAATAAATATAAATCTAACGCATATTATACTTTCATTTATATAACGGTATAATTGTTGTTTTTGTTTTTTCAAAGCGCTCAACTTTACATAACGGGTAAATTATCCTTTTTTTTTATTTATCACATAATTTGCATAACCCTCAATCAGGTTCCTTCACAATTAATTATTATCATTAGTTAATAGATTTTTTTCCTTTGTTTTAAAACACAAAAACATGTGTATTCAAAATCTTACCATACATAAAACAATAAATCACACCAATAAACAAAATCGGTTCTTAAATTTGTTTCTATCCTTTAAAATATTTACACATTTTTTATTTTATCGTTACATTTAATAAAACAAATTTTAACGATACGAAAAAACTGACCATACGAAAACGGTATTTCGAAATGATTTTAAGAACCACGCATTTTTATATTGGTTTTGAAAATAATGTGTTACCATTTTTTCCAATAAGATGTATATAAGTTTTAAATAATATAAAAATGTTTTTTTTGTACTATATTAATATGAAATTTCACACCATATCTTTAAAAATACAATCCACCACTGTTTTAGTTTTTGTTCATGCCTTAAAATAATATTTAAAATTTCATATACTTTTGTTATTTTCATTTATTTTATTTTGTGTATTTATTGTGGAGTTTTATTATTGTTAATTAATTTGATTTTTGCAATATCTGGGTGGCAGAGAAAATGGGAAAAATATAAGTTTCGAAATATAAAAGTAATCCTTACTCGTGGGTCGATTATCCTACTAAAATTTAGTAAAAATGTTGAAAGTTCTTCACGATTCTGTAAATTTTCATACCATGAAAATGTCATTCTTTTCACCTAAAATTGTTCGGTAAGTTTGATCAAGGGAGATTGATCGGGGAGAGTTATGCTAAACGAAGTTTTATTGTTTATATAGCAATTTTGAATTCGAAACAAGTTTTAGATTGTCTATTTGTAATCAAAACGGTGACTACATACATTTTTGAAATATCGCAAATATTGCAAATTATACCGCAAAATATTGCAAATTATATCGCAAACATATTTTTACTCGACGGCTAAAGCGTCAACTATGAACTGCTGTAATGGTTTTTGAGTCTCAAAATGATATGGTGTCTTTCTCACTCGATGAGAATGAATTTCAGAAGATATATTTAATATTAAGTTTTTCAAGATTATATTTCGATTCAAAAATTAGAAAAATATCGATGAATAATTATATATAAAATTATTCGCTCTGGCAACATGGAATTGGATAGAATATATAATTTGGTATTAATCTTAAAGCAACGTTTATTCATCACGCACACATTTCGGTGGACACAAGAAATGAAAAATTTATTAAGTATATAGACAACGAAGACTTGATAATTATAATCTCGACATTTTATTCCATATATTCCACCTTTTATGCTTTCGTTACTTTCTATCTCATTTTTGCTGCTGTCCCATTTTCTTTGCCAGTCAGAGTAAATGAAACATAAATTAAAATGTAAATCATGCACAAAAGTTTCGTAAATTTGATCACAAAAACAAATTTCACAACTATAAAAGAAAGCTAAAAAAATAAAACAACTGACTGCAAACTGTAATACAAAGCTGTTGATATTTGTATGTAAAGATAAAATTAAAGCACAATTTTTTAAACATGAATTTTGTGTTTTATTTGTAAACCATTCAGTTTTACCCAGAGAACTTTCTAGGAAGCCACATGATATGTTAACTTATAATTTATTCATAGAGACTATACGAAATAGAAATTTGAATTTGGTCTATTTTAAATGACCTAAGTAATGGCTATACTCAAATTTTTGTGTGAGAAAACACGAATTTATAAAAAATTCAAACAAAAAAAATTCTAATTTAACATGAGAAAATTTTTTTTTTTGAGTACAACCATTATAATTATATATGAAAAGTATCTTATTAATAAATACGAGAATAAAAGAAAAATTATCATTTGAAACATTGACAATTCACATTCATTATAATCTTTTTCGTCATACAAAAATATAAATTCATAATTACCAACAATTTCAAAAAACATTTCATAACTCATGTTTCAAATTACAATTTCCCTTTCGACATTTTGTTGAGTTTATTAATATTTTGTTTAAAAACTACTTTTGAAGTATGTCAATTGTTAATGGATTTTTATTAATCTTACATTTAGTATTTTTAATGATTTAATAGACAATAAACTTGTTTTCAGTTCATAAACGTTAATGAACATTATTGTTTCTTCTTTCTACACGAAAAGGTTTTTAAGTAAATTTTATAAAAACAATTTAAGGATGCTAGAGAGAGATATCGAAAATACTATGAAACGAACGAGTAATTTCATGTAATTTTCCCCAGTTAATGCTGAAGCTACTGTAAAATTTTGAAAACGATTTACTAAACCGTTTAAAGTTATTGCAATTTAAAAAAAAAAAACAACTTTAATTTTCCATGTGTTCTTATGGAGATTTCTTTACTTAATTGATTAAATTCATTTCAATTACCATTTAAAACAGTTACGAAGCGTCTCAAATTATGTAGCTTGGACACTATGGAAACAATTTTGCACAATTTTATAAACAATTATCGCTAAACGGTTGTTGAGAAAAAAATTATAAATAGAAATAAATAAAAAATCTGTTTTTGTCACTTATACGTACATGGTATAGAAAGAAAAAGGATATACATTTTTGTTGATTTAAATTAAAGGTACTTTCACTGCCAAAAGTTTTCCATTTTATTTGTTATTTCTTATTTAAAGTACTTTTGCCTCCGATTGTCTCTCCCTACAACATCCTCAAATTATGATTTATTATTTATTTATATAATATTTTGTAAAATTGGTCCAAACAATTACGAAACAAACACAAATAATTATAATTACAGATGAGTTCTGATCATGTTCTAACTATACATAAATTCAACCAGTTATTTATATCTTAAAAATAACTCTACTATTAAAATTTGTATAACATGAACTTATATATATAAATGGTGATTTTGGGGTGACGAGTTTAACGAATGATTTATGAAAATGTTTCTTTAAATACGAACGATAAATGTCAAATTTAAATAAAACACAGCCTGGTGATAGACGCAAAATGTGGAATTCATTATTTTCTTTAAAAAATATATTGTGCAATTAATATTAGAGAGCGCCTAATTTTTTTCACTGTTTTTCGTTAGCATCAATTACCTTGTGAAAAACTGATGTTAAAACTGTTAACGTAAATGTTAATATAGGAGAGAAAATTGATGAGCGTATCTATTGAAAACTCTAGCACTTGGATATGCTCTCTGGTGGGTAAACTATAAACTAGTGATAGTAGGTTGATGTTTCCTACCCTAACCCACGTGGCATTCTCTTCGGCTTATAGTTTTGTAGTCACGTATTGAAATTGTGTACGATTGATTAAAAATTCAATAAAAAATAATAAAATATTTAAACTATAGAGTAATTTTATTTAAACTATCTTATACAAGGTGCGAAGCATAGTTTACAAATATGGCGCTGCGATCGTAGACGTTTAGAGCATTTCGTCTATACATTCACCAAAAGTGATATAAAGCTTTATTTCTTCAAGCAATTCATGAATTGAAAAGTATCCTAAAAGAAAAAAAACGCTTATTTTCAAAAATATTTCTAATTTGAAAAGTTTGATGTGTAGAAAGTGTAGAAAAAGTTATAACCTCCAAGACAGATTATTTAAAACGTTGACTGCCACGGTACTTTTCAAGATTCCGGTTTAAGAAGCCTGCGTGAAAGATTGTTTTGAAAATGATCACAAACAATAAAAATATTTTTTTGCTTGTTGATTTCGAATAAACTTAGTATGATTATACTTTCTATTCAACCTAGATTTTTTGTTCTCCTCCCTGAGAAGCTGCACAAATATGGCAATTAAACGAACTACGAGATAACTCGTAGTTGGCGCTCTAAGAATAACGTAAACTACGAATTATCTCGGAGTTTGCCGTCAACGTGTTAACTAATCAAAATTTTCAACAACATGTAACAAGTATTAACATCAATTTTAAGCTTCGTTAGTAAATGATGTAAAAAATAAATTGTTTGCTTTTGCTCACTAATCGTCTTACGATGATACAAAAATAACTTTGCGATAAAAAAGCAAAAATAAAATCGTGAATTATTTCATTTTGAGTAAATATGATATTTATACGATTTTACGATAATATAATCAAATGCTTTAAATACGATGGCATTCGTTTTGTTTTATACTTTTAAATACATAAATATTATGTAATAATTATAGTGTTCCAATCAAAAACGTTTATTTGTCATCATTGTTTTATATGATTGGAAAAAACTTTCAAGTAAGTCACTATATATATATACTTATATAAATAGAAAAAGCATCTTTGTAACTGAAATATCACTGCATAGCTACTACAAAAAAAACTCTGCCTCTACTTTCAGAAAATTTCTAAGTAGCTCACCAACAACAAATTAAGTATGTGTAGCCATGCATTTTATAATTATTAATTTTTCAAAATATATACCATTCACATTTTTGTGAATTATTTTTACATGAATTTTTATTCTTTTTCACAATCAAAAAATACATTACTTGAACAAGAAACACGATCACTGCTACGACTACTATCATCATTTGAAGTTTTACTATCATCGGCAGTTGTTGTATCGCTGCATATTAACGGTTGTAAAACTGTTCTTAAATTTTTATATAAATTAGGGTACATAGTTTCTTGTTGATTTAAGAAATTACGCATTTCAGTTTTTTCTCTTATTGGTGAATGTTGAATTGATTTTGATTTATCAATAATTATCGATATATTTCGACTTTCCACAAATTGACGAATTGATTCTTCACGTGTATAAATTAATGGTCGTATTATACGTAAACTATGTTCTCTGTAAATAGATAAAATCTTATAAATTTATGTAAGATATGAAGAAAACTGCTTCATTCTAATGAAATTTAATCAAATTTGCCAAAGTTCATTACGACATCAATGGTACTATCTAGAAATCCAAGTCATTTTTCAAAATTTTTTTTCGGTTTTCGAAAAAATGCTTCGGATAAAAGTTATTCAGTATAAATATAGTAACAACTTTTACCCCCGAAATTTTTTTTTCGAAAACCAAATGAATAAGGCACAAATCAATTATAAAATCTTGAAACATTATCACGACTTATGTAGACCCGGACTATATGTGAACGGTCGCAATTTGAAGCTTCAAATTTTCATTTCATATATATATATATATAGTTTCGCTTTATAACAGAAATTAGACTAGATTAACTAGACGAACCACCTTTAAATAGCTATAAAGTTGAAATGAAAACTTTGTTTTAACTTACTTTACATTACATACAGCTTTCATTGATTGTAGTTTACCATTTTGGAAAATTGATTTTACAAATTCATCAGCCAAATCATCCAAATGATGTCCGAACGCCAAAACATTAAAAGCTTCTTTTTTCGCTAGTGTATATATTTGTGTTTGTATTTTATAATTTCTGAATGCGGAATCATCAAGAGATATGGAATTTTGTACAAGTGTGTTATCAGTGGATTCAGAACTATCTGTAAAATAAATAAAAATAGTTAATTAAAAAAAATGTTTTAAATTTTGGCGATGGATTTAAATAACTAGGAAGTGATGAAAAATAGTTGTCCCCTACAACTATTTTCTAAAACAAATTGTTCCCAATTTTAGTTCGTTAAATCTTTTTATCTAAAGATTTTAATTGGGAATACCTTTATTTGGCTAGGATTTATGATGTTACAAATTATCGCAGGTACTGTTTTAAAATAGGATCCACCTTCATAACATCAGGCATCGAATATTAAAGAAAATTATGGCCTATCACCGGGAATTATGACTTACGAAAGCACATACACACAATAGGACTCCACAATGAATCCATTATGTGCAAACTGTGCGTCGAGGAGGAAGAAACATCTAGCCACGTCATCTTTATCTGCGAATCTTTCGATGACAACAGATACAATATTTTCGGTGCATCTCACACCTCGAGTATATGAAACTTCAGGAAATACTGATAAGCAAGCTCCTGGCTATTGTCAAGATATAGGAAAAGCGAAGCTCGTCAGTACTTTTCATACCTCAAGATTTACCTATCTATCATTATGGCTTAATTAAAAAATATAGAACGTTGTTGTGAGCTATCGAATAAATGGTTTTTATATAGAATTTGTCATTGACGATGATCCGCTAATTTTTATTTAGTTCTAAGTCAAAAGACTGACATATAAAATTTTTACTTACTTATATTTTCAATTTCTTCGTCTAATTGAGAATATTTGATATTTAATGATTCTAAATATGAAATTAATGTCTTGGTGTCGTATAAGGCCTTTGAATGAAGCATTGCCGTAGCACCAATTGTGAAATCAATGCCTTTATTTTGTAAATAATACTGATATTGGAGTAGGGTGTGTAGTAATGTTAACGAACTTTTATCACCAGTTACACAAATTAATACTTTATCGCCATGGAGTATCATATCAAATTCATTGGTAGCCTAAAAACAAAAGTACATTATTTCTGTTAAAATAATTAATATATTTAAAATTTACCTCTAAAACTGGTTTCCATATATTTTTCGGTGGAGTATACCAAGCTTTTTTATCATCTGGAGAATCAAATTTAAGCCGTTCATCAATTTGTTGTGCTAAATCACTAGTTGAGTCTTTAGTTTCTTGGATATCACTACCAACAGGCCGTTGCAAATAAAATGTTCTTGGACTAGGAAATACACCATTAGTTTTTCGCAATCGTCGACATGTCGATGATTCTGAACTACTACGTTGTTTATGATCAGAATTAATAATTGTTTGCGATAAAACTGAATCTTGTTCTTGGAAAGATAAATTAATGCCGCTATCTTGAGAACTGACACTGTTAATTGTAGGCCAAACATGCGAATGTGTTTTAATATCTAAATCTAAACTAGAATGATCGTCACTTAATTTAGAACTGCTGTGTGATTTATTTAATGGATTCACAATTGATTCAATTGGTAAATTATCACTCTCTTGGCTTGTTTTACTTTGTTTTGGTATAGCGCCAGTGGAATGTTGTAAACGATCAGCGCTAAATCGACTTTGCCTAGATGGCTTATCAAGTTGAATATCAACAGCGCTAACCATTTCACGAATTTCAAATTTCACTTCACTGGCCATCTCTTTTGAGACACCTACTAAATATTCGGCAACATCATTAGCCGATACTGAATCACCACGACTTTCATCGCTAGAGCTATTATGTCTTTCGGCCATAAATGGTAAACTACTCATATCTACAGAATCTGTACTTTCTAAGACATCCTCAACACGGGAAATCACTCCACGGATTTCAGATTTAATTTCTGTAGCCAATTCTTTAGTCACTTCTTTTAAATATGCTTGTAAGTTATCAGTATTATGACGTGATATCGCTAAATTTGGTGATGCACGACCAACAATACTACAATCACTTCCAGATCCACTTGAACCACTTGTATGGGTAATACTATTTTGTGGAGACATAACCACTTCTTGTTCAAATGCATTCAAGTCATTATGGCTGACATAATGCCCATTTCGTACAACAACACCACCAATGCGTGTTGGAATTTGTTGAGGACTAAGTGATGGCGGTGATGAATTTTCAGAACCTAAACTGTAACATCGATTTCGAGAAAATAACGGTGAGTTTATTTCAACTACTTTTTTCAGTTTTGGAGTACCGGTTACTGTAACAGCTCCACCGACAGCAAATTGAACAGGCTGTACAATTCGAGAGCTGTCATCGTGAGTCATATATTGAGCGAATCCTGTAGGCGTTGATGGTGGTACAGGATAATACAATGGGCACTTATCATCCATTACAGGTAAACTAAAGTGTCTAGGTGATCCATATGGAGTTGCATTATGAGTACGTTTTGGAGATGGTTCAGTAATACTGTGTCGTGAGCCAAAATATGTAACCGGTTGAAAAGGTACATCGTGTTTTACATTTTGTGAATTACCAAGCAATAAATCTTGTGCTTCACTTGGTAACATAAACCATCGTAGTTTTTCAGTTTGTTCATCTAACACTAAACATTGTTCAGAGACTGGATGTTTTTGTGCCATTTTTCGGGCACGGTTAAATATATTTCTGGCTGTTTGTAAGCAATCAGCATAACTTTGTGGAAATGTTCCGGGTCCTGATATTCTACGTTCATTTGTAACCATTTTTCCATCTGTATATCGTATAGAAGATAACCATTTACGATCTTTACACATCATATTTGTATGGTGACGCCATTCACCGGTTTCTTGACTTAAAACATATTGCGGTAATAATTTCCAACCTTCCGTTGCTACCATTTTAATGGCTTCCATTACATATGTGACTTCTGGTTCTGACATACAATATGGTAAACTAATTCTTGTAAATCCTGGGCGAAGTACTTCTAAATTTGAATGTTTTGAAATGTATCTCGTTTGCAGTTGTTCTGCAACTCTAAAATTAGAAACGTCCATATATAAACCTTTTTTTAAATTTAATACAAAAATTAATTTGATTATTACCTATCTTCTGTTAAAATGTTTTCGTATTCTGCAGCAAGATCATCATCAATTCCCAGTAAATCTTGAGCATATGGGCCAGCACACGCACATCCAGCACGTCCTTGAATTCCAAATACATCATTTAGCACAGCACAAACGAAATTATGATGTAAAAATGTTCCACGTGGATGACGTACCATAAATGAGAAAATTGGTAAACGTTTTTGTACTTGACAACCACTTCCCAAAAGTAATACTTCGGGAATTGTACGAATATGTGCCAACATATTTCTATAAAGATAATATAAACACAAAATTAAATCGAATGATCACTTAGACGTAAAACGTGTTTTCACAAATAAGTTTTAAAATTGCTAAATGGCTTTTAAACACATTTCAACGTTTCCAAGGAAAATAATGTATTATTATTAGCTATTTGTCTTTTTTCATTTAGTTTGAGAAGTAGTCGGTAGGTTTAAGTAATTGTTGAAATTGGAAATTCTCTACAATAATTATAGGAAAACTTCTTTCAAAAAGCAGGCTGTCAGCAGAAGGCTCAAGGATATTCATGGTATCAGAAACTTTACCATGGGGTGAATCAATAGTGGCAAACCCAAACTATCTTCCAAGAATTATTTTCATAAAAAATACTTTTCTATATTTGATATACATTGATAATAATCATTGGCCGTTAATTACACACGCGCCATGACCAATGAAAAAACATTTTATTTCCGATTACTGAAACTACGAATTTTATGTTTGGCGGCCAAGTATATAGAGTAAATCCGAATGCATTCATTAAATTACACTTCCTCTTTTGCGTGCAGTTTAATGTCTGCGATTATTCAAGTTATTAAGTGTTTATTAAATCATAAATTCAAGCAACCACTATAATTACAATCAAATTGATAGGGCGTTATGTTTGAAGGTTTTATACAATGTAAAGACATTATTATAAAAGTAACTACAAATTTTAACACTAAATGTATACAATTTTGAATATTAATAAAAATAAAAATCTGGTGTGAAACTATCACACGTACTCCATATACAGATTTGAATGTTCGATTTGAATATGTGTCAAAAAGTTTTATTCTTAATTTGATAATTGAAGATTTGAAAGCTAATCCAAAGGATATAACGTTTAGTAACGGCATCGAAATACTTTAATAATAATAATAACAAATTATTTTAAACTACTTAGATAATAATAAAAACTTTTGTACTATAAGACCCACACAAGTTTATAGCAGTTTTTAAAATTTTATAACTGATTTGTCACTCAATGATTCGGTTTTCGAAAAAATGCTTCAGATAAAAGTTGTTCATTATAAATATAGAAACAACTTATATTAGAAATTTTTTTTCGAAAACCGAATGAATAAGGTTCAAATCAATTATAAAATTTTAAAAACTTACATCAACTATTGTGGTCAAGTGTACTATGGACCACACAAATACATACCATTACTGTATCTAGTAAAAATGCTTCGGATAAAAGTTGTTCATTACAACTATACTAACAAGTTTTATTCGAAACATTTTTCCTAAATCCGTATAAATAAGGCGCAAATTAATTATAAAATTTTGAAATGATAGCTCGACTTTTGACGGTATTTGTACCTACACGAAGTATACCGATGAAGTAGACACTTTTAGTGCTATCGATACTATCGAATCGATTCCTGATCGAATATACAGTAGAAGCATTAATATTCCACTAGAGAAAGAACGGGTAGATTGAAATAAGTGATTGGGAAATTTAGGGGTTGGTAAAAGAAGCCCTGAACAGGCTTACGTGTCTGTGTACAGAGGTGACGATTATTATTTTTTAAATTTATGATGCGATTAAATTATTTTTGCAATTTTATCCTCAGTCGCTAAGAAGATAATAATTTTGTAAAATAATAAAAGATAATTGTAGGTTTGATATGCAAATGAAGGATATGCAATTAATATAAAGAGATGATCGCCTTGATATGTCTGCAATTTCGGAATTTATGCCTTTTGATTTTTATTTTCTTTTTAGTTGGCATTGCTTTAATTTATGTTAGACAATATTATTGTTGATAAATTTATCGAGGTTGACCATGGCATCAATTTTAAAAAAAGTAATATTTGCAATGAAACATATGGGGTTGATACATTTAATTTTTTTCCCGTATAATTTAAATGTTAATTTCTAAATTAAAATATTTTCTACAAGAAAATAGAAAGTATTTAAAATATTAATAAATTTATTTTAGTAAAAAACTTATTTTAAAAACCTTCCAATGTGAAAATTAATTTTTTAAATTTCATATCCGCCGTTAAAATAAAAACTTGATTAATGAGATTATTTATAGTTTTTGACTACATATCGAAGGTGTGTTTTGTCGCATAGTTTACGGGTCAATTAAAAAACTTAAGGTTACATTTTTATCACCGATTTATTTGTTTATCATTGATTTGACTTATACGTATCACATGACTAGTTAAGGTTACATTATTATCACAGATTAATTCATCCTTAAAATATTTTGAAATACTTATGCGTGAGTAGTGTCTGATTTACCGTGTATATAGGCAAAGTAGATTGCCTAGAGCGACCTAGTTTACATCAGATATCCCGCTACTTGGGTTATCAAAAATATAATTTTTCATTTGAAAGTGTACAAGCCTTATATATTCTTGAATGTCTGAAAATGATCTTTCTTTTTTATGTTATAATATTTTATTTTTTCGTTTTGTCGAACATACAGCGTCGAACTATTTTGACAGTGAAATTATTTGATTCTTTTAAAATTAAATCATCTAACACTGCACATGTACTCGAATTGAAGTTTCTACGTGGATGACAATGTAGGACAAAAATTACCGAATTTGCAATAAAACAATTCTAATTAATAACGAGTGGCGTCAAGCGAAGAAGTTAGGTTTCATACCGTTTTAGACGATGGTGTCAAACTAGTCACGTAGTCCATTTCGACGCCCGACACCAGCGCTGAGCGTCAGCTGAAAATGTACTTTAAAAGGAGGCGGCAGAAATTTGGCAGCTGCATAGGGCGGCAAAGTGTCTCTTCTTTCCTTAAATTATTTCGTAGATTGAGAACCTTTATAGTAATATCTTGTTGATATTGTAGCGGTATCGCTTCTTCATTAAATTATTAATGTAACAAACTTATTAGCAACTTCCGATGATTTTTCATTTTTCCGTATCTTTTGATGAATTTTCAAAGGTAGATGTTGTATGTGAAATGCTATTTAATTAAATGTGAAGTGAAATTACGGAAAAGATTATTTAGAGACAAATCTCGAACTCAGAACTGAGAAATGAAAATATTTTTCCGCGTACCTCATCATGTGAGGCATCGTTGAGTGGGGATTTAAAATTTTTTATTACGGTGAATATTTCTAAAGTCGTTAATAATGGTGCACTTTCCCGATTTCCAATCATGTTATTAAAAGATTTTTGCAAAGTCAAGATAGTAGAACCTTGTAAACACTTTCAAAAAAAATTATGCAAGATATGTTAAATGTTTTTTAGAGAAACGCCATTTTGAACCGGAAATCTAAGATGCATGATTCCGAGCCAAAATAGGCTACACTCACTGGCGGGTTTTGTCCTGAAATACTAGACCAGAAAGCTAGCCTACCAGAATAAGTTCCGATGACTTGCATCTCCCATATACATAAAGTTCTTTTGGACTCTACTAAATATGCATAAGTACCTCTATACTTTTTTCTGTGTTCCTTATAAAATAAGATTTTCGCTAACAAAAAAGGGGCGACATACCTAGAAATTTTTTCTGCTTTTGACATAATAGCAGTAGTACCAACAGTTTCTTTTAATTGTACAGCTAATGCTGCTCGAATTGATTCAACGACAGCGGCGGTAGCACCTTCTTGACGTAATTCAGTATCCTATAAACATTAAAAAATACAAAAAATTCTTTTAACAACAAAAAAAAACATTAAGAGATAAAAAACAATTCAATGAACTAAATACAAATATCACGAACGAAAACATCCATTAAAAAAAAAAAATCATAAAAATAAAATTTACATAAACTAATTTTACTTTTAATTATTTCTTTTTTTTTTAGAACATTTGTAAAGTAAATAATATTTGTTGACTACATACTTTTTTATGTCACATTTTATATTTTTTAAGTTGCTAAAAAAGAAAATTTATAATTAGCTTCACAGGTGAAATATCGATGTGACTGAGATTTGAAAGAAACTAATAAATACTAAAACAACATCGAAAAGATTGATGACAACAGAACAATTGAAGAAATTAATGGTATTTATATAGAAAAAGTTAAATAAAAAAATATGTACTGAATTATATTTCAAACCCAAAATAATTTTCTCCTTACTATTAGGAGTCATAGTCAAACAAGGAACTCTTACTAGTTGTATATACGGAATATATTGGTGTGATCGTTATATATGGATTATTATCACTGTAAAATTAAAATCCAACTGTTTATATAAAGCGGATATTTACGCATTATAAAGATATAAAGATAATTCATTATAATGATATTATTCCCAAATAATTCGAAAAAATTTTACGCTGTCAAAAGAGTATCTCATAAGTAATTGCAAAAACTTTAAAAGTCATTCCTAAGCTAATTTTATGAAAAGTTTTAGACAGAATTTTAAAGAGATTCTCCATTATCGAAAACCAGTGCGTTACACACTGTTAAGGTCAATTTACGTGGGAAGTCCCTATGGTACAATCTGGTCTTTTAAAAAAGTGGTACATAACTGTTCTTTTCCCAAAATTTTGTTTGTTTTATTCTTTACCAAAATTAATTCGTTTATTTTTTTGCTAACAAGCTATTTTCAGTTTTTTAAAAGAACTCAAGACTCAAAAATAGTTACATGTACCAAAAAAAAAACACTAAAGTTAGGTTTTGTAAAAGATAAAACATTAATGACATCAATGTTTTGATAGGAAAAATCTTACACATCTTGACTAGGGATTGAACCCTAGACCTCTGGCATTCCTGACCAGTACTCTGCCAACTGAGCTCTCCAGATGTTATATATAATAGCATCTAGGTTGCTCAGTTGGCAGAGTACTGGTCAAGAATGCCAGAGGTCTTGGAATGCAGTCTAACCCCTGTGACACTTCACAGTAATTTGACAATCAAAAAGATGGAATAAATCGACATGAGAAACGAAACACGCTCACTACCGAGCTTTATTTGTTTGTCTCAACAGGAAGCGACACTTTATAGTCCCATAAAAATGCATTGAGTGTAATGTCAAGGTGGCGTCTCATCGCCTAATTGTACAATGATGTCTAATTGTAGATGAAGTACAAACGTGTTTTGATAGGATATACAACTTCTTAAGGTTTTATGGCACGGTAAATTATGTATTAGCCCATTAAGAGTTCCTTCTTTGAGTACGATTTCCTTAATACAAAGTTTTCGAAAACAAATCTAAATTAATGTCTTTTTATTCTTTATCTTACCTGCACATACTGTTCCATGCTAGTAAAATGATGATCTAACATTTGAATACAATAGTCGGGTATAGTTCGACGAAATAATGATTTTTTTGCGATAAGAATTCCTGAAACAAACATAATTTTATCTAAGGTGTATGCTAGTGAAACAATAATATAAATTGTTCTTTGCTAAACAATTCAACACAAAATTGAAAATTTGATTATCGAAGAGTAAGGATCATTAAAAATAGTACGAATTTGAGTATTGCGTATATAAAATCCGCATCAGATGAAATAAATCGTCACCAACTTTATATTAGTGTTGATTACACGGATGTTCTGCTAGATCAATGCCAGCTCGTATAAAACTGGTACCCTGTTCGGAAATGCTCAAATGCGCCCCCTCCAAAGTATGAAAAAATGTACGTATATAAAATATCGTACAAGTATGGAGAATAATTTGTAAGGTTCTTCGAAATAATCGAAAAGAGGTGTAATAGAGCAAACGATGAAAATTTTACTTGAAAACTGACAAAATAACGTGATTTACTACACATTACTACATTTCTGATATTATCAATGAAATCGAGATAGAACAGAGAAATATTCATTTCTTTCGACTTTATAAAACCACCCGTCTGAACTTTGAAGAAGCGAATTTAATTACAAGCGCTTTTCATTTTTCCTCACAGTTCGAACACCCCTGAAGACGGTGTCACCGTGTTAGGTAAATCAATGACATTTGTACAAGCTTGAAATAAAAACAAAATTGTTAAATCTTAAATTGATCTTGTAGAATCTATACAAATAAATAAAAATGAAGTGTCTGTGATTTCGAAATAAAGGCTTTTTCTTAAGCTCATATGATTTGCACCTTACCAAAACCCAAACACGCGTTTTTTAAATTTTTGTCTGTCTGTTTATCTGGGCTAATCTTCGAAACATCTGAGTAGATTTGGACGGACAGATGGAGGAGTTTTGAGAGAGTAAAGCTACTTTTCAACCCAAAAATATTTACGGCTCCTGCGTAAAAATTTAAAAACTTTAGAAGCTAAGGGCAAAATTAGGGGCTATACGCACGGACATGTCACGCGCGGCTTGAAATAATATGCTATATATATTTAAAAAAATCAAATTGAAATTGAATGCGTTGAAATCGTGGGGCACAGTCAGTAAAAAATAAATATTATAGAATACACTCCTTCCGTTTTTTGTTTTGCAGTGATAAAACAGAACGGAACGTTTTTTTTTTTAGTTGTTAAACCAGACTAGACACTAAATAGGAAAAACATTCATAACATATTTCTACCATTTTTGCTATCGTATGTAATATAATAATTAAATTGAACTTGGCCTAAAGACCTACACACATATAAACAGCCTCACCATATTACCAGACTAAATGCATGTTATCATCTAGATCCGATTTTAGAAAAATGACAATACGATCAACTTATATTATTTAAAAATATGAACATTTGATTATTCAAAGAGATGATGTATGGTAACATTGAAGTTAAAGATTGGGCTATTTTATTATTATGTTTGTGTAAATTAGTATAAGTCGTTATAATATAGCTATAAAATCAACGTAGAGAAAAATTTAGCTTGAGTTTGCTTTCTAGCAAAAGGCTGCTGTAACAAATCAACAATGAATCGAAATTAGATAGCCCTAACGTTTTTTTACTTCTAGAATTCTGGTACGTTGGAAAGCCTCAGATATCTTTTAAAAAGAGTACAGTAGTAAACTTATGTTACACAGTCCAACCATATAAACTAACTAAATCGCGTCATAATAGCACATGGTGCAATATGATTTGTTCTTTTGATAACTTGGACCTTTAAATCTGAATTAATATACAAGTATCATCAGTTCATTTGTATGCGAATTGGTGTTTATACAGCTATCATTTTTGTGATCCATTATTGCGATTGTTTATTTGATTATTTTTTAAATATTTATTTTTAGTTTTTATTGTGATATTTGTTCTTATATATATTGTTGTTGTTATTTATATTATATATATATATATATATATATATATATATATATATATATATATATATATATATATATATACAAATAATATGAATAAAAAACGAAAACGATAGAACAAAGATTTTCACGTGTTCAGTACATGTATTTGTTAACATCGATAGACTCTGTAGCTTGAGTTTACTATAGGCTGGAATATTATACCATTATTATTTAAAATCTTTGTGATATATTCTTTGTGAAAAATATGATTTGAGAATCACACTAGAAAATTTATGCTTTTGGCATAAAGGTGACGAATTAGCAAAACGTTAATGTATGCCGTAAGAAGAAAAGTGAATATTAAAATAATTTATTAAACAAAGTTGTTTACCTCAAATGTTAATTCTGACTTAGTCCAGAAATGAACGGTTTATTCTAAAAGCGAATGATGATGATAAAAAATATTTATATAAATTCATGGTGAAATAATTAAATGGGTTAACTTATTACAAATTAAACTCTACTCGAAAGGCAACTTGTATTATTAACCAAGCAATGAACTGTACTTTAAAAAATATTTTATTACATATTGTTTCATATTTCGATCATCCTTTTTTTTCCATTTATTTCTCTTGGAGAGGACAACCTCACTATATCATGTCTCCAATGTCTTTTCTTTACAGTTATACATTACTAATATTATTATTATATTGTATTGTTTTATAATTATATCTCGCTTAAAAAAATTATCATCATGAAACTAAATATTATTGAAATATTTTTAAACAAACAGTGGCGTTCACATAAATTATGTTGACCCGTACAATTTTTAATAATATTTTTCCATACGATGCTATAGAAAATGACTATGTTTAGGAAACGCTATTGCCAACTTCTCCCGCTAGAGGTGCCAATGTAATTAGCAAGCGGTAAAAGAGACCTAAACCTCCGACCGGTTTCAAGGACTTAACATATCAATACTTCAATACTTTTCGAGATATTGAAGCAAATAAGAAAAAAAGTATTGCTGTGTGTTAAAATATCGGAATTGAACATTCTACAACATTTTAAATTTTAAATAAATATTGATTAATCTAAAAAGTACACATTTTGTTGTTTCAATATTCACTCGTATTAAATTGTATTTAGTATTCAGATATATTAAGTATTAGCTTATACCCGCGTTTCCATCGCTTCCACTACTGAAAATATTTATCGTTCCCACCGCTTCCACTACTATAAATATTTATCGACACTTCCACCAAATGACTTTCGTAGTGAGTTAAATACGAGGTCTGTCCAAAAAGTATCCGACCTGCTTTTATATCTTCGCGCCAGAGTGTTCGAGCGACCTCTGCGTGGCATGAACGTCAACAGTAAAACCTCGCGAACTTATCAGTTGCTAGCCGACACCTACAGGACGCATAGTTCATGCGCAGCGTGTATTTGTTTACAAAGCCGTTTTTGCGTTCGTCGAATTATATTATGGTTAAAAATGACTGAAAGATCAGATCAACCAATTTGCATCAAATTTTGCTTCAAACTCGGAAAAACTAGTTCGGAAACTATTCAAATGATGCAGAAGGCATTGGGGATAAGTGTATGGAGACAAAACACAAATAAAAGAGTGGTATAATCGTTTCAAAAGTGGCCGCACATCTGTTGATAGTGATCCTCGTTCTGGCCGATATTTCAAATTTAGAAAGTGGAAGCGGTGAGAGCGGTAGGAAATTTCATAGAATCTTGTGGAGCAGTTTTCAACTAAACACAATATCGCTCTGCTTCGTCTATCTCCGTGCAGTCCCGACATAGCCCCCTGTGACTTTTGATTGTTCCCGAATTTGAAAAAATCGCTCAAAGGACACCGGTTCGACGACAAAAAGACGGTTGAAGATAATGCGACGAGGTCACTCAAGGCTATTCCAAAAACTGACTTCCAGGACGACTTCGGAAAGTGGAAACACCGCTGGGAGCGTGTTATTCAATCAAATCGGCACTACTTTGAAGGATGCCACTCGCCCGATGACGAAAAATAACGCCAGCGCGAAGATATGAAGGTAGGTCGAATTCTTTTCGGACAGACCTCGTACATACAAATTAAAGTCTAATCATAAACTTTTAAACAAAAAAGTAGTTTTGCCGTAATGTTCGAATAAATAAACAAATAAATAAATAAACATTTAAAATTTTATAATAGTTGAGAAGAGATATAAAACAATTATTAATTTGTACCAACCGTTGACTAAGTACGCCACTGAACTTATCTGAAATGCAGACAACAGTACAAACAAAATATGTAGGTACTAAAGGTGAGTGAATTAATAATACCAATAGTCAGAGATTGTATCAGTTCAAGTACACTATTTTTATTATCAAAGTTTATTCATCCGGATAAATTTTATTGATTCAATTCAAACTAGTCTACTAACATTCTTGTATGATAATCTGAATCTATTTGTAAATACACTGATTGCGTAAATATAATTTTATAATAAAATAGAATAATTATACATTCATTGACTATAGATAATAAGTCACAATCAGTTTGTAAAAAATTTTATATTGATTATTGATATTATGCTGAAATCAGACAGGATTTATTGGAATTACTTTCAATCAAGCGCGGATCCACCCTTGTGGGCACGATGGACATGCCCACAACCCTAATAGACTTGCGACGTCACACTTTCACAGTTTATTGAGGTCGATAGGCTGATGACATTATATCCAATGCCTTAATAAAATTATTTAAAAAAATGAATTTTGCTTAGTCATCATTGACAACATATTAAATGTTTCTTTTTGGCAAATGAATACTTGTATTGGAAAAAAGAGATGACTATTCGCTGGGTACGCATAGTATCTACTAATTTAAAAGTAAGCGTGTGTTGTCTGTATCGCCAAAACTCTTCTCATGCAACCAAAAATCTTGGTTGCATGCCTCAATGGTACAGGAAAGATTATCCGGGCTAGCTCTCCTAAATATACACAAAGATATGAACCTGGATATCGATGAAATTATCAACGTTCTCGTGAAAAAGAAACGTAAGCTTGAATTTGTAATTTAAGTAAACACCTAAATAAAATTATTTAATGTAAAATGTATACTAGCGTTTAATTTAATTTGATATCCTTTGAAGTTATAAAAATTTCATCAAAATCGGTTCAGTACTTAAGAGCTAGTCTAAATGTGACACTGTGCAAACAAACACACATTTAATTTTGAAATTTTCGTGAGCGAACAAACTTATATTTTACAGGTTTATTAATTGACTAATGTTCGCCCCACGGCTTTGCTCACGTGAAACTATATACTGTACAAAATCTTGGTCAGGACGTCATACATTTTGTAAACATCTCCTTTGTAGGAATGTACTATATGGATCATGAGCGAGTTCATACTCCGACTCGCACTTGGCCGATTTTCATGTGGCTGTGACTACAACCTTTTTTGAGGGCTGGATCCGCGCCTGCTTTCATTCGTAATATTTGTAATGTATGGGAGAATACAGTCAAACCTGGGTGAGCGAGAAATCTCCACAACTGAGAGTAATTGCCAGGTTTCGTCATTTTAATTCTCGAAAACATCTACAAGTGAGAAACATACATCTCTATATGAGATAGTAGTTTTTCAAGCCTGGATCTCTATAACTGAGACTGACACTTGCCTTATACTTCTATAAGCGAGAGTCGAGCGTATTTATTATTTGTGATTTTATGACGCTTTCTAAATTTCATGGAATAACAATACATTCAAATAAAATCTGTATTTACATATCTATCACTGTTTCCTGTATTTTTTTATACATCTGTAAGTGAGAAAAACCGCATTTGCTCCTGCATCTCTATAAGTGACAAACTTGGTTAAGAGTAAAACCTACATAAGCAAAAAAAAAAAATAAAAATTGCGGTCCCTTGAACTGTTGCTCATCCAGGTTTAACTGTATCAATAAAATGAATAATTGGGTGTTTAGAACCATCGAGATCGATTTTATTAAGGAACTAGGCGGTTTTGGATTGGATCTGGAGATAATAGTTCGTCCTCTGTAACCTAGTACATTCCCAAGAATCGAATTCTCTTTTGCGTAAGAGCTCTTTAATTTGCTAGACCTTACTTCCAAAGAAACCCTCCCCCGTCAGCAAACATAGTCTTTTGCTCTGACTGGGACGTATTTTGAACCTTTCTTGGTTCAAAAGTCCAAAACTTTGAAAGAGCCCGGGCAGAATCTGGCAGCTCTCTTGACTTATTCCTCTTTTTCTGGTTGTCCGTGGTAAACATGATCTTCTAAACCACAGAGATGCTATAATCTAACAAGAGGCTGCCTTTTTTGCCACATTCTTCTATTCTATTTTCTACTTCTTCTACAAATCATGGTACTCAGAGTAGAGTGACTATATTGTTCTAGTGAATATAATTAGCTTTGTCTATGTTTTCCCAGACTATTTAATGCTGATGACATAATAATTCAATGATTTAATGACTACTTGATTAACAAAGAGACCTTACATACATACAACGAAAGCTAAAATTGTAGCCGTCGCCCGAATAGCCGTAGCCCTCGCTCTAATCGGGTAATAAATTTGTAAAAGTGCAAAATTATAAATTAGTTATGAAAAGAGATAAAGTCAGGAGTAAAAATTATGTTTTAAAACTTATAGAGCACAGAAATACATGCGTTTACGCAAATGTGTACCTTTTTTTCTCTAAAGTGTATGCGTTATTCGAGATAAGTCTATATAAGTAAAAAAAAATTCATAAGAACCCGTTTAGTGGCTCTAGGTAGCAGAAATACTTTACTTACTTAAATAAAAAGTCTTATGTAAAAGACACGAACAATGGACGTTCTAAGAATTTCTTCATCCTTTTAGCGATAAAAAATATTTGAATATTAGAAAGAAAAAATATATTAGTGGATTCATTATCGATAGCATACATTATAGATATCTTCGATCAAAACGATTATTTTAACTTCTGTTGATACCGGCTACAACGTTGATCAAAATTGAATAAAAAATATATACGGTTACTTAATTGGCGCAGAATATTTTATACCATGCAAAACAAACGTCTATGAATCAGGGCCTCCAAATAAATTTTTGCATGGTGCTAATACGTAAGGAATTACCGTTAATCCATAATTTGCCTTCAGATATTTCAATAATAAAAAAAATCAATGACGGACAATATATCGAACAAATAAATCTCCAGGCGAGACCATGCGTGTTGTAGTGTACTTCCCTTTACATCATACGATAGCAAAAATAGTGAACAAATATAACTCCGTTAATTAAAAATAAATAAATATATTTTCTTACCTGGAGTTTGTAATCCACCAATAAACTTATGACCAGAAAAGAAAATAGCATCTTTAAATACAGTTGGTTGACTCAACTCCGGAAATTCTGGATTCATATCAATTTGTGTGTATGGTGCTGCTGTTGCATAGTCCCAAAATGATAATGCACCATATTGATGTAGTATTAATGTTGTCGCAACTGTATCAGTTTCAATGCCCGTAATATTTGATACAGCTGAGAAACAACCAATTAACATTTTTCCATCATGATAATGCATTTGTAATTGATTCTCAAGATCATTTAAATCTAAATGCCCTTCTTTTGTTTCATTGATTTTGACAACCTTGAAAAGCATTTAAAAAATATATTTTAAAAATTTCTTACAACTCTAAGAAGAAATGAAAAGTTAAATATATTTGTAATTCGCAGCCGAAAGTAAGATCGCATCGCCTAAAGATAGCCTAGAGTCTTACGAATATATTATTTTATATTTTGTTTACAGATTTAATTATTTGTGATCTACACAAGCAAACTCGACAAATAATAGATAAAAAACAGCCAATAGTTCCCCACAAATAGTTTAAAACTAATCCACCAGATAGAGAATATCGTTTGTATTAAATTGAGAATATAAATTGACTTTGATTCAACATCATTACATCAAATTCTAACGACTTCAGTTGATGACGTATCGACTTGAACGATTTAAGAACTGCTCAATCATTTTGAAATCTGCGAGTAATTTACTCACGATTTTAATAAAAACTCGAAATTTAGATTTTTTTATGTTTTAAATAATTTATTTCCAAAATTTTGTTAACGCACGCATTTCTACAGAAACTTTAAACTATATTAGAGATATAGGCTGGCTACAACTTTGGAACGGTTTGGAATTTTGAACTGACAGTTTTTCTGGAGTCGTAAGGAATATTTATTTAGGGTTTTCTCTCATCATTATTTCGCTATAGTTTTCTACATCTCCTATAGTCTTCCCCAAATATTTCCGATAAATACATACACACTCTTTATCCTCCCTTTTTTGATTTGCAGATGCCATATTTAGATCGAAAACGAATCTAATGACACGTATGTTCAAATCCATCAAGCCATTTTGGCTATAGAGCGTGTCAAAGCAAAAACATACATATATGCATGAATTCGAAAAACATGACCTTCCTTCTGGGGCAGTCGGGTAATCATATATGGCCTTAATAATAACTATACAAATTTTATTTAACACGAAACAATTTTACTCACTTGAGCACCAATTTCTCGCCATGGTAATAAATTAGTATGGTGATCACACGAACCAGCAAAAACAATTGGTGGTTCAACATCAGCACGATCTAATCCAAGAACGGATAATAATTTCTGAACGGCTGCTGTGGATCCATGTCCAGCAAATATGACAACATCGTCATCGGAAGCGTTGACTGCATTTCGTATTATGTCACGGGCTTCTTGTCTGAAAAAGAAAAACATAAAATTAGCTAAGTTTGAATGAATCGATTACGATTCGCATGTTAATTTATTTGGCCGGAATTTCAGTCTAACAATAGCTCGCCGGAGTTAATAAGACACATTACTTTATTTACTTTATTTGCCTTCTTCCAAAGCTAACTTCTTGGTTTATTCAACGATGCTTCAGAATTAAGCACTCATCTAAGGGCAAACGTTAACACATTTCAGGTTTTATCGAAATATTTCTGAACTATATTTATTTAGGAGAAATTCCACTTTATTTTTGTTAATGCACGTATTTCTATAGAGATCTGGACCGGCTATAGCTTTGGAACGATCATAATACGGCACGGTTTGTAACTTTGAACTACTAATGTGTTTCTGGAGTCGTAGAAAAACTTATTTAGGGTCTTCTCTGATCATTATTTAGTTATCTCCTCGCTTTTTTTATTCGTAGATGCCATATTTAAATATATCATGTTAAAATACATCAAGGAGTTTAGACTACTGAGCGTACCAAATAAAAAGACATACATACACTCAAAAAACTTTTCCCTCCTTCTGGCGCAGTCGGGTAATGGAGTAGTAGTAGTAGTAGTAGTAGCGGAGGGGAGGTCGAGACCTGGAAAGCAGATCTTTCTACCATTTTTTGTTTTTCCCTATTCAGCTTCTCTTCTGAATACAATTCTAGTTATGTCAGAAAAAAGAATGTAGAAATTTGTAAAAGAAAGTATATAGACAATCATAATTCTCATAGCATTAATATGATTAAACATATTTTTATTTTTTAGAAATAATTAAATAATAATTTTAGTGATAATTTATGCGAATAAATTTTTATAAAAAAATATTTAAAAAACATTTATTTTAATTGAATTAATTATATGTAATTATTGAATTACAAAACATTAAGTGTGTTTAAATAATATAGTTCTTATTGGTTTAAAATTGTTGCACAAGTATCATAGAATATTAATGTAAGTATAGACAGTTTATTTAGAATTCTTTAATAATGTTTAGTACTCCTTTAGCAGACATTCTGGTGTCACATGAGAAGTTGGAGTAAATATTCATCTTACAAACAAATTATAAATTATGCTTAATAGTAATAATAATGCTGTATGCCGATCGGAATGGTTTTATTAAATTTCCTGATTGTTTCTTGACTTTTCCAAAACATTAAAATTCATTGACATTTTCAGTTTTTTTTTAAAGTTGATCTTAATGTATTTATAGCTATTTAATTGAATTTAAAAAAATAGTGCCATCGAACGTTAGAATTAATAAATAATTATTTTAATCAGCATAAGTGATTTTGCGCTAAAAAAATGTACACAGTCATATAAATAGTTACCAGTACATCACGTAATTTTTTCAGTTATTACCACACATTCCAAACTTCGTGAGTGGCTTCGTTTTGACGAGTCTACCATACTTTACCATTGTGAAGATCCCAGAAATGCTGCGTTTTCCAGCTTGACACCTCTAAATATGTCAATTTATTAACCGTCTATAGATTATTTACGACCAAATACTTCTTACTTATTGTAAATGAAAGATTATGTGGTCTAAATATTAAAATACTTTTTGTCCGATAAATGTAATGCAGCATTGGTTGAGTCCACCATCCGTAACACGTCAATTTAACAGGGTAAAGATTACTGATGACCACATGACTGGTTTTTGCGGAAACGTTTAATAAATATATGCATAATTTGTCGATCGTGTTGTGCGACAAATTTTTTGCGCCGTTTATCCAGTCCGACGTTCGAAACATGTCGTTTTAACGGGGTTATGTCAATAACCCCGTTATGTTAGTATCGGACTGGATAAACGGTGCAAAAAATAGGTCGGGCAACACGATCGACAAATTATGCACATATTTATTAAACGTTTCCGCAAAAATCAGCCATGTGGTCATCAGTAATCAATACCCTATTAAATTGACGTGTTTAGAGGCATCAAGCTCGAAAACGCAGCATTTCTGAGAATCGTCACAATTAAAAGTGTGGTAGACTCGTCAAAACGAAGCCACAAACATGTTTATTAATAAAATGAATTTTAATTTTATTTTATGACAGAAAAATGATAAACTTTATTGCGAATTTTTGTAGAATTTTATGATTGTACAATATCTAGCATATTATGCATGTCGTTAAAATACTAAAATATGAATGCAAAAGAATGATGTGCTGTTATTCATAATTCAAAGTTAGTATAAGTTCTACAGTTATTAACATAATAAATATTTGATGGAAACACTAGGCATTCCTCGTATTAAAGGCAAAACTATTAGATGTATGAAAAAATCTTTCAAACAAAAGTTGATTATTTAGATGAGATAAACATTTTTTTTCTCTATCTCGCAACGTTTAAACAGTAGCGTTAGGGGCACCAAACTTTTATAGATTATATGTTACTTGATAAAATTACTCAACCATCCGATGAAAACCGTGAAAAAATCAGTTTAGATGTTTTAACTAGATGCGATCAGTTTAGATGTTTTAACTACAAACAAACAATTTTTTAAATTTTCGGCGGCTGATTATTATTATACAAAAATGTATAAATACTGAAAAAAAATTGTCAAAAAAAAGTTCCTTGACAGTTTGGCCAAAAAAAACACCCAAATAAAATTTTCTGACTTTTCCAAGTTTATCATGACTAAAAAACTAAATTTCCAGGTCTATAAATACGTGTCACCGCGTGTATATTTATCTATAACAACTAAACTATCTTCTAACTCCTTTTAATCATCGGCGAAATTATCTCGTGAATTGAATTCATTGAATTCAAATTGATTCAAAAAATCAATTTTTTTATTTTTACAGCTAAATTTTGTCTATATATTAATTTAAGATATTTGTCTTAGGTATCTGGAAAGGCAAAATGTAATGCGCACTCATTTTAATTCTAGTTGATATTTTTCATAAGTAATTTTTTCTCTTCTAAAACTACATTTAGTTGGTTAAATTAGATTTTCCATAACAATATAAAAAATTTCATGACATTTCCGGATTTGCCATGACGAAAAAAAAAAACTCCCTGACTTTTCCCGGTTTTATAAAAAATGGCCACCCTGCTAGACATCATTCAATGACCTTATTTCAAATTTTGTGTTCATTTTGTGTCAGTTTAGAAAATGTTTAGCAAATTTATTGTTTGTTTCGCTTCGTACCTATATTGAAAATTTACTAGGATCATCATTTTAATTATATATGTAAAGAAAAATTGGTATTGGTTATTTTTGTTTGAAACAGAAATTAATGATTAAAGAAAAAATAAATTTATCTTTCATGCGATAGATAAAGTTAATTAACTAGATGTAAAAAAAACAACAAAAATTTCCTGTTTTAAAGTTTTATCTTAATAAATTTAGTAGGTTAATTATAATTATCTTCTGTAAAAGAATTAGTATCATGTTTATGACGTCAAATTCATATTTTTTTAAATACATGATGTGTTTGTATGCCATGTAAAAGTGTATATTTCACATAACATTTACTTAACTGCTTCTCTATAAGCAAATAAAATTAAAAATTTAAAACGCAATAATTTAAAACATAATAAGAACTTCCCATTATCTACACCAAATTTATAAGTAAAATGATAATGTTAATAATATGCCTATCCATCATCTTGGAAAAGAGCTGATAATGTTCAAACGACTGAACCGATTTTTATGAAAAATAACTAAGAACCGCCGTAAAAAAGCCAGCTATCTAATAAAAAATCGTATTCAAATTGGTCCCAGCGACACACTTATATTAATTACCCTTCTTTTGCGGCGGGGGTTAAAAATTCACATATATAAATTCAGGGCTTTTTATAAATGTTTATAAATATATGTATGAAAATTAATTTGAATTTTATTATTAACAAGTGAAAATAACAACTAACTAAGTTAATTGCTTAAATACCCGGTATATACTGAGTTTATGAAGTTTCAAACAAAAGTTGTTTATTTTTCAAAAATTTTTCTATCTCTTACGTTTTCGAAGTTACTTTTTATATCTAAAACGCCTACACACAATTTCAGCTTCATATCTCTTTTCGTTTTTGACTTATCGTATCCACGGACCAACGGGTGGACGGGCAATTAGGTCAATTTATGAAATACCTATACCAAAAAATTTGTCTGCGATCAACATTTTCAGCCGTTACAAAGTCGGAACTAAACTTAATATAACATTGTATGTATAATATATACCGGGTATAATAAAACACTGACCATTATTATATTAACCATTTATCCAGAAATTTGATCGTTGTATATAGTTCATTCATTCGATGGCCTTAATTTATGCAGAAATTTGATGGTTGTATGTAACAACTTATTTGTTCATTCATTCGATGGCCTTACTGAAAATTTTGAAAAAGGGCCTAAATAAATATAATAAATTGTAACATACGGAATGTTAATTATTTTGAATTATTTATTTTGATTATTTCGACAATATATTACCATGGAAAAAGAAAAAAAAATGAGAGATGGTAAGAATGTAAAAACCGTTTTTTTTCCAAACCATTCGAATTTTATCGTTAATACTGTTTTTTAAACGATACAAGAATTTAAATCTACTAAAGAATTTTGTTTGTTTTTAACTTTTACTATTTAAATACTTTTTGTAAACCTAGCGTCTATCCATCCATTGCTAGTATGATTTCCTGGTTATCCAGTTCTGTGGCTCCCTGTTTCTAAGTCTATATATATATATATAAAATGAGATAAAAAAAAACATATCAACCTAACAAATGTAAAAAAAATATTTCCGTTTTGAGTAAAGAGAGAATATTTTACATGAGAATTAATATAATTATATTTTATATAATCATGCTGCTATTATTATCATAATAAATTATAATAATTTTATTTAATAAATAATAAATCAAAGAGAAATGTTTTTTTTTTAATCAATTGTCCATAGCTCATTCAAGAATATCTACAGATTTTTTGGCGGCATATTATTTTTATACTGGTTTTACAAGCTGTAATAATCTTTCCATTAAGGTAGTTCACTCATAAAAACAGTTTATTTTCTTAAGAATTTGAAGAAATTGAAATATGCCTCTTAAGCTCAATATCATCACGCCACTATTTGGTATCTCCCTTCTCCAAAACACAGTATAAAAATCTATTTAAGTAAGTTATCTGATATTTCTAGATAATCTCAAAATAAGGATATTAGGTAATGCATGTCTGTTTACAAGATTTTATTGAAGAGTCTAATTTTTCTACATGCCACTCCATCACAAAAAAACCACAGATTTAGCCTTTAAATAAAGTTTATTGTGTTTAGTAGTAGATTGATACTCCCATGCAAAATAAAATAATTTAAATTTTCAGTAATAGATAGCAGCATCATACAAAATATAAATATGTTAAAAAAGATGAGCAATTTCGTCTAATTTTTTATTTAAATATATTTTATTGACTAGCAACTTCGAGATGGGAATTTTCAGGATTGTTTTACACTCTAAGAACCATTGATTGTGAAAATAATAAAGCGTAAAAAGTAACAAAAAGCAGAACTTTCATGATTAGAGCTTTCATGATAAATAGAAACGCCTAATTGGCGGAATATGTGGGAAGGTTGACTACCCATTTCAAAAACAAAAAATATTTTGACATTTTGCACTATTATTAAAAGACGGTTTTTTTACAAGAACAATTTTTCTTTAATAATTTTATCGAAAAACAAAAATTTACCTACAGTTAACTATTTAATTATTTTTTTATAGTGCGTTATCAACTAATATTTACTAATCTATACATATTATAAAAGGAATACACCATCCGCGTCTGTCTGTATGTTTATCCGTTAACTCCTTCTAAACCACGCAACGGATTTTGAAACGGCAATTTTTTCGGGAAGGTTTATATGTAGTATCCTAATTAAAATTTCGTATGTGTAAATTTACTAAAAAAATTTACTTTAAAAAAATTTACTTTCATGGCTTACGTATTTAATTTTAAGTTAATAAACCAAAGTTACATATCACCTTAGTTACATATTATACATAAGTAACTAAATTTTTTTAAACTGTCACATGTGAGGTATTGTAATAGTGTGGATATAACCATGTATTTGGCTGTTGTATGTTATCGATTCTCCGATCAATGAGCTCAGATCAAAAGTGTAGTAATAATATTGTACATTATTATCGCTTTATCTTTCGTATCAAGTTAGTATCTGGTACGTATTTAACTTCTCTTTGGAACATGGTAGAGTGTTGGGACTTGCTCCTCTTCTACCGTGGATCGTTCCGGTATAGCAGTACCACCGGAATCGGCCCTTTTAATACAATTCAAAAATAATTGGTGCATTATATATGCTTTATTCGTATAGATGTTCAGAAGCGTTACTCAATCTGTCAAAAATAAAAATATATTTTCAACAATAACTATGCTTTTACATGCTATTATAGTCAACGAGCAGTAAATAAATGTATGTAAATAACCGTGCAAAGGCTAATAAAAGATAAAATAAAAAAGGTTGTATTTTGTTTTATTTTTAATATAAATTTTTATCTGTACTAACATAAGTAGATGTCAAAACTGAAGAATGTGGTGGAATAAGCAACATTGACTTTTGTATTTTTGTGAAAAGTTTAATCTATATACAGTGTGTCTACTTAAATTGGCTCCATATGGAAAACTTTTTTATTATAAGGTTTACGAAAAAAATTTTTTTTTATAAAATTTTTTTTATTCTTTATAAAAATCTCTGCATTCGAAAATATTAATATTCAGCTATTCACTTTTGACGTCGAATGTATAGGGTGTCTAAAAATTGAAAAAGTTCGATAGGAATGTTTTCACCACCAATTTTAAATTAAATTTTGTATATTTTTGTTCTAAATGTAGACCATATAGAACAGATTATACGGGAAACGGTTCAAGAAATCACTCCCGAGATATGTAGGAGTGGATTTAAAGAATTTTGTAAAAGAACAATTACATGTATGGAACGCGAAAGTGGATACGTTGAGGCAAAAACGAACTGAAGATAACTGTTGTTACTTACGTCAACAATAATAATTGTATTTGCAATGTAATGTACGAAAAATAAATGTTCTGTATTCATTATTTTGTTACACATCATTTATTAAATGTTTCAAATCAGCAAATAAACATTTGAAGTACGATAACTGGTTAGTTAGAATAACAGATATCGTGTTTTATAAGTAGGATTTGCATAATTTAAAATTGAAGTGGAAAAAAAATTCCTATCGAACTTTTTCAATTTCTGCACACCCTGTACATTCGATGTCAAAAGTAAATAGCTGAATGTTAATATTTTCGAAAGCAGAGATTTTTATAAAGGATAACTTTTTTTCGTAAACCTTATAATAAAAAAGTTTTCCGTATGGAGCCAACTTAAGTAGACACACTGTATATGTGTAATATACACATTTTTCTTACCTAAATAATGTGGATTGTAACGATGTAATATTTGTACTTGCGTGTGTATTACCATAACTTGGTAAAACTTCTTTTATAATATATTCTTCAATAAATTGTAATGATCGTCCAGATGCCACATAATCACAGTATACAACTGTAAAAGAAAGGAAAAACCAAAATTAGTATTATACGTACACAATATTATGTATATTATTATATATTATGGACCAAGTGATTAAGGTAGCCCGGTCGTCTTTTGAGTATAGTCTCAAACCAGCAGGCAGTTAAATGAAACTTTATAAAATAAATATTTTGAATTCCTAAAAGAAAACTTTGATAATATTAATGTACGATAAATTTAATAAAACAATTTTGAAAAAAAAGTTTTATCGCATAATATACACCCGTAGTCCAAAAAGTTTGGACACGGCTTAATAAATCGTTTAAGATGGTTCTAACTAAAAAATCCCTAGTAATTTTTCCCGAGGAATCGAATGCGTTGATCAGATTTTGGGTCCGATGGACCCACAAGGGTGAAAGAGGGTCTAAGTTTGAAATTTTAAATTGAAACCCATATATTTTGAGAAATTCTAAGAATGAATGAAAAATATATATATATATATATATATATATATATATATATATATATATATATATATATAAGACAACTAGCTGACTTCATTGTTTGAAGACGCAGTATAAACTGAGTTGTATATCAATGATTAAATTGTTCTGCGTATTCGAATTGTTAACAATTCGCTTTCCGAGGAACATTTAATCATAAATTATGAGAAAACTATTGAGTTTATGAAAAAATTTTCCAGATACAAAAGTTTATTTTAAAAAGAAGATAATTTTTTGTTCTTAGATTTTTGTTATATCTCTTACGGTTTCAAAGATAGGCAGTTTTATCTATTAACGAACTTGACCTTCCTTTTTTGCTCTAGAACACATAAAGAAATTTCAGCTCGTTATCTCTTTTCGATTTTTGACAGACGGACATGCAGAAATGGCCAAATTAGGCCATTTTATCAACACATATGCCAAACATCCATGCCTACGATCAATATTTCCAAGCGTTACAAAGTCGGAACTAAACTTAATATACCTTGTATATTTATATACACCAGGTATAATTTCCATAAAATCATTAATTGTAAATTTAGAATGTCTCTTATATTTCGCAATAATATTTTAAGTTAATCATGAATTCTATTCAGGGTGTCTGTCCCGTTAGCCGTCGAGTTCCATAAGAGGGTAGGTAGAGGGTACGATTTTGGAACGAAAAGTCCTGAGACATTTTTTTTATTAGACGCACCGTTAATTAATTATTAATTAATGAAGGAAACTTGGTTGAAATCAGTTGCAAAAAGTGCATTTTTTTGATAATTCATTTTTGATTTAATTATGAATTTTTGGAACAATATTGCTTAAATTTTTCAAATTATTACGTAATTCCTTGAAAAGTGCATTAATTAAATTTTTTTATTTTTTGAAAAATGTAATAAATTGTTTTAGTAATAAATTTAAAAAAAAAATGCGCAAATTAAATTCGTTAAATTATAAAGTTTTCTCAACAGTGCATTAATAAAATTATTTTATTGATTAATTTTTTTAATCATGCAATAATTAAATTTTTGGAATTATTAATTTTTAGAAAATCGCAACACATACACCCCCATAAAACAATGCCCTGCAAAACTCCTTAAATTTTACTTTCCTGTTTCTGGGGATACGAGCGACAGATAAAATTCATAGTAGCTTTGGGACACATAGATACTAGCTTTACATAGATACTAGCTATTCCTTGGTTTCAACCTACTTTCCTTAATTAATTAATAATTAATTACCGGTGCGTCTAATAAAAAAATGTCTCAGGACTTTTCGTTCCAAAATCGTACCCTCTACCTCTACTAGTGATATTAAATTGTTTTCAAGATGTGCATAATGTGCATGATTTTTCATATCTAACATTGGTGACAAATTAATGTATTCTATGTATTAAAATCAGTATTTCGTGCAATATTTTGTACATTAAACTATACAAAATAAATACTATTGGTAAAAGCAGAAAATAGTAATTTTGTTAGTAATTTGACGTTGTATCGATATCATCTTGACTAAGACAGTATTAGCAAAACTAAACAATTATCAAATATTTTATACTAAAATCTGATAACTGTTTATAGATTTTTGTAGTTGGTACAATTTTTCCTTGACCATGGCGCAGTAAGAAGGAGGAAAATGATCTGACCGCATCTATGTGGAAGTGTTGGTTAGAACTATTGTAAAGCCCAAATATCTGAATAGCTTTCAACAGACAAGGAATCGTAAATTAATAGTGGAAATTTCCAGGAATCGAAACTCGGACCTCTTGCATATCAGACAAGGGGGTCCTTATTCTGCGGCCACAGATATGCATGAAAACAAAATATGTTTACAAAATAAGGTATGGTTGCTTTTGCCGAGATTGTTTATTTGCTGTAGGATAGGTGGCGTGACGTGAGATTTCATATTATCGAAGCAAAAAGTAATTGGTGAGGCGCTTATATGCAAGAGATCTGTGAAATCGTTGTTTTCACACTCCAGAATCTAGACTCTAGACATAGAATGACCGAGCATGTAATATGTATCAACTGGTATTCTGACAAAATAAATGTATAAAAACAAACATATTTAATCAATAACAAATTCTTTTGTTTAAAAAAATTTTTTCAATTAAAAAAAATTCTTTTTGTTTGTTTGAAAAAAAAAATGTGTTTAGAAAATGACGTGGCTTCCATTTATCATAATTATCGTTGAAGGTTGTTTACATTCATGCAATTTAATGCAGTATGAATTTAATCCACATAATAATAGATAATTTTTTTTTTCGTAAACTTCAATGAAAATAATTAGTATTTTAGTTCCTTATTGCATCGAGTACTGCACAGTTTAATAAGAATTTCTATACCCTAGTTAATAACAAATTTATTAAGCGGTCTTATTACTACCGTAAAGGTAACAATAATAATAATTATTATTAATAATTTTATTATGTAATTTTCAATTAAAACTAATGAAATTTTTATTAAACTGTTTTTTCCCCTAATATGCAATTATAAATTTTTTTCTGAGATTAAAATCATTGCGTTTTATACACAATATTTATATCGAATAAAAAATTAATTTAATTCCGTTTTTTTTAAATTTTATTTGTAATTTTCTTTTTGCTGTTATTCATAGAATATTACTTTAATGCCCTTGGGTAAATTAATATATTCTAAAAATAATTAGTTATACATTGTATAACAAAACCAATTCGAATAGCTATACAATTCTGCATACAGGAGTTCTGAACATTATAATAAAAGGTTTTTAATAGAGTATTTTTATCTGAAGCATAGATTACTTTAGGAACAAAATGTTTATTTATATATACGAGTATGCATAAATAAGTTAAACACCGTGATCACTGCGAAAATATATCGCAGCAAAAGCTCGGAAAAATACTGTTTCGGGATTATCAGGCATTATCACCTATGAAAGCATCAGCACATAATAGGACTCCATAACCGATCCATTATTTGCAGACTGTGCGGCGAGAAGGAGGAAACATCCAGCCACATAATCTTTTACTGCGAATCTCTCGATTACAGCAGATACAAGATATTTGGTGCATCTCACCGCGAATATATGAACGTTCAGGTAAACCTGATAAGCAAACTTCTGACTACTGTAAAAATATAGAAGAAGCGAATCTCGTTAGAGTGAAGAAGAAGGGAGAGCATAATGCTTCATAAGGTCAAATGGTCTAAGAGTTGGCTACATAAAAGTTAACTGATCGAATATATTCGTGATTTTTTCTCATAAGTTCTCAATGATATCGTCAAATCAAGCGCCATATTTTGCAGAAGTTTCATTGGAGGCAGAGAGTGTGAGTGAGGGTTGGGGTGGAGGGGTGCAATCATGTTGAGTGTTCTGGAAATTGGTGTAGTATTACATTTTGAAAATAGGAATTGAAAGAAAATGTACCAAGAAGTGTAGGTTGACTGGCTGAGGCCCAACCGCTCCACGACTCCACGAACCGGTTATGAATATAAATTAAAGTTTACAAAATAACAAAAAAGCAACAGCACACAGTGTTCCCAAGCGGTCACCCACCCAAGTACTGACTGTGTCCATTGTTGCGGAGATGCGGAAATAGACTCACGAGGTCAATTTATGTCAACACCCAAACCAAAAATTTGTTTCAATTAATTTTTTTAACCGTTACAAAGTCGGGACTAAACTTATCATACGTTGCCTATTACATGTATACCGGGTATAAAAATAGCAACAAAAAATAACAACAAATTTATTTGAGGTTTTTCGAATTGGCGAATTGTTTCAAAAAAAAAGTAAGTAGAGAAAATTTTTGCAGTAGTACAATTGCAATAGCTTTTACGTAAGAAAGAGTAATTGCTTAAAAAATGCATATAGGTTATTGAAATACACAATAACATAAAACCTATTTTGACAAAATGGAAACCCGACTTCTAAAATCAAATATTCTATAACAAAAGATGCACTAAAAAGTAAAAAAATAATTGCATATTCTTGTGCCAATTTTAGTTCACCAAAGCAAAAATTTTTTAATATATATGTACAATTGTTGTTATTTTTGGAGGCGGTGTCAGCATAGAGAAATTCACATAACTTTTGGACACCGCCTCCAAAAATAACAATAATTGTACATATATATTTAAAAATTTTTGTTTGTAGAATATTTGTTTGAAGTCGGGTTTCCATTTTGTCAAAATAGGTTTTATTTCTCGCTTTTTAGTGACTTTGAAGTTCTATAACTGATTTTATTTGTCTAAATATGGGTAGACCTACTAAACCAGAGGTGGGCAAGAGTTGACTCGGCCAAGCTCTGAGTGAGAGGTAGGGAAGAGAGATAGAGTTAATACAGGGTAACCTACCAATTATTAATATTTTCTTTTTTTAATTAAAACATTTTCTGAAAAAATATAATACCAAATTTTTTTTATGGTCACTATTATACAAAGTAAATAATACATACAATCATTCAATACATACTCTGGAATTTTGGGTCATAAAATGTACCTTTTTAGTATATATCATATTTGTGTATGAATAAAATAAAAATATATAAAAAATATATATATAAATCTTTTGAACCTTTAAGTTTACCGCTGGACCATTGTAATAAAAGAGGGAAATTTTTGCAAAGGATAATTTAAATAGAATTATAGTTTTGGAAATTCCAAATAATTTGTCTAAATATTTTACTATTCATATCCGAGAACTAATAAAGAATTGTTTACCTGATTTAATTATTTTTTCTTCGTATGGAGTATGCTCAGTATAGTGTCATGGGAATTTGATGAATTAAGTTAAATTTTACATAAAGTGGGAATTTGAGTTCTTCGAGTTAGTCTACTTTGAATTGAAAAAGTGAAAAGTACTATTTGTAGTAGTGGAAATTATTTTTCGCATAATTTGTTTTTCAAAAAAAATAAAAGTAATAAATTATTGAATAAATTATTGGGCAATAATCGGTAGGGGGGACAACCTGTATTGAAACATCGTTCCGTCTTGCTTCAAAACATACCTTCTTTACTTACTCTCACCCAGCTTATGGAGAGCCCGTAAGGCTCAGACGAGCTGTCTGTGCCCACCTCTGTACTAAACGACCAACTAATTTGTAGCGAACTTTTTTTTTTACCCGTTTTTTTTTTTTTTTAATAATTTTTAGTGCATTTTTTTATAACAGATTTTCAGTTTTTTTACAAGCATTTTGTTTTTTTTTTGTAAAAATTTTTTTTTTTGGGGTCGGTTTTTTTTTTTGAAAAAAATTTTTTTGAAGTCGGTTTTTAAAAATGAGTACTATTATGAATGAGTATACCCTTTCAAAAAAAAAAAAAAAATTCGCAGAAATCGGTTATCACATATAAAACGAGAATTTTCTTCGATTTCCCGGAGATCCCCTCATCAGAATGCGATTTGGTGACAATGGGACCAATCGGGAATCGAACCCTTTAAAACAAAAAAAAAATTCAAAATCGGTTCATAAATGACGGAGTTCTGAGGTAACAAACATAAAAAAAAAAAAAATACATACGAATTGAGAACCATCCTCCTTTTTTGAAGTCGGGTTAAAAATATAATATAATTTAATATGAAATGTTGTTGTTTAAAAAGTTTTTTAAAACTTTCGTTGTTTGTATATTTCCTTTGAAGACAATAATGCTAAGCACATGTGAAATCAGCCAAAGAAAAAGTACTAGGTCGCCCCCGGTATTTAAAAATATATGTATGACGGAAAGACCAACTGAGTATTTAAAAAAAAAACCACATTTCCTTGTTTAAATTGCTCTGACCTATTAAAATATTTATAGAGTATGATTAATATGGTAAGGAAAAACAGGGTGTTCAATATAAAGCATTTTAATCAATTGCTAAAATGGCGTTTTTTTTTTCAAATTTTTGCCGTCGATTTGTACTGAATCCATTTGGTTTTTGAATAAAAATGTTTTAATTAAAATGTTCATTACTAAAATACTAACAACTTTTATTCTACACATTTTTTCGAAAATCGAATAGATTTGACGTAAATCAGCTATAAAAAATTTGAAACAAATACGTCGATTATGTTGTTGAATAACTGCTTTATGTAAATTACCGTTCCTCGGCGTCAGAGTACTCAAGATCAGTTCTGTAAAATATTCTTGTCTTTGAATATTTGTCGAATTTGAATGCATTAACAATTGCCACAAGACGAGTCGAAACGATAATGTTGCCTTTTTCGGCAAGTTTCGGTTTTCGAATTACATGCCTACGTGACGAGTTTTTTGCATTTAAACTTATTGTATTTAGAAAAAAAAATCAAATAAATATGATATTTCATTCTAATATTATTTTATTTTCGTCTCGATTCTTGATATGAATTGTCGACTCTCGGCAATAATTTTTTTGTTTCATCTAAACTTAAGCCGAGATTAATAAATCTGAGGGTCTATATACAAAATTCGTTACGCAGGAGCTGTGTAAACTTTGCGAATTTCCTTAAAATACATAAATTACTACCTAGCGGTTACAATTTTAGTCTGATCAAAATGAAATTTCGTATCTGATATGATTTTGGTATTTGCAAGTAAAATTTTTTAAATAAATGACATAGGTCAACGGGGAAGCGGGACATAGAGAAAGAAGAAAACACAAAATATAAAATATCTCTCCTAATATTAAAAAAATCGAAAAATGTATAAGAAGTAAAGTTGTAGAAAATCGTGTTTGCTACAATTCATTACCTGATCATTTTTTTTCAAACACGAATGTGTACAGAGATATTTAGGAATTTAACTTTCAATTTTAATTCGTAAATATTTCTGTCGATATTAGAGTAACAGAAAAAATAATATAAACCGAAACTATAGTAAAATAATTATCTACAACTTTACTTCTTAGACATTTTTCGATTTTTTCAACGTTAAGACAGATATACCAAATTTTGTGTTTCCTTCCCCCTCTTAACCCCTTCACCCTTCCCTTGCCCGATTTTGCTCATTAACGACAGTTCAAATACCAAAAGCACCTCACATATCCAATTTTATTCCAATCGGATTAAAGCTGTGACCGCTAGAGCGATTACAGATGCATATGCATATACATATATATATATATATATATATATATATAAATTTTAGAGACGGTTATTTTCAACATCTACTAGGTAAGATCGATGGACATTTGAAGAAATTTTTGGGAAAATTTGACTTTGTTACAAGACTCTATTTCCTTAGGAAATTCGCTTTATGATAAAGAAAATAATTATTTTCAAAGAATTTTCCTACATTTAATATTGGTTTTCTTTTATTGTCATGCTAATAGATGATATTAGTGACAGTTTATTGGAAAAAAATTTAATTCAAAAAAAATGAACGGAAAAATAGGTTTTTTTTTCTTTAATTAAAATATTTAATAAAACAAATTAGCAAACAATATATCATAGTATCATACCTATAATTAAATGTTTTTTTCCATTTAATTTATATGATAAAGAAAATAATTATTTTCGAAGAATTTTCCGACATTTAATATTGGTTTTCTTTTTTTGTCATGCTAATAGATAATATTAGTGACAGTTTATTGGAAAACAATGGAAGTAAAAAAAAAATAAACGGAAAAATAGGTTTACAAAACAGTTCTTGTTTATAATAAAACATTTTTTTTATAATAAAACATTCCTATCAATAATTTCTTTAGAAAAACCAATTAGATAGTGTCCTGTTTTACATATTTCCTACTTTTTAACCTAACATAATTGTTTAAACGAAACCCTTACATATTTTTTTTTTAATTCTTGCTATTTATTTCTATGGTTTTATATGTAGTTTTCAAAAAATTCACCATTCAATTGCAAAAATTATATTCTTACTTTATCGAATTTTTATTTATATTGTTTTGATAACCCACAGAAACTAAATTACTAAAATTGTATATGTATTTAGTAATTGTTATCTTATTTAGTAATTGTATAGATGTTTTAAATAATGTGAAAACATCTATACCGAGACTATACAAGTATGATAAACTAAATAGAATACAGTTGAAAACGGTGGTGAGGCTCTTGACAGGAGACTTTCGATTGATGTACCACCTTCATAACTTGGGGATCTCTGATGATCTCACTTATAGGGCCTGTATGGAGAACGATGAAACCTCCATACATGTTATTTGCACCTGCAGAAACCTGCAGGGAGTCAGGTATAGAATGTTTGGGTCCGAAACCTTGGATCAAACAATCCTAGGAGAAATCCCGGTGGAGAAGTTGTGGGCCTTCTGTGCGGCGTCTGGCCTCAACAGAATCCTATAGCTTCATCTCCTTACAATAGCACCTCTTACCCGGAGACGTCTTGCCGTCGGGTGACAGGTTGTTCTCAAGGAGGGCACAGCGCACCCCTTGGTCTAGGTGCTAGGGACCCCTTTGCGGTGCCTCTCTTTCTAATTATTATTATTATACAAGTATGGTTTTATATGGGGAATGGAATTAAATTTCACATTATACAAGGTCACTTTTTTTTTGTAACGATCGGCAATCATCGGTATTCGTGTTTTAAATGGCAATTTATATTCGTATGTAGAATGATTTCACGTCATGCCTGAGGAACCTCGGGCTCAAAACTTTTTTAATTTTAAGCTTATTAAAATGATCTGAAAGAAAGAAATTATCTTGAAGTAAGCTTTTTTATCGTCGAATATTTAGCAGACGGTATTGTGTTTAATTGCCTAATGTAACTCTATTCGCAGTATGTTAGAAAATGAGCATGTTAACAAACTATTGAATTGGTTAAAATTTTGCATGAAATTGGTCAGAATCGTCAAAAATCATTTATGTTCTATTACACCAATCATCCATCATAACTTTCAACAAACGCGCTATAAATAATGTTCATTTGTTTTGCCAATCAATAGAATGATTTCAATAGTAACAGAGAAATTATTATTTACAAAACATCGGTTCTGTATATTATCGATTCTGTAGAAGATGTCAAAGCAGCATTCAATAACATCAATTAATATCTTAAAATATAAATAATTTCAATTAAATATTTATATTATGTTGGATGATATAAATAAATATTTTATATGTTAATATTATTTATAACGATAAACAAATGTATGGCCAATATAATGTAAGGCCAATAAGATCAATTTTATTATGACTAAAGTCTAACATATAATATACAGAAACCAACACTAGTGAATTTTTTATTAAAGGATTGTATACTTATTAGTCTTCAATTCTAGTTGTTATAGTAAAATTTAATAAAAAATCATGTGAAAATAACAACTAACTGAGTCAATTGATTAAATACCCGGTATATACTGAGTTTTAAAAAAGTTGCAAACAATAATTGTTTATTTTTAAAAAAAGGGAGTTTTTTTGTCTTTAAATTAAATAAAAAAACTCTTATGGCTTCAATGATGGATATGTTCCCCTTAGTGGAGAGGAACACGTTCCAATTTTGCCCTTTTTTCATGAACTTGACCATAATTTTCAGCTCTAGTATACACACACAATTTCAGTTCGATGTCTCTTTTCTTTTTCGAGTTATCGTTTCTACAGACAGACAGGTATAAAACACAAACTAAAAGAGCAATAAAAGCTTGTATGAGTAGGTAATAAACCAAACAGCAAAAATTAATTAACTACTTATTTTTAAAAGCTTGGGGTGCTTTGAACTGAAAATTTTTTTGATAAGTTTAGGACGGCGACTGTGTTTACATGTTTTCTACTAATAAAAGCTTATTTTAGCCTTTATTAGTTGCTTTACAAGCTTTTATTTTATTTTACATTGTATGTTATTTTGTTAGGGAAAAATCTTGCCATCATAATTTCGACTAGTTCTAATTGAGCAAGAGCTTTGAAATTTTACATACGTATGATAGCCACATGAATTAGAAAATATTCCTTGAAATAGAAATTTGGTGGAAGTGTTGATAAGTAGTGGAGGCTGTGTGAAATTCAATTGAGTTTTGTAATATAAAAGACTAAAAAGTAGAAAATAATGGGCATAATTGTTTTTAAATAAGCTTTTATTTAATCAACTAAACAGTAGAATATAAAATTTTTTCCCAGAGTCATCAATATGTGACTTTAAGTGAAAGCTTGGGCCAAACATTTACAATCTGAGAGCCCCTGCTTTTTATTGATAGTCACATATTGGTGACTCGTGTAATAATTTTTCTTTTTTTCAGCTTGAACACCACAAAAACTATTTGTCGCTGTCATAGCTCTCATAGATTTTTAAATGGTTGCTCTAATTGTGAACCGTATCTTCAGCATGTAGCGAAGTAGGTCGACGTTTGGCAAGTTATACCGACTCTTAAAGGACAAGGAATTTATATGTAGACTGGAAATTGGAAGGTTCTGTGACTGCAACCGACTTTGATAGGAACTATGTCGATATTCATCTAGAATTTGTTAAAGGAAACCTTGCAGAAAATCTTCACAAGCATAGCCGGTTACTTTGTTTCTTGTCCATACGCCGACAGTTTAGTTTAGTCAATTAACCTTTCTATTAGTTTTATATTTTTTTATTTATTTTAAATTAATTTAATTATCAATCTGCCATCTTTGGGAATCGAACCAGCAACCTCTGAGTTCCGAGCAGAATGCCTTTAACAGCTCGACCCCTCGGACTGGTATCTTTAGCATTCTATGTCTTACAGTTTTAGATGTGAGTGAGTAGACATCGTACATCGTACATTTCTAATATTTTTATACAATTATTTATTACTGCCTGGCCGTGTGGTACTGTATGAAGTCAATCAGTACACATGTGATGAGAGTACATTTTAGTATGCGCATTGTGCATCACAAAATCCCCACTCTTAAATGACAAACAAACAACCATACGCATACAGTATAGCTATGAGATGACTGACTGACTTTATTTACATGTGTACTGACTGACTTCATACAGTACCACACGGCCAGGCAGTAGTAAATAATATTTAACATTGATTCTCTATAGGTGTCCAACACACAAAAATGTTTTATCATAATTCTGAACCTTAAATTACATCATAACAATTACAATTACGATCAAATTGTTATTACGATTATCGTGAGTATGTATTTTATATTCTATGTCGACATACATTCACATTACACATACAACATACGTTCAATGACTAAAACAAGAGCTGCGATGATGACGAAACAGACAGACTACAATACTGCAAGGAGTGAACAACCTTCTAAGAGATTCTTTATGTCTTCATTTATTTATACAAATATTATTCATACAATAAATAAATCATTATAATATTTGTAAATCGTCTAAATCGGTGAATGCAATTATATGCAAGTTGCAGACAATTTCGTTTAATAAAAGTTAAAAAAAAAACTTTTTAAGTGAAACGATTCAATTGTACATAGAGCTCATTTTTCGAAATTGATTTGTTATTATTTATTCGTTTTTAGAAAAAATGCTTCGAATAAAAGTTATTCATTATAAATTATACCAATAACTTTATTTCGAAAAATTTTCCGAAAAATCTGAGAGGTAAGGTACACTCCCGTTCATAAAAAATGAACAGACCTGAAATGTTAATTTTCTTACATAACTTACAAAACTCCTCTCTTTTGTATGTCTCTGTATAACGTATAATTTTATTTATTTATAAACAAAGATAAGTAGTATATTTTTTAAGTGTGTAAAAAAGAAATGGAAGTATAAACTGAATTTATATTTTTTATCTGTCTAAACGGTGTCAGTGACAGAGTCAGAATTTAAAGAATATATGTAATGTTAATACATGTTAAGTGTTATATCTCACTCTTGCGTGTAAAAATTAAATAAAATGTTGTATCTGCTACTACAAGAATAATCAAAATTATGAGAGACTGATTGGGTTCAAGTTTGTTCATTTTTTTTTGAACGGGAGTGTATAAGTAACTAAAATATTTTGAAAAATGACGGCTACTTTTGTGAATCATTGTACACTAACTGATTTGTGCCGTATTCATTCGGTTTTCGAAAAAATGATTCGGATAAAAGTTTTTCATTATAAATATATACTAACAACTTTTATTTGAATAATTTTCCCAAAAAAACTGATTAATAAGTTATAAATTAAAACATTTTGATAAATGAGCGCTACTTTTGTGACCCATAGTACTAAAAGACAGTTAATAATATTATGGTTAATCAATCTGCGATCAAACTGAAATAAAATCGTTGGACGAATTTAGGCGCAGTTTTTGTGTAAGCGATACTCAAGCAGTTTATTACGAATATTTATCCAGTTCGAATAAAAAAAGGTTTTTAAATTTTTAGTTGCCATTGGTTTTTCTTTAAAATTATCGATTCGAATGAAAATTGTATTTTCAATAATAACTTCTTACAAATTTTGAGATAACCTAGTGTGTAAAGGTTAAAGCTGGAACACGTTTAAATAACTAATCAGTTAAATATTTGATTATCAAATGATAATTAATGAGAACTCTAGGATTTTGAAATAAAATTTCGAATTCGCCCCAATACCTAGATCAGTTTTCGTATTATAATACGTATTTCGACTACAAAGTAGTCATAATCAGTATAAATAAATTAGCTAGTCGTAATTTACTCTTTGACAATTAGAAACAGATAGAAAATAGAGATCAATAGAAATATAAATAAATATAAATAAATAAAAAATTAAACAAAATAAATTAAAATATAATAAATTTTATTGAAATTACTCTTGTTAAAATTCAATACAAGTCTTGTCACTCAATTCAACTTTTCAAACATCGCGATAAATAATGATCAATCGTTCAACACATTTAAGATGCGTTTAAATTTGGATACGTTCCACAATATTCAGTTCATGGATCATTTCAAGAATATCAATCAATCACAGAATCACAATTGTTTGGCAACAAAGTAACAAAGACTCTAAACATGAATGGTTTTTAAAAAAGGACATGTCCGTCCATGCTCTATGAACATTTTGATGTCCTAAAATTAATAGACGGTATAATTTAAAATAGAGAAATACGGATATTCCGATATGTAAAAAAAAGGATGCTCATGGATTTAATCATAATTATAGTTCAATCAGTTAGAGCGTCGACCCGAATAGTTGAAGTTCTATTGATAAATAGTTGTTAATAATTGTTATATCTCTAATCAAAACGATTAGCGATTATATTTAACTCTAACTATAGTTATTTTCGAAGTGAATTACAATTACTTTACCAGGAAATTAAAATTGATCACGTAGGAAGTCTTGTACATACACATAAAATAATAAAGAAAAACTTGGGAATTTTGACGATGAACTGCCGGTATTGACTATTCAAAAACTCGGTTAGTGAATTTCTTTTAGAGAGATCCTTGAAGTATACGAATCCACATGTTATTGATTGGGGATGAACTCTTTTTCATTTTTGGACCTTAATGACAAAATGCTCAATCGACAAATTCTATAAATAAACTCTCTCCTAATATTATCGAAAATAAAAAAATCGGGATTTTTGGATCATTTTAGACGATTGCATTTAGTTACAAACAAAATTGATATTGTATAACCTGAAATTTCGTTCCACTTTCCATATAAAATCTTATATCGTCCCGCTATAGATATTTGCACATCATAAATTAATGTTTCCTATTGAACTCTTAGTGGTTAGAACTGTTAGTAGTTTTTTATTCCATTATAAATTTTCAACAAATGTAATAGGACCTATAGCTTTTCCGTCAAAAAGGCTCACAGGCCAAACCGACCATATACGGTTTCGTATACTACAAAGATATCTCTAGAAAACCGAAATTAAACGTTCTTACGATATAGGTACTGGATATTAAACGGGTTTTCTCAGAGAAAGAAAATTTTTACGAAATCGTTTTACTGGTATTATTAAAAATATAGCGTTAATTTTTTTTATGTTTGCAGTTGATTTTTACCGAAAAAATGTTTCGAATAAAAGTTATTCATAATAAAAATACTAACAAGTCATTTATTCGAAATGCGAATGGATTCGGCACAGATCAACATTGAATAATGAACGCCCCTTTGAAGTCAATCAGATAAATGAAGAAAGAAAGATAATTATCTAAAAATACGTTCCATTGATTTTGCATACTCAAATCCGACTCTGCGTCGTGGTCGGTCACATTGTATGATGTTTACTTGATTGTTTTTTTTTTAACCCGACTTTAAAAAAGGAGGATGGTTCTCAATTCGTCTGTATTTATTTTATTTTTTTTTATGTTTGTTACCTCAGAACTCCGTCATTTATGAACCGATTTTGAAATTTTTTTTTTTGTTTTAAAGGGTTTGATTCCCGATTGGTCCCATTGTCACCAAATCGCATTCTGATGAGGGGATCTCCGGGAAATTGAGAAAAATCCTCATTTTATATGTGATAACCGATTTCTGCGAAATTTTTTTTTTTTCAAAGGGTATACACATTCATAATGGGAAAATAAAAAAATTTTTTTAAAAACCGACTTCAAAAAAATTTTTTACAAAAAAAAAACCGACCCCAAAAAAAAAATTTTTTACAAAAAAAAAACAAAATGCTTGTAAAAAAAACTGAAAATCTGTTATAAAAAAATGCCCTTAAAATTACAAAAAAAACGGGTAAAAAAAAAGTGTTATAAAAAAATTCACTAAAAATTAGTGAGTCGTTTAGTAGGTCTACCCATATTTAGACAAATAAAATCAGTTATAGAACTTCAAAGTCACTAAAAAGCGAGAAATAAAACCTATTTTGACAAAATGGAAACCCGACTTCTAAAATCAAATATTCTATAACAAAAGATGCACTAAAAAGTAAAAAAATAATTGCATATTCTTGTGCTAATTTTAGTTCACCAAAGCAAAAATTTTTAAATATATATGTACAATTATTGTTATTTTTGGAGGCGGTGTCCAAAAGTTATGTGAATTTCTCTATGCTGACACCGCCTCCAAAAATAACAACAATTGTACATATATATTTAAAAATTTTTGCTTTGGTGAACTAAAATTGGCACAAGAATATGCAATTAATTTTTTACTTTTTAGTGCATCTTTTGTTATAGAATATTTGATTTTAGAAGTCGGGTTTCCATTTTGTCAAAATAGGTTTTATTAAATTGTATATATGGTGGTATATTCTATCTATCATACGTTATATTTGATAAAAACAATATGTTCTGTATATATTATTATTACATGGTGCATTCTAATTCGTTTAGACAGACTGTCAGACATTAATAAGTTACTCAGATTATAAAGTACATAGAACTCCATTATCAAATTGGAATTATTATATCTGATCTACATGTATTTATAAATTTTAATTTTATAATATCATTTACATTTATGAAGGAAATTCAATAAATCAACGGAGTTGTGTCAATTGTATAGCATTCGAAACATTCCAAATTGAATAGACATTATATGAAATATCTTTATTCCAAACAAGTCGCCCCTTGAAAGTCCAAGGGGCGACTTTCAAGTCCACTGTATGGAGACCGTATAATTGTAAAAGGAGAAGAGACCGCCAGGTTAAACGATGGAGGGATGAGATTGTGGAATTTGCAGGTGATCAATGGATGCGTGAGGCCGAAGATAGAGAAAATTGGAAACTAATAGGGGAGGCCTTTGCTCAACCAGTGGGCTTGATTATGGCTCTTATTATTATTATTATTATTATTATTAATCGCCCCTTATTAAAATGTTTTTATTAGCTGGACTTGTTTGTATCTATCATCTATCTACCTATGTATGAATGTAATGAAATTTTTTAAATGAGTTTTTGCCAACTTCCGGACGTCTGAATAATCTGAAATTTTGCAGACGTATTAAGAACTGATGCCAATACAATAATATTTTTATTGGAAAGTGTTGGAAAGCTTTTCCAATAGAGAATCAAAGTTAAATATTTATTACTGGCTGGCCGTGTGGTTACTGTGTGAAGTCAGTCAGTACAAATGTAATGAGAGTGGGTTAAATATGTTCATTGAATTCTTAAATCTAGTATGTGCATCACAAAATCCCCACTCTTCAATGACAAACAACCATACGCATACAGTATACCTATACACTATCCAGATGTTTGTATGTATGTGTATTGTATGGGTGTACTTTATAGTTTTATGGTTAATATTTTATTTATTTATAACGGTCTATATAACGATTTGTAGTGTGAAGGCATAGTTTATAGTTTCCAGAGAAATGTCGTCAACTGTTAAAATTTAGAAAAAAATAATTATTTGACACAAATTTCCTATGCTATATTCGATATAAACTGTCTTTGGTAAGAATTGGATTCATTCCATCACGCGTGGGAATAATAATAAAGAATGAAACTATAATATTGTTTTAAGACTAAAAAATAAAAAAATTAGTTAAAAACACATGTTTTTATTGCAATATGAACTAAAAAATGCAAAATATTTTAAAATAGAATAGCATAAAGAGATTGACAACAAAATTAACTTTAATGTAAACAAAATAGCTTTTAAAAGAGTTTGAAATGTCTTATTTTTATTAAAATTTTGTTGACGACATTTCACCAGTCCAAGTGGCCGATACTTGGAAACTGAGAGGTTCTGGGTTCGAATCCCGACATCGGCAGTTTGTCAATTATTAAGAAAGAAAAAGCTATGCTTGGGAAGGTTTTCTGCAGTGTCCTTCACAAACTCCAGATGCATATCGGCATAGTTCCTATCATAGTCCTATCATACATCCGACCAATTCCTAGACTATACACAAAAATTCCTACCACTCCACTCACATCCATAGACATCACAATGGATCATATGGTCGAAGTGTAGCCCGTCCAGGGCAGCCTCTACAATCTATCTATCTATCTATAGCCTGTACCATCATCAAACTATAAATCGTTATATATAAGTTGGAGATATGCAAATTTGTATTTTGGCTATTAATAAATGTTAAAGTTTTATCTGTACACATTATTAACTAAAGTTTTATATGACTACAAATATTTTCATAATTTTTTATTGTATAAAAATTAATTATGTTCTTTAATCAATACTCCATCTCTCGGTTACATCAGATACAAGATATTCGGTACATCTCACCCCGAGTATATGAACCTTCAGGTAAACCTGATAAGCAAGCTCCTGGCCGTTGCCAAGATATGGGAGCAGCGAATCCCGCCATACTGAAGTAGATGGAGAAGCACAATGGACCATAAGATCGAAGTGTAATACTTATTATGTCCCAAGATATATCTATCTATCTAAATAAAAACTTGTAACAAGTATGCGGCAGGCATATTATTTCAACAAAGTTGTTAATTTATTAATAATGTGTGCGCACACAAATAATATCTAAATTAGATATATGAGGAAGTTTACGCAATGAAACGTTGTATACATTGTTTTTTATTTTGTCCCAAGTCAATTATTATTTAATCGTCTCAACAATTATGGTTTATCGAATAGTATTTCCTATACCACTTTAGTTTAAATTAAATGATATTATTTTATTAAATTGAACAAGATTATGTTTGAGAGATAATAATACATCGTCAAGTTGCAAGTATGTACATTTTGATAATATCAACTGATATAGAAGCGACATACACTTGTCTTATTATTTAAACAGCAACCAGTCAATTAAATTTATTTCTATGATATTTTATTTAAAAAAAATGTTTATCTTTTTCTTTTAAACTTCAATATCCAAATAATAGCAAATACATTTCAGTACATTTTTGCGTGCACGATTAGTGATGCCGCACGAAACAAGAGAAACGAGACGAGACAATAATAAGTCAGCGACAGACGACACGAAAATTAGAGTAGTGATTTTTGATAAATATTCGACAGACGATTTAGTACGCTATTTCAATCTCTATGTACTAATCACAAAACAGCATAACATTTTGGGTGATAATGATTTAATTTTTTCTATGGTATTTATTGTTGCAATTAAAATATAAAAAATTAAATAAGATTTTATACAAAAAATGATTTCCTTTTAATTTGTATGTTTTCAATGAAATCTTCAACGGTAAAAACGAGACGAGACGAGACGATAACTTTTACAATTCAATACAATATAAGAGACTACATTATACATACAGTAATATTTAGAATGTTACAAGTGGTTCAATTTTTATGGGAGTGTACTGTTATTAATATTAATTAAAGTTAAAAAGAAGTAGCAAGGTTTCGTTGTTCTTACACATATCATCGTAAAAAGTAGTCATATTGACGGGCAGGCTAAACTAAATAAATAAAACGAATACCCTAAATCAGTAATTCTCAATCTTTTTTTTGTCGCGGCACACTTTTAACGATTTCCAAATTTGACGGCACACAAAGGAAAAGATAAGTTTAAAAATTGTTTACTTATGTATAATACACATTATGTTTATTAAGTACTACAACAGTACGTTTATTAAGGGATTAATTACAAGTTAATAATAAGAATACTTTTAATGAGAAATTTGAGATTGATGTTTTTTGATAATTTCATTTATATTTGGTCGTAAAAATGACAATGCTACTCCCATATCGTCTTCTACATTTAACAGTTTCCATCTTTTTTTCGTTTTTATGTTGGTTAATACTTTACTATATACATTACAAATGTTATCAAAATTATGTTTTATCTTTTCTGATGTACCCAAGAAAAATTGATAAATAAACAACACAAGTTTACTTTACTATATAAGCTACCGTCTTCAACGTAAAATAAAAAAATGACATATTCCCATTTATTACACAATATGTGATGTATTCATTGTATTTGATATGACCGTTTGTTTCCGGTATACACATGATATATTAATGATTTCGTTCCATTTAGTTGAATTTCGAATAAAAATATTTTACCTACCTGTTTGCGTTTTTTTTATACGTTATGAATTATTTATTTTTTACTGTAATAAATGATTCTTATTTAATGATCAACCTCAAGCGTCCATGATAAAACATTATATGTTTTATGATCAATATTAAATTCTAATAAAATATATCCATCGCAAATTTCGGTAACCATTTCAGAGAATATGTAATATGTAATATGCATATATATATATAAGGGATATATGTTGTGTGTGTTTGTTCAATTTGAGAAATATTGGAGATAGCGAAAATCGTTTTCTGCGGTTGTCAAACTTCCTGTTTTTGCAAATAGAATTGGCGATCATATTCGAGAATATTAAGTAAGATCGATGGACATTGGAAGCAAATTTTTGCGATATATTCTAAGTAAGACAGTGAGTTATGAACTGTGCCGATGACATGCCTTTTCACCTTCTGGTACAATGTCCTTTCAGAGGTACCTAACAGGAAACGGAAACTAAGATTGAACAATTAAAATGGAACTTTGTCCTGTCTTTTGCAAAGAGGATGGTTCGACGACAACCACAGGGATAGTAACGTACCAGATGTCTCTTAGGGGATCGGTAAACAAAGTTTAGACAGGATAAAAGGATAAAGACTTCGCCGTTCTCTTCACTACATTAAAAAAAAAAAAAAAATACAGACGAATGGAGAACCATCCTCCTTTTTGAAGTCGGGTTAAAAATAACATGATTTGGAATAAACTATGTGTAGGGGAACCCGGGGCACAACGGGGTACCGGGCGGAATGAAGTTTAACGATTTTCGCTGTGAAGGGGTTACTACTAACGAGCGACAATACGTAGAACTAGACCTATCGTTGGCTGTTTCTACTACGACATTCATGTTAGTCTAGTTTTCTTAGTCGTTAATGCGTGAAGTTTTAGTTTTGTGATTTTTTGCCCCTGTATTGTAACTTATGATGATCTTATACCCAAGATAAGGTATACATACTTGTATAAATCAGAACTATAGTTAGTACATGCTTGAAGTACGCATAATTGTCTTTAGTTTGGTGTAGTTATATGTTTGTTTACGTATCTTTTTCGAGTGAACTTACCCCCCAAACCGAATCGTGTCTCTAGAGCAGAACAAGTGGCCGGAATGGGGTTCCCCATTCAGCCCAATGGGTACCCCATTCTACCGCAATGTTTCACAATATCTTCCAGCAGACACAACTGACTTCAGATTAGACCTTCAAGTGAAGAGAATAATTTTACTACTCCTTGCTCTTGAATTAAAACTGACAACAGATTCTCATTTCATTTTTCACCTGCGGGAATTGATAGCGAAGATGATACACGATGAAGATCCTATGCATTTTGTGCATCAACTTATTTTTTCTGCATTTCCACTAGTTTTATATGTGATTATAATAACCTGGTTTACCACCTCGTTCTACCCCATCCATGCCCAGAGCAGAACGGTGCAAATGACATAATTTTCTGGGTTTAAAAAGAAAAGTAATGTTCTTTTATTTTCTTACAATATTATTGTATTATTGTGATTATAACATTATAATGTGTTCATAGAAAAATTTGCAGCACTTTGAATAAACTCTTTTGTATTTTTAAACCATATTTTCAACTTCGTACCCCGTTCTGCCCCGGGTTCCCCTATGATTCAAAAAGAAAATGTTTACAAATTATTATTTTACTATGCAATATATAATAATTGAATTATACAGTACAAACATGTAACTTAACACTTTTATTGATTACTATAAACATGTGTTGTTAATAAATTAGTGTAGTATCATTATTTTAATATTTAATATTCGTAGTAATCATTAATTACATGTTTTCATTACGGAAGGAAATTATACATATTATTGTATGTGACCAATAAAATAATATGTAGAGATTTATTTTCAGAACAAAAGACCTTTAACTACCTAATACTTTAGAGGTGACAAAAAACAGCTATGTTCTATCAACAGCAAAAGTGGCATTCTTTATTCAAAATTTTCCAGTTAATCCATTCTGTTTTCGAAAAAAATTTTGTCGAATAAAATTTGTTAGTTTTTTTTAAAATAATGAACATGTTATTCTTAGAAAAATTTTTCGAAAACCAGATGGATACGGCACGAATCAACCAGATAGCTTCTGTCTACTGCTATTATGTTCCTTTTATGAAAATTTTTATTGATTTTCAAGTTCAATGTTTTTTTTTGTAGCATAATTTTACTTGTAGTAAAATTAAAAATTTTAAACGTTCCCAACGCAATAATATGAAGCAATTATTGCGCCTTCCCATTATCTCCACCAAATTTATAAGTAAAATGATAATGTTAATAATATGCCTATACATCATCTTGGAAAAAAGCTGTAATTTTCAAACGACTGAACAGATTTTTATCAAATATAGCTAAGAACCACCGCAAGAAAACCAGCTATCGAATAAACAATCGCATTCAAATCGGTCCACGCGTTTGAGATCTACGATCCACAGACAGACAGACAGACAGATAGACAGAACACCCCTCGTTTCGCGTCGGGGGTAAAAAGAAAAACATTAAAAAAGAACATCATGTATTTTTTGAGAATAAACTATTACGAAAATTATACGAATTATACGATTTTCTTATAGGAAGCATAAAATCACGATGACAGAAATCCAGAGGTCCGAGGTTCAATTCCTGGTTGCAAGCTAATTTTTTCATAGAAATATTTAATTAAAAATGCAATGACATGTTTGTCTATATATGTATACGCCAGTTCTTTCATATTATATCTTAAGTAATCTTAATAGAATTTGACATAAGTATTGTATTGAGACACTTCAGTATACACAAATAATAATATGTTATTATCGATATTTATTTGAATATCGATGACCCTTTTGAAGAAATATTTGTGAAAAAAGTAATTTTGTTAAAAAAATATCTTATAATTATTTGCATATATCTAGAAATATTCCATAAATACTATCAAATAATGCACACCATAAAATTTAATAATCTAATTAAAAATATGATTATAATAAAATGTGTATTATATATTATCCATATTGGATTTTGTAAACAATCAATTTAAATAAATTTATATATTCTAACCTCAATCTATCACCTTGTTTACAAAGTTTTAATTATTATTTGTGATTTAATTACAATATAACTCTATGTTATTAATATTCAAAATTAAATATTCAAATAAATCATAATACTAAATTATCATTCCATTCAGGCAAATTTTTATGTTTTATAATTGATATTTGTTATAAATGGTTTCATTATTTCGTAATGGTTTACATTTTCGTATAGCTGTAAGTAAAAAAATATTTTAAAAACATATGATGTTGTTTGAAAATCAATTTTTTGTGTGTTAAGTAGCACACAACTAACTGCGAGAAAACATTAACTTATTTGTGAAAATAAATTACTATTATAAATGAAACATGAAAAAGATAATGCAATAAGATTTGAACCATATACCTATGTTTATCGGCGTAGCTTATCTGTCGTTATAGGAAATAACAAAAATTTTTGTAGGATTGAATAGTCCTACAAAAATTTTTCTTATTTCGATCCAACCTAGTTGATGTCGAAAATGACCATGACAATGTAAAACAATGCAAATCAGTAAATCTCAAACAAAAACGCTTACTTTAGGGAAATTTCAACAACATTTTTATTGATGACATATGTTTCAGTCTGTATGACCATTTTCAAACATAATATATATATATATATATATATATATATATATATATATATATATATATATATATATACATATATATATATCTACATACATATATACATATATACATACATATATACATATATAAAATCCTAAAAATAAAAACTGTCATTTGAACTCTGTCACTATATTTCTATGCCTATGTATGAAAAGTATTAACAAAAACTTCTAGTCCATATGATCGATAGATATACATATATGCCTTAGGGTATGAAAAGGGTTTGCACTTCGACCTTATAGCCCAATATGATCCCCTCCTACTTCTCTCATATCTTGGCAGTAGCCAGAAGCTTGCTATTAGGTTTTCCTGAATGTTTATATATTCGGGGTGAGATGTACCGCATATCTTGTATCTGCTGGTATCCAGATAAATTTAACATTGTTCCATTTAGACATCTTCAGCAGTTCCTCCAGACAATCCCTGACGACCCCTGAGGTGATTTCAGTTGTAGACAAGGGCATTAGAGCAGCTGGACTGTTCGAGAGAATATATACGTTCTGGTTTATGTAGCCCCTAAGTAGGTTCTCGCGGACGCAAGAACGGCGTAGACTTCTGCCTGAAAGACTGTGGCATATTTCTCCAAGTTGAGGCGTATAGTCCAGAGAAACCATAATATAGATTTTGGATGATAAATTTAGTAAAAGAATTTCGCAACTCATATTAGTGAGTTATTAGCACCTCATTATAACAAATAATTTTGCACTCATACCTTTTAATCCTTTATGAAGTATTCAACCCTAATAACCTCCGGCGAAGGTTGATATTGTAATGAAATGAAATGAAATATATTTAAAGGGTGAAATATCACATTAATCAATCAAATCATTTATAATTTTGAAAAAATTCTCGAAATTAAATCATTAATCTATGGTTTTTATTGAACTTATTTTGTAAGTATATAAATTTAATTGCAGTGCAGGTACAAGTACATAGTTGGTAACATAGTAACAACATAAATTATTAAAGGTGGGTAATACTTTGTTTTATTTGAATGAAATAGTTTTGTCCTCGACCTAATGAGCCTTCGCAGACAGTATGGCTGCCAACAAGAGTATTATATACTCACTTAACAACTAATAAGTAGTAACCAAACATTAGTTTTTACAAACCAATGTATTCAGTTTATACCTTTTTAGTCTGATTCTAATGACGTCAATATACCATTTAACTCCTTTTTATATCATAAGTAGTAATTTGTGAGGTAAGAAGGTAATTGTTCTCTACTGATGAGAAAACAATTAACTTTATCATGTGATTAACGTGATACGTTATGTCTATCTTAAAGACGTTATTTCCGTAGTCATTTTCGATATACAAGGTGTAACCTTGAACACTAGCTTATGGTATATAAAAATGCAATAACGTATATACACGAGCGAGTTAGGTTATAGCGGCTGTCCCGGACAAGGTACACCTAGACCATATGGTTTATTGTGATACCTATACATTAAGGATGTGGATGAAGGACAACAAATTTGTATGCTGACTAGGAATTGGTAGATTGTGGGACTGCAGCCAACTTTGATAGGAACTATGCTGACAACCTTCAGAAGCATACTCATACTTTCGTTTTTGTCCATATGTCAAAGTTTACTCAATTAACCGCCCCTTTAATTTTTTTTAAAAATTTAATTGACAAACAGCCACCGTTGGTTGGGAATTGAACCAGCAACGTCCCAGTTCCAAGCAGAGCTCTGTTGACAGCAGAGTAGTTCCTTTGACAACACGGCCCCTCGGACTGGTTATATATGAGTGAGAGAGACATACATTTATTTGTAAAGAGGAAAAGACACACCTATATATGCATATGTATATATGAGATGGCGCATAAGTAACGTTATGATTTAATTAGTGAATAAATTTTTTGTTTACGTTTTTTTTCTCTTTTTTTGTTCAGAATTAACTTTGAAAAACTTGGGAAATTTATGATGAAAAGATCAGCACAGAACAAAGAACCAAAGTTGTTCAATTTTATGTTGAAAGTCAGCATTCGATTATTCAGACACAAAGATCATATCGAAATTTCGATATGATCACATCGCTCGGGTGCAAGCAAGTGTTGAGGAAAACCCCGAAACTTCCATCAGGCGACGTTCTCAGCAGTAGGTGCACCTTTTTCCATATAAGATTCAATTGGTCCACGAGTTAAAACCAAATGATGGACAAATACGCATTGATTAAATAAATCATAACGTTACATATGCGCCACCTTTATATTTATGTATGCATGTCTTTTTCCCTCCTTGCAATAAAAATGTATGTCTTTCTAACTCATATAATATATATATATATATATATATATATATATATATATATATATATATATATATACATATATATATATACGTTGTTGCAGTTTCGACATCACAATGGCTAGTCTTGACGATTATTCAAAAATATATTTCTTTTCAATTCTTGCGGTGGTTCTTAGCTATGTTTGATAATCGGTTCAGTCGTTTGAAAATTGTCAGCTCTTTTCCAAGATGAGGTATAGGCATAGTAATGTTAATAATAACATTATAATTTTACATATAAATTTGGTAGAGGTAACGGGAAGCTCTTATAATGTTTCATATTATTGCGTTGCAGGTTCTTAAATTTTTAATTTTACTTGTATAAACATACATATCTCCTAACCAATGTGGAGTTTTGAGTGCATATTATAGCAAATATAGGCTTATCCATTATTCAAAACTTTCCTGAGGTATTACTAAATAGTATTTACTGAAATATTACAAAATATTTTGTATTCTACGAAGCCCAATTTTATCTTCAATTCTATGAGTACGGGTCCCTACATTGAGCATGGTCAGACACCATGATTTTTTTTCCCATTCGCATTGTTTTAAAAACTGCAGAGATACTGACGATGAGGCATTAGGTTTTTATTAAAATTAATTAAAACTAATCTTGTCAAAACAATTTTGAAAAGATCATGGTATTATTAAACAAAAAAAAAGGGGTTTAACAAATATCAAATATGTGTCGAATAAAAATTTAACACATAACAAAATGTTGAAAATTAAAAATGTATACTCACTGAACCGTACATTTAGAAAAAATTTTGTTTTATAATTTGTAATTTGTTGACAGGATGATACAAGGAAAAATATATAACTCACATGTATAATAACTGATAATTAATTATTGAATAAAACAAATATTTGAGATTTTCGTACGAATAATTTTATTTTGACTATTGTTTCGAAAACACAATTCCTTGATCAGAAAATATATAATTAAATTAAATACTGATATGAAAAAATTAACTCGTCAACCAGGAATCAAAACTCGGGCCTCTGGATATCTAGTCCAGTATGCTTCCGCTACACCAAAGACGACTGTGACGTAATAGCCAACTTTTTCATATCATTCTTATTTTTATTTATTTAGACAGTATTACTTCTGTCGAAGTTATTATTATTATTTGTTTATTTGTATATCCTTAAGCGTCAACATAACGATGTTTGTCCAAATTCCTTTCGGTTACGTATGATAAACTGTAGAAGACTTTAGCGTATACTACTCAGACAAATGTCATTGTCGTTGAATTTTTAATTAAATTATATATAACTGTATATATAAATTTAAAAAAATTCATAAGAAATGTGGGTTTACGAGTGAACTACCTTAACTTTGTTTTAAGGAGGTGTAAATATATTCGAAACGCAAGTATAAAAGTAAATCTCAAAATAAAATATCTGAAACAGCACAAATATAAAGATTATTAAAGTAATCAAAGAGAACTCTAGGTTTTTTGAAATTAAATTTCAAATTTTGTCCCAATTCCTAGAACAATTATTTGTATTTTATAAATACGTATTTCGACTACAAAGTAGTCATCATCAGTATGAATAGTTCAAGGACAGAATGGTCAACGCTAAATTTTTTTCACCAAACGGTTCGCAAATAAAAATGTGTATTTACCAAAAGATTTGTATTCTTCAAAAAAGGTTTTTATACGGGAGGATCATATCTCCACTATCTTGTAATTATAGAGGTCCTTAAGGTTTTCTGAGGTCCTCTGAGGTTTTAAAAATTTTTTATTGTTGACGTCAACAACAAACCTACCCTCTATTCAATCAGACAAACTCCTGGATCACCTTGTCTAAGTGTATGTATATTATTTTACACAGATTTTATCAATAATACGTATAATAAATTACATTAATAAATCAAAAACCAGTTTAGTAATTATATAGAATATCATAGCAAATAAGATAATAATTATGAATTATGTGGTTAAGTTGTGGTACATAATATGTTGTTTTTAATGTGTTCACAACACAACCAGACAGGTTCAAAATTAGGTGGATGAGATAATTTTGATGGTTTGTTGATGTTTTTAATTAAAAATATATATATATATATAGGTTGAGTCAAAAGTCATGGAGTTTATTGAAAGGGTGGATAGGGGATGAAATTCTAAGATGAAAAGTCCTTGGACATTTTTGCGCTTGACCCACCGTTAATTGAATATTAAATAAAGTAACTAATTAGAGAAGCGGGCGTTAAAGCGCGGGGAATGAATGCAGCGGCAGCAGAGATACATGGTCGAAGCGAACTCTCAATTCAATGAAAATTGAATGATTCATTATACATGAAAACTACATTTTTCGTTAAAAAATTTAAGCGACGAATCACCAATAATTGCTCAATAAAATATTGAAAAAAATTATGCTTAAGAATTTATTAATGCTTTTTGCTCTGGTCAAATCAATTGCAATTGACTTATTTTAAGTAAATTGAAGGTTTTCAAATATTGGGAAGTTTTAGATTTCAGTCCGATTATCGAAAAATGAGTTTTTATAAGATCTTGAATTTTTGAGGTCCTAAAAACTATCTTGACTATCTTTATGATAATCCCAAAAATATTTTTTTAAAGAATTTTTACACTACTGTACCGATCGATTTCAAAATCTCTTAACTTAAAAAAAACAACGTCAAATGCCGCCGTAAACTCTAATCGTAAGAAATCTAATAAAAACTGAATAATTCAGTTAATTAGATTTTTCGGTAAATAAAGAGGTTTATTTTTTTTCAAAATTTTTTTAAATTCTACTATAAAAACTGTACCGGATTTGAAACGCATAAGGTTCACTTGCTCTACGTTAGTGATGGGGAGTGCTCTATCCCCTCACGTATCTCTGCTGACGCTGCGTTAATTCCCCACCATTTCTTTTTCCGTTAACGCGTTTCTCTTGTTGGTTACTTTAATTTAAATAATTAATTAAAATCTAACTAATCGTGGGTTAGGTGCAAAAATGTCCAAGGACTTTTCATCTTAAAATTCCATACTCTATCCATCCTTTCAAAAAACTCCAACTTTTGACTCAGCCTGTATATATAATTTCTATACAAAGTCATCGTCAGCTTCTTATTTTCGTTAAATAATATTTGTGAAAACAAAAAGTACAAACACGCTTTTTAATTATCGGGGGGATTCTATCAAAAGTGAAGTTTTTGAATACCATATTCATTTTGGATTTACCCGCATAACCAACCATTAATTTGATCAAGACTAAATTCAGGACTTGACGCCGATGTGAACCTTATCAAGCGAGAAAAAGTTTTATAGTATCCACTCACGCTGACGTCAGTTAGCCCTAACGTCAGAATCGTCTTGGGTGTAGCGGTAAGCACGCTGGACTAGACATCCAGAGGGCCAAGGTTCGATTCCTGGTTGACCAGTTAATTTCTTCTAATCAATATCCACGTATGATTAGACTAAAAAACTGGTGTATATTCTATCTCGCTATGAGAGATATTTAGCGAAAATAATAGCTTAAATAAAAATTTGATGGAAATAACAATAAATATTTGAAGTAGGGAAGCGGTGGGAATTAACATTGAGGTTTTTAGTCTTAAAATGGCGTGAGCGGGAAATATAATAAGAAAACGTGAGCGAAATCCCGAGTATAAGGTTGGAGTAAAAATTAATTTTTTTAAAGTTTAACATTTTATATAGTTGGAGTTAAAATTAATTTTATTAGAAAACGTTATTTTTAACCCCTAAAAAAAATGAACAAAATCTGTTGAAAAGTGGTTTTATGCTGGAACATCCTTAACGTCATTAATCAAGTTTAATATCAAACTAAGAGGAATTTTCAAAATTATGCACTAATTTTGTTTATAACTTCAGGGTATATATATATATATATATATAATGCAAGTTTGAATAACAACATAGTAAACAGTTAAGTAGTTGAGTGTACTATTTAAAATGCATGTACGAGTATATTATTAATTATTCAAATTGCCTTAAGTTACTGGCTCACTGCCTAAGTAACACTTTCTTAACCATCCGCTTAATATAGAATAATTTCACAAAAAGTTGATCAAAACGTTCGTTCATTTATTATGTAAGACATTTTTTCACACTTTCAGTAATAAAATAAATTTAAAGGTGGTTTAAGTTTAAAAACCAAATGAAAATGTATTCAGTTTATTTTTATCCTCAGATTTTGTCAACACGTTTGTCATAAAAATTGTATCATAATAAAATCTCTGCCCTTAATATCAACATATATGAATTATGATTATTAATTTTTTCAGGCGTAATAATTAATTCCAGTGCTTGAATTTTCAGCGAATTATAATGACCATTGAGTCTACTCAATAGATGTCGAAAATCACTACTTGTAAAATTTATATCGGCCAAGGGAAAGGGCGAGGGGTTGAAGGGAGAGGGTAAAAACACAAAATATGGCATATCTTCCTTAGTAATCGAAAAAAAATTGGAAAATACATAAGCAATAAAGTTGTAGAAAATTAATTTTACAATAGTTTTTTTACATTTTTTCTGTTACACAAATATTTACCGAAATATTTACAATTTAAGATTGGAAGTAAAAATCTTTAATATCTCTGTGCAAATAATGAGTTTGAGAAAAAATGATAAGGTAATGAATCATGCAAACATGATTTTCTACAACTTTACTTCTTATACATTTTTCGATTTTTCTAATATTAAGAGAGATATTTTATATTTTGTGTTTTCCTCATTTTCTATGCCTACCTTTTCCCTTTACTTATGCCATTTATTAATTCAATTGGCTTTGAAAATACTAAAACCATATAAGATATGAATTTTTCATTTTGATCATACAAAAATTGTGTGTATAACCGCTAGAGAATGATTTATGTATTCTAAGAAAATTCGAATTTTTTATTATTGAAGTGTGAGATTTTTATAGCTGTACATATATTTATAAAAAATACGTTTTAAAAAAAAAATAATTATGACCAATATTTAAGAAAACATAATTATTTTGTTGAAATCGAAAGTAATCTTAAAAATGAATATTAATTTAGTCATAAAATGTATTAATTGAAATGATTTAAATGTTGACATGCTTACGTTGTGTCGCTTGAAGGAGTTTTGTTTTTCTATTGTTAAGAAAAAAAATGGGCATATCAATGTTTGATATAAAAAATAGTGTTATTAAACATTTGACTTAAAAATATCATATTAAGTTAACGCCAGTAACCCAGTTAGTATAACATAACCGAGAGGCAGCCATACTATACTATAACAATGGATAGATTAATGAGATATTTTAATTAGATAAATTAAAAAAACAAAATTTCGAAAAATTGTTTAAAATTTAACTACAAACTAGATTATTATTTTGTATATATATATATATATATATATATATATATATATATATATATATGTATATATTATATTATATATATATATATATATATATATAATATATAATATATATACACACATTTATATATATATATATATATATATATATATATATATATATATATATATATATATATATATATATAAATATATATATATTTATATATATATATTGGGTTTCTTAACTATTGGGTTTTGGATCAAAGTATATAAGGCACTTTCGACTTAAAATTGTCAAAAGAATACGCTCTTAAACTATGGCCATCACAGGTAACCCTGTATATACGTATCAAAGTTTAGTTTTGTTTTAATTTTGTAATTGTAATAATTGATTACATTAACGCGAAAGTCGAAATTCGATTTCTGGACGAGAGGCGACATAAAAGCAAAATTTCAAAAAGATTAGAAACACGCCATTATTGTTATTAGTGGTGTCCGCCTAGCGGAATCAAATTTCAAGAGTTTTTTTTAGGTTCTTTTCTAGTAGCCGTAGATTATAGTTAAAATTCATCTCTACCGTTGAAATCCGAACCCATAATCTATACCAGGTGTAAATTTATTTCTTATCAGTTTATATTATCGCCCTCAAAATATAAAATATTAACATAATATTAATCAGAAATTGACATACTTTTCACTTAAAATCAAGAACCACCTCCAGCGATATTCATATTTGTTTACTATTTTTATTTATTTTATGTTTGAAATTTAATATGATTTTATCTTTATGTTCCTATTGATAACTGACCACTTTGCTCACGACGTCTGGTGGCCTGTCCGAAAAGTTTCCGACCTACCTTCATATCTCCGCGCTGGCGTTATTTTTTGTCATCGGGCGAGTGGCATCCTTAAAAGTAGTGCCCATTTGATTGAATAACACGCTATTACATACAGCAACACTAAGAATGTTTCAACTGGTTCAGTTTTTTTGAATGGGAGTGTACATTCAAATACACAGACTCATCAACGATCAAAAATGGGATCTTTCGTAACAGAGGACATCCATTTATAGCTACTTTTATACATTTATAAGAGAGAAACTGCTTAAGTGAAAAATACCCTTGATAGTGGAGTAAAATTTCCGGTTCTTTGAACTCTCGCTTATCCAATTACGATTGTATAATCACTTCTAAGTAGATTAATTTATTAAATTTTATAAACTTGATAGACAAAGAAAGACCGAGCTCTAATAGTGTCAGCGTTACACAGCGTTTCAACAAGTTCTAATCTAATATAAATCATAATAATAATAATAGCTATTACAGAAAAATTAAAATTAATTAACATATACAAAAGTTAAAAATATTTTGAATGAATCATTTATTAAATATTACTATTCCAATAATAAAAAAACTCATTGCAGGTTTTATTGTCATTAACATAAAATATTCGTACCATTTCGTATAATACGAGTAAAACAATACACTTAAAATAAAAACAAAGCAAAACAAGTAATGTAACAACTAACTGAGTTAATTGTTTGAATACCCAGTATATACTGAGTTATATCAATGTTGGAATTGTTAATTTTTTAATTGTTCCACAATTTTTTTAAATCTCTTACGGTTTTAAATTTGGGTATATTTTTCGCTTTCCGAAACACGTTCCGATTATATCCATTAACGATCTTGACCGTAATTTTTTGCTCTAAAACACACAGACACCTATAAACACCTATACCAACAATCTATGTCATGGATTAAATTTTCAAGTGTTACAAAGTCGGAACTAAACTTAATGTACCTTGTATATTTACATATACTGGGTATAAAAATAGTATGTATGGATGCTATATACATGTATACATGCATGCCTTCGTTCACCTATCAATTGTATTTCTCATTTTCAACTTTGAGCACAAATTGTGAAAATTTTTCAAACAAAAGTTGTTTATTTTAAAGAGAAGATTTTTTGTCAACAATGTTTTTTCTATGTCTTACAGTTTACATGTTTTCTATGTTTTACAGTCTTACAGTTCCGATTTTGCCCATTAACGAACTTGACCTTACTTTTTTGCTCTAGTAAACACACAAAAATTTTTAGTGCGTTATCTCTTTTCGTTTATGAGTTATCGGCTTCACGGACAGACAAACAGCCGGACGAACATGCGGAAATGGACTAATTAGGTAATTTTATGAACACCAACACAAATTTTTTTCTGCGATCAATATTTTCAAGCGTTACTAAGTCAGAACTAAACTTAATATACCTTGTATATTTACAAATATACTGGGTATAAAAATTAATTTTATGATAATTATAAAAAGTTAAATGTTTTAAATAAAAATAAAATAGTTTTTGCACAATTCTTTTATAATTTGAAAAATTGAATCAAGTAATTTTTTTTCTGTATTTTCATTTCAATAAAACTTTTTTTAACATTTTATTTTCGTCACGTTTTCATCGTAGTCACATGTGGACATATATTATGACATTTGCATTATTTTAATTAGATATGTTGAAAAATAAAAATCATTAGTACGTACGTAGGTGGTTTGAAAAACATATTGAATAAAAATAATTGTATGGTTTGGATGATTTGCATAGAGTAATAAATTAATTTCTAGGAATTACCAATAATAAAAATAAACATTTTTCTTTTTTATGAAACTTTTAAAAATGACTCATAATTTGTCTATTTAAATATTAATTACTACTTTTTACTTTTTTTATTCTTAAAAAATTCAGTTAAATTGATTAATTAAGCTAAATCGATCCAACCAAGATATTTATATATATATATATATATATATATATATATATATATATATATATATATATATATAATATATATACATATATATATGTATATATATATATCTTTTTTATCTACTTGGTTGGATTATTAATTATTTAATAATCTGTAATTATTTAAGGACGTTCCAGCACTGCGTTATATAATCAGGACTATTAGATTTTCCGGATTAAAATTTGAGCACCCCTTGTATACATATGTATAGATATACCTAAATATATATAAGTGCTGGAACGTCCTTAAATAATTACGAATTTTTTAAATTCAATTTAATTTCCCACCGCTTCCATTACTAAGTAGTAAGTATTTATCGACGCTTCCACAAAATTTCTAAAATAGACTTTTATAATATATTATTTTATTTCAATATTAAAATATATAATACCAAACCCTTGCATTGTTATCCAGTTCAATATTTAAAGTTTGAAAGCTTAAACTCACCGCAAAGTTTAAAATCGATGGCAAAATTTGTACCGAACAGACAAAAATAAACAGACGGACAAGAAAGCGAGTTAATAAAAACGTGATAAAAAGGAGAAAACTGTACAAGAAATCAAATACCTTCTGTCCACTTTTATGATGATTTTATGATGAAGATATCAGTTTTTATTGATTTTCAAGTTCAATGTTTTGTTATGTTTTTTTTTTGTAGCATGTGTTAAAATAATATCAAACATATTATCCATGTCATCAATCAGAGAGATGTCTGTCCTACCACACACTTATTATTATTGTAAAACTTATTTTCTTAAATGAAAAGCAAACAAAAAATATTTTTTTAAAGCACTTAATTTTTTTTTTTAATCATGTCTAGGTCACTGACATATCTCGTGTTGTACATTTCAAATAATTAATACACGCAAATTAGTCGAATATCGGAATGATTACAAAATCTCTATATTTTTCATACATCGACTAAAAATTTTTCTCTCAATCGGACACTAGTTAAAGGATAAGTGTTTGTCCTTACATTCCGTAAAGGTTCTTTACTTAATTTTTTATGCCCCCCTTCAACCATGAAAGATTTTGAATTATGTTTAAATTCCCCCTCCCTCCTCATGCCTTATTTAATTTTTTAAATAACTTGCATATACTGAGTTTGATGCGAGAACATTTTATTTGACTTCTTACACATGCATAAATGTATAAATATATAAAGTAGTAAAGATTATTAAAATAATCAAAGAGAACTCTAGGTTTTTTTTGAAATTATATTTCAAAACATAAACTTTGACCTACATAAATTTTCGAACAGTTTTGACACTTGACACCATATATACCCGATTGTTTTTCATTACTAATTTTATCCTTAGGGGTGCCCAGTAACTGTTTGATTTTATTTTGACTAACATACGCTGTTTTTAAGTTGTGGTCCCTTACACTAGAGAATTAATCTGGCTCATGTGAAATTTGGGAGAACCGAAAAATCGTCTATAGCGGCGCACATTATTGAGAACAACCACAAAATTGATAAATCGAATCTAAAACTACTTAAATCGGTACAAAATCCCACAGAATTAGATGCATACGAAAGCATCTACATATACAAATTGAGAAAACAGATAATGAATTTAGACAATGGCCCAATTCCAAATTCTGATTGCATAGTCACCAAAGAATACCGCCAATAAATAGGTGGGACTTTCCACACACCTAATTCAGTAGTCAGGCAACTCGAATAATCCTCAAGTCAGATTATACCCTCCGTCAAATCGTATAAAAGGACAGAACTTTTTAATATCATTGTGAGACACGCACCAAATTAGCAACAAGCAACATATCTCTGAATCCATATCCCAGAGATAGTTACAATTAGCTAATTCATACTGATGATGACTTCATTGTAGTCGAAATACGTAATTATGAAATACAAACAAATGTTTTAGGAATAGGGGCAAAATTTGAAATATAATATATAAAGTAGTGTATAAAGTTGCTATGAACGTTTAATCAAGTGTAATTACAGATTTTTCAGTTGAAATGGTGACAAAAACATTCAGTTTGTGAAAAAAAGTCTCAGACAAAAGTTGATTATGTTTAAAAACGGAATATTAAAAAAAAAATATTTTATGGTTCAAAGATATTTTCTCTACTAGCATGGGGATATTTTCTCTACTTTGTTGCTCTAGAACATACACATAAAATTTCTCGTGATCTCTTTTCATTTTTAACTGACCCTGTCTGCAGACGGACGGATATGGAAGAATGGACTAGAGGGATCATTTTACAAAGTCGGGACTAAAATTATATTGCTAATAACATACATTGCTGTGAATCCACACATCCTAAGGCATCACAATGGACCTTATGGTCGAAGTGTAGCCCGTCCAGGGCAGCCGTTACAATCTGTGTGCTGTGTGCGCACTCTCTCCCACCCTTTGTTGATTTTGTTATTTCCATAGAAACTATAATTCTAAAAAATAACCATAAAATTTTATTATTAAAATTTTGTTTCAATTTTAAAATGTCTTAAACTTTCAATTTTGTTTCAATTTTAAACTTTGATTATCATTTCCATAGTAACTATAAAATATATTGTATACAACATATATCATATACCGTGATTATTATTATTTTCAATACATATATATAAATACGGACGAAGTCGCGGGAAACAGCTAGTATTATATACGTATAACATAATATGTAGTAAGTTGATCTCCGTACGTTCACAAATTTTAGTTTCTTTAGTACTATGGCACTAACATTTATTACAACTTATTACCATTCGACATAATCAATTATAAATATTTATAATTTATATAAATTTTTTTCAATATAAAGCGAGGCAAGTTTCACTTTTGTCCTGGGTCTCCCAACCCAGTCTCTTTTTTATACATATGCAGGGTATAATAATATATACATATGTATGAACTGGTATCTCAGAAAATGGTAGTTTTCTATGCCAGAAAAAATTTTGTATACCTTATTTCAAATGAATAATTCGAATTATTTTGAAGTTCCAATTTGCATGGCTAATAAAAAAAAGTGTGTGTGTCAGTTCCGACGCACGTTGGAGTTTACTACTTAAGAACGATTGTCTTTGCCCCATATATATTGTCCATACTAAATTAAATATTTAATTATAGGTATAGCTCTTACAAATTTATATAAACTACACTAATAATTAAATGTCTAATAAATAGAAAGCGCACATATTTATATGTACAATATATATATCATATTACTACATGAATTATAACCTACCTAGTACCCACGTGTTTATCGGATGTTTCGGCACTATTATCTACACCAGTTTCTTCCATAGTTTATATAATTTTCACTTCACTTTATGTGAATATAATTATCAATATTAATAATCCACAATAATAATATTAATTATCGAAACTTTAAAATATTTATATAAATAAACTACACTAATAATTAAATGTCTAATAAATAGAAAGCACATGTTATACTATGTACAATATATACCATATTAATACTGACTGACTGAGTGCAGTGAAAAATGTACGCAGCATAACCCGTGTACGACTCTTATACAGCGATACATGAACCAGACTGACTGACTGAAATATCGTAATGAGGCCATTCTATCACTATATTTTAGTCTCCATATTTTTTCAAATCCGGGCGCTTAAGGAGTAAACTCCAAAAAAAACAAATGTTTCAAACCCCTAAAATTAAGTTATATTATTGTTGACGCAAATTTTTCGATTATATTAAATAATTATAAAGCCTGCGTATAAAACACACTTAAGCCTTTTAGAAAACTTACCGAACAAGTCTATATAACGCGTATAAATTACAAATAACGAATCTCTCCACACCTTAGCTTGCTTGCTGTCACCGCCATTATAACGCAACAGAGTGAGTATAAGCTCCTTAAATGTAGCAAAAAGTGTATGGCGATTTTATAACCACACGTATTAGATTAATTTGATATTAAAATATCTGTATACTTTTCGATGAACTGTAACTTTAAAAGGTTATAGTTCATTCACTTATCGCCTTAGGGGTTGATATTTTTAGTGTATGTATTTCAAAAAATAATGATGATACATAACTTTATGATTTTCATTCTAGTAAATTTGCGACAAGCATATCGTTTGACCCCCCAGTTACATCATTGCATCCATGCGAATGTTATTTAGTTATTTATAATATCTTTCTAACCTAATAATCTTCGGCGTATATGTTATCATATACACCGTGTGTTCATTTGAAAAGTTACGACCTAAATATTTTTTAAATATATTTTTTAGAAATGTTTCAAACAAAAATTGCACAGTTTAAAAGGGGAAATATAATGCAACAATTATATTTTTGTTCTATGCATCCGTGGCTGCGTGGTATATCTTATCGTTTAAATGGAGCAAGATAGGGAAAATCTTTAACCACAAAAAATTATTATCTTATAAAATCAAACAACTTTTTTTCATATACGGGACGTAAATGTTGCATAAATTTTGTATTTACGCCAGAAATATTGGATGCATTAACAAAATTTCAAACAAAAGTTGTTTTTTTATCAAAAACACTTTTTTGTGTTAAAAGATTTATTCTATCTTGCATCGTTTAAGAGGTAAGATATACCACGCGAGCACGGATGCATGTAACAAAAATATAATTATTGCATTATGTTTTTCCTTTCAAACTGTGCAACTTTTGTTTGAAACATTTTTTTCTATACTGCATATTTTAAAAATTGTTTAGGTGCTAGATAGATAGATTGTAGAGGCTGCCCTGGACGGGCTACACTTCGACCATAAGGTCCATTGTGATGCCTAAGGATGTGAGTGGAGTGGAAGGAATTTTTGTGTATAGACTAGGAACTGGTAGGATATGCGGCTGCAGTCGACTATGACAGGAACTATGCCGATATTCATCTGGAGTTCGTGAAGGAAACTGCAGAAAACCTTCTCAAGCATAGCCGGTTACTTCGTTCTTGTCCATAAGCCGACAGATTAGTCAATTAACTACCCCTTCTTTTTTTTCTCTTAATAATTAACAAACTGCCGATGTTTGGATTCGAACCCATAACCTCCCAGTTTCGAAGCAGGCATACTGCGCAGACATAACGCCTTAGACCGCTCGGCGACTTGGACTGGTGTTTAGATGCTAACTCTACAAATGAAACACGTTATACATCAATACAGCACTCTTTAATAATCAAGAAAAAAAGTTGGAATATAGTTTTTAAATAAATAAATAAATTACTCTCATCGATTAACATCAAGCACACCTCTGTGACCTAATTTAATTCATCCTGTGAACTGTGAATAAATAAATTTTTACTACGATACCATAGTTCAGAGTTCATTCATATAGTGGGTGTCTTGATCGGTGCTCTTCTAACAGTTTTTGTGTAATCCATCCACAATTTCGGCGGTATCATAAAACTGACTACATGACGTCAATGAGACTAGAAATAATTAGAAACTGTTCTAGATGTATAATTAATTCCGATGTTTCATATGACGAAAAAGCAGTTTTTCGATATAAAGCCACGAAACACAACTTACGAACACTTCCAACGAAACATGATTGTATGCTATATACGTTAACAAAATGTGTTTTGGAACGGTGGATAATCCCACTAGCATAAAATCGATCAGGAAAAAAGTTTAAAATTTTCAAAACGATTTGGGATATCGCGATGTATAGATTTTAAGAATTCTTTGAGTTCAATCCGTTCGGGCACTCAAACAAGAGGGTCCATCCATATAAACAGAAGAAATCACGTGATCATAGCACATGGTCTAATATGATTGGTTCTTTTGGTAACTTAGACCTTTAAATTTGCATTCATACAAGTCTCAATTCATTCATATGCAAAATGTTGTTTGCTACTATCATTTTTGAGATCCATAATTTTAATTGTTTGATTATTTTTAAATATTTATTTTTAGTTTTTATTGTTATATTTGTACTTGTTATTATTTTTATTGTTTCGATTCGTTATATTCATATTTAGAACAAAATAATATGAATAAATAACGAAAATGATAGAATCTGATACGATCTGTTTTGACATATATTCACGTTTGACATATATTAAATATTTATTTTTAGTTTTTATTGTTATATTTGTACTTGTTATTATTTTTATTGTTTCGATTCGTTATATTCATATTTAGAACAAAATAATATGAATAAATAACGAAAATGATAGAATCTGATACGATCCGTTTTGACATATATTCACGTTTGACATATATTAAATATTTATTTTTAGTTTTTATTGTTATATTTGTACTTGTTATTATTTTTATTGTTTCGATTCGTTATATTCATATTTTGAACAAAATAATATGAATAAATAACGAAAATGATAGAATCTGATACGATCTGTTTTGACATATATTCACGTGTTCAGTGCATGTATTTGTTGACAACGATGGACTCTCTAGCATGGATGAACTATATATCTAAAATAGGTCTGCAATTAACCGACTTCTATTTAAAACTATTTAAAACAATATGTTTATTGATATTTACTCTGTGGCAACAAATGGTCTAATATGAGATACCTAGACATTCTATGCATATTCACGGTTGCAATAAACTATTATTAGAATTCGCTTCAGCTTCACCTCCACTCTGGGATGCTGAGAATACATTGATTTTAATGCGATAAAAGGTAAAATAAAATATGATGCAAACATATGACCTACATATTGAATAATATGAACTGTTTATTGTTGCAAAATATATATTTTAATAATGTAATCATCTTAACACAAGGTAGTATATTTATGAAATTTGCACAATATATACGGGAGGACACACATAGTCTAGAATATCTTGTCGAATGTTCGAGAGTAGTGGTAGTAGTATTAGAGGGGAGATCTAAGCATGACAAGAAGGTCTTTTGTGGCCTTTTGTACCGACTCCTAAAGGACAAGGAACTTGTGTTTAGACTAGTAATTGGTAGCTTGTGCGACTGCAGCCGACTTTGATAGTAACTATGCTGATATTACATAGCCGGTTACTTTCGTTCCACTCCATACGCCGACAGTTTAATCAATTAACCGCCCATTCATTGTTTTTTAAATTTATTTAATTGACAAACTGCCGCCGTTGAGATCGAATCAGCAACTTCCCAGTTCCGAGCAGAGTGCCTCCATCAACTCAACCACTCGGACGGTGAATGTTCGAGAAATAAACGTTAAAATAAATCGCCAAAAAAAAAATTATGTGTCCATGATTTCGAAAAAAAGAAGCTATTTATGGTATAAAAGTCGATTTCCCTTTAATACCATTTTAGCGGATACGAAAGTTTAATTAAGAGAATTCGTTTCTTCTAAAATAGGAACTTTAAAAATTGAACACGTGTTTCTCACATTATTTAATCATCGTGTGGAAATGCTGTGTTTTTTATACATAACCGCCAGAAAACGAACAACAACTTTGATTGTACTTACTGACGTAAATCAGATTACATACAGACTTTGAAATACCATTAATTCCATTTTTTCAATCAATAGGATCTAATCACAATAGATCGTGGAGTATGTATACTGGTACTGGGGAAACGACGTTAAAAAATGGAAAAAGTACACTACCTCATAGGTGAATATCATGCAGAATACTATTTTTTGAACTTTTGGAATAGCCATATCTCAGGAATAGTGATTCGTAAGAAAAAAAAGATCTTAACAATTTTTGTAGACAATTGCATGATCTAAACTTTTGTCCTACCTATTTTTACGATAAAACTTAAAGTTTAAGAGAAATATGTAAAAAACCGATATTTTTTACCTTACACGACACTGGATAAAGTTGGATCTCGATGGGGACTTTTGATATTTTTGATATTTTGTAGAGGCTGTCCTGGACGGAACACACTTCGACCATAAGGTCCATTGTGATGCCTAAGGAAGTGAGGATGTGAGTGGAGGACAAGGAATTTTGTGTGTAGACTAGGAATTGGTAGAATGTGCGGCTGCAACCGACTTTTGATAGGAACTATGCCGATACTCATCTGGAGTTCGTGAAGGAAACTGTAGAAAACCTTCACAAACATAGCCAGTTTAGTCAATTAACCGCCCCCTTTTTTTAAATAGTATATTCAAAACCTGTACCAATTTTTAGCTCGATGCGAATTTTGTAATAAATGTAACCTTTTTTTTTAAAAATTGCAAATTGGCTACGATGTATGAATAGATGTATGTTATCACTTTCAAAAATGTTACGAACAAATTTTATTTTGTACATTTGTATGACATTTGCGAATTGAAATTAAATATTCATAAATTATGTTTAATCTTTTTGGTTTTGAATGTTTTATGACTGTCATAATAAATTATTTCACTCTGTCATTTAAATTACAGAGTCATCCATATTAATTACTTTAAAAATTTTATTACTTCAAATTTCTTTCTTAACCAACATGGTTGAAATCCACCATATGATGTCAGACGTTAGTAAGCCTATCCCACTACTTCGATATAAACATTTTTGTAAGCCATATAACATAAGACTACCATATTCCGGCTCGTCGAAAATGTTCCTAGTCTATATTTATGCCCATGTTTCATGTATTTTTGGGTAAAAAGTTCACCGAACAAGTTTCTGGTGGGCGAAGCTTCTGTTTATGATTTCTCTGATGTCACGTGACAATTTCACGATATCGTTACAATTACTGATAGATCACATTTGCAGGATGATAAGAGTGTCACACTATAAAAGCCGCGAGTAATTGATAGTAAGTGTTAAGTCTTGTAAGTTTCAAAGATAGTTGAAGTACGTATAAGGAAATAATTTTGATTTTTTAATTATTAAATTATGATGATAATTAAGTATCGATTTTATACTTAATAATGAAAAAATAAAAATATTCACATAACCTAAATTTAAAACTACTTGTGTGACTCATACAAAATTGTTACCTTCGATTAACAATTACAAAATGCATTTTTAAATTCGATATATTTACTATTGAATAACAACAACAAGGTTCTTTGTAATACAATGCATTATAATTTTATGGATTTGTAAATTCAATTTTTTTAATAAAAAGATTATAAAAATCCATGCAAAAACTACTTACTAAAACTGGTCTTCCCAGATTGATTTACAAACTTACATGAAAAACTATTAATAGATTGTTTTAACCAAAATCGAAATGATAAAAATTTTTGAATACGGTGTCTCGGTAGCTTGGTTAATTGACCATTCTATATCATTATTGGGTTTTTATGATAAGATCACAGGTGGCAAAACTAGTGCCGTGTAATAGAGTTTACATCGTTTTTAGACTTTTCAGTTTTGAAGCAATTATTAAGCTTTTTTTATTTAATATTTATATTTTTGGTTTAATATTTATCATAAATTAGAATATTTTACTAGAATATAAAATATGTCCTCAAAAATATGTTTTTATCTCAGATGAACTCGAAGAACGATATTTGTTAGACATATCCGATAAAAATAACAATTAACATAGCTAGTTTCCAATGGAACTGCAATAGCTTCTTCCGTCACCTCGAAGAAATCCAACATCTAGACCAACAGTTTCAACCATCTGTTGTTTGTATTCAAGAAAGTCGTTTATCACCAAACCAGGTAGTAAATATATCAAAATTTAACACATACTGCAAAGACCACAAAGATGGATTTCAAAATTTCAAATTTTGATTTCAAATGCTTCAGGTGGAGTTCTTACTCTAGTAAGTAAACATATTTTCTCAAGAACACTAACAATCTAGAACACTAACAATAGATAAAATATAAATATTTTCATTACATAGATCAGTTTCTGACATAAATTTCGTGTTGTAAGTGTTGTGGTTGGTTTTATGATTTATTGTTTGATTTAGTTTTTAGTGGTGATGAGATGAAAAGTGATAAGATGATGAGAGTGTTTTTGAGTGAAATTAATAATTTTTACAGCGTATATAGCCCTCAGCAGCTAAAACGCTTAAATAATATTTTTTTTAAAAATTTACTGTTTCTAAACATTTTGGAAATTTATGGAAACTATTATCATAATTTATTCTTTTTGAAGATTTACAGTTAGGTACAGAACTATTTTCAGACATTATAAAATAAAATTACTTTATAAAACACTTTTTATAATGAACCATGCTCAATTCATATACAAGTAAATATGTTTTATTTGTTTGTTTACATTCACCAATGCATATATTCTTTAACGCTAGAGTCTCTCTTAGCTGGAATTTCCAATAAACAACAAAGAGTATACCAAATTTTTTAATTAGTTTATACGGAAATTGTTTTTTTGAATAATTTTATTAGCATTTATAATAAATATGATTACATTTGTATTTAAAGTATTATAAATGATTATTTCTTATTTTTGTGTATAATTTTATTGAAATTGGCACTAATTCAAATATAAAAACATTTATTTGTTAGTTTTATAATATATATATATATATATATATATATATATATATATATATATATATATATATATATATATATATATATATATATATATATATATATATATATTAGTTTTACTTATACTTTACATAATTAGTGTACAGTTTTCGCACGTATAACACATGTACAAAATAAATTTTCATAAATTATGAATTTTCATTTTATTTTGATGTGTTAATTAATATTATACGTGTAAAATTACTTCCGGATTTTCGATTATCGTTCAGAGTATTTTGAATATATATTTTAAATATAAAATTTGTTAATTATATTAAAATAGCATAATATATTGGTTTCCACCAGATGTCTTAGTTCTAAGGAACAAAAGCCAATATTGACAACTTCTTCTTCAAGCAATTTAGCTCTCAACTCCTCGTCCTCTCTCCAACTAGTCAATTCAAGAAAAATAAAATCAATCACATTTCGTCAGGCTTCGAATGGCATCAGTTTTATTGTCTTTATTAATTTTTCTTAGATATTGTCTGTGTTACGTAATACGGAGATATATTTACCCTTTCCCCATCACATAACATAACATCACGCCCCTGACACCCATGTTATGTAATTTAAGAATTATATATAGACAATTTTGTACCAAGTTCGATCTGTACAGGTTATTTTTTTAAATAAAACCGAAATTTCACATTTCGAAACACTATTTCAGTTTTATTTTAAAAAAAATGACCTATACAGATCGGACTTGGTACAAAATTGTCTGTACAAATCCCGATCTGTACAATTTCTGGCTCGGTACGTAACATATATAATAATAATATGATATATATATATATATATATATATATATATGTTCTGATTTTATACATTATGCGGTTAATACGTGATTCAATCTGTTGTTTATGCATGCACATATGCCCGTAATAAGATAATGTACTTTGTACCGAAAAAGAATATTATCAGCATGAAGTAATAGTTAGATAAAAAGATAACATTCAAAAAAAGGGGAATTATGTATATGATATAGATCATTGTTATTGATGAATATTAATTAAGAGTGGTTAGTTAATACTTTTGGATGATAATAATATAAAGTTATTGATATATATCGATTAATTAAATAATAATAAAATTCAATGGCATATTATACTATAATATAGTAAACATACATTTTAAAATACATTTATTGAATACAAAAAATGTCTCAAAAGATAAATAAATAACATTTATTACATTGAGCATACTCGTGATGTCTAAATCAATATTTTGTAATTATTTTTAAGGCTTGGTTTAAGACAAATATATGTATTTAAAAACCTTGATCTTCGAATTGCATTTGATGTTTTTATTTACTTACTAATCAATATAGGTTATCTTATATGTTTATAAGATGAGTCTTATGGACTCATTCTAATATGTCCTGTGAATATTTTCAATACTGATTTTATTATCCGATAACTAGGGATATTCAATATACACTCCTGTTCCAAAAAAAATGAACAGACCTCAACCGAATCAGTCTCTCACAATTTTGATTATTCTTGTAGTAAATGTTTTTTATAGATACAACATTTTATTTAATAAGGGGAAGTAAGAGGAAGATATTACACTTAACATGTATTAACATTACATATATTTTTTAAATGCTTACTCTGTCACTGACACCGCTTATATAAATAAAAAATATAAATTATTTTTATATTTCCATTTCTTTTTTACACACTTAAAAATATACTACTTATCTTTGTTTATAAATAAATAAAATTATACATTATACAGAGAGTTACAAAAGTGAGGAGTTCTATATAACGTACGAAAATTAACATTTAAGGTCTATTCATTTTTTTTTTTTGAACGGAATTGTACATCGATATTCGAAAATAATCGATGTAATCATTCGATACATCGAATAGTGATCGAAGTTTTTGCAAAACAAACCAATATTCGATGTATTTCGAAATATCGAATAAACCGATCGAAAAAGTCAGATAATTTATACTGCCAGTAGTAGTATGTATCTCGGACTTCGATTAGAATTGAATAGGACATTTTAACAGGAGAAAAGCATGCTAAAGTTTGTGAAAAATAAACTATTTTTGCGGAAAAAAAATTTTGATTTATGAAGAAAACTTGTGTTTCTCAAAATGATATTATACAAGCTTTTGCGGAAAATGCTGCATAATTTTAATAGCTGATAGAACTAACAAAATATCCTAAAGTTTAGAAAGAAAATTATGCACCTAGCTTTGAACATTGAACGGAAAATTAATAGCAGAGAGAAACGATTAACTTGCAGGATAGTTTTATTACTCAATTTGGTTTTATTAGTCAGGTGAGCTTAATCTATCAATCAAATTGATTTTTATGAAACGATATAAAAAATATTAAAAATATTTTCTGAATGACTCACAACTTTTGCACTTGTATACGAATATTTATTTCTAATATAGAAAAAATTTATTTTTATGCATTTATACATTTGTTAACTGACAATGTACAAACAATTTTGGCAATAATTATTTGACAATTTGTGTTTTTCAGAAGCTTTAAGTAATCAAAAAATGTTTTATTTGCAATTTACATTAAAATTTTAACTGACACTTTTGTTGGAATTATTTTATGACAAGTATAAATTACTAATTTCATCACTACTATAAAATAGTATGCCTTATAATGGATGAGAGACAGCTGGACACCATTGGAAAGAGGTGTATCAAGATAAAATTATCTCAAAACCGAATAATATTTGTTTTTGATGAAAAGCTAATGATCGAAAGCTAATGACCGTTTTAGATCTAATTAATTTCAGTATGATTATTACTTATAAATAAGAGGGCTAAACCGGCAATAATCAAACATAATTCTTAAAACTATTTTTAACGCTATTTCTCTATTTTAAGGGCGATAAAATACTACAAGAACTCCAACAGTTTTAGTTTTAGGAAAGATTTTGAAACATACCGGGACACCAAAGGGTTTTTTCAGGATGACGAGCATTAAGTTGGTACTTTGTAAGTAGCTTCGTTTTGACAAGACGCCCAACTTTTTTAATTTAAAAATTTTGGAAAACGGTATCGAAACTTTCTGGAAGCGGTTGAACAGTGGGGATGGGAGACTCGGAACATGTCGATTTGACCGTTCATCCAAAGTTTACGAGCATCAAGCTGTTTTTAAGTTTAATTGTAAGATAATCTAATCAAGTGAAGAACGAGGAAAAATTTTCGTCCTACAAATTCAATGGAATGGACTCCGAGTCTCCCATCCTCAATGTTCAACGGCTTCCAGAAAATTTCGATATCGTTTTCCAAAATTAAAAAGTTGGTCGTACCAGCTTGATGCTCATCATCGTGAAAAAGCCCTTTGGTCTCCCGGACCATTAGCTATTCAATTATTTTTTACTTTTTACTTTGTTACTAATAAAAACATGTTTTTAGTATTTTTTTTATACTGTGAAATTATTAATTTTAATGAAAAAGCTGTTAGTGGTTTCATAAATTTGCCATATTTTTCGGTTAAGCTGTAATCAGTGAGCATGTTAAATTTTATTTGCAAAGCTTTAATTTATTTAATGTGTTATATGGAATTTTCCTACTGACGATGATTGCATTGAAATCGCAATACCGTTAACTAGGCGAAAGTCTTATGGATATTTTTTTAATAAATTTTCGAATATACAATTGTGTTTCAAATTTTCTGGTTTATTATTTGAATAACTACTAATACCCGGCGAGTAGAAAACGAATAACGGGATATATATTGACGTTTAAGCATCGCAATATATATCCCGTAAATATAAAATATATAAAACTATATTTTAAAATTTTTATAAATTGTCAAATTATACTTAATAATAATTAATAACCAGCCATGTAGCCGAGCGGTCTAAAGCGTCATGTCTGCGCAGTATGCAGTACTTGGAAACTGGGAGGTTATGGGTTCGAATCCCGACATCGGCAGTTTGTCAATTATAAAAAAAAAAAAAGGGGCGGTTGATTGACTAAACTGTCGGCGTATGGACAAGAACGAAGTAACCGGCTATGCTTGAGAAGGTTTTCTGCAGTTTCCTTCACGAACTCCAGATGAATATCGGCATAGTTCCTATCATAGTCGGCTGCAGCTGCATATCCTACCAATTCCTAGTCTACTCACAAATTCCTTCCACTCCACTCACATCCTCATATCCTAAGGCATCACAATGGACCTTATGGTCGAAGTGTAGGCCGTCCAGGGCAGCCTTTACAATCTACTCTACTCTAATAATAATTTATTTTATTGTAAAATGTATAGTTAATACCATATACACAAACAACTGTATTCAAAAAATGCAGGGTGCATGTCAAAATTTTTTAATCGCAATGAACCTATAAATCTTGTCGAGATAAAAAATTTCTTGAGGCATATAAAAAACTTAATTTTTACACAATTTTTGTTTTTTTTTATTAGTTTCAATTATTATTCTGTTAATTATAAAAATATGATTATGTCTGTAAAAAAAAATTAATAGCTTTTAAATATTTCCTGTTTCATGATTTTAAATTAAATTTTTTTTCTTATTTCTTAAAACTCTATATACTTATCTATTACTTAGTATTATTAGATGAATATGGTGTTGAATATTAGTTTGAAATTAAAACCGTTTATAGACATGTTAAAAAAAATATTTTTTTATATAATACATGACACTAATTCCCATTTTAAAAGAGTTAATTTAAATATTATTTAATACCTAATTATTAATTAATTTATGTAGAATATTTTAAAGGTTTATACATATTTTGAATATTATTATGGAATTTCATATTGAATTTCAATTTATATTGAAGAAAATTTGAGGTTATGTTAATAAAGAAATTTCATTTAAAAAAAAAAATGAAATTTATAAGGTCAACTCATAAAAACAAACAACTTTTGTTTGAAACTTTTTGTAATGCAACATTTGCGCCCCCGTACTCACACCAAAATAAGGGGATGTATGAAAACAAGTTTTAAACAAAAGTAGTTTATTTTTATGAGATAAACATTTTTTGTATTTAAAGATTTTCCCTATCTTGCATCGTATAAAAGATAAGTTATATCACGCGGACAGGGATGTATGGAACAAAAATATAATTATAGCATTACGTTTCACTCGTTAAACTAATCAACTTTTGTTTGAAACATTTTTTTCTAAAATACATATTTAAAAATATATTTAAACATAACCTGTGAAAACTTTTGAACTGAACTCATCACCGTATATACTCAGTGTTTTTGGAGACACATTTTATTGACAAACGTTTCGTAAGTAATTGTCACTTCTTCATGCCCTCAAAAAAACCGTAGCACAGAAGTAACACTAATTTTTTTCAAAATTATATAGTCGATTTGTACGATATAGTTGTATAATCCTTAGTTATTCGGTTTTTTGGGAAATGTGTCGAATAATATATTCATAACGAACAAGTTTTATTCCGAAGAATTTTTTCCAAAACCGAATAAATATGGCACAAATCATTTATAAAATTTTGAAAAATATTGCCAATTTTTTCGGCCATATTTACATAAATTATATGTCGCCATAAAATGTCGCCATAAAATGTGTCGCCAAAAATCCTGAGTATGTATAATTGATCCTTATTCCTCCGCGAAAAAATTAATTAAAATAATTGCTTTTTTATTATGAAAATAATGGATGTATTTCAGAGTTATTTATTATATTTGCCATTAATTGTCACTAATAAAATGAAACCAGAAATAGTGGGTATTCTCCGAACCAGTGACCAGTAATATTGAAAAACTGGAAATTTCTGGAGGTTATCAGGAAATTTTAACATATTTTTCATAATTAATAATTTCAAGCTTTATAAGATTTATATCTTGTTTAGAAACAAGCTATAATTATTACTTATATTTTATGTAAAAAATGAAATATTTATTAATAAAGATTTATAATTGTTTATTTTAATTTTTTGCTTTATATTAATCATCATAACCTCATCTCACCTCAACTAATAATAAAATAGAATAAATTAAAAATAAACAACTTTATATATTTTGTAATTATTTTCTTAATTTTTCACACTAATGTGAGAAAAAAAAGCACGAATTAAAAAAATCAATATTTAACGATCAATAGATTTTTACAGACAAATAATTGCAATAATCATCAACAATAAATTACGGTATATACTTATAATTAATAGTAATTTGTGAAAACAAGGGTTTCCCAAACTTAATTCTGCGGCAATGCAATGTTTCGAAATTTTTCGTTTAAAAAAATACCTAATTTTACAAATTTCATAAATAATCCTTTTGGCGCCACAAAAAATCACGCAAGATTATTTACCAATAACATTCGGCATAGTCTTATACCATTGGCAATATTACTGATATATTCTTCATAAACCTTACTAAAAACCAACTCTAAATCACGTGTTATGTTCAACAGACCGACGGGCAAAACTGTTTCGGAATGCATCCAAGAGATGCATTCTTGATGCACTCAACTTGAGCAGGATACAACTTCGAAAGGTTACCGGATTCATCTACGAAATGGACACCTACGAAAGTACACACAAAAAGACCGCATAATAGATCTATTATGGGCAGACTGTACGGCGGGGAGTAAGAAACATTCAACCACATCATCTTTAACTGCGAATTTCTCCTGATAAACAAGATCCTGGTTATTGCCATTATATGGGATAAAGTAGAAGGATAAACACAATGGACTACAAGGTCAAAGTGCAGTAGGTTTCATATCACAAGATTTACCTATCTATCTATCTACCTACGTCTAAATTCAATTTTTTTCCCTTCCTAAAATAAACAAGGCGTTTCATTAAGATTCCAGGATTCTCAAAGTCCTCATCAGAAAAAACTTTGGAAACTTTAAACTCCCGGTTTATTACTACCTAAGTGGTGAAAATAGCAATTATTACAAAAATTTATTATGGATTTGTCTAAACTGAAAAAAATGGGTTTTTGTGAACCCGCTATTTCAAAAACAAGAAGATTAAACATTCAAATTTCTTGATTAAGTTTTGTATAAACTCGGCCTTGCGCACTACCGTACTCTAGATCACTATTAACATATGTATTAAATCGCAGCTTTGGCCGTGCAGTTAACGGAGTTGCTGATCAAAATAAGAAATTTAGAAATGGGGTACTGGAAAATAAGTCAATGGATTCAGTAAATGCATTATTATTGCCCAGTCTGGGAATGCGGTAAAATGGAGAATTGTATAAATAATTACTCTATGTACAAATTATGAGAACGGGTGTGGTGGGAAGGAACGCGAAAATTGAGAAAAGAGATGAGATCATTGCAATTAAAGGAGTTATGAATTATTTTATGTAATAGTACCAAATCATTAGAGTTCCTTCTACAGAGTAGTGAAGAGATGTTTAAGAGTGATTTAATGTCGGAGTAAAAAGCGTAAAAGATTTTTAATTTAAATCTTATGAACCGCAAAAACTTGTTTTGAACAGATTCGATGTGCTTAGAGTGGAAGAGTAGAAGATATAGAGTAGATCAGTCCAAGTGGTCGAGTGGTTTAAGGCGTTATGTCTGTGCAGTATGCCTACTTGGTCAGTTTGTCAATTATTAAATATTAAAAAAAAAAGGGGCGGTTAATTGACTAAACTGTCGGCGTGTGGACAAGAACGAAGTAACCGGCTATGCTTGAGAAGGTTTTCTGCAGTTTCCTTCACGAACTCCAGATGAATATCGGCATAGTTCCTATCATAGTCAGTTGCAGCCGCATATCCTACCAATTCCTAGTCTATACACAAAAATTCCTTCCACTTCACTCACGTCCTCACATCCTTAGGCATCACAATGGACCTTATGGTCGAAGTGTAGCCCGTCCAGGTCAGCCTCTACAATCTATCTATCTATCTAGAAGATATTTATTGTGCAATTCTACGCTTCGGTGGACGGCGACAAAAAGGAGTGCCACCGAAGTTGGTAAAGAAGTTTATAAATCACTCAAGGAGTCATCAAAAGATAGCCGACCCTACTAAAGATCCCCCAATCAAGGACATTACTTGGAAGTCCAGAAACGAGGAAGATACAAACGTTTTAACATTTCGACAGGTCTTGGAAGATCTACTACACCACCTTAATAGTAGATGTAGGAAACATTACTAGTATCACTAGTATATAGTTATAAAAAATGTATAAATAGATTTTTTTGATGAGTTGTATTAATATGGAGTATATAAAATGTTATCAAGCCAAAATACATTTCATGAGAAAAAATGTTGTCAGTAAAAATATGAAACTGACCAATGACAATATACCTTTAGTGATTTGTAATGCATGCAAAAATATACAAATTACGTCTTAATTAAAATCGTATATCATATTAAAAACTTCTGATTTAAAATGCATATACATACATAAAATATCATTTGATCCGATTATATATTACTGAAACGATAACGACTTATAACAAAATATGTATGTAAACTGTTATTTGTTTTAGATATATTTACATCACTATATGCTATATTTTAAAAAATGACATTCCATTACCAAATAAATACTCCAACGCAGAAAAAATGTAATGTAAAAATGTACGTTTTTAGGTCCATGAAATGTGTACACACATTTTTTGAAAGAAAATTATTATAATGTATGATTCGAATATTACTACACTCGGTATATAACATATACCAGGGTATATTAAGTTTAGTCCTGACTTTGAAAAGGTGTTCATAAAATAACCAAGTTAGTCCATTTCCAGACAACTTTGGTCCATCCGTCTGCCCGCCTATAAACGCGATAACTCTAAAACGATAAGAGCTATAAGAAGTAAGGTCAAGTTCGTTCCATTTTATTAGGGGATAAGATTTCAATCACTGATCTAGTCAACCCTGCGAGAACCTGATTCGACAGCGGAGGAATTACCTCAATACATTTTCATAAGAATTTATTTCCAACTTTTATATGAAATCAGAACTTGTAATTATTATTAATTATTATATTTATTAAAAAATGATGCAGGATAAAAGTTTTAAGGGCTAGGCAACCGCTTGTGTGATCAAGTTCAGAGAAGGCAAGGATTACCTGGAAAAATGATTTAAATCACTACATGTACTATCTTTTTTGAAAGTTTTTTCCCCTAATTAAATGGGCACCGTTTTTTTACGGTAGCTGTTCCTACTATTTCGAATACCTCTTCGACACAAATACAACTATTTTGTTTGATTTTACTAGCCAAGTAGCCGCGCTTGTAAAGACGTTGTATTTACTTGGAACTGGGAGTTTATGCGATCGAATCCCGACATCGGCATTTTGTCAATTATATAAAAAAAAAGAAAAAAAAAGCGTGGTTAATTGACTAAACTGTCGGTGTATGGACAAAAACGAAGTAACCGGCGATGATTGTGAAGGTTTTCTGCAGTTTCCTTCACGAACTACAGATGAGTATCGGCAGAGTTCCTATCGTAGTCGGCAGCAACCGCACATCCTACCAACTCCTATTCTACACACATTCCCTGTCTTCCACTCACACCCTCACATCCTTACGCATCAAAATGGACCTTATGTTCGAAGTGTGCCCCGTCCAAGACAGCCGCTACAATCTCTCTATCTATCTCAGTACAATTTGATCGATTAACTGAGATATATTATATTATAATTTAATTATTTTAAACCAAATGTTGTTTGCATAACATATTAGCTAACATATTTTATTTTTTTTTAAAGAAGGAAATGGCATAGTGATAAACATAAAATAATAATTGTTTCATATGCATAAAATTTCTATGAATATGAGTATGTTACAAGTTGAAATAAAAAATTTTATCGGTAAACACACATGTCAACAAACGTGTTTTTCTTTTTATACACTATGTCACAATGAATTTATAAATAAATTGAACGTGATTTATTTAGAACAATTGCAAGTGCAAGCAATTATTATTATTATTTTATCAGTTTATTAATTTAGTTAAATAAATAAAATTTACATATTTGAAGAGCCCGTGTATTGAAAAAAACAACGCTATTTTCAATTTAATTATAGTCTTTTTGGTAGTACTACTATAAAATTTCCATTTCTCAAAATAAAAGAACCATCATGAGACGTTAATATTTTGAGGACCCTAAAAATGATGCAATGCAGGTTTGATATATACAATCTTTTTAATAATACTTTCGTCATCATAAACGTTAACTTAATATATGTGCGAGTAATTGTAGCCAATTATTAAATGGGTATAAAAAAGATTATTTTTATAAACAATTGAGACATTTAATTTCTCATGAAAAAATGATCTAAAAAAACATAAAAGCGTTACTTTCCATTGTTACCTCAAAAAATATATCGTTAAATCATCATGATAAAGTTAATGATATAAATTTCAAGGGGGTGTAAAACAGCATCTACTATGCACGACAAAAAATCGATATGCCGCGATGGATCCGTTAGTGGGTGCATTCGTATTTTTTAAATAAATATTTTGCTATTACAATATAATGTTAATTTATAACTTACGACTAAGAAGATCGAAAATTTGTTTGAACACATTGAAAACCAACCTGGAAAAAAAAACAAAAAATTAAATTAATTGAAAAATAGCAAATCAACTTTAATTTCGTACCAACATAAATAATATAATTTTCTTTAAATTCATTTAAACTAACACAAAATCATTCTCTCTAATTGAAAAAATTTGTGTAACAACTAATGGTTATATGAGCATTCAGGCAAGGTAAAGATAACGAGCTGAATTTTTTAAATGTTATTAATCAATGGTAAATACACATAAATTAATTTTTAGAGAGAGATCTGACGTCTAGTGTCTTAGCAATAAGTTTAAAAAAATTGGAATTTAACACGTAGTTGACGCAGTGGATAGGGAATATTTGTTTAATCGCTTATTTATCATAAAATTGATCTATAACTGCTAAAGACAAAAATTTTAAAAACTTGCAATCGTAGATTATGTTAAAAATAAATAAAGCCTTCTGGCGCGTGTAGAATTGACTATATTTTGATATAAACAACGAAAAATGTCTGTTTATTCCAAAAATGTTTTTTTTATTCGCTCTATATATCTCGAATTGCACGTTCAACCTTATTATGGTGCGTCCACATATGTAATTCGTCATATTTGAACAGTGCGGTGCACAACGATCCATCTGAAGTAGGTTTTTTCAACAAAAACTTTGTAATTTGTATGTTCGCAGTTCATATTTGGACGTGTTCGTGAAAGGTTTGTCGTTTTTAGCGCGCATGTGATTATTGTTTTTTTTAAATATTAATTGAAATATAGTATTTTAGTTCAACTTAAACTTTTTTTAAGCTGAATTAAAATTTAAACATTTTAATTAATATCTTTAGATTATTTTCAGGCTTAAATAACGGGTTTTTGTGATTGATTCAACTTCACTGCAATATGAATATATGTTCGTGGGTTTGTTGAAATAAACAATTCCATCGAACCAAAGGCGAGCGGCGCGCACACCGCATATGTGGCGCGTATATGTGAACGCACCTTTATACACAATTTTGTTTGAGAATCAAATGGTATGACAATTAATTTTTGAAAAGACTCGCCAATTTATAGATAAACATGAGCGCAGAGATATTATAACATGATGTAACTGCCAAAAAGATTGAGCAACCCTGATTAAAATACCTATAATATTTGTCACACTGTACAATAAATAGATTATTTTATGACATTTTTAAAAGAATAAAAATAATGAATGAATTGTTTATAAAACAATTTAAAGTTGTTGATATTTAATGAGAGAAAAAATTATAATATCTTATGAATAATTTATCTCTGTAATATAAAACAAACTTAGTAAGATGGTTGATTAATATAATTAACTATTTTAGTGATCAGTTCAAAACATGTGAAGTAGTTTATGAAATGCATGTTTTATTTTAATAAAATCAATACCGTATGCAAAGCATACAGGTGATTTCGTTTATGCATATTATATTAGTAGCATAATTGGTTACTTTTGTATTTTCGCACATCAACTTCCATAATATCAGATTCCCTTTTTTCTTTACAATCCCCTTGATTTGGAAACGTCGTCAGAAATGTAAAACGCCTTTCATTAAAGTAATAAATAAAATTATATAAAAATTTCATAAATTTACTGTAAAGTAAAAAATAATTGTTACCTATCAGAAAATAATGTTCGTTGCCTAGAAATTTTGGTTTCTCACATTTTAAACTGTTTAAAAGCATACATCTGGAAACTAAAGAGCTTTGGGACGGGCTTAGAACATACTGTTGCCAAGTTACTTTGCTCAATTGACGAAAAAGGTTTTAGTTTCCGGATATATGAATTTAAAAATGTTAAAATGGGCTAAAGCTTTATCGACTATTTTTTAGTCCATAGCTTATTGTATTTTACTCGTCAAATCCATTTCTCTGATCTCCATATGAACGGGATTGTAAAGAAAAAGGTAATCCGTCATTTTGAGACGACCATCGTATTAAATTTCGAATGGTTTTAGGTGTACTATATTGTATTGTTAAGGGACACATGGTAAAATTTCAAAGCTCTAACGTAATTAGAAGAACTGGCCGAATTAATAAGATTTGTAGCAGACAGATAGATAACAAAACAAGATAAAGATATTTAAAAAAACAGTTTTAACAAAAATATCAAAAAACCATTTAATTTCATTATCAAGATTTCTAAGAATTGAGGTAAGTCGGCAAAAGTATCAAGTGAAATGATATAAATAGTCATGATACAAAGCTCAAAATACAATCTCTCTGTAAAATGAGACGATTTGAGCAACTGCAACTGCAAAGTGGCATTGTGAACTAATGGAAAAAAATAAGCTGATAGAGGAATAGATGATGATGTTCTCACCATTTTAAAATAGGTTCAAATGGACTCCAATTACACAGAACCCCAATTGTCTTTAACCTAAAATTTGTTCAATAAAAATCTCCACTTCGGAGTGATATTCACATCGGAACATATTTAAGTTTGTCCGACAAAGACACCGATTGGATAATTAGATTAATCAGCAGTTACTTTTATATTCAACTATGCTTTGTAACTCAATTATTTTTTTAGCTTAAGTTTTTATTTGTTTTGGAAAATAATGTTGTGACATCAATAAAACTAAAAAATGATTTAAAATTTTTATAAAACTGTCCCCAACAAAATTAAAATTTCTGTATTGATTTAAAACAACTTATATTTGTCCAGTAGTATAGACATTTTATGAATAATTCATTTAAATTAATTAATATAATGAGAGTAAAAAAAGAGCTAACAACTAAACAATTGAATAAAATAAAAGCTCTCCCGCGACATTTTAACATATATGTGCACAAACTTTAAATTCAAGGTGATCCAGTATCTCCAACACATTGCACTAAGTAACTTCAAAGCTATTATGATTATTATTCAATTATAATTTCAGTTATTAATTTTAATTAAAGTATTATATATATATATATATATATATATATATATATATATATATATAATATATATATATAATATTAATTTTTCTGTATGAAAATATTAGCATAAAGTAATTATGAAGATCAAGGTTACATTTAAAACATGTTTGTATCATTAAATATTCAAAGGACACAAACGATTGTATTTAAAATCATCATAATTAATAAGATTAATAGTAATTGTGTGCATTTATATATATATATATATACAGTGTGTGTTTTAGACTTTGAACCCAGTTAATTATTGTAAAATGAGTATATATAAACATTATTTTGACAAAATGGAGAGTCGGTGTCCAAATTTTACGTGAATTTCTCTATGCTGACACCCCGCCTCCAAAATTAACAATAATTGTACATATATATTTAAAAAATTTTGCTTAGGTGAACTAAAATTGACACAAGAATATGCAATTATTTTTTACTTTTTAGTGCATTTTTTGTTTTAGAATATTTGATTTTTGAAGTCGAGTTTCCATTTTGTCAAAATATTTTTTATTTCTCGCTTTTTAATGACTTTGAAGTTCTAAACTGATTTTATTTGTACATTTTTTTGATGTTTTTTTTTTTTTTTTTAGTGCATTTTTTCATTTTTTTTACATGCATTTTGTTTTTTTTTTTTTTTAAATTTTTTTTTTGGGGTCGGATTTTCTTTGTAAAAATTTTTTTGAAGTCGGTTTTTAAAAAAATTTTCTTATTTTCCCATTATGAATGAGTAGTTACAGTTCAATTTCTTGATAAATGTGCGATTAAACTGATATGTTCCTTATCTATAACGTGTTTAATTTCAATTTTTGAAAACCAATTCCTAATAAACTGGACATCAGATCTCTCTCAAAAAATTAATTCATGTGTATATTTACTATTGATTAAACACAAATTAAAAATTAAGCTTATCTTTACTTTGCTTAAACGCGCGTATAACCTAAAAAGACAAAATTGAAACAAACAAAAAAATCAGGTTTAACAAAAAAAATAATTTGATTTTTTAATCTCATTAAATATTATGGTAAACTTAACAACAACATATAAAGAAAGAATTTAATTTGTTTAAGCATTTATTTTATGAAACTTTTACAACATATTTCATAAATTTATAATATATACATACATACATATGTACATATAAAACATCTGTTTTTTTTTTAATATTGAAAATTTGCTAAACAAACTCCTAAAAAAATTAACAAAGTTGTAAAACAAAAGAAAAAAAAAAAGTAATAAGTGAATGTTTTGTTAAATTAAATGATATGAAAACAAAGTAATAAAAATTTTGTTGAAAAGTTTGTATAATGAATAATAAAAATGATTCAAAAAAGAAACTTTTATTACAAAGTCGGTAAATATAAATAATTATACTTAACGTCAAAATTATGGTATACATTAGAGTTTTTTTGGTAAAATTTAAAAAAACAAGTAATGAAACAACTAACTGAGTTAATTGTTTGAATACCCAGTATATATACTGATTTGTATTTTTATATGTATTGATTTTTATATTTTTCGCTTTCCGAGGATTTTTGAACACAAACTATGAGAAAATTATTGAGTTTAGAGAAAAAAATTTCAAACAGAAGTTGTTTATTTTTAAGATAAGAAGGTTTTTTTGTTTTTAAACTTTTGATATATCTCTTACGGATTCAAAGATAGGCAGTTTTGTCTATTTTACCCAAACAATGTCCGATTTTTGCTATTAACGAACTTAACCTTACCTTTTTGCTCTAGAAGAAAAAAATTTCAGCTCGTTATCTCTTTCGTTCTTGAGTTATCGCGTCCACAGACAGACAGACGGACGGACATGCGGAAATAGATTAATTAGGTCATTTTATGATCACTTATAACAAAAATTTTTTTCTGCAATCAATATTTTCAAGCATTACAAAGTCGGAACTTAATATACCCTGTATATTTACATAATACTGGGTATAAAAAGTTTAAAACTCAAATTACTCGAAAAGCACTTATTTCCGAACGTTGGTTTGTAGGATGTCAAATTTGTTGTGAATTAGCTATGATGTTGTTGTAAATTAACTTTTATATATACATGAATGTACTATGTACAACAAAAGTTGATGTCATTTAAAAAAGTTTTATAATTGATTTGTGCCTTATAGATTCGGTTTTCGAAAAAAATTCTTTGTATAAAAGTTGTTCATTATAAATATAGTAACAACTTTTATTCGAAAGTTTATTTCGAAAACCGAATGTAAGACACAAATCATAAATTTAAAAAAATGTCACCAACTTTTGTAGTCCATAGTACAAACAGCGCCAAAAGTCAAGCTAGTATATGCAAATTTAATTATTGATTTGTGCCTTATTTATTCGAATTTCGAAAAAAAGTTTCGAATAAAAGTTGTTAGTATAGTTATAATGAACAAATATTAACCGAAGCATTTTTCAAGCACAAATCAATTATAAAATTTTTAAATGTTAGTTCAACTTTTGACGCAGACAATACATTCCCGTTCATAAAAATTGAACTAGTAAGTCACATTCTAGCGTACATATTACTAAATAGATGTTTAATTTTACATACAGTAGCACTTAGATGTTTCAACTTGTTCAATTTTTATGAACGGAAGTGTACATTAGGGTACTTAAAAAATATTTTTTTAAGTCTTATAGGGCCTACAAACGGGGAACATTGAACAGCAACATTGTGCAGCAACCTATGATGTTGCTGTGTGTGTATAGCTGTTGCAGCAACAAAAAACATGTCCTTGAACGGTTGCTGTAAAAATCAAAATTATTTGATATTTTGTAGGAGGAGTTAAATGTTCATATACAAATTGGCTATATTATCTGAAATGTTATGCTTTACTAATATTTTATTATGTTTTATTACCTATATTGGTTACATTTTACATATATATATATATATATATATATATATATATATATATATATATATATATATATATATATATATACTTTATTAGTTTATTATTCGTATAGAATATAGATATTATCCCAACACTAGTTGTACTAGAGATACATACATATAAATAAACTATACAAATTAAATGAGATAGATAGAGACAAGATGAGAAATGATTGAATTTTTATGACTAGCGTCATAAAATAATTAAATTAAATTTTATGTTCCCAAACTTTGGTTGCAACGTCTGTACTGAAAATATTTTTGAAGGCGGAGGTCAATGTTGCTGCAACAATGTTCTGCGTCTATTCCATACTTTACAGTGTTAGAAGTTCGTGTTAGGTATAGAAGAAATTCTCCTTAAAAAAGGTCAAAATCTCAGTACTACAAAGAGGTCAACACGAATATACGACGTCCCATTTGAATTACATATAAAAATGTTTTTTGTTTACTTTTAGTATAATAAGAATATAAAAAATTGTTTTATTCTAGATCGAAGTGCAGTGTTTTATATAGGAAATTAAATTCTATACAAAAAATATCGTATATGTTTTCTTCATAAATCAAACAGGAAATAAGTTATGAAGCTTTAAACAATAATAAATAGTATATAGAATTTTATATAATTAAAAGCTGTTTCGAAACACAAATTAAGAATAAATATTTTTACTGCATTAACGATTTTTTTTTTCAGTGATCTAAAATCACTTGTAAAAGGTACTGCTTCTGTAATTCATCTTCAGCTTCAAATTCATTAAATTTGTCAATTAAAGCGACCCTAAGCTTAGCAATGTTAAGCTCAACTCAACTACGCATACGACGCGCAAATTTTTCAAAATTATTTAAAAGCTTATCCATTCGGTTTTTGGAAAAATGTTTTCGAATAAAAGTTGTTAGTATATTTATAATAAAAAACTTTTTTCCGAAACATTTTTTCGAAAACTTCATGAATAAGACACAAAACACAATTTTTGAAAAATGAGCGCTACTTTTGTGGGCCATAGTATCAGGGTCCACGGTCTCTTATTACTATCTTATACATTTGGCTTTGGGGAAAGTGTTTCGAAGAAAAGTAACAAAAAAAGATAACAAATAAAATAAAAAATTTAGAAAAGTAAGCACTCCTTTTTTTGGTCATATGTACAAAATGTTTCAACTTTGTCCACATCAGACAGTCTGGTGCTGAAATAAAATTTATTCCACGCTTAATTTCCTATATACATAACATATTAAGTTACGAGACTAGCTATTTGAAACAAATATATAGATATTATTATTATGACGAAATATATTTAAAAAGATCATGTGACCTTGTAAAGCCATTGTCTGTGATCCGAAACATTTATTTTTGTTTGTATTCAACTCATACCACAAAGTACTTGTCATTATGCTTTAATTAATTCCATTGTCTGTTTCGTAATCGCTATTTATCTACTGCACACATGATGTGGTTTTAGGTATTTTAAGAAAATATTTCAATGAAAAGATTACACAAGCATTTTTTATTATTAAATTTCCAAATTATTTGATGGTATTCAGTTTTCTTAAACATTTGATGAAATTGAAATATAATATTCAGATCAATGTCCTTTATTTAATTTAAAAAATCGTACAGGCTATGCTTTTTGAACCGTTTTTAATTAAATTTTTTATAACAATTGAAATCCAAAAACAGTGCCACGCCGACGGTCTTGGAGGTCCCGGTGAAAAAATTCTAGAGGACACTTCCTGTTAAAGATTACCTTCGATCATATAATATATACAGCCCTTTATCCAACTCAGTCACTGACGTATACAAATTCTAACCCACTTCTAGACATGGTAGCTTCAAACTTACGAGAAAAATCGGAAAACTTTAATTTTCTTGACGCACCCCCAATCCCCGAAAATAGAAAAACTCCCAAAAATTGACTATTTTATTTCTATATATGGTAGAAAGGACCTTTTTTGCATTATGCCAAGGACGCGTAGCCAAGACAGAAGGCTACCCCAGGGGTCAAGCAGAGCGAGTCACAAATTATAAACTTAGAAGACTCAAATCACAGAAACATAACTATGATAAGATTGCATTGCAAACTACTAAAAGCAAAGAAAGCTGTTTCGTTTTTAGCATCATTAGAGCCCGCATAGTTTAAAAGTTCAATCAAAGCAATAAATTTTTAACTTAACTGTCACTGATTCACATTACATATATCTATTTTAAATTTGCAACCTAAATTTAGCCATATATATATATATCTATAATTAAGGCAGTTCCCAATACCCAATTAAGCTTACACGATTTAAAAACAAATCTATGCCCTGAACGAGTTAATCTTGAACGATTTTGCATATTTTAACACGGCGGGGTGTTTGGGTAGCCCAAAATCGCCGTTCTTTTTTCAAATAAACTTTACAAAACTATACATATACAAACAGTTTTATCGCGAAATAATATGTTAATTCTTAAGTTAAGCCGTCGGGGTGCCCGATGCACCTCTGCTTGCACAAAAAGCTTTTGACATTCCGCACAATAATCTATGTAAATAAAAGGTTTCCGTTGGATCGATTTTGATCAAAGTTTTTTTGATTTACTCCTTAGATACTTATACTTGGTCCTTATCTAAAAAAAATTATCACGAAATCTTCATTCAATAAAAAAGTTATAAAAGATATATATAAGTCTTGAATAAAATTTTTTTAATTTCAACCCCCAAAACTAAGTCTTTAACTTCGCAATTATCATATTTCCTTCAATCAATATCTCTTTATCTATATTCGAGATTTTATTCCAATTTATCTCAGCGATACTTTTAGAGATTTACTAAGGGGGGGGGGGGGGGGTCGCGTTAAAGAAAACTCAAAAAGCGTATAATTGACACTGAATATTACAACTATAGGTTAAATTTTCATCACTTACGTGAAATAGGCAGACGCCTAGGTAATTCCATAAGTGTTTTGTTTACGAAGTACGAAAGTAAAAAAGCTAAAACAAACCTATAAATTTTGAAATATTAGCAAGAAAAAAATTTTAATTTTCCTCTATATAATTTTAGTTCGTCATGTTTATAAATAATATTTCAATAGATATTGTGGTGCACAGTCTCTAATCAAGGGCAAATGTTAAAAGCCGCATGATATTTCTAATCAATTTTGTAACAAATTTTTTTCCAAATAAGATACATATTCATTACAAAGTTCATAGCGAGTTCAAATAGTAGTGTCACACATGCTTGTTGATTGTAAACATTTCTCCAAGGGTACCTAATTTTTTTTATAATTTGGGATAAAAACAAACTGATTATTGATAATTATTTAATGATAATAATTTTATGATAAACTCCCTAGTTTTTTTATCTTCTACTAGACAAATAGATAGATTGTAGCGGCTGCCTAGGACGGGCTACACTTCGACCATAAGGTCCATTGTGATGCCTAAGTATGTGAGGATGTGAGTAGAGTGGAAGGAATTTTTGTGCGTAGACTAGGAATTGGTAGGATGTGTGGCTGCAGCCAACTCAAATAGGAACTATGCCGATATTCATCTGGAGTTCGTGAAGGATACTGCAGAAAACCTTCACAAGCATTGCCGGTTACTTCGTTCTTGTCCATACTCCGACAGTTTAATCAATTAACCACCCCTTTTTTTGAGCTGACCCCGCGAACTTCGTACCGTCTCAGAATCAATATCATCAAAATAATAGTTTAAAAAAACTAAAAAAACACGCTTTTGGCCACTCGTGATGCTTATGTTCAAGGCGTACGGTTAATGGCTACTTTCCATTTCACATACAGTCACAGAGGTTCCATTTATTGCACTTTCCTACACACAGCTAGGTTTGCTGTCTGCACACAGAGTTCCAGACACTTCGTTGTTGTATGTTTAAATGGAAAGCAACCATTATATTATTAGTACGTCTTGAGAAATAGCGCGCTCTATTGATAACAATCTATAATTCGTGATGTGTGCCTCAAATTGAAAACACTTTTTTAACATTATGTTTGGACTGCTGTAAATATAGTTCGTGCATAAAACAATCAAAGCTTTCTTAATCGTTTCAAGCTCATACATAAAAAATAAATTATGTTAGTTGCAACAAAAAAATTGTATTGAAATGACTCAGCTTTATTGTGTAGGCAATCAAAATCTATATCAAAGCTTTAACAATAATTGTTATTTTTAAATGTTACATCATGCAAATTAATCGCGTGCAGAGATTACTACTTTGTATTATTCATACGTACAAAAATAGAAGGAACACCACTCCGGATGAATAGTTTATATTTATATATTATTTAAATTAAGGAGTTTCAGGGGTGGGTTAATGTTTTAAAATTATTATATTTATGTATTGAATTATTAACAATATGAGAATTATTATCAGTGCATATGTTTTATGACATCTGGTGGCAAGAATTAGAAACAGGCACAAAGTCAGGCGCAGAGTTAGGCATATCATTATGTTATTAAAATAGACGAAAAAATTATAATTTTGTTAATGAAACTCAAAATCAAATTAAAAATGAAAAGTGATAGTTACGATAAGTTATCATCACGTAAAACGAAAGATGGAACATATTGATTGTAGAACAAACAATGACGCCATTGTTCGACTCAATAAATTTTCTATATTTGCCACGTGATATATATATATATATATATATATATATATATATATATATATATTATTAATATTATATATATTATATATATATTATTATAGTATTATAGGCATAACTAATTGTTACAATAAAGCCTGACTAAAGCCGCCATCTCGGAATATGACGTCATTCATAAGTAACTTACGTCCAAGTAGCCGAGCGGTTCAAGGAGTTATGCCTGAGTTTGTCAATTATTAAGAAAAAAGGGGGGGGGGGGCTTAATTGACTTAACTGTCGGCGCATGGACAAGAACGAAGTAACCGGCTATGCACATCCTACCAATTCCTAGTTTACACACAGAAATTCCTTCCACTCTACTCACATCCTTAGGCATCACAATGGACCTGATGGTCGAAGTGTAGCCCGTCCAGAGCAGCCGCTACAATCTATCAATTATCATATCCATCTTCAATTTTCAAGTAGTACAAAATGAAACTTTGACAAAACTATTAAATTTGTTGTAAAAAGTTCCAAAAAAGCGTAGTTTACTGTTAAAGGAGGAGCAACATGTTTTATATTTGTATTTGTCTTCTATCTCGTATGGTTTACAAAAATTTGTAGATGAATCTTGGACCGATTTTGCTCGTTTAATAACACACAGTTAGTTTTTAGCTCTATAATACACTCAAGTACATTCTACTCGTTGTCTGTATTCGTTTATGAGATATCCTATTGATGAAAATCCGGAAATAAAGTAATTAGAACATTAATAATGATGATTTGCCTGGATAAGTTGTCTCAACTTGTACGAGTTGTGACTGATGGGTTATCAATCAAACATATTCACTATATCTTCCATGAGTGCCAATTGATTTGAATGATAAACATATTTGCAAGTCATCAATCCAAATATATTATTGCCAAGCACCATTGTCATTTATAATATACAGACTGTGTTGGACAGCTGTTCCTATAATAAATCAATGTTAAATATTATTTTTTAATGCCTGGCCGTCTGGTACTGTATGAAGATAGTCAATACACATGTAAATAAAGTCAGTCAGTTATTTTGTGGTAATGAAAATTAGTGAAATAATTTTTGAGGCCTCAACGCACAATTTTAATTGCTAAAAAGGGAACAAAACAATAAGATTTATTTATTTTTAATCTTTAAAAAAAGGACTGAATATAAAATCAAACTTGCAAATCAAAGAATAATTAATCAAATAATTATTGAATATTGATTTTAAATTTTTAATAAAATCAAAGATAAAAATTATTATTTTTGGAAAAAAATATATATAAAATTTATTTACACAAATTAAAATAATTTTTATACATAACAGTTAAAATGTTGTAAATAAGTAAATAATTTTTTTTATGTAACCAAATTCCCACAAGCAAGTTACGAATAGAATATTATGTTGTAGTATATACAAATATTGGATTGGTAAGCTAGAATGTCACAAAATATGTTTTGAAAAAAAAATGTTTTTTTTTTATTATTCGTTTTAACATGTCTGAATTTTGGCTGTATATAAAGACTCGATTCTACCAATCCAGGAGTCAGTTGTTAAATTCAGTCCGAAAGGAACAGTAGTGCGGTTTGATGTTACCATTGTTGAATTAATCATTGTTATAACTTAGTATTGTTTGAATAAAAAAATTGTTGAATAAAATTAAGTATTTTGTTTCTTTTGTTTCGAGTATTATAATCTATAGTAGATTCAACAGTGCTCCTTTTTTTTAAAAGTTAAAAAGAGAGCCAAGATACCGCGACAATCTCATAGGTATACTGTATGCGTACGGTTGTTTGTTTGTCATTTAAGAGTGGGGACACAATGCACATACTAAAGTGTACTCCCATCACATATGTACTGACTGACTTCATACAGTACCAGACGGCCAGGCAGTAATAAATAATATTTAACATTGATTCACTATAGGAAAAGCTGTCCAAAACACACAGTATAGTTTATTACCATATGTATGATCGTCAATGTGGATCTTTCCTTCTATTGATTAGAACGGCATGAAACTCCTGACTGCCTTTGGTAACGTGATTGAACTACGTTGTAAATGCAAACTAATAAATTTATCGTACAAATTAAATCGTTAAATTTTCTATTTATAAAACAACATGTTTTTACAATATATTAATTTATAATGTTTATGTATATTTGGGCGCCAATATCATCAAATTTTATTTCACCAAAATAATTCCATACATACGTAAACACACACAGAAAGAGAAGACACTTGTTTGTAGGTGTTCATAATTAATTGGATCCTCATTTGTATCAACACAAGATTATGATGATATGCATATAAATAAAAATAATCTGGAGCGAAACACTCACTCGATCTCTATACACAGCGTTTAGCAAATCTATAGAACATTTATGATCAGACAACTACTTGTAACTTGTAATTGTACTTGTAACTGGGAAGTTGTGAGTTCAAATCCCGTTGGTGGCAGTATGTCAATTATAATTAAAGGGGCGGGAAATTGACTCAAATTTTCGGCGTATGGACAAGAACGAGTAAACGGCCATACTTGTGAAGGTTTTCTGAAGGTCTACATACAAATTCCTTGTTTTCCACCCACATCATTAATGTAAAGTTATCCACCCACATCATTACCAGTTCAAGTGGCTGAGTGGTCTAAAGCATTGTGTCTGCGCAGTATGCCTACTTGGAAACTGGGAGGTTATGGATTCGAATCCCGACATCGGCAGTTTGTCAATTATTAAGAAAAAAAATGGGGGCGGTTAATTGACTAAACTGTCGGTGTATGGACAAGAACGAAGTAACCGGCTATGCTTGAGAAGGTTTTCTGCAATTTCCTTTACGAACTCCAGATGAATATCGGCATAGTTCTTATCATAGTTGGCTGCAGCCGCATATCCTACCAATTCCTAGTCTATACACAAAATGCCTTCCACTACACTCACATCCTTAGGAATCAAAATGGACCTTATATACATCTATCTGTGTACAGTTATAAATTAATAAAGGTTAAAAATAAAAAATAATGCTGTGGGTGGCCTCTGTTATAGACCATGGAGTCTCAGAAACGGAAACCCTATTATTGTTATTATTATTATATTATATAAAATATATCATAGAATTCAACATTGAAGTAAAATATATTCACACAAAATAGACTATAAAATTAAATTTGAAAGAAACTATGTATACTCCCGTTCAATAAAATTGAACAGATCTGAGCCGAATCAGTCTCTCACAATTTTCATTATTCTTGTAGAAAATCTTTTGTACTATACTTCCATTTCTTTTTTCACACTTAAAATATATACTAGTTATCTTTGTTTATAAATGAATCACATTATACGGAGAATTAAAAAAGTGAGGAGTTTTATGAAATGTAAGAAAATTAACATTTCAGGTCTGTTCAATTTTATTGGGGAGTGTATATTATTGAGCTTAAATTAAGCTTCATTAATTTCGTACACGAAAAAATGCTTGATACAAAAGTTATTCATATTTTTTGTCAGGGAAATTTTTCATTTTTGCTCTATGTCTTCTGTTTTTGAGAACATTTTCAAAAACCAAAAAACCACCAATATTAAAGTGTCTTTACTGGTTTATGTATACTAATCAAAATTTGGAATTTGCATCCTCTAATGCTATAATATAAATCTTTGAATTTTTGCATATATGGTTTAAATTTTTTTTTTAACGTCCCCAGTAAACTACTATTTTTAACAAAATTAGAGTTGAAAACAAACTAGAGTACAGTAGAGTACAAAAGTCTGTGAAAATGTAGGTCTTAAGAAGTGTTAATACACGTTTGTTAACTTTGGCTGGCCCCAACTCCAAAAATACGAATAATTGAGTTGAAAAAAATGGATATTTATAAGTAAATTGAAGTAAATAAATAACGCATATACATATAAAAAAAAACTTTACCGATTTTGATGAAATTTCAATGCGACACATCTGGAAGTATATCCTTTGAAATAAAAGATTCCAAATCGGTTGATAAATGATGGAGTTTTGAGATAACAAACATTTTTAAAAAAAATTCACATGAATAGATAACCACCTCCTTAAATTCAATGATTTGGGATTTCGACCTTTTTTTTTGCTTGAATATTAAAGAATCAATAAATGAGGTTGTTGGTAGTTATCAGGTAACTAAAGGAAACATGTACTGTACTCATAGGTATCGAAATGTTGAAGAAATCTACGATTTAGAATCGAGTGCATTACATATACACACAAACCCAACAATGGACAAAAATGGGATTTTTGGTATCAAGAGTCCTTAAAATGTAAAAATTCAGAAAAATTTTCAAAACCAATTTTTAGTATCGAAAACAATACCTCTTCAATATTCTATGTATATAGAGGTAATTCGTTTTCAACAAGTAAAAAATGTATTTATAAAAAGTTTTTTTTTCCGTGCGTAAACCACAAAAATTAATTGTTATATTTCTCAAGGTTTATTTTATTTATAATTCAAGGATAATGTTTTTTTCTCAAGTATTTATTGAAGTATTATTAAAAAAAAAACAAAAAAAACAAGTTTTAAAATAATAATTTTTCTATAATGATGGAGTGATATTTCCTCTATTTCAATGGACCAAATGCTTTTCATGTATACAATTCTACACATGAAATAAAGCTTTAAAAGCTTTAATGGATTTATCTACAGTGGATTTTTTTACAATGCCATTACAAAGTGAAATATGATAATAATATTTTCATTTCTCATTCTTAGTTTTATGTTTATAATAAAATTTTGGCGTATGGTGCGTACAATCATTTCTATAAAATCATGCTGAAGATGACGACCAGAATTTTTTGTCAAGATCATAAAACACGTGGTTTTAAATTCACACTTACAATTTTTATCGAATGATAATTTTATGGCTACAGAGCCATAAATCACTAACGTGTATTATTGATTATTAGAAATGTGACCACACCTGACTGATTTATTGCTCTGTGGGCATGAAATTATCATTCGATTATAATTTTATATTTGAATATATATCAACCCTTTTTATGATCATGATAATAAAAATTCTGGCCGCCATCTTCATCAGGATTTAAGGGAAATGATTTTACATACTGTAGTATAGGAACTGAACAGTTAAACAATTGCGTCATTCGACTTATTTTCTTCATATGGGCTATTCGCCTTGAAAATTTTTTATAACGATCCTTGTCCTAAACAAAACTTCTCAAAATTATATACAGAAAATGAATGTAAAATATAAAATTGTATTCAAAGTTCGAGAAAATATTAGAGGAGGAATTATATAAAACTACCGATTAAATAACACAAAACAAAATTCCAAAAGAAGCGTTCGAAAAAACCCAGAATTATAATGAACTGATGGATTACAGCAGAAACAATTATATATTAGGTTCATCTAACCCCGAATATATGAACGAACTTTCAGGGAAACCTGATAACTAAGCTCCTGACTATTGACAGGATATGGGAGAAGCGAACCGCATCAAAGTCAGACTGAAGTAGAAGGATAAGCACAATTGGCCAAAAGGTCAAGTGCCATATTTTTCATATCTCAAGATTTATCTATATATATATATATATCTATGTAAGAAAATAATCTTGCAATAAAAACCGTTTTAAGGATTTTATATAATATTATTTTCATTTACAAACATAATGTTTTAGATTTTTAGAAGAAATAAAATTAAAACGTATTTAGTAAGTATATTTGCAAAAATTCATTATATATAACATATTAGACCACAGACCTTGAAACTGTACAACCTTCAAAAAATACATCTATCCAACTTTTATTAAATTTGGTACATGGGAGACCTTCACCCGCTAATTTAATATAGTATGTTTAACGTAACCATTAAAACAGAAATTATTAACTTGTAGCAAGCAGTCGCTATTTATATTGTATTTGTGTACTATGTGGCATAAAAGTAGCGAACATTTTTCAAAATTTTACAGCTGATTTCTACTTTATTCCGTTAGTTTTTGGGAAAAACTTCGAATAAAAGCTGTTAGTCTATTTCTAATAAATAACTTTTTGTCTAAGCATTTTGTCAAATACCGAATGAATAAGACATAAAACAATTATAAAATTTTGAAAATTGGCCGCAACTTTTGTGGTCTGTTGCATTTACATAACACAAACAATAAAATAAGCTCATGCTTATAATTAAAAACTTGTATGGATATAATTTTAATTTAATGAATTTCGTATCAGTTTTATAGTGTTCTGGACAAAGAGTTACTTTTGTTATCAATTAACCCCCTGCCACACACAAAGCGGTCTATCGCGGCAGGAATCAATATCCAATTGAGTCGGTCAGGCTATTAAATGATTCTACTAAATTAACATTATCTCTCTCAGACAGAAGACAGACCCCCATCTGTCGTCTGCAGCCCAGCCTTTCGCAATACTTGTATGAAAAGATGGAAAACTGCGAAACTCGAAAAAAGTCGGGTTAAAATATATACCACCTAAATTGTAGAGCGTAAGTTAAGCTTTTCTTAGCCCCCCTCCCTCACACACAATATCCAAAAATCAGCTTTCTCAGTTCACTTGCATATTCAAATGTATATAATGACTGGACTATAAGATAATAATAAATATTCAAACTATAAACAAATTTGAAGACAACTATTGAAGAATAATAATGAATGTTTGTTGCTTAATACATGTTTGCCTATTACTCCATACATTATATTTGTTTTCTATCTGTGTCCTGGTTCCCGGATTTGATTATTTATACGCACATTATGTTGACTGCTTTGATGTTTTACCTGTCAGTGATTCAACCACGAATGGTCTTCATTTTGTTTCAGTATATCGATGGCTATTGGATGTTGTGGAGAAAGAGAGAATCGTGGAAAGTTATCCACCTGGTTCCACCTGGTTATCCACCTGGTTCGACTCACCCTGTATATATATATATATATATATATATATATTTCTATATATATATATATATATATATTTCTATATATATATATATATATATATTTCTATATATATATATATATATATATATATATATATATATATAGGGTGAGTCGAACCAGGTGGATAATAGAACACACCTCCACATCTTTCCACGATTCTCTCTTTCTCCACAACATCCAATAGCCATCGATATACTGAAACAAAATGAATATATATATATATATATATATATATATATATATATATATATATATATATATATTATATATATATGTATGAGGGCCCTCATTTTCAACTTTCTAAAAGTTTAGTTCTCACCCTCCTATCTTGTTTGAATCAACAAAAAAACACTACTTGCAAAATTTTAGCTCAATCGGACAACTGCGAGATAACTTTCTAAAAACTCTCTTTCTAAGCGAAAATGCCAAAACTTCATGGTCGATGAAGACCACCTCGTAGTTTTCGACTGAGAAAAAATTTTGCGCATATCCCTTTTTCATTGAATCAAGCAGGATTAACAGGTGGCAGGAAAAATCGAATTTTCGGAAAATACCCTACAGGTGAGCTCAATATATAAATTGCCAACCCTTAAAATGTTTTGAATCAACAAAAAAGCGATATGTGCAAAATTTTACCTCAATCGGACAACTGCGTGATGACCTTCACATAAACATCTTTTTGTATAAATTTGTTACAATTAATGTTTTTATTTATGAATAAATCTTGTTAGTATTTAAGTAAGAGTTAACATTGCCAGAAAATCAAAAAGTTTCTTTCAGATACGACTTCTAAAAACTAATAGTATATGTGCCAATGTAACAGAGCAATTAATCTATGTAAAAAAAATATATCCTTAATCTATCAAAACTTTTATTAAGAATAAAAAAAAAAATCCTTAACCCACTATTTTAAAATAGTTCCGTACACAACCGAGTAGACGACATCATACAAAATAAAAAATATTGTACACATGAAATATTTAAAATAAAAATAGTGACATTTTGAAACAAATGGCTAAATAACTATTTTATAAATTACTAATTCGACATTGAATTAATTCATGTCATAATAATACAAAAACAAATTATTTTTGTTTCCGATGATATAAAAAACGTTGTAATTATTGTAGTGTCTTGATCCTTAAAAATAAATTATGAAAAAAGATTGTTTGAATTTTAAAATAACATAAATCTTTTCTTAATTTGTTCATTTTATAGTGCCTATAATTGATGAAACTGGTTATAGAGTTTATTAATTCGAGTAATAAAATGTATTATTTTTTGAAAAAACCGGATTTAAATATGTAAAAAATAATCTATTCAAAACGAATGTCATACAACTCGTACTATAGGATTCCGTAAAGAATATTACACCTGATAGAGTATATGCTTTTGTGTTATAATAAAAAAAAAACACCTTTATATATAATAAACTCAAACTAGAGAGTCCATCCAAATAAACATACAAAATCACGTGATCGTAGCACATGGTGGAATATGATTGGTTCGTTTGATAACTTGGACTATTAAATCTGAATTAATACGCAATTCATTCGTATGCGATCTGTTGTTTAATGCTATCATTTTTGTAATCAAATATTTCGATTGTTGGTTCATTTTTTTTTAAATATTTACTTTTATTTTTTATTGTTATATTTGTTCTTGTTGTTATTTTTATTGTTTACATTCGTTTTATTGATATTTATAACAAAATAATGTGAATAACGAAAACGATCGAACAAATCCGGTTTTGACATATGTTCACGTGTTCAGTGCCTGATTTTGTTATTATCGATGGACTGTGAAATTAGAGCTTTTACTATAGATTAGTTTTGTTAGCAGTTTACCAAACGGTGGCTTCATAATTAAAATCTTTAAAATGCCTAAAAATCGAAATTGAGTTTTCAATACTCTCATATTGGGAAAAGCTGACGTATTGGCGAAACTTTTATTTATAGTCAAATATTGGTAATTTTATTTGCTACTTTTTAGTTTATTATAATTTAAAAAAATGTTTAAACTTTTTAATTTTTATATTAAGACTAAAAAGTCAATTTAATTTCCCACCGCTTACACTACTTTAAATATTTATCAACACTTCCACTAAATTAATATTATAGCGTATTTTTTCAAACTCCATCTATATAGATCAATATTATACAATTACATAGAGCTTAAAAATATCACTTGAGTATACATCAAGCACTATATACATATGTATGGATGCATTATGCCTGTAATATATAGTAACTACATATGTTTGAGCTGAAATTGTCATAAAATTATAGAGTTATTGTTTCAAATTATAGAGTTATTGTTTCAAGTTTTAAATTGTTTTTAAAAACGGAACATTTGTATATAATGTTTTTTATCTATCTCTGACGGTTTTAAATTTGAGTGAAATTTTAAGTTTCTGTTAAGACGTAAATATTTGTTTACGCAGACACCATCATATCTTAATCCATAATATATAAATAAATATTGCGTAGGTATTTAAAATTTTGGTTGACGTTAAATTCAGTCTGAAGTGTATTGTTTGTCTAGCTGCGGTGTATAGACAAATATAGTTGGAACAATTGTATTAGTAAACAACAACTTTATAACAAATAAAAATTTTCCACAATAACAAAATCATTAAAAATTATATTATCTAATGATAATTAGTGAGAACTCTAGGTTTTTGAAATAAAATTTCAAATTCGCCCCCTTTACCTAGATCACTTTTTTGTATTATAAATACGTATTTCGACTACAATGTAGTCATCACCAGTATAAATTAGTTAGTCGTAATTTACTCTTTGACAATTAGAAATAGATAGAAAGTCGAGATCAATAGACAAAAATAAAAATAAACAGAAAATAAACTAAATTAAAATATACTAGATTTAAAATATAATATATTTTAAATTATATTGAAATTACTCTTGTTAAAATTTCCTTCATTCACATTTATTCCTGTTCACGTGAAATTGTCACCAAATTAGCGACGAGTAACATATCCTGAGACAATATAAGAGTAATTTTAATAAGAGTGAAGTTAACAGGAATAAATGTGAATGAAGGAAATTTTAACAAGAGTAATTTCAATATAATTTAAAATTTATTATATTTTAAATCTAGTATATTTTAATTTAGTTAATTTTCTATTTATTTTTATTTTTGTCTATTGATCTCGACTTTCTATCTATTTCTAATTGTCAAAGAGTAAATTACGACTAACTAATTTATACTGATGATGACTACATTGTAGTCGAAATACGTATTTATAATACAAAAAACTGATCTAGGTAAAGGGGGAGAATTTGAAATTTTATAACAAAATCTTTGCCTAACTGATAATAGTTAAATAGTGGGGGAAGACATAGTTAAATAGTGGGTGATAGGGTATCTAGTACGTCATGATTTCTTCTTATTCACGATCGATAATACTGGAAATATGAATCCACGAGAATTTTGATGGTTTCAAGAAACCTATAACTGTAAATTGTATACCTTTTTCTCCAAAAATGTAGTTTTCCGTATTAAAAACGAGTAAAACTATACATTTAGAACTCTTTCGATGGATCACGATTTTTTTATGTGAAAACATCCATACGAGACTATACAATTATGATTTTATATGGAGAGTGAATTTCAGATTAGACTAAAATTAAATTAAAACTAATTCGTGTTAAAAAATTTAATATTGTATATGAATATATTCCTTGCTATTGCATGTAAGCAATGATAAATACTTATAAGTATAAGTATATTTTATGAGTATATATCATTGTATATAAGATATGATATGCCTGAGGATATGCCCGAAACAATTTTTTTATTTCAAAGTGTATGATGCCACCGAAATATTCGATGTATCCTATGTACAATGTCCCAAAATGATGATTAATAAAGGTTTTGTGTGATATAAAATATTTGACAAATACTCTGGACTTGGCAACCACACATGTTGATTCCTTTGACAACATTTTTCACAACATTTGGACATCATTGCACAAAATGCCGGCAATGTTGTTGCTTAAACCACAATTTGGTACCTCAACATATTGTCAAAACAATAAACACGTGTTGCCAATATTAAACTATCTTCTTATTTAAAGATTTTTAAAAAAAATTTTGATAAAGCAACGATTTTTTTTTGTTCAAGAAATTTCTTCATATATAATAAAAATATTAAAATTATTATTGTTTCAATTTTTTCAACCGTAGTAAAAAACGATATCATTATGAAATTTTTAACAAATAATAAAAACATTTATTTAAAATATAACTGGTAAAATAAATAAAGCAATAAATTACAAATCAAATGGCCATGATGTTTATAATGTTGTTCAAGTTGAAATGTTCACGTAAAATAATAATATTGTTCAGCCTAGTACAACATGATTCGCATAATATGTAAGCTTCTTGAATATACAGAGTGTTTACATTGTGAGCATTTTTGTAAAGTTATAATTACTAAAAATGTACATCAATCTCCCTTATTAAGGATGTTCCAGCATACTACCACTCTTCGACAGCACAAGCTAAAAATAATGTTTTCTAATAAATCCCGAAGTTTCAGAATTATTGACCATTTAGAACGCGAAAGTTATCATTCTCTCTCATTAGAAGCATGTACAACTTCATGCCCACCCAACTATTATCTGTTGTATTAGAAAAAATACTCGACAAAATTTAAAAAAAAAACCTAGGAGAGTAAAGTTTAATATTTATTATATAAATTTAAAAAAAAAAAATCGTGTGTTACCGTTTTGTTTTCGAAATATAAAAGTTTAAAATTATTCCTTTTCTTCAACATAACATTATTTTGTATATGTGAACAATGTTTTTGTTTATGTGTGTTTATGTATTAGTGCTATAATAAAATCAAACCGATTTGTTGTACTGATTGCATAACACAATGCTGGAACGTCCTTAAGAAATGACGATTATATACGCTGTGTGGCAGCCAGTGAAAAAAATTAGTGTTACAGAGCGTCATTCCTAGTGATGCCGCAAGTGACGAGAGAAACGAGGCGAGACGATAATATGTCAACGAGAGACGAAACGAAAATTATGATCTTGATGTTCAATGAATAACAACAAATTTTCGTGGTACTTATTTCTGTAAAACTGTACTAATCACAAAACAGCATCATCATTTTGGGTGGTAGTAATTTAATTTTTCCCATAGTCATTATTATTTCAATTAAAATATAAAAAATTTAATAAATTACAAAAATGAACACTTTATATGAATAGAAAATTCGTTACGCAGGAGCTGCGTCAACTTAGCGAATTTCCTTAGAATACATAAATCACTCATAGCGGTCATAATTTTAGTGTGATGAAAATGAAAAATAATATCTGATATGACTTTAGTATTTGCAAAAATTAAATTTATTAATAGCCAAAATAGAAGAATATATAACGATTATAGTTTATAGTTACTATGGAAACGACAATAAACAATTTTTACAATAAAATATATTTAAAACAAACACAAAATATTAAATATCTCTCTTAATATTAGAATAATCGAAAAATGTATAAGGAGTAAAGTTGTAGAAAATCAAGTTTGCTACAATTCATTACATTTTTCTCAAACTCTAATGTGAACAGAGATATTTAGAATTTTAACTTTCAATCTTTAATTGTAAATATTTCTGTAAATATTAGTATAACAGAAAAATGATAAGAAACAAAATTACAGTAAAACTTAGTACCTATTAAGGGAGATAGTCAAATTTTGTGTTTTTCCCTCCCTCTAAGCCCCCTTTCCCTCGTCCGATTTTACCCATTAACGAATTTTACCTTCAGAATTTCAAAAGTGACTAAAATACCAAATTTCATTCCAATCGGAATAAAACTGTGACCGCTAGAGAGTCCACAGACATTAAAATATATATATATATATATATATACAAATTTTAGCAATTTAGTGATTTTTAATATCTAATGTAGAATCGATAGACATTTGAAGAAATTTTTACGAAATTCCAACATTGGTGCAAAAACAATAGCTGCATTTCCTGCCTTTGGAGGAAATTCGCTAAAAAAAATTTTAAGGTTATATTTCAGTAATTTTGTCAAGAAAATCTTCAACTATAAAAACGTGACGATAGAAAACTTTTACAAGTCAATACAATATTATATTATCAAATGATAATTAGTGAGAACTCAAATAAAATTTCAAATTCGCCCCCTTTACCTAGATTATTTTTTTTGTATTATAAATACGTATTTCGACTACAAGGTAGTCATCATCAATATAAATTAGCTAAACGTAAGTTACTCTTTGACAATTAGAAATAGAAAGTCGAGATCAATATACAAAAATAAAATTAAAAATAAATAGAAAATTAACAAAAATAAATTAAAATAGAATAAATTTTAAATTTTATTGAAATTACTCTTTTTAAAATCTCCTTCATTCACATTTATTCCTGTTACCTTACTCTTATTAAAATTACTCTTATATTGTCTCAGGATATGTTACTCGTTGCTAACTTGGTGAAACTGTCATCATTATTTGTATTTATAATACAAAAATGCGTATTTATAATACAAAAAAACTGATCTAGGTAAAGGGGGCGAATTTGAAATTTTAAGTCAATACAATGCAAGAGACATGCTACTCTCGTCTCTCGGTGACACTAGTCATTTCCTATCACTTTTAACTCAGATAGCATTATCCAAAATTTATATGTTTTTGAGTTATTCGTGGAGTATTTTTTCGACTTATATCAATGTTTTCTGTATTATTGATCAACGAACAATACAAATCGAAATAATTATTTAGCAAAGTGTTACTAAATAATGTACTCATCTGAAACAAACTTTTCTAAAACTAGTTTTCTTTCTTCGTGATTTTATTCAAATTTTTCTCAGCGATCGATACTTTAGGAGATATACTGCGGGTGGAGCATTATCGAACCGTTTTTTCGGAAAAATATTAAAGAAAATTAAAGCTTTTAATTGACATCCCCACACAATTAAATTATTAAATTTTAATTGTTTACGTGAATAGTGTCTGAGAAAAACATTTGTGGCATTCAGACAGGCAGACAGCGAGGTAATCCCAGAAATTTTCTGTTTTTGGAAGTACGGAACACTTAAAAATTAATATAAAGGGAATATTCAAACAAGCGTAATTAATTTGCATTTATATATTTTTGTATGACGTAAAAACAACAGTTTTAGATACTAAACAAAAAATGAATCTTATCAAATACAAAGAGCATAGTAAGTAAGTAGTGGAAAGTTATTTATATATTATTGTGATGCTAACAATACAATCTGTATGGCTTCCAATTACATTTTACATATTATGATGTCAAACTTAACATAATCGTTAAAAATGAACTTTAATAATTGTAATAGATAGATAGATAGATTGTAGAGGCTGCCTCGAACGGGCTACAATTCGACAATAAGGTTCACTGTGATGCCTAAGGATGTGTGGATGTGAGTGGAGTGGAAGGAATTTTTGTGTATAGACTAGGAATTGGTAGGATATGCGGCTGCAGCCGACTATGATAGGAACTATGCCGATATTCATCTGGAGTTCGTGAAGGAAACTGCAGAAAACCATCTCAAACATAGCCGGTTACTTCGTTCTTGACCATACGCTGACAGTTTAGTGAATTAACCGCATCCTTTCTTTTTTCTAATAATTGACAAACTGCCGATGTCGGGATTCGAACCCATAACCTCCCAGTTTCCAAGTAGGCATACTGCGCAGACAGAACGCCTTAGACTGCTCGGCCACTTGGACTAGGTGTAATATATTCACTACTAGCTGCACCTGGCATGCGTTGCAATGGCACACGCTTCGAGTAACGCAATTTAATGGAAAAATCTTTTTAGAAAATGAAAATTTTTTGTCTTTAAACTTTTCTTCTATCTCTTACCAGTTCAGAGAGAAATTTTCACCCCCCCCCCCTTAAGGAGAAAGGGAAAAAGTATATTTTTTCTGGACAGAAACCTTCTCCGGCACCCGCACCACAACTCCCCAATGTTTCATTGTAATCGGATGAATGCTATAGGAATGCATACACCCCAGGTAGACACCACTATGACTATATAGGTGAGTCATGCAGTATTGAAAATTAGAAGTTTCTTATCGAAAAATTCAACATCAAAAATCGTTACTTTTTGGAGAAATATAGTTCTTAGAGCACCAGAAAACATCTCAAAACCTAAAATGTGTGCTTAGAAAACCTTAAATAAACCCCATTAAAAACCATAATGTAAAAAGCACCAAATTATCGCATATATTCATCGAAAAAATTACTGATATTTCGAAGTTTCCAGATATTTTTATATCACGTTCGCTATAAACTTGCCAAGTGAAATATTCAATAAATACCAAACAAAACGTTGAAATGACTTAGCGCTCACGTATATATATCACTCTCTTCTGATAACATATCTACAAGAAAACTTGTGCCTTTTTTTACATTATAATTTTTTAATGGGATGTATTACACTAAAGTTCTAAAACACAGTGAGATGGTCCAGATTTTGAGCGTATTCACCCCAAATGTAGATTCAAATAAACCTTTATGGGATTGTCTCATCCTTGTCCTATCTGAGATCTGAAAGGAATAGATTTTAATATATTATAAAACCTTATATCTTACGATTATAGTGAAATATGCATAGTACTACCATAACATCTAAGGTAGCTCAGTTGGTAGAGCATTGGTCTAGAATGCCAGAGGTCGTGGGTTCGATCCCCATCTCTAGATGTGTATGATTTCTCATATCAAGCATTTGATGTAGTGTTTCACGAGGCACGAGGCGAGGTTTTGGTATCACCTCGCCTCGCTTTTTTAAATATCAACCTCGCCTCGCCACGCCTCGGCCGAGGCAGAATGTTGGCTAGCCTCGCCTCGGTTGGGTCAGCTATCAACCTCGAGTTTTACCTCGCCTCGCCTCGGCGAGGGAATATTTGTACTAACTTTGACTTATTTTGCATGAATGTACATAATATGGTAAAAAAAACTTATATATATATATGTATATAAATTTTAGAGACGATGACTTTCGACATCTACTAGGTAGGATCGCTGGACATTTGAAAAATATTTGCCAAATAATCTATCTATTGCTTCATGTATCACTATATTATTTTTTTTTAAACTTACTTTTTGTAAATTTGCCTCGGCCGAGGCGAGGTTTTTGGGACAACATTTTGAACCTCGCCTCGCCTCGCCTCGTGCCTCGTAACCGAGGGCCGAGGCAATGTCAAAAAATGTTATCAATGTTCAGACATATTACTTAAATGTCAAAGTAAGTAAACGCTAGTCGCTTCCGTTGGTATAATATAACCGAAAGGCAACCATACGAACAATGTAAATAAATAGACGCTAGTTTACAAAAAACAATTTGAAAATATGTTAATAGTAAATAAACAAAATTAATAATAACTTATATTATTGTTAAAATGAGAGATAGATTCAAATTTTTGAAGAAATTTAATTGTAGATTCAAGTAAGTAAAAAAACCTACTGAAGCACCCTCAACCCTGAATTTTAGTTCGAAAACGAAAAAAGGTAGATAAAAACTTTAAATTACTAAATGATGTTTCATAAAATATGTTTCATATAAAAACACCCAATAGCTGGATCCTAACGAACTATTCCATCTTACAGTAAGGAAATGTGAGCACGATAGAATGTTAAATAAAGGCAATAGGAGAATGCCCTACCTAATTATGTAATCATTTACGTCAGAAAATTGTTTCAGATAAAATAAATAAATTAATAAATTGAGAAATAGTTAATTGGCATGTTCTTATTATTCAGTTTATTGAACGTATTGAGAGAATCAATTGAGGAAGTTTAATGGTACTTTTCACAAAGCTTACGTATTAAGGATTTTATTTTTTCCTTAAAAACACGTTTTAAAACATTACTTCATTGATTATATTAATTAATTAAATTTGCATTAAAATTCAAATATGAAGAAAACAAACCATATTAATGTTTTTTTTGACGATTCAGGACCATATTAGCAATTAAGAATAAAATGATTCGTTTTAAAAAAATTGAATTATATCAACGAATTTATGTAAAAAAACGCGATTTTTGCAAAGCGAGTGAATATTTATAAATTTAATACACCGTCCGGAAATCTACCAATGGTATTTTCAATTGTTTATAAACGATTTTTTTCACAGAAGTACACAATTTATTTTAATTTTTTTTTCCATTTAATTATAGATAGAAAATCATTTTCTATGAAATTTTCTCAAAAATCTAATAATTATGGTATGAATATATAGACTCGTTTTGTTCGCCCCCGACCCCAGATGCGGCCATCGGCCTCGGCTCCGCGTCCTTGATATAATGCAAAAAACTGCACCCTTCTAGCATGACAAGATGTATAAAAAGTAATTTTTGGGGCCTTTCCCATTTTCGGGAGACAATTAAAGTTTTCCCGTAAGTTTGAAGTTATTCCTGGTCGAATGCAGAAAAACCACACCCTTCTACCATGTCTAGAAATGGGTTAGAATTTGTATACGTCAGTGAGTGAGTTATACAAAGCTGTATATATTATAAGATATGTATTGCCCATATTTTATTTGGATTGAATATCTGTCAAAATCCAATTTTTTTCAATCAATTCGTTTAATAATTCGAACGTAAATGAAACACACTGTATAATCTTTAGTTTCGTAATAATATAAACATATACCGAATTTTAACAGTCCAATAAAAATACGCATTTCATTTCATTAATAAATATTTAAATAAGTCGTATAACAAAAACACTAATAAATCTATTCACTAATTATGATTGATTAAAACAACATACATGATGCGATACGTGATGAATATTATAAATAGGACGTTTGGGTACGGCTACGTCCATATACACACAGATTTAATTATATAGTACGGATTTAGACCACCCTCTATAACCTCCCAAAATAGTATGTTTTGATCAGGAAACCCGAGTCGAAATTGAGAGCATTATGAGAGTCTTCAAATCATGATTTCATAATAAAATTGAACACTTTAGGATGTATTTTAATATAATTTAGATCATTGAAAATATTAAATATCTTCGTTTCACGACTTTTACGCCCTATTAATGAATTAAAAAGGTCACATTCATGAAATAACAAAAGAAAGGATAATTTTCAGGCTATAATGATGTTTTAAATTTCGACTTGAGAAGTTTTTTTTCTGATATAAATAACATGTCCGTTGTATCATTTTAAAAAATATCTCATCCTTGGAAGTCATAGATGTGAAGGGAATTAGCCCCACATGAACGTATGAAATCAACTAAGAAACTAAAAAGTCTGAATAACATTTAAAAATAAAAAAACTTATTGATAGTTTGTTCCTAGATACTAAACAGGATTTATGTGACAACTTTTAACAGCACCATTGGCTTGCTCACATGGAGTATCATGTTAGCAAACCATCACAAATTCAAGGTCATCAGTGGTAGAGTTATTTTTAAATCTTACAGTACATTTTTATTTAAAAAATCCGTATTTCGACTACAAAGTAATCATCATTTGTGTGTCTCCATATCTCACGCACTAAATTAGCAACGAGTAACATATCTTCGATTCCATATCCCGGAGATGGTTACGATTAGCTAATTCATACCGATGATGACTACTTTGTACTCGAAATACGTATTTATAAAATACAATTAATCAAATTAATGAATATTTTTGATATACTTTTAATATTTGTGAACAAAAATTTTTTTCTAAAAACCATTGTTTCTGAGATATTTTGCTGTAGTATAGCCGTAATTTTGTATAGTTAATAAACATTATATATGTGTATAGAAAATTATAAATGTGTAAATTATATAGTTGATAAAAAAAAATAGTATCATACATTATTTTTATGAATTAAATTTAATATTAAATTCTTATTATTTTTTTATTATAATTTATTGCCTTCGTATATTGTATTTCGCATAATATATAATCGTAAATTAGCATGACGTAATTTTTAAACAATATTTCATTCACATAGTCGTTACTAATTTTAAGGCGCAAATAAATTTGAGTGTAGTAATTAATAGAACTTATCAAAATATGGCCAAGAAATGGTTTGACAAACAAAAACATACAAAATAATCCCCAGTGTAAAGCACTGGAATTAATAGTATTCTTTAGAATATGGAAAAAGTACATAAAAATTAAAATCCAGGATTGTTTTCCATATTGTCGAATTACATGATTACTAAATCGATATGGTACCCAATTTTTGTTTTGTCAACAGAGTTGTATACATTAATAAATTTTCAAAAGTGATTGAACAATTATATGACTGAAAAGCTACTTGAACGATTTGTTTACATGCAGATCCACCGAATAAAACCGCGATTTGTTTCTGGGTTATTATGTAATTTAGTAAGCCAGAAACAAAATTTTTTTGATTCGATTTAACTAAAAAAAATCCACATTGGAATTTATGCTGACCTTGGTTTGTAAAACATATAAAATTTATATTTTTAACTAAAAAAATATAATTTAAAAAAATTTGTAAGTTAAATACGGAAATATGTAAATTATGGTCAATAACAATTTAGTAATAAAATGTCCTTAAATAAAGTTTACAAAAACAAGTAAATAATAAAATGACAATACTAATTTCTATATCAAATATAAACACACAATCATCGGAAATTACCCAGAAAAATAGGATATAAATAAAAAGTTCAGGTGGAGTGCCGAGTGATGATAATACAATTTGAATAAATAACATTTAACACAAAAATTAAATAAAAATTTTATCAATCATCAATAAAATATATTAAATATTATGAATGATGTTATTCATTCAATACATATTTTTTGCTACGCAGTTACCAAAAGGCATAAATGTTCAGTTTTTTAAAGTAAATATTTAATGTGATTATAAATAAAATCTCATATTTTTCGATATTTCATACCTAATAGAAATATACCGGTTGTTTAGTTTACATCTTCGCATAGTAGATCTCCCACGAGTATGAGAGAGTACATATGTATACATTAAGCAATGTGTATGAGAAGGAGGTCTTATAGGTTTGTTTTCTTACTTAAAGTTAAACTGTTGTGTGATGTTTTTTTAAGTGAACAGATCAGTATGTTTATGATTCTGTTGTTCAGACTTCAGTATGCTATAACATGTAATAATAATAACAAAACAAACCTATAAGACCTCCTTCTCATACACATTGCTTAATGTATACATATGTAATCTCTCATACTCGTGAGAGATCTGCTATGCGAAGATGTAAACTAAACAACCGGTATAGAGTTTGTTACATTATATTTAAGATTAAAGCAAGGAGGTAACATCGAGATTTTACAAATTTCTAACAGAAAGATATTATTTTTTAACTGATTTTTGTAAACTAGCGTCTATTTTATCCATTGTAAGTATGGTTGCCTTTCGGTTATATTATACCAATGGAAGTGACGAGCGTTTACTTAACTTAGCATTTAAGTAATATGTATGAACGTTGATAACATTCTTAGGATGAAAGATATTAGTTAATAATAGACATACAAATTTTTAATGTCAATTTCAAGCTTTTATTTAATGAACTAAAAGTTTTTTTTTGCGTGTTTCCAATAAAAAAATTAAAAAAACTATTTTAAAAAAATGGGGCGCTCAGGTTGAAAATGTTTTGGTAATGAATTAATAAAACACTAAATTCAATTTCTTAAAAATATAAAACCTGAGTGCTGCAAACTCTTATTAATATAATCACATATTGGTTACTCGGGGAAAAATTGTATTTTCTACTTTTTAGTTCATTAAAGAAAAGTTTTTTTTTAAATAAATTTGTTATGTCAATTATGTTTTGAACTTTTTAGTCTATTATATTTTATTTTAAGACTAAAAACCTCAATTTATTTTCCCACCGCTTCCACAACTTCTTCAATATTTATCTTCCACCTGATTTCTATTTCTGGGAATATTTTTTTAATTCCGTAATCAGTTTACCTAGATAGTACCAAATTATTGAATTGTTATCAGATCCGAAGCTGTGTGCAACATTTCAAAGCTCTAGCTCATTTAGAACTTTCCAAAATTTTGATTTCGAGACTTGACATACTAAATATAGCACACCTGGAGAGTATTTATTTAAAAAAAATCGCTAAGAACATAAATAAATACACCAAAATTGAAATCATTTCGAGTTTTCCACAAATAACACGAAATATATTAAAATTTCGAACAAATGATTGATTAAAAGTATTATAAATAAGAGCATAAAATTCCTTTCAACAAGCTTCTAGAACCCTTCCCGATTCATCTGTTAGTTTGCTTAGTAGAGGGCGTCAAGGTTGCGTCCAAAAAAATCCATTATAGTTCCTTAAAAATAATGCCGATATTTTAGGATATTTAAGAATTGATGTAATTTTTTTCAACATATAAAATCATTCATTTCTCATACATTTCTCCTAATGCCGGCATCATTTCTATTTCATGCAGTTACAAAATTTCAAATCGATACGACTATTTAAAGTGGGTGAAAACTGCCTTCCTAAATTTGTTTACAAACTTTCTCAATGATTAAGTCACCTACATATCAGTCGACCTAATAAAATCATGTTAATATATACTAAGTGTTTTTATAATACACTTCGGATATGCAAATAACTGATAAATTGTTGTTTTCATAGCAAAATAATTACGTCATCCTAAAAACTGTATATCAGAAACTAACCACATACATCGCTAACTAATGCTTCAACAGACATAAAAAAATAAATATATAAAAAATGTATTTATTTATCGAAGGCGTTTAATGTGCCAACTTTTTTTTTAAATTAAACTTAAAATGATTAATTACCCAAAGTTCTCTTTAAAGGTCTTTTGTATGTTTATAAAATAACAATAAAGTGGAAAGTTTTCCCACTTATAGCAGAATAAATATTTTATGCAAATTATTGTCACATTTTTTATCAAGTGATTGTGTGTGATGTTTGTATATTTAAATTTATATTTTTAGCAATCGCGATATATTAGAAAAAAAGAGGATTCATTTTATAATAGTCCAGCAAATATAGTGTTGCATTAGATTAAATATTATAGAATCGGTGGACATTTATGAATTTATTGTATCATATACCAAGTTTTAATTCGATATAAAATATTACGTAACATCAGGGACCGATTAAGACAATGCGCCGTTCTAGGCAGCTGCAAAATTGCCGCCCCTCATTTTAAGGGTGTCGAAATAGGTCACATGACCAATTTCGACACGCCGTCGTCAAAAAGTTTAGGAGTTGAAACGATACCAACGTCTTCACTTGCCGTCAATCATTATTAATTAGAATTGATTTATAGTAAATTTACGACCTGGGTTATCACCCACATAAACACTGCAACTCGTGCACATTCACGATATATATATATAGCGCGAGTCGAAGCTGGTGGATAATAGCACACACCTCTACTTCCTTCCACGATTCTTCCTTTCTTCAACAACATACAATAGAAATCGATATACTGATACAAACTGAAAAATACTCGTGCTTGACTCAACCCTGTATATATAGTGGCGTTCTTTTTTGAAAATTTCATTGTTTATTTATGCCGAATTCATTTGGTTTTTATAACATAAAATTTTTTTTTGTCATTTTTTATGCGGAACAACTTTTAGTTGAGATGTTCGTCATAAAAATACTAACAAATTATGTTCGAAACATTTATGTCAAAAACCAAATGAATTCGGCATAAATAAACAATGAAATTTTCAAAAAAGAACGTCGCTTTTGCATTCAACAATACACTATTGCAAAAACATATGTTCGCAATGTGATCAATACTATTAAATAAATATATAAAAATTATATATCACAATGTTATTTTACACAAGAACAAAACTAAATTTTGTGGATAGTACAGGTACCTACTCTAAATACATACATGAAAATTTTATTGGCATTGAGTCAATAAAAATTATAATTTGAGAACTTTTTGTATTACTAATTCAAGTATGATTTTATGTTGAAATTTTGCCAAGCTAATTACAATTATTAAGGATGTTTGATAGTGCGAATAAATTTTGCTGAATACGTCAGACCACCGAGAAATCAAATCGGTTAGTGTATTAAACTTGAAAAAAGGATTCTGTAGGCGTGTTGATAAAATTAAATCAAGAGAGATTAATTAGTTATTTGTTAGGCTTATTTCACGTCCAATCCGACAGTCGTATAAACGATATTTAGCCGACCACGATACTAAACTTATATGTATTCAAATATACCCGACTAGCAGCCCGGCATGTCGGACCGACTCGACCATCTCTACATTTAGCCAATTTTTCTTCAATCGCTTACGAACATGAATCGGGAATAATTACTAGCTTGTATCTTGAATTATGGACGTTTAAAAGAAAAAAAGAAAAAAGAGGTGTGGCTGTGTCGAGGACACGGCCGTATGTTTTACATGAATAAGTGTACGTAACGGGGTATCACTGGATTGCTCTTAAGAAGCCCTTTCCAATCGTAGACAATGTCTATATTTTGATTTTTTGAGGCCGACATTGCATTATTTATTTTAATTTTTTACTTTAACACCATATATATTCACTATAACTATTTCACACTAATGTTTTATGTACACAATCGATAGATCTTAACGAGAGCTGACGATTGAAACCCCAATGAACGTCCTAGCTTCTCTGAGTCAAAAGTTATACTAAATGGAAATTATGTGACGTCGCTTCCCCCTCCGTCACACGCGATGCGTCACAGTTCTCACTTAACGTAACGAATTAGTTGATCCTTTAGCTCTCGAGCGGTGCAATTAAATTTTGGTTGTAGATGATAGATATGTAGCTGCAACAGCAAACTGTATCCTCCAATTTTGTTATCATTAGTTTTCTAAATTTCCTCCCACTATGGGCCAAATTTAAACACGTCAAAATACGATGCAAGGAGTTCAACCAATGCTTATGCTAAGAGTTAGGGACATTCAATGTTCTTTTTGAGGAGGTGTGACTATTTTCGTATGAGTGTTGCAAGTTTCAACGTTTTCCTCGCACGGATCGAAAAAACTATTTAAAACATATCCTTCAGGGAATGTATTGCGCGTAAACATATGTTGCACTTATAGAAGGCAAAGCGCAAACTAGTGTACAAACGTACCGGTGTCGGGTAGATGTGAAGCGCTCTTAACTGCACTACACTGGCCTGACGAAAATGACACAACAGTCGGTAACTGTTAGTTGTCCGATCCCCGAGCAGCTGTTCGACTGTCGGCTAAACGACTACAACACGATGTCGGCCAAATATGAAACATCTCATTACTTTTTAAAACCTTGCGTGTCGTATACCCTATGTCGTTGACACGATTGTCGGGTAATTGTGAAATAAGCCTTATATGTTGATTGCCTTCGTTTTTATAAAACCGTTGCATTTCAAAACCTAATTTAATAAAATCAATATAATTATTATCACTTATTCTAATGCGAATTGCTTAATTTCATAACACACACGTAGATATTATACCCCAGTCAAAATAAGCCAAAAAACCGTGTAAATCTACAAAAATTCGCATACAGCTGGTATTTGGTATATATGTTAAGTACACACACCATTACTAATAAAATATCAAAAGTTCCCATCGATCCGACTTCTACTAAACATTTTATTCAAGGTCAAAGGTCAACAATATCGGTTTTTCGGTCAAATATATCTCATAAACGGTAAATTTTATCAAAAAAATAGGTCAGACAAAAATTGTAGATCGTGAAATTGTCGGTAAAAAATGTTTTCATACATTTTTTTCTACGAGTCACGAGGCAAAGATGTATCACTTATTTCGTCATTGATGTTATAAGTATCATCATCTGTTGCACACGGTTCAACATTGGAGCAAGACTGGTCTTGACAATTAGTACATATTAGGGTACAAAACAATCCAAATTTTGTACAACCACAACAGGTGGAAGTAATGTTTTAATTGGTTCCAGGCTATTATCTACTAATTCCAAACCCGGATCTTCTGGATCAAGTTCTTTGCCTAACCATGCTTGAATTTGATAATACACACGATGCTAGTTTTGGTAAGCAGAGGCAGATGTTGGTGGAAGACAAACTAATTATACTCTTTTATTATTTAGTGTATTTTTTACAAAACATAAGTATCTATACTTATCTATAAAATTAACTTTTTTTGGAACTTTGTATCTAGCAAGAAGAAGTTAATTCCGTTTCTTATGATGAGCTCTGGAGAAGAGTCGATGTTTTTAAACACTTGTGCACATTCCAGTAGATTTAAAAACTGTTGTTTTACCCCTTTTGAAAATTGCAGACATGGTGTCACAGCTCGTTATCGTATGTAAAAATAAAATATGATCTCGGCATTTTGGATATGCAGTCAAACTTCGAGACGAATATATCTTTGATTGTACTTGAGATTTTCCAGGTTTAAATAAGTAAATAATCTTATCAATTGGTGTTCGTGCAGTCAATAGTATTAATAAATCAATATCTTCGCCAACAACGACAGTTGTATTTGTTTCATTGCATTGCTCTATTGCTGTCAATTATGGCGTACGGTGCATATTAGTACTATTCGATATTTGAAATTGCAATATCTCAAAAATGGTAAATCGTAGGAAAAAAGTATATGAACATTTTTTGTAGACAATTTTACTATCTACAATTTTTGTCTGTTCTATTTTTGTAATTAAACTTACCGTTTACGAGATATATGCGGAAAACCGATATTCTTGACCTTTGATCTTGAGTAAATTTTTTGGCAGAAGTCGGATCGATGCAGACTTTTGATATTTTATTAGTAATGGTGTACTGAACATATATACCAATTTCCAGCTGTATACGAATTTTTGTAGATCTAAATCTTAATTTGACTGGGCTATTAATGATATTTTATTAAATGAAAAAAATCACCATTAAATTTATACAAAATACTAAAAACACAAAATTTCAGAAATATTAAATTTAATAATGAATATTTGTTTTCTAAAGTATTTCATAAGCGTGTAATTTGATAAACTATACCTAAACACGCGAATTGATCATCGCGTTACACTTATCAAAAGTAAATGTAAATTAAACATATGCCACCACCTTAATCATTAATTTTTTGTGATAGAACAAACAAATAAACTATAATTACTTTTTTCTATTCACGTGATTTGGAAGAATGAATAGATTTGTAATTTAATTTGTATTAGATTTACACTTTCTTGATGTTTACTCCCAAAGTTCAATATTTAATCCATCAATATGTAGTATTTTAAAAATAAATTAAAAACCTGTGCAAACCCAACTTATTATAAAACGTTTAAAATTGTCAAAAATTGTTTACTATTTATCTTAGAGTTTTCCAAATTAAAGCATACACAGAAGCCATCAACACTGGCGAGTTTAGTAGGAGAACTAAGCATAAAAAGCCGCGAGAAAATTAAACATAAACAAATGGAGAATAATTTTTTTTACTACTCCACTGTTTAAAAATTTATTATTGATATTTTTTCATATTTTTATTATTCAAAAAGAATAATTTATATAATTATTGGTTTATGCGAGTTGAGAATTTACATAATTTCAACAAACATTTACTTAGATTGGATATGACTTGCGTATATCCAAGCTTACTTCGATATTTCTGCACATATTTTAAACCAGTTACAAAAAGAAAGCAGTTACTAAAAGTACTTCTCTCAGTACAGTTACTAAAAGTAATTGTCTCACATGAATTAATCAGATGGTATTTGGAATTTTATTTCTTCAATTTACAAATTGAATATTTGTTATGGATTGTGCTGAAGTATCGAATGAGCGAATTAATGGTTTCTATCTGATTGTATCTAAGTATATTTTTTTTGTATAATTTATTTAATTCACTATTCCGAAACTTGTGGTCTCTCAAACTTGTAACAATTCAATACACATTCTATACACACTTTTGCTGTACAATTTATATTTTATGTGAATATGCAATGACTTTTTCAATTTATAACTATATTGTTTGTATACGCTTGGCGTTTTCGGCCGTGTATTTTTTTTTTTTTACAGAAGCGTAATGTCTCTTTTATATACAACTATGTATCTGAATTAAATTTGTAGTCCATATTTATATTTTTGCAAATCAGACATATTTGAACATATTTTTTTTTACTGTAGTGTCGTTTTTTTTTTATATACGATATTTCTTTTACTACAGTTCAATCTAGCACATATTCATGTAATCTTTTTTTTTATAACTTGTACAACCAAACTTAGTATTTTAAGGATAGTTATACTATCAACATATTAAATTAAAAATTATTTATTTCAAATATATTTTATTTTAACATATATTTTGTTTTGTTCCTTTTTTTGTACTTTTTTATTTTTTTTCAGATTCGAATCACTTGTCGATAACTTAGACACTTACTGGATAGTAAAGATCTTACTACCTCAATATTATCTTTTTAATGGGCCCAGCTTTTATTGAAAGACTTTCGGTTCAACGTGTTATTTTTTTTATATTTACGTGTATCGCGTTAGCACCGATCGTTTTCCAATTTTCATAATTCCACATACAATACTCTGCTTTGGATTTTTTTTTCTAAAGTACCGTATATTTAGTTTTCATTATTTTTTTTTTAAAAATACATCATAATACCTCTTTTAATTAAAATTACTAAATTAACTTAATTTCATATTTATGAAAATAATTGATAATTCAATTATTTTCTATAAAGTGTTTAATTTTTTTTTTAAACACACATATATTTTTTACATACACAAATCTGAATTTTTCAATCAGTTTTTTAGAGGCTCGCCCACTTTGCACGACGGGGCGACTCTGTGAAGAACAAAGACCTTTCGAAAGAAAACGAACCGTTGACGAATACCTGGTTAAAGTGCGAGCACGCTAAAACCAACTTTCTTTCTTACGCAGTTCCTAACTGGCCATGGCTGTTTCAACAAATACCTGCACCAGTTGGAAACCAGAAGCAGTCCAACCTGTATGTACTGTCCCGAAGAAGACGATGTTTTCCATACATTTCTTGTCTGTCAAAGATGGCCCCTGGAACGGAACACAGCCTGGGAGACCATTGAAGAATCCTGACCAACGTCAGCCGACCCCTTACAACGTCATAACGGCAGTGACAAAGTACAATGAAGCCTGGAATGTCATGATGCACTACGCAGAAGCAGTCTTGAAAGCTAAAAGAGCCGGCGAGTCTATGATCGAAGGCGCTTAACAGCGCACCCAGGGCCAGGCTGTAGTAATGCGAGAGTGATTTCTGGTCTAGCCAACTTCCCACAGGAAGGGAGGAAAAAGGATTGTTTATAGTCAGTAAAAATCTGACACCCAACTCCATCTTGTTGGTGTCTTTTATATAACTTTCAACGTCTTAAGAAATATGATGAAGGTCAGTGTTCAAAATTTGTTGAAGGATATTTTGAACATATTTAAAATGTTCTTACAAACAATTATCTCCTTGCTAAAGCATATTATATTACTCTCTACAGTTATGACTTTTAAGCCTTTAGGAATGTATACTTTGCTCAATCAGACTCTCACGATGAGCTCAACTAAAGAATGAGGAGTTATTAAGGTGCGGACGAATATTATTCCTTCTCCGTGGTATACATAGATATTCAGGTTATCTGTTAAGAATCAGTTTCCAAATTACAAAACTATTTTCGTGCATGTTATAAAAAGTATCTTTTTATTTCTGGTTTTCTTTCGTGATAAAAATTTCATGGAAATCATATGCTCGTTTTTTCAAACATCAAGAGAGGAATAATTAATTTTCGTAGAATTTCTCTGACGAACGTTACAATTATTTAATATAGAATAATTTCTTTAATGCAACATTAAATAATATCTAAGAAATAAAAATGTATCTATATCTAATTGATCTAAAAAAAAATAAATAAATGAAATTTACAAAGTAAATAGATATACACATTGTATTCTAGTGTCAATCTTGTGCAAGTATTTTGGCACACAGATGTGAAAATTTCTTTTTACTTTCTGTAAAACTAATTTCATTTAATGTTAATAACGAACTGTGTAAATTTAATGAAGTGCAAAGTAAAATTTTCCGTTTATTTTTACTTCCACTAAATTTGACAAATTTCGATAAACACAAAGATGAATACTTTTAATTAAATTCTTTGATTGGAATAAATTTTTCATGTGAAATTTTATTTACATTGAGTCTATAAAACCATATTTGAATGAATTCACACGTTTACCATAAAAAGCTATAGTCCAAAGTACAGCACGGTTTGTTTTTAATGATTAGTAACAGGCTAAATTTTTGTCAGTAGCTTCCTTTCGACGAAACGCCCAACTTTTCTCTCGAGAAAATTATCGATGATAGTGACTAACGAAGCGCGTAAGAGAGTAACTTGTTTGTTTGACGATGGCAAAAATTTATCAGTAACAGTTAATTTGTTAGTTAAATTGAGAGATAATGTAATAAAAATTTCAAAAAAACTTGTGTCCTACAAAATGGATGGTGTGACAGGCAGGTCCCTCACCCCCAACATGTTCAAATAACGGGGTATACATAGTTATTAGTAACAAGCTGATTTATATGCTGTTAATTAATAATGGTATGTTTAATTTGATGACCACCTTGTCCTACAAATTCAGTGATTCAATTTCCCAGTCCTACGCTCTGAGCATGTCAATGTAAAATTTTCATTTATAAATCAAAAAAATGTTGTCTTATTTCAATGGCACACAACGTTTATAGATATTGTAGGTCTCATTTCTTCAACCTTTAGTTCATAAAAGACTACTAATATTGTTTTTATCGTGAATACACTCAATCGCGCCAAGTAACTTTAATTAAGTAGCGCCAAATAATAACTATGTATACCCCGTTATTGGAACATGTTGGGGGTGGGGGATCTGCCTGTCACACCATCCATTTTTTAGGACACAAATTTTTTTGAAGTCTTTATTACATTATCTCTCAATTTAACTAACAAATTAACTGTTACTGATAAAATTTTTGTTAGCGTTTGCTATCAATAACAAACAAGTTACTCTGTTACGCGCTTCGCTAGTCAGTATCATCGAAAATTTCCCCGAAAGAAGAGTTGGGCGTCTCGTCGAAAGGAAACTACTGACAAAAATTTAGCATGTTACTAATCATTAAAAAAAACCGTGGTGTACTGTGGACTACTAGTAGGGAATCATATATTTGAAAAAGATGTTTGTTGGGTTTGATCCCATTCAGCCTGCATTGATGCCTCATTCTAATAATATTATCCCATTTTCCGAGTAAAATCGTTAAAAAAATCTTTAGCTCGGGTTTGGAGCAAAATCAATCAGATTTTAAACGCTTTGAATAAAGACAAAAGTTGAGAGAATACATTACATAGAAAAATCTTGAAACGAGTCCCTATTTCCATCCCAAGGGGTGAGCCGATTAAGTTAAAGTTGAGTTTCCTTTCAATGTACCAAGACCACATAAGGCTCTGTGAGTAGTTATATATAGAAAGTGCTACTTTCAAACCAAAAGATGAGGAATTTTTAAAACATTACTCTAAACTGAAAGAAGTAAAAATATATTATTTATAAATAACTGTAGTTCAAAAACGTTTTTCTAAAAAATATTAACTTATCGAAAATATGTTATCCGAATTTTATGGCCTTGAAAAAAAATGCATGTTTGAAAAACATTAAAAATTTATTTCTATCGTTTGAAAATGAATGTTAACTATTTAATAAATTCTTTGTATTTTTATACATAAAAAATGTATCAGAACATTTTTTTAAATAAAACACGTAATATATATATATATATATATATATATATATATATATATATATATATATAATATACTCTAACGTATTTTTATTAGATTAAATATACACTTCATTAAAAAATTTCCGTCCATTTTTTATTCGATTTTATAATAATTTCATGCGTAAGCAAACATAATTGAATGTAAGATACGCAGTTACTTTACTCCCACGAATAAAAACCCTCTGATAAAAAGTAGTAAAAAAAAAAAAACAAACAATTGTTTTCCTATAAAACTGAAAACAAACCGTCGGGTTGGAAGATGACAGTGTCAGAATAACTCAAAAGATGCACATTACTCACCAATTGTTATCAGATCAGATTTAGAAAAATTCAATTTAACCAAGAGACCATTGGACAGCTTAGTTTTCCAAGAAACTTAATCTTTCCCAAAAGCTGATAAAAAGATGAAGAAAATGAAAATGTGTGAACTTTAAATCAATATTTATTTTAGCTTCGAAATTAAATAATAATAGATGTTGATAGTTACAAGGTAACTAAGGAAAATATGTAATGTACACGCTATCAAGGTCGACAATAGAATCGAATAACATTACAAGCACATAAAATATCCCATAAGAATAGTAACAATTAGACTTCTGACATGCTTAAAATTCTTAACTTGACATTCTAGCACATACAAAACACGTCATCACAATCTTGATTGTAACAAGTCATAACACTCTAAGTATTCGTATCAAAACTCTCTAGCGGTCCGAAATTTTGGAGTGGTAACTTCTTCCAAACCGAGAAAATATTTAAAATCATGGCGACAGCAATTAACACGTTTTTAGTACTTTGACCTGTTGGATCCACTATATATTTTAGAAAATCTAGCCGAATAGCCGTATCGATTTAAAACTATGCAAATGTATGCAATACGGATAACAATAAAATAATAGGAAATCATCTTCATAACTCATGATAGAATTCGAAAATATGCCATAAAATACAAATTTGCGATCAAAAGAGTTAAAAAAAAGTCAAATGTATCAGCAAAAAGCAAATAGTACAAAAATTTTAAATGATCCAAAAACAGGGAGTTAATCCATTTCACGCAAATATATACATACGAAGTTTCCGATTGCAAAAGAATTCATAATGGCTAAATTCTATTATAAATAGATAAGTATGGAAAATCGACGAACCAACGGTTTGAACGAACACACGATAGGGAATATGCATGAAAATTTTTTTTCACTTGAATTGAAGCATGTTTACTTGACAAATATCAAGGTAAAATTACTTTTTAAATAACTTTAAAAATAAGCGAGATATGAATGATTGAAATTCCCGATTAGACAAAGAGGGTGATAGCCCTCTTGATATGTTATGTGACGTCATATTACAATTTCACCATTTAAAATACACGTAAAACTCCGTTTTTAGTATTTTTGCAAGAGACAGATAAAAATCTTTAAAAGCTTATAGCTTCCTTGATATTTGTCGGATTTTAATTTTGTTTTTAAATATTATTACAGTATTAACAGTATTTTCAAATTCTGAAAATAAATGTGAAAAAAAATTTTCATGCATATTCCCTATTGAATGAGAACTGTAAATGAAGCTAAAGAAATAAGATTTGCAATAACAGTGCCTACGTTAATATTTTTGAAGGTTTGATCATTTAACTTGCAATATAAGAAACAAAGAAACAATTTATCGCTAAAACATGTCACTTAAACGATTGCATAATACAACAATGCAAAAATACGAGGTCATTCGTACAACATAGGCTTGTGATCAATCGCCTGTCATATCATGTGCAGTTACTGCAATTTATGTTAAAACTCAAAATAATTTACATATGTCAGAATACAATCAATTTTTTTTTTAAATACAGAAATTGATTTTTTCCCCGTCAATATTATCAATCAGTTGTAGAGTTCCGTAGTCAAAATAAGATATCTTATAGTTTCTTTCTTATAGCTGCTATAAAACTGAAATATGACATGTTTGTTAAATAAAATGTTGTTCAGTTCTAGAACAAACCTCCTGGGTAAGAACCTCTTCATATACCACTCGTTGAGTGTATAAGATTATCCTTTCACTTAGCAGACCAGACATACCGAACTTCCATCTAAACACTGCCCAATGAGGTATCACTTTAAGAAAGATCGGCAAGGCGGAGAATGATACTTGTTACTCGCTTCTGTGATGAGGCGGCAAAAACTGCGAACCAACTACTGTACTCGTGCAGCAGCAAGACTATGCTCCGTAAAAGGCTGAGCTTCCAAGACAAAGCTTTCCCCTTACCAATTGTAGTGAGTCAAGTGGACATGGTCTGGGGATCCTAATAAACATTGGAAATACCATAATAGATCTTTCAGGTCACAGTGACGATAGGCTTTGTTTCGGACTCCTGCCAATGTTATCTTATCTTATATAAAATGTTTAAATTTTTTAGGATGTAAAATGAGGGTTAATCTTTTTATAAACATACCCAATTGTGTAGAGTATTGTTGAATGGTTCTTTCTAACGTATTTATAATTTTTTCTATACAGGTATCTATTTACGAAATATTAAACCGTTCCGCGGTCACATTTTTGTTATAGTTGAGTGTCCCAACCGCCGAGTTATGTACACTCCCGTTCAAAAAAAATGAACAGACCTGAACCAAATCCGTCTCTGACAATTTTTAATTATTCTTGTAGTAAATGTTTTTTATAAATACAACATTCTATTTTATTTTTATACGTAAGAAGAAGATATAATACTTAACATGTATTAACATTATATATATTTTTTAAATGCTTACTCTGTCACTGACACCGCATATATGAATAAAAAATATAAATTCAGTTTATATTTCCATTTCATTTTTACACACTTAAAAAATATACTACTTATATTTGTTTATAAATAAATAAAATTATACATTATGCAGAGAGTTACAAAAGTGAGGAGTTTTATGAAACGTAAGAAATTTAACATTTCTGTATGTATAACAAAATTGAAAGAAAAGTTATCACAAGCTAGTTTCTAGTATTTTATGAGTGATAGCTATTATGATATGTAGTTCGATCTATAAATTTTTCATAGGACCTACAAAAACAAAATAGGTTGTAGTTTGCTCTGTATAGTCGGATTGACCAGTCAGCCATATAGTCGTACTGGTCATGAAACGCTAAACAGCGCGTGGTCACTTGGCTAGTTTTTTTTTTTTTCATATAATGATTGTTGTCTAGTGAATTATTTAGAAATATGTTCTATGAAATTAACATTTATAATGAATAATATAAATACAATGAAAGCAAAATAAATGCTAGTGTACACGGAAGCTTTACTACTAGAAAATCAATTATATGAATGCATTATTTTCTGAGAATTTTATATTTCCTTTGTTCAAACAGAAAATTCGTTTCCATGAAATATTATCCCCAACAGAGTTTTAATTTAACAGAGAAAATACTTTTTGAAACCTTGTAAAAAAAATATTTACCATGTGGTAAAAGGCAGTTGAGTCATTGAGTAATTATACCCAGTATATGTAAATATGCAAGGTATATTAAGTTTGATCACGACTTTGTAACGCTTAAAAATATTGATCATAGGCTTTGTAACGCTTAAAAATATTAATCGTAGGCATGAATGTTTGGCATATGTGTTCATAAAATGGCCGAATTCGGTCATTTCTGCATGTCCGTCTGTCTGTCCGTGGACAACTCAAGAACGTGGACGTGGATAACTCAAGAACGAAAAGAGATAACGAGCTGAAATTTTGTATGTGTTCTAGAGCAAAAAAGTAAGGTCAAGTTCGTAAATGGGCAAAATCGAACCATGTTTGAGCAAAATGGGCAAAACCTACCTTTTAAACCGTAAGAGATAGAACAAAAAATCTACTTCTTTTTAAAATAAACTTTTGTTTAAAAAAATTTTTCATAAACTCAATAGTTTTCTCATAATCTGTGATTAAATGCTCCTCGGAAAGCGAATTGTTAACAATTCAATCATTGATATACAACTCAGTATATACTGGGTATTCAAATAATTAACTCAGTTAGTTGTTACATTACTTTTTTGTATAGTTGTTTTAGTTGGACTAAATTGTATATTAAATATATTAAAGTTGGCTAACGACTCTACTTCCACTAACCCTAATTTTACCCTTGAATATTATTTCAGGTATCAGGGAGAACGAACATTCATGAGTAATATGTGATTTAATTGGTATGTAATGCACTAAAAAGCAAAAAATCATCAAAGAGTTAATGGTAAAAGTTTTGTGTTTTGAAATACATTTCGAGTGAGCATAGTATTATTATTTATGTATACTTGTACATAGTATTACTTATGTATAATTGTCACAATACAATACTAATGCCAATTTCCATTAAGATTTCGAAGACATAGTATGAAGAACATGCGTATAATATATAGACAAATGTGTCATTGAATTTTTAATTCAATATTGATATGAAGAAATTAACTCCTCCAACAAGTATTAGACCATGGACTTCTGGATTTCTATCACAGTGTGCTACCGTTACATCACGGATGATACTGACGATGAGTCAATTTTTTCAAATCATTGACAGTATTACCTTGTAGTCACTAACTTATTAGTTCACTAACTTATTAGTTCATTTATGTGTACTTAATCGTCACAATACAATACTAATGCCAATTTCCATTAAGGTTACGAAGACATAGTATGAAAGAAATAACGTATACTAGATAGACAAACTTGTAATTCAATTTTTAATTAAATATTGATATGAAAAAAGTAACTCATCCACATGCCAATGAACTTAGCAGATCAATATCCAGCAGATCAAAAATTAAATGTGCGTAAATGTGAGCGAATAAATGTAATTGCCTTTTTTTATGGCAAAAACGCCAGAACTATTCCTAAAAAGTATCATAGCTATAGAACTCAGCTTCATGCGAGAAGAACTCACATTTGTTTTTGATCTGCTGCAAAATGATCTGCTACGGGAAGTTGGCAGATCATTTTTTCACTTGACTTTTTTATGGCAAAAACGCCAGAACTATTCCTGAAAAGTATCAGGAACTGTAGAACTCATCTGCATGCGAATAGAACTCACATTTATTTTTGATATGCTGGACAATGATTTGCTAAGTTCACTGGCATCTCATCCACCAGGTATCGAACCCTGAACCTCTGGATTCCTAGCCCAGTGTGTTAACGTTAACATGCAAGAAAAGTGCGTGAATATGCATATCATTAAAATGCTATCGGTGTTTTATATATTCATAGCATCTAAAAAAATCTGTTTAAATTAATTTACTAAAAAACAATGTAAATTCGAGAGCTTTCTCATATTGTGAGTTTATTAACCCGTAGAGATACAAAAAATAAATAAATAAAATTCAAAAATAAATTTACATTGTTTACTATGTACAAACAAGCTAAAGTACTTATAAAAATTAATCTTTCGTTTCCCTTTGCTTATATTTTTATGGTAAGTAAACAAATTTTACAGACATACAAAGACGCACTAACTTTTGCGCGTTCAATTTTAATGAATAATTTTTGGCAATTTTTCATAACCTACTTAAGAGGGCCGTGTTTTAAAGAGAGTCCACATTTTGTAGAAATAACGCAATTATTTTTCAAACTATAAATTTTATAAAGATATCGAAAAAAATGATTTGATAACTTTTGCAATCAACTTTAATTACTTTCATTAATTATACATACCACATGTCAAAATACTGTCACGTCGATTTTATAACAGACGTAAATTTATGACGTTTTATTAAAAAAGATATTTTATTAATGTATTTACAACAAATTGGCACTGATTTTATTGACACGAGTCAAATTAGGATTGTAGTACAGAATGAATCGAAGTCAGCTAGATTTTTTTAGAAATAATTATTTTGGTGTTCTTAAAAGAAAAGTGTGTGTGTTTACTTATGTACGTATGTAAGAAATTATACTTGTTTGGTATGACTAAAACAATTTTATTACGCATACAAATAATTTATGTAAGTCAAAGAACGATAAAATGACCGAAAAAATACATTAAATACAATTAATGGAGGTTTGATAGATAGATAGTTATATCTTGGGGTATACAAAGTATTGCACTCAAAGTTGACCTTATGGTCCATTCTACTTCCTACTGCCTACGAGATTCGATTATACTATATTGTGGCAACAGCCAAGAGCTTGCTTCAGGTTCTTCTGTAACCAGGATATGGAAGTTTGATTAAAGAACATAATTAATTTTTATACACGTAAAAATTATGAAAATATTTGTAGTCATATAAAACTCTAGTTAATAAACATATAAACTATTTATGTTTTTCATGGTAGTGCCATCTATCACTAAGAACAATCAATTCAATTGAACAATTAAACCTGTCGTTTTCATCTGACGCGGTGAATCAAAAAAACATGATTTTCTCTTTTAATAATAGTAAAATAAAAAAAGTGTCATCATTGGTAAAGTTGTAGAAAATCAATTATACAATAATTTTTTATATTTTCTGTAACTCTAAAAATATGTGCAGTTTTAATATTGTTATGATAATAATATGAACATTATAAATCCTTTCTCAACAAAAAATTCGCTTAGTCTATATGTAGCAAATACGTGACGAATTTGTTATGCCTAATTTAACTGGTGCAATATTTAGGTCCGAAAAACAATTCATTTATACCAAGAGAACATTGACGTCCATTGTAACTATTTGAATACTTGATACAATGTCTATAATTATTTTCGTATTTTAATGACACCGTTAATTGATGAAAATTGTTTATCAATTAATTCTGTGTGTACGACACACGAATAGTTATATACTTTTTGGCTTACAAATTGACAAGCTTCATTAGTACCTATTACAGTTTGGGAAATTTTAAAGAAGCTAGTAAATGACTGTCTTAGTAGCCGAGCGGTCTAAGGCGTTATGTCTGCGCAGTATGCCAACTTGGAAACTGGAAAGTTATGGGTTCGAATCCCGACATCGGCAATTATTAAGAAAGAAAAAAGGGGTCGGTTAATTGACTTAATTGTCGACGTATGGACAAGAACGAAGTAACCGGCTTTGCTTGAGAATGTTTTCTGCAGTTTCCTTCACTCTAGATGAATATCGGCATAGTTCCTATCGTAGTCGGCTGCAGCCGCATATCCTACCAATTCCTAGTCTATACACAAAAATTCCTTCCACTCCACTCACATTCTCACATCCTTAGGCATCACAATGGACTTTATGGTCGAAGTCTAGCCCGTCCAGGGAATCTATCTAAATGACTGGCTTACTTCAGTTTACTTCATTTTTATAGATAGCATCAATAATTTAAGATTATTAATTCTTATTTAAAAAATAAGACATAAATATCAGGACAAAATATAATTAGTTATTAAAAAAACGCTAGACAATTCCAGTTGGGGATTAAAATCGCTCGAATAAAATCAATCACTATTATGAGTTTTATATATTTTTTCTATTTTGAATAAATAATTTTTTATCTATAACATTTTAATGAACTGTAATTCTAATTTGTTTACACGTGCAAAAAGACCATCCCTTGAAACTTTGAAGCGTTTATTATTTTCAAGGTTTATTTCGCAATACAAATGACATTAATTATGTTCTGGTAATTTGAATAATGTATTTACGTAGAGGTATGGGGTATTTATTATTTCAACGTGATGAATATTTTAGTTTATATACACATGAAGAATGTCTGCCAACATGATATAAAATTTGAAAACAATTTTGTTTCGAGTTTCACAATACATTATAGAAAGAAAGATAAATAATCGTTATTTTTTTGGTAAATAGCTACACTCTTACATTAGAACATTTCAATCTGACTATATAGTTGAAATTTGGTACAGGAATGTCTTCATCAATATTACTTCATGTTTCTGATAAAAGAATAATATTATAATTACGAGCCACATTGTCTATGGTATCATTTTTATGGACTCGTAAACTTTTTACATTAAATGTGTATATTGATAAACTTGGCCTGATTTTGATAAATTTCACTAACTCTGATTCTAATGTAAAATAATGGATTTAATGTCAGTCGATCAAACTCTAATTGAAACGGGACAAGTGACGCTGGTTCTGTTCTACCATGATAAAATGTAGAAACATTGGTTTTAGATACAATATATAAATTTCCTATTGTAGTTTTGCACTACTATATCATTTATTAAACTTGTGTGACTTAATAATCGTATTGACCATTTTTAATATCCCTTTATTAAATTATTTAAAAAAAAGTATAACTTCTTACGCGCGTACGTAAGTACACACGCATTTTTTTTATTCGACATCTTATCTCAATAAATAAACAGGCTACAAGAAAATTATGTTAAAAATTTATAACTTACTACAATCGATGGTTAGTCATAGCCAAAAATAATACAAACCTGAAAAAATAAAAAACAATACATTTAAATTTGAAAAAAAATTAAATTACAACTAACAATTAATTCAGTATTTTAACATTATTTCAGTATTTTACAGACACAACAAATATTTACAAACTTTAATGGGTCCAGTAATATTGCAATGACAAAAATCATTTTCATATTTCAATCATGCATTCATAACTTAAAAGCCACAGCGGGTTAGATATGAAAAACAAAAAGAACATTAAATTTGTGAGAACAAGATTCTATTCAAGTATATGCAGTGGTTTTCATTACTCAACAAACTTCAGTAAATTTTTCATGCAATTACTTATTTTGCAGTGTCCGCTACTGCTGAATTCGGCAAGATTGATTGTCCATTTTCATATGATGTTATATAGTTTGTATATACATAAATGTACCTTATTAAACACATAAAAAAACGATTGCTCGAAACCACTTATGCATGCCAACACAAATATCATTTAATAAACATGCTTTTAAAGATAAAACACAATTTACTGAGTTAAATCCAGAAATTGTTTATTTTTGAAAGTTCATAATAATAACAATAAACATGGTGGGTAATCAGAATAATTAGCAATAAATGCCAAAATTAGGATCAACTTAATCGTAACCTTTTTACAAATTTTCGTCTAAAATGGATCAATAATTTTGCATTTAATAACAAGTGAAAATAACAACTAACTTAGTTAACGGCTTAAATACCCGATATATACTGAACTTTCAAAAAGTTTTTTAAATTGATTTTACGGTTCCAAAGATAAATACTTTTGCTTATTTTTCCTTACTTGACCTTACTTTTTACAAAATTATGAAATCTCATATCTTGTTTCGTTTTTTAGTTATCGTGTTTACAGACGGACGGACCGACAACTTTGCGAAAATAGACTAATTTGGTCATTTTATGAACACCTTAACCAAATTTTTTTTCTGCTATCAATACTTTCAACCGTTACAAATTTGGGACTAAGCTTAATATACCTTGGTATATATTATTTACCGGGTATACTAACTATTTAGACACCAGGGTTTCAAGTTATGGATGCCCTTTTATATAAAGGTATGTTTGTAAGCAAAGGTATGTATTTCATAATTTTTCATAATTATAGACCCCTCCCCCTGTATAAGGAAAAAATAATAAAATTGTGCCCTCCAACAAATAAAAAAAATTCAAAACTTTATTAACTATGAAAATAAAAATTAAACTTTAAATGTTGCTTTAAAAACATTTTCATTATTTTTAATTTCATTATCTTACGCAATATTTATGATACCCCCTCCCCAGTCCGTTTAAATTAGAAAAAATCACACGTCCACTACCCCTCCACCCCCTATACATGCTTCCTTAATCTCACTTATTATTTTAGTAAAATTATCCGATCGGAAAGAAATTTGGTTTGCGACGTACTTTTGTTATGCGAAAACACAATTTCCTTAAAATTTATTAAAGTATCAGAAATTTTTTACACTTTATCAACTGACCATTTTTTTTCTGAACTATAATATTTACTGAAATGAATAATACAAGTCGCCATGATAATTTTATTTGATATTCATTATGATTCCGACCTCTAGCAAAAATTTGCTCAGTCCACGTTGCTTCTACGTGACGAGTTTTATATTTATAATAATAATAATAATAATATTAATGAACTAAACATTGTATGTAAAAATTACGGTGTTATTTTAACTGTTTCGTATACATAATAAAAAAATATAACTTTACTCGTATAGATAAAAGTTGATTATTGTTCACAAACATAAATAAAATATTTTATGATGATATCTTTATTAGTTATGTACCAACATTTTATAATATACTCTAAACAATTTTAATGAAATAAATATATAATAAATACACGAAATATTCATATTCTCTTTGGAAAGTGCAGTTCATACGTTATAAACTGCTTCCGTAGCTTAGAAAACATTAAACTTAGCATAGCATGTTCGTGACATGTACGAATTTCAAGTTATAGAAACACGATTCAATAATTCGTCTAATAAACAAACAATTTAATAATCGTCTAATAAATACGATTTCTAACCATTTAATTGTTTTGTAAACTTTGATATGTACCCATCCATTGTTAGTATGGTCACCTTTCGGTTATGTTATGCTAACGGGGGTGACTAGCGTTAACTTAATTTGTCTTAACTTCAGTAATATTATTGACACTAGTAACATTATTTTAAGCTTCAACTTGGGTAAATATGCCACGTTCTTTCCAAGCAGAAGTCTACGCCATACTGATTTGCGTCCGTGAGAACCTATATAGTGGCTATAAAAACCAGAACGTATGTATTCTCTCGGACAATACATAAGTTCTCTTGGAATTCTTTAGGAATTCCAAGGACTGCATGTAAACAGGTGATCAACGAGTTGTCAAATGCTAAACACTGTGATCACTGGGAAAAATTACGGCGACAGGAGCTCGGGAGGGTACTGCTTCAGAGTATAACCAAGAGGCTATCTCTCGATGCACTGAGGCTGACCAGGATGCAAATGCGGAGGGTTTACCGGATTCATTATCGGGCATTATCTCCTGCGGAAGCATCTCAGCCCGAATATATGAACCTTCAGAAAGACCGAATAAGCAAGCTCCTGGCTATTGTCAACATATGGGAGAAGCGAATCTCGTCGGACTGAAGTAGAAGGGGGGGGGGGGCACAAGTGCAATACTTGTTTAGACCCCAGGATGTATCTATCTATCTAACATTATTTTAACATCAATGTTTGATATGAAAAACCATACACATCTCGGATGGAGATCGAATCCAAGACAGTACAGGCTACAGTAGGATGCTATTAATTTTTCACTGATGTATACTTGACCACGAAAGTAGCGCTCATATTTCCAAATTTTATAAGTATTCCTTATTCATTCGGTTATTGCAAAACTACTTTGGATAAAAGTTAACATTATGAATATTCTAACAACTTTTATTCGAAATCATTCCTCTAAAACTTTAATCACTTTTGTGGCCCAAGTGTTTTTATTACTTTTTATTTAGTTGTAAACTAATTGTCGAATCGAAATATGCACCAAGTATTTTTTTTTTGTAAGAAATTTTATACTGTAAAGCTATTAATAATCAATTTAATTATTTTCGAAATTGTAGGTTATTTCTGTAACAATTGGAAAACTTTTCAATTTGGATGTATGTTTCTAAATACTTTCCAAGTTTACTATTTTTTAAGTTATATATCTGACATCATACTGCATATATATTTTGATTAAAGCATTTCTGTTTCTGATATTTATGAAAATATTTTCCTTATATTTTGCCCATCCTCACCGGGTCAAATACTATTATGTTTCCTTGACAACCTGTTGTAGTAGTAGTAGCGGAGGGTATAGATCAAAGTCTGGCACGTATGCCTTTCTAGATCAACTTGCTAGGCTTGGTATTGGTTGACGATTTTGATAGGAACTATACCGATATTCATCGGCAGGTTGTGAAAGAAAACTGCAGAAAATATTCACAAGCATAGCCGGTTATTTTCGTTCTTGCCCATAAGCCGACAGGTTAGTCAATTAACCGCCCCAATAAATTTTTATTAAATTAATTTAATTGACAAACTGTCAGTGTTGGGAATAAAACCAGAAACCTACCAGTTCCGAGCAGAGCGCCTTTAACAACTTGATCACAAAACCTGTGCATTACTTCGTAAGATATTACAGGATATAATTGTCGCTGTGTATATACATTTATAATGGTAACTCGATACCCCAATACATTAGACAGTTATTTCCTATAAACCGTAATTACAGGATTTATTGTCAAAGAGCCAAGAAACTAGAGGATACTAACTAACCTACTTTATAGATATAAAACTATTGTGTAAAATATGTCCATTAAGCTAACAGAGCAACCTGAGCAGAACACAATTGTAATTGTTTCATAATTAGACGCTAATTAAATCCCTTATTAAAAATTAAATGCTATTTGTTGTATTGTTTTACAGCATGCTCTGCTAGCTTAATGTTAAGCTAGCAGAGCAATATTTAAAAAATCAATTATTTATATTGTATTTAATATCAAATTATTAAGCTAATTAAATGCTCCAATTAAAAATTAAATGCTCTTTGTTGCACTGTGTGCACTGGGTCCGCATGTTCTGCTGACTTAACCAGCAGAGCAATATTTAAAAAATCAATTAATTATATTGTATTTAATATCAAATTATTAAGCTAATTAAATGCTAGCTTAACATTAAGCTAGCAGAGCATGCGGTTACACGATACAAAAAAGAGCATTTGATTTTTAATTAAGGCATTTAATAAGCATTTAATTATCGTCTAACTATGAGACACATATAATTGTGTTCTGCTCAGGTTGCTCTGCTAGCTTAATGGACAATATGTAAAATATTAATATGACTTCTATAGACATACATAAAATAATAATAATAATAATAATCGACCTTGGAAATGATGTGCCTTTTATATTGCTTCTATTGCACCTTCAAAGTTAAGCTTAAAGCATGTTTTTATGAGGAATTTAATATGTGTATGAATTGTCCCTTTATTAACCCTTTGAAGTGAATTGCAGACAACTCATTTTTTCGGTTTTTTTACAAGTATTTAACAAGGTTACAAATTCAAGAATTAAAATAAACCATATTTTGACAAAATGGAAACCCGACTTCAAAAATCAAATATTCTATAACAAAAAATGCACTAAAAAGTAAAAAAAAAATAATAGCATATTCTTGTGCCAATTTTAGTTCACCTAAGCAAAAATTTTTAAATATATATGTACAATTATTGTTATTTTTGGAGGCGGTGTCAGCATAGAGAAATTTTTTGGACACCGACTCCAAAAATAACAATAATTGTACATATATATTTAAAAATTTTTGCTTAGGTGAACTAAAATTGGCACAAGAATATGCAATTATTTTTTTACTTTTTAGTGCATTTTTTGTTATAGAATATTTTATTTTTGAAGTCGGGTTTCCATTTTGTCAAAATATGGTTTATTTCTCGCTTTTTAGTGACTTTGAAGTTCTATAACTAGTTTTATTTGTCTAAATATGGGTAGACCTACTAAACGCTTACTAATTTTTAGTAAATTTTTTTTTAACACATTTTTTTTTTACCCGTTTTTTTTTTTTTTTTAATTTTAAGAGCATTTTTTTATAACAGATTTTCAATTTTATTTACATGCATTTTGTTTTTTTTTTGTAAAAATTTTTTTTTTTTGGGGTCGGTTTTTTTTTTGTAAAAAAAATTTTTGAAGTCGGTTTTTAAAAAAATTTTCTTATTTTCCCATTATGATTGAGTATACCCTTTAAAAAAAAAAAAATTTCGCAGAAATCGGTTATCACATATAAAATGAGGATTTTCCTCTATTTTCCGGGGATCCCCTCATCAGAATGCGATTTGGTGCCAGTGGGACCAATGGGAAACCAAACCCTTTAAAACAAACAAAAAAATTCAAAATCGGTTCATAAATGTCAGAGTTCTGAGGTGACACACATAAAAAAAAAAAAAAAATACAGACGAATTGAGAACCATCCTCCTTTTTTGAAGTCGGGTTAAAAATTGATCTAACATGATTTGTTGTTTTAAAAAAAATATATTAAAAATTTCCTATCTATAGAAAAATGTTGTAGAATCCAAAACTACTAGTTGAACTAGATGAAATATCGTCTGGTATTAAAACTAATAATTTTCTGGCAATTATCAAAATACTGTAACTTGCTCAAATTTTCATTATCTTTCAAACATCATCCAATTGTATTAACAGCTGGTGATTCCATAAAGCCGGATTCTAAACCAACAGTAGTAAAGTGCCCTTTCTGGTTAGACGGATTTAAGAACATCATTCACCATTTCATGATTCGGCCTGAATTTTTACTTACCGCCAAATACTATTCAGAAATCCTCTAACGAATGACTGTACAGACTTGGCCTTTGATTTACACAGTTTTACATCGATTTTAAACGAAAATGAACTGACGTTTATCTGTGAAATGGCAATTGCACAATAATTTTCACCATATATAGAAACTCCGGTCATAAACGCATACTCGGACTGTGAGATTTGGAGATTTTTTCCACAAACCACGTAACGGGTGGGAGGGGTATGCTATTACGTTATGTGATGTTAAATGAGGGCAGGGAGATTTGAGGGTTTATTATCTGAACACAGATAATACCTAGGAAAAATTAATAAAGAAACGGAACAATAAAGATAACGTGGTTCAAAGCCTGACGAAATGTGATTGATTGTTAAATATATCTTGAAATGACTAGTAGCGTGCTCGTGGGTAAATAAAGAATAGAAACGGTAACGGTTAGTTGATTGTTAGACTAACACGTATGAAAAAATTAATCAATGCAAAGGCTACTGTTGTTATTTATCTTTTTTCATTCAGCCATTTTAAAAATTTTATTAGCTTATAACATTCGTTGCACAATTTGGGGGTGAAGATGAACTGCATAGGCCAACTGAACATTTATCTGGTCCTCTTCACGCCATAAGTTTTGTATCATCCACGAATTCTCAAAGATCAGGAGTTAGGTTTACATAGATTTTCAGTAGAGGATATCCTACATGGGTATGAATGAGGTCGTTTAGCCGATAAGTTTATATTTACACTTTGTTTTCATTAAAATGATTTGTTTTTAATCCTCCATAAAGAGGAAATAAATTTTTTTTCTTTTTATTCAATTTATTTATGAATAACAATATGCAGTTGTAAACAAACAAATGGAAATTTTACAGTTACAATAAATAAAAATATTATAATTGAATAATTTACATGCGTGCGTATAATGTTTTTAAATAATATCGTACTTAAATATATTTATTGTATGGATTTGTCATCGCTGCTTAAATAGATTTCTAAATAACAGTGTTTAGAAAATATTGCAAAAAAGATGTCAACTTTACAAGTCAACATTAAAGGTTCGATTATATGCATTTATTGTGCATTTGACGTTTCAAAAAATATTTTTTCATTTTCAATTGGGTGTATGATGTAAATTTGGCGGACGAACACACCGAAAATCTAGAAACTAGCCGAAAACTACTAGACCGATTTTGAAGAGACTTTTTTTGTATAAAAGCTTCTGATTATACTTAAAAACTGGCACTAAAAAGTAAAAAAATAATTGCATATTCTTGTGCCAATTTGAGTTCACCTAAGCAAAATTTTTTAAATATATATGTGCAATTATTGTTAATTTTGGAGTCGGTGTCAGCATAGAGAAATTCACAGAACTTTTGGACACCGCCTCCAAAAATAACAATAATTGTACATATATATTTAAAAATTTTTGCTTAGGTGAACTAAAATTGGCACAAGAATATGCTATTATTTTTTTTTTACTTTTAGTGCATTTTTTGTTATAGAATATTTGATTTTTGAAGTCGGGTTTCCATTTTGTCAAAATAGGTATTATTTCTTGCTGTTTAGTGACTTTGAAGTTCTATAACTTATTTTATTTGTCTAAATATGGGTAGACCAACTAAACGACCTACTAACTTTTAGTGCATTTCTTTATAACACATGTTTTTTTTATCCGTTTTTTTTTTTTTTTAATTTTTAGTATATTTTTTCATAACAGATTTTCAGTTTTTTTACATGCATTTTGTTTTTTGTTTGTAAAATTTTTTTTTTTTGGGGTTGGTTTTTTTTTGTAAAAAATTTTTTTGAAGTCGGTTTTTAAAAAAATTTTCTTATTTTCCCATTATGAATGAGTAAAAAAATTTCGCTGAAATCGGTTATCACATATAAAATGAGGATTTTCCTCGATTTCCCGGGGATCCCCTCATCAGAATGCGATTGGTGGGGAATGAATGGGATCAATGGGAAACCAAACCCTTTAAAACAAACAAAAAAAATTCAAAATCGGTTCATAAATGACGGAGTTCTGAGGTGATACACATAAAAACAAAAAACAAAAAAAAATACAGACGAATTGAGAACGATCCTCCTTTCTGAAGTCGGGTTAAAAACGCGAGCAACGTCTAAGCTATATAAACTAGTGTTGCATATTTTCAATATCGATTATATTATACACTCCGCAGATGAGCACTTTATTATTTACAAGCACATCAACTCCCGATTCTTTACGATAGAAGTGATTAAACTCACTAGATTTAATAAAATATATTATTGAGTCTAAACTTGAAAATTGCTTACCAAACATTGTCATAATGTTGAAAATATTTTTAACAGCAGCCTTTAGTAATGCCAGTTGCGAGAGAAGCTTCTCTAAACTAAAGTTAATGAAAAATTATCTAAGATCGACTATGTCCACGTTGAGACTATCAAATTTAACTATATTGGCAATCGATCACGATGTACATATTGACATTGATAATTGCATACAAGATTTTGCTTTGAGAAAAACACTAAGAGTACATTTTTTAAATAATTAAAGAATTTAAAGGTATTGGACTTTTTACCAATTTTCTTGACTAATGATGAAAATAGAGGGCGGAGAATTTCCGGTCGGCCCCGGGCGGCAAAAACCCACGCTTCGCCACTACTAAAACAAATTATATTCTAGATTGAAGTTTTAAAAGATAATTCTACCTTCAATATTTCACAGAAACTATTTACTGTCTGTTTGTTTGTTAAATAAATGTGTGTTTGTCCACTATTTACACCCATCTAATAACACAACACAGTCGTTTGATTCTAATTCATGTTTGCATATGAAATAAATCTATTAACCGGCCATCAGTATTATTTAGTCAGTAAATGTTAAGAGAAGGCTAACAAACAAATACATTAAAATATTTTAATTTCCAAGGTTTTTTTTGTTATAATATTAGATTTTATTTATTTGCGGAGAGAGAAAATTAATTATTTCTTATATCAATTATTGAAATTGATTACAGTTGTTGAAATTAGATTGTATTTACTAAATCAATTTAACACGCTACTCAGTTAAGGATGTTCCAGCATACCACCACTATTCGATAGATTTTGCTAATTTTTTTATTACAGGCTAAAACCGTTAAAAGACCGTTTAGAACGCGAGATAATTAATATCAAAGTTATCATTCTCTCTCACTCTCTCTCATTAGAAGCATGTAAAACTTCATACCCGCCCAACTATTATCCGTTGTATTAGAAAAAATACTGGACAGAATTAAAAAAAAAAACTAGGATAGTAAAGATAAATATTTATTATATAAATTTAAAAAAAAATCGTGTGTTACTGTCTTGTTTTCGAAATATAAAAGTTAAAAATTATTAATTTTTTCAAAATAACATTTTGTTGTATATACTATATATGTACAGTGAATTTGTCTATGTGTTGTACATGCGTGTTTATTATTTGTTTTATAATAACATCAAACCGGATTTTTGTCCTGATTATTACACAGTGCTGGAACGTCCTTTGGTTTAAAATGACGTCATTTGGCGCAACAAAAGTTATTCGAGAAAAATTTAAGCCAAGTTTCAAGGTAAGTATATTGAAAAACAATTAAATTTTACCACCACATGCCTGATGCAAAATACGTTGGCAGCTTTCAATTGAAATGGTGTATCATTTGAAATGGCTTAAAGTACATTTGTAGCTCGGTAAATTGCCAAAAGCAGAAAGAAGTGAGTGTGTTTAAAAAAGTTGATGGTGGATGGGAGAGCTTTTCTTTGAACACTAAAGTCTCAATGATCACGAGATTGAAAATAGTGAGGGTCCCAAGTGAGAACACAACCTACACCGTTATAATGGTGATAAGACTGCAGATTTTTATGAATTGAAACTTTAAAATTTCAAATCAATTAGTCATTTGCTATTAATTTTCTGAAATATTACTTATTACATAAACAACATAAAATTTTGAAATGCAATAATTTTGTTTACAACATATTTCAATAACAGTATTATGAATTTTTAGACCTTAGAATAATAATAAAAAAACTTGCCATGTTTACTGGCTGTATTTGTGTGCATTCAAGGATAGCGATAAAATTATTAATGTTAACGCTACACATTTATAAAACTGATGTTTATTTGTATTTCATGTAAAAAGTCCAAGTTATATTTAAATACGATATACTATATGTTGATAGTGTGTTCAGAATAACTATGTCCTAATGGGTGTATTCGTTTTGGGCGCTTACACAATTTCAGTGCTCTCAAGCGTTGTTTGTTTAGTGTTCGTCTTGGTGTATGCTGACGAAGCGCGCTAATTGTGGAGTTCCACGATAGACACTACGCTCACAGACGCTTTTTTCTATCGACGTAAGGCAGCAATAGCGTTAACGCTAAATTGTACTAATTTCCAAAACGAACACTGTACAAGCGTTTGTTTAAAATCATGTGAACAGTGTAGCCACCTGAGAAGTTTTTAGGACAATGTTTAGGGGGTTTATGCAATGATATTTTTTGGATATTTTATATCATTTTTTTTTCCGAATAAAAAAAAAACCCACATAACCAGTCCAAGTGGCCGAGCGGTCTAAGGCGTTATATCTGCGCAGTATGCCTACTTGGAAACCGGGAGGTTATGGGTTCGAATCCCGACATCGGCAGTTTGTCAATTATTAGGAAGAAAAAAAAAAGGGCGGTTAATTGACTAAACTGTCGGTGTATGGACAAGAACGAAGTAACCGGCTATGCTTGAGAAGGTTTTCTGCAGTTTCCTTCACGAACTCCAGATGAATATCGGCATAGCTCCTATCATAGTCGGCTGCAGCCGCATATCCTACCAATTCCTAGTCTACTCACAAATTCCTTCCAATCCACTCACCTTCTCAGATCCTAAGGCATCACAATGGACCTTATGGTCGAAGTGTAGCCCGTCCAGGGCAGCCTTTACAATCTACCTCTACCTCTATACTCCCGTTTAAAAAAAATGAACAGACCTGAAATGTTAATTTTCTTACATTTCATAAAACTCCCCACTTTTGTAACTCTCTGTATAATGTATAATTTTATTTATTTATAAACAAAGATAAGTAGTATATTTTTTAAGTGTGTAAAAAAGAAATGGAAGTATAAACTGAATTTATATTTTTTATTTGTATATACGGTGTCAGTGACAGAGTGAGAATTTAAAGAATATATGTAATGTTAATACATGTTAAGTGTTATATCTTACTCTTACGTGTAAAAATTAAATAAAATGTTGTATCTGCTACTACAAGAATAATCAAAATTGTGAGATTGCGGTTCAGGTCTGTTCATTTTTTTTAACGGAATTGTACATTATATATATATATATATATATATATATATATATATATATATATATATATATATATATAGATATAAATTAATTTCTTATGAAATTTTCTAAGAAAATGCATTGAAAAAATATAATATATTTATTATCTTTCAAGTTATTAATTAAAAATATTTCAATGATCCTAATTAAAAATTAATATATTTGAAATATTTTATAGCATTTAAATTGGGTGCAAAATATCAACTATAATTCGTCCAATAATAATTTAATGTTTTGCAATAACTTATAATAAATTGTCACATCAAAGAAAACTTGGATACATACATTCGAAATACTAATTAAATGTTTTATTATTTTATATATTAGTCAATCATTTTATATACTAAAATAATGATCATTGTAATCAAAGCCAGTATAATTAACCCTAGTAGACTCTTCTTATAACCCCTATTTGAAATTCAGGCATGTTCATTACATTTCCCCCCAAAGAATAGTGTATCTTGTAATAGGTCAAATGGTATCAATTTAAATATTTATTATTAGATATTTCAATTGTAAATAATTGAAGGTAGAGATTTTATCGTTTTAGTTACTTCAACCCAAATTCAGCGGAATAGAATTTCTTAAAAATTCAGTTCTGTGAATAGTGATTCCGGTATAATATATTTTCTTCAAATACAAAAAGAGAAAGCAAAAATAAATGAAAATATTTGTTTTAAACCGAGTTTATCTTGATACGGATTACGGTTTCATCTTGATACGGATTACGGGTTCGGGAACGGGATGATAGACTTCGACTCAGTAAACAATTTAGTACGCGTTTTAGTTCACCCATATTAGTACAATCAATAGAGAATATATTGCACTGCATTTGTTTTTTTTTTAATTCGGTTCAGTATAACGTAACTGAATGAGTTTTTTTTTTAAATTAGGTTCAGTAACACGTACTGATTGTAAATGAACAAAATCCTTACAAATTTCGACCCCGGAAGTATCGCCATTTTGAGAAAAAATGCATCGGCCTATATCTCCAATACCGTGCACTTTAGGCCAAAAATGGTAATAACCTTCTTTGTAGATAATTTAAGTTTCTTTTTTTTTTTTTGTTTATTAATTTTTTTTGTATCACCAGTTACAGTTTTTCTCAAAATGGCGGCACTTCCGAGGTCGAAATTTGTAAGGATTTTGTTCATTTACAATCAGTACGTGTTACTGAACCTAATTTAAAAAAAAAACTCCTGTAATATAATGCAATGCGGATAAGAGTAACGAGATTCTCTATTAACTGTACTATACATATAGGGTATATTGAACTGAATTAATATGTTATTTCATTTAAAAGGTAAACGGGAACCATTGTCCTAAGCAGAAAATTGAAGAGACCATTTTTATCCAAAACTAGCTTTACCCGGCATGCTTTGCAAACCTTGCGCTTCGTTGACTAACCCTTCACGTTAACGAACGCTTTGCATTGATTGTCGCTTTGCGGTAATGTTTCGACAGAAATTATGGCAAATCTATAAATTTAATGAAAAAAATTCAAACAATAATTGTTTTTTTAAGAAAAATAAATTTTTTTAAACTTTTCTCTGAGTCTCACTCCCATCGAGTAGCGGTTAGAAGTTTTTCACATTTTTTAGAATTGCATACCCTACAAAGCTACTCAGAGAGTGACAATGTAGGCTTCTAAATTTGCTATAAAAATGTAATATAGAGCATAGGTGGGCAGACCTTGACAGCGCTGGGCTCTGAGTGAGAGGTAGGAAGAGAGATAGAGTAAATATAGGGTGCCAACCAATTATTATTATTTTCTTTTCTTAATTAAAATATTTTCTGAAAAAAATATAATTATACCAACTCTTTTTATGGTCACTATTATTCAAAGTATACAATACATACAATACATTGAATACATACTCTGGAATTTTGGACTGGTAATTTGGGGCTAGTGATTTACCGCTTGTAAATTGTTTGATGATTTAGCTTTAGTTTAGATTTTAGAATTAGATTTTAGGAAATTCCGAATAATTTGCCTAAACTATTCATATCGGAGAACTAATAAACAATTATTTACTTGATTTAATTATTTTTTCTTAGTAGGTGGTATAGTGTCATGGGAATTTGATGACACTGGATACAAAAAAGATGCCAATGATAAAGCTGGGTGTGGGGGAGGATTGGTAATTTGTTACTAATTTTTAAATGGTTAAATTTTACATAAAGTGGGAATACATATAGTTGTTGTTGTAATTATTGTTATTGCTATCATCATTATTGTTATTATTATTATTATTGTCATTATTATTATTATGTTTTTTGGTGTATCTCTCCATATTGTAAAAAATATTTTTAAACAATAAATATTTTATAAAACTAATTCTAAATTGATTTAATAAATTATTGGGCGATAATCGGTAGCACAACCTGTATTGAAACATCGTTCCGTCTTACTTCAAAACATACCTTTATTACTTACTCTCACCCAGCTTATGGAGAGTCCGTTCGACTCCGGCGAGCCGTCTACACCCACCTCTGATATAGAGTAGGTATTGTTTTGCAAGGTAGTCGTATTTAACTTATTTTATTACGATATGATTTTATTGATGACGATATTACTTTTATTGGTGACAATATTGGGTATTGAGATTCAAAATCAATGTTCCATTTTTACCTTGATGATAACAGAACGTTGACATCGGTAATGCAAGGTCTGAAGTAAGCGAATCCACTTTTTTTAAAAAAGATATAAAATCGAGGCAAATTTTTATCATTTAAATGAAAAAAAACCTTGTTTATTCAAATCTCAAAAGTGTTACGAAAGGACAATGAACATTAAATTCAAAAATAAAAAAACAACAGATTTTATACACTTGATAAAAATAGTCATTTTGTTGTTTTTTTTAATATAAAAATACATTATTATCAATTTTGATTATGACCTAAAAAAATTTAATAAATAACATGATAAATAATCTTAGTAAGAATATGATTTAATATTATGGATATTAGATTATCCAAATAATATTATGGAAAAATGTCCTTTTCTTCCTTGAAATCCTTAACCCAACCAAACGACAATTATATTGTAAAAAAGGATTTAAGGACGAAAAGGGTTGGGTTGGGGTAGTTTAGCGTCGGGTTATTTTATTGGAGGGTGTTGGATTGGGGTAGTTTAGCGGGGGGTTGATTTACAATTTAATATTTTAAAAAATTGTTTTTTTTAAACCTTAAAAATAAAACATTTTTGAATTTCAAGGACGAAAAGTATTTTTCCTCCATGGAATTACTTCCTATGGTCCTAACAAACCATTTTCACCCATTTTTACTTGGGGGGGAGGGTTTAAACGAATAAAATACCGTCATTTTTCAAAGCGTCATCTCAAATTCTTATTCTATGCAAGGTTTACTAATTTAAAAAAAAAATTTTTTTAATTTATTTTCGGGCAGGAGATATGAACTTTTTTCTTCTCCCCGCCAACTATAAAAATATTCTTCCAGAACAAGACAATTTGTTTTATTTATGTGTCGGATGAGTTTTGAAATCATGTTAGCCACTACGTTACTATTTTTTCTTGGGCATTTATATATAAATGCTAATAAATCGACGAGTTTTCATGTTTTTAATCGAAAATGTTTTTCTATCTTCTGAATAAACAATGGAGTGTAAAAATATTTTTTGTTTTTGTATATCAGCCCCAAAACATAATATATATTTTATATTCATGCATTAGACGTGTGGGCACCATTTACATATCCATGTTGTTAAGTGTATCAATTACCTATTAAGTAAATATTTATTTTATCAAAATATTATCAATTACTAAACACTACAAGACAAATTAAACCTAATGACTATTGTTCAATTATTTTTTCCAGGAGCTAATCTACTTGGTAATTTTTGTATAAAGGTTTTTAAATTACATTAAATACAAAGGAGTCCAATTTTCATCATAAAAGAAAGCTATCTGAAAATTGAGAATTATCGTTTTAAATTTTTTCAAATTTTCTGCTTGTTTAAAAAAAAAAAGAGACTTTTTTATCATTTATTCATAAAGAAATAATTTAATTTAAGAAGAGATTTAAGAAGAATTTAGGAGGAGATATAATCGGAGGCAAAAGTATATTAAATAAGAAATAAAAAATAATATAATAAACTTTTGGCAGTAAATGTACCTTTAATATAAATCAACAAAAAATATATCCGTTTTCCTTCTATACCACATACGTATAAGTGACAAAGACAGATTTTTTTTTTATTTCTAGTTATAATTTTTTTTTCAACAACCGTTTAGGGGCCGGGCCTTTCATAAAATACGTCACACGAAATTTTACTTTTTTAGACCCCCTTCTCTACCTTCGCGCGCTGCGCCACAATTTCTGCGACCCGCCCCCCCTGTAAATATTATGTCACAAAATCTCAACCCCCCCCCATTCTTTACTCTGTGTTTGATTAATTGCGATTAATAAGGTATAAATCTTAATGTTTTTAAATATTTATTTCTTTAAGTATTTATTTTCAATTAAATTATAATTATAATTCAATTTAATTATAAAATTTAAATAAATCATTAAATATTTTGATAACTAATAAATAAATAATTTTCTCATTTATCAAAAGTCCAAGGATTTTTAATGTCATATTTTCTCAAACCCCCCGCCCCTTCGTCATATTTTGTTACACCAATGAATACTCCCCCTCCCCCCGTTATTCGCAAACGTATTTTATGGACGGCCTCTTAGTGAATGTTAATAAAGTTGTATAAAATTGTTTCAATCTTTCAATAGAGTTCAAATAATATAATTTGAAAATTTGGGACATTTTGTACCTTTTTTAATGGTAATTGAAATGAATTTAATCTATTGAGTGAACACATCCCCAAAGATTACATATAAAATTACAGTTGTTCTTTAAATTGCAATAACTTTTAATTGGCTAAGTAAATCGTTTTGAAAGTTTTACAATCGCTTTAGCATTAACTGAGAAACATCTACCAAACTTTCGTTCGTTTCGTAACATTTTCGATATACCTCCCAAACATTGTTAATATTGTCCGATTTTAGCACGGTGATAGGGTTTCACCGAGGCTATCGGTTACTCGTTACTAACCGAGGCGAGGCGAGGTATATCGTCACAAAAACCTCGCCTCGGCCGAGGCAAATTTACAAAAAAAAGTTTTTTTTCATAAAATAATGTAGTCACATGTATTTTTACAAAAAACATGAAGCAATAGATGCATTTTAAGGAAAAAGAAATTTTATGTCATGATTACTTTTTATAATAATAGTAACTTGTATATGGGTTTCGCATTGGAACTCGTGGAAGCATTTTGAAGAACCTCTTATATAGTTCTTGAAACATAACGGGATTTCATCTTTTCATAATATTCTTTTTAGGCCAAATTTTTTTGAATTTACTGTTTTCATTCGAGTCATAAAAATTTAGAGATTAAGCAACTTATATTCCGTGTTTTAAAGACATTTATTTTCTAACAAGTTTTTTTAACCATATTATGTACATTCATGCAAAATAAGTCAAATTTAATAAAAATTTTACGAGGCGAGGGTGATAGCTAACTCAACCGAGGCCAGGCGAGGTTGATATTTAAAAAAGCGAGGCGAGGCGAGGTAATATGAAAACCTCGCCTCGCCTCGTGCCTCGTGAAACACTACACGGTGATATAGAGAAAACAAGATTTTTATTTGAATATTATGCAGAGAAAATTATAATATATATTTCAATTTGGTTATATTATTCAGAAAATCTAAACTTGTCTCAGATCTCGTGAAACTATCTAGGCTGAGTAGCTTATGAAAACTCTCATCCAATCATTGCTGGTAATTATTTACTTATATTATTGTCTGTCATTAACGATACATCGCATTTGAAAACAGCTCAGGACTGACAATTAAATTGATTTTATTGTTTTGATTTTATCATGGTTAAAATTAATTAAAACTTATTTACAAATTAATTGTTTTTGCGAGCTTATTATGTCTGAATACTAAATACAAGTCAAATCTTTATAATCTATTTACAAACTTTATAAATTGTTTTCATAAATAGATAATTCAAATATTCCTGCCATATTTGTATGACAAATGCTTCAGTTTAATGTGATTAATGATTATATTATTTATTTGCTTATTTGACATTTCTTCAAAAGTTTAAAATACAAACTCAAATTAAAAAAAAAAAAAGAATAAAAAATAATGTAACAACTAACTGAGTTAATTGTTTGAATACCCAGTATATACTGAGTTTATGGAAAAATTTATCAAACAAAAGTTGTTTATTTTAACAAGAAGATTTTTTGTCATTAAATTATAAAGTTTTCTCAAAAGTGCATTAATTAAATTATTTTATTGATTAATTTTTTTAATAATTAAATTTTTCAATAAAATAATTTTATTAATGCACTTTTGAGAAAACTTTATAATTTAACGAATTTAATTTGCGCATTTCATTAAAATTTATTTTAAAACAATTTATTTATTACATTTTTCAAAAAATATTTATTTAATGCACTTTGCAAAGAATTAATAATTTGAAAAATTTAACCAATACATTTTTCCAAAAATTGATAATTAAATTATCAAAAAAATGCACTTTTTGCAATTCGGGTTTCAACCTAGTTTCCTTAATTAATTAATAATTAATTAACGGTGCGTCAAATAAAAAAATGTCTCAGGACTTTTCGTACCCAAATCGTACCCTCTACCTACCTTCTTATGGAATTTGACTACTTTAGGGACACCTGTATATATATATATATATGCTCATGAAATTGAAAGAAATAAACACAATTTAAAGTTTAACCATAGGTTTGCAACATTCATATAATTAATGACTGTAGTAAGATCAATATTAATTAAACTTTAGACATTATAAAAAAATCTATTATTTCTGTAAATAATAGTTTTGTTTGACGTCAAATAATAAAATGATGAGCAAAAAATAAGATCATTAAAATGGTAAAAAATGCATGTCCCAAATTGAGCTAACATTTTAATATTTAAAAAAAAAACGTTTTTTTAATGGTTAAATATAAATAAATAAATAATATATATATATATATATATATATATATATATATATATATATATATATATATATGTATATATATATATATATATATATATATATATATGTATATATGTATATATGTATATATGTATATACTGGGTTCTGGCTCTGTAAGGATATTCTGCCAGAAGGTGGAAGGACGTATCATCTGCCCAGTAATTATCCGGACAGATCGCACTGTCCTCCAACATGAGGGATAGATGCTTTTTGAACCTGCAGTGCCTGGTTAGCATCCTAACTAGAAGGTTTATCTCTTTCCGGTTTTGCCAGGTGAACTTGGGTGTTGACTTAGCTATCATTTTGTTAGCTGCAGCCTGCGGTATCTTTCTACTTCCTGTTTATAGACTACGCCACACAAATTTTATGCTCTACATTTTTTAATTAGTATTGATACGTTTTAACAACCATACACTACTTGAAGTTAACAAGCATCAAGTTATGGTCAAAATCAATATTTGCAATAAATCGCGTATATAACACAACAATTTAACTCGAATTTCTTTGAATCGCTTGTTATCTTCATCGTGACACATGTAAAGTCCAAGTTATTGCCTGCAGCCGTACGATTCCCTTATATACCCAATAGGTCTTTCTAGAGCATTATTCTTCAATCTGTCATTTCTCGAATGTATCAATTTCATTTCAAGTTAAAGAGAAACTTTGATTACTTTTTGAGTTTCGGACATTTGTTTGCTTTTAGCGATATGTTTAGAAAGAATCACTCTCCAGGGATGTGCTATTTGTGTATATACAATACATACTTTATTTGATATCACTCTATATTTTGAACAATGCTTAGTAGGAGTTTATGGAAATCCCGAAGTTAGTACCTTGCTAGGTCTTACCGCAAATCGAATGAATATAAGATATGTTTATTATCTAAATTACTATCTAATGTTTAATTTTGATTGTAAACGTAATATTCGAACAAAAATATTATTTTTAATTAAATACTAATATGAAAAAATTAACTCGTCAACCAGGAATCGAACCTCGGGCCTCTGGATATCTAGTTCAGTATGCTTCTGCTACACCAAAGACGACTGTGACGTAACAGCCAACGTTTTCTTATCATTCTTATTTTTATTTATTTAGACAGTATTACTTCTGTCGAAGTTATTATTCATATATATTTATTTGTGTATACTTAAGCGTCAACTCGTCAACGATTCCTGGTTGACGAGTTAATTTTTTCATATCAGTATTTAATTAAAAATTCAATGACAATGATATTTGTCTAAATAGTAGACGCTAAAGTCTTCGACAGTTTGTCTTACGTAACTGAAAAGAATTAGGACAAACATCGTATTGTTGACGCTTAAGTATACACAAATAAATATATATGTATTATTTTTAATTTTGCACAATATAAGTCTTCTGGCAATACCTAAAAAAAACATAATTCATAAACATTACAACATATTTTGTACTGATAAGATAAGAAATACATGAAGGTCAGAAATGTACATTATTAATTTTATTGAAAATTTTATATACAGGCAAATTTTTGTCACATTTGTATTATTTCGGAGTGGAATTTATTTATTTTTAATGTGAAATATTGTTGAACTATAACCAACAACAGAAATTAATTGAGCCATCTACTTTTTAACACGCTTCTATCAAGCTTGTATGTAAGAAAAGCTTGCGTCATATCGATTTGAAATGTATGATGCAATTGTGATGAATATACAATTTATTTATTTATCTATCGCTTTGTGTTGAAACAAACCATCATAGTTTTCTCAAAGAAAAAAGATACTTTAAGGTTGATCAGACACATGTATAGATAAAATCGGCAATGTATAGATAAAACCTGAATATTTTATATACATATTATTAATGGCTAACTCATATGTATACAATAATTTTTTGAAAAAAAATCTGACGAAGGGTTTCATGTAATTAATCATTAAAAATTGGAGTTTTAACATGGTGTGAATAGCAAATGTTGAATGAACGCATACATTTTCGATAATGTTGCTCCACCTTCTATAAATTAAAAAGTAAAAAACTTATACTTTAATAAATTAAATCTTGTACATTACTTTAAAATTAAAAAAAAAAAGTCTGACGAAAAGTTTTGTAAATATCTTAATTAAAAAGATACAAAATTCCAGAAAATTTTCATCAAATCATCAATATAATTGTCAAAAGACGATTATTTATTTGTTTTAGTAATTAAATAATTACATAAATCCGATTACTAGTGATGTTAGATGCTATCTAAATATAAATAATTAATTTACAGGTTAAAATTTTTAATTTCTGTTAAACAGAGTGTTTCTGTTTATATGTTTATATAGGCATGGGTTTCTAGAGCATACAATTTTTTTCAAACACTTTTCGGTTCGATATAAAAGTTTGTTGATGGATACGAAAAGTATCCTGGCAATAATGTATAAAAAGTTTATTACTTACACGTAGATGATTAGTAACGACAAAAACAAAAAATAAATACAAACCTGAAACAAACAAAAAATACTTTAGAAATTGGAAATTAATTTAATTAAGTTTCAGCTTAGAACTTGTCAAAAATTGTATTGTGGTATATTAAAAGCTGATTCAAATGGGTCCATGGTCATTTACGGCTACTTTATCATTTTATAATAATATTTGCGACCTTCAATTTTGAATATTATAATTTGCCGGCATGATAACGAATTTTAACCACAATTTTTTTTTTTTTTAATAAAGCCATTACGAACAAATATTTAGTATAAAAATGCAAAACAATAAAATTTAAAAAATGAATTTAAATAATCTTGCTGGCCATTAGAAAGTTTCATAGCAACAATATAACACGTGCCAATGTCTGCTTTAAAATATCATTTGTTTATTTTATATTCAAATTAGATAAAGTTGTCCTTCATATGGCTGATTAATAACACTATTACCACTGACGTGTAAAGTCATTCAATAATATTGGTATTTGTGACTTGATTACATTAAAATATTCAACTCAATAATAGGCAAAAAATTAAGATAAAAATAAAATTTTTCTTGTCCTATACTAAAACGTAGAAAATAAACATAGACATTCGTTTTTTTTATAATAAAGAAGAACTTATTGAATAGACTAAAAAGTATATAATAAAATTATCTTCCCCTCGTCACCAATACATGTATATGCTTGGGACGCTCCGGTTTTAATTAAATTTTGTCGTTTTATATTAACTGTCAAAACAATCAAAATATTTAAACCTGAGCGCCTCAAGTTTTTAATTATTATCATATCCTATATAAATTGGTGACTCGAACCAGCCCGTGTGGTCTGGTCCAAGAAGGCCCAATTACACATACCGAGTAGCTCGGCCGAGCTATTTCGATGCGGCGAGTAGGTGATTACATTCCAGCTGGTCAGGGCGAAGCAGTTGTCAACAAAAACAAAACAAATTGAAAGAAAGAGGGACAATAATTGACTGATAATGGATAATGATAAGAAAGTTGCAATAGAACACGGGCACTCGCCAGCCGCAAACACGATTACACTGGCCGAATGGGAGGGCGAGTGCCGAACGACCAAGTGAATGAGTGGTGGGGGGTCCCTACTCGGTCGAGAAAATAGAACATAGTTCTATTCACTGACTCGCCCAAAATCACTCGCCCGTCGCTCGGCCGATTACATTGCGGCTTACTCGGCTGAGTGCGCTGGCTCGGTCGAAGGGGTATAGGGTAACAGAAAAAATAATAAGAACCAAAATTATAGTAAAATTAATTATCTATAACTTTACTTCTTAGACATTTTTCGAGTTTTCCAACATTAAGACAGACATGCCTAATTTTGATTTTCCCCTCCCTCTAAACCCCCCTTACCCCTTATCCGATTTTGCTCATGAACTCGACCGTTCAAATACCAAAAGCACCTCACAGACCCAATTATATTCCAATTGGATTAAAAGTGTGACCGTTAGAGCGATTACAGACACATATATACATATATATATATATATATATATATATATATATATATATATATATATATATATATATATATATAAATTTTAGAGACGGTGGTTTCGATATCTACTGGGTAGGATATTTCCTTTGATACGAAACCAATAACTCTATTTCTTTTTAGGAAATTCACTAATAAAAAGTATGCAAATGACTGGTATAAATAAACTGTGAATAAGTTTCTCTTCTTCATATTTTACCAGTAGGCCCCTAGACTAATATAATATTATTTTGATAAATGGTCTAATTATAAAATAATTTATAATGTATTATAATATAAATCAATAAGAACTGATGTAATAAATAAAATATTCAATAATAAATATCAAAATTTTGTAATTACAAATCATAATTCGTGCATTTGGCATGGGTATTGTCTTTCAAAAAATTGTTCATGGTTAATAACTAGTTAATTGTACTATGGGCCACAAAAGTAGCGTTCATTTTTCAAAATTATCTTGTTGATTCGTACCTTATTTAATCGGTTTTGGGAAAATGTTTCGAATAAAAATTGTTAGTATATTTATAATAAACAAATTTTATCCGAGGTATGTTTTTGAAAACCGAATGAATAAGGCACAAATCAATTATAAAAATTTGAAAAATGAGCGCTACTTTTGTGTTCCATTACATAGTATGAGTAAGCATTACATAATATGATTATTTCATACAAATTTGAGCAAATTTTTTTAATTGTTTTTGAAAACTTTCGTCTATGTAGAGCACATCTTGGTAGCTTAGTTGGAAGATCACTGGTCCAGAAGATAGAGGTCTTTAATTTGACCCCCATCCTAATGGGTATAATTTTTCATATCAAACTAGACATCAAAATTATTGAGAAAATCTATTCACAAATATTAGAAATGCCAATTGAATCGCACAAAATAGCGAGTCTCGTAAGTATGGTTTTGGATATGTTTAAAATTTTTTATTAGTTACCCTAAAACGCAAAAAATTGTAAAAGCATTGGGCATTTACTGTTGAAAATTTCTTTGAGGCTGTTATATTTCAATATACAGCTCCCCACGTTTTTTATATATAATAAATACAAAAAGGTATACAGTTTAGTCCCGACTTTGAAACGGTTGAAAATATTGATCCCAGAAAACATTTTTTGTTGTAGGTTTTCATAAAAAGATCCGCATGTCCGTCCGTCAGTAAACACCATAACTCAAAAAGGAAACGAGACATCGAGGTGAAATTTTATTTGTGTTCTACAGCTAAAAAGTAAGGACAAGTTCGTGCTTCCCCACCCAGTGGGAAAATATGCATCTTTGAGGCCACCTTTGTTTTGAATTTTTCCGTATCTTTATTAATAAAAAAAATGGAAAATCAAAATTTGTTAAATTTTCCAACGGGGATCTTTTTTAAATCCTTCTTTTTTTACTAAATTGTTTATAACTTTTGCAGTTTTTCTATACGGAACTTCAACTTTTCCAAAAACTTTCTAGATGCAATTACGAATCGAATGACACCTAGGTCATAATTTTCTGAAATTTTCTAAGGTGAAGTGGAATTCGAAAAAAAGGCAGATGTTGACTAGTCTATAATAGCGTTTCAACAATTATGATACAATTGTTCTTTTTTCAAAATTTTATAATGATTTGTGCCTTATTCATTCGTGTTTTTGGGAAAATGTTTCGAATAAACGTTCTTAGTAAATTTATAATGAAGACGAAGAATTTGAAGCATTCTTTCGAAAACCGAATGAATAAGTCACAAATAAAATAATTTAATAATTTGTATAGAACTGTTTTCCTTCTTAATACATAAAATATGTTACGTGGGAGCCGTTTTCGGATACAATGCACGTTAAAAATCTAAACTTGTGTGTATTTCACTACGAAAACGATTAAAAAAATTTTTTAAAGTAAATATAGGATTCTGCGCATAATGTTTTATATCTCTTAAGAAAATAAGAGTTCATAAGTGAATAAACTGCATATCGATTCCCATGTTTTTACAAGCTTTTATTTAACTTGCAATGTTTGTATGTATGTATGTATGTATGTTAGGGTCAAATCTTGCAAGCTGAATTAGAACCACTTCCTCTTATCCTACCCAGTTGAATTTTTACATGCTGGTTCAATTCCGATGACAATACTTTTTTATGGTAACCATGACAAGAATCGACAAAAATTGATATATCTCTCTTGATATTGAAAAAATCGAAAAACTCATAAGAAGTAAAGTTGTAGAAAATTAGTTTTACTATAAAAAGCTTGTTTTAAAAAATTTTTTTTTTTAATAAAAACTTATTTTCATAAGAAAATATTTTAGCCCCACAATGCATAAAAATTATTTGCATGAATTGTTTTTACATAAAATTAATTAATTATCAGTGACCTGTCTGAAAAGTTCACATATGATAGATAACCTACTTATAACTGTATTTATTATTTTTACATAAATAATAAATAAATACTGATAACTCATACACAAACATCATTTTCATTTCATAGACAGGCAAAAGTTTTTACTTATATTTATCTATTTTTATGTACGATATGTGCATTCTGTTACTAACCTCATATTAAAAACATTAATAAACCAGTGGAAATAACCACTAACTGAGTTAATTGCTTAAATAGCCGGTATATACTGAATTTGGTCGAAACATGGTCCGATTTTGCTCATTCACTTGACTTTACTGTTTATCTCTAGAATACACATACAAATTTTCAGTTAGCTATCTCTTCGTTTTTGAGTTATCGTGTTTACAGACGGACGGACACATATACGGAAATAGATTAATTAGGTCATTTTATGAACATCTATAAAAAAAATTTCTTTTCTACGATCAATATTTCCATCCGTTACAAAGCCGGGACTAAACTTAATATATCCTGGTTTTTATATACCAGGTATAACAATATATGTAACTTAAAAAATTATTAAACTTAAAAAAAGTGTGTGTGTAATTGTATACGCCCGTAAGAGGTTATACTTCTTTTTAAATAATTTAATAAAATAATACTAAATAATCTAAAACCAATGGTATCTAAAACCAATGTATCTACATTTTATCATGGTAAAGTAGAACCAACATCACTTTTTCCGTTAAAATTAGAGTTTGATAGACTGGCATTAAATCCATTATTTACATTAGAATCAGAGTTAGAGAAATGTATCAAGACCAGGCCAGGTTTATCAATATATACATTTAATATACAAAGTTTAAGAACCCATAAAAATGATATCATTGATAATGTGACTCGTAATTCGAATATTCTTCTATTATCAAAAGCATGGAGTATTAATGATGAAGACTTTCCTGTACCTAATTTCAAGTGTATAGTCTGATTGAAATGTTCTAATGTTAGAGCTAGCGGTGTAGCTATTTACGATTTACCAAAATAATAACGATTAATCTTTCTATGTATAATATTGTCTTCTCTTTCAATATCTAAATTTTCTTCGAAAATTCGCGAAAAACCTTAAGAATGAATCATTGCTCAAAATATTTTAGGGAATAATCTAACTAGATTTGAATTAAAAATCCAATGAGCACAAACATAACCTTATCTGTAAGAATTGTTTGTATGAAATTAATTGTCAACTTTATTGTTTTCAACCAAAAAAATCAAGGCCACAAGAGTTGACTTTTTATTAACATATTTTACAAATTATTTGTAAAAAAACCAGTTTACATTTTCAATTATTGTATAAATATGGCGCCTGAAACCAGTAAACATATAATTATTATATTAATTTTAATATTATTTCTACTGTTGATTTGTTGAAATTAATACGCATGTATACTTGGCATCAAAAGTCGAGATCAAAATTTAATAATTGATTTGTGCCTTATTTATTCGGTTTTCGAAAAAATGCTCCGGATAAAAGATGTTCATTAAAAGTATACTGACAACTTTTATTCGAAACATTTTTCCGAAATCCGAATAATTAAGGCACAAATCAATTATCAAATTTTCAAATGGTAGCTCGACTTTTGACGCCATTTGTATTCACAAAAGTAGCGCTCATTTTCCAATAACCATATAGTTGATTTACCTTATTCATTCAGTTTTTAGGAGTATGATTCAAACAAAACTTGTTAGTAAATTTATAATGAACAACTTTATATCCGAAACATTTTTTCGAATACCGAATGAAGAAGGCACAAATCAATTTTAAAATTTAAAATTGATGCTACTTTTGATACTACTGACCATGTGTACTATGGCCACAAAAGTTGATGTCATTTTTTTAAATTTTATAATTGATTTGTGCCTTATTGATTCGGTTTAAAAAAATGCTTCGGATAAAAGTTATTCATTAAAAAATATAGTAACAACTTTTATTCGAATTTTTTTTCGAAAACCGAATAAATCAGGCACAAATTAACTATAAAGTTTTAAAAAATGACATCAACTTTTGTGGACAAGTATACATACCACCATCGACTCCAAAAGTAGCGTTCTATTATCAGTCGATTAGTGTCAAATCCATTTGATTTTCGAACAAATCCTTCAAATAAAAATGGTTCGTTTTGCCAAAAACGAACAAAATTTATTCTGAACAATTTTTTTTAAACCGAATAGGTTCGGCACAAGTTCATTTTGGAAAGCCGAATAATTATGTCACAAATAAATGTTAATTTTTGAAAAGCGCCATTTCGTTTTGGATTTTTTTGCTATGTTTTCACAGTATCAAAAGGAAGAGAATTCCATTGAAACATCTCCCCTTGGATTTTTTACGAGGTAAAAGTATTTACTATTGGAATGAGTAAATTGTTTTTATTAATTAATTTTAAGTATTTTACATACACTCCCGTTCATAGAGATTGAACCACCAGTAAGTCACATTATAAGCGTATGTATTACTAAATATACGTATATTACATACAATAACACATTGTTTCAACTGGTTCAATTTTTATGAACAGGAGTGTATGTAAAATAATAACATTGAATACTACAACAAACTGTTTTTTTAAATTGTTTTTGTAAACTAGCGTCTATTTATATCCATTGTTAGAATGGTTGCCTTTCGGTTATATTATACCAATGGAAGTGACATTTACATAATTTGACATTTAAGTAATATATTTGAATATTGATAACATTATTTGATTTCAAATACTTGATATCAAAAATCATACACATCTAGAGATGAGGATCGAACCCACGACCTCTGGCATTCTAGACCAATGCTCTACTAACTGAGCTACCTTAGATGTTACGGCAGTGTAATGCATATGATCTTTGTCTTCATCTTTTTGATGTCTTTGTATTATTAATTTTGTTTATTTACTATTTACATATTTTTTGCGAATTTCCTCCAAAGGAAATGCAGCTATTGTTTTTGTACCTTTGTTGGAATTTCGTAAAAATTTCTTCAAATGTCCACAGATTCTACCTATATATATATATATAAGTTTATGTGTCTGTGGACGCTCTATCGGTCACAGTTTTATTCTGATTGGAATGAAATTTGATATTTGAGATACTTTTGATATTTGAGGTCAAGTTTGTTAATGGGCAAAATCGGACAAGAGGAAAGGGGGCTTTAGAGGGATGGGAAGCACAAAATTTGATATATCTCCCTTAATAATCAAAAAATCTTAATATTTATAAGGAATAAAGTTGTCGGTATTAAAATTTACTGTTTTCTGTTTCTTATCATTTTTTCTGTTACACTAATATTTACAGAAATATTTACAATTTAAGATTGAAATTCTAAATATCTCTGTACACATTAGAGTTTGGAAAAAATGACCAGGTAATGAATTGTAGCAAACTAAATTTTCTACTCCTCATACAATTTTCGATTGTTCTAATATTAAGAGAGATATTTTATTTTTTGTGTTTTCTACTTTCTCTATGCCCTCTTTCCCCTTGACCTATGTCATTTGTTAATAATCAGATTCGACATTTCTTTTTGATTAAACTATAATTGTGGCCACTCGAGAGTAACTGATGTATTCTAAGGAAATTTGCTAATTTGCGCTTCTCCTGCGTAACGAATTTTATTTTTAATTGTTTTTGTAAACTAGCATCTATTTCTATCCATTGTAAGTGTGGTTGCCTTTCGGTTAGATTAAACCAACGAAAGCGTTAATTTAATTTTATATTTAAGTAGTATGTCTGAACATAGGTAATAAACTGTCTTTAGATATACGATAATACTACTGTGCAAAAGCTATGATAAGATAACCACAAATTGTGTTAAATATCAAAAAATACTAATTATAATTTGTCGATGAATAAAGATCCATTAAATTTTGATAATATTAATTGTTTACGGTTTTTTTTTTAAACTTTAGATGCTTATTAATAACTTCTGTCATTGTCAGACTATAATAGGATTTCCAAATAGCATTCATTCATTATCTTTAAAAAATGAAGATATTACTTCAACTATATATAGTGTGTTTCATAAGTTTAGCATGATAAAACTTGTACTTTGCTGTGTACTACTAGACGCAAGCTACAGAGTCCATCATTGGACTACGAGCTACTACTTTTCAACCAGCTTGTGAAGGTTTTCTGCAATTTCATTTCACAAACTCCAGATGAATATCGACATAGTTCCTATCAAAGTCGGCGGCAATCGACAACCTACCAATACCTAATCTACATGCAAATTTCTTGTCCTTTAGGGGTTAGTAAAAAAAGGCCGAGAAAGGCGTACTTGCCAGGCTTCGACTTCCCCTCCGCTAACACTACCATTATTAGTTCACCATTTCGATTTTCGATCTACCATTTCGATTATTTTATTTTTTTTTTAAAAAAGGACCCTGTGTTAAAATTTAAATAAACACTCAATCAGAGTTGAGTGGCATTCTGTTTTAAGGAAGTTCCAGCATGAAATCACTTTTCGACAGATTTTGCTAATTTTTTTTCACAGGCTAAAAATAACGTTTTCTAATAAATCCCGAAGTTTTCGAATTTTTGACTGTTTACAACGCGAGATAATATTAAAAAAATACTCGACAGAATTTTAAAAAAAAACTAGAATAGTCAAGATAAATATTTATTAAATACAATTTTATTTTAAATCGCGTTTTACCGTTTTGTTTTCGAAATATAATAGTTAAAAATTTTTTTTTTTTCAAAATTACATTAATTTGTATATAACTATATGTATGTGTTGTGTGTGTGTTTATATGTATTAGTTCTATAAGAAAAGCAAACCGGTTTTTTGTCCTGATAATACAAGACAGTGCTGGATGTACCATAAAAACTTTCCACTTAATTTGAGCCGAATCCATTCTATTTTGGGAAAAATGTTTAGAAGAACAGTTTTTAGTATTTTTATTTAACAAATTTTACTCGAGTCAATTTTTCGAGTACCAAATAGATTCGTCACAAAATTTCGAACGCCTTTTAAGAGGTTGATAGTAACAAAACGAGATTGTCTTATCAAGAACACACTCGAATTCCCCTACATCTAGTCATATATATGCCTAGAAAATATATTTCAAAAATTCTCCTGACGGTTTAACTTAATATTTTCTCTACAAATATTTTAGTTATATGTTTTTTCATTCTAAAAATATAACTATAATATGTATTCATTTTACCTTAAAAAAAATGATTAATATAATTAATAAACAAATATTTATTTTGATCTGTTTGATAGGTAACCACCAGTAGTTAAAACATTTTCTTAAAGATAAGTCACTTTATATTTATAGCATTTAAAAAACTCTTATATATACTTCACATAAATATTGTAAAACAATTAAATTTTACAATTACAAATAAGTAGAATTTATTTTTATAATAATTAATATTCTTTGTATGATACGTGGAATTATAAGTTTTTCACGTGTTTTTCACATGAAATTATGAAAATACATATAATTAAAATAAATAGTTCGGGAAGTTTGACAAGCGAACCTGGTTTTGTTCAATTAATTAGCCAATTTTCTTCCATAAGAATATTAATATACATCGATCCTACCTGGATGATGTCGATAATCATCAGCATTAAAAAATGTCCATACATTACGTCTCACACTTGGGGGAATGGGACTAATTGTAACATAGGGAGGGTAGGGGTTTGTATAATTGTGTCGCCACAATTCAATTTTTCAAGATTTATTTTTTCTAGTGTAATTTATCGACATGATGTTATCGACATGATCAAGTTAGTTGTCTTTGATATTTAATGATATTTTGTACAGATGGCACCACTTAGGTACTATTATAATCTGACAGTTGTGTTTTATATTTTGTTTTTGAATAAGTAAAGCCCATTACACAATGAAAAAAATAAGGTATAAGAATAAGATATAAGAAATAAGATATAAGACATAAGGAATAGTGGAATCCAGCAGATGGCAGAACCGTTGATCAATTCACAATTCAAAAATAAGGAATAAGAAATAAGAAATAAGATACAACAACTGAACTTCCGTCGCGTTGGATATCTATTCCTTATTTCTTATTCCCATCCAATCACAATGTTATGCGCAGTCGACTCTCCGACTTATGTTTTTGACATTTTTGCACACACCAGCAACTGGCTTCCAACCGCTGTGATTGGTTGAATATTATATCTTATCGCCCATTATGTTATTGCCCCTCATATCTTATTCTTATATCTTATTCCTTATTTTTTTCATTGTGTAATGGCCTTAAATACAAATGATTTTTTGAACAAATGAACTTCTGAAATAATAATTACTTGTTACTATGTAGAAAACCATTATTAATAGAAAGATAATTTTGTATTATAAGGAAGTAAGGGAGGGGGTCATGAAATGTGACATAATACTTGTAGGGGTTTTGTAAATGTGTGACAAGGAGGAGAGAGAAAATAGTCAAATATTGTCAGAAAATGTGTGACGTAATATGTAAATGGTCCCAAACATGCCAAGGAGGTTTCCCTAATTGGTCGATTTCCTATACTCTTGCAGTCTAATCGGAATGAAATTTCAAATCAATCAAGGGGAAAGGAGAGCTTAGAGAGGGGGTTCTCTCTTAGTATTTGTAAAATGAAAAAATTTCTGAGAAAAAAAACTTCAAGCTTCTTACTTTCTCTAACATTTTTACTACTTGTGTATTGTCATTATTCCAGTTTGATAGCAAGTGAACCAAATTAAAGTTGCAAATTTGACCTACACATTTTCATCTAACTACTAATAAGTGAATAAAACCATTTAAAAATAAATCCAATATTGTTTTTAAATATATAAGAAACATATAAAAAATTTAGTACACATTTTCGTGGAACTGTTCTGTTTTGAATTCTGCATTTTATGAATCTACTACACATCCTAAACATGACATGCCAACAATAAACAAATATAATAGTTCAAAAGACGATTTGAAAAAAAAATCCATTTTGTCTGCCAGACTAAAATTTATTATTTATTTAAAATTATTATATTAATTATTGATGATCAAATTTACTGAAATTCTAATTAGTTTTTTTTTTTTATAATTTAATTAAATTTACCAGTAAATTATTGTTTTGGTTTTTTTTTTTTTTATTAACCATTCTAATTACGGAAGTGAAAGTTTTAGTAGTAATTGAATATATATCATATGTGAAAAGTTTTAGTGATGACTTAGTTGTCTCATCAATAATATCTCAGTACTGTAGTATGTCATCATGTCTAAATGTTTCTTTAAATACATATTTCTGGAACTTTTAAGTATAGTGCAATCGTACAGTTGTTATAATCCACAGTTCTACGGGTCGAGTTGATGGAGGTTGACCATAGCTTGTGGAGATTTTGAGAGTTTTCGTAGTAGTACAGAAATTCAAAAGAAATATTATGAATTTAGGCAATGGACCGGTTCCAAATTCAAATTTAATCAAAATTTTACCGAAAAATTAATCGTCAGTATGCCCGTCTCTTTCTAAAGACGTCAAAATATAAAAACCCGTTTATTGCGCAACGCATAGAATAGAGTTAAATGTCTTATCTTAGAAGAGAGTTAAACGTCGGTCAAACATATATAAGCAAGGCACAACCAAGAAACGTCGTGTAACTGTCACGAAATTAGCAACGAATAACATATCCTGAGACAATATAAGAGTAATGTTAACAATATAAGAGTAAATTGTAATTTTAACAGGAGTACTTTCAATCAAATTTATTTTATTTTAATTTATTTTGTTTAATTTTATTTATTTTTATCTATTGATTTCGATTTTCTTTGTATTTCTAATTGCCAAAGAGTAAATTACGGCTAGCTAACTTATACTGATGATGACTACTTTGTAGTTAGTCGAAATACGTATTTATAATACAATACAAAAACTGATGTAGGTATTGGGGGGAAATTGAAATTTTAATGTCAGATATTGTTTACTCGAAAACACGTATTTTATGGTGTATAACTTAAGGTAGTTCTTTCCCTACAGTCCAATGACAAAGTTTTAGCTTACTACATGTTATACGTAATACACTCCCCTTCAATATATTTGAACCAGTAAATCACATTCTAAGCGTATATGTTACTCAATATGTGTATAATATTACATACATTAACACTGATAATGTTTCTGCTGATTCATTTTTTATGAACCAGCAGAATAGGTAGTGTACTGTTATACGTATCTACAGAACTAAGATGGTCTAAAGGGTTATGTCTGTGCAGTATGTAGTGCTTGGAAACTGGGAGGTAATGGGTTCGAATCCCGACATCGGCAGTTTGTCAATTATAAAAAAAAAGGGGGCGGTTAATTAACTAAACTGTCGGCGTATGGACAAGAACGAAGTAACCGGCTATGCTTGAGAAGGCCTTTTCTGCAGTTTCCTTCACGAACTTCAGATGGATATCGGCATAGTTCCTATCATACTCGGCTGCAGCCGCATGTCCTACCAATTCCTAGTCTACTCACACCCTCCACTCACATCCTCACATCCTAAGGCATCACAATGGACCTTATGGTCGAAGTGTAGCCCGTCCAGGGCAGCCTTTACAATCTACCTCTTTTCCAAACTTCAAGTTTCTAACTCTAATAGTTTTGGCTGGGCGATGATGAATCAAAGTCAGTCAAGACATGTAATTTAATAAATGAGATATTTTTGTATGAGATAATATTACCGATTGACCTGGGACCTATGACAACAACGTTTAAAAATTATATAAAAAGAAAAAAAAAAGAATTAAGGTTGACCGGACAGTACAGTACATTTCACAATAAACAGAAACACTCTTTTTAGCATAAATTAAAAATTTTAATCTGAAAATTGATTATTTAAATTTAGATGGCATCTAACATCACTAGTAATCGGATTTATGTAATTATTTAATTACTAAAAAAAATTATATTATCGAATGATAATTAGTGAGATCTCTAGGTTTTTGAAATATAATTTCAAATTCGCCCCCTTTACCTAGATCAGTTTTTTGTATTATAAATACGTATTTCGACTACAATGTAGTCATCATCAGTATAAATTAGCTAGTCGTAATTTACTCTTTTACAATTAGAAATAGATAGAAAGTCGAAATCAATAGACAAAAATAAAAATAAATAGAAAATTAACTAAATTAAAATATACTAGATTTAAAATAGAATAAATTTTAAATTATATTTGAAATTGTCAACCAAATTAGCAACGAGTAACATTTCCTGAGACAATATAAGAGTAATTTTAATAAGAGTAAAGTTAACAGGAATAAATGTGAATGAAGGAAATTTTAACAAGAGTAATTTCAATATAATTTAAAATTTATTGTATTTTAAATCTAGTATATTTTAATTTAGTTAATTTTCTATTTATTTTTATTTTTGTCTATTGACCTCGACTTTCTATCTATTTCTAATTGTCAAAGAGTAAATTACGACTAGCTAATTTATACTGATGATGACTACATTGTAGTCGAAATACGTATTTATAATACAAAAAAACTGATCTAGGTAAAGGGGTCGAATTTGGAATTTTACTATAAAAAATAAATAATCGTATTTTGACGATTTGACGAAAACTTTCATTAATTTTTTTTAAATATTTTTAATCAAGATATTCACAAAACTCTTCGTCAGACTATTTTTTCTTTAATTTTGACGTAATATACGAGATTTAATTTATAAAAGTATAAGTTTTTTACTTTTTAATCTATAGAAGGTGGAACAGCATTATCGAAAATGTATGCTAACATTTGCTATTCACAACATATTAAAATTCCAATTTTTAATGATTAATTACATGGAAACCCTTCGACAGTTTTTTCTCAAAAAATTATTTTATACGTATGAATTAGCAATTAGTAACATATCAAAAATTCAGATTTTTATCTATAAAACATGTGTCCAATCAACCTTAATATGAAATTCTTGAATAAACCAAACATCATAACAATATTTAAGTCGGCATACAACAAGTCAACAAAAAACAGCAACCAAAACACATAGTGAAAGTGAAAACAGTTATTTAATTCATAATATAGTTAAAGGCATATTCGTAAAAAAAAAAGTTATTATATTAACATATTAAAAACTATATTAATAAAATGTACGTAATAAAAATATCTGCGGCAAGGCTATACACACAATTCATGTAATATATGTTTGTTTATTTAACTAACGCAAATTTCTAAATTAAATTATAAAAAAATATAAAAAAAATATTTTAAATAAACTAATCCAATAACTTCAGATTATATCTAGCAAAATAAAAAAATTATTAAATACCTAATCTTATGATAGAAGCACGCCACGATGGTGGCCATGAAAAGTTAAACAAATTTAAGGTATTTCCAAGAACTATTTGTCAAGAACTTCACGAAATTCACGAATTCACAATATAAGTAAAATGAATCCTCATGAATTTTTTTGAGAATTTATCACCATGGCGTTTTTGACAAAATCGTTACGTAAATTGGAGAAATTTAACATGTATCTTCATAAACATGGTGAAATAAAATACACGATTCCGAAAGTTTTTACTTCGAACTCTCTTAATAAAATCCCGATTGTTCTGAAATTCGATACATACTTTCCTCAATTGTTTAGAAATATTTTTCCTTAAAACTTTGGGAGAATGACCATCGGATTGATAAGTTTTTTGATAAAATATGCGTAAAAAAGTACATTTTTTTCATGTCCGCAGTACAAGGTTATTTTTTATAGTTCAGTTGGTATCCTGAGTACCGCGGCGCGCTGTTTGAAAGTCGTTTGAAATTATATACTAGTATATGTATGATGTTGAACAACGTGCAGGAGTACAAACTTATTTTTTCTACGCATATAATTTTCTACCGATCAGTTGATTTAGATTGGAAATACCTTAAGAAGCCATTTTACAACGTTAAAAACTTATAGTTTCGAAAAAATTAAAAATACGTTTTTATTAGTAGTGTATTAAAACATGAAACTAATTAAATAATTTATATTTAAATAAAATGAAAATAAAAACTATTATTAGTAGGCAGCGTATTAAAACGCAAAAAATAATTACTGTAGAGAACTCCACTTATACGAAACGCCATGTACCCGGAACGCTTTGAAGAAAAAAAAGCAACTGTGTTTGCGAAGCTATGAATAAAAATATTGTTACGAAGATCTCAAATATATTGGCTTAATTTAATAATTAGATGAATAAATTAAATTACTATTTGCACTCGGGCAAAGTTTCCAAACACAATTCTTAATTAAAAATAACAAAATTAATCCTTGCAAGTTCTAATGAAATTTAATTTAATTTAAAAATAAAGCTATTGTTCACATATTTCTGAAGGAAATAACTTAACTATAAATACATTTTATCAATAAATTTATTTATCATAAATACGTATTCGTCTGAGTTAAATATAATGTATAAAAAAAAATCGTCAATGATAAACGATTAAATGATAATTTCGTACAAAACCTTACATTTAAAAAATTCCATAATGGAAGTTTTTCGATCAATTGAAATGTTTTAGTTGAATAACAAATTTCAAGGGCGGATTTTGCAAACAGGATAGGATTTTAAACTAGTCGAATTTCTGACGTATCATTTTCATGAAGTGTACAAATTTTACGCAGTATTACATACATTAACTCCCTCCATTTTTTAGATAACCTTAAAAAATTTTATTGATAATTCCAAAAGGTAGGTTGTTTTTTCGTGGAAAATATCTTATGGATACTATAAAATTCTTTGTCGTAAATTAACACTAATGCATTTGAGAAAAGCGCAGTATATAATTATTAAATCATACTTTAACATAAGAAACAACTTTTAGCTAGCGAATTTATGGCCAAATTATATACCAGGAATATATCCATAAAGTTTGGTGTCCAAAAAGTTTGAACACGGCATAATAAATCGTTTAAGGCGGTTTCTAACTAAAAATTTGCAAACGGTAACCCTAGTAATTTTTCCCGAGGAATCGAATGTGCTAATCAGATTTTTGATCCGATGGACCCATGGAAACCCTTTTTTTTTTAATATTCGTATTCTACGGAAAAAAATACGTATCATTTGTAGGAAAACTTTTTCTTAAAAATGCTTTGTTCTGTTGCTAGAAAGCGTTTTAATATTATAAATAATAATAAATTTTGTTATTATTATAACAAAATTATTATTAATAATTAGTTATTATTATTAATAATAATAAATTTATTAAAATCGAAGTATTAAATAAAGTTTATTATAAATCGAAATTAATTATTCCATAAATTCTACTATATTTCATTCATTCGTAGAATTTCTCCAAAAATTCTCCGAAAAAAACGCCCTCTAGCGAGAGACCAAAGTATTTTTTTAAATAGTTTTCGTTCAAAAGATACAAATTTTTTTCCCGTAAAATACGAATATGCAATAAAATATATAGGTTTCCATTTAAAATTTCAAAGGTAGACGCCCACGTCTCGCCCTTGTGGGTCTATCGGACCCAATATGCCGTTTCCAAAATTTTTGGCTACCCTGTATGAAATATACAAGAGTGTATTAAGTTTATTCCTAACTTTATAACGTTGAAAATATTGATCGTAGAAAACAATTTTTGGTAAAGGTGTTCATAAAGAAGCTTTATTAGCTCATTTTCTGTCCGTGAACATGTAATTCAAAAACGAAAAAAAATACGGAGCTGAAATTTGATGTGTAGGTTCTAGAACTAAAAAAGCAAGGTAAAGTTCGTTAATGGGAAAAATTGGACCGAGGTACATCTTTGTGTCCATCTTTGAAACGGTAAGAGATAGAAAAAAAATGTAATGACAAAAAATGTTCCTTTTTTTAAAATAAACCAGTTTTGTTTGAAACTTTTTTTCATAAATTCAGAATACCGGGTATTTAAACAATTGACTCAGATAGTTGTTATTTTCATTTGTTTAATTTAATTTTTAACGAACCAAAAGGACTAAATTATCTTCGAATAAGCATTTTATGATTTATCTTTTAGCAAAAGAAATTTTTATATTTGCCAAGTTGAGACCCTTAGATCGCACAAACTATGCATCCCAATTTATTCAAATTTTAAAATATTGAAAAACAAATATTAAATTACAGTTTCGAAATATTTGAGATATCTCGGATGTGCGTCCAAGAATCTTACGATATTTTCTTCAAGAATATCCACATTTACAATTTCCCACTTTTACCCACCAGATTAAACAAAACTTCTTGGTATCATCCAAAATATAATTTATTTTTTTTAATATTTGCATTTGAATTAACAAATCCATGATAACGAAACTTGAATGATTGATAACTTTTAACAAAATTCACTTCAGATCAACGAAAAATAAGAAAATATTTTTTTGTAAAATACTTCTAAATTAATTAGACAACAAGTCTTCATATATTTTTATAAAATGAACATTTATCATTTTTAATTCATCTAACTGGTAAGTACTAGTTCATTTAAATAAATGTTTACCTAAATTAAAGATAATAATACTCAACACGATTTAAATAATTTTCAAAGACATTTATTAATAATATTAGGTTGTTTAATAATGCACACTTTTACTTGTGATTCAGATCACGTGGCCGTACAAAATACGAATATTTAACGATAATTTACATACATACACCTAAAAACAATTTCGAAAGTAAATGTAATTAAGGTAGTTCTTTCCCTACAGTCCAGTCACAAAGTTTTAGCTTACTACATGTTATACGTACACTCTCATTCAATATATTTGAACCAGTAAATTACATTCTAAGCGTATATGTTCCTGAATATGTGTATAATATTACATACATAAACGCTTAGAATGTTTCTACTATTTTTTAAGAATGGGAGTGTACATGTTATATGTATCTTCAGAACTAAGATGGTAGGCAAAGTTTTTTCAACGTACTATACCTCTTACACATAAATTCACACATATATTGTCTAGAAAGATAGATTGTAGAGGCTGCCCTGGATGGGCTACACTTCGACCATAAGGTGTATTGTGATGCCTAAGGATGTGAGGATGTGAGTGGAGTGGAAGGAATTTTTGTGTATAGACTAGGAATTGGTAGGATATGCGGCTGCAACCGACTATGCTAGGAACTATGCCGATATTCATCTGGAGTTCGTGAAGGAAACTGCAGAAAACCTTCTCAAGCATAGCTGGTTACTTCGTTCTTGTCCATACGCCTTTTTTTTTCTTAATAATTGACAAACTGCCGATGTCGGGATTCGAACCCGTAACCTCCCAGTTTCCAAGTAGGCATACTGCACAGACATAGCGCCTTAAGCCTCGGCCACTTCACTGGTAGAAGTGGTAGAAATGCATCATGCATTTAATGACTTATATTTTAAGTTTGGAAAATTTCTTAACATTTTGCTTGCGTGACCGAACTACCTTAATTAGTATTTGTACTAAAATATACTCATCAAATAATCTTAAAAAAATGATTCAAAGTCTTTTTATTTCATTCAAATTCGATCAGAATGCTCACAAAAAATGATTTTAAAATTCCCTGATAATTCCCGGTTTCCAAGTAAAGTTTGTCATACTATTCCCTGATTTAAGATATTTCAAGTTTTGATTATACTTTTATAATCCATAATTAAATTCGGTATAAAAGTTAAAAAGAAATATTCAATTCAACTATTTTAATAATTTCTTATTTATTTCATTTTTTATTTTATAAAATTATTAAAAAAATTTCAAGTTGTCTCAATCCTAAATTCCCTGATATATTTCGATATTTTTCGAAATTCCGTGATATTTCCCTGTTGCATAAAATTCCCTGATAATTCCCGGTTTTCCAGGTTTGTGGTCACTCTGATAAATACACCGTAATAAAATATACAAATTAAAAAAATGCTTGAAAAACATTGTCGCATAGAAAATGAGATAGTTGCAAAAAACCAATACTCGCTATCTATCCCGCTGAATAACTTAAGACGCAGATACGTAATTATGAAATTTATGAGCAGTGTTAAGACTGCCAAAAAAAGTTCTATGCAAATTTTCAGGTTATTACCTTTCATTCCAGGCTAATAATTTTTTTTTTCACGGAACACATTTCGTGCAAGCATACGCTTGACCGATTTTTTATACCCGATATATGTAAATATACAAGTTATATTAAGTTTAGTCCCGACTTTGTAACGCTTGAAAATATTGATCGCAGACATAAATGTTTCTCATAGGTACGAAACATTTATGTCAAGGTCCGCGGAGACTATATAAAGGAGATCTAACTCAAACGGTAAAATTGACAAAATATGGCAACGAAATGGTAGAAGTTATATTTACTTTTTATGCCGCTAGGGTCGCTAGTTTTTGATAGGAACTCATCCGTACCGAAGTGAAATAGCGTACGTTTAGTTTACATCTTCGCATAGCAGATCTCCCACGAATATGAGAGAGTACATATGTATACATTAAGCAATGTGTATGAGAAGGAGGTTTTAATGTATACATATGTACTCTCTCATACTTGTGGGAGATCTGCTATGCGAAGATGTAAACTAAACGTACGGTATAGTATAATAAATAGAAATGAAGTAGCCAGTAACTAGTTTTATTTCGAAGTGATTATTTTGAAGTATGAAATTTGTTTAAAAAAATTTAATAAATAACAAACTGTTTAAAAAACATTTAAAATAAGAGTATGTGCAGTAGACAATTGTAAAAGTGGTAGTGCTTGTGACAATAAGCAACGGGATCAATTGGGTTTAAAAAACCAGGTAAAGTACCAAAAGCGAGTATAAATATTCCAAAATTAATTAAATTGTATGACATTATATTAAATATTAATTTTCAGCATTATTATTAATAAATAAAAGTTTAATTTAATATCTGATTCAATAATTTATTTTCATTTTTACAATTCCAACATTACAGGTTACTATTTAATTATTTGATGTTTTTTATTTTTATGTAATTATTTTGCGAATTTTAACTATCACTTCGACTTCAACTAATTCCTTATTGAAAAATTGAAATTACTTATCATTTATTTTAAAAAATATTTTATTGGAAAAATAATTTGGCTGGAAATAATTTTTATAATACTATAAATGCGTAATGTTTTTCAATTAAAACTCGCGCCTTATACTCTCTGTTCTGTTTCCGGTGCCGAAGGAACACTACTGACATCTTATTTTTGCCAATTATTTGTTTACATGGAGTTAGGTATCCTTGTTTAGTGTCTATGTCTAGGTCCGTCGTCTTTCTGTCTGTGAACATGATAACTGAAAATTTTTATGTGTGATCTAGCGCTAAAAAGTGAGATCAAGTGAATGGGTATAAAGTCGGACCATGTTTGGTCAAGAATGGCAAAACTATCCTTGAAACCGTAAGAGATAGAGCAAAAATTTAACGACAAAAAATGTTTCTTTTTTAAAAATAAACAACTTTTGCATTAAACTTTTTTTCTTAAATTCAGTAGATACCGCGTGTTTAAGCAATGAACTCAGTTAGTTGTTATTTTCACTTGTTTATAACTGGCTTCTTCAACATACACAAATAGAAAATATAAAAATTGTATACCAAACCTTGAACCCAGTACACTAAACTATTAAATTCCAGAAAAAATTATAGAATTTAGGTCATATTCTGACAGAATACATTGAACTTTTCGAATAAAAATTTAAAAAAATAAAATCAGTTCTTTATTAAATAAAGTAATTTAATAGAAAACGAATATTGTACTTGTAGCATGTACTATAATACTATATTACCTTAATATAAATAATTATAGGTTGTTTTACTCATATATTATTACTGTTTTGGGGTCGAATAAAAAGGTTTCTTTCATCTCTCATCCCATCAACTGGTGTGTGTTGTTGTTGTTGTCAGGACAAGGTGGTAGTTATATTAGTAGTTGGACACGAACAAGGTGGGTTCGTTATAGGCATATTATATTATATATTTATATATATTTATGAAGTTCATTCAACTTTACTTACGTCGACAACGATGGATGGATGAATATATGGTGTATTTTATATTTTATTTGTTCGTCATAGGTAGGTAGACTTCAATTCATAATATATTACCAAATCCGAGGTTAAACAAGTGAAAATAACAACTAACTGGGTTAATTGCTTAAATACCCGGTATATAATGAATTAATGAAAAAAGGGTTATTACAAAAGTGGTTTATTTTTAAAAAAGGAACATTTTTGTCTTGACATTTTTGTTCTATCTCTAATGGTTTCAAAGATAGGTAGTATTGTCCATTTTGCCCAAGCATGGTCCGATTTTGCCTATTCACGAACTTGACCTTACTTTTTTGCTCTTAAACACACAAACAAAATTTCAGCTCGTTATCTCTTTTCGTTCTTGAGTTATCGTGTCCACGGACAGACGGACTGACATGCGGAAATGGACTAATAAGGCATTAAAGGTATATTCACTGCCAAAAGTTGGTTAAAATTTTTTCATTTTATTTGTTCTTATCTTATTTAATTCAATCATCTTATTTAATTCAACATTACTGGTAAAATTTCATATTTAATTTTAAATTATATATCCTTTAGTGATCAATGACCAAAAGAAGGTTTGTTGGAATCAGGGGACCTCAAACTGTTAGAAATTCGGTAAAATAAAAATAACGATTTTTAGCATCGAAAACACAATACCTTTATATTCTACAAAATACTGGTAAAAATATGTGAAATACATCATTGCTACTCTGACAAATTAGAATCGACGCGATAAATTAAAAATTAGATATTTAAATTTCAATAAACTCTTATTTCATAAACCGATATACCTGGTATAATTTTCAATTCAGGTTTCTTCTATTTTATTGAATAGATGCGTACCATCTATTCAATCGGTTGTGCTTTGTATTCAACAAAAACGTTCAAAAAACCAAGAAAAACATTATACAAAATTGTTTTCGACACAACAAGGGTTCGTCAAACTGATTGTAATCAATAATCGTGTCACTCTAACTAGGTACGTCCAGTCAGGTTTGTCTACTAATTTAATGAGTGTGGAGGTATTTGAAGTTGAACTATCTACCCTCAAAAACAACTCTCAGTAATCGATTGTTTACTTTCCCAGTAATTAGGGAGTTATACCGAAATACTGATATATAACGAAACTGTATATATAAAACGTTTTTTGTACACGTTGGTATAGTCCATAGCAAAAGTGGTGTTCTTTCTTCAAAATTTTACGGTTGATTTATGCCGAGTACATTCTCGGTTTTCGAAATATTCTCCTCAACAATTTTTATTAAGGACATTTTTAGGAAATCCAAACGGCATCGGTACAAATTGACTACGAAAATTTTATAAAAACCCAGCACTTGAACAATTGATATAACCTACATATTCCTACATCTTATGATAGTTCATTATATAAATTTATAATAATATAACACGCTTATATATTGATAATTGTTACTTATTTAATAAAATAATGTGATGAAATGACTTCGTTATTTTTTACCCAGACGGCTCGATATAAAGATTTGGCAACAACGCGCTGGATTTTCTATATATGAAGATGTGTGTGTTTATATGTGTGAGATATTTGGAAAAAATATAATAGTAATTTTAGTGCTAAAAGTTTTATTAACTGGGCAATTTTGATATATTATTTACTAGATGACCCGACAGACGTTGTCCTGTCCAAATTTCAATAAATTTGTTTGATAACAAAGAAAAATCCCATGAAGCAATGCACTGTCAGTTTTTCTCGAATTATCCAATTTTCCGGGCAACTTTTGCAATTTCCTTTCCCTAAAAACATTATTCGAACTATTAAGAACATTTTAAATAAGTCAAATCGGTCTAGCCGTTCTCAAGGGATGTGCTTACCAACGAACAGCATTTAATTTTTAACCCGACTTCAAAAAAGAAGGATGGTTCTCAATTCGTCTGTATTTTTTTTTTTTTTATAAATTTTTTTTTATTTATTTATATAGATTTATTCAAGTACCAAAATCTGTCTAACTCAAAATCAATTTCAAAATTACAGCAAGGGACATTATTTTCTAGTTTAAAATTTAAAAATTTGTATGCTTTTACACGCTGCGTACTCCATCCGTTACTATCATGTCTTCCTGGTTGATTATATTTTTATATTTTTTAAGTTTTCGGTAATGAGTATGACTGTTATTAATCGAGATTTTTTTTTCCAGTAAAGTTAGGGAATTATTGGTGAAAAAATAGTAAAAAGCACGATAAAAGCTTATAAGCCTGTGTATAAGACCTAAAAAAAACGTCATACTTAAAAGCATCTTTCTAAGAAACTAGACGGTGGATATCATTTTCAAAATTTGAGAAAACATCAATAAAATATTTATTTATATAAATACTTTTCAAATCTCTGAGTATGAAACTTTGTTTTCCATAGGATTAGATCCAACTTACTTAATTACATAAAATATTAGTTCTTAGTTATAAATTAAATTAACATTTAGAGCACAGATTTTAGACATGACAAATTTTCAAAGAACAACAAATAAATACCAAAGACATAATATAAACGATAACAGCAACAACAACATATACATACTTAGAAAACAGCACCCGAGGGAAGAATTCATAATAATAATAAGAATCAACATAACAAAGGAAAATCAATAATATCATTGGTATGAATGGGATGATACAACGCGCTATGTATGCTGTTTGTTGCTACTCTGCTTTTGTTCAATGCTACATCATGCTGCTCCTCTATACACAGAAACATTATACGTCAAATATTCCACACATCCAAGAAGAACATGTGACACGTATGAATTAAGGTAGTTCCAACACTGTCTTGTATAATCAGGACAAAAAAGCGGTTTGCTTTTTTTTGTTATAGAACAAATACATATACACACATACATAATTTATATACAAATTAAAGTAATTTGGAAATAAATAAAAAATTTAAACTATTATATTTCGAAAAAAAAAAACGGTAAATTTTTTTTAATACAACAGATGATTTGGGCGGGCATGAAGTTTTACATGCTTCTAATAAGAGAGATTGATTACTTTGTTATTAATTATCTCGCGTTCTAAACGGTCAAAAATTCTGAAACTTCGGGATTTATTAAAAAACTTTATTTTTAGCCTATGAAAAAAAATGAACAAAATCCTGTCGAAAAGTGATTTCATGCTGGGGAATTCCCTTAACATTATTTGGTTGTTTAATGTATAATTATATGTATAGTAAATGTTTTTAAATGTATCCATAACCTAAAAAATTTTATGGGTAGATTGCATGTCCAGTACAAGATCAACAATTGAGGATAATGATAGGTTATGTACCAAAATTTGCCCTCATTTATTTAAACATTTAACATACATTTCCTATCAAAAAACATGAAAATTATGTTTTTGATCCACACCTAACTATTCATTGGAGTTCGTGAAGGAAACTGCAGAAAACCTTGAGAAACATAGCCGATTACTTCGTTCTTGTCCATACGCCGACAGTTAAGTCAATTATCGCCTCTTTTCTTTTTTTTCTTAATAGTTGACAAACTGCCGATGTCGGGATTTGAACCCATAACCTCCCAGTTTCCAAGTAGGCATACTGCGCAAACATAACGCCTTAGACCTCTCGGCCACTTGGACTGGTTAGGCTATTCATAATACAAAAAGAAATATAAATCTGAGCGTTTTTCGAAAATCAACCCCTAAAGGGGTAAACTATGCGGTGACAGTTTGTATTAAAGTCCCTTTTTCTTAAGTTATTCCCGAAAAGTTGATCCTGAAAATTTGGTGTTTAGGCTATTACGTGATTTAGAAAAGCGTTTCAACCCTAAAAGTAGTAAAATAGGAAGTCAGAGTTTCCGTTGTTTTTTTTAAGTTAGAGACATGAAAATTGCTATTTACGTTTCACCATAAAATACGAGTTTCCGAGTTTTTGAAAAATGGACCCTCAAGGGGGTGATAGATATCTCAAGAGAAAAAAAACTATATTAAGAGACACGCAAGGCACGCTATATTAAGGAGACACGCAAATTTATAGTGAGCAAAGCAATTACACTGATAAATTTGTATTCGAAAGGACGTATTGTAAACTGATTGAAGGAAAACACTTATAAGGAAAGCTATGGCAACAAAATAAAAACAACCAAATAAATTTCAAAAACAACCAAATAAATTTCCAAACTATGGCATTGGCATCAAAACAAAATAAGGTATAAAAGAATAACATGCTTGTAATGTAGAACCAATTTTACCATTAGAACCAATATTTGAGAGTATTTTTAAGAGTATACGCGACATTTGTTTTGATAAAGGACTTGGTATCGATTGATATTATTTGAAATGTCCTGGAAGTGAAAATAAATTACTGACGATACCAAAAAATAAAATTAATTACATAATTTAATAACAATTAAATCATATTAAAGAATGACTTCATCTGCAAAAGAAGAAATATCAGTTTATGAACAAATAATTTATAACAATGGTGTTTATTAACAAGTATTTTGTTTTTGATTTTAAAGGCATTTTTTACTTTTGATTAAAAAGTTTTTATTTTACATAAAACTTATATTAAATGTATAAGAATCCACAAATCATTTCAATTCAATATAACTTAAAGCACTGAAGCTTTCAAGTGAAAGTAATGCGAAACCATTTTCAATTATGTTTTTCATGAGTATAACACAAAATATATACGATGACGTCAATAATATATTTTGATAAAATTTCCATACTTTTTTCACTGAGCATAAATATTCATTAGCATTTAATAACATTTAACATCTAATTTATTTATAAAATTTGCATTAATTACGACGCCAAACATTATTTCATATAACAAAAGCTTATTAATTACTGTATTTTTATTCTAAAAAATATTAATTAAAAAATTAACGTTTATATATAGAATTTAATATACCCGCGTATATAAGGTACTATGGGACATAAAAGTATCGTCGTTTTTCAAAATTTCTTAGTTGATTTTGTGTCTTATGCATTTGTTTTTTGGGAAAATGTTTTGAATAAAAGGTGAGTAAATTTTTATTGAACATGAGGTGTGAACGGGCAAGCAGAGGAAAAAACACTCGTTATATACAACCACTTAAACTTTAAAAAAAAACATTCGTTACGCAGGGGTTGTTTCAACTTAGCGAATTTCCTTAGAATACATAAATCACTTTCTAGCGGTCACAATTTTAGTCTGATCAAAATTAAATGTCGTATATGATTTTAGTATTTGCATAGCCAATTTTATTAATAAATGACATACGTCACGGGGAATGGGGGACATAAAGAAAGAAGAAAACACAAAATATAAAATGTCTCTCTTAATATTAGAACAATCGAAAAATGCGTAAGGAATAAAGTTGTAGAAAATCATGTTTGCTACAATTCATTACCTCATCATTTTTGCTCAAACGTGTACAGAGATATTAAGGAATTTCATTTTCAATCTTAAACCGTGAATATTTCTGTAAATATTAGTGTAACAGAAAAAATGATAAGAAACAAAATTACAGTAAAACTTAATACCTACAACTTTACCCCTTATAAATTTTTCGATTTTTCGAATATTAAGGGAGATATATCAAATTTTGTGTTTCCCCTCCCTCTAAATGGTGATTATCGACATTTACTACGTAGGCTCGATGGACATTTGAAGAAATTTTTGAAATTTTTGAAGTCGGTACGAGACCAATAGCTCTATTTCCTTTCAGCAACATTCAGTCAGTGTTGCTTGTGGAAATTTCCAAAAGATGGTTATGAAATATTGGTTGTGTATTATTTGTGTGGCTTCACTTATAGCAACAATGTTAGTACAAATGTTAGTACAAATTTTTCATCCTCTAATTGTCGTATCGTATAAAAAGTCAGCATATATGTATGCAATTCTGGCCAGAGTACAACTCAAGGCGTTTCGAAGGTATTCTTCTTACGGATTTCGTATATATGCAACGTTATTGCAGCCATCACAGGACACTGGCTGGTTGGCAAACATGAAGAACGCCACAGACATGAAGACTACCTCTTTGAGGTACGCACGACTATTATAGGAGGTACCTACCTCTTTGAGGAGAAAGAAGAGACTCACCATCTATGTCACTGCCCAGTTCTTATTATGAAGAGCAAACTTTGACGACCCCTTTGAGCTAAAGTCTATTGACATCAAAGCCCTATTGCTGTACCTGAATAACTCCATATGGTTTAACAAGTACAGACAAGTCCACCCGACTTCGGTATCACAATGGACCTCACGGTCTTAACGTGTCCCACACAGGATAGCTACTACAACCTATTCGAACCTATGCAATTCTAATGGCAGAATAGAAATGCAATTCCAAAATAGAAATGACAAATTCGGTGAAAACGTTGGTTAAATATGAGGAATAATTGTTTAATACAATTTTGGTGGAAACGTTGGTAAAATGTAAGAATTTAAATTAATTTTCTAATCTTTTAAAAAATGTGTATTATTCACAAAAATATATTTTTTAATCTTCATATAAAAGGATTATTATTATTACAAAATTAAAGCCCATCTATTTATATATAAACAGTGGAAATATATGTATTATAATGTTAACATAATCATTATAAAATTTTTGCAATATGAACTATTAGAATCGTATTAGCATAACACCATCTTAGCAGGAAATCGGACAAGCCGTCAGTTTCAGTTAGGCATTGCATCACGTGTTCTTCGTCAAACGATATTTACCAATCGATTAAGGCTAACGAAACGCTTTCTTTGTTCCTTTGTTCCGGCCTTGTTCCTTAAAGAATGAACAAGATATAGGTTTCTTCCTATGTCTACTAGTAAGACTTATGATATAATTTGAAGTAATATTATTAAAAATTGATATTTTCATAATCGTCTTATAATTGAACTCAACCTTTATTGAAGCCTTAATAAACATATTTACCCATGTCATCAAATTTGTATAAAAATAGAATATCTTTTAGGAAACGTCAGAATATTTCCATTAAAATAATTAATTCCTATTATATAATAAGAAAATATGAAAAATGTAAATAATAAATAGTTATCTCTACTAAAGTTCCAACAATTTTAATTCTTTAAATTTTCTGCTGATTAACGAACTTAGCTTTCAAATACAACTCACATTTCCCGATCGGCTTCAAAATATGCAGTCAATTTCTATAAAATATTAGTATCCAAAAGAATTTTTGAGAACTGAAGTCGTTTTCGAAATAATCTCAAATAAGTGGAGATAACACTTAACTGAGTTAATTTCCTAAATACCCTGTATATACTGAGTTTATGAAAAAATTTTCAAACAAAAGTTTATTTAAAAAAATTGGGGGGAAGCACGGTCCGATTTTGCTCATTCATGAACCGTACTTTTCAGCTCTAGAACACACATAAATATTCAGCTCGTTATCTTTTTCGTTTTTCGGTTATCGTGTCGAACAGAAAGACGGCCACGCGGAAATAGACTAATTAGGACATTTTATGAACACCTATAACAAAAATTTTTTTTCTGTGATCACTATTTTTAACCGTTACAAATTTGGGACTAATATTAAATACCTTCTTATATGTTATATATACTGGGTAAAAAATTGAATCCGATCGGAGACGCTTTTCGTAATTCCAATCAAAGATCTTTTGTGCACCAGTATTTAAGATATTTGATTCGTATCGAACCGATTAAAAAAATTATTAGTAAGTTTTTTGGAACTTCATTGAAAATTAAATCTACATGGAATATATCTGTAACCGAGAGATAAATTATCATAACACCAATTTTTACCAATATTGAGTTAATATCACTTTCAAATTACACTTAGTCCGGGAGACCAAAGAGTTTTTAAAGGGTTAAATAAGAGAGGGTTATAAATAATATTAAAGAGAACTCCGCACAATAACCACACGGCCTGCCACTAATAAATAATATTTATTGATTCTCTATTGGAAAAACATTCCAACACAGTCTATATATATATTCCATAAAGACTCTGTCAACAAACGATTAGAATTTAAAAAATATTTGCATTGATAGAAAGGCCATTTCCGCGTGTATATGTTAAACGACCACAACGATAAATCTATATACACACAAAAATCAATAAATTGTAATCATAATCCAAAAAAAATTCACTGATAAGGAATATTATTATTCAATGTCACCTTGAACTGTTATAAAATACATATAAATATTATTATTTAGTCAGTCAGTCAGTAGGTCTGTCATTTTAGAGCTAAATGTATGCAATATAGAGAGAGAGAGAGACAAATATACTAGTAATAACAAAAGGCCTTGAAATTTTATGTGCTTATGACTCGGCGTGTGTGTTGTTTAACTGTAGACATTATCAAATTACAGTTATATTACATTGGAATTAAAACAACTTAGTAAGATTTAATTTGTTGTTTTTCTAGATTCTCAACTAAAAATTTATGAATCTTGTATTCAAGTGGTCACGCATACCATCTAAACCAGACACACAGATTGTCTAATCCGGCAACAAATGTAATGCAATCATTTTTAACCCGACTTCAAAAAGCAAGATGAGTCTCAATTCGTCTGTATTTTTTTTTTTTTTCAGGTTTGATCTTATCTTCAGCCCAGTGATGAACATGCCAAGTTGATCTCCGACTTGATAATTTCAATGTTATCATTGGTAAGCTTGTAAATTTAACCAGGGTTTCGAGGAAAAATATTCGATGAAAAATCGACAAAACTAATTGACGATTATTACATTTTGTAATTGGATCTTTAAAACCAAGTTTTTAATCTTAGACCACCTCGACTTGTTAACAGGAAAATACTTGAAGTCAGCGTCTTATTAGTAGTAGTAGCGGGAAGGAGAGGTCGAAGTCTGGCAAATAGGCTTTTTTTACCGACCCCTAAAGGACAAGGAATTTGTACGTAGGCTAGGAATTGGTAAGTTGCGTGACTACAGCCGGCTATTATAGGAACTATATTCATCTGGAGTTTGTGAATGGAAACTGCAGAAAACCTTCACAAACATAGCCGGTTACTTTCGTTCATGTCCATACGCCAACAGTTTAGTCAATTAACCGTCCCATTATTTTTTTTTTAAATTAATTTAATTGGCAAACTGCCAGTGTTGGGAATCGATATTCACCGGGTATTATCAGGGAACCTATCTCCAACTTTCATATAGGCCTTGTTATACGTTGAAACTTCATGACAAGATACACAGGCAAAACTATACATTTAAAAAACACTCAGTGAGCCACGCTTTTAATTATATGTTGTTGGGATACAAAAATTCATGATGAATCACATATACAGAATCTTCGATCGTGAATAAACACTGGCTAGGACGTTCCTGATGGCCATTTGAATGGGTATCCAAAACTATTTGTACAATAGTGTATTTATTTTGACAATTAGAAGAAAAGCTTACTTTTGTTTATCATCTTCAAAAAACTGATGTGCAATTTTTTGTGTTGTTACAATGGACTGCATTTGGGGAGGTTTTGTGTTTCCAGTGGGGGATGTGGGTACATTCACTTAGACTACTATTTTTGATAGCCACATGATCTGGGTTACAATAATTAAAAATTACCAAAGGATTTTTGACGCATTTGAACGGTTTTGCACTTTTAAATAATCAATTATAACAACACTTTTTCAAACACCAATCCAGTTTCAAACGTTAAATGTAATTAAACTCTCATCAATCATAAATGAAAATCAATAAAGCGTAAGCCGTTTTTACACCACAACAAAAAATAATGCCAGTGAAAGCATACACCCACGCAACATACTGTTTTGTATATTACAAGACTTTCTTCATGCAACCTAAAAGAAAAATACGTTCACCGATTTTTCCATACTCAAAACGTTCAAGATACATGTGATGCTCGTAGAAGAAATTTAATTCAATTTATGTGTTGTTTTAACTCAAATTTATGGAGTTTGTGTTTTTATCTCATAATTCGAAAATGTTGTCTATGGCTCAAAAAATTCTTATAGAGGGCTTCAAAAAATTCTTATAGAGTGCATAGAAAAGTTAAGTCAAATAATTATTTTTTTCTAAATTTTGAAAGTTCGAAACACCATTTTTTTTAGCTAATTTCCTGAAAGGAAATAGAGCTATAAGTCTTGTACCAAAGTCAAAATTTCGCAAAAATTTCTTCAAATGTCCATCGTTCCTACCAATGTGTCTGTAATCGCTCTAGCGGTCACAATTCTAATCCGATTGGAATAAAATTGGGTATATGAGGTGCTTCTGGTATTTGAACGGTCGATTTCGTTAATGGGCAAAATCGAACGAGGGAAAAGAAGGGTTTAGAGGGAGGGAGAAATACAAAATTTGGTATATCTGTCTTAATATTGCAAAAATCGAAAAATGTCTAAGAAGTAAAGTTATAGATAATTAATTTTACTATAATTTTATTTCTTATCATTTTTTCTAAAAAACCCTAATATTGACAAGGGTATTTACGAATTAAAATTGAGTTAAAATTCTAAATATTTCTGTACACATTCAGTTTTAGAAAAAATAATCAGGTGATGAAATGTAGTGAACTTGATTTTCTACAACTTTAATTCATAAACATTTTTCGATTTGTCTAATATTAGGAGACATATTTAATATTTTGTGTTTTCATCTTCCTCTACGTCCCCTTGACCTATGCCACGTCTTAACAAAATTGGCTTGGCAAATAAGAAAAGCATATTAGATACGACTTTTCATACGACTAAAATTGTGACCGCTAGAGAGTGATTTATATATTCTAAGTAAATTCGCTAAGTTGACGTAGCTCCTGCGTAACGAGTTTTTTTAAATATTTTAAACTAGCTGTGCGCGAACTTCGTACTGCCTCAGAATCAATATCACCAAAAAAGCCGTTCCATATAAAATGTATGAGAAAATGAATTTTCTTCATAAATTTTTTTTTCATCAATTTTTCTGATGTTTTAATAGTTATTCTGCTATTCGGTGCGGAGACAAATCCAACAAATCAAAGATCATAAAAATCGCTCAACCGTTCTTGACTTATAAATGGTGTAACTAACACCATTATAAGCCAACTAACACCACCTTAGTTACACCATTTATAAGTCAAGAACGGTTGAGCGATTTTTATGATCTTTGATTTGTTGGATTTGTCTCCGCAATATATATATATATATATATATATTTGTCTCCGTATATATATGTATATATATATATATATATATATATATATATATATATATATATATATATAATTTTGTTAATGTAGGCATTTCTATAGAAACTGTTAATTATATTAGAGATATAACTTTGGAACGGTTTAGAATTTTGAACTTTTGATAAATTTTCTGTAGTCGTAGGGAAAATATACCTAAGGTCTTCTATCATCATTATTTCGTTATCTCCTATATTTTCCTCCAAACAAATTTATAGTTTCCTCCACACAAATGCACAACATATTTCCCATTTATATATAAAGATACTTGGGTGTGTTGTCACAGTGCCGATATCTACCATTTTTCTCAAATCAGATGTAAATATATTCTAAAATAACATAAAAATCGCTCAACCGTTCTTGACTTATAAATGGTGTAACTAACACCATTATAAGCCAACTAACACCACCTTAGTTACACCATTTATAAGTCAAGAACGGTTGAGCGATTTTTATGATCTTTGATTTGTTGGATTTGTCTCCGCAATATATATATATATATATATATATATATATATATATATATATATATATATATTGTCTCCGTATATATATGTATATATATATATATATATATATATATATATATATATATATATATATATATATAATTTTGTTAATGTAGGCATTTCTATAGAAACTGTTAATTATATTAGAGATATAACTTTGGAACGGTTTAGAATTTTGAACTTTTGATAAATTTTCTGTAGTCGTAGGGAAAATATACCTAAGGTCTTCTATCATCATTATTTCGTTATCTCCTATAGTTTCCTCCAAACAAATTTATAGTTTCCTCCACACAAATGCACAACATATTTCCCATTTATATATAAAGATACTTGGGTGTGTTGTCACAGTGCCGATATCTACCATTTTTCTCAAATCAGATGTAAATATATTCTAAAATAACATTTTATCTACACCATTCAACAACTCTCAAGGAATTTCATTTATTTACCACACGCAATTAAACGCACCCCAAAAATTATTTACAAATAAATTACATACCTAAACTAGGTCAAATCCCTTTTACGCATTAAAGTTTACAAACAAAGAAAGAAAATTACGCACTTTTTGTCATACATATATTGATTATATAATGCAATAAATTTTCTTCATGCAAGGGAGTACATAAAATACAATGACACACATTGAATTCATGGGAGCAGTAAAAACAACGGCCGTGGTGATGGTATTCTAGGCTATTTCCATAAAATTTTCTTACTACATTATAGTTTCATGTACAAAGGCCATGATTTTCATTGGTAAAATAAACCCTGACCTATAATATACATCAACATAGGTAGGTATGTATAGTTGTATACCACATCAAAAAAATAAACCATATTTTGACAAAATGGAAACCCGACTTCAAAAATCAAATATTATATAACAAAAAATGTCCAAAAGTTATGTGAATTTCGCTATAATTACACCGCCTCCAAAAATAACAATAATTGTACATATATATTTAAAATTTTTTGCTTAGGTGAACTAAAATTGGCACAAGAATATGCAATTATTTTTTTACTTTTTAGTGCATTTTTTGTTATAGAATATTTGATTTTTGAAGTCGGGTTTCCATTTTGTCAAAATATGGTTTATTTCTCGCTTTTTAGTGACTTTGAAGTTCTATTACTGATTTTATTTGTCTAAATATGGGTAGACCTACTAAACGACCTACTAATTTTTAGTGCATTTTTTTTTACGCGTTTTTTTTTTTTTTTTTAATTTTTATTGCATTTTTTTATAACAGATTTTCAGTTTTTTTTACATGCATTTTGTTTTTTTTTTTGTACAAATTTTTTTTTTGGGGTCGGTTTTTTTTTTTGTAAAAAATTTTTTTGAAGTCGGTTTTTAAAAAAATTTTCTTATTTTCCCATTATGAATTAGTATACACTTTCAAAAAAAAAAAATTTCGCAGAAATCGGTTATCACATATAAAATGAGGTTTTTCCTCGATTTCCCTGGGATCCCCTCATCAGAATGCGATTTGGTGCCAATGGGACCAATGGGAAACCAAACCCTTTAAAACAAAAACAAAAAATTCAAAATCGGTTCATAAATGACGGAGTTCTGAGGTGACACACATAAAAAAAAAAAAAAAAAGAAAAAAAAATACAGACGAATTGAGAACCATCCTCCTTTTTGAAGTCGGGTTAAAAACTATACGGTAGTTATTTTCATATCCATAGCAGCTTCTGAACAAATACGACACCTTCAATGAATTTGTCGTCGATGAGGTAGCTCAAAGAGCTGATGTTACTGCATAACGACACACAGAACACTTTCAGTGCTAATATTTGTGTTTGTGTATCGTATGACGTGGTAGAATAATAACCGCCACAATTTCATATATTTTTAATGCGTCTGCGCATTTTACACTTGATGGATTGCGTTACACCCTAATAAGTGAATGAAAGTGGGTAGTTCTTTTTCGTATGTAAAAAATGTGTGATTTTTAGAATTTTTATTGAAAACATATCTATCTTCTGCATATTTGTGATAATAAACCACACCCAAAAATAATTATGGCACATATTTTTGCATCATTCAGGTTAAGGTAGTACCCTCGGTTATAGAATTACTGTTCAGAATTTAATGAAACTTGGCATACTATGACATTATAATAAGATAATGAACCAGTTAAATTTTTAAAGAGCTGCAGAGAACTAGAAAAAAGATATTAATATAAAAAAAATTTTGCCGTTTATCCTTATGAGAAATCACAGATTTTATTTTATCTTACAAAAAGTACCGTTCAGATTACAATAAAAGTGGTATCAACAAAAAGAAAAAAAATTTTGGTTACTTACAAATCGAGGTTCAGAGAGTGTGATAAGAGTAATTAGCAATTACGAAAAATGTATTATATTAATTACATGTGGCTACGCCATCAAAGAGGTTATAACGCGCGCAAAATTCAAACATACCTCGTATGCGTCATGTAGACATTTCATTTTTTTATTACCAAACATATAAATTAATTTTTATTAATACAGTATTAATACATTTATTACATAAAGTCTTTCCAATGAAATATTAATAATTTTGACTCAGACATTTTAGTAAACACACATGTAACTCATTGATGCTTACGCAGAAGTTTTATTTCTATCTCTCTTACTTTTACGCGGCGTTGCCAAATATATATACTACTGAAGTCAAATCACACAGAGCACACATTTGACCCTTGTGGTATGTGTGGTACTACCTCAAATACAACTCAAAGAAAATTAAGGTTATTATAGAAAATCATGTTTAGAAAACCAGGCCAATTTTCGTAGCCGATTGATGTTTTGTGGCCCTTTGAGAATCGATCTGAGACCGGGGCTTAAAAAAAGTGGCTGTTTATTGTATGCAACCGAAAAAGTAATCATATATGTGTGTTTTTATTCAAGTCAAACAATTATTTTTTTCTATATTTTGACACTTTGCAATGTCAATTTTTTTATATTTTTAATTTATTGACAAATAATTTATTTCCAAAATTTTGTTAATGTTGGTATTCCTATAGAAACTATTAGAATTTTTAACATCTGATAGTTTTTCGTAGTATTTAGATAGTATTTAGAAGAAGATAATATTGCACTCAATTTGATTTCTTTTTTTGCTACCAGACGTCGTGACCAAAATGGTCAGTTATCAATAATACATGTGTGACCATTGTCACAAGAATTGCATATACACTCTCGTTCATATAAATTTAACGACGAGTAAGTCATATTCTAAGCGTATATATTATATTACTAATTACATGTATATTACATACAATAACACTTAGAATGTTTCCACTGGTTCAATTTTTTTGAACGGGAGTGTACATTATTGAAAAATATCAGGTCGATCATATCCGTGCTTCATGAATGTGTTATTACAACAAGTATTAAGGACGTTCATGTTACGTCCTAGAGTAAAATGAGTACTATCTTCAATAAAATTTATTTAGGATTTTAGAAAAGTTGTAAAGTATATCAATAATCTTACAACGATTTGCAACCTTTTTATATTTGTCCTAAATATATTAAAAGTATTTTTTGTAAAATATCAGTAAATGTAAATTAGAAATTGATCTGACTTGATGCGACAGATCTGACAATAAACTACACATTTGTGTGTATGTGTATATTGTTTTACTGTGCGCTGTCGCCAGTTTTCAAAATGTGGTGGCAAAAACAAACCTAATAAAACAATTTTAATTTTATTTAATAATTAATTCAAACGTTCGTCAACACCATTTTTCATGCAATTATATAAACTGCATATTTCAAAGAATATTTATAAACATTATGATGTCTACTTTAATAATATAGTTGTTATAATTACGATTACAAAAAAATTCTGTTCTCCATAAGACGCTGTGTTAAAAGTTTGATTGTTAATCGATAATTACTTTTTGAAATGATCGTCAAAGAGTTTTAAATTTTTGAGGAAGGATAACTTCAAAATTGAGCTATTGAATTCACTAAAAAAAAAAAACAAATGTTTATCTACTATCAAGCCTCATGCATGAACGTCCTTCAAAGTCCACAATCATATTATCCCACTAAAACTACCGTTAACTCTTTTTGATTATAAAATCGTATTTTTTATTTTAACAATAAAGTACTTTTACATCTTTATATAAAATAATTCTAAAGAACTAGAAAAATATTTTTTTTTTAATAATAAGTATAATTAAATAACAATCAACAATTATACTGAAGACTACAATAAAAATTCAATATGAAAGTAACAGTGCGTTTATTTATTAAGTTCGTCCATTACAAGCATAATAATTATAACAATATTATTATTATTATTATTAAAAATGTATGTATAAATTATTTATTAATCTAATGGTCATTCACATTTTAAAATGAGGTTAGAGTCCTCTGTACCACACAGGAGATTGAATTCAAGAAACATCTGGTAGCAAACGAACTACTAGTTATTTGAGTGATTACAACAAATGTACCTTAACTCATCATTAAAGTTTCGACAATACAAACATAACACAAATGTGATGAATAATTAATAAAATTCGTCAAGACATATCATAATACGCATAAGGTTTCGTAGAGAGATTGATTTTATTGTTAGATGGCAGGCAAAGTACAATGACCCAGATAGACCAGCTTAAAAAGAGAGATCCCTTGCAAAAAAAGATAATTATCGATCTTAGCATACCAGTTATCAAGAGTATACCTTCCATCTCCTCCTTCTTTATTTAAATGCTGTATTAAGTTAGCCCACAAGCTCTAAGCACCCCCAGGTAAAACTTTTAACAAGGCACAGAAGTTGACCTGTTTATAAGTGGAACCATAAAGGAAGTCCCGGAGAGACAATGGAGGTCATTTTCGACAAAACACATCTTCACCATCTAGTGGTTAAGGATACTGCCAAGGTAACTCTTCGCAGAATGAGTAGGGAAAGCAGTAGAAAAAGAAGCCGACACCCGATAACAGGCATCTCCCTTTAAAGGCGATTCCCTTCTAGACCGTCCTAGAGAAGGGAAGATTAAAAAATACAATTTAAAAATAAATTATCCTCAAACTTAGCAAACAAGTAAGAGTGGAGTAATGAATTCTGCAATATAATCTTTCTGAGCTGAGAAGCAAATTTTCAGAATCTATGGTTAAATTTTTAGCATTTTTTAAGCCGAAATATTGGCTCTTGATTTGCTTAGTTGAACGTTATTAGAATGCATATACACTTATTTGTGTATACTTATTTGTGTTACGTCACAGTCGTCTCTAATGTAGCGGAAGCATACTGGACTAGGTATCCAGAGGCCCGAGGTTCGATTCCTGGTTGACGAGTTATTTTTTTCATATCAGTATTTAATTAGTCATTAGAATTTGTCAAAACTGGGGCATTGCGAGCATCAATGCAAGCAGCTATGAAATTGTTTTTTTTATGTCATCAATTCAAAAACGGTCTGGGAATGGCTAGACAAGAGCCAGGCAAGAAAATATCAATCAATGTCATTTGTAGGTCCAGAACCATTGATTGATTTGATTAATATCGGAGTAAAAACTATTGCACTTCGATCTTATGGCCCATTGTGCTCCTCCTTCTACTTCAGTCTGACGAGATTCGCTTCTCCCATATGTTGGCAATAGCCTAGAGATTGCTTATCAGGTCCTCCCGAAGGTTCATATATTCGGGGTGAGATGCACCGAATATCCTGTATCTGCTGTAACCTAGAGGTTCGCAGTCAAAGATTATGTGGCTGGAGGTTTCTTCCTCCTCGCCACACAATCTGCATATAATGGACTCGTTATGGAGTCCCATTGTGTGCAGATCCTTCCACAAGGGATAATACCCGGTAATGAACCCGGTGGCCCTCCGCAGTTGCATCCTGTTCAGCCTCAGTGCATCAAGAGATAGCCTCTTTAATGCACTCTGAAGCAGTACCTTCCCGAGCTCTTGCCGCGGTACTTTTCCCCGGTGTTTAGCATTTGACCACTCGTTGATCACCTGTTTACATGTAGTCCTTGGAACTTCTAAAATAGGCTCGAGGCCTATAAAGGGCATTCCGACTCCCATCTTTGCTAAGGTATCTGCTTTTTCGTAAACCAAACTCACTCCAACTCTTAAAAAACCTTTCAGAGAATCTCAAACCAACAAAATATTTACGCGGAAGTTTCAACTGCAAAAGGTTCAACACGTGCAACAACCTGAGAAAAATAGACTGATAGACTAGTCAATTGTAAGGTCAGAGGACATATGGAAAAGTTAAGCCTGGAAATTGTAGTTGATTGCAGATTCTGAGAATCCGGTGCTAATAACGAGAATCTGGTGCTTGGAGTAAACCAGGTTGCTATCATCAGCCTGAATATGATACTCGAGGCTGCTGAGATAGCTGAGCAGACGCCAAGCTAGGAAGCATAATATACATTATAGGTTGCAATGGACAACAAAACGAGATTACCAAAATACCCAATTTTGTCTACGGAACATATAAGTTAAATATTTTATTATTTTATATGCGTATCATCGGTCACATAACATGCCAAAAAAATAAATTTAGTTTTTTTTAAAATCATGTCAACTTAAATGATGGATGACAATGTATGATGTATCATAAAAATAAATTCGACAGCGTGTACACATGATCCCATTATTTGATATCCTCTACCAATTTTTAGAATTCTTATTTAGTTTTGAACACACGTACTCGTTAAGTACATACAAAAAGTATTATTAAACAACGTCTAATAGTCTAGCAGAAGTTAATAGTAATTTTGTTGCAAAACTAATCGCATAAGCAAAACAATTGTTTTTTAATATAATTTTAATAATCTTTTATTTAGGTATTTTCAAACAAATTACCCGATCAGCTGATCGGGTAACCGCGCGAAAATAACTATATAAAAAATTATATGTGTAAAAAAAAATATGTTGGTACTCCTGCGCGTTGTTGAAAACAGCTGTCCGTTGTCGTCAGTGTTCCCATTCGTCACATAGCATATCATACATGTACTAGTCATCATACATATACTAGTATATAATTTCAAACGACAAAAAATAACCTTCTGCTGCGGACCGGAAAAAAATGCACTTTTTTACGCATATTTTATCAAAAAACTTATCAACCCGATGGTCATTCTCCCAAAGTTTTAAGGAAAAATATTTCTAAGGAATTGAGAAAAGTATGTGTCGAATTTCAGAACAACCGTGACTATATGGAGAGAGTTCGAAGTAAAAACAGTCGGAATCGTGCATTTTATTTCACCATGTTTATGAAGATGCATGTTAAAATTCTCCAACTTACATAACGATTTTCTCAAAAACACCATGGTGATAAATTCTCAAAAAATTCAGCGTATTTCTGAGGATTCATTTTACTAATATTGTGAATTTCGTGAAGTTCTTGACAACCTAATAATAGTTTTGAAATAACTTAATAATCTTTATTAGTTTAAATTTCAGCTCTAATATATGAACAGCCTGATTTGTGCCATTGTTGATTAACTTCAAGAAAAAATGCTTCGGGGAAAAGTTGTTCTTTATAAATATAGTAACAACTTTTATTCGATAATTTTTTTCGAAAACCGAATGAATAATTATGAACAGCCTGTATAATTAATTTTAACATGATTAAGAATAAATTAGTACATTTCATTTAAGTCCTTTTATAAGGTTTAATACATTTTAATTAAGGAAGTTTAATGACTTTATTATTAGATTGGGAAATACCTCAATTAAAAAATAATTGTTACAAATAAGCAAGTCCAATTATTTTCTCAGAAAATATCAATCATATGCATACTACAGCTATAATTGTACTATGACCCACACAAGTAATAATTGGTTTGTGCGCATTATTGATTCGCTTTAAGAAAAAAAGCTTCGGGTAAAAGTTATTCTTTATAAATATAGTAACAACTTTTATCCGATAATTTTTTTCGAAAACCGAATGAATAAGCCATAAATCAACTATAAAATTTTAAAAACAAACATCAGCTTTTGACGCCAAGTGTACTGAAAGTCTAATGAAATATTCCAAGAAATTTTTTTATATACGTAATTTCAGACAAACCCCAGTTATTTTTAACGTTTTTCATTACTAGAAAATTTAGCTTCTTCACAAATGTATTCTTAAAATTAAAAAAATTTCGCAAAGAATCATTTAAGATTTCTATCTTAAAAATAAATAATACGATTGATAAATAGTTAATTTCATGCGAACAAGGCTTCAGGGCTACACTTAGCATTTTATTAATAATTAATAATATGATTTATGACAATGAAGATCAAATTTTAATATAAATGAATTTACTTGTACTTGGCCCGAATTTTATGCAAATATTATAAATAAAACAAATTCGAATGATTCAGGACGTTGTTGTATTCTCGTACAGTGATGTCACAATACAGTCATGTTCATAAATTTCTTATTTATTCTATCACTGGTAAATCACAAATATCATTTCTTTTTCAAAATTTATATCATTTAAGGATGGTAGGGAATAGGGTTTCTGCTCGAGAATTCTCGAGAAATTTGTCTTTAGTCGGAACGGGAAAAAAAACTCAACAACTCGAGAACTCGACAAATCAATTCCGTTTGAAATCAGTTCAAAACCAAAAAAAAAACACGCATATAACACGTGACGAGTCTAGAGTATCGCATCACTATCACTTGGCCGCCCGCGGGGACTGCGCCTGTCATGCGCGTGCCGCTCCGCCCCTCAGTGTTAGTTGTCATTATGTACTGTGTACTCAGTACTGTACTGTCGCTAATATTTAATTATTAATTATTTTTTATTTAATTAAAGACTGTTGTACATTTGAGAACTGATAGGGACCCAATAATTATAAAAAAGTTCAGCACTACTTTATAGTTTGATTATAGTTTGCCGAGGATAGTTTGATTAATTTATTGTTTGTTGTCGATTTGTTAATTAATAAGTGCAATTTATGGTAACTAAAAATTTACCATTTAATTTAATTGATCTCATCTATCAGACTAATTGGTAATAAAGCAAAAATTTGAAAATAGCATTGTGTTTTATTAAAAATATCAGAATTTCTTGAGATACTCGAGAAATCCTGGTCGAGAATCCCGTGCCTCGAGAAATAAAAAAGGTCAAGGAACCAGAAACCTTAGTAAGGACATACAATCGGAAGCAAAAATACTAAAAATTAGAAATTCTTGAATATCTTGAATAAGTAGTAAGTAATAAGTAATAAATAATAAGTAGTAACAAATAATATTTACAACTTTCAACTAACTTTTGGCAGTGAATGTATCTTTAATTTAAACAAATCAACTCAAACAACAATCAAATTTAGCCTTTTTCTTTCTATACCATATACGTGACATAAGTGACAAAGACAGATTTTTTTTTATTTCTATGTATAATTTTTCTCAACAACCGTTTAGTGAATGTTAATAAAATTGTGCAAAATTGTTTCTATAGAGTTCAAGTTATATAATTTGAAAATTTGGGCCACTTCGTAGCTTCTTTAATGATGATTGAAATGAATGTAAGATTGAGTAAACAAATCTCCATAAGTAACACATACGTAAAATTACATTTATTTTAAATTGTAATTACTTTTAAACGGCTAAGTAAATCGTTTTGAAATTTTCACAGTAGCTTCAGTATTAAGTGAGGAACATTCTAGTAAATCTTCGTTTATTTCATAGCATTTTGAGATATAGATTAAACATTATATCTATAAGCTAAATAGCTTAATCATTAGATCTATAAGATAAATAGCTTAATCATTAGATCTTTATAATACCTACAAAGTTATGAAATAAAATATTAGAAAACATTTTATTTTAGAGCACCGTCCTAAGATATGGATGTGAACTTTTAGGATACTTCCCCTACTTTATTATGTAGGATAACATTGAGATGGTCTTTTAGAAGTATTGGGGTATTTGATGAACAATTTTTCAATGCAGGATGGTACGTACATAAGCTGGTAAATTATTAGATTTCTTTTGCCACCCCACTGTATAGCGTACCATCGAATAGGTTAAATTATTGGAGTATGCCACGAACACTTTTTTGATATAGAAATCCGTTTATGACATATTACGGTTTAAAGTGTTCTATTTCCTCACTTTCTAACAGTTTGAGTTTTATTACATGTAATGGATTTGTAAAAGGTCCATATACAAATATGGTAAGGTACCTGATATATAAGATCCTGACTGGGACATCTGTTATTATGATTTACAATTCATAACATTACGAAAAAAACTTTACGTACTGCATCTAGATATTGTAGATTTGAGTATTGATTACGGAACCCTACACTACACTTTATCGTATTTATTTCATTTCAAGCTATCGTACCGTACCCTAGAAGAGTCGTTGCTGAATATCAATATTTTTTTACACAAATATGGAATGTTTGCAATAAATAGATAGATTGTAACGGCTGCCCTGGACGGGTTACACTTCGACCATAAGGTCCATTGTGATACCTAGGGGGATGTTAGGATGTGCGTGGAGTGGACGGAATTTTTGTTTATAGACTAGGAATCGGTAGGATATGCGGCTGCAGCCAACTATGATAGGAACTATACCGATATTCATCTGGAGTTCGTGAAGAAAACTGCAGAAAACCTTCAGAAGCATAGCCGGTTACTTCGTTCTTGTCCATACGCCGACAGTTTAGTCAATTAACCGCTCCTTTTATTTTTTTCTTAATAATTCACAAACTGCCGATGTCGGGATTCGAACCCATAACCTCCCAGTTCCAAGTAGATATAACGCCTCAAACAGCTCGGCTACTTGGACGTATATTTGCAATGCTTTTACAGAGAAAAAAAAAGTAATAATTGTTAATAATTGGTTTTATAAAGCCTTGAAGTACCCAAAAACTCCATAATTAAAAAATTTAGATCAATATAAGATTGTCATACAATTGGCAACAATCTATGATACAATATACTAATAATTAATTAATTTTATAAGTGAAAATTAACATCTGTGTAAAATATAATTAATAATAATAATAACTTCAAATGATATTTCAAACATATAAAAATATATTATGCTGAATGCCTTGCAAATCATATAATTTATGGTAAATTGTTTTACACAGAATGGTGTCAAGGTTGCGGTGTGAACTAAGCAGTAAAAGCTATCGAATTATATTTTGCAAATTTTATTCTTTTACTTTCTAATTTAAATACCAAAAAAGTTAGATTAAAATCAAATTATTAGAGATGTTTATCGCTGCTATTTAAACACTAACATACACACACCTTGTATTGTACACTTGGCCACAAAAAAGGTGTAATTTTTTTCTAAATTTTATGGTTGATTTGTGTCTTACTCATTCAATTTTCGAAAAAAATTTTCGAATAAAAGTTTTTACTATATTTATAATAAACAATGTTGATCCGATGCATTTTTTCGAAAACCGAATCAATAAGGCACTAATCAATTAGTTAATTTTTAAAAAAGAACGATACTTTTGTAGTACTTGTTAAAATGAATACCCTTACGGCAGACTCATTTACATAAGTTTTTTTATTATCTAGAGCACGGTAGTGCGCAAGGCCGAGATTTAAGGGAGACATTCGGACTTTTCACTACAGTGTTATTACTACACCTTAATTTAGGCTCATTTTTTGGGTGCTGTATCTTTTGAACGGAAAGAGCTACAGGGTTGATATTTCGAATATAGATACTTTACGGAATTATAAGAACCAATGTTTTCAATCAACGTTAACGAATTAACCGTTAAAAAGTTATTTCACTTCAAAAACGCAAAATTCGCGGGAACGCCCACAATTCTTGGTAACTAATAGATCAATATTCTACGATACTTCCAGATATGCTGTAAAGTTGATATTGGGCATGTAGATAGCTGTAGTACCCAAACCGACGGGAAAATTGCGAAAACTGGAAATTTGTATCGGAAAAGTGGAAAATTTAACATTTTTTTGTTTTAAGACTAGTTCAACGCAAACTACCATGTAGAAATCGATATATATCATATATACCTATTAATTTTTATACCATATAGAAATAGACATTGCAATTTGAATACAGCAGTATGCGTTGATTTAAAAAGTTAAGCAACATATTTTTACAATTAGTTTTTGGATGGGTGCCCAACACTGAATTTTTTTTATATACGCATTTGATGGTAATTTTGTAAAACATTAATTTATATTCTCATTTTATTTATATTTTAACTTTTTGATTATATTTTACATTGATACATTGATCAATTATTATTTATTACTAGCATTGCCCGTTGCAGCTTCGTCTGCAAAAATTTTTTAAAGCTCTTATAACCAAGCCCTTATGCTAGAATGATGCAGTTTTTTGTATTCGACGTGAAATTGCTTCAATCTGACGAGAAAAATCAGTAAACTTCAATTTTTTCAGTGCAACCCCTCGGAAAATTGGAAAAACATCCTCCAAAATTATGTTTTTCTGTTCTATAAATGCTATAAAGTTTGAATTTGCACTAATCGACCCGAAATAACGTCAAAATTAACAGAATATTTTGAAAAATTTCATTACCTACATCGCAACCACACCGAAAATGGGAAAAACATCCCTAAAACTTACCTCTTTACTTCTATTCATGATAGAAAGATCGGTTTTTTTCCATCACAACCCTTCGAACTTGGTAAAAACACCCCCAAAACCAACCTTTTTGTTCTATACATACAACAAGATGCAGTTTTTTGCAATCGACGCTTAATAGCTACAAATTAGGAAGTTATTTCGAAAAACTTAATATTTTTTTTTGCAAACTCCCGAAAAATTGAAAAAACACCCCCCAAAATTACGTTTTTCAGTTCTATATATGATGAAATGATGGAATTTTGACCAATCGACCCGAAATAAAGTCAAGTTAACAGAACATTTTGAAAAATTTTTTTACCTATAACGCAAACCTCCGAAAATGGGAAAAACACCCCTTAAACTGCCTTAAGGCATTTTGATCAGACTAAAAAAATGACCGCTAGAGAGTGATTTATGTATTCTAAGGAAATTCGCTAAGTTGACGCAGCTACTGCGTAACGAATTTTTTTTTGTGAAGTGGAGCCAACGGGTCAAGTCATTTCTTCAAAGACTATAACGTTGATAATCAATTATCTGTAATAAACGATTAGTTTAGAAGTCATAATCGAAACAAATCAAGTCAAACATCTTATATATACTAAATTTTATATAGTTATTTTAATAAAAAATATATCACTCTTATTTCACATTAATTTGTGGCGTTTTAATAAAAGGCCTATGATATATGATCGATGAATATTATTATCAATAATCCAATGTATAAAATTTATGCTTTCTTTTCAGTTTTCTTTGGCAATAACACTGCTTGAATATTTGGTAATATACCGCCTTGAGCAATTGTTACAACAGATAATTTATTTAATTCTTCATCATTACGAATTGCTAATTGAAAATAAACTTGTTTATTTTTAAACAACTTGTTTACTTAAAAAAAGTTACATAGTAACAATACAATAAAACAATCAATGTTTTCTATTTGGAGTATTAAAACATACTGATATATTAAATTAGCAATTTTTATTTAAATACTAAATGTCTATCTAATCAAAAAGGAGGCGGTAACCTTGTCAACAAATCAGATCGATATATGCTTCATATATTATTTTAATTACAATTAAAATTGTTAAATTTTCCGTTTGTAAGAAAGGTAAGTTTTCGAGAAAATCTTAATAAAATAGTTGCTTCTTAATAAGTGATGATATGGGATAAAGGACCGAGCTATTTACAAAGTAAATAGATCCAGACTTCATATAATAGTTGCTCCTTAAAAAGTGATGATATACGAGAAAGGACCGAGCTATTAACAAAGTAAATAGCTCTAGACTTCAAATAATAGCTGTTCCTTAAAAAGTGATGATATCCCATAAAGTTTCGAGCTATTTACAAGCTAAACAGCTCGGTAAACTATTTATTAAAAAAATAAATGAGGGGTAAATTAATTAAGTGTAAGAAAAAATTTGGTTGAAATTTATGTCGTAAGTTTTCCCTTAGTATGTTTTTAAAATTTTATAACGCGGCAAGTTTTAAAATATTTGAAATCATCAAAAAAATTAACTTGCCGCGTTATAAAATTTTAATAAAAACATACTGTACAGAATATTGTACAGAATCTCATATATGTAAGGTATACAAGTGTTACACATTCAAGTGTTACACATTTAATTGTTTTATTAATAAAAACACAAAAATTGCAGGACAATTTTTAATGCGTGTTACCTCAGAACTCCGTCATTTATGAATCGATTTTGAATTTTTTGTTTTAAAGGGTTTGATTTCCCATTGTCCCCAATATTATACTACAACCATACTATATTGATGTTTTAGCCCTTCAAAAAGCGACCAGAGCCAGTTGACGTAATAGAACGCGAAGCGGTCTCCTTTGTTAATGTGAATCTAAAAAGAGTAAAGTATCGCGAAACGAAAGGAACGCATAGCATACGCGAAGCATATGCGAAGAGTAACAAAACGCTACGCGTTTTGTGCGAAGCCTTTGGCTTCGTATATTTAAGCCTTTCAAAAATTATTGATATCCGACCAAAAACATAAATGTAAGAAAGGGCCGAGTTTTCGGGAAAATCCTTAATGTAATAGTTCCTTCTTAAAAAGTGATGATATGAGAGTAATGACCGAGCTATTTACAAAGTAAATAGCTCTAGACTTCATATAATAGTTGCTTGTTAAAAAGTGATGATATGGAAGAAAGGACCGAGCTATTTACAAAGTAAATAGCTCTAGAGTTCAGATAATAGTTGCTCTTTGAAAATGATGATATCCCATTAAAGAGCCGAGCTATTTACAAAGTAAATAGCTCGGTAAACTATTAACTAAAAAAAATAATGAGGGGTAAATTGATTAAATGTAAGAAAAAATTTGGTTTAAAATTATTTCATAAGTTTTCCCTTAGTATGTTTTTAAAATTTTATATAACGCGGCAAGTTATTTTTTCTGATTTCCAATATTTTAAAACTTGCCGCGTTATAAAATTTTAAAAACATACTAAGGGAAAACTTATGAAATAATTTTAAACCAAATTTTTTCAGGTTTCACAGATGGGCAGTTTAGCTCTATTTGTCCAAACATGGTCCAAATTTACCCATTCACGATTTAGCTCTAGAACACACATACAAAATTTTAGCTCGCTATTTCGTTTTTGAGTTTCGTGTTGACGGACGAACAGTTACATTTACACATGGATACCTATACCAATAATTTCTTTATGCGATCAGTATTTTCAACCGTTACAAAAACGGAACTAAACTTAATATACCCTGGATTATATAATATATCATGTAAAAAATATAGTCTACCCATATATTTGATGTAGGTTCTATCCCATTAATTGTTTATAGGATTTACTGTAAGGAAACTACTTTACGTGTGGCGTATTTCCACTATAAAATAGTCTTCATCACTGATTAGTAGTCGAATGATGACTACTTTCTACTGAAAATATGTTTTCATAAACTAAAAATATTTGATCAAGGAATTCGGGAAAAATATTTGATCTAGGAATTCGGTTTTTGAAATTTAAAACCTTATGAATGTGTTACTAAAAAATTGAATATTTTTAATCAAACTAAAATATACGATTTTATTAGCGCGCATTGGATGCCTAGAGTGACTATAAGAATATAGAAAATAGAAATTAAACTTAATTTTCATATTTTTCAATAATACTATGTTAAAAATTTATAACTTACAACAATTGCTGGTTATAGTTATAGCCAAAAAGAATACAAACCTGAAAAAAAATAAAACAATTCATTTAAATTTGAAAATAATTAATATTTAAACTAACATTAAATATATATGTTTAAACCGACTTCAAAAAAGGAGGATGGTTCTCAATTCGTCTGTATTTTTTTTTATGTGTGTCACCTCAGAACTCCGTCATTTATGAACCGATTTTGAATTTTTTGTTTCTGTTTTAAAGGGTTTGGTTTCCCATTGGTTCCATTGGTACCAAATCGCATTCTGATGAGGGGATCCCCAGGAAATCGAGGAAAATCCTCATTTTATATGCAATAACCGATTTCTGCGATTTTTTTTTTTTTTTTGAAAGGGTATACTCATTCATAATGGGAAAATAAGAAAATTTTTTTCAAAACCGACTTCAAAAAAATTTTTTACAAAAAAAAACCGACCCCAAAAAAAAACAAAATGCTTGTAAAAAAACTGAAAATCTATTATAAAAAAATGCACTAAAAATTAAAAAAAAAAAAAAACAACCGATAAAAAAAATGTGTTAAAAGAAATGCACTAAAAGTTAGTAGGTCGTTTAGTTGGTCTACCCATATTTGGACAAATAAAATAATTTATAGAACTTCAAAGTCACTAAAAAGCGAGAAATAAAACCTATTTTGACAAAATGGAACCCGACTTCAAAAATCAAATATTCTATAACACAAAATGCACTAAAAAGTAAAAAAATAATTGCATATTCTTGTGCGAATTTTAGTTCACCTAAGCAAAAATTTTTAAATATACATGTACAATTACTGTTATTTTTGGAGGCGGTGTCCAAAAGTTCTGTGAATTTCTCTATGCTGACACCGACTCCAAAAATAACAATAATTGTACATATATATTTAAAAATTTTTGCTTAGGTGAACTAAAATTATTTTTTTACTTTATAGTGCATTTTTTGTTATAGAATATTTGATTTTTGAAGTCGGGTTCCATTTTGTCAAAATAGGTTTTATATGATAGAATTTTCTTTCACTTAAGGTAGTTTATGAGACAAGGAATGTAAAAAGTATAAAATACAATAACGGAAATTTTCTATTTAGGATATAACATACTATATGTGGTACAACAGGCGTCAAACGTGTGTTATTCAGCTTGCCAGATTTGACCTGAACATACATACATACATACATTGCAAGTTAAATAAAAGCTTGTAATGTAATAAAAAAGATATGAGCAAACCGTTTACGCATGTAAAAAACTCCAAAATCAATGCAAAAATCTTGCTTCACAAAAAATTTCATCAAATTCTTAAAAATAAAATAGTTTACGAATGAACTACCTTAAGTTTACGTATTAGCAACAATGAATTTCAAAATATAAAATACTTCGAAAAAAAAATCAATTTTAGTCAAAAATAAATGAAATTTATTTTTAACAAAATATTTTAACATTAGTGCCAAAACGTGTTAATGAAATTCATTGAAATTATCATACAAAATAATACACTAATAATAACATTATGTACAAAAAAATTTTTGTCAATTAAATTTGTCATAGTTATTATTTATGTACTGACCTACGGAGATTCATCATATGTTCAATTTTTACATTACCGGGTAAATAAATTAATTTGTATTAAAAAAAATTAGTTAAGCAGGAGCTGTTTCAACTTAGCGAATTTCCTTAGAATATATAAATCACTCTCTACGGTCCCAATTTTAGTCTGATCAAAATGAAATTTCGAATCTGATATGATTTTACTATTTGCAACGCTAATTGTATTACTAAATGGTATAAGTCAATAGGAAAGAGGGTATAGGGAAAGAAGAAAACACAAAATATAAAATATCTCTCTTAATATTAGAACAATCGAAAAATGTATAAGAGGTAAAGTTGTAGAAAATCAAGTTTGCTACAGTTCATTGCCTTATCATTTTTTTGAAACTCTAATGTGTACAGAGATATTAAGAATTTCAACTTTCAATCTTAAATTGTAAATATTTCTATAAATATTAGTGTAACACAAAAATGATAAGACACAAAATTACAGTAAAACTTAATACCTACAAATTTACTTCTTATAAATTTTTCGATTTTTTTAATATTAAGGCCATGTAAAATTTTGTGTTCCCCCTACCACTAAACCCCCCTTTCCCCTTGTCTGATTTTACCCATTAATGAACTTGACTTTTTGAATACCAAAAGCGTCTCAAATACCAAATTTTATTCCAATGAGAATAAAACTGTGACCCCTAGAGAGTTCACAGACACATAAACGTGTATATAGTGTATATATATATATATATATATATATATATAAATTTTAACGATAATGATTTTTAACATCTAGTAGGTAGGATCGATGGACATTTGAAGAAATTTTTACGAAATTCCAACATTAGTACGAAAACAATAGCTGCATTTCATTTCCTTTTTTCAAAATAACTCAAAAACAAAGCAAAATTCAAGATTTTTACAAGATAACTTTTTTTGTAGAGAATAAAATTTTCCATTGCAATATAATACAAGAAAAATTTTTCGCCCATTTTTAGAACCCCAAATGTTTAAAAAACAAAGTCGTAAATTTTCGAAAATTCAGTTTTTTACTTTTTTACTAAATCGCTTGTAACTTTTTAAAGAAGCCTTTTAGATATAATATTAAGCTGAAAAAATCAGTACTTCAAAATCAGCTCAAAAAAAAAAAAATGGCATCCAGTAGATTTCTCTACAACCTATGGCGGCTGTGGTATGGCCATTTGAAATTTGCCATTTTCATCATTTTTTGCAGTATCCGAATTTAAATTTAATTTTTCGGTTTTTAGCAAATAAACTAAAATTTCATTGTCTACAAAAAGTTATTCTTGTAAAAATCTTGAATTTTGCCTTATTTTTGAGTTATTTTGAAAAAAACAGAAAAAAGTGCTTTTTTTTAATAAATCTCAAAAATGCACCCCGGAATTTAGTAGTACTTTGTGATTTTATCATATTTAGGTGCTCAACTAACATATCAAACAATAAAAACCCTTTAACGCAATTGTTCCTTACTACCTTTGATTTTTCCATAACATTTGAAATTTGCCATTTTCATCATTTTTTGCAGTATCCGAATTTAAATTTCATTTTTCGGTTTTTAGCGAATAAACTAAAATTTCATTGTCTACAAAAAGTTATTCTTGTAAAAATCTTGAATTTTGCTTTATTTTTGAGTTATTTTGAAAAAACTGAAAAAAGTGCTCTTTTAAAAAATCTCAAAAATGCACCCCGGAATTTAGTAGCACTTTGTGATTCAATAAATCCCTTTAACGCAATTGTTCCTTACTACCTTTGATTTTTCCATAATTTATCAGCCTTTTGTTTTATTCATTGGTGGAAGAGGTGTGCAATAAAAAAATATAAACTATCTTACAAATGAGAATCTACTATCGATAGATTTTCATCAACAGTGCAACATATTACAAAGAAAACATTTGTGTTTAACGCAAATTTTCATAAGCCACCCTGTAAAATTGTTTTTATTATTTTATGTTTTGTTACTGCCAACATTTAAATACTTATTACAACATTAGATAACTAAAATAAACAGCACATATGAAGTACGATAGATAGATAGTGTTGTTTTTGAGTTAGATAGATGATGTTAAAATTATAATATACTATTGACGGCATACAGTCTGCTAAGTCTGCTGCTGGTGTACTGTGTGTGTTGGTAACCCCACTTAAATGACCTCACAACAAACAAGCACACCAACAACAAACATGTTATAATAATACACAATTAACTTTGATATAATATAATAATATATTATTGTTGTTGAAAAAAGAAAGAAAAAAAAAACTGTATACATAATATTTTTATTTATTCATTATTATTGCTTTATTGTGTGTTTAACACGAATACTCCAATTCTGTATTTTTATTATGATTCATTTGAAATATGTTGCTATAAATTTAATGCAAGGACACATTATTCGTAAGGTCATCTTACACACTAATCAAATGTGACGTGGTTGATTAGAATCGAATTATTTGGTCGTGCATTTATAATAACATTTTAATCGATAAATCAAAGAAAATATCATTCTTTTACATCAAATGATGGATATAAAAAAGCAGACACATCTAGGGTGGGAAATATGGCTGCCACCTTGAAATTATATATTGTGTCGATCTTACCTGGACATCGGGAGGTTCCTATTTTATTTAGTAAACTGGGCAGTGGAGGATTTACCGGGTAGGCAAAGTAGCTGTCTAGGGGTGCAAATTTCGATTATTTACACAAAATATACCGCTACTTGGGTAATCCAAGTAGCGTTATATTTAGTGTAAATGATCAAAATTTGTCCCCCTAGGCAGCTACCTACCTTGCCCACCCGGTAAATCCTCCACTGCCCAGTTTACTAAATAATATATGGACCTCCCGATTTCCAGACAAAATCAACATAAAATATGTTGATCTGCTGACTTTTCATAATTTTGAGGCAACTCTATGTATTAGACATTATTTATTAGGAAAAATAAAGTTTGGTTTTAATCCTGAAATTCTGTCTATTAAATCATTGTAGAATTAGGTTCTAGGTAATAGGGAATATGCATGAAAATTTTTTTCACTTGAATTGAAGCATGTTTACTTGACAAATATCAAGGTAAAATTACTTTTTAAATAACTTTAAAAATAAGCGAGATATGAATGATTGAAATTCCCGATTAGACAAAGAGGGTGATAGCCCTCTTGATATGTTATGTGACGTCATATTACACTTTCACCATTTAAAATACACGTAAAACTCCGTTTTTAGTATTTTTGCAAGAAAGAGACAGATAATAATCTTTAAAAGCTTATAGCATCCTTGATATTTGTCGGATTTTAATTTCGTTTTTAAATATTATTACAGTATTAACAGTATTTTCATATTCTGAAAATAAATGTGAAAAAAAATTTGCATGCATATTCCCTTTGGAATCATCCTACTTCTACTCCAACAACTTCTAGACAAACATTAAGCTGTGTGGCACAGTATGGACAAGGTAGCACGAAAAAAGAGGCCACCAAGTGGGACAGTTTTCCTGGTATATAGAAATTTAGTGGAAGCTGCTTTAGGTAAGTAACCTAACATTAGCATGACAGTGTTTTCGATATTTCAGTCACAAAACAGTTTGACACAGTTTTACACTGTCTTTCGTTGTTCTATCCATCAAAATTTTGCTGTTATATTCCATAGAAGCACAGAAAATTGAGCAGCTACATGCCATCTACTGTGCGACTCAATTTACATTCCGCCAAAACACATAGGCACGATACACGCTATACTATATCTTGGTGTTGTGTTTTTTTTTTACAAATATATGATAAATTATAAAACAATTACTTTGTATTCATCAAACTTGTTTATTGTGAATAAAAAAAATTAAACATATCCTTGAAATAAATTTAAGTAGTATTGTGATAAATTCATTAAAACATTGAACACATTATAGAAAAAAATTTATTTTTTTAAATTGTAATAAATATACAGACCGTTTTCAAAAGCATTTCTAATAGAGAATCAACGTTAAATAAATAAATAAAATATTTACTATAAAACCATACATACAGAAACTGAATGTCTGGACTCGAATAATGGGTGACCATATTATAGGACCATTCTTCATTGTCGGATTTTTAGATTCTCAAAAATATTTGAGTTTGTTACGAAATAATATTTTGCCAACTGTTAGAGCTCTTCCTAGTTTAGACCTGGAATCTGTATGGTTCCAACAAGATGGTTGCCCTGCACACGAATGCCAGGATAGTGAGGCTGTCCTGGAATAAACTTTCCAGGAACATCTTATGAGTGATTTTGGAACCTTCAAGTGGCCAGCCAGATCGCCAGATCTATCTCCTAACGACTTTTTTTGTGAGGTTTTCTCAAAACACAGATATATTCACGGAATAGGCCTGAAAATTTGCAACAATTAAGGCAAAGAATTGTTGACAATTGTGCGAATATTTCTCCTCAAGTGCTAGAAAATACCCGGGTAGATTTCTACAATCGACTCGGATATTGTTTAGCAAATACTGAAGGAATATTCGAACCGTTGGTTTACCTTTTTTTTTTGTCGCAATTCTATTTTTTTAATGTTTCTGGGGTTTTATTTTTCTTTTAAGTTTTGTGGATTGTTGTTTTATGTTATACCGTTAATAGAATACTATCATTTATTTTCAAATATTCCACATACAAATAATAAGGGATATTCAAAATAGAATTTTCAATTGTTAGAAGTAATGCTAAGCTTAAGAAGACAACAATGAGCATAATTAACCCACTCTCATTACATGTTAATGCATACTGAGTACAAAACAGTCCAGCAAGCATACACAACACACACACTAAAGAGTACTCCCACTATTTTTATTTCTTTATTAAGCATATTGTGTATTGTTATTATAGTAAATAATATTTAACATTGATTCTCTATTAGCAATGCTTTCCAACACGTACGGTATAATAATATGAACATATTTATTATCTCTTTCTAATTTTTATTATCAAATTACATCATCATAAAGAAAAAAAAAAAAAAACTTTTGAACGTTGATGTTAATTAATTATATTAATACATCCATATAGGGTGTTTCCTAGTTACTGAGTATTAGCAGTAGCGGAAGGGAGATTTAACCCTGGCAAGAAGACATTTTTTACCAACCTCTAAAGGCCCAAATAGACGCAGAACATGGTTGCAGCAACATTGAACAGCAACTAGCTTGTTGCTCTGTGTGTGGAATGGTTGCAGCAACAAAAAGTTTGTTTTTTGTTGCTGCAACCACTCTACACACGGAGCAACAAGCTAGTTGCTGTTCAATGTTGCTGCAACCATGTTCTGCGTCTATTTGGGCCATAAAGGACAAGGAATTTGTATGTAGACTAGGGATTGGTAGGTTGTGCGACTGCAGCCGATTTTGATAGGAACTATGCTGATATTCATCTAGAGTTTGTGAAAGGAAACTGCAGAAAACCTTCACAAGTATAGCCGATTACTTTCGTTCTTGTCCATACGCCTTTAGTCAATTAACCGCCCTATTCGATTTTTTTTTATAATTAAATGAACAAACTATCACCGTTGGAAATCGAACCAGCAACCTCCCAGTTCCGAACTGAGCGCCTTTAACTCGAACTGGTGGTTTTCCTAAATACTCAACTAATTTTATGAAATAAGTTCCTGAAGATAAACGCACTAAAGTGAAAATATAGAGGGAGTAAAAATTTTTTTTGTATTGAATCAAAATTTTCATTTTGGTTGATGAAAAAACTTTCGTACATTGTCCTTATTTGCAAGGGCTATCTCGACATACCATTTTCCTGGAATTCTCCGTCTTTGGAATTAATACGGAGTGTTAAAATTAAAAACAATGACGTAAGGTTATAAGAGAAAACGAATTTCGATTGATTGTTCAATTAATTGGACGAGCCAGCAAATATCAAAATAAGTGGAAATGATCACGATTGGGTTATTTGTCTTGGTAGTCTGAAGCGTTACTTAAAAAAGTATAGCAATCTTCCAAATAAATAATAAATATAATTTTTTTTAAATTTAAGTTCAATACATTAATGTCGGTGCTATGATACTTTTTCTCAAATCATTGCCCGTGGAATAAGTTTACGCATTTCAGCTACTGGAAAATGGACTAATTCAACCAGTCCAATCATGGCCGAGCGGTCTAAGGCGTTATGTCTACTTGGAAACTGGGAGGTTATGGGTTCGAATCCCGACATCGGCAGTTTGTCAATTATTATGAAAAAAAAGGGGCGGTTAATTGACAAAACTGTCGGCGTATGGACAAGAACGAAGTAACCGGCTATGCTTGAAAAGGTTTTCAGCAGTTTCCTTCACGAACTCCAGATGAATATCGGTATAATTCCTATCATAGTCGGCTGCAGCGGGATATCCTACCAATTCCTAGTCTATACACAAAAATTCCTTCCACTCCACTCACATTCTCACATCCTTAGGCATCACAATAGACCTTATGGTGTAGCCCGTCCAGGGCAGCCTCTACAATCTATCTATCTATCTAATTCAACTAAAATCCTAATTGAAAAAGCGCAGTAACGAAGTAAACTTAGTCAAGTTGAGATCAGCAAATTTTGTCCCAAGAAAAGACAGTGTGTTCACACCCTTGACTCGAATGACTCTGTTCTTGACAAATGCTTAAAATCACATCACTGAAATCCATATATTAATAATTTTTCATTGTATAGCTTTAAATGAAATTCACCAATAATTAAAACGCTTAATTCGGTCGATACTGAATACAAATTAACATTAAATTGAATATGCTATATAAAATAATTTAATTAAAGTATTATGTGTTTGCAAAAAAAAATAAATGATGTTGGCTCATTTATTGACATGCTCTAAATATTACATCTGTGCAAATTTTTTAATTGTTCCTTGCTCTAAATTCCACGGCAAGAAACAAACTATAAGTCATGTATACAAAAAAAAAACGTCAATCGTACATTTTCAATTGTATAATAATTATAATAGATTCGCAGATAAATCAACAAAATTGTATGTTCTACTCATCTATACGATGATACATACCAAGAAAGATGTTACATTGAATAAGAATTAATAAAACGATCAAGTGCGTATTGTAAACATTAAGTAGGGTTTTGTAGATATATGAACTTCTTAAACTGATCTTAAGGACCGTTCGGTCATACGTGATTTGATATAAACTTTTAATTTTCGATATTTGGCAAGTTTAACCACGTCATTATGTTCCCTCAAATATTCAAAACCTCTTATCGAACATTTGAAAAAGTTATCAATGATTAAAATCAAATTTTTATCATTTGGGAAAGTATAAGTTTTTATATTTTAACTTCTAACAATGTTAATAAATTAGACACTGAATATTGTTTTTAAATTATTCTTTGAATTACATATAGATGTAAAAAATTATATACCAAACTTTCCTAAACATCAAACGCTAATCACTTTCGTTGGTATAATATAACCGTAAGGCAACCATACTTACAATGGATATAAGTAGACGCTAGTTTACAAAAAAACAATTTATATTATATATATATATATATATATATATATATAATGTAAATTGTTTTTTTTTTTGTAAACTAGCGTCTAACTATTTATATCCATTGTAAGTTTGCCTTACGGTTATATTATACCAACGAAAGTGACTAGCGTTTGATGTTTAGGAAAGTATATATATATATATATATATATATATATATATAATATAAATTGTTTTTTTGTAAACTAGCGTCTACTTATATCCATTGTAAGTATGGTTGCCTTATGGTTATATTATACCAACGAAAGTGATTAGCGTTTGATGTTACAAAATGTTATCAATGTTCAGGCATATTATTTTAATTTCAAATTAAGTAAACGCTAGTTTACAAAAAATCAATTATTAATAAATATGCAAAATAGTAAATAAACAAATTAACAACAATACAATGACATCAAAGATAGTGAAATATCATACCACTACCATAACATCTCAGGTAGATCAGCGGCAGAGCATTGTTCTAGAATGCCAGAAGTCGTGGGTTCAATTCCTACTCTAGATGTGTATGATTTTTCATAGCAAGCATTTGATGTCCAAGAATGATTATGTAGGTATATATAAATTTACTAAAGGCCTCAAATCATAAAGATTCGGAAAATCTCAATATCGATTATTATGATCTCTATATTCAACGTTTAAAGAGATGAAAATGTATCTTTGGACAATATGTAAAGACAAGCCCAAACATTACTTTATAGTATTTAAATATATACATATTAATTTTAGTATTTAAATTAAGAAACCAATTAGGTTCTAATGCAATTCACATTAATGTTACCAAAATCGATACGGAACACTAAAAATGTAAATATCTGAAAATTATCTTTATAATACATTAACATTTGTTACACACACAAGAGTTTTGAAATTTATTTTTTGGCCATGACATCTAAAGATTTAAATAAATGTTTTTTTTTAGTATTCAGAAGATTACTATATAAACAAAATTTTATTTTTTACATTTATCATCTTATTCATATTGCAATCGAAAACATTACAAACGATATTTTTTATGGAGTCAATGAAGCATAGAAATCATCAGAACTTAATTAATCCTCAAAAAACAGTCCCGTAACTTTAACTATGTTAAACAAATCTTGCAACTCACTTCCAAGTATCGCATGTATTTAAAACAAGGAATGTGACACGAGGATAATTCATTCTTAATTAGTTCCAAGAACTCCTTATCACGTTAATGAGCGCTTACCAACTAATTCCAAGAAATCCACAAGTACAAACTACACCGTCATCAAAAACTACAACCCACACGCCGTATTTGACGTCATCCAAGATAAGATCCACTCCCTGGACCACCAAGCTTGTGCCAGAAGTGATCTGACTATATTATTTACACATTAAAATTTAATAATTTTTTGTTTGTATATATATAAATCAAATTCGGAACGTTTCATAGAAAATAAAAACATATTACCACCATTGTGTTTGACTAAATATACGGAATTCTTAAACGTTGTAGGTACAATGTAATTTAACATTGATATGTTGTTTGTTAAAAAAATAAGTAGGTCTTAAGCTATTTTTAGACATTAAAACACACATTGTTGTTCTTTTATAAAAGTAAAAAAAAAACACACACTAGTTATAAAAAATATAAAAAAAATAACTCTCATTTATTATTTATCAAGTTCTTCATCAATGTAGAAGTACGCACAAATTCAAAAAATTTGACGTCAGGGAGACAATCCACCATTCTGATATGGACTCCGTTGTGACCCAACAATAGCCGGTTGTGAATCAACAAAAGCCAAAAGTGTGGCCCACCGAAATTGTTCAAATTTTTTGTCTTTAAATTTTTGTTCTATCTCTTACGGTTTCGAAAATAAACAGTTTTGTCCATTTTGCTCAAACATGGTCCGATTTTAACCTTTGTTTTAGCTCTAGAACACACATACGAAATTTCAGCCCACTATCTCTTTCCGTTTTTCAGTTATTTCAACATCTATTCCAAAATTTTTTTTCTGCGATCAATATTTTGAACCGTTATAAAGTCGGGACTAAACTTAATATACCCTGGTATAATTAAATACCGGGAATAATAAAAATACTATAATCAAACTTATAAAACAAACAAAAAAAGTTAAAAAAAATTATTCTCCCAACGTGGGGCTCGAACCCACGACCCTGAGATTAAGAGTCTCATGCTCTACCGACTGAGCTAGCCGGGATTGAAATAAACTGCTCAGAAAATGAAACTAATTCGTACTACCAGTAACAAATAAATTTTAAAATATAAAGAGTTGTATCATATTTTATTAATTTGAAAAAAAAATATAGTAATTATAAAAACTCATAATATAGAATTTAATCCCAAAAATCATTAAAAAAACAAGTGAAAATAATAACTAAGTTAATTGCTTAAATACCCGCTATATACTGAATTTATAAAAAAAAAAAAGTTTCCAACAAAAATTGTTTATACTTAGAAAAGGGACTTTTTTGTCTTTAAATCTTTGTTCTGCCTCTGGCGATAGACAATTTTGCCTATTTTGCCCATTTTCATTTGGGTCGATTTTATTGAATTGTAGTGTAAATAAAGAAGAAAAAATTCATAATCATCATAACTTGTGACATGCATTTCAGGAAATATTTTCCATTTGAAATTGAAAATTATGTTGTTTTTTTTTTAAATAATAAAATCAAGGTAATTACTATATTTAATATATTAAGTAAAAGTGTGTACTTCACACCGGATATAGTTATTTTTTGCTTAATGAAAATAGTAATTAGAAACACATACATATTACTTCCGACATATACTCAAGCCTACACACATGGTATAGCCTTGCATTTAATAAAAAAAACATTAATTAAATCATTTACGTTTATTTAATTAAAAAATAATTGAAGTACTTTCTTAATTAATTAACAGCTTTTTGAGAACGTATTTAGTAATATGCAATTGTACAATATAATTTAAATAAATTTTTACCATACTTACTAGCAGATGATCCGGCGTTACCCGATAATAATCAAATTCAACGTTTGAAATAAACGTTTTTCGTCTGATTACAAGTTTAGTATATGTATACTATGGGCCACAAAATTAGGGCTCATTTCTCATAATTTTGTAGTTGATTTGTACTTTATAAAGGAACAACTTTTATCCGAAGCAATTTTTTCGAAAATCGAATGAATAAGGAAGAAATCAACTATAGAAAATTTGGAAAAATGAGCATTCCATATGTACCAAGTTTAGTGTAAATTGCGACAGGGATTCTAAAGTCATGCTGAAACACATATAATAGCCGTTTAAAAAAAATTGTTTTCCAAAGATAAGTTTATATATTTTGAGAAAAATATGTTCCTTAGAAAAAATATACCACGAATAAATAGTTTTTATTTTTGGTCAATGAGTAGTTTTCGGTTTGATCAATCGTGTTTTTACAAGCTTTTATTTGCAATGTATGTATGTATGTATATATGTATGTTCGGGTCAAATCTTGCAAGCTGAATTCGAACCACTTCCTCTTATCCTACTGAGGTGAATTTTTATGTTGGTTTTTATTTGGTATATCTCTCTTAATATTGAAAAAATCGAAAAACACATAAGAAGTAAAGTTGTTGAAAATTACAGAACCAGTTTCATTTCTTCCGTTAAAATTTAAGTTTAAAAGCCTGGCAATGATTCTACATTTGATCATGGTAGAACAGAACCAGCGCCACTTCTTCCGATAAAATTAGAGTTTGAAAGACTGGCATTAAATCCATTATTTACATTAGAATCAGAATTGTTTGTCGAGACCAGGCCAGGTTTATCAATATATACATTTAATATATACATAGTTTACGAGCCCATAAAAATGATACTATTGATAATGTGACTCGTAATTTTAATATTCTTTTATCACAAACATGGAGTAATAATGATGAAGACATTCTTGTACCTAATTTACACTGTATAGTCAAATTGAAATGTTCTAATGTAAAAGCTGGCGGTGTAGCTATTTACCAAAATATTAACGATCATTCATTTTTCGAAAATGTATAATATTGTCTTGTCTTTCAATATCCAAAAATTAAATCACACAAACAAAATTATTGTCTACTGCAAAGTATAATCATACTGCTTATGTGACAAGCAGACGCTTGTCTGTTTCGCATTTTTACTGAATGTCTCCCAAAAACTGTGCAATAGACCATGATAGAATCAGTGCTACACCAGTCGAGTATTATATCAGCCAATCGTTACATGCTGAAAATACACTCTGATCGGATTCGCACCAAAAGAAGTATAATTTCAAAAATCTTTTTAGAATTAATCAATTCATGGCGGTCTGAAGTTGATTGAGGGTCTGATTGACGCCGGTCAGAAATTCGAGTCCTAGTGGTTCCATTATCTTTGAAATATTTTTAACGACGTATATATTCAATCCGATTTTCAATCGTATTACTCGTGCGTTGGGTTCAAACAGTATTATCAAAAAATATGACAGTTGCCAGAAGTGGTCAACGAAATTTTCTATCAACATTTCAATTTCACTATTACATATCGGTCAATTTTACTAGATTCTTGCTCTCCTAAAAATACGGTTCAAAACCATGATACCGCATAAAAGTTCAGTATTAATCTATGAAGGTTATATGAGTTTTTGAAATTAGTTATCTTTTATAATACAAAATAAAAAAAGCCATTAAGAATAGATAAATAATTTATATGCAAAAAAAACTAGCAGATGACGTCAACATTAAATTTAAAACAAATTTAGCAATAAAAACTTTCAAAATAAATAAATAAATAAAAAACACACACCTATTTAAAATAACTCACAACACCATAACGAAAACTGGATTTGTTATAATTTTAAATGTCGTTTTTAGAACAACTTGGTGAAATTTTTTATCCCATAGTCTTCTTCAAAGAAAAAACTTAAATCACCACCATGGGTTGCTGCAGGGCGAAAATTGGATTGCAAATAACATGCAAATGGATATAATTTTCTCGTTTGGTTAACAAAAAGTGACTTCGATGCATCTTCAGGCATAAAATCCTGATCATCACAATTTTCACTATCTGACGAACTAAACTCTTCTAAGATTTCTGTTTTCCTTAAAAATTTAACCGGACTCTCAGGAATAGGTAAATCTTCGGATTGAGGCTGAGGTTTTCTTATTGATGACACTTCGGCATACTTAACAGTTCGTTTGGATTTTTCAGAAAACCCCTTTAATTGTGATAGACAGAAATAGCAATCCACGGTATGATTCGTTAGTTCAATCCATTCCATCGGCGTACCAAATAGCATTTTCGTTATTCTTCCATTGTACCAACCGTTGAGATTTGTAACACCTTAGGCAGCACACTTTAGGAACCAACGTCTTACCTTGATTTCTCACATCACGCTTAAAATAAGCTAAATAACACTGTTTGATTAGGTCAGAAAGTGGCTTTTCTTTCGATTTTGGCGTAAATTCGCCACAAATATAACAAAACAAATTAGGACTGTTAACACACACGCATGACATTTTGAAGATTAACAATTACAATAACTTGTAAACTATGTTTTGTTTGCAATACAATCGTATTTTTTAACTATCCGCATTTTGAAACTCAAACATACGTCAAAAAGTTTCTCCGCTTCTAGACGTCATATCAAAATAAAATACATACAGATATTTATTATTAGTCAACCTCAATATGAAACGATATGAACCAATTCAGACAATTTTTTAGTGTAGAGTAGTGTAAATATTTGAAGTAGTGGAAGCGGTGGGAACGATAAATATTTGAATAAGTGAAAGCGACGGGAAATTACAATGAGGTTTTTAGTCTAAAAGACGTTCCAGTACTGTGTTATGCAATCAATACAACAAACCGGTTTGATTTTATTATAGCACAAATACATAAACACACGTACACAACACATAGACAAAAACACTGTTCACATATACAAAATAATGTTATGTTGAAGAAAATAAATAAATTTAAACTTTTATGTTTCGAAAATGGCAGCCGCATATCCTACCAATTCCTAGTCTACTCACAAATTCCTTCCACTCCAATCACATCCTCACATCCCAAGGCATCACAATGGACCTTATGGTCGAAGTGTAGCCCGTCCAGGGCAGCCTTTACAATCTACCTCTCTGCAGCCGACTATGATAGAAACTACGCCGATATTTATCTGAAGTTTGTGAAGGAAACTGCAGAAAACCTTCTCAAGCATAGCCGGTTACTTCGTTCTTGTCCATACGCCGACAGTTTAGTCAATCAACCGCCCCTTTTTTTTATAATTGACAAACTGCCGATGTCGGGATTCGAACCTATAACCTCCCAGTTTCCAAGTACTGCATACTGCGCAGACATGACGCCTTAGACCGCTCGGCTACTTGGCTGTTAAAGCAAGTAGCCGAGTCGGCTGCAGCCGCATATCCTACCAATTCTTAGTCTACTCACAAATTCCTTCTACCCCACTCACATCCTCACATCCTCAGGCATCACAATGGACCTTATGGTCGAAGTGTAGCCCGTCCAGGGCAGCCTTTACAATCTACCTCTACCTATCTACTACAAATTTTACTGTAAATTTTATAGTATTATTGACGCGTAAGTATACACAAATAAATATACAAATGACAATGTTGATAGAAGTAATACTGTCAAAATAAAAATAAAAATGATAGGAAAAAGTTGGCTCTTACGTCAGAGCTTTAGTATAGCGGTAAATACGCTGGACTAGATATCCAGAGGGCCGAGGTTCGATTCCTGGTTGAAGAGTTAATTTTTTCATATCAATATTTAATTAAAATTCAATGACATTTGTCTATAAAGAAAAATATTGTATTGTTGACGCTTAAGTATACACAAATAAATATACGAATTTTATTTACTACAACTTTACTCATGATAAATTTGCCCATTCAACTGGTATTAAGAGAGTTATTTCAAAATTTGTCTCACTTCCCCTTGACTGAATTACAAAAAATTCTTTCAGACCATATTGACGATATTACGCTTCGACTGACATCTCAACGAAATCGATATCATTTTTGGTTCTCAAAATTTCGTGCACGAAAAAAATATCTACACTCAGACTCTAGTGTTAGTTCTTTACAAAAATGCCGTTATTGGACTCTGCGGTGTTATTTAATACACTGGGAAATTAAAAAATCTCATTAATATACATATAAATGCGTTTCATTATACTAAATCTATTTTTAAAGGTCAATGTATTTTCCTCACACACAATTAAGGGGTACATTGCCCTTCTCCAAACGTCACTTTATATTAAATCAATCAATTCAACACATACTCGTGTAGAGCTTATTCTATTCAATAATCATAGTACAAATTAAATTGAAAATAATTTGCAAATCATAATTATTGAACAAAAAAAAAAAAAAAAAGATAGAACATCTGGAAGATACTTGATACTAATAAGAGCAATAAACAAAATAGATTTGGTATGAATTACGCATACGACCTCTGTATATACAACAATATAGATTCAATATTCATGTTCTTATCAAATTTTTTTAGATAATATTTTAAAATCTGTTAAAAATTTAAGTAGGAATTCAGAATTTTGATAATTTCGACTAATTGAAAATTAATCAGTTTAAATCACTTTTTTATAACAATTAGTGAAACTATCAACTTACTGAGTTAGTTGCTTAAATACCCGGTATATATTGAGTTTATGATAACAAGTTTCAAATTGAAGTTGTATTTTAAAAAAAGGAACATTTTTTGTCTTAAAATTTTTTTTATATCTCTTATGGTTTCAAAGATGGACATTTCCTTCTCTGTCCGGGTAACGGTTGAACACAAATTATGAGAAATCTATTGAGTTTATGACAAAAAGTTTCAAACAAAAGTTGTTTATTTCTTTAAAAACAAAAAACCTTTTTTTTTCTATCTCATACGATTTCTGAGATATTTATTTGGAGTATGCGCGGACCATTGACGTATACTATGCATATTAAATAAAATCGGTCAAAAAAAAAATTTTTTTTTAGTAAATGCAAAACATTTATATTAATATCATATTGCAATTTCATCAAATGCCTAAGAAAAGTGGTTTTACGGGTAAACTCAATTACCCACCGCTTCTACTACTCTCCAATATTTATCTGAACATCCACCAAATTTCTATTTCAGCGACTATTTTCGAATTCCATTTATATAGAACAATATTAGATATACTATATTGCATTAGCACTGCAGAACTTGTATACATGTGCAAAATTTCAAAGCTCTACTAGCTCAATTAGAACTAGTCGAAATTTTGATTGCAAGATTTTTTCCTCGCAAAGCAACAAACAGAAGTGAAGTTAATAAAAGCTTATTAACAATAATTTCATTTTGACTATAGTTTCGAAACACAATTTCTTCATCAAAAAATATTTGATAAAAAATAAATAAATAAATAAAAGCTTAAAATTAAATTTCAAATTTTGCCTCAATTCTTAGAACAATTATTTGTATTTTATAAATACGTATTTCGACTACAAGGAAGTCATCATCAGCATGAACTATAGCTAATCGTAACTATCTCTGGGATATGGAGTCAGAGATATGTTACTCGTTGCTGATTTGGTGCGTGTCTCATTATTATTTCAATATAATTATTTTAAAATTCGTGTCTCATGGTACGTGTCTCATAATTATTTTTATACACGCACCGAGACACGCACCAAATTAGCTACGAGCAACATATCTCTGACTCCATATCCCAGAGATAGTTACGATTAGCTAATTCATGCTGATGATGACTACCTTGTAGTCGAAATATCGAAATATGTATTTATAAAATACAAATAATTGTTCTAGGAATTGGGGCAAAATTTGAAATTTAATTTCAAAACACCTAGAGTTCTCTTCTTTGATTAATTGAATAATCTTTAAAATAAAAGCTTGCTTCCAACTTTCCAAATTTAGTTCAAATGTGTGTAGAAAAATTTTAGAATATCTTGTCAACAGCCATTATTTGTCGTAAGAAGTAAAATAGATTAAATTAGACTGTAAAATTGGCTGCAAAAGTTGATGTTACTTTTTAAAATTTTATAGTTGATTTGTGCCTTATTCATTCAGTATTCGAAAAAAATTTTCGAATAAAAGTTGGTACTATATTTCTAATGGACAACTTTTATCCGAAGCATTTTTTTCGAAAAACGAATCAATAAGGCACAAATCAATTATAAAATTTAAAAAAAAATAACATCAATTTTTGCAGCCAATTTTATACATAGAAGTTAAAAAAAAAATGTAAATATTCAAACTGAAAGGGGGTTCGATAATCAACCTTGACCGTACGTAGCCTCCACACAATTCATTATTTTAATAATATTTAGTTATTATTTTTATTACGAATTCAAACTCTACATATTCCATTCAAAGTAGATTATAAAAAGAGAGATATTAAAACGATATATACATGATGACATCATCGATAATATTATTTATATAAGACAAAAATACTACTTATAACATGTACTCATGTAACACGATATTATAATATTCTAAATAGAGATGCCGCGAGAGACGAGATCAATGAGACGAGACGAGACGAGTATAAATCCGCAAGAAACGGGACGGCAATTAAAAATGTGTGTGAAATAATCATTGTGCTATTTCGTGCTAGGAATGTGCTACGTTATGCCGAAAGCCGAACTTAGAAATTTTGAAAAATGAAGCGAAAATTCGAAAAAAACGTTTTTCATGCCCAACACCGCCATTTTGTCGAAATGGAAAAAAAATGGTTATGCTAGTTTGTGCCGCAAACCGCGTCGATATCGCAATTAGTTTCGTAGAAAATTGCGATTGAATACAAAATATAATTTAACATAGGCGATTGTCCACATCATTACACGAAACGACATTATTGATATGTTAAGATTTTTTTTTCAATCGCGATTCTTCACGAAAGTAATTGCAATATTGGAATGCGGTTTGCGGCACAACTATTAACTTTCATTCCGACGGAATGGCGGTGTTGGCCCTTAAAAACTTTTTTTTCGAATTTTCACTTTGATTTTCGAAATTTTTAAGTGCGGCTTACGGCACAACGTAGCACATTCCTAGCACAAAAAAATTTTTTTTTCAAAATGGCGGTGCTAACTTCACACACATCAATTAAAATCCTAATCTATATAAATAAAAATTTAAGAATTTAAGAGAAATAGCTCAATCTTCTTTACCAAGTTCAAGTTCTTTACCGATCATTTTGAAATTTTTACACAACGTTGTATTCATATAGGGGAAAGTTTTTATTAAAAAAAACACTACCCCTAAAAGGGGGTGGAGAGGGATTAACTTTGTATAAAACTTATTATGTCGTCCGATTTTCTTCAAACTTTGTAGAAATATTATTTATAACAAATAATTAAAGTTTGAATATTTTTTTTAACTGCCCATAAAAGCTGGTGTAATGGGGTTGTAAATATAATATAGAGAAGCTGAAATTTGGGAGGTAGGTAGTTTATAGATCGTAAACGTTAGCTAAGATAGGATTTTTGATAATTCACATTTTAAGGGGGAGAAATGAGGGGGCGGGTGTATTTTGTATGAAACTTATTGTCAAATATTGTCAAATTAAACATATTAGAAAATTATGTTTCGCCTTTTTTTCCTTACCATTTAGCAACAGCAATGCGTGCCAGGGTAAAGCTTATTTTCGATAAATATTCGAGAGACAAATGATAGTAGAATACTCTCTTTCAATCTCTATAGATTTTTAATGAGTAAAGATATACTACCCACAAAACAGCAAATAATTTTGGGTGGTAATGATTTAATTTTTTCTAACTGATGACCGTTTTGGTCACGACATCTGGTGGCAAAAAAGAAACCAAATTTAGTTTACAATATTATCGTCTTTACAAAAGAGAAAATGTTCGAATTATTTGGAAAAAACTATAGAAGATAGCGAAATAATGATACAAGAACACCATAGGTAAATTTTCTGTACGACTAACAGAAAAACTATCAGAAGTACAAAATTCCAACCGGTTCCAAAATTATAGCTGTTTACTGACCTTTGCAAAGTTATAGAAGGCCCAAATGTCTAATATGGTTTACAGTTTCTATAGAAATACCTAACATTAATAAAACTTTCGAAATAAATTATTTGTCAATAAATTTAAAATATAAAAAATTGACATTTCAAACTGTCAAACTTTGGAAAAAAATTATTATTTGGCATAAATAAAAACACACATAATCGATTACTCTTTCGATTGTACACAATAAACAGTCATGTTTTTTAAGCCCCGCCCTAAGGTCACTTTTCAATATAGTCTTTAAGGTATCAATTAAAATAAAAAAATTAAATGAAATAGAAAAAAATTCACTTTATATGAAAAATAAAAAAATAAAAATTTTAATTGTATTTTTTCAAGAAAATCTGTAAACACGAGACAAGACAAAACGATAGAATACTTTTACAAGTCATTACAATACAAGAGACATGCTACTCTTGTTTCGCGGCATCACTAATTATGGAATATTCGAAAACATAAAAAAACAAATACAAACACCCACCCAATCACCAAATTATTTAAATTAATTTTGTTATACCACCAAGACAAATGTCAATGTATTATAATCCAATAGGTCACAAAAATAGTGCTCATTTTTCTTAAGGACGTTCCAGCACTGTGTTATATAATCAGGACAAAAAAACGGTTGATTTTATTATAGCACAAATACATAAACACACATATACAACAGATAGACAAATACACTGTTTACATATACAAAATAATCTTATTTTGAAAAAAAATAATAATTTTAAACATTTATATTTCGAAAAAAATCAGTAACACACGATTTTTTTTTAAATTTATATAATAAATATTTATCTTTACTCTCCCAGGTTTTTTTGTTTTAATTCTGTCGAGTATTTTTTCTATTACAACAGATAATAGTTGGGTGGGCATGAAGTTTAACATGCTTTTAATGAGAGAGAGTGAGAGAGAATGATAACTTTGATATTAATTATGTCGCGTTCTAAACGGTCATAAAAATTCTGAAACTTCAGGATTTATTAGAAAACGTTATTTTTAGCCTGTGAAATAAAAATGAGCAAAATCTGTCGAAAAGTGTTGGTATGCTGGTGGACATCCTTAAATTCATAGTTGATTTGTGCTTTATTTGTTCGAAAAACTTTTCAAATAAAAATTGTTCATTACACATGTATTAACAACTTTTATTTGAAAAATTTTTTCAAAAATCGAATAAATAAGGCAGTAAATTAACAATAAAATTTAGAAAAATGAACGCTACTTTTGAGTTTATTTATTATAAGCACGCATTAATGGCCAACTTTTTAAAGTTTAAGTTGCCTTATGATTGAGAAATATCTTTAAAATTTGGACTATAAACAATAAAATGCATCATAATCACTGACCTCCACTATAAGACGGATGGAAGTCAGTGATCATAATACTATAATATAACCTTCCGACCTAAACGAGCTTCACTAATCTATTCTATTCTTAATGAAAGATATTTTTTCTGAACATACTACATAAATAACAAATAGCAGGAGGGTTGATTAAAAAATAATTTAAATAATTTTTATTATAACGACTCTCTTTGGTATTTAAAAAAATCGACACGTAGGAGCTACGTTAGTCTAAGCGAATTTCCTCATAGGAAGGACGTATAATATACTAGCTGTTTCCCGCAACTTCGGCCGCATTTATATGAAAGCTAAATATATATTTATCGATATATAACGATTTATAGTGTGCTATTATATTTTATAGTTACTATGGAAACGACAATCAAAGTTGAAAATTGAAACAAAATTTTAATAAAATAATTTTATAGTTATTTTTTAGAAGTATAGTTTCTGTGGAAATGATAAAATCAATAAAAATTTTAACCCATTCCAAAAAAAGGAGGAGATTCTATGTTCGACTGTATGTATTTTTTTCTTAATGTTCATCCCCTTTAAGATTGTTTTTTGAGATAAAAGATAGCCTATGTCCTTGCTGCCCAGGATATAATCTATCTCCTTGCCAAATTTCATTACGACCGTTTATCCGTTTAGTCGTGAAGAAGTAGCAAACAAACATAGTTACTTCCACATTTATATAGTTGTATGAATACGATTACGTTACCTAGGTGACAAGTTTAATATAATAGAGCACGGAAATGCGTATGGCCAAGTTGGAAGGGTTGAGGCCAAAGGTACTTCTGTGGGCTATATGTATACTGTGGGAAAATTACGTCAAAACTGACCCCCATGTAAATTTTGAACCAAAATAGCTACAGGGCTGAGTTTTCAAATATAGAACGATTACATCGTTTTAATACACTTAATACACTCGTTTTCAATTTCGTCGTTAAGGAATAAGTAGTTATAAAGATATTTTAATTCAAAATCGAAAAAACACAATTAAGAAAGATATTCAAAGTTTTGCGTTTCCCCTCCGTCTAAACACCCCTTTCTCCTTAAGGCTCACTAGGCCTTTTAAATACCGAAAGGAAATCATATACCAAATTTCATTTCGATCGAACTAAAATTGTGACCTGTATAACGCCATTTTTGCCAAGTCGACAGTACAAGGTCAAAGTCAATTAAGTAAGAATTGGAAAAAAATCAACGAACAATATTTAATCGAGATGATCAAAAGTCTTATTCTTCCAAAATCAAAACTAGGCATCGGTCAAATTGCAATACCAATAATAAAGTTTACATGTATAAGTCCAAAACTACAAGAAGACTAGCTGAAATGTCAGTGATCTAGGTAATTTACCGGGTGTTAATTATTAAATATTTAATTTGAGCAAAATTTCTTCACATTATTAAAACCAATGTCAAGATTTCAGATATACTAGAAAATCTATGAGGTCACACTGGACATACTTTCTATTGAGAAAATAATTACATCACTATTTTGGAATTGTCCATAACATCGGAGATCCAATTGGCCGTTATTGAATTAATTTTTAATCAATTTATGTATTAATGCATGAGGACATGGTACAGATCCCAATTCTGAACTCATTTTGATTACTTATTAATCAATTCGAAAAAATCGTATTTCTTAAATTTATGAAAAGTGGAAGCGCTGGGAAGTATGTATATATTATATTATTAGTTCAATACACAAACTTTAAATATAAGATATATAAATATAAAATATTTAAAAAAATATTTAATATTAATAAAATAAACAATTGAAAATAACAATAACTGAGTCAATTGCTTAAATACCCGGTATGTACTGAGTTAATAAAAAAAGTTTCAAATATAAGTTGTTTATTTTCAAATAAAGGAAATTTTTTGCCTTTTAATTTTTTCTTCTCTTACGATCGTATAATCGAACCATGGGAACCAAGGAACCATATTTTTAGGGTCGTAGTTGTAAGTTATTACCATTAAATGTCAATCGATTTTTGGAAAATCTGCAATATATGTTTTTTTTTTTTAAATAAGATCAACTTTATAAGGAATTTGTTTTTGAAAGAAATGTATAGAAAATTTCTACAGTTTAATAAAAAAAAATGGAATAGGTATGCGCGAACCATTGGCATATACCACGCATGTTAAAAATTTCACTTTGATATTGCGAGATAACGAATATCTCGCTTCACAATCGTGCAAAAAAAAGGTTTTTTTATAAATGCAAAACATTTAATATCATATTTCAATTTCATCAAATTCTTAAGAAAAGTGGGTTTACTACCTTAAGAAAGTGAACTAATAGGGAATATGCATGAAAATTTTTTTTCACTTGAAATGAAGCATGTTTACTTGACAAATATCAAGGTAAAATTACTTTTTAAATAAATAACTTTAAAAATAAGCGAGATATGAATGATTGAAATTCCCGATTAGACAAAGAGGGTGATAGCCCTCTTGATATGTTATGTGACGTCATATTACACTTTCACCATTTAAAATACACGTAAAACTCCGTTTTTAGTATTTTTGCAAGAAAGAAACAGATAATAATCTTTAAAAGCTTATAGCTTCTTTAATATTTGTCGGATTTTAATTTCGTTTTTAAATATTATTACAGTATTAACAGTATTTTCATATTCTGAAAATAAATGTGAAAAAAAATTTTCATGCATATTCCCTATTACCTTAAGACTAAAAAACTCAATTTCCCACCGCTTCCACTACTCTCCAAAATTTTTCAACACTTCCACTAAATTTCTATTTGGGGGAATATTTTCGGATTCAATCTATATAGAACGATATTAGACTATATCAAAGAGGTAGCTCAGTTAGACCTAGTTGATTTTTTTTTAATGAAAGATGTGGAATGTGCATCTTTGGTTTTACCAACGGTTTCATCTTTAGCACATTTAAAATCTTTATTAATTAATTAATTCTTTATTTAATAAAAATAATTACATATAATTTAATAACATCAAAGATTTTAATAACAATTGTTTTTGTCAATTATAAATCAATTCTATTATAATCTTGTAAGAATACCTTGACCCAGTCGAATATACAAAATTGTATTTTAAAATTCTTCTAAAGGTACTTATATACTCCAGCCAAATTGTAATTATTATATACAAAAATTGCATTATCTAATTAGTATTAGATTATAATTTTCAAGATTTTAATACAACATCCTAAGTATTTTAACAAGTTGGCAGAATTAAAAGAGCATTGTTGTAATTAATATTTCAAAATAAAAGATGTTTAAATGCATGTGCTTTGGGTATTTTGAAAGAATACAAAATTCTGGAATTATGAATTCATTCATTTTAACAAATTTCCTCTACAAGGAGAAATAGAGCTATTGATGTTGTACAGATGGCAAAATGTCGTAAAAATTTCTTAAAATGTTCAATCAATACTCAAGTTCGTGAAAGACCAAAATCGGACAAGGGAAAAGGGGGTTTAGAAGGAGGGAGAAACACAAAATTTGGTATATCTGCCTTAATGTTGGAAAAATCGTAAAATCTCTAAGAAATAAAGTTGTAGAAAATTGATTTTACTATAATTTTGTTTCTTATCATTTTTTCTGTTACTCTAATACGTACAGAATTATTTACGATTTAAGCTAAAATATCTCTGTACACGTTAGAGTTTTAGAAAAAATTAATCAGGTAATGAATTATAGCAAACTTGATATTCTACAACCTTACACCTTTATACAAGGCCTCCTTATACACATTTCGATTATTCTAATTTTAAAAGAGATATTCCCTTTTTTTTTGTTTTCTTCTTCCTATAATTACTCCCCTCCCTCCCACGCCACCTTTAGAATTCTACCGATTAATTGTCGTTTCAAATACAATAAAAGTGTATGAGTTACGAAATTTTATTCTGAATATTAATTAATAAGATAAAAGTAAATTAAAATATATTTCCAAACGAGAAGTGATGTATTTATTCTGAGGAAATTCGAACGAATATTTTTATTCGCAGGCGCCATTTTTAAGTAATTATGACTTTAACAACGAATCCAAAATTTAATGGTAAATATTTCGAACCAAAAGTGGATTATCGTTTAATTTTAATTGTGTAACACTCGCCGGTCAGAAAAAACACACGTAATTCTACTATCACAAAGGAAGGCCATATAGATTTTTTTTTTTAAATTTTTTTTTACACCATAATATATTTTCATAATCCAAAAATTATAAAAATCATTAAATGGCAAGTCTAATTTCAAAATGATACATTCTAGGAATAATAATTTCTATTCATCTACTAACAATTTTCATCACTAACTATATTTTTATAACGTATTTATGCCTTCCTTACCTTTACGTCGTCCAAATGGGCCTTGAAATGTAGAATTTTTTCCAATAATACTCTCATCAATATATTTCACTAATTTAGCAATGTCTTCACTTTTACGTGTTGCAGTTGATGATCGATTCTTATTCGATCGCAAAGTGTAGTCATCTGGCAACGAAAATATTTTACGATTTGTATAAGTTCTTTTTGCTTGGATTGATGTCATTGTGACACAATTAAATTTGTAGTTTGTATTTATTTATTTATATTTTTGTTCAATGTTTTAACAACACATTTAAAGTATATTTCGAAAATAATAAGAAAAAACGGAAAATTCACTTCACACAAAAACCTTTTGTTTCACTGTTTCACAAAATTTTTTTTATCACTTCAATGTTAAACAAAACAATTTTTTTTAAATTCTGCTATTGTTGTATTAGCTGAATATTTTAGCGGTCACTCCTTGACAACAATGCAATATATGTTAACTGGTCGATAACCAGTATGTCACTGTGCATTAGGCCAACGCTTATATCATCACAACGTGTACTACTCATTTACTAAATGCTCTAGCACTCCACCATCACCAATAAAATGTACCTATGATGATAATACATACTACAATAATCGGGTGAGCATACATACCAACTATTTTTCATTTAGCGGATCAGTATTGGTGACCATGTAGTCGCGATAGGTTGCTCAAAACAATGAGTAGTAGGTAATAATAAATATTTTCATTATGTAAAAATTATACTAGGATGAACAAAAAATGTTAGAAAATTATAGCGGTTAAAATAACAAGTTTAAGTAACCTACGATTCGGTATTAAGGGTTCATTTTGTCTTGCTTTTATTTGCAACTATCTAAGTTCCTCTAATATCATCAAGCTTCCCAACTCCAATGAGCTAGGACTTCGTATACACATAGAATTTATACCGAGACGTCCTCCTTACTACTTTACCTGCACTAATGGTTTGATTTGTATCAAACGAGTATTAGTTGAGACGATAGTGCCCCGTAAATATGTCAGATGGGACTTTTATATGATTTTTTTCTATCCACCAACAGTTTAGCACTCCTTGCTGTGAGAGATTTGCTGAAGTACGTAATTAGGTTTTTCTTTTACTCTTGAGAAAAATCCAGGTTCGTTTAAAAAAGTGCTCCCATCTAATTTTATCTTCTGGCAGGACTTAAATGTCTGAAAACCAATTTGAAACTTACTTTCACTGCAGTAACATGTTTCAGCAATACTTATCTATCCGAAAAGAAAAACAAAGAAGGCAATTTTTCATGAAAATATCCTGCCCATGAAACGTAGACGATTGGACTTTGCGACTCGTTGGATTACTTTAAACGCGAGCTTAAATCATCTCTGATATGCGTTTTTTCTAATTTTTAATACCGTTTTTTCTAATCACTTATTTCCCGGCGAATATTCTTACCGTCTTACTATACCGTGCTCAGTAGTGCTCTTTACAACGACACCAGAATCAATGTCCTAGCTAAACGCGTTTCCACGCTACATCAATTTATAACTTTATACAATGCTAATTCGTAACCATTCACGCTCATCCGTTTACGTACAGCATGACAGATACGTAAAGACATGATCTACCTGTTTTGGGATCAACCATTGTAAACACAAAATTAATCTTGAAGTTATTAGCGATTGAAATCTGATGGTATTTTATAACACAAAAATATTCGACCGACGACCAGTGTAATGAGTTAAATGACGTTTCCCGACATTAAGAATGCTTTTATCTTTATGACTACTCGTGTATAATTTATGTCTACAGGATATCGTAGACTTCCGTTTGGAATATACGCTTAGCGGTATAAAAGATTTGCCCAAAATCAAAATAAGACTAGAAATTTCACAAAAAAATACTAAAAAAAAATGTATATGAACAATAAGAACCGGTTTGATAATTGTTACAATGATTCCAAAAAAAAATGAATTAAATATTTACAATTTAAAAAAATTTCTTTTTCTAGATACTCAAAGGATACGTGTTGATAGCGTAACATTCCACGAACTTTTTAAAATCATTCTGCATATTTTCGTAATAAACATTTTATACATTTTTATCTGGCATACCTGGTAATTTGACGTTGTTATACACGACTGACATCTCTTGCAAACTTTATGTACTAGTATAAAAACTTTGTGTACTGTCAGCTGTCAATTATGAAAGTTGGGTTAATATTTTTGTAGTATTTTTGTAATTGTTATTATTCGTGTAATAAATTTGCAAAATGCGGCGTAGAGCAGGGGTTGGTGCAATTCAAAAACAAAAATTAGAACAAGAAAAATATAAAGGAAAGGGTAGTGAGTTACAAGAAAATCAACTTGAACAAATGACTAAACAATTAGAAGTATTTCGAACAAATTTAGAAGAATTCGCATCAAATCATAAGAATGAAATACGAAAAAATGCTGAATTTCGTAAACAATTCCAAGACATGTGTACGGCAATTGGTGTAGATCCGTTAGCATCAGGAAAAGGATTTTGGTCCGTATTAGGTATTGGTGATTTTTATTACGAATTAGCCGTACAAATTGTTGAAGTATGTTTAGCAACAAATCAGAAAAATGGCGGATTAATCGGTTTAAATGAGTTACGAACTAGACTAATCAAGGCTAGGGGTCAGCGCAAAGAACATCAAGAAATTACAAATGAAGATTTATTAGCTGCAGCTAGAAAATTACGAATATTTGGTAATGGTTTTTCGGTTTTACCTATCGGTAAAGGTGAATATTTAGTACAATCAATACCAGGAGAATTAAGCATGGATCACACTGCTGTTCTTCAACAAGCATCTAATTCAAACACTGCCTCTGTATCAGTTACACAATTGAAACAATCACTTAACTGGGAGGAAGAACGTGTTCAAAAAGCTTTAGATCATATGGTAAAAGAAGGCTTAGCGTGGATAGATTTACAAGCACCAGAAGAGAATTTATACTGGTTTCCAAGCATGTTTGCAGCATGTATTTCTTCTTCTTAGTAATTATAAATGCATTTTAATTTTGATCAATTTCATTGAATACAGTAGAACTTCAACTATTCGGATGGGTTTAAGGGAAAAAAGTATTCAAGTGGTTTTTACAGCACCTCGAGCATTAGGAAATCCTCTTTCAAAGCCGATTATTTACACCCAAAATTATCGGGATATTTAATTATCTGGGTGGGTCCGGTACCAATTATTTGAAGTTCTACTGTAGTTCTTAAAACCTCACAACTCTTAAGGAAAAAACTAACAAAAATTTCAAAAACATATTTTTAGGATATTTATCCTCAACATTTTATAAAATGTATTTACAGATATTTAATTTTTATAATTTACTATATATACATCTTACACAATTGTATGCCAAAACTTGACTACAAAGAGTCCAAAGCCCAGACAAGTCCCATATTGCTTGGAAATTTGTGAAAGCCTTTGAAAATGTCAGTTTTTACCTTTGTTACTTATGCATTTTTTTGTCAATTTAATTTTATAACATACATAATTGGCAATGAATCGAAGTAATTAGACACGAATATAATGGCTGTGATTGAATATATATTTAGCATAACCAATAGTTAATATTGTAGTAAGTAGTTCTGCAAATACACAAATCAATACGAATGTCTGAGAAAATGCGGGAATTTTAAAACACTGGACTCCTTCTTACTAAAGTCATATTTTGGAAACAATTTTAAAATGAAATATAATCACCACAATTATTAGCGATCATAAAAAACAGACAATTCATTCTTTATACTTATTTACTTGTAGTACAATGGACAGCAAAAGTACCATCATTTCTTCAAAATTTTACAGTTGATTTGTGCCGTATCCATTAGGTTTTCGGAAAGATGTTTCGAATAATTATTGTTAGTATATTTATAATGAACAACTTTTATTCGAAGCATTTTTGCGAAAACCAAATTGATAAGGTACAAATCAATTATAAAATTTTGAAAAAATAATGTCAATAATGCTATCGATAGTACCTAAAAATGTTACAATGAAATAATTATGTGCAAGTTCCTTTTCGATCGAAATATATTGAAAATGTTACAGAAGATAATTTTTAAATGTTATATAAATAATTAATTATGTATATTAACTTTTGTTAGAATATAATAATTTTATTGTATATATAAGATTGTTGAACTAAATTTCACTTTCCTTAATTTCTACTTTCTTCCAAGAGTAGATAAGACGCTGATAATTAATTGTGACACCCTCGCAATTTTACCTTCACCTTCGCTTGATTTCAAGTTTAATATAAGTATTCTATTCGCTAGGAGCATCGTTGTCGAGATAAAAATTCACAACACTACTGGACGGATTCAAAACTCGGCTATAGTTTGTCATGTGGTTAAAAAATGGCTTCTGTAAATATTCAATTTTTGTGAGACGATTTATATCTCAGCTTAATTTTCAACATAGTTAAAAGATGAATTTTATATAAAAATTGAATATTTATAGAAACCATCTTTTAACCACATGACAAACTATAGCCGAGTTTTGAATCCGTCCCGTAGTGTTGTGCATTTTTATCACATTGTCGCTAATCTCAACAACTGTGCACCTAGCGAATACGATACCAAGTATCTAAAGGAACTTTTGGTCAATTTCAACCGTTTTCGAAATTTAAAACTCATTGAAATTTGGAATCATCTAATGACATTATTCAAAAATCCCCCAAAGAGAGTTCTATTTCAGTTTAATGTTTTTCGATATACCGAAACATCTTTTTTCGTTAAAATATAAGTTTTTCGCTTCTGATTGTCATCTTAAATCGGAGTTAAATTTATAAAAACGCTCTGTGTACAAATGTCTACGAACTTTCTGTAAAAAGATATGTTGATTTGTATCGACTTTCAAAATTAGAATAATTTAGAAATATTAAGTTCAATATTTGAGTGACTGATTGTTAATGAAATTACCAAATTATTATTTCTAACTAATTAAATTTTGAAAGTCGATATCACGAAATATAGATATAGTCGTCATCTCGAAAACAGATGATAGAAATCAAAATTGCTTTTGCAGGTTGTTTGTAGACATACATGTTTTCCAATATGTCCAATATGTTTTTTAAGCGATGTACAGAAACAAAATTTGTTTATGTGAAAGAGTGGGTAAATGGGAATAATTGTGATTGTGAGTGTTGGTGGATTTATACGGGTGGGCGTAGAATAAAATTAAAAACAAAACCTATTAAAATATATCAACATTTTGGAAATGAAGCAAAACAAAAAAACTAAACAAACTAAAACAACAGGGCCCACGTTTAAATATGATGTTATTTTATTATTTTCTAGCGATTTTTATTATCAATATTATTATCTTATTTAATTTGATATTCTGTTTAATCAATTGGTATTTGTTTATGAGATGGAGGTCAGTGGGTATTTGTTATTTATATTATTCAGGTGTGAAATTATTAAAACAATATTCTTAATATCGAGACATTCGAAAATGTTTCCAGAAGTAATTGTATTATACTATACTATTACTTTATGAAATTTAAATCGAATCAAATAGACTAAAATAACAGCTATAAAATACATCTGTGATGATCAGGGATGGGTAATATTTGAAATGGTTCCATTTAAAGTAGTAGGTGTTTAAAATGCAAAAACATTTTTCTTTTTATATTTTATATATATTTTGAAAAGGCATTCCCATTTTACATTTAAAATAGACGTTTTGTTGCTTTTAGTCATTTTAAAATGATTAAATGGTTTAGATAATTTTACTAATTCACAGCGGTTTAACGAGTACAATTATTCGATTGTTCAAATTGTGGCGAACTTAAGACGGCCACTACCATTAAGCTTGTACAACAAAAATGTTTTTAAAAATAAAAACAAAACAAAAAATATTTATAGCTAATATTCCACTTGATTTTTATTATATTCATTTTTTGTAATAATAAATAAACATTGTTACATGCATGTTTATTTATTATTACAATAAATGAATATAATAAAAATCAAGTGGAATATTAGCTATAAATATTTTTGTTTTTATTTTTAAAAACATTTTTGTTAAATATGTTCCACAAAGTAAGCTCCAAACCATACAGTTAATTAAGCTTGTATATTGGATGTACATTATTTCGATATCTCATAGTTTTTTCCAAACATTTCGGACAACCATACAACATATTTCTCTTTTATTATATTTAGAGATTACAAATATAAAAATATTTGACCTCTATAGATATAGAAATTTCGAGAAAACCATTTTGCATTTTTTAATTAATTTTAAATATATATCTTCTATTTGGCATTTTAAATACATTTCTATAAAATATTTCCATTTTAAATATGTTCAAAAAGGCATTTTAGTATCAAAGTATAAATTAGTGTTTATTAAAAATCATTTTTATTTACAGAAATGGACAAAATGTCACAAGTTAAAAAACATAATTTGCATCGCACAAGTCTATTTTATATGTTTAAGATCTAATACATATTGTGCGACTATTTCTCTTGATGAATGCAATTCAGCTTTTAAATATTGATTCATTTGTTTCAATTCTTTGTTATCATTTAGCATTTTGTATAGTTGTTTTTTAAATTTTGCAATGATATCATGAGCTTCCTGTTGCCACCTTAAAAAAACAGTATTTATTAAACAAGAAGAATATCAGAACTTACACGCCTCTCAGCAGTATTAGTTTTTGTTGCGGTATATTTTCCCAGTGATCACGGTATTTAACGACTATCACGGTATATAACGACTCGTTGATCACTTGTTTACATGCTGTCTTTGGAATTCCTAAAATAGGTTCGGAGCCTATGAAATGTATTCCGAAACCCTTCTTTGTTAAGGTATCTATTGCTCCGTTTTGCAAAATTTCCCTGGGGTGATTTCAGTGCAAACAAAACTTTTAGAGAAGCTTGACTGTCCAGGAGAATGTATGTATGGCGTAGACTTCTGCCTGAAAGACGGTGGTATATTTACCCAAGCTGAGGGTAATGTTTGCCTTAAGTCTTTCACCGTATAATTGGAAACCAAGGATCAGCATTTATTTCACGATATAATATTTTTCATTTACATGAAAGAAGCGTCTTACAATTCACAGAAACCCCCAAAACATAATACTATCACATAAATGACTTACTTATGATTTAAGGTAGATTGTATCTTAACTTGTGATTCCAGATACTTTGATTTAAGACATTTTGCCTCATCTATAACTGTATATTGCGCGCATAACTGTGCATACCTTAAACATAAAAGCGTTTTATTCTAGTAGACATATTCTGCATAAATAGATTATAGTTTATGCTAGTGCTGCCAAGGTAATTTCGCCTCCTACGGGGATTATTAGAATGTGAGTAAAAGCGTGTAGTTCAACATCTGAATACCTTCATCAAATTTTTCTTTTATTTGTATTAAAATTAAATATATTAACAATATAACAATAGCGTCCTAAGATATAATAGATCCCATATAATTTTGTCCAAGCTTTTATTTTAAAAAAAGCTAGCTAATCTCCAAATTAAAACCAGAGATTGATGCAATAACTCTCTCTTTTCCATTCTTTGATCAAACAATTTCTAACGCTAATTATAAAGTGATTTAAAAAACAGTTTTAAACGGAATCATTTTAAATTTCGCATCAAAATAGCACATTTTTATTTTGGATGACAATGGTCATGTCGGAATTGGGTAATATTCGTCTACTGTAGGATAATAACGGATAATTCGCACGCATTGTACAGGGAATTAAGAAAGTTGGGCATTGGCAGCACTGTTCATTGCTCACATTTCGCCTTTTGATTTGACTCTTTTCAATTCTTCTTGTAGAACTGTTACTTGATTGTTATAGGTTTTAGCTTCATCAACAATTTTAGCAAAACTATTATTTATACAATTTAATTCATCTCGCATGAATATTATACGATTTTCTAATTTTTTTGCTTCCATCTCTCGTATTTGAATATCCCGTTCATATTCTCGTGTCATTTTATCCATATCATGTTTTAAGTTTTCAATTTCGTTTGTCAATTGATTATTTTTTCGTTCAGATAATACCTGAAAAAAATGTCAACATTTTATCAAATATCTCTTCAAGGTTTTTGTGAAAAATAGTTTTTCCGAAAATTACTTACGAGTTTATTTAGTGTTATATCTAATTTACTTTCAAAGTTCTTAATTTTTTCTTCATACTCATCAACATGATTACTATTACGAAATGCGTCCAATTGTTGTTTTAATGATTCACTTTGTATGATGAGTTTGGTAATTTGGTCACATTTATCATGATAATTATCATCTAACTGCTTAAATTCTTCTAACATTTTATTTAACTTTGATGTATACTCATTTGTAATTGTTTCACTTTCTTCTTTAACTTTGTGGCCAGCTTCTTCAATAATTTGATCTAAAGTTTGTTTTAAATTGGCTATTTCCTCTAAAACAAAGTAAAAAATATTAATTTCTAAATTCAACAACTAAATGCCTTAATTTTCAACCAAAATATTATGGAAAAAAGTATATATATGTCGTGGTCTTTTTGTGATATGGGTCTTTTCCCGGGCATTTCATAAAACGTCGGCGTATTGTGTAAATATGGAAAATTACATGTAATGCCTGGGCGCTTCGTGAAAAGCCATCTTATTTCGATGGATTATGTCTAACAGAATCTGCCTTAGTTAAATGATGAAGCTTTGTAAAGTGTTACGTGAAATGTCCAAAAAAAGAAGGCATGTTGTATATTAGTTTGAAATAAAAAATTATATTCAAAATTAATTTAAAAACAATTCAATACATAAATATTTCCTTTCATTTAAAAATGTCACTTCAGTAATTATTCAAAAGTTCAAATAAAGTTGCCAACCTAAAATTCTTATATTAGATTGTAATTTCTAAGGATTTCTAAACAATGGAGGTTATAGCTGCCGAAGAATTAAATAAGACAACTATTCCAACCGAGTACTACATTCTTTCACTTCATCGGCCATAACCCGAGTTGATTGGGTTTGCGTGTTTTTGGGCTCCCACAATAAAAGTGTTCTATATATTTCAGATATCGTGGCTAAAACCATTAAAATCATTAGGAGTTGAAACAGAAAAAGATACAATGTAACTTTTGAGGGTATACTGTATTTATACAGAATTGGACAAATAAAAATAAGTTATTTTAACGGATTAATAAAAATTTATTCGTCATCCGATTACCGAAGCAATATTATTTGGCCTCATTTCATAAAACTCATTATAGTGTGCAATTACTAAATCTTTTCGACTTCCATAGTAAGAACGTGTAATTTTAAACATGAAACAGTACGCTGATTTTTCATTAAGCGCCTAGGATCTTCGTGAAAAGAGGATTTCACAATGAGACTACGATATAAAGTAAGACAGATTATGTTACACTATCCGTCGAAGTATGATCGAATTTCACGAGACGCCTAGACACTGCATGTAACTTTTCATTTTTATACAATACGTCGACGTTTCATGAAATACCTAGGATCTTCGTGAAAAAAAACAAAGTTCACAATGAGATCTTTTCCCATTTACTATCCCTAACATTTTAACAAGGAGATTTAAAAAAATTCAACTCATATGAAATAAAACATCTACCTTTGTATTGCTTTTCATTTTTAATAAAAATTTCCTTTTCTTTCGTTAGTAAATTAATCTGTTCTAAATTAGATATATCATTTCCTTCCACATGTAACAAATGATCCTGACATGAATTCAATGCAATTTGTAATTCATCTCGACATTTTGTCATACATGATAGTTTTTCTTCTAAATCAGTGACTTCGTTTTGTAATTTATCCATTTGATTTAATGATGTCTTATTACTTTTTAAACTATTTTCATAATCTTTTCGTTGCTGTTCAATGGTTTTCTTATAATCATTATGTTCTACCTCATACCTTGCACATGTCAATCTTAATTTCATCTCTAAATCTTTTATTGTCTTTTCATAATTAGTAATCTAAAATAAAGAATAAATGATGAAAAATACTATTCAATGTTGAAATTTAATTGAATCTTCGCGTGTTACAACACACGACACTATTTAACGGACTCAACCGCTCGAACTACAACGAATTGGATTCAATAATTTGATGGAATTTTTCTCACAAACTTGATTTGTCATTGTGAATATTTGCATTGTAGCACTGATGATGACTTTTGAGTACTTCAAAAACTTAATGTACATTGCTTACATCTTGGGTGATAAATATTTTTATTATATATTGTAAGTAAAGAACTTCAATCCCAATTTTTTTTACGGTTGAAAATATTGATTAAAATTTTTATCAACAATTTTAGCACAGGAGTCCATTCAATAAATTAGTTCATTTCCACATATCAGCCAGTAAACACGATAACTTAAAAACTAAAACATATAACGAGCTGGAATTGTGTATGTGTTCTAGAGCTGAAAAATGACTCGTGAACGGGCCAAATCGGGGGGGTATGAATATTTATCTTTGAAACCGTAAGAGATACCTAAAAGAAAAATTTAAAGACAAAAAAGTGATTCTTTTTTAAAAATAAACAACTATTGTTCGAAGCTTCATTTTTATAAGCTGAATAGTTTTGCCACAGTATCAGCTCAAACATATGTAATTATTCTATATTACAAAAGCATATATATGTACTTTGTATTTTTATACCCGGTATATAATATATACAAAGGTATAATAAGTTTAGTTCTGGCTGTGTAACGATTGAAAATATTAATCGCAGAAAAAAAATTTTGATATAGGTTTTGATTCATAAAATGACCTAATTAGTCCATTTCTGCAAAGTTGTCCCTCCGTCCGTAAATACGATAACTCAAAACCGAAAAAAAAAACAAGCTGAAATTCTAGAGCCAAAAAGTAAGGTGTCAAAGTGTCAAAATCGGACCATGTTTGGGCAAATATTTCAAGACAAAAAATATCCATTTTTTAAAAACAACCAACTAAGAATTTTACTTGCTTCACACAATTATGTGATATCTAGCATTTAATTATAGAAAAACAAAAATACTATAGTGTAATAAGCAATTAGTCCTAAACGGAGATTTATAATTTAAAGGAAACATATTAATCTGTTACCATATTTTTAATTTTATTATTTATCATACAATTGTTTTCCTAATTCTCTGTTGGAATTTTCAACACTGCGTTTTATATGCAGACTAAATAAACCAACTGATATCCTGATAAATTGTGTCGTATGTAGCAGGTAAGGAAGCAAATTATTAAATGAATCGCTTACTGCTTCAGGTTCTACTTTATTTGGGTCATTTAATAGACACTCTAAACTATCAACTTCCTTTTGTGTTTCATGCCATAAATTAATTGCAACTTCTTTTTCCTATAATTCAAAGCATAAAAATTATAAGCTACTAATATTACTTGATTATTGTTTTTAAGTAACAAAACCTCATTCAATAGTTCAATTTGTTCCTTAAGATTATTCACTTCATCGGAATTATTAAAGTTGATGGATGCTTTAACACATAATGAATTTTTTAATTGCATATTGAGTTCATTATTTTCTTGTATAACCGTTTGTACTTGTTGACGAATATCAGATTGTTCGGTCTAAAAAACAGGCATTATTTAAATTATTCTATAATTTCGCTAAAAGAACATTAATTTATTTTCAAGTCATGTCACACCTTATAATATTCAATTTGTTCCTTAAGTCCTGTTATTAAATTTTCATACTCAGCAACTATTGGTGATATCTTTCTAAAAATCATATGTAATTAAATTTTTTTAAATTATGAGTTTTTTAAATTTTAATCAATTTAATTTACCCTAAATCTAAAGGCACGTTAATGTTTGGTTCCATATTTTAAACAATTTGATATACTTAATCGAAATTTACTGGAATATTTATGCTAAACCATTTCAAAAATATTAACCCTATGGTATTGTTTACTTTTTTTACTTTCTGTTGCCATTGTTACGATAACTAATCGATTATACACACTGACGCACTCCATCCGTCAATAATGGAGGTCAGTGATTAGTTTATCTTTATGTTCAACTGACCTCTATATAAAGGTCAGTAATAAAGCATACAAAGCGGAAAATAATAGACCTTTTAATTTCAAATAACGATTTGTTTTTGTTTCGGGCAGATTGTCAAACTGAATCTACAATAAGACGAAAAAAGATGTGAGATATTGCTTACTCATTTCCGCACATTGATTTGTTTGACATTCTGCCCGAAACAAAAACAGACGTAATTTAAAATGAAAAGGTCTATTGTATGGTAGAGATAGCCATATATGTAAGGAGTACTACATACATGGAGATAGATTAATACACAATACATTTATTATTTTAATGATTTTATACATGGAGATTACACTGTGTAGTCTCCATGATTTTATACATGGAGACTAGACGTCCATGATTTTATACATTTTATACTTAAAATTTTAAACCTAACCTCATCTGTCAAATTATCAAAACTTATTACTATTCGCTGTATGTAGTAGCGCAGTACGTTTGCGTGACTGTGAGCTTAGAAGGCACTTGTTCTGTTTAAACATAGGGGGATTCTGAAATTTAAAAAATTTATGATCGGTCCATGAGACACGAATATATCAAAGGATTGAGCCCAAGAATATTGAATATTTTATGATTTTGTAAAATATTAGAAAACAATAAACATTATTGTTACCCACTATTTTATGGGTTTATTAGTCTTTAATCCACTTTTTAGTATAGGGTGGTTATTTTCAAGTTTATTTTTATTTGAAAGTCGTTTTACATTACGTCCTAACTTTGTAACCGTTAATAATATTAAACGCAGAACAATTTTTGGTACAGATGTTCATAGAATAGCCTAATTAGTCTATTTCCACATATCCACCTGTCCGGCAAAACGATAACTAAAAAACAATAAACGATAACGAAAGATTATGTGTGAGCCTAGAGATATTAAAAGGTACATCAAGAATTGACAAAATCGGTCCGTGCATCTTTCTGTTATGGGGCGGAGTATCTATCTTTGAAACCGTAAGAGATAGAAGAAAAATTTTAAAACATAAATGCGTGTTCAAAAACAAATTAAATAGTTCACACATTGGTAATGAACTTACTATACGCAGGGTATTTAAACAATTAACTCAGTTGTTATTTTCATAATTTATTGCTCTGGAAGAATTTCCAAAAAGAAATGAAAGCTCTATAGCTATTTCTATTAGCTTAATTTATGTTTGTAGTGCGTCTTTTTTTAACACATTATGAATGCTATAGTTAATTTATATTTTTCCAAATGTATTCACTCCTTATACATGTATATCTTCTAAAATCAATAACAAAGCTCTGAATATATTAAAGCTCCAAGACATATACTGTGAGATTTGTAGCAATATTATGAATATAAAAAATACAACCACTTTCATTGCATTTTAAATAAATGTAAATAAATAAAAAAAATTTGGAAGATGTATCACTAAATTTTTAAAACATATAAAGCAAACCTAAAATGTATTTCGATATTGAAGATAATCAATTGCCAATAATTTACCGAAAAGAATATAATGTACATTTTTGTGGCATGGAAAAATTGCATCCGTTTGATGCAAGAAAATGGGGTCATATTTTTAAGGTAGGTTGATCAAATTTTATGGTACTTTGAATATATATGGATATGAAATTGAAAAATTAATTTGAATTTTTTTGTTTGTTTTGGTTGCAGTTGTTAAAATTAAGTGAATTTGTGGATGAAAATACGGTAACTAAACCAAATGAAGCAACTACAGAATATTTATTATTGGTGCATTCAAAAAAATATATCAACAGTTTAAAAGTAAACATTTTTATTTTTACTAATTAATTGTTTGTATCTTGTGAACTTATTATGTCTGAATACAAATCAAATCTAATACGATTATTAAGAATTGTATTTGGAGCAACAATGTGAAAACTGAAATGCAACCATAATATATGACGCGAATCATAGACCTTCGTCTATTTCTCTATTCCGGATAGACCACCGTTTTAATTTATTTTTATTCTTAGTTTATTTTCTATATAAAATTAACTTATGTAATCTAGTCATAAAAAAAATTTTAGATCCCCTAAAAATTTGAAATTTTTTATTTCAACTGCGTAGAATCCGAAAAACGAATTAAAAATTCCGCCGGTCTGACGTCTGAAATGTTTCATCCAGCTTGCTCTTAAACTATTGAATAAAATTAGTTAAAAATTTGTAGACAGCACGGGGTTAGAGCCTAGATGGTAAAAATGTCTTGACATGATCGGAATTTGTAAGGGGATGCAAGCCTACGATGAGAAAAATTTGCCATCTTTTTAAATAATCGGATCGAGCCTGGAAAAAATTTTGGATCACATGGAATTTATACTTAAGCACGGTACAAATATTCATTCAACTCGGGCTCATAGCTTCGGAAGAAAAAGGTGAAGGATTTAAAATTTGTAGGAAGCTTATATTTTGGGCATAGATGATATACAGTTCTTGTACACCTGATCGGAATTTATTTAGAAAGTTCAAAGGAAGTGCGAAATCCTCTTAAAATGATTGGTTCGAGTCTGCATGAGTCCAAATTTTTGTTTTGAAGTTTCCCTCGATATCCTATGATATTAAAACCTTGGATTTTAATATATCAGGATGGATTTTTATAAATGAGGAGTCGTTAGAATTGTTTGGATTCCGAGCCTTTTGCTACTTTTTTGGCCCTTAGACAGTGTAGAAGCTTTATAAAATTATGTACTAGTTAATACTTTGAATATTATATTGTATAAATTTGTTTCAGTGCAGTTTTAATGTGGCCAAAATAGCTGAAATACCACCATTAATGCTAGTACCAAATTTTTTCGTACAACATGGATATTTGAAGCCGATGCGCTATCAGACTGGTGGCTCTATATTAGCTGGAAAATTGGCGCTAGATAAAGGATGGGCAATTAATTTGGGTGGTGGATTTCATCATTGTTCATCTGACAATGGGCAAGGTTTTTGTCCGTACGCTGATATATCATTACTTATCAAATATTTATTTGAATATAAATCGGATATTGTAAAAAAAGTTATGATTGTGGATTTGGATGCACATCAGGTAACCAAATTTTAGATGTGGTATGTAATTATGTATATAGGGAACTTCATTTACTTAATTTACCAACTTTTAAAGAAGAATAAGAATAGATTGATCTACTCTAAATTGTGTAAAAATCTCTGATTTGATTTTACGTAATTATTTATAGGGTAATGGCCATGAACGTGATTTTATCAATAATAAAAAAGTATTCATATTAGATATTTATAATAAAGATATATATCCACATGATTATGAGGCTGCTGCTGGAATTAGTTGTCGAATACCTTTGTATAGTTTTACTGAAGATGAAGAATATTTAACTAAAGTTCAATTGTAAGTTAGTAAAATCCTTATTATCTACTGATATTTTTGTTTATTAAGTCATTGTCATGATCCCATTATGGCTGTGTTTCATTTGGCCTCTTACTCGGTTTCAGCGCTTACGCTCACAATCGCTTTTTAAGGCGTTTAATTTGGATGTAAGCGCTTACCATATATAATATATTGATGACGTCTCTATGACGTATTAAATGTATTTGTTAACCTTACAGAGCCGAATGAAATGATGTTTGTAATGTTTATGAGAGCTTAAACCATCCAAATGGAACGCTGCCTATATATATTTCAAGCACTAAAAAAAACTGAACTGATTGTAGTTAAGGTTTTTAATTCGTATAAACCTAAAGGGCGTTCTATGCGTTCACTGCGGTATTTACTTTTTGATGAGGGGATATAAATAATAGATAATTAAAAGCTAAAGCTTGCTGGTCTATATATTTCATTCACCATCCCCTTGACATCGGCCAACAAGTTTAGTGTTCGCACTTGGATGAACAATTGAGAAACTACTGCAATTAGGTTGAAATATTAAGCTGCGACCCTGCCAGGATTCCCAATAATAAATGATTTAAAATACACTCAGTACATTAAATAAAAATGATAATATGCTACTTTCACGTGAAAATCACACTGACGTATATATAACTGAACAGAGTATCCTTATGGTCCTAAACGTTAAATAACGTACAAAATTGAAGGGTACTAACACAAATACTTATTACACTTCTCGCGTGTCTAACAATACTTATTACACGTAAACACCGCGCAGCCGGACTGAAGCAAAATTTAGGATCTTGGCTAGTTGAGGAGCATGTATATCATAGTAACATGGGATAATCCAGTTGTACAGAGGTCAGTGCAAAAACTACGAGACACAACGTATATGTTTTTGTGCCCTTATATCAAATGTATGTAGAAAAAACTACTAAACTAATAAAATTCTTTCCGTAACATAATTGCATTATTAGAAAACTATTAATTTCTTTAAATTTTGTTTTATTATAGTCATTTGGATAAATCGTTAAAATTATTTAAACCTGATTTAGTCGTTTATAATGCTGGTACTGATATACTAAAAGGAGATCGTTTAGGTCTTTTATCAATATCATCAGAGGTAGGTAATAATAAATTTTTATAAATGGGATTATAAATAATAGAGAGAATATATGGTTTGAATCAGGACAATATTTAACAAGAGGCCTGTGAACGATTTTTGCTACTGTTAGGTCTACTAATAACAGAAAATAGTTTACAACTGAAAGTGATTTTTTTTCAAGATAGCTGACGAAAACTTTGTATAAATAAATGAATCGTCTAATTAACATAATCTATAACGTATTTCCACTTAGCGAAACAACTCTTTCAAATCAAGTGAGAAATCGGGTGTTTTGCTAAGTTGACGCGTTTGTATGTTTTGTACGGAGTCTAAGACAAATTACAATGAATCTTTGAATGTTTGCTTCAAGTATTAAAAATTATTTCGTAAACCGTATGAATTAAAACTGCAAAGTTCTTTATAAAAATCCTAACAATCTTTGGTTCGAAATATTTCTTTGAAAACCGATTCCATTTGGCACAAATCGAATGCAAAAATCTGGAAAACATTTAGTATATGTAATACATTATCATTTTACATTCGATCATACCTAATTTAATTGGTTTTCAAAAAAAGTTTTCAGCAAATGTTGTTAGAATTTTCATAAAGAATAACTTTACAATTTAAAGTTTTATTCTAACCCCTACCGTTTGCAGAACAATTAATGATGCTGCATGAAAAAAAAATGCGAACAGCGTTTTCAATAAAAAAAAAAATTACTACAGTAAAACTCCAATTATCCGGATTTATCGGGATTGCATCCGATCTGGATACAAACTGGCGATAGTCTTGGCTAAAAGGTTTGCTTAATAATCGGAACTGAAAAAGAGCTTCTCTCTCAATGGTCGATGCTCCAAAAACCACTTGAATACAACCTTTCTTTTTCTCAAAGCGATCCGGATAGGCGGAGCTCGACTGTAGGTAATTAATGGGCCAATCCTTAAATTTTTTTGATGTCGTGAATTAACAGTTAGTATAATATAACAATTAAATTTGAACAACTTGAAGTAAACTTACATTGGAATTGATTCTGTAGTCTTAAATCCTTCTTCAGTCTCGTCGAATACTTTTAAAATCACAAAGTCTGAAGAAAACATCAGTTATGTTCGAAGTGTATTCCGGGAAACTAAAGAACGGTTTGAGCCGTACCAAATCGTTCAACATGGTCACATAGTACTAATAATTTCCTGGAATATGTTTAAACATAAAACGTGCTCGATTAAACCATTTTTATTTTATTTTTCAGGGTATTATACGAAGAGATGAACTCGTTTTTCAATTAGTTAGATCCGCACATATTCCAATTGCCATGTTAACCAGTGGTGGTTATTTAAAGCACACAGCTACAATTATTGCAACTTCAATATTAAATTTACATGATAAAAATTTGATAAATAAGCCAATATGTCGAGTTTAAGAAAACGCTAAACAAAAAAAAATTTATTTTTATTTAAAAAAAAAATATTGTGTACAAAAATTGTTATTTTAATATTATTAAATAATAAAAAATTCAATTATTTATATAAAATAAAAAATTTTCACAAACTTTCGATTTCACAATGCACAACTTGCTACATTTGATTGCATTTCACAATGCAATCAAATGTAGCAAAAAAGTATTCGTAGCAATTGAACAAACGAAAAATTTTAACGTTTTTTTTTGTGTATACGTATTTATCTACTTGATGCATTAAATTGCTCGAAATATGCTGCAGTTGGGATATTTTTATAGACGAATTTATCCAAATACTCTAAATGTGCTTTATGCTCTTTTGCCAATTTCATATTTTCTTCGGCGATTTGTTTTTCTAATTTCCTGAAAGAAATTATTATAAAACGATATTAATAGTTGGAAATAATAGAAACGCTGGCGTATTTAGGAGGGGCATGTGGATCATATACACTTCTTAAAAGTGTATAAAATATTTTTTCGTATTAATGTGTTTAAAAAATTCAGAAATTAAAAAAAACAGTAATATCTATTATCCTATGGTCTTTTATCGATTTTTTACTCATCTTTCAATCACATTATTCTACAGTAATTGACTCACTGTTTAGATTTTAATTGATGGGTTATTATTGATCATTTAGTACCTGGGCGACCGATCTCTGCTCGGGGCAGATGTGAAACGTTCAACTAGATCTATTTTTTAACTCAAAATTTAATTTAACATGTAAAAATAATAACTCACTGAGTTAATTGCTTAAATACCCGATACTTACTGAATTTATGTAAAAAAGTTCATGACAAAAGTTGTTTATTTTTAAAAAAGGAACATTTTTGTCTTTACATTTTTATTCTATCTCTTATGGTTTCAAAGATGGGCAGTTTTTTCCATTTTGCTCAAACATAGTCCGATTTTTCCCGTTCACGAACTTGACCTTACTTTTTAGCTCTAGAACACATACTCAAAATTTAAGCTCGTTATCTCTTTTTGTTTTTGAGTTATCGTGTCTACAGACGGACGGACGGATATATTATATACCGGATATAATAATAGATCCAGTTAGTAGTACTTTTTGACGACTTGAAATCATGGTATTTCTTTGCTAGAGATAAAACGAAAAAAAAACGCTTTTTTCCAGAGATAAAACCTACCTAGATGGACTTTTGGCCTCCAAAAACCCCCATTTGTTTTTCAAGTTAGATTATACTCGCTTTAAATGTTTTGAACTAAGGAACAAACTTTTGTTAGCTATTTATGCTTTTATTAGCGTAATTTATTATTAGTTTGTAAGCGCGATGTATGATGTATGAAGTCAACCATACATCATAAACTCACAGTAGCAAGATCGATCGGTAAAATCACCGCTTCAGAGCGCTATCAATGTGTAAGCGTCCAAACCGAATGTACCCTAGCAAATAAATAATATATAGTTTTATACCACTTACTTTCGTTTAAATTCATCTTCTTTATGTAGACCATCAGCAGCTTTTCCAATGTTTAGGGAATAGGTTTCCCATTTCTCGTTCAATTTCTTTTGATCCACCCGTCGTTGCTAAAATAAGATTCACATAAGTATGAGAATATATAGTTGCAAGTAAGTAAATTGCATTTACTTACTTGAATCTGTTCAGCTTGTGATTTTTGGTAGTCATAAATAGCTTTTACTTCGGCTGCAGACATTCCTTTATAATTTGTACCACTTTTACGTCCTCCACCAAAGGCAGTTGCTGCAACATCTGTACTTTCAGTCATTAAATCACTTAATATTGTATTGTACATTTCTGCTTGGTTATCCTCCATTGTATTTTTCTGTTCTTCAACTTTCCGCATATATTGTTCATTTGCCTGAAAATTATTGAAAAAATTATTTATCGAAAAATTTTAATGTTTGCCATTTTACTAACTGTATCGATAATTTTACACAGAGCTTCTATATAACTCAAAATGAAAGTAACTGAAAGAAATTTTGACAATTCCAACAAGGGTCCAAAAAAATTAGAAGGTAATATTTTTGGAACTTGTATATTTTTATTTAAACCTTTTTAAAATGGGTGCTAGAAACCCATGTATGTATACCCATTTTTTCTAGACAATTATACCTTTTTTCTTTTCCTTTTTTCTGTTGGAATCGGCAAAATCAGGAATACTGGCCCATTTGGAATAATATAAAGTACATACACAAAATTACAGATCAATTGGTGAGGGGGTGGGCGTGTTTTTGGAAGAATAGCTAAAAAATATACCATTGCCATATTATAACGTAAATTAGCACAGTCTAATTTACGCCGGCATTCTTTTTCCAATTGCTCTAATTCTAATGAACGCATATTTCGTGCTTTTAATGCAGCATGATATTCGGCTTCAGCTCGCTTACGATCAGTGTCAGCAGCTTCACGTTCAGCAATTTGCTGTGATAGAAATGCACGTTGCTGTTCAATTAACAATACTTTGCGTTCATCGTTTGACAAATCTTCACCAGCAAATCTGTCGACAAACAATCATGAATTAGTATAATGTATACATCTATACATTGTTTATACAAATAAATAAAATAAAAAATCAATTCTGGCTGCATATGTTTGTTAAATTCGAAATTAACTTAAAAACTTCTTATTCTATTTTCTTTGACAATGGGTAATATAGCGCCATTTATTGTGCAATATTAGTATGACTTAATTTCATACCCATTCATTTGTTTTGGTAATTAATGGTAGATGGCAGCTGATTTATTTTATTATTAGCAGTAGCTATACTTATACTATGTAATGTTTAGGTAACTTAAAATTGTCTACCCGTATAGACGGCGAGAGTTAGCTAGTCTTTAATACAATCCATACAATCTCTGATGGAAATAATTCCTTCAAAAATTGAGAATAATTCTTTTAAAACTCTGAATAAAACTTCTGAAAGTTTCATTTCTCTAAAAAAGTCTGACAAAATAAAATAAATGTTTTATAAATGATTTAAAGAGAGAAAATAAATAATATTTGGGACTCTACCAGAGAAGTTATTCAGACTTTTTTAACACTTTATACATAACAAATACATATACAGCACAAATATATATATACAGCTTGTTTTTTACACTACACCCAATCTGGAGCAGTGTATGTGTATAAATCGCTGCCTATATCTACCGTTTAGTTTACATCTTCGCATAGTAGATCCTCCTCCCACGAGTATGAGAGAGTACATATGTATACATTAAGCAATGTGTATGAGAAGGAGGAGGTCTTATAAGTTTGATAAACAAACATATTTTTCAAAACAGTGAATAATATTCATAACTATTCGAGTGGTTGTGATTGTCTCATACAACACAACAAAACACATAGGCACATAAGACCTCCTTCTCATACACATTGCTTAATGTATATATATGTACTCTCATACTCGTGGGAGATCTACTATGCGAAAATGTAAACTAAACGTACGGTATACAGTGTAATGATGGCATCTAAGGCCTAATCTAACACGCATTTCGCAGCATGATTTGCCGCCAGTTTACAGTTTTACACTTCCATCTGTCCGTTTACAACTCTAACCTAACCTTCATATTCTGAAAAAATAGTGACTGAATAAAATCAACAAAATATTTAAAGAAATTTGCAAATAATAATATCAATGAGGAAAATATTAAAATTGAAAAAGAATTAAAGTTCTGTAATACTGTATATATGTATTCTTTGACACCACGTTCACATACGCTTTCTCTATCGAGGTAAGGCAACAAAAGCGTAACCGCTAAATTGTACTAAAACTTCCAAAACGAACACTATATCAGCGTTTGTTTATTAGAAACAAACCCACAATACCGACATTTTTTTCAAATTGTCAATTTAGGGTATTTTGATTTGATTCCAGAGGCTTTGAACTCACTCAAACAAACATTCTATTGCCTGCAGTATGCACTCGGCAGTCGGCGAGACATTCGTAAGGCGCGGAACCACGAGTGGAGTGTACCATGACTTTACATCTGCCTGATTACAACTCTTAACCTAACCTTCATAGTCTGAAAAAATAAAGGGATTGAATAAAATCAACAAAATATTTAAACAAAATGGCGAACAATCGCATTAATGAGGAAAGTATTCAACTTGAAAAAGAATTAAATGCAGAACTTACAATTAAAGATGAAATATTAGATGAAAGTTTTATAATGGAACATGAACGAATTACAGACGAAAAATTTAATGAAAATGTTAAAATGGAACACGAACGATTCCATGAAAATGAAAACATTAAACTTGAAAAAGAATTGAATACGGAACTGATAATTAAGGATGAAACATTCGACGAAAATGTTACGGAACATCAACAAATTTATACTGAAAAAAAACATTTTACGTGTCATGTTTGCAATAAAACATTTAATTATCAAAATCAATTATCTCAACATGAACAAATACATACTGGAGTAAAACCATTCTCATGTGAAGTTGGTGAGAAAACATTTAAGTGGCAAAGCAATTTAATTCAACATAAACGGATCCATAAGGGAGAAAAACCATTCTCATGTGAAGTTTGTGATAAAACATTTAATTGGCAAAGCAATTTAATTCAACATAAACGGATGCATAATGGACAGAAACGATTTTCATGTGATGTTTGTGGTCAAACATTTAGTCAGCTAATTCATTTAACTCAACATAAACGAATCCACACTGGAGAAACACCATTTTCATGTGATGTCTGTGATAAAACATTTAAACAGCTATACGCTTTAACTCAACACAAACGAATCCACACTGGAGAAAAGCCATATTATTGTGATGTTTGTAATAAATCATTTAGCGTTCGAAGAAATTTAGTTCAGCATAAACTGATCCACACTGGAGAAAAACCATATTCATGTGATGACTGTGACAAAACATTTAGTCAGAAAACTAATTTAGCTACTCATAAACGAATCCACACTGGAGAAAAACCATTTTCATGTGATGTTTGTGAGAAAACATTTAATCATAAAAATAGTTTAACTCAACATAAACGAATCCACACTGGAGAAAAACCATATTCTTGTGACGATTGTAACAAAACATTTAAGCAGCGAAGCCATTTAGTTCGACATATGAGACAAACGCATGCAAAAAAATAATGAATAGAAAAAGAACGATATTGGACTGCTATTTGTTTTCGACGTCAGATAATTACTAGAGAAACTGATCTTGTTGGAAAATAAATTCTGTAAACAATTGTAAATAAAATAATTTTAAATTTAAAGTTGATGATGCGCTTATTGAGTCCTCATATTTTTATGAATTCTCAATTTGTTATGCCAGCTATATATCGATGTTTTAAATTTTGTTCTCTCCGGCCAACTGGAAGAAGGTCGAAACCGCTCTTTTAGGAGTTTATAAGGAGGTCCTAACGGAAAACCCGGGGGCTCCTCCGCGTTGTAAAGATGCTGGTTGGTTCCAGGGTCACATTCAACTTGTGGCCTGTGGAGACCAAAGATCTGCAGATCTCTACAAGGCGGCCATAGTAAAGGTGGTAGAGGTATGGGAGGGCAGTAGACTGGAAGCTGTCTCAAGGGACTCGATCTCGAGAAAGAATACAACTCCTTTATTTTGCATAATTTAAGAGATCTGGACACTGAGCGTGCCAGTTGAGTTGAGAACACAGACTCTCTGGCTGCTGTCATCCTACATGGCCCACAGCGCTTCTGATATTGCCCACCGAAAGCAATAGCAGAAGCGGAGAGGAGAAGAGTACTAATAATCATTGGATCCGATGCCAACGCATACCATTCGGCGTGGGGGAGCACGGACACCAACGAGCGGGGTGAGTTACTATTTGAATGCATGGTAAGTATTTGCAAATATATACAAACTATATATTTGCAATAAGAGGGAACACCCTACCTTTATTAAATCTGTTAGGCGGAAGTTCTAGACATCGCTATAGAGATAGCCTCTTTGTTGCACTCTGAAGCAGTACCTTCCCGAGCTCTTGCCGCGGTACTTTTTCCCAGTGATCACGTTGTTAAGCTTGTAACCACTCGTTGATCACCTGTTTACATGCAGTCCTTGGAATTCCTAAAATAGGCTCTAAACGCTAAAATCTTTAGCTCAGTCTACCTAACCTCAAAGGTACCACAGGACTGCGAACGTTCTTAAATGAGCTGGCGGAACAAATGAATGTAAAGCTGATATGGATACCGGTACACAGGAACATTTCAGGGAATTGTGAAGCCGACGAGCTTGCTAGAAATGGTACAATATGCTTGTATATCAAACCTATAAGACCTCCTTCTCATACACATTGCTTAATGTATATGTACATATGTACTCTCTCATACTCGTGGGATCTATGATACGAAGATGTAAATTAAATATAGTATATATATATATATATATATATATATATATATATGTATATACTGACTCCACATAGTAACCACACGGCCAGTAGTAATTTGGAAAAGCTTCCAACACAGTCATATATATACAGACTGTATATATATATATATATAGTTTTCCATATGGATATATATATATATATCTCCGCCTATGAAGTACATGACCTTGTCGTGGTGGCGGAGCTTGTGTGCCTCTTTGACCCCGAGAGCTATGCTAGCAGTTGTTTACAACTGGTAGGGTCACCCATGCTAGATTGGTCAAAGGGTAGAGGCCAGACTAAGAAATACTTCACCATCATACCGTAAATCCAGACGTAGACTGGAAGCGGGGGCCGTGGCGGCTGCTGGGGCTGCGAGGTCTCGAGGAACTCTATAAACATCCCCGATCTACTATGATGAACATGCAGTACATGGACAAAATCGGTATAAAACTTACGGAGCAGGAGTTCGGATCTCCAGTTCCGGTCGGTGTCGTGGGTGACCGAGCAGGCCCCGCCCGACCGTCAGCAAGCGACTGCCCAGCATCTTCAGCAGGGAACCAGGCTGAAATGCAGATTCACACTACTGGAACAGAAAGGGTTAACGAAGGTCATAGCACCTCTTCATCGCGGAAAAGTTCAATTTCTCGTTCACGAGACTCAAGCCTCACAAGGGGCAAGAGACTTGCAAGAGACATGAGTCCTGAAGAGGAGCCCGCATCAAAGTCTCTTCGTGCCGAGGAGCGTAGTGCAGCCGACATTGGAGCTGATATGCTTCAATGGTTGGCAGAAATAGACGATATGCGAAAGAAGTCCAAAAATATATGCTGGAAGTTTAATGGTTATATGGTGAGAAACATAAAGATGCTAACCGAGGCCACCGAATCGTTGGTTGAAAAAGCATCAGTGATGGAAGGTGAACAAAATAATCGCGAAACACCAGTACAAGTAGGCACCCCAGATATGCTGAAAGCCTCTTCATCAGTCGCAGTACAAACCAACGTCGATTATACTGCGCCTCTCCCTCCTTCCCAAGTATCGGAGACTCAGCCAAAAGAGGAACCAAAAGCACTGGCAAAATACAAACGCGAACTAACCCAGCTTATGACACGGCAGATAGAAGAGCTCACAGAAGCCCATCGCCGTATAATACGCGACATATCGCCATCCTCTGCGAGGCCGTCGGGGGTCACACCTCGTGCTGCCCGGCCCGTGGACAAGCCCCAGACGAGTGACCGCGCTTCTCCCTCGAATGGGGGGCGATGGAGAAGGGCGGGGTGGGAGGTCCACGGCGCCGGCCGTGGCACTCACCTGTTGACCCAACCCGACATCCTCTCGAGGGTCTGCCGGCCGGCGAGGAAGAATGGAAGATCGTGAAACACAGACGAAAAAGAAGAAAGAAAAAACGGAAAGCTGGCGGCAAAAGTGTTACTACTGTAGACAAACCCATGTCTACTCCTGGCACCAACCGTCCCCGAAGGGAACAGAACAGGCAAAAGCCTCCACGGACTGCAGCGGTTGCTCTTCGATGTGACGAAGGAGGGATGTCATATGCTGAGGCCCTTACCAGAGCTCGAGAAAATATCTCTCTAGACGACCTGGGTATAGGCGAAACCAGGATACGCAGAGGTTATACAGGGGGCCTCATCATCGAGATCCCGGGCCCGGAAAATCATATAAAAGCGGATTCCTTAGCAAGCAGGCTAAAAGAAGTGTTTAATGACGGGGGCGTTGCGGTTTCTCGACCAACTAAAAGGACCGAACTGCTAATCACCAAGCTGGACGATTCGGCGACATCTGAGGAGGTCAAGACCATCGTTGCGACGATTGGACAGTGTCCTAAAGAGGAAGTTAAATGCGGACCAATTCCCAGAGCGCGCCGCGGCCTAGGAACGATATGGGTTCAGTGCCCACTTCTCGCTGCCAATAAGGTAATGGCGAATGAAGGAAAACTGAAAATAGGCTGGACAACAGCAAAGGTTAACGCACTCTCCGCAAGACCAATGCAATGTTTTCGCTGTCTCGAGTTTGGTCATGCAAAATCCACTTGTAAGAGCACGGTAGACCGTAGCAACCTATGCTATATGTGTGGTGAAGAGGGACATGTGGCAAAAGACTGCAATGCCTCTCCTAAATGCACTGCCTGTGCCTTAAAAGGAATGAGTTCTGACCATAATATGGGAGGGGTTAAATGCCAGGCTGGCAAATCTAAGTCCCCGAAAGGGAAAGAAGCTGTAAGCACCAATACTGGTGTGGGTGTATCTGCAGGAACAAGCAATGGTTAATATTCTGCAGATCAACCTAAACCATGCTAGACAGGCACAGGATCTGTTACTCCAAACACAGGACGAGCTACACATAGATCTTGTGGCCATTTCAGAACCGTACTCAATTCCTGACCGTGCAGATTGGTTTGGAGACTTGGACGGTAGAGCCGCCATCACATGGCGACCGCAAAAAGGAACTGGCGGAGGTTCTTTGCTGGGAAGAGGTCACGGATACGTTGCCATCGAATGGGGAGGAATGGCAATAGCAAGTTGTTATTTCTCCCCAAATCAAAATCTGGAGGAATTTGAGCGAAACTTGGACGAGCTTAGCTCGTGTGCACATGCTTATTTGGGACAACCGCTACTTCTATTAGGAGACTTTAACGCAAAGTCCCCGGCATGGGGCTCCCCTGCAATAGACAGTCGAGGCAGACTTCTGGAGGACTGGACCTCTAGCATGGGACTTTCCCTACTTAACCGAGGCAATGTTCCCACCTGCGTGAGATGGCAGGGCGAATCCATAGTGGACCTGTCATGGGCTACTCCACAGGTCGCTGTCAGGGTGACCCAATGGAGAGTCATAGAGGAAATTGAGTCCCTCTCTGATCACCGCTATATTCAACTCTCATTGTCGGACCACAGAGTCCCTCATACCACCATCAACACGGAGAAACGAGGACTAGTGAGATGGAACGTATCCAAAATGAACAAAGACCTATTGGTAGCAGCGGCCAAGATACGGTCCTGGCTGGATAACGATGTCACTCTCGCTCTCACCGCGGACGAGAAAGCTAAAAGACTAGATTCGTCTGTAAGGCAGGCATGCGATGTAGCCATGCCCAGGATAAAAGGGGGATGTAATAGGAGAACAGTTTATTGGTGGAACTCTTACATTGCTGACCTTCGAAAACAGTGCACTCAGGAGAGGAGAAAATACTCCAGGCTACGAACACGTCGAGGGGGGCCAACTCAAATAGCGGAGCTCTATGACTCCTGGCGGGCAGCAAGACAAAAGCTTAAGATCGAGATACGTCGAGCGAAAACTGCAGCATGGAACGAGCTACTTGAAACAATCGAGGTGGACCCCTGGGGTCGACCTTACAAGATTGTTTTGGACAAACTGAGAACTCCAGGGCCCCCAATCACCGAGCAGATGACCCTGGAAACCCTAGAGCGGACTGTACTAGCTTTGTTTCCTAGCAAACCCACAACTGAGTGGAGGATAGGTCCTCCAGATGACTGGTCCGAGGATCTGGCCGTCACAGAGGAAGAACTCAGACCGGCGTTGAGGAAATCCGCGGCAAAAAACGGAGCTCCTGGTCCAGACGGAATCTCTGGACAGATCTGGAATCTTGTGTCTCCTGAGATGTCAGACGGCATTCTGGGCTGCCTTTCTGACTGTCTTAAATCGGGATGCTTTCCAGCTGACTGGAAACTGGCCCGCTTAGTTCTACTACAAAAACCGGGAAAACCAGCAGGCCAACCGTCATCATACCGGCCGATTTGTCTGCTAAACGAAATCGGCAAAGTATTTGAGCGGGTCATTGCCGGTAGAATCCTAACACATCTGAAGAACGGTCGGGACCTATCAGAGTCTCAGTACGGGTTTAGACAGGGCAGATCAACCTGTGACGCTATAATCAGCCTGAAGAACCGGGCTCAAGAAATCATTGCGAGCGATCATGTCGCCGTGGCGGTGAGTTTGGACATTGCTAATGCCTTCAACTCGCTTCCATGGGATAAAATAATGAGTGCTCTTGATAGATGGGACTTGCCCCTATACATCAAGACAATAGTAGGAAACTATCTGTCTAATAGACGCATCCTAGCCACAAGAGGAGAAGGAAAGATCATAACTTGGGGGGTAACATGAGGTGTTCCGCAAGGTTCGGTTCTTGGTCCACTCCTGTGGAATCTAACATACGATACGGTACTGGAGGCCACACTTCCAAGAGGCTGTAGTCTTACCTGCTACGCAGATGACACTTGCATCCTAGCTGCAGGCCGTAATAGTCAGGAGGCAAGCACGCGGGCCAGTCTTTGCTGCTCGGTGGTCGTCGATCGTATTAAGCGTATGGGGCTCCAGGTGTCCCCGACAAAGACGGAGATACTTGTTTTTCATAAAAGCAGAAGGGCGGTCCCACAAACACACGTGATGGTCTCCGGCACTCGCGTTGCCTCTCAAAACAATATGAGATACCTCGGTCTTCTACTGGATGGCACCTGGTCATTCAGGGATCATTTCCGGAATGTGGCCAAGAAGGCTTCCACGATGGCTTCATCATTAGGTCGCTTGATGCCTAATCTCAAGGGACCTACCGAGCAGAAAAGACGCCTGTATAGCGGCGTTATTCACTCAGTCATGCTCTACGGAGCGCCGGTGTGGTCCGAGTGCATTTCTGGCAACGCCAGACTGCGTGCTCCGTTGGAGCGGATACAGCGGTTGGTTGCTCTGCGGGTGGTTCGGGGCTACCGCACTGTATCTCACGATGCTGTGCGGATCCTCGCGGGCATCCTACCGCTAGATCTTCTTGCAACCAAGCAGAGCCAACTTTTCTGGGGGGTCCGAAACCTTCGTCGAGAAGGGGTGGGCGTGGAACCAGGTGCAATAAGGGCGCTTCGAACAAATATCAAGGAGGAACTGGAGTCCTCATGGTCTGGAAGACTCCTAAACCCATTGCTCGTGGGGAAACGAGTACAAGAGGCGATTCTGCCTATCTTTTCCGAGTGGCTTAACCGGTCACATGGGTCGCTCACTTACAGAGCGATGCAGGTGCTCGCCGGACATGGTTGTTTCAGTGAATACCTGCATAGAATCGGCAAGCTCCCGTCCTCACGATGTGTTCATTGTGAAGATCTCAGTGACACGGCCCAGCACACTCTCGCAGTTTGTTCCGCTTGGAACGAGCAGCGGAACGTGCTATACGGGGCCCTTGATACCAACGACCTGGACCTAAGGGTTCTAATCTATACAATTTTAAAGGGTGAAGAGGAGTGGCAAGCGTTCATCCTGTTCTGCGAAAAGGTTATGAGCGTCAAAGAAAACGATGCACGTAACCGGCAGGCGGTCCAAGCAGGACGCCCTAGAAATGAACAGTAGGCAAGATTTTTTAAGAATAGCCTGAATACTCAGGCACTGTGAAGGGTCCCTCAGAAGTAATGCTAACGCGGTTCCTGAGGGCCCTATTACCACACAAAGATGGAGAAAGGGGGGGTTTTTAGTCGGTAAGAATCCGACACTCTCCGTGTCAATAGCTATTGGCCGGAAGTCTTTTGAAGATTTTCCCCTCCTCTAAAAAAAAAATATATATATATATATATATATATATATATATATATATATATTTGTCTACTTAAGTTGGCTCCATATGGAAAACTTTTTTATTATAATGTTTACGAAAAAAAGTTATATTTTATAAAAATCTCTGCTTTTGAAAATATTAACATTCAGCTATTCACTTTTGACATCGAATGCGAACAGGTTGTCCACAAATTGAAAAAGTTCGATAGGAATATTTCGTGGACTTCAATTTTAAATTAAATTTTGCAAATCCTACTTATAAAACACGTTATCTGTTATCATAATTAACCAGTCATCGTACTTCAAATGTTTATTTGCTGATTAATGTTTATCACTTGTGTGCATTTTTATTTGTACGATTTTCGTCAAGTTGGAAAAATTTTCCATTTTCCTGCAGCGCGCTTGTTTATTTTGGTTTAGAGAAAAGTTGTAATAATAAAATTTGATGGCTATTGTGTCACCTTTAAGGTTGGTATAAAGTACCAAAGCTCTAAAATCAACCAATACATTATTCTAAATAACAAGAAATTAGATGGTTTTTTCCCAACAAAAATTTAGCTTTCGAATTATAAAATTTGATATTCTATACACAAGATGTAATTTAAAAAAATATTCGTAACGCAGGATCTGCGTCAACTTAGCGAATTTGCACGTTCAATTTTTTAAATAAATGGTATAGGTCAAGGGCGAAGCGGGACATAGAGGAAGAAGAAAACACAAAATATAAAATATCTCTCCTAATATTAAAAAAATCGAAAAATGTTTAAGGAGCAAAGTTGTAGAAAATCGTGTTAGCTACAATTCATTACCTGATCATTTTTTCTCAAACTCTAATGTGTACACTGTACAGAGATATTTAGGAATTTAACTATCAATTTTAATTCGTAAATATTCGATTTTTCCAACATTAAGCCAGATATACCAAATTTTGTGTTTTCCTCTCCCCCTAATTTTGTGTTTTCGACATCTACTAGGTAGGATCGATGGATATTTGAAAAATTTTTTGCGAAATTTTGACGTTGGTACGAGACCAAGCTCTATTTCCTTTCAGCAAGTTTACTAATAAACACACACCAGACATTAGATATATGCACGATATGTTGATATATACTGATTTATAAGATAAATGAAAAGAGTGGATTTTCACTAAAAACTCGAAATACACTTTTTTTTCATCCTACCTTTGACAAGCAGCTAATCCAAGTCGTGGATCATCATCTTTAAGTCGTGCTGGTATATCTTTTTTCAAAGCATCTGGATCGTATAAATCAAATTCACGTCGTTGTTCTACTTTTTGAAATGTACGTCGAAATTCATTGACTTCTTGCTCCACACGTTTTCTCTCCTAATTAAGCAAATAATAGTTGATCAATTAACATTGCATATCAGCCAAAAGTGTGTATATGTCTCTTATGAATTACCTCTTTTTCTTTCTCTGATAATAGAATAGCAAGACGATCATCTCGGATACGTTGATTATCATATTCGATCTCAAGGTATTTTTCCTCTTGCAATGATCTTTCCTTATCTGCAATTTGCTGTTCTAATGCTTTAACGTCAACCTAGAAAATCTCTACTATTATAAAATTGTAAATGTCTGTTTGTTTGTTCGAGTATCAAGCAAAAACTACTGGACCGATTTTGGTGAAACTTTTTGTGTGTGTAAATGCTTATGATTAGACTGGTATTAATTTCTTCTCGCTACGAGAGATAGGATTCGAAGATAATCGCTGAAATAAAAATTTGGTGGAATTGTCGATAAATATCTGAAGTAGTGGAAGCGGTGGGAAATTACATTGGGGTTTTTAGTTTTAAAATGACGGAAATTATTTTATTAGCCTTAAATAAATAAATAAAATAAATCTCATGCGGGTATAAGCTAGTATTATATAAAACAAGACATATAATAACTAACTGAGTTAATAGTTTAAATATCCTATGTATACTGAATTCATAAACTGCAGTGCATGGACTGTTTATTTACCTTGTATACACGCACAGGTGTATACAAGTATGACTTAGGGCGCGTATAGCAAGTTACTATATACATATATAGTATACTCATGCTTCTGTAATCTACAATAATTAAAGATGTATGATCTAAATTGTGATAAAACTGTTCAGTTTATGAAAAAATATTTCAAACAAAAGTTGTTTGTTTTTAAAAAAGGATATTTTGTTTCTTGCCTTCTCTTTACGTTTTTGAGTTATCGTTTTTACGGACGGGTGGACAGACAGGCGGACGGGCATGCGTAAATGGACTCATTAGACCACTTTATGAACACCTTTTTTACATAAACAATAGTTTTACCATAATTTCAACTCAAACATCTGTAATTACTCTATATTTCAAAGCATGCGTATGATTTTATTACATAAGCATGTATAGCACATTTGTATATACAATACAAATCATATATTTTTATACACATCTGTGAATGTGTAGAAGTAAAATAAACAGTTCATGTACGTACTGAAAATGAACTCAGTAGTCAAAAACAATTAAAACGTAAAAATACAGATTCCACATATATAGCATCGTTGTGGCTTAGTAGGCAGAGCACTGCTCCAGAAAGCCAGAGGTCATGGGTTCGATACTCTCCAAGATGTGTATGATTTTTCATACCAAAAATTGATGGTAAATAATGCTACCTATTATTATCTTATAAAAACCGAGTCGCCAGTAACTATTTGTAGTGTATAGATTTTGAGAAAAATGCCAGGCAGTGTACCAATTCTACGAAATTCTACGTAATTTAAAAAATTTAAAGAAGGGGGAGACTTATATGATTAATCAAATATCAAACTGAACTTCATAATTCTAATAAATAATAAAATCCATTCGATAAATTAAACGGATTAATTACGTGTATTCAAAACTAGATGACTAATCAACATGCTTTTGTTATTTAGTGAGAAATAAAAAATTTAATAAATTCATGCATGAATGATTAAGATTACAATATTTGTCATGGTGCATACGTACTCCAAATCTTCGACTTCGAGCATTAAATATTCGTTTTTTTCTTTCCTCTTCAAAATATCGACGTCGTTCAATAACTGCCTGTTCTTTACGATCTTTATCGGTTAAAAAATTACACGGCAACATTTTTTTTTGGATTTTATTAAATAAATTTGAGTTTATGTGTTTATTTAAAAATTGTAAATATAGATTTAAAATACTTTGTCATGGTACATACAAGTAGATAGACATTAATGCTTTTGATAGTTCGATATTTACCTTCCGATCGGTGTTACTAAGCTACGAAACTTGTTTATTATATTCTTCAATTTACACCTATTTTATACACAAATGTTGAAAGCTACTTTGTAATGTTGACATTAGAAATAATTAAATTAATAATTTATTGAAAATCTAATATTTATATATTTATTTTTCGAGAAATATACGGTAAATATACTATTTTTTGCAATTTCGGGACTAAAATGACAACTTTACTCCCTCCAAATCGGTACTAAAGAAGTTCTTTTCTTTCATTTGAGAGAAAAAGTGGATTTTTTTCCCATGGGAGAAAAAGTAAATTTAATATGTATCCTAGCGGCAAAATCAAAATGACATTTCTATTTAACAATTTTTTTTTCCTATTTTTTCATGTTAAATAGAAATGTCATTTTGATTTTGTTGCTAGGATACGTATTAAATTTACTTTTTCTCCCATGGGAGAAAAAGTACTACTTTAGTACCCATTTGGAGGGAGTAAAGTTGTCATTTTAGTCCCGAAAGTGCAAAAAATTCATTTTAACTCATGACTTATACTTAATACAGGGGCGTAGCTACCGCCATATCTGCCATATCAATTATACGGGGCCCCCGATGTGCGTAAGCAAAAATTGAGAGTGTATATTTAATTTGAATTGTTAGTAAAAATTTTGGAAAAACTGACAGATAGATAATTATGATGAATAAATATTTCTTTTAATTTTATGCAAACATTTTTTTTTCTTTTGTGAGAAATCTTTACCCTTCATAAGGGCCCCCAAACAATATGAACTGCCACTGCCACTGACTTAATATGAATTAAAATTTGTTTTTAGTGGATATAGTAGAATCTAAAGGTACTTTTAGCCACAGAAGTACCTCATCCCATTTTTTAAACTTTTTGAGTTCATTCTTTGGCAACGTTCTTTCGAAATTCGAATGAATAAGGAACAAATCAATTATAAAATTTTGAATAACGAGAGGTTCTTCTGTGACTCATAGTATCTTTGGAAGCCATGTGTACTATAATAACTATATGGACAGCAACTTGATGTTATTTTTTCAAAATTTTATTGGCTACATTCTGCCGATGCATTCGATCATTGATCGATCGATTATTTTTGGAAATTTCTGATCAGCAATCATATGCGATTATTTATCGGATGCCATTTTAGTGATCGCTTTTGAAATCCAATCACTTCTGAAGCATCAAAATTATCGTAGATATGCCATTTTAGTGATTGCTTTTGAAATCCGATCACGTCTGAGTAACAATTCTTATGGTAAATAATTATTTATGTTTTTTATTTCATGAATTGACTGTAGTGGACTCTTGACGTTCAGCGCTGTCCTGCGTTGTATGCTTTCGACTAGTAAGAAATAGGAGTATATCTATTCAAATTCGAATAAATTGAACACAACTAAAATTATCGTACAAGCATCAAAATTATCGTAGATTTTGTCACATAATCAAAGTTGGATGTATGATCGTACAACACCCGAAATTATGTGACGTGTACGGTAGTTATCTGACGAATGGGAACACTGCACCTCTGGCATTTCGATCAGAAATCATAATTTCCAACTTCAAATTTGATAAAATAATTTGGTGTCAGTAAAAACAACAATCTCCATTAACAAAATTCTTGAAATAAAAATTATTTGTCAAGAAATTTAAAATACAAAAAAATTGACGTTTCGAACTGTTAAAATTTAGAAAAAAATTATTGTTTAATATGAATTTCCTATTCGCTTCGACCGCAACCGTACTCAACGCCATGTGTGGTCAACAAAACAACTTCATGACCAATGAAAGATTATAAAAACCATAGGCGTTTAACAAAAATAATTAATTAAATTAAATAAACAACATGTAAAACCTATGTTAACTGTAACTTTTTGTTAAACGCCTATGGGTTTTAATATACTGACACTGGTCATTAAGTTGTTTTTTTGATCACGTATGGCGCTGAGTACAGTTGCGCTCGGAGCGAATACACTTTCTATAAGAATTTTTTGATGCCCGGGCAACGCCGGGTATTTCAGCTATTACATTTGAAATGCCTCTGACATTTCGATCAGAAATCATAATTTCCAACTTCAAATTTGATAAAATCATTTATTAAAATAATTTAGTGTCAGTAAAAACAACAATCTCCATTAACAAAATTTTTGAAATAAAAATTATTTGTCAAGAAATTTAAAATACAAAAAAATTGATGTTTTTAACTGTCGAAATTTAGAAAAATAAATTTATTTGACATAAATTGAAAAATCAAATGTCAAATTAATCTAAAGTAGGCCGAATTACTGATCGAAAAGTCATCGATTACTAATCGTAAATTTTCTTTGAACGCAGCCATAGAGTTGATTTGATCCATTCGGTTTTCGAAAAAATGTTTAGAATAAAAATTGTTAGTATTTTTATGACAAACAACTTTTATTGGAGATATATATTTCCGGAAATTAAATTGATTCCATTTTAACAGTTGGTAGAACATTGATCATGCTTTAGGCAACAATTTTATCTTGCGGTGTATAGGAGTGTTGGTAGAAAGTGAAAAATTGAATTTTTGGGCATGGTTTGGCCGCCATCTTAGAAAGAATACATTTTTCGCCTCAGAGGATTTTTATTTTGAATCGACCTCGTTTCTGTAAAAAGGCGGTGGATGTTATCATGTCTTGTGGAGGATCGGTTATGATGATTGATTCTGTTAGAACTCGATAAGATAAACAAATAGGTAACGTAACCTATTTACGATATATACTTCGATACAAGGAACTTCTACATAGCATTTATGTTAAGCGATATACTTCTGGTGCTAAATAATCATATTAGTTTCTGAACATTCTAAAATAAATGCTTTGATCTCTAAATAAAAATCGCAAAAAATTTCATAATATTTTAGCAAACAAACCGACTACAAATGAAATTTCTTGAAATTGTTTATAATTGGTTAATTTCTTAAGTTTTCCAGAAAATTTTTTATTCGTTGACAATATGACAATCGCCGATGACGGCCATATTGGATATTCTGTGACGTCATTTATCCTACGTTATTCTCAGGGACTGTACGAAATCGATAATATGTGAATATGAGCGGTAGTGGTGTAAAATACAATATTGTTATTGATAATTTAATTTAATCCACAAAAATTTAACAAAAATACTTATAACACATTTAAAATTATTATTAATAATGAAATTATAATTTAAATTTACAGAATAATCACTTATTTTATATAAATGCTGATCGGAGAGCTTGATCCAGATCTTTTTTTAGCTCCTTAACTGATTCTACTCCTATAGATAATCGAATACAATTATCTGTAATTCCCAATCTTATTTTTTCTTCTTTTGGCATTTGTCTATGGCTTATAATTGACCTGAAATCATAATCATGAAAAGTAGTTTCAATTATGCTGACTAAAATAATAAATAATTCTAACGTTCGATTTAATTAAATTCACACAATTTTTTTATTCAATTAAATAAACTGTGTAAGTCAAAGAATATTTTAACTTGGATTTGATGTAATAGCTGAAATACCGGGGTTGCTCGGGCATCAAAAAATTTTTCTAGAAAGTGTATTCGCTCCGAGCGCAACCGTACTCAGCGCCATACGTGGTCAAAAAAACAACTTAATGACCAATGTCAGTATATTAAAACCCATAGGCGTTTAACAAAAAGTTATGTTATTTATTTAATTTAATTAATTATTTTTGTTAAACGCCTATGGTTTTTATAATCTTTCATTGATCATGAAGTTGTTTTGTTGACCACACATGGCGTTGAGTACGGTTGCGGTCGAAGCGAATAGGAAATTCATATTAAACAATAATTTTTTTCTAAATTTTAACAGTTCGAAACGTCAATTTTTTTTTATATTTTAAAAGAATTTATTTCCAAAATTTTGTTAATGCAGGTATTTCTATAGAAACTATAAACTATATTAGAGACTTGTGCTGTAAAAAAGGCTCTAATTTTGGAACGACTTGTGATTTTTACTTCTGATAATTTTTCTGGAGTCGTAAGGAAAATAGAGTCTTCTCTCATCATCTCCTATAGTTTTATCCAAACCATTCGGACAAAGATACAACAGATTTCCTTTTTATATATAGAGATTATAACTTATCCCGTTGATGTACCAGTCCAAGTGGTCGTGCTATCAAAGGCGCTCTACTTGGAACTGGGAGGTTGCGAGTTCGTTCCCAACAGTGGGGCAGTTTGCCAATAAAAAGAAAAGAGCGGTTAATTGACTGAACTGTTGGCGAATGGACAAGAACAGAAATAACCGGCTATTTGTGAAGCTTTTCTGCAGTTTCCCTTCACGAACTCCAGATGCATATCGGCATAGTTCCTATCAAAGTCGGCTGCAGTCGCACAACCTGCCAAATTCCTTGTTCTTTAGGAATCGGTAAAAACAGGCTTACTTGCCAGGCTTCGACCTCTCCTCCGCTACTACAACTACTATCCTTTTATATATCCACAATAGTTGACTTAAGCAAAAAAATATAAGAGACCATTTTTATTGGAAATTCAATTGGAGATTCAAAATAAATTTTCGAGTTTTTGAGATACTTTTCAATTACGATTTTGCCCCCTTTCCAATCCTTCCATCTCCAGTGAATGGGTAAACTTTTTAATATAACTGAGTTGAACCTATCAATTCCTAGTCTGCGTACAAATTCCTTGTCCTCCATCCACATCATTAAAAATGTATACTTATAAAATTAATAAAAGTTAAAAAATAATGATATGGGTGGCCTATGTTATAGTCAGTAATATCTCAGAAACGGAGGTTAAACCCCAATATTATTATTATTATTATTACACCGCCTGTTTTGGAAAGCTTTGCCAATAGAGAATCAATGTTAAATATTATTTACTATATAACTACACAATGCTTCATAAAGAAATAATAATAGTGGAGGTACTCCGTAGATAGTAGTGTGTGTGGGCATCACTAAATCCTCACTCTTAAATGACATCAAACCAACATCATAACACAAGCAGCCCAGATGTTTGTAAGAATGTGTATGGATGCCGTATGGTTTTATAGTAAATATTTTATTTATTTATTTAACATTGATTCCCTATTAGAAATGCATTTGAAAACAGACTGTATAATTGAGTTCCTCAGTAAAATGTTTGTATCCGGCTAGAAGTACCTACTATGTGCCACAAAAGTAGCGCTCATTTTTCAAATTTTTTTAGGTAATTTGTACCTTATTCATTCGGTTTTTGGTAAAATGTTTCGAAAAAATGTTGTTAGTATATTTATAATGAACAACTTTAATTCGAAGCAATCGAATAAGAGTAAAAATTAATTATAAAATTTTGAAAAATGAGCGCTACTTTTGTGGACATGTATACAATGCAAATATAAATTGTGATACTTACGGGCTTTGTGCCAAACTTTTAAGACCACCAACACTTCCACCAAGAATAAATATTTTAAGTGCTGTTAAGAATTTTTTAGTCTGTTTTTCTTCTGCATCTTTTATGTAAAAGCAAATTAATCCACTGTGACCAGAAGTTTGTTTTTTAGTGATTTCATACTGAGGATGAGACGGTAACCCTGGATGAACAACTTTCTCAACCAACGGATGTTTTTCTAAATATTTTGCAATTGCATATCCATTTTTCTGATGTGCTTCCATACGTAACGATAGTGTTTTTAAACTACGTTGCACTAAAAAACAATCGAATGGTGAAGGTACCGCACCACCATAGGTCTGTATTAATTCTAAATCTGTACTAATTTTTTCACAATTCGTTATTAAAACACCCATGGTAACGTCACTATGGCCCCCTATGTACTTGGTACACGAATGCATGACAACATCGAAGCCAAAATCCAATGGTTTTTGAAAGTAACTTGTTAAAAATGTGTTATCTATAGCTGTTAGTAAATTTTTGGATTTTGCATATTTAGCAATTTTCTCTAAATCAGTTACTTTTAATGTTGGATTTGTAGGACTTTCTATGTATATTAACTGCAAAATAATTAATATTTATAATAAATTTGTAGGTACATATCAAATAGACCATAAACAGTGAGTGGCAAAAATTGGTTTGTATATACTTCGAAATGATATCTCTCTAAGTGTTAACCTTAGGAGACCTAATGATTTTAGCAGTCTAGGTAAATATAGGGTATTCTAAAATTCATTCAGGAAAACTATACCACGGTGTAAAGCTGCTAAAATAAATACTGGAGGGGATCACCACCCTCTTGAGTAATTTTTGGATCAGAACCTGTTGTTGGCATATACCAACACCAGAATATATTGAAAAAATGTTTTTTTGCGAAAAAAAAACTTGACTCCGATCAGGAAAAGTTAAATAAGGTATCAAAAAAACCTATCGATTGACGTTTCTTGAATTGAAATTGGATCGATACTTTTTGAGAAAAACCTTAAAAAATCGCGATATCTTGTTTTTGCTTCACAAATTCGAGTTTTTCATAAAAATGTATAATAATCCACAGAAATGAAGCCCAAAGCAAACCAAAAAAGATGCTTTTTGAACTACTTAAAAAATTAATTTTTTGCCGAGTTATGACATTGCTTAACGTTGCTGTCAATGAGAAAATCAAAACATGTGTACTCCCCACTAGTGCTGCCTCTGGTGGATTTTTTAAAAATCTTCTGAGAAAAAAGGCTAATTGGGGAAAATTTTGGAAATTTCATTTCAAATGCCACTAGAGTTCTTCAAAGTTAGTTTCAAAGTGCCGGATAGTTTTTTGAAGCCCACTGAAGGTGAAAACTTAAAACGAGATAGTTCCTTGTTTAATAAATAAATTATTTGCGTATGAATAAAAGACATGATTAATATGTGAATCGTGCCTTTTTATACTGCCCAGACCAAAACGTGTTCAAACGAATAAAAAAAAACATATTTTGTTATCATTACAGTTTACCAATCCAACATTTGTATATACAATTGATAGTACGAGGGTGGTCTAAAAAGTTTCCGACCTCAACATGAAGATAGCAGCACTCGTAAATAAAAGCTAGTGAATTTTGTTGTTCATCTGTTGACAGTTACTCACCAAAGTTTCAGCCATTTTGGACGCGCAGTTGTTATGTCGTTTGAGTGAGTTGATTTGAGTGTTTTTATGAAAATGGACAAAATCGAGTATCGAGGTGTCATTAAATATTTGTTTTTGAAAGGCAATACCCCTACGCAAATCAAAGATGATTGGATTCTGTGTATGGGGACTCTGCACCATCATTTACCACAGTGAAATTTTGGGCAGCTGAATTTAAACGTGGCCGTAGGAACTTGGGAGACGATGAACGTTCGGGACGTCCAAAAACTGCAACTACCGACGAAAACATCGCCAAAGTTCACCAAATGGTGCTAGGCGACCGCCGAATTAAAGTGAGAGAGATAGCAGAGGTTATGAACATGTCAAAAGAACGTGTTTGTCACATATTAAATCAACATTTAGACATGAGAAAGCTGTCCGCGTGTTGGGTGCCGCGTTTGCTCACGTTAGATCAAAAACGTGTTCGAATGAACATTTGCAACGCTCTGTTGGCGCAGTTTAGGCGCAATAAATCCGAGTTTTGGCGCCAATTAATTACTGTAGATGAAACTTGGATAAACCATTATACGCCCGAAACAAAAATACAGTCCAAACAGTGGACTGCAAAGGGGGAACCGGCTCCAAAAAAGCAAAAACTGTTTTTTCGGCTAGGAAAATGATGGCGACTGTTTTTTGGGATAGTCATGGAGTTATTTTAATCGATTATCTTCAAAAAGGAATAACCATTAAGGAGCATACTACGCATCATTACTTGACAAGCTGAAGATCTACTCACCAGATCTAGCCGCAAGCGACTTCTTTTTGTTCCCTCATCTAAAAATTGCGGTCGGAGGACAGAGATTTTCGTCAAATGAAGAGGCAATAATCCCCTTTGTGAACAATTATTTTGCAGAGAAAAACGCCGAGTACTATTTGGACGGGTTACAGAGATGGGAGCAAGTGTAGAGTTACAAGGAGACTATGTTGAAAAATAAAAAAATATTTTCTGAAAAAATGTCTTGTATCTTAGTTAGGTCGGAAACTTTTCAGACTACCCTCGTACAACATGATATTCTGTTTTAAACTTGCTTGTGTGATTTGATTACATAAAAATTATTTGCCGAAATAGATATTTACAAAACTTAACATGTTTTTTTGACAAAATCATACTTTTGCTATTTTTTTATAAAATAAATTATATTTGATTTCTTTCAATTTTTTTATTTTAAAGTAACATTTTTTTTTTAAATATTGGCTTTCGTTTAGAAAAAAAAATTTAATCAATATGCAAGTATTTGATTCACAAAAAAAAACTTTTTTTTTTTCAAAGATAGTTCCCCCAGGAGATGAAATAACAGTGAGTTTACAAAGATTCTTTTTGTGTTACAATTTCAACACCTGGCTTCCTGGCTTATGACGCTCAATACCGACCGACGTGAACGCACTTGGCGGACTATAAAGAGCGATATATTTAAACGACGGATAGTATCATTGACGCCGTTTGGGGAGTTCATTGAACCACCGAAATTCTCGATCCCATATTCCAAATTTGAATAACGACAGATAAGTCTTAGAAGGGATAATTATAAAGGATATAAACCATTTTTGACACCCATACTATTTTGTGATTCTCTGATGAAAGTTTCATTTATGCATTACATACTTTTGTATTAGGCTTAAAAGCTTTTTCAACATTTGATAGATCTGTAGTATCAACAAACGTTGATTCAATTCCTAAACGTGAAATAATTTTATTTATTAATGCGTTTGATCCACCATAAATATCATCTCCACAAATAGCATGATCACCGGCTCGTAATAATGTGAAAATCGCATTAATAGCACCTAATCCAGATGCAAAACTATAACAGTATTTGCCACCTTCCAGATTAGCTACACATCTTTCCATTACTTTTCTAGATGGATTACCAAAACGTCCATATAAAAATTCCTAGAAAATAGTTTTCAGTAAATTAAATAATACATACTAAATTTGCGGGAAAAAAATACCTGAGGTTCATCAAGTTTTTGCTTGAATACTGTTGCCATCGTAATTGGTGGAACTGTAGCTAAAGAGTTCCATTGTTCTGGTTCTGAACCAACAGTTAGAGCTCTTGTACCAAAAGTCTCGTCAATTGGCAAAAATCCATTATTTTTTTCGTCAGACATTTTTTTTTCCAATCAAATCTAAACCATACAATGGTATTACATCAGTAGCCGAGCGATCTAAGGCGTTATGTCTGTGCAGTATGCAGTACTTGGAAACTGAGGGTTATGGGTTCGAATCCCGACATCGGCAGTTTGTCAATTATATAAAAAAAAGGGAAAAAAAGCGGCAGTTAATGGACCAAACTGTCGGCGCGTGGACAAGAACGAAGTAACCGGCTATGCTTGAGAAGGTTTTCTGCAATTTCCTTCACGAACTCCAGATGAATATCGGCATTGTTCCTATCATAGTCGGCTGCAGCCGCATATCCAATTCCTAGTCTACTCACAAATTCCTAGTCTACTCATAAGACATCACAATGGACCTTATGGTCGAAGTGTAGCCCGCCCAGGGCAGCCTTTACAATCAACCTCTCATGATATTAAATTAAATTAGTTGGATACTTTTAAATTTATATTTGAGTTTAAACAAGTAATATAACAACTAACTGAGCTAATTGTTTGAATACCCAGTATATACTGAGTTGTATATCAATGATTTAATTGTTAACAATATTGCGTATTTGAATTGTTAACAAATCGCTTTCCGAGGAATGTTTAATCACCAAGTAAGAGAAAACTATTGAGTTTATGGAAAAAATTTTCAAACAAAAGTTGTTTATTTTAAAGAGAAGAAGATTTTTTGTCATTAAACTTTTGTTATATCTCTTACGGTTTCAAAGATAGGCTGTTTGGGCTGCTCATTTTGCCCAAACATGGTGCGATTTTGCTCTAGAACATTAGCGAACTTGACCATACTTTTTGCTCTAGAACACTTTAAAAAAATTTCAGCTCGTTATCTCTTTTCGTTTTTGAGTTACCGTGTTCACAGACAGACAGACGGACAGACAGACAGACATACGGACATGCAGAAATGAACTAATTAGGTAATTTTATTCACACCTGTAGCAAAATTTTTTTTCTGCGATCCTGGGTATAAAAATCTATTGATATCTATGTGTTAGGTGGAACCGATTAAAAAAATTTCCTTGCTATTATCCATTACCCCAGTTGCACAAATGTGGAATTTTTTCGCATTTATGCCCAAAAAATAAAAGCTTTGAATGCAACAATTTCTTATTTTTATACGATAAAAAAAAGGCAGACAATTTTTAAATATGTAAAAAAATTCCCTCCATAAAGACTTAAACATCTTTGATTGGAAATACTTTTTTTTAAGACGAATAAATTAAGCGTAAATGTTTACTAGTATAGACTAATTATGTTACTTCTAGACACACCTAGATGTAAAAAACATGATTTGTTGAATGTCATATACAAAATGCCCCTTTTTGTATCAAGGCAAGAAAATTAAAAATGTTTAAACTGAAATTGCATTAACACTATTCTTCTGTCTTTTACTATTTAAAAAGTAGTAGATGAATTTTGATCACGTTATCTCTTTTCATTTTTGAGTTACCGTGTTGAAGGCAGACAGACTGACGAACAGGGGGATTTTTGTGAAATGAAGTAATTAGAACATTTTATGAAAACCTGTATCGAATTTATTTTTTAACGATCAACGTTCGATAAACTTAGAATACCGATGTATAGGTATTATACACATATATAGGATAAATAATACTAATTAAACCTAATCCAACCTACCGAGAAGTTTCACTGAATTATCCGACACCGTTTTATTAATACGAAGAATGAGTTAACACACAATTTAGTTGAAAAACTTGGCCTGACGCACTACCGTGGTGTATGATATTAAACAGTTAATTTTGAACGTTATATTATCGAATGATAATTAGTGAGAACTCTAGGTTTTTGAAATAAAATTTTAAATTCGTCCCCTTTACCTAGATCAGTCAAAGAGTAAAGTACGACTAGCTAATTTATACTGATGATGACTACATTGTAGTCGAAATACGTATTTATAATACAAAAAACTGATCTAGGTAAAGGGGACGAATTTGAAATTTTAGTTAATTTTGAAATGAAACAAATACGTATTAGCGAATTTCCTCCAAAGGAAATGCAGCTATTGTTTTTGTACCAAGTTGGAATTTCGTAAAAATTTCTTTAAATGTCCATCGACCCTACTACCTACTAGATGTCAAAAATCACTATCGTTAAAATTTTTATATATGTATATATCAACATATATATGTGCATATAAGTTTATGTGTCTGTGGACTCTCGAGTGGTGACAGTTTTATTCCGATTGGAATTAAATTTGGTATTTGAGGCGCTTTTGGTATTCAAAAAGTCAAGTTCGTTAATGGATAAAATTGGATGAGGGGAAAGGGAGATTAGAGGGATGGGGAAACACAAAATTTTACACATCTCCCTTAATATTTGAAAAATCGAAAAATTTATCAGGTGATAAGTTGTAGGTATTAGTTTTACTGTAATTTTGTTTCTTATCATTGTTCTGTTACACTAATATTTACAGAAATATTTACAATTAAAGATTGAAAGTTAAAATTCTAAATATCTCTGTTCACATTAGAGTTTGAGAAAAATGATAAGGTGATGAATTGTAGCAAACTTGATTTTCTACAACTTTACTTGTTATAAATTTTTCGATTGTTCTAATTAAGAGAGATATTTTATATTTTGTGTTTTCTTCTATCTTTATGAACCCCTCCCTTTCCCCTTGACGTATGCCATTTATTAATAAAATTGGCCTTGGAAATACGAAAATGATATCAGATACGACATTTCATTTTGATCAGACTTAAATTGTGACTAGAGAGTTATTTATGTATTCTAAGAAAATTCGCTAAGTTGACGCAGCTCCTACGTAACGCCTTTTTTTTTTAAATATTTAATTCATTTAACCATTATAAAATTGACTGAAAGAGTTGAACCTGCGAATTTGTTATCAACAAATATGTTTTATTTCAATTAATTCAATAAATAATTTAAATGAAATATTAAGGCAGTTGGTGTATTATTATATAGTAGGTATCTTTATAATTTTTTATAGTAGGTATTTTACAATTTTTTTTTGTCGTACATTAGTATCCAAATTCTTTATATTCATGTAAAATTTAACTGAAAAAGCTTATTTTACATTTTTTGATGTGAAAACATCTATAGCGAGGCTATTCATGTATGATTTCATATGGGGAGTGAAATCAAATTTCAGATTTTCGTGCATGTCACGTTTTAAATGATAATTTAACGTATAGGAGTATATATTATAGCGTTTTCTAACGGCTATAATATATACTCATATACGTAAAATAAAATAAAATTGACGCCTTAAAATGTCAAAATTTCATTTTTTAATTTCCTTAAAGAAAGGAATTATCAAATCAAGTTACTGTTATAATATTAATTAAGTATTCGAATATTAAAATTTCAAATATTTCGGTAAATCTTAGAGTTACAGAATATTTCATATGTTAGCGTTCCTCTAAGCCTGCATTCTTCGGAATGTATTTGAATGATGGTCATTTTGACATCTACTAGATAGGTTTGATGGACATTTGAAGACATTTTTCCGAAACAGCAGCATTGGTACAAAATCAAAAGTTTAATTTTCTTAGAAATAGTCGCGAAAAATTATTAATTAACCTTTATATTTGCTCTACTACCCCAACCGCTTAAATATGCAATAATATAAATCGTAATATTATGTAAAGTAATTCAATTATGACTTACAGCTTCTAATAAATTAAATATGAGGTTCTTGCAATATTATTGAACAATGTAAACTAAATCTTTGTTTATATTTATCAGATTTGGTATTATGAATTCATAATACTTATTTATATGGTTTATATACTTAAAATTATCTATACATATCTATAAATTATATATAGATAGATACAGATTTTGTTTATGTAAATTAATTAATTGATATGAATGAATTAATAAACCATATTTTGACAAAATGGAAACCCGACTTCAAAAATAAAATATTCTATAACAAAAAATGCACTAAAAAGTAAAAAAATAATTGCATATTCTTGTGCCAATTTTAGTTCACCTAAGCAAAAATTTTTAAATATATATGTACAATTATTGTTATTTTTGGAGGCGGTGTCAGCATAGAGAAATTCACATAATTTTTGGACACCGCCTCCAAAAATAACAATAATTGTACATATATATTTAAAAATTTTTGCTTAGGTGAACTAAAATTGGCACAAGAATATGCAATTATTTTTTTACTTTTTAGTGCATTTTTTGTTATAGAATATTTTATTTTTGAAGTCGGGTTTCCATTTTGTCAAAATATGGTTTATTTCTCGCTTTTTAGTGACTTTGAAGTTCTATAACTAGTTTTATTTGTCTAAATATGGGTAGACCTATTAAACGACTTACTAATTTTTAGTGAATTTTTTTGTAACACATTTTTTTTTTACGTTTTTTTTTTTTTTTTTTTAATTTTAAGAGCATTTTTTTATAAAAGATTTTCAATTTTATTTACATGCATTTTGTTTTTTTTTTGTAAAAATTTTTTTTTTTGGGGTCGGTTATTTTTTTGTAAAAAAATTTTTTGAAGTCGGTTTTTAAAAAAAATTTCTTATTTTCCCATTATGAATGAGTATACCCTTTCAAAAAAAAAAAAATTTCGCAGAAATCGGTTATCACATATAAAATGAGGATTTTCCTCGATTTTCCGGGGATCCCCTCATCAGAATGCGATTTGGTGCCAATGGGACCAATGGGAAACCAAACCCTTTAAAACAAAAAAAAAATTCAAAATCGGTTCATAAATGTCGGAGTTCTGAGGTAACACACATAAAAAAAAAAAAAAAAAAATACAGACGAATTGAGAACCATCCTCCTTTTTTGAAGTCGGGTTAAAAAATATCCGACCTTCTGAATTTTAAATTAACTTCAATTATCATCATAATTGATTTGTAATTATTATTTACATCTTATACCGTGTGTTCATTTCAAAAGTTACTACCTAAATATTTTTTTAAATATCCATTTTTGAAAAAAGTGTTTCAAACAAAAGTTGCACAGTTAAAAGGAGGAACCATAATGTAATAATTATATTTTTGATCCATACATCTGTTTCCGCGTGGTATATATTATCTTATAAACAGTGCAAGATAAGGAAAATCTTCGAATACAAAAATGTTTATTTCATAAAAACAAACAACTTTTGTCAGAAACTTTTTTTGGAGTTTAGCTGTATAGTATATTAGATACTTGTGTGCTGCTGACGTACACAGGGTATACTGCGAGGCAGCTGACGCATGTAAGTATCTGTGTATATACCTATATGTTATATATATGTATATATATACATATATATATATATATATATATATATATATATATATATATATATTATATGTATATCTACATATATATAAATATAATATATATAATATATATAATATATATATATATATATATATATATATATATATATATATATATATATATATATATATATATAATTTATACTGTACAAATGATGAATATATATATAGTATATCAGTTTTACTGTAGTGATATGGATAGTGAGCTTTTTTGAAGTCGGGTTAATAAGAAAGTTCCACCTAGGAAATTCAGTATTTTCAGGTGCCAGAATCCCATAGGCCGCTGTTTACGTCTTCACACAGAAGCGACAAATATCATTGTCGACCTTATCTATTTAGTTCTTTTTGCGGTCAAAAAACACGTAAACGCGACAAACTCGGGATATGAAGTGAAAAAATATTATTCTTTCAGTGTTTTAATATTTTTTATATTTAATTTATGAATATTTACTGGAGTGACAGTTTTTTTTAAATGAAAGAAAATATTTATTTGATATTGATATTGAATATAATAAACATGCATTGAGTTGTTTTAAATTTAATTTTGAATATAATTTTTTATTTCAAATTAATATACAATATGCTTTTTTTTCTTGGACATTTGACGTAACACCAAATGCGTTCTTTCTTTGGACATTTGATGAGGCTTCATCATTTAAACTACGCTTATCCGTCGAAATAGGATGGGATTTTCACGATGCGCTCAGACACTATATGTAACCTACCATGAAAAGACAGATTTCACAAAGTAACCACGACATATAAATAAAATTATCGAAGTTAATTTTACCATTGTTATAAATTTTAAGAAAATCTTTTTGGGTCTACCCTGTATCAGAGTGTAAATACAATTTGTACTTAATTGAATGACTCGTCATATAGAATATCTCTCAATATTATTATGTCAACTCATCTTTGAAAAATATACACTTCCGTTCAAAAAAAAATGAACAGACCTGAAATGTTAATTTGCTTACATTTCATAAAACTCCTCACTTTTGCAACTCTCTGTATATTATTTATTTATAAACAAAGATAAGTGGTATATTTTTTAAATGTGAAAAAAGAAATGGAAGTTTTATATTTTTTATTTATGTAAACAAAATCATTTACTATAAGAATAATCAAAATTGTAAGAGACTGATTCGGTTCAGGTCTGTTCATTTTTTTTGAACGGGAGTGTACATAATATGTTTATTTAACTATTGTCTTATCAACCAATTTTTTGGTCTGCTATCACTAATAATACATAGTATTCAAGTAAATCTTCTACCAATGGAGTATTGATACCACCTCACTCGAACCGGTCAAGTGCAAACTGAACATGCACAATCAGTGTTCCACAATTAGTGTTGCATGATTAATTATTAATGGTAAGTATTCTAAGACTTTTGAATCTTTGCAACCCACAATACACGACGGTGTATAACTTTTGTGTATAATGTAATAATTTAAGACTAACTACGTCATCGAGTTCTCTGCGCCTGTAGAAACGAATATAATCTTGAAAGAGGAGCAAAAACGGACTAAATACCTTGATCTTCTCCAAGAACTGCGACAACTACACCCTCGATACTCAGTCAAAATGGTTGTTCTCATTATCGGTTGCCTTGGCGGTATACGCCCCACTCTAAAGTCTAACCTTTCCATACAATTCTACCTAATCACCGCTATGCAGAAGGCTGTCATCATAGGCACACTTCGTACATTGAGATCGCATGAGACGTCTACAAGTGACATCCTTGAAGTTTTTTTGATAGCCTGTGGACATCGTGTTCCTGACGGACGTACAGACTATACGACCATAGGGTAGTGAACCTTGTTCAAAGGACATAGCTACCTTGTGAGGATTTATATTTGTTGGAGAGGTGGGTGGCATTGGGGTGTATATCCTGTATTCACTCTCCCCCTTCAACTGACATAAATACGTTAAATTTTAAACATATAATAATAATAATTTTATTATTATTATTATTATATTATTATTATTATTATTACTACTAGCCACTGATCGCGAAGCGGTAATCACTTATCGCGAAAAGACAGTCACTTATCGTGAAGCGACAGTCACTTATCGCAAAGCGAGATAATTTTAATATTTTGGATCTATGTTTAGAGCAAACCAGAATAACTTTTGAAAGTTTCATTGTTCCGAGACTTGGTTCTAATTTTCCCGAACAGTCAAACAAACTTAGAACAATCTATTTAGTAAAAACACAAGATATTTAGTAATTTTTATTCGACAAATCTAGAAGTATAATAATTCACAATATTTTTTTGGGAACATTTTGTAAAACTAAAATCTTAAATTTTCTTAAATAATGAACGATTTTGTGTTAAGGTCGGTGTCAATTTTAACAGCATTACTAATTTCTTTTAGTTTCAACAATCGTTTTGCAACTAAACGATCATGTACTCGTTTCATATCAACAATTTCTTTCATTTCCTCTTTGTCTTCTTCCTAAAGAAACAAAAAAACGAATATGTAGTTAGCTTTTGTGAGAAAATTGTTATGTTTCACATATATTTACCGATTGGTTTAAACGTAAAACTAAAGCTCGTCGACCATCAGACATTGGTTGTGAATATTCCATTAATTTCTTCAAACGTTCTGCAGGACTAACACCTCTCTCAACTACTAATACAATTCTTGCCCACTAAAATTAGAGGGACAATCAATATTAAGAGCACAAACTATAAAACAGTTTGGAAAATGGGCATAAATGAATGGGATTTGGTCTAATTGTGATGAATAACTACTCGAGTAATCACACAATTGTGAGAGACCTAATGCAAACATAAGCCTCAACTTGGTGAAATATGCCACGGTCTTCCAAGCAAAAGTCTACATCATTGGCTTGCGTCCGTGAGAACCTACGTAGAGGCTACTAAAACCAGAACGTATGTATTCTTTCGGACAGTCAAGCTGCTTTAAAAGCCTTGCCTGGAGCTGAGGTCACCTCAAGACTAGTCAAGGATTGTCTGGAGGAACTTCTGAAACTGGCAAAATGGAACAATGTTAAAATTGATCTGGGTGTCGGGTCACAGTGGTTTCGAAGGAAACGAAAAAGCAGACACCTTAGCAAAGAAGGGAGTCGGAATGCCCTTCATAGGCCCAGAGCCTATTTTAGGAATTTCAAGGACTGCATGTAAACAGGTGATCAACGAGTAGTCAAATGCTAAACACCGTGTGATCACTGGGAAAAAGTACCGCGGAGAGAGCTCGGTACTGCTTCAGAGGTACTGCTACAGAGGCACTCTGAAGGTACTGCTTCAGAGTGAAACAAAGAGGCTATTTCTCGATGCACTGAAACTGAACAAGATGCAATTGCGGAGGGTTACCGGATTCATTACTGGGTATTATCCCCTGCGAAAGCATCTACACACAATGGGACTCGGGACTGCGAACCTCTAGGTTACAGCAGATACAGGATATTCGGATACAGGATATTCGGTGAATCTCACCCCGAATATATGAACCTTCAGGAAGGCCTGATAAGCAAGGACGTGGCTATTGCCAACATATGGGCGAAGAGAGTCTCGTCGGACTGAAGTAGAAGGGGGAGCACAATGGACCATAAGGTTGAGGTGCAATAGTTTTAGACCCCAATATAAAATCAATCAATCAATCAACCACACAATTCGATAATGAATACTTAGTGGCCTGAACTATGTCACTAATATTAAATTTATAATAAGGTTGAAAGATGGAATAGTAAAACAAAGGTTTTATCTATACATAGTATAAAAGGAAGTCGTCCTCCGCTTCCGTCTGTCTTTTTATCCGCTAACTCCTTCTAAACCACGTACCGGATTTTGAAACGGTTTTCACACTCATGTAGATATTGTTTCCGGATGGTTTGTATGTATAGTACATCTTAATTAAATTTTCCGTGCAAAGCCGGACCTGGCCACTAGTTTATTCATAAAATGGAATTCATCAAAAATATAATACTCTAATCCAGGGATGTCAAAGATACGGCCCGCGGGCCGTATCCGGCCCCCGGGTCTTAACAATACGGCCCGCGATCGCAATGTGTGACAGACAGAAGAATCATGACTTCACTCGATTCCTCTACGGAAGTTTTAAAATGCGCACACTACAACGTTTATAAGTAATTTCAAGGGCAGCGCGTGCCTAGACAAGCGAGAGAGGTAGACAGTAACGCCATCTCTTAGCAACAAGCGGAAATACCACGAAGGCTAGAATCTTCCACGCGCTTCGAGTCTAGACTAGAACCTTCCTTATTGATATAAAAGGAGAAGGTCGGCACGACGTTAGTCAGTTGAGTCGAGTAATCGAAGCGATACGGTCGGAGAAAGATTTTAGTTAATTTAGTTGTACTGCGACATAGTGATTGTGAAGTCCAGTGATTGTGCAATCAATTCTTAAAATAATTACAACGAATATGATACCTGACATCAATGAGCTTGTCAAAAACAAGAGAAGTCAGGTATCTGGATCCTCGAGCTCAAAATAATTACCCTCTTTTATAACTTTGATATGATTTTTAACAACCGTATATTATATACTATATAATTAAGTAAATAAAATGTTATAATAATTCAGTACATTTTTTTAAATTTGAATCTAGCCCGCCTACACATTCTAAATTTAATATATGGCCCCCTGCAAAATTGAGTTTGACACCCCTGCTCTAATCAATTCATCAAGTAATGACGATCAAAAGAGAATGAGGAGCTATCCATAAATGACGTAACATCTTTTACGGGTAGGAGGGGTATGCTGTTATGATATGTGATGTAACCATATATGAAATACTCCTGTATGGACAGTTTCCATAATTGAAAGCTGTCCCAACATTAGGGTGCCGATTATATTGATTCTCTCCATGTTCCGAGACACATTGCCCATGCGTGAAGAGAATCAATATAATCGGCTCCCTAATGTTGGGACATTCTTTTCTATACCAACTGGCCATATAGGATAGGATAAAAGGTTTTCTATCGCTGATCAAATAATGGAGCTACCTGACCATTTATGACCAATTACGGACCAATTAGATGGTATAATTGGTTTTTCGAAATTCCATGGATGGGGTGCTAAACGTTTTGTATGACCTTGAAAAAATTAAAAGATCAATAAAAAATTTTCTATTGCTGACCAATTAATGAGACTACCTGACCATTTATGACCAATTAGATGGTATAATTGGTTTTTCGAAATTCGGGGTGGTAGCATCCTGGAGCCAAAATAAATGGACGATAAAACTGATGTGTTTCAAAGCCTGACGAAAAGTGATTGTTAAATATTTCGTGACAGTAACAGAGGGTAGACAAGCACAAACTTTTATTATTCTGAAATTTTATTGGTTTAAATAGGGGCAAAATGAAATTTATACATAGTGTTAAATGGCAGGAGAGGGGTGGGAGTTTAAAAAAGTACGGAAAACGTGTTACGTGGTTTATGACTATCACCTGAAACAAAAACATTAAATTTACCTGACGTTGCCATTCATTTCGTGTCTCAGCAATTTTTTGATATGTGTTACCCATCATAGCAATTAACATATTAATCAAAAGAATCGCTACAATTGCCATAAATACCACAAATAATATCTAAAACAAAAAACTTAACGTTTAAAAAATATTCACAGCAATTGCAATTTGTGGGAAAAAATTATTCGAAAAGTAGAACAAGATTTTTACATTTAACATACTTTTGCCTCATATTCATGCTCAGTTCGTTCAAATGCTGCATAATAACCACCAAAATTTGTCATTGACATTAAGAACATTGCCATTATTGATTCAACTGGACTTGGCATTGGATTTGTTGCTGAATCATCAACAGCATCATCCGGTGTTAAATCAGAATTATTAAATGATAAAAATATTATGTAATATGCTAAAAAAGGTTTAATTTTAATATGTTAAAAATATCTTATAGTTTATAGTTTCAGGTTTTTACATAAAGTATAAAGACTTTTTGGAAAAATTTCGTTTGCGCCTCTTTAGTTGACTTTTTTAAGTTACTAGTTTTAACGTTTGATTTGCTAATATATTTCAGAACATAAGGAAAGTACGCAAATATTTTGCAGGCAATTAACTTAAGGACGTTCGAAAGAGAAAAAAAACTGCAGAGAAGTTCCTGTAAATTAAATATGTTATAAAAAAAGTCAATACGAATTTATTGGTATGTTTCAAAATGTTAGTTCAAATGCATTGATATTGAAAAAAATACTTTTAACATTGGGTCTTATGGAGAAACTATAAATTTAATCTCTATAATCGAATAAAACATAGTTTAAAATGCAGAGAAGTTTTTATAAAACTATGTAAATTGTTGTTAAATAAACAAGGATTTATTTGAGCCAAAGATGAAGGTATGTTCAAATGAATTTTGGAAAGTAATAATGAATTATATAAGTAATTTTATCATATAAGAGAAGCAAAACACAAGCCACCATGTCTATGGTTTGGCATTACCATAGACATAGATTATTTACCAAATAACCATAGAATATTTATATCTGGTTTCAATGTATACATTAACGCAGCAGGAATGCGCAGTCGCTTGATACCCCCCTTACGTCTTTCCCCGCAAAATGACTCTTTCGAAAGTCCTTAATTATTTTTGGATGTAAATGACCAAGCGAAGTGCCTTTGACTAGAAAAAGTGCAAATATATCAAACAACCAATACAGACTCTGACACAACTTAGGAGGAGATAATTTCAGCACAATTTTTGTGTTTTTTTTTTCAAATAATAATTAGAGTTTAAAAAACTAACACAAAACATTTATATTGCAGTATAAACTCAAAAATATATTCTTTGACGTCAAATACTTGATATGAAAAATCATACACAACTAGGATGGGTATCAAATCCACGACCTCTGGCATTATAGACCAACTCTCTGCCTTTGAGCTGCCGGCTGTTATGATAGTAGATTGCATATGATTTCTTACTATCTTGATGCCAATGTATTATTAATTTGATTATTTACTCATTTACATATTTTTATAATATAACCGAAAATGCAACCTATATACTAACAATGGAAAGACACTAATTTACACAAAAACAATTTACAACTAATGTAACAACTAACTGAGTTAATTGTTTGAATACCCAGTATATACTGAGTTGTATATCAATATTAGAATTGTTAATCCCTTAACTGGGTATACCAACAGTATATGAGATGTTATCTCTACATATGTCCGCCTTCATTCGACTATGAACAGTATCCCATTTGCTCTTTGAGCACAAATTATGAAAAAAGTATTAAGTTGATAAAAAAAATTTTCAAACAAAAGTTGTTTATTTTAAAAAGAAGAAGATTTTTTGTGAATAAATTTTTTTCTATATCTTACGGTTTCAAAGATGTGTATTATCCCCTCTGGCGAGGGGGGGGGCACGTTTCGATTTTGCCAATTAACGACCTTGACCTCACTTTCTTGCTATAGAACACATATACAATTTCAGCTCGTTATCTCTTTTCGTTCTTGAGTTATCGTCTCCACAGAAGGACGGACGTGCCAGAATGGTCTAATTAGGACATTTTATGAATACCCATTCCAAGCATTTATGTCGAGGATTAATATTATCAAGCGTCGCAAAGTCTTTACTAAACTTAATATACCTTGTATATTTACATATACTGGGTATAAAAATGCATTTTAAACTTCTTTTGTTATACGTCTACAAAATTTCATATTATTCAGACACTCGGAAGAAAGTGACTACTCAATTAAAAAATTCCATTGCATTCATAAATATGTACAAATTGTGTTAAAAGTCAGTCAAGCTATCATTTCAAAATTTTATAATTAATTTGTGCCTCATTTATTCGGTTTTAGACAAAATACTCCAGATAAAATTTCTTCATTATAGCTAAACTGACAACTTTTATTCGAAAATATTTTCTGAAATCCGAATAAATAAGGCACAAATCAATTATATAATTTTGAAATGATAGCTCGACTTTTGACGCCATTTGTACATACAAGTCTATAATATAAATATATTATTTATGTTAAAAATCTATATCAATTTGAATTGGTACAAATAACGCCAGAAATACAGTCTGTAATTAAGCAATATGGTTAACATATATACTCAGCTATATAATCTTTTATGAGTAGGTAACATTATTTTAAACTTAAATCGTCAAATAAAGATCCATTAGTAGTAAATTGTGTGATCCGATAAAATCTGCACAAAAAACATATACCTTGAGAGAAACCCATTACAAAAACCAAATAGATTGATACAAAACGCAATAAATCACCCATTACCATTCGATAGATCATTACAACGAAAGGACCCACTGTTTTAAAACCTCTGAAACAATAAAATTATTTTGTTCAAGATTAGGAAAGTTGAATTAATTTTTTTCTTATTTTAAGTATACCGTAAACGTACAATTTAAAGAGAAAATCATTTTTTGTACTTAAGTAAAATCGTTTTCTATACATCTTCGCATAGCAGATCTCCCACGAGTATGAGAGAGTACATATGTATACATTAAGCAATGTGTATGAGAAGGAGGTTTTATAGGTTTGATAAACAAGCATATTTTTCAAAACAGTGAACAATATTCATAACTGTTGGTGATTGGCGAGTGGTTGGTGATTGTCTCATACAACACAACACAACTGTAACAAAACACATACAACACATACATATGCACATAGGCACATACAACAAAACACATAGGCATATACAACACAACAGTAACAAAACAAACCTATAAGACCTCCTTCTCATACACATTGCTTAATTTATACATATGTATTCTCTCATACTCGTGGGAGATCTGCTATGCGAAGATGTATAGAAAATTACTTAAGTACAAAAAATGATTTTCTCTTTAAATTGTATTTGTTTCAAGAAAATCTTCAACTGTTAACACGAGACGAGACAAAACGATAGAAAACAAGTCAATAAACATACTACTCTCGCCCAGTGCCGCGACTAGGGCGGTGCCAGCGGTGCCCAGGCACAGGGCGAAGACCCAGGAGGGACGCAGAAATCGCGGGAGATCTGCTATGCGAAGATGTAAACTAAACGTACGGTATGTAAAACTTATTATTTTAAATTTTGTAAAATGAAATAATTTTTTTCAAGAGCTTCAAAAATAAGAGACATATAATAGCATTTTGACCAGGCGCAAGTTAAGTCATGGAAGAGCGAATGTTGAGACAGTAGTTGTATCCTCCTTGCATGTCTCTGAGTCACTTCACCTTACGTGAGAACATTCAACGTTGTACTCGTATATATTCATTTGTGTGTTTCACAGAAGCTGACGATCGGTCACCTCGCTCAACTGCCTCTCAACTTGGGCTCGGCTGTAATGTTTAGTATCGACTATTTATTATCAATAAAATATTTGTAGTTGTATCTAAATTCATATTTCATTCAAAGAGTGTCTATCATAACAAACGGGTTACACATAATTAGCAAGAATACCGCAAACACGAGAATATTGAAGAGAAATGGCAAACACTAGAGGGTTTTCCTGACATGTTACGCCTGATCTTGCTTCGTCTTACATTGCTCCCATGTGATGTCACCCTTGTATTAGTTGTCGGTTGTCAGTCACGAAATACGTAGTGAGGTACCAACTATTCGCTAAACATTTTAAACTAGCTCAAGTAAGACTTATTCCACAGCAACCCGACGACACTAAATTTAGATCTATTCACTCGTATAAACGAAAGTGGGCTGACCACGAAACTAAACTTAGATCTATGCACATATACCCGACTAGCAACCCGACATGTCGGACCGACTCTACCATCTCCACATTTTGTCAATGTTTCTTCAGTCGCTTACGAATATAAGCCGGATCAGTAACTAGTTTGGTTCTTGTATTATAGTCGTTTAAAAAAAGAAGAAAAAATTGGATGCAATGTGCTCATCCAATGCTTATGAAAAGAGTTGAGCTGGGGGCATTCAATGTTATATTTTCGTATGATTGTTGCCAGTTTCGACTATACCTTCTCGCACGGATCGAAAACACTATTCAACGCCAGAACACATCATACAAGGAATGTATCCCGCCTAAACATCTGTTGCACTGGAAGAAGGCAAAGTGCAGACTAGTGTACGAATGTACCGGCATCGGGTATATGTGAAGCGCTCCATTAGTTTAAACCTCCACTACACTGACCCGGCTAGACTCAAACGACACGACAGTCGGCCACAGAACTGGGAGTTGCTGGCCCCTTAGCGGCTGCTCAACTGTCGACTCTGGCGGTTAAACGACTAAGACACGATGTCAGCCTAATGGGAAATTTCATTACTTTTAAAACCCTTGTGTCGTGCACCTGGTGTTGTTTACACGATTGTCGGGTTGGTATGAAATAAGCCTTAACGGAAGCGGAAAAAGAAGTTCGGGTTGTCTCATCAATGATAAACTGTCACAGTATTACTGAGTGTGTGAAGCCATTGTTAAATGATTCATACCTACAAAAGAACAGAAAATACGGCGCCGTTGTTAACATAATAACGACAGCAATTGTATCTTCGATTTCCTCCAAACAAAATACTCTTAAAAATGGCATACTCATCATTAAAATGCAAGAAAATAAGAACATTACTCGTGACGGTGCTGTCATCTAGAAATCAAATTATTTTATTAAAGAATTTGTAAGTGAAATATGAATTCGAAATGACTTACTAAATTTTCGACGAACATGTGAGCACCTAAAAATCGAGCTTCACGTAATGCAGCTGTTATATATAAAAAAGCACCAAATGTTAATGCAACTTCAGCCGTAACTCGAATTTGTGTATTAAGTGTATTTAAGTTCATTAAACGGCATTCAGTATCAATATTGTTCCACCATTTTGTTCCTCCATTATTTTCTTTATTTGTTGCATTTAAAACTGATGTTGCTATTTTGGGAATTAAATTAATTAAATGGTAAATCCGGAAAGTGCAAAAAACTTCTCATAATAAAAGAATATTTCGAATAATTGAACTAAAGGATGTTTATAACAGTCTATGATAGCTGAATTGGTATAGCGATGTAAGCGACTAAGTATATGGACATATTATTAAGTCGAAGGTTCAAATTCGGGTCTATTTTTTAACATTTCACATAATAATTATAATTTAATAGTTCAAATTTTGAGCAAAAGAATACCTCCAACAAAACACAATGTTAGAATGATTGCTCATCTTGGGACACCCTTTATAAGTTTAGTAGGTAATTAAATGGCACACCGTCCCATGCATTTGTAATCAGCGTCGGATTGTCCATAGGGTCAGGCTGGCGTTTGCTATACAGGCCGTAGCTTGCGTGGGCTCCCAAAGCTTACTATCTACACGAAAAATAGTTCATACACGGAGAAGGAGAAAGTAAGAAGAGCAGGAACGAATCAGCGAAGGTGGCTTAGATCAAACAGCAAAGAACGATATTTGTTTATTTTGGATTCCAAAGTTGCGTACCATGTGAACGTAAACTTTTATCCTAATATAACAAGTACATTAGTACGTCCTCCAACTTATACGACGGTTTCATTATAATCATCAAAATCTCATCTATGCAAGTAACTTGCGAAAGACGATTTGCCGTACTGAAGCGCATTAAGCCGATGCTTCGTTCTCTACTGGGGAAGAACTGCTGGACTCGTTGATTATCCGAAACATAGAAACCGATCTTATCAAGGATAACGAGGATAGCAGCTTTAACGACCGATTTATTGACAATCTAGCTGAAATTTCTCCTCTATAAAAAAAAAGGTAATAGGCTAGCTTCAGTTATAACTACTGGAACATTTGACATAAAAATATACGTCTTTGAAATAAAAACTTCCAAAAATTCTTGGCTATTTGATTAGTATTATTATTTGGTTTTGCGGGCAACGGACTATAAAGCCATGATGCCACTTAGACCCTTTAGGCCCAGCCCGACGCTGTTTACGATTCGGTATTGATTTATTTTTTTACTTTTAGTGTGTTATTAATAAAATAGTGATTTTTGTTTAATTTAGCGAATAAAAAAAGTTGTTTTCTGCTTACATAAAATTTCCAATGAATCATTAACATTTATCGAAAATAAACTAACATTTTCCAATTCTAAACTTTTATTAATAACACTCAATAAAAATGTATTATTCGATGTAACATTCGCTATATCAGTTTTTAATATTGCTTCTGGTGGTCCTGGCCGTAGAGTAAAACATACTAAAGATATTAGGAAATAAAAAAAAAACATAAAAAATTGTCGATAAAATCGAAATTTTACAAAAGTATTCCATTTTGCATGTAATAAATCAACCAAAACACCTTCCAGTAATTCTAAATGTTCGTCTTTATCCTAAAAATAATATTAAAAATTATTAAATGATCAATAACTATCAATTAGAGATGTACCAACTAGGATTATTGTCGACGAGTCGGCTACCCATTAATCGGCTTACAAGAAGCCAACTAATCGACTACATTGCCCATAGACACTAAACAACTCCATGTAAATATACATAACTCCATGTAAACAAATAATTGGCAAAAATAAGATGTCAGTAGTGTTCCTTCGGCACCGGAAACAGATCAGAGAGTATAAGGCGCGACTTTTAATTGAAAAACATTACGCATTTATAGTATTATAAAAATTATTTCTAGCCAAAGTATTTTTCCAATAAAATATTTTTTTGAATAAATGATAAGTAATTTCAATTTTTCAATAAAGAATTAGTTGAAGTTGAAGTGATAATTAAAATTCGCAAAATAATTACATAAAAATAAAAATCAAATTATTAAATAGTAACCTGTAATGTTGGAATAGGGAATATGCATGAACATTTTTTTTCACTTGAATTGAAGCATGTTTACTTGACATATATCAAGGTAAAATTACTTTTTAAATAATTTTAAAAATAAGCGAGATATGAATGATTGAAATTCCCGATTAGACAAAGAGGATGATAGCCCTCTTGATATGTTATGTGACGTCATATTACAGTCATATTACACCATTTAAAATACACGTAAAACTCTGTTTTTAGTATTTTTGCAAGAAAGAGACAGATAATAATCTTTAAAAGCTTATAGCTTCCTTGATATTTGTCGGATTTTAATTTCGTTTTTAAATATTATTACAGTATTTACAGTATTTTCATATTCTGAAAATAAATGTGAAAAAAAATTTTCATGTATATTCCCTATTGTAAAAATGAAAATAAATTATTGAATCAGATATTAAATTAAACTTTTATTTATTAATAATAATGCTGAAAATTAATATTTAATATACTGTCATACAATTTAATAAATTTTGGAATATTTATACTCGCTTTTGGTACTTTAAATAGTCCTGGTTTTTTGAACCCAATTGATCCCGTTGCTTATTGTCACAAGCACTACCACTTTTACAATTGTTTGCTGCACATACTCTTCCCATTTTAAATGTTTTTAAACAGTTTTTTATTTAATAAATTTTTTTTTAAAAATTTCATATTTCAAAATAATTACTTCGAAATAAAACTAGTTACTTTTGGCTATTTCATTTCTATTTATTATACTATACCGTACGTTTAGTTTACATCTTCGCACAGCAGATCTCCCACGAGTATGAGAGAGTACATATGTATATATTAAGACCTCCTTCTCATACACAATGCTTAATGTATACATATGTACTCTCTCATACTCGTGGGAGATCTGCTATGCGAAGATGTAAACTAAACCTACGGTATTTCACTTCGGTACGGATGAGTTCCTATCAAGAACTAGCGACCCTAGCGGCATAAAATGTAAATATAACTTCTACCATTTCGTTGCCATATTTTGTCAATTTTCCCGTTTGAGTTAGATCTCCTATATATAGTCTCCATGATATTGCCGCTCATTAGTTTCTGAGTTGTCAGTTTGTACTGTCTCTTGCTCTCTTGCCATACAGTAACGTCCTTTTTCAAGATTTTATAATTGATTTGTGCCTCATTCATGTTGTCGAAAAAATGTTTCGGATATAAGTTGTTGATTGTAAATATACAGTGTATTTTAAAATACACCCAATTTGTAAATAATGTATAGTGTATCTATCGCTGTCTATATGTGGTGACTATGATATGGTGTCTTTGTTACATATACATGTAGACACACTCACACGCCGGACAATAACGACGATGTATACATGCATGTGTAAGATGCAACTATATATAAATTATTGTTGTTAGAGAGTGATAAGTATAATAGATATATGTTATACAATACTGATTTTAATAGAATTTAAGTGTGCACGAGTAAGATGCAACTATATATAAATGACTTGCTCTGCTCTCAAGGAGTCTCCCCCTTGACCCCCGAAACGGCCTTCGGCCTTGGCTCCGCGTCACAAAAAATAACATTACATGAATTGTAAAAAAAGTTTTGCGGGAGGGGATGTTTTTCCGATTTTTCGGGGGATTGCAATAAAAAAATTGAAGTTTTCTGATTTTTCCCGTCAGTTTCAATCAATTTCGCGTCGAATGCAAAAAAACGCATCTTTCTAGCATGCCTAGAAGTGCCTTAGAGTTTGTATACATGAGTCAGTCAGCTTCACTTAGGGCTATACCGGTTGTTTAGTTTACATCTTCGCATAGCAGATCTCCCACGAGTATGAAAGAGTACATATGTATACATTAAGCATTGTGTATGAGAAGGAGGTCTTATAGGTTTGTTTTCTTACATAAAGTTAAACTGAACAGATCAGTTGTTATGATTTGTTCTGTTGTTCAGCACACAACAGTTTAACTTTAAGTAAGAAAACAAACCAATAAGACCTCCTTAGGATCGATGGGCAATTATCGAAATTTTTTTAAAATTTTGACTTTGTTACGAGACCAATAGCTCCATTTCCTTTCAGAAATTCGCTAAAAGTTAAGATCAATGGGTTTTTTTTAACCGAATTGACGAATCGGCGACTAAAAATATGACCGGAAATGGTTGGCTTAACAGCCGTCTGCTAGTTAATACATCTCTAGTAAATATCGATCGATTTTTATAACCAAAGATATAAATAATTTTGCTAAAATGAAAACACTTTACATACCCCAAACACTACTAAGTTTAAAGCAGAATCCTTATTTATCTGTCCACCAGTTTCCATACTAATTGTGTCAATTTGAAGCAATGGATATGCAGCGCAAGTTATGCTACCTGTGCATTAAAAAAATTACTTCAATAGTCAGTGTTCTGTTTGAATTACGTTTTAATCAATTTTTTTTTTACAGTTCACTTAAGTTTTTGAAAGTCTACACTCACCAATACTCACCAATTTGCCAATAAATTTCTCTCTCAATGTTCAATATATGAAAAAATAACTCAATACGAGCAAGTTTTGCGGATAATGTTAATGGTGTAAGATTTAGTACATTACGAACAGATAAACTTGCTCCAACTTCATATGCCATATCGAAAGTCTCCTGTAATCAAACATTAAATTTTACAAGCCAATAAGAAGCGCGAGGCATTCGAATAAAGAGAGAAAAATCAAAAGCAAATACAACCTGCTTAGTTGTTTTTGTCAAAAACTATCCATCCAATATGGATAAAAATTGCTAAATAACTAAGCGTTAAAGAAATTTTTCCACTTCCGTCTTAAAAAAAAATGAGTGGGCAAAAATGGAATCATAAGGACCTTATATCTAAGCACTGTACAAATTTTGTATCCAATTCGGGCCCAATGTTTTCGGAGAAAACGATGGATAAAACCGACTAAAATATTAAATCAAATTGATTGAAAATTTGTTCACAGTTTGTAATTAGGACCTAGGCGATAAAAATTCTTTGACAAAAAAGAATAAATAAAAGTATGCAAAGCCTCATAAGACAATCGGTTGGGCGGGAAGAAATTGGATCACAAGGACTTTATATCTAAGCCCTGTACAAGTTTTTATCCGATTCTATTCCGATAATATGGATGGGCTACACTTCGACCATAAGGTCCATTGTGATGTCTAAGGATGCGAGGATGTGAGTGGAGTAGAAGAAATTTATGAGTAGACTAGGAATTGGTAGGATATGCGGCTGCAGCCGACTATGATAGGAACTATGCCGATATTCATCTGGAATTCGTGAAGGAAACTGCGGAAAACCTTTTCAAGCATAGCCGATTACTTCGTTTATGTCCATACACCGACAGTTTAGTCAATTAACCGCCCCTTTTTCCCTAATAATTGACAAACTGCCGATGTCGGGATTCGAACCCATAACCTCCCAGTTTCCAAGTACTGTATACTGCACAGACATAACGCCTTAGACCGCTTGGCTACTTGGACTGTTTGAAAATTGTTTGAAATTTTGTAGAAAACTTGTCGTTAGGGCTTAGATAATAAAAAGTTCTTAACAATCTGATCGGATTAAGTAGACGCAAATATCTAATGGAACGAAATCTAACGCAAAATTTCAACTTATTTCAAAGTTTGATGATCATTATAAACTTATTAGGCATTATAGCTAAATATGCATAAAATTACCGTTTTCTCGTATATGACAAGCATATGTAAAACGGTATTTCCATTTGAATCCTGTGCATCAGGATCAGCACCACGAGCCAAAATCAATCGATAGCATTCTTCTTGTCCCAAACATGCAGCAAAACTTAATGGATATTCACCCCAATATACATAGCTTTAAAATAAAAAAAAATTCGTTACGCAGGAGCTGCTTCAACTAAGCGAATTTCCTTTGAATACATAAATCACTTTCTAGCGGTCACAATTTTAGTCTGATCAAAATGATATGCCGTATCTGATATGATTTTAGTATTTGCAAGGCCAATTTTATTAATAAATGACATACGTCAAGGGAAAAAGGGGCCATAAAATAGGAAGAAAACACAAAATATAAAATATCTCTCTTAATATTAGAACAATCGAAAAATGCTTAAGAAATAAAGTTGTAGAAAATCAACTTTGCTATAATTCATCACCTTATCATTTTTGCTCAAACTCTAATGTGTACAGAGATATTAAGGAATTTAATTTTCAATCTTAAACCGTCAATATTTCTGTAAATATTAGTGTAACAGAAAAAATGATAAGAAACAAAATTTCAGTAAAACTTAGTACCTATAACTTTACTTCTTATAAATTTTTCGATTTTTCAAATATTAAGGGAGATATGTCAAATTTTGTGTTTCCCCCTCCCTCTATTAAATAATTATTTAAACCCCCACCTTCCCCTTGTCCGATTTTACCCATTGACGAACTTGACCTTTTGAATACTAAAAGCGCCTCAAATACCAAATTTCATTCCGATAAAATGAAAACTGTATATATATATATATATATATATATATGTATATATATATATATATATATATATATATATATATATATGTCCATAGATATATATATATATATACATATATATATATATATATATATATTATATATATATATATATATATATATATATATATATATATATATATATTATATATATATATATATAAATTTTACAGATGGTGATTTTTGACATCTACTAGGTAGGATAGGAAGAAATTTTTGCGAAATTTTGACTTCGGTACGGGACCAATAGCTCAAACGCTGCCATGCATGTTCAAATCGCTTGTCAGGCGTGGAAATGTTGCGCTATAAAATTCGATCCCAACCGATCACTTTCAAACCGTTGTGCAACAACTCAATTCATGTCATACACCAACAAATTGTATGCGCAAATAGGTTGCGCAAACACGACCAAGCACAAAGTGATAGGGATGTCTTCCAACCGATTTGTTTCAAATCATTGTGCGACAACTCAATCCATGCCATACACTGCCATACAGCATCAAATTATTTGTGCAACAACGGTTACTGCGCAAATTGCTTGATCATGTATGGAGGGCTTTAGTTGGGAATATAAACTGTATAATAATAAATATACCCTTGATAATTTGTCAATGATGCAACATTGACCGATTCATGATCTAAGGAATCACATCGTGATGCTTTTTGATCTTCTGGACACATAAAATTTCCAAAACAGCGTTCTTGAAAATTTGCACCAGCATCTAGCAGATATTTAACCATTGCTGGATCTTCATTGACAATTGCCCAATGTAAAACATTTTCACCTTTGTCATGAAAATAGTAAAAAATTTTAGTAGAAACAGGGAAAATATACATTATTAACTGTTTTTTGCTAAGTTTGTTCTTTTCCTCACTACGGTCCATTAAAAATATTGTTTCAGAGAATTTTCGCAGCCCAAAAAATTGAAGATTCCAATAATAAGAAACAATTCTTAAATGTATCTATTATTTTAACTTTTATAGGATGTCAATTTATTTTTTGTCCAGCTTCTTAGACAATGTTAAGACCAGAGAAAAACATTCTTTTCTTTTTTATAAATGTCCTTGAATTTTTACGAATACCTAGTCAGGCGCAGATCTATGGACCCGATCGCTGTACCTATCCCTGTACCTAGTAAAGGCTAGAAAAACTACTTTGTCATTTGAAACTCATTTCTAAGATGCAAGACTTCATAAAATCGCGGAACTAATAATTTATAATTCATAATACCTACCATAATATTCATCACACATATAGATATCATTTATTAAACTTGGATAAAATCGTAAAAGTCGTTTAGCTAAATCAGCATGAATTGATGTTGCATTTAATAAACATAAATGTAATATTGTTTCACCAACGGCTCCACGCTCATTTAGATCCCAGCATACATGCCGATACAGATGGGGCTCTAGAAAAAAAAGTACAAGAAAATATATTTAAATACGGGACCGTGCCTCTAAACTGCCACGCTAACTGGTGACTGAAATGTACATCTTTCGGGAAATAATATTAGACAGTAACTACGTGATTTTCTGTTTATTTATTTTTATTTAAATAAATTTTAATATTATTCACAATGTCTTTATCGGTAAAATCTTGTTGTAGTATTAAAGGCTGTACAGAAAAGTCCCGTAAAAAGCGTCAATTTACCAGTGAAATTTTATTGTTTTCCTTCAAGTAACTGTGGTGCCTCATGGAAGCATAAGCTAACAAATTAATAAATGTTGTAAAAAATTATGTGTAATAAATTGTGATTATAAAAATTAAAATTCATCAAGTTATTATAATAAAAAATATTTTGACCCGACTTCAAAAATCAAATGGAAACCCGACTTCAAAAATCAAATATTCTTAAACCAAAAATGCACTAAAAAGTAAAAAGTAAAAAAATAATTGTCTATTCTTGTGTCAATTTTAGTTCACTTAAGCAAAAATTTTTAAATATATGTGTAGACTGCTTAAAAGACAATCAAATTATTAGGATAATATAATGTACAATTATTGTTATTTTTGGAGGCGGTGTCAGCATAGAGAAATTGAAAAAATATTGCCGTTTTTATTTCGAAAAAATATTGTATTTATTTAAATTTTAATGTTTCACATAAAATTTATCCTTCACATAAAATTTGTACACCGCCTCCAAAAATAACAATAATTGTACATATATATTTAAAAATTTTTGCATAGGTGAACTAAAATTGACCCAAGAATACGCAATTATTTTTTTACTTTTTAGTGCATTTGTGGTTTAAGAATAATTGATTTTTGAAGTCGGGTTTTCATTTTGTCAAAATATTTTTTATTTCTGGCTTTTTAGTGACTTTGAAGTTCTATAACTGATTTTATTTGTCTGAATATGAGTATACCTACTAAACGACCTACTAATTTTTAGTGCATTTTTTTATAACACATTTTTTTGATCCGTTTTTTTTTTAAATTTTTAGTGCATTTGTTTATAACAGATTTTCAGATTTTTTTACAGCACTTGATTTTTTTTTTGTAAAAAATTTTTTTTTGGAGTTGGTTTTTTTTTTGTTAAAAATTTTTTTGAAGTCGGTTTTTAAAAAAAGTTTTTTATTTTTCCATTATGAATGAGTATACCCTTTCAAAAAAAAAATTCACAGAAATCGGTTATCACATATAAAATGAGGATTGTCCTCGATTTCCTTAGGATCCCCTCATCAGAATGCGATTTGGTGACAATGGGATCAATCGGCAATCAAACCCTTTAAAACAAAAAAAATTCAAAATCGGTTCATAAATGACGGAGTTCTGAGGTAACACACATAAAAAAAAAAAAATACAGACGAATTGAGAACCATCCTCCTTTTTGAAGTCGGGTTAAAAAGGATTAAGTTGCATACAATCATAAAAAATATTTATAGAATTATATAAACCTTACCTTTGAATTTTTTAATTTCAGTAAAAAAATCCAAAATACTGGGAGAGCCAAATAAACACACAAGGAATTGTAGTGCTCATCCGTCTTATATTCCTTCTATTTTTCCGGGAAACGAAAATACCAAATTTGACTCAATCATTGCAACGAAATGATCGTGTAAGAATTAGTGGCGTAGCGTAGTGGGGCGCCAGGTGTGGCCCGCGTCTGGCGGCACCTTTAGGGGCGGCAAAATTTCACCAAAAAAAATAATAATATCTTGTAAATATTTGAACCATTTCATATTTTGATAGTGCAATAAAAGGCCTTGCTCTTTAAAAAAGTAGACAAATCTAATCTAAAATACTATAAAGCTAGAAGTGAAGCTGACTGACACACTCACTCATCTACACGAATTCTAAGGCATTTCTAGACATGCTAGAAACATGCTTGAAACCGACGAGAAAAATAGGAAAACATCAATTTTTTCATTGCAACATTCCGGAAAATCGGAAAAAAACCCCCCAAAATTACGTTTTTCTGTTCTATACATGCTAGAATGATGGAATTTTCACCAATCAACCCAAAATGAAGTCAAATTAACAGAAAACTTTGAAAAATTTCATAACCTACATCGCAGCCCTCCAAAAATGGGAATAACACCCCTAAAACGTCCCTCTCAGGATTGTTTTAAACATGTTCAGTGCTTTGATTCTACCCATGATCTCATCTGGGGGTGAAATTTGGGGTCTTAGTTGTAGCAAGGAATGCATCAGAATTATAAATACTTTTGCTTATAACTTTAATAAGTAAATTTTGTGTATTTCAAAGTCTATTCCTAATTCTGCGGTCAACATGGAATTGGATGTGATGTGGCCAGAGAACGTGTGTGTTAAAAAAGCGTTAAATTACTATTTGCGAACTATAAATAGTAATAAGACTTTGCAAAATTTATGTATGAAAGGGAAAGGCGGTGAGCAATATATTGTGAGGCTGGGTGGACTTGGTATTCGTGAACCATTTGAAGATGTTACTTCAAAACAAGTTAAAACAAAAATAAAGGATAAGTCTTTGCTGGCATTAGTCTTTACAGAAGATTGGATCATTACCAGTGTGGAGCAAAATATCTTAATGTTGTGGACAGAGATGTAAGGTACCTCATAGCAAACTTTCGAATGTATGGGTTCAAATGGAATAGTCGAAAAATAAATGGTGAGCGTATATGTGTTCTATGTGGCGGTATTGAGAGCGAAGAGCATTTGATTGAAGACTGTGAAGGCACATCCTGTGAAATTAGGCAAGTTCTTAATAGTCTGGAATTGAACTCTGCTCAAAGCATTTTAAATGTACACGACGTACACATTGTATCTATTGTGGGGAACTATTTAAAGTATATCTTTGATAGACGTCAATCTTATTTATAAAACCTACTCAGGATTCTTGTCTGCACCAATTTTTTAAAAACTTTTAGATTTAATTTATTAATATATAATTTGGATTTTCTTCACTTCTTTTTATACAGAATAATGTAATACTTTGATTTTATTTATTTATTTATTTATTTTTTTATCTATTTGTTTATACAGATTTATTGTAATTTGATTTCCATATCAATAAAGAATAATAATAATAATAATAAAATATGAGATTCTTACGGAAAAAATAATATTTATGGGAAAACACTTTCGGTGGAATCGAATTTAACCCTGGTAAATCGATAGCTTAAAAGATAATGATCAAATGTTTCAATGGTCACCAATCCCGGAGACTCGTTTTCCGATCACAAATCATGGGTCAAAATTCAAAAATAGGATATAAACATATGGACATTTTGAATATAGACATCCTCCTCTAGCCAGTTTAATGTGTTTATATGTACACTCCCGTTCAAAAAAAATGAACAGACCTGAAATGTTAATTTTCTTACATTTCATCAAACTCCTCACTTTTGTAACTCTCTGTATAATTTTATTTATTTATAAACAAAGATAAGTAGTATATTTTTTAAGTGTGTAAAAAAGAAATGGAAGTATAAACTGAATTTATATTTTTAATTTGTGTATACGGTGTCAGTGATAGAGTAAGAATTTAAAGAATATATGTAATGTTAATACATGTTAAGTGTTATATCTTACTCTTACGTACAAAAATAAAATAAAATGTTGTATCTGTTACTACAAGAATAATCAAAATTGTGAGAGACTGATTCGGTTCAGGTCTGTTCATTTGTTTTGAACGGGAGTGTATGTTCGATAGTGACTACACAACCTTCGAAAGTATATGCTTAAAACTATAATCCAAAATAGGACGTAAAGAGGCTAATGATATTCAGACAAAATGTAATTTTTTTAATTTATAGAATCCAAGACATTATTAACAATTTATAATTTATTTATAACGCTGACTATATATACGTCTATTTTAATTTGTCAAGTACGCAATTATCAATTATCAAATCTTTGTTTATTTGATACTCAAATAATAATGAACATTGTATTATTCATGCTCCAAAAATAATTTAGTTGATATACAATTGTTAACCCTTCGATTGCTTTTAGATGATGTTAGTTTTTGTAGTCTTCCCTTTTTACGGAAAACATGAAATGACGTTTTTTCTTAGGTGGAAATAATATTAAGTCTCTCGAGCAAACTTCATACATGATGTTAGTATATAAAATGATATCGGTATTTTTTACAAAAACTCCCAAACTTTATTATCATGATCTTGTGTTTGTGACAGAAAAGTGACTAGCGATTAACAAAGTCATGGAAAAATATACCGAAAGGTTTATCTTAATACATATTAATATTCAAGGCAATGGCACGTCAAATTTGGTGGGGAGGGGAAAAACCCTTTTTGTCGAATTTTTTAAACAAAAATCGAAAAAAAATAGTTAAAATTGTTTAAATCGGATGGCACTCGAAATTTAAGCAGTAATAATTGCAAGAAATTGTGTGTATCAATGCCATCCGGTTTGGATAAAATTCACCCGTATTTTCGCTTAATCATCGATAAGGAGTGTCAAGAATTATATACAACGTAATGACATTATTTCAATTATAACGATGTTTAGGGGTGGCGTAAATGAGGGTGAATTTTATAAAAACCGGATGGCATTGATACACACAATTCCTTACACTTATTAGAGCTTAAATTTCGAACGCCCATCTGATCTAAACAATTTTAACTATTTTTTTTCGATTTTTATTTAAAAAATTCGAAAAAAGGGTTTTTTGACGACTTTGAAGAGTTGTTTCTCAGATACTGCCTATCAAGATCGGATGGCATTTTTTTACAACATATAGGAGTACCAATAAATAAGCTCACCAATTTTGGAGCGGTTGCCTCATAACTTTTTTTTATTTAAATTCGCGAGTGCGAAAACGGCCCACGTATTTCGGATTGCAAAAAATGTCATTATATAAATAGGGTATAAACTTCAAAGCAATCGCAATTTCAGCCGGTTGCCTCGTCAAAAAATTTTACGTTTTGCATTCACGAACGTAAGTTAAGTTCGTAAATGGACAAAATTAACTTACTCAACCTTACTTTGTAGTTCTAGAACACACATGCAAAATTTTAGCTCATTATCTCTTTTCGACCCTTACAAAGTTGGTACTACACTTATAATACCCTTATATATATATATATATATATATATATATATATATATATATATATATACACTTGTTATAAAAATATTTAAAATTTTAAATATAAAAATTTAATTAATTAAATTTTTTTAAGGATGTACGGGCACTGGAGCTTCAAAAAGATAAGGCTTGATTTTTTGTTTACATGTAGTTGAAATGCATATAAAGCAATCATAAAAGTTTCAGGAGGGGGGAGGGAGTTTACGGGGATCTTTAATTAATTGTTTAATGTTAAAGTTCGAGTTTTAATGCATTGCTCTTATGGAGAAACCCATATTTTTACACATATTATGTAATTTTCACTTGGAATAAAATAAGACGAATAAAAATCAACTACGCAACAGAAAATAGAAATATGTATTAATAAAGAGATTGATCCAATAAAATTCCGGTATCACGAGCCTAAAAAAAGATATTTAAGAAAACAATTGAAATTTCATTTCTGTCGGCGGTAGCTTAATTACCCGAAATGTCAGGTTTTTTTCTTAAATATCTACTTTTTTAGGCCCGGTATGACCTAAATTAAATTTTAATTTTTACTTACGACAAAATATAATAAACATTATTGTGGACTTTTATGAATGTACTATATATGATTTTGAAGAATTTTATAAATGGACTATACATCAGTGCTCTTACATCCTTAAATTTTAATTTAATTAAAATTAAATTTAACTGAAAATATTATTTTCTACGGAAAAAAGTTGCGTGCAACCGATTTGAACCTAATTGCAAACATAGTCGCATGTCGATCAAATCGTGCGCGGATCACTATTAATACACCATGTTACAGTCACAACTTTCTCGATCGCCTGACAGGTAGAATATCCCACCGAAATGATCTGTATTTTTTTAAATATTTATTTTTAATTATAAATAATATCCTGTTAAAATTTCAGCGTGTCTCAAATACATGTTTTGAGGCACGCGGGTCTTAAACTTTACAAGCACCTGGCTTAAGTTTAAGATCCGACTAAATAATCTGGCTTATTTATTTTTTCACTCTTTAAATATTAAATTTAAAGGTACAAAAATTTCAAAATGCCTCAAGAATATTTTTTGCAAAAAAAAAATTCGTGTCTTTAGAAATATAAGGGTTGTTTTAGCCCCGCTACCCCCCAGCCAGGTCTGCGGTTTTGTGTTTGGGTATTATAGGAGAAGTATTGAACAAGTTTTCAGCGTGCCTCCAATATCTACCAAAAACTGTCTACCAGCTCTCGGGCTATTACTGGCAAGGCATGCAATCAAATTAATCTAATTGTTTTTAAATTAACGACCTTGGTTACCTATCTAATATATGTTTTTTTTTTCGCTGATTGTATAATATATCATAAGATAAACCGAAATTTATTCAATGTAATATAAAACTCACATGGATATTTTTTAGTTCAAACATTAACATTTGGTTGTTATAATATTTGTTATAAAAATTTTATATTTTCAAAATGGAACAATGGACTGGTGCGGTTGCTATTGTTACAGGTGCTAGCGCTGGAATTGGTGAAACTATTGCCATTGAGTTGGTGAAAAAAGGATTAAAAGTATGTAAATTTATTTCAATTACAATAATTTTCTAAATTACATCTTTTTGTACATATAATACATTTCCGGGCTATCAAATTAAATTGAACAAAATTTCGGTTTTTTTTGTTTTAAAATTTGGTGTTTATAGCTTTTGTACGTCACGCTAATTAATACATAGATCATTTTATACAAATTTTATTTTATACACATTTTATACAAAACTGTTCTATGCATTTGGTGTTTTAGAAAATAATATATAGTAGAACTCAAACTATTCCACTGACTGTTGTTTTAGAAAATAATATTTAATAGAACTCAAACTGTTTTTTTTTTTGGAACACTTTCACAAATGATCAAAATAAAAGAATATCACGTGTAAGTGATTCTTTTGGAAACCAAAATATACGGAGAATAATAATAGAAATGTGGTCAATTGCTTTAATTTTAGTAAATTGAATCTCCTACCTTGATTAATGAGCCAGGCCCAGCCTCGGATCTACGATTTTTTCGCCCCGGGACAGAAACTTGATAGTGGCGCTCCCTCTCTCCAGCGTTTGAGATAAATTGTTTAAAAAAAACTCACAAATGTATAATGGGTGGCATTTTTTGTGACCGGGAGAATAAGAACCCTTTGTACTCTTTATATAAATTTGCACTTTTTATTATCTATTAACAAATAACTTATTCATTTGTGTAACATAAAATTAAATATAGGAAACATATTTACATATAACCAGGAAAGACGACAGACAATCAAGACATTTCTTCAATCTTTGGGTCTCAGCATTCTTTTCTCTCTAAACTTGCTACAGCTTTACACGGCGTGCTTTCTTTTCTGCGAAAGAATCTATTATCTCATCAATATCCTGACTTGATTTTTCATTAATTTCGGTTACTAGCTCTTTGAATACGGCAAGTTCCTGGCAAAAATCTACTGAATTCAAGTCTTTCGAATATTTTTGAGCTAGATCGGCTCCATTTTTTTGCAGATCCTCAGCCGGCATATTTAAAAACGCGTGGCCGTTAAGAAAGGCGAAATTTTCATGTAGACTCCTTGCGCTCTCTACCCTTGCTTCAATTCTGTTTGATCAATTCGATTTTGTCAAACACTACTTTTATGTCTTTGGAAAATAGACTAGTCGGATCTAGCGTTTTTGATTCGTCCTCGCAGATTTCGTCGTGATGCCTTTTTTTTTTGGAAATTCGTTAGTTTTTAAGGACTGGCTGATTTATAAATTTTCTGACACAGGCGCAGCTTCTTTGATCCAATGTTCTATTGGTTTTTCTCTCATTTTTTTTTCAAACATTATATTATGGTTTTTGCGCCCCCTGAGTGTGCCGCCCGGGGCAGGTGCCCCGGTTTGCCCCCTACCCTAGATCCGGGGCTGGGCCCAGGCCAAACAGCTACAGTCTTGATGATGACGATCGGGATCCTTAGGGTGACACTTAATTTATCCGTAACGATTTGAGATTATTATTTACTTGTAAAAACCTTTGACCACTAATAAATATTGAATAGTTTTAATGAAAATTCATAATATGAAAATAATAAAAAGTAAACTATAAACAACCGCGTGGCTTTTAGTGCCAAAAGCCGACAATTGATACGATATGTTATATCTTGGAGAAATTTTACATGAATGAATAAAAAAGAGACAAATTTGTTATTCAGAACTAACTTGGAGAAAATTTAAATTAATAAAATAATAATTCCTTTTTTATAAATAAACAGGGCAGTATTAGTATCAAACACTGACCAATATTTTAAATCGATACGACAATTAAAAATGGGCCAAATTTCAGTCACTAAATTTGAAATCACATGGAATATAAGAACACCAGAGATGATTAAGAGTGTATCACACACAAACATGATAGAGCTTACATTGCTTTATTTTCGTCACGGAATTGGAGTGACGTTTAATGCCACCTGAGTGTTAATATTTCGCGAACGGCACTCAAAAAAGTAGTATACCTATACAGTGCCGGTTTAAGTCAGCGTGGGACCTTTAGCAAATAGTCACAAGAGGCACTTGCTTTGCTTTAGGTCCATAAGCTTAGGAAATAAGGAGGTGCGTGGCCTTCCAATAATGGGGCCTATAGAATTTGCTAACACGTGCTATGTGGCTAATCCTGTACCAATGAGAAACGAATCATTATCTTATATATCAGTGATTTAACATAGAACTCATTATTTTGATTAATAATATATGTTAGGTTGTCGGGATTGCAAGAAGAATTGATCGATTAAATAAATTAAAGGAAGATTTGAAAAATGAATCTGGTGAATTTCATCCAATTAAATGTGACATGACAATTGAAGAAGATATTCTAGCTGCTTTTCAATGGACTCGTAATAATTTAGGCGGTGTTAATTTACTTGTCAATAATGCTGGAACGGGTCGTGAGTCAGCGAGTCTTACAGGTCAGTTTTTATAACAATATAAAATATTATATTAACACAGGGATAATAGTTAAAATTTTTAATTTATTTAATTTTAATATATTTTAATTTATTGAGAATGTTTATGAATTAATTTAATTTAATTTATTGTTATATTAAATAATGTATTGACCTCTCGATATCTTCAGACGAGATCGACATAATACATGTTGACTAATAACTTTTTCATTTGTGTAACATAAAATTAAATATAGGAAACATATTTACATATAACCAGGAAAGACGACAGACAATCAGGATATTTCTTCAATCTTTGGGTCTCAGCATTCTTTTCTCTCTAAACTTGCTACAGCTTTACACGGCGTGCTTTCTTTTCTGCGAAAGAATCTATTATCTCATCAATATCCTGACTTGATTTTTCATTAATTTCGGTTACTAGCTCTTTGAATACGGCAAGTTCCTGGCAAAAATCTACTGAATTGAAGTCTTTCGAATATTTTTGAGCTAGATCGGCTTCATTTTTTTGCAGATCCTCAGTCAGCATATTTAAAAACGCGTGGCCGTTAAGAAAGGCGAAATTTTCATGTAGACTCCTTGCGCTCTCTACCCTTGCTTCAATTCTGTTTGATCAATTCGATTTTGTCAAACACTACTTTTATGTCTTTGGAAAATAGACGAGTCGGATCTAGCGTTTTTGATTCGGTGGCAACTCCAAATGGGTACTAATAAATTAATAAACAAGTTACTATCAAATTTACGTTACTCAAACTTAAATTGAACTAAACGATTGAGTTTTTGTGAAAGGCTTTTTTTGGAATGTTGGGACCTTATACGAGTAGATAGATAGATTGTAGCGGCTGCCCTGGACACGCTACACTTCGACCATAAGGTCCATTGTGATGCCTAAGGATGTGAGGGTGTGAGTAGAGTGGAAGGAATTTTATGTGTAGACTAGGAATTGGTAGGAAATGCGGCTACAGCCGACTCTGATAGGAACTATGCCAATATTCATCTGGAGTTCGTGAAGGAAATCGCAGAAAACCTTCTCAAGCATAGCCGGTTACTTCGTTCTTTTCCATACGCCGGGAGTTTAGTCAATTAACCGCCCACGTTTTTTTTTAAATAATTGACAAACTGCCGATGTTGGGATTCGAACCCATAACCTTCCAGTTCCAAGTAGACATAACACCTTAGACCGCTCGGCCACTGGGACCTCATAGTATTATTATTTATACCACAACCCTATACTCCCTCTGAGAAAATTCTAAAATACGCCATTGAGTGATTCTATATAGTTGTTTTATCAATCAATCATTTAAAACCATTCTTTATTTATATTTACAGAAGGGAAAACATCTGATTGGAAATTAGTAATTGATTTAAATTTACTTGGCTTGTGTATTGCAACTCGTGAAGCTGTCAAAATAATGAAAGAAAATGATGTGGCTGGGCTTATAGTTCATATAAACAGTGTGGCCGGTCATTATCCATTGATAACACATGCTTCAATGTTAAATGTTTACGGAGCGACCAAGTATGGTGTAACTAATTTAGCTGAAACACTACGTTTAGAGCTGGCAAAAAAAAAGTCGAAAATTCGTGTAACCAGTATTAGTCCTGGAGCTGTAAAAACTGAAATAATGACAGCAAGTAGTGAAGGGCGTAAATCAGTTGAAAATGTATTGGGTATTATGCCATTATTAGAGCCTGTCGATATAGCTAATGCAGTGTTGTACCTAATGACTACTCCATCAACTGTAAACGTAAGTTAATTTATTAATGACCAGCTGCTATCCATCCGTCCGCTACTCATAGCGTAATTTTAAACTAAATAGTTTATTATTTATTATTGATTTTAATTGATTTCAATGATTAAAACTATTCATAGAATTTCATAGATTGTATTTGAAATTGTCTATACAATATACAATTTGTCGTATTTTTTTTAGGAAATACTCCCGATTTACAAATATACCGTATATATTATATTTAGCAAATTTCCTGAAAGGAAATAGAGCTATTGGTCCCGTACCGAAGTCAAAATTTCGCAACAATTTCTTCATATGTCAATCGATCCTACCTAGTAGATGTCAAAAATCACCATCTGTAAAATGTATATATATATATATATATATATATATATATATATATATATATATATATATATGAAAGGGGGTTTAAAGGGAAGGAAAAACGCAAAATTTGGCATATCTCCCTTAAAATTTGAAAAATCTTAAATTTTTAAGAAGTAAAGTTGTAGGTACTAAGTTTTACTATAATCTTGTTTCTTATCATTTTTTCTGTTACCCTAATATTTACAGAAATATTGACGGTTTAAGATTGAAAATTAAATTCCTTAATATCTCTGTACACATTAGAGTTTGAAACAAAAATGATAAGGTGATGAATTGTAGCAAAGTTGATTTTCTACAACTTTATTTCTTTCGCATTTTTCGATTGTTCTAATATTAAAAGAGATATTTTATATTTTGTGTTTTCTTCCTATTTTATGGCTCCCTTTCCCCTTGACGTATGTCATTTATTAATAAAATTTGCCTTGAAAATACTAAAATCATATCAGATACGCCATTTCATTTTGATCAGACTAAAATTGTGACCGCTAGAAAGTGATTTATGTATTTTAAGGAAATTCGCTAAGTTGAAGCAGTTCCTGCGTAACGAATATACCGTGCTCGTGTTTATGTCAAAACTATTGGATCTATGAAAAAATTTTCATACAAAACTTTTTAAACATATTTTATATTTGAAGATTTTTTCTATATCGTGCATCGTTTAAATGATAGGTTTTGGGTACACCTACCCCACGCGGTGCTAATACAGATGTTTGGAACAAAAAATATTTATAGCTTATATGTTTTACCCGTCACAGATATGAAAAAATGTTTCAAACAAAACTTGTTTGATTTATAAGAAAAACAATTTTTGTTTATGCAGATTTTCCCTATCTTATGCCATTTTTAAAGATAGGTTGGATGAATGGGAAAGAATTTATATGGCGCCTATCTAGAGCACGGAAGTGCGTAAGCACTTGCGTGCTTACAGCTATATCACACGAGATATTAGACGATTTTTGACCCCGATATAACTTTTGAACGAAAAGAGCTACATTGGTGAGTTTTCGAATATACATTTTACGGAATTATAAGACAATATTTTTTCAATCATCGTTAAGGAATAAACAGTTAAAAAGTTATATTAAGTCAAATATCGTAAAATAACGGACACGCACATAATTTTGGGATAACATAATCATAATTCCAAGGCCTAGGCTATATTTGGATTTCCTAGGCTAGGCTAGACTATATTTGGTTTGGGCACTAGATCTAACTGTATGCCAAATATCAACTTTAAAGGACTTATAATAGGAATCATAAATAGTCCTTTAAAATTATAAAAACATACTAATTTTATACCGCGTTATAAAATTTTTAAAACATACTAAAAGAAAACTTACGAAATATATTTCAACAAAATTTTTCGTACATTTATCAATTTACCCCTCATTAATTTTCTAAGGAAAAATTTGGCATACAGTTAGATCTAGTGCCTAAACCGAAAGGAATATTATGAAACCCCAAAAATTCTTGAAGGATTTACATGAAGGATTTCCGCGAAAACTCGGCACTTTTTTACATTTATGTTTTATATCGGATATTTTATTCGTTAAAATTCTCAACCATCCAGTGAAAACCACATCAAAATCGGCTCAGTCGTTAATGATGTTAATTAAATTGATGTATGGTATTTACATCTAGAGCACGGTAGTGCGCAAGGCCGAATTTAAGGGACATTTGGTAGATATAAATTCAACATTCTGCTAGTGGAGTTAAGAGTACAGAGATATTCATTCATATTATTCAACGTATTTACGCTAAAATTATTGGATGTATGAAAAAACGTTTCAAACAAAAATTGCTTGTTTTTATGAGATAAACATTTTTTTTGTTTTTCAAGAGTTTCTCTATCTTGCTCCATTTAAAAGATACGTTACATCCCCCGTGGCCCGAATGCATGGAATAAAAAATTGTTGCATCTTTTTTTGTTGAAAAAAGTCAATAAATAATAATGAATAAGTTGATTGAAAACAACTGTTATAATTAAATTTGTTTATTTTTTTCCTTTTTAAAGTTGATAAATTGTAATGAATGTCGTGTTCAGACCAACTGAGTCCTTAATAAACTAAGCAAGTCAGACAGTCTAAAAGAAATTTACTTCTAAGCATCTGTGTCCGAATCTAAGTTACTTAGTACCTGTCCTAGCAAAGAACACAACCGCTGACTCGTGTTTCGATCCATAATAAAATTTAATAGAGTAGGATTGCTTTTTAACAACCATATTTCTCGTTTGTTTCAGGTAACCGAACTTACGATAAGGCCAATTGGAGAAATTTTATAATTTCGTCTTATTTTAAATATAATTAAATAATCAATAGCTATAGTATATTGATTTATATGTAACAAAAATATATGTTTTCAAGCTTTAACTGTTCGTTTGGATTATTTATACCAAAAACCAAAAATGAAAGAGATTTCTGGATTTTAGAGTGTACTTTCGCACACAACAATAAAAGCGCATTCATGTGCAAAGGGCCGGATTTACCGTAAGGTTAAAAAGGCTATAGCTTTAGGCCTGTTAAAAAATTTTATGAAAAATAAACCAATATTTATTTTTAGCCTCAATATTTAAAGTATAACTTAGAGACATATTATACTATAAAGACTATAGCTTTAGGCCTGTTGGAATATTCCAAGATATCCTGGTATACCCGGTCTAAAACCTTATCTAAAAATAAATAAAACGTTTATGAAAAATAAACCAATATTTCTTTTTAGCCTCAATATTTAATAATCAGATAGAAGTTTGTTGGTAGTTACGAGGTATAACTTACAGACATATTATACTATTGAAGTCAAAGATCTAGAAGCGAGTACACTACAGGAGCGTCAAAATTTGGTTCTCAATGATAACAGATAAATTTCATTGATAATATATCGATTATATTAAAAAAATATTATTTTTACTCTAAACTGCTTAATAACTAAGATATATGCCATTAAAACCGTTGCATTAGTACAAGATTATTTTATTATTCGGCCTTTTCTAGTAAATTTTCCATAAGCCTAAAAAACTTTAATTCGGTCTGGCATGTACACTCCCGTTCAAAAAAAATGAGCCGACCTGAACCGAATCAGTCTCTCACAATTTTGATTATTCTTGTAGTAAATGTTTTTACAGATACAACATATTATTTAATCTATATATATAAGAGAAATGATGATATAACCCTTTATATGTATTTATATTACATATATTTTTTTTCTGTTTAATACACACAAGTAATTAAAATGTTTGTTCTTACACCAGAAGCCTTGTAAAAAAATTGGGGTGTGCTGGACTCAATTCCAAAGTTAACGAAAATTTGAGGGATTATTTGGGGATGGTAGAGGATATGTTTGCTGAGTTTTTGACACGAGGACCCTATGCTCTTTACAGGGGGGGGAGGCAAAAAACAGCGATTTTTCGGACTATTTATGGTTTTTTTGCTTATATCGTCTTAACTATATGGTTTAGCGAAAATCCGACCACGCGAAAGAGCATTAATTTTCATTTAAAATTCATTGGCCAAACGTATTTTTTTCCCAAATAATAATTAAGATACACGCGGCTAAAAAAAGGTAAAATTTCACAAAATGTGAAAAAATGCAGAAAAATTCAGGTTTTGGGCTATTAAAATTATATTTTCACACATATCTATGTATTATTACACATTAAATACTGATATGAAAAAATGAACTCGTCAACCAGAAATCGAACCTCGGGCCTCTGGATATCTAGTCCAGTATGCTTCCGCTACACCAAAGACGACTGTGACGTAACAGCCAACCTTTACATATCATTCTTATTTTTATTTATTTAGACAGTATACTTCTGTCGAAGTTATTATTCATCTATATTTATTTGTATATACTTAAGCGTCAACATTACGTAATTATTACACATATTATACATACCCCCTCCCTTTCTGCTAGAACCCGCCGCCCCCTCCACTGTCTTGGAGAAAAATATAAATTAAGTTTTAATTCCATTTCATTTTAAACTTAAAAAAAATCTATACAAAAAGATATAATAACTGATATTAATATTAAATACAATAAAAAAATAAAAATAAAAAATAAAAATACAGACGAATTGAGAACCATCCTCCTTTTTGAAGTCGGGTTAAAAAGTGGATAACATTGAAATTTTTAATTATATAATATAAATCATAGTCATTCATTTTTGGAGATTTGTACAGAATGCTCATTTTAAACAAGGCACCTGAATATTTCTTCAAGGAAATTTTGATTTTGTTTTTGGTAAAAATGATCTGAATGAACTTTCAACTTAACACCAGGACCTTCAAGGTTAGAAAGATAGGTTGTAGAGGCTGCCCTGGACGGGCTACACTTCAACCATAAGGTCCACTGTGATGGCTGAGGATGTGAGTGGAGTGGAAGGAATTTGTGAGTAGACTAGGAATTGGTAGGATATGCGGCTGCAGCCGACTCTGATAGGAACTATGCCAATATTCATCTGGAGTTCGTGAAGGAAACAGCAGAAAACCTTCTCAAGCAGAGCCAGTTACTTCGTTCTTGTCCATACGCCGACAGTTTAGTCAATTAACCGTACACGTTTTTTTTAAATAATTGACAAACTGCCGATGTTGGGATTCGAACACATAACCTCCCAGTTTCCAAGTATGCAAACTGCGCAGACATAACGCCTTAGACCGTTCGGCTACTTGAACATTCAAGGTTATTTGAAGATCAAATTTTCAAGGGGAGACCTTTTTGACAAAATCGGATAGCTGACAAAAACATAACTTTAAAACTGAGTAATTAAGTCTATATTGGCTAAGATTGCTTTTTTGAGAAACATTGTCTTTAGAAAAAATTTATCAAGAATAAAAAGAATAAAAAATAAGATCACTAGAAGATATCCGTCTAAGAACAAAACAACTTTAATTCGGGTTTCTATTCATCAATTTCTAAAATCTATTCATCAAAAAGTTTAAAAAATATATTTCGTGTCCCTAAAAGTCATTCTTTAAATCAATACACTACGCGTATCTCTGTTAAAAATTGAATTAAAAACATTTTAGAATCTTTAAATTTTGACTAAATTCCCGTCATTACAATATCCGATATATATACCAATACAGTAGAAACATCAATTGAGTGACTCATAAAACCATGTTAATATTATAATTATTAATAATAATAATAATAACATAATTAAATAATATTATAGCATAGGCCATATCATAATATCGTATCGGATAATATCGTATTGTTATTGAATTATTTTTTTCTTTCATTCTACTGATTGTAAAAATGCAATTTTTGTACAGTGAAATTTGGTCCCTTTTTTAAACGCGAAATTCTTTAAATACTCTCAAATATAGTTTTGTTTTCGAACGAAAAAATTTCTCTTCATATTCTTTACAATAGAAATATTTGAGATTATCGATAATGTTGAATCTGAAAGCCCTTCGTTTTAAAAACGCATTTTGGTGGATGTTTAATAGGTAGAAAATGGTCAAATTTGTGACTTTTTTATACTTAAAAACTTATACATTCTAAAATATCAATTTTATTTTAAAAAGTCACAAAATCGTTTATGTTTGAATGTAGCCAAACAATATGAAAAAATTTTATTCCGTTCGAAAGCAATAATGTTTTCAAACTATTAAAAAAAAATTTCTGTAAAAAATTGGGACCAAAGTTCTGCATGGAAAAATTAATATGTACAATCAGTGCCGCATGTAGAAAGAATTGATTTTAAAAAATTGCGACAGACCAGTTTTTGTTACTCATCTGCCAATTATACCTGTGCTAAATATTTTTTTTATATATAAAAAATTAAAGAAGGTAACATATACACTGATATCAATACAATAAACAAAGAACATTGATATTAGGGACAAATATATTTGGTGAATATAATAATAAAATTATACATTATACAGAGAGTTACAAAAGTGAGGAGTTTTATGAAATGTATGAAAATTACCATTTCAGGTTGGTTCATTTTTTTTCTGAACGGGAGGGTACAAGGTTACAAGATAATATTGCAAGTCGAAGATTGGTTCGGTATCCGATTGTTGAGTTCAATGCAAGCTGCTTCTGCTGTTGTTGAATATCGGACACGATACGTGTGAAAGAATAATCTTTGATTACACTGCGATGCCAACGCAGAGATCGCCTCCTGTTTTCTCAATTTGTATAAAAGCCCAGTTACTTTACAACTCGTTTTAACCCCAACTGGCTTCTATATACGATTCCATATATTATATTTATTCAATTTTAAAAAAGAAAACTACGTAAACAAATAATGCTGCTAGTCTAGAAAAGCAAAATTTGTAAATACCGGGTGTTCCACAGAGGGCAACCAGTTTATTCATTTTGTGTACACTACACATCAAAACATTAAAAAAATTCGTTACGTATTAAAACTGTAAATAATTTAATAGTCTAATTACCGTTGCCTAAGACCGACTTTTCGCAAATGTTTATATAAACGTAGAATAACGTAATAAACCAAAATAAATGAAAGCTTAGATATTCAGATCCAATAGTAAAAAGTTAATTAATAATTAAAAACAGAGTGTCTGGATTGATACTTCACTGATTTCACAACTGGACATATTAGGAACCGGTCCTTGTTTCATGGCAATACTTTAAAACATCTATTTCCTATAGTTAAGATCATAGGTGGGCAGGGTTTGACTTTACAAGCTCTGAGTGAGAGGTAGGAAGAGAGATAGAGTAAATACAGGGTACCTACCAATTATTATTATTTTATTTTTTGAATTAAAACATTTTCTAAAAAAAATATAATAATACCAACCCTTTTTTATGGTCACTATCTATTATAATTATACAAAATATGCACTATTGACTATACAATACATACAATACATTGAATACATTTTGGGCATAAAATGTACCTTTTTAATATATTTGTGTATGAATAAAATATAAATCTTTTGATCTTTTACGTTTACCGCTTGACAATTGTAAACCGCTTGTAAATTTTTTGATGGTTTAGCTTTAGTTTAGATTTTAGAATTAGATTTTTGGAAATTCCGAATAATTTGCGTAAAGTATTCATATCGGAGAACTAATAAACAATTATTTACCTGATTTAATTATTTTTTCTTAGTAGAGGGTGTAGTGTCATGGGAATTTGATGACACTGGATACAATAAACATGCCAATGATAAAGCTGGGTGGGTGGGGGTTAATTTGTTACTAATTTCTAAATGGTTAAATTTTATATAAAGTGGGAATTTTATGATAGCTTACTCAACCTAACTAAGTTGTTTTGATTTAGTCTACTTTGAATTAAAAAAGTGGAAAGTACTATTCGTGCTATTGAAAATTATTTTTCGCATAATTTCTTTTTTCAAAGAAAAAAAAAGTAGTGATTTTAATAATGGAGAATACATCGCAAGCAGTCTTGGATAAGTTCAGCACTGGAAGTGCGGAGCCGTCTGCGAAGAAAAGGAGTGGGAGCATCGTTTTGGTATATTTAACAAAACTGATAAAGAGGTAATTTGCCTATTTTGTGGTAAAACGTTTATTTGTTTAAAAAGAAGTAATTTCCAACGTCATTATATCGCGAAACATTCTGCCGAGTTTGAAAAATTTAAAATAGGGACAGCAGTACGTGATCGCGTAACTGCTGTTTTTAAAAATAATTATTTTGAATCATCGTCCGCCAAAAAATTATATATTAATAATGATGCATTGGTAGGCCAACCTGTATTGAAACATCGTTCCGTCTTACTTCAAAACATACCTTCCTTACTTATTCTCACTTTCTTATGGGGAGCCCCGTTAAGATTAGTGGGGGACAGGCTGTAATCATATTAATTTGCGTTTGAAATAACAACATTGATTACCTCTCTAATAATTTTTTTTCCCAGTAATTATATAAGAATCAAAATTTGTTTACTGAAACATAAAAATTTACTTCGAGATTTTATTCAGTCATTCACGTTTTGCTTGTTTTAGGTAATATTGTTTAAAAAATTTTATATTTTCAAAATGGAACAATGGATTGGTGCGGTTGCTATTGTTACAGGTGCTAGCTCTGGAATTGGTGAAGGTATTACCATTGAATTGGTTAAAAAAGGATTAAAAGTAAGTAAATTATTTTAATTGAAATGATATTTAAGTGTGTGAGAAAAACATTGAATGATGAATAACAACGAGAAATTCGAGAAATTCTCAAAAAACTCAAAAACATTAAGAATGTCATTTCCGATTTAGCTATTTTCGCCAAAATATTGCAAACGCGTGAGACGAGAATATTTAACTTGATTTTATAGTTTTATACATTTTGCAGTCTCCGTTGTTGAGATTTTCATAGACACACATTCATACACAGAGAACCATCAATGGCCAAAAATGGACTTTTTGATATCAAGGAAAATCCAAACATTCGGTAAAATCTCAGTCGATTTTCAGCATTGAAAACAATACCTGTAATTTTAGGTATATGAGATAAAAATTGTATCACATACACATTATAGTGATCGAATTTCTTGAATTTTTTTTATGGAAACACATTTCATGCAATTACATTTCAAATTTTTGCCCCTATTCCTAGAACATTTGTTTGTATTTTATAAGTACGTATTTTGGCTACAATATAGTCATCATCAGTATGAATTAGCTAATCGTAACTATCCCTGGAATATGGATTCAGAGATATGTTGCTTGTTGCTAATTTGGTGCGTGTCTCACAATAATCGCAGATCATATAAAAGACAAAACTTTTTTAATATTATTCATATTTAATATTATTTAATATTATCACAATAATATTAAAAAAGTTTTGTCTTTTATATGATCTGTGATTATTGTGAGACACGCACCAAATTTTCAACAAACAACATATCTCTGAATCCATATCCCAGAGATAGTTACGATTACCTAATTCATACTGATGATGACTACATTGTAGTCGAAATACGTATTTATAAAATACAAACAAATATTCTAGGAATACGGGCAAAATTTGAAATGTAATTTCATAAGATCTAGAGTTCTCTTTGATTATTTTAATAATCTTTACATTTCATGCACTTTGAAGGTTAGTATTTCACAAACGTGTGGTATGAGAAACGTCTGACGTATGAGAAACCAATATCTTATACATCGATGCTCAGACTTAGCAAATAATGTCTTATCTTGAATAATGATATCTTTTAGGTTGTCGGGCTTGCAAGAAGAATTGATCGATTAAATAAATTAAAGGAGGATTTGAAAAATGCATCTGGCGAATTTCATCCAATTAAATGTGACATGACTATTGAAGAAGATATTCTAGCTGCATTTCGTTGGACCCGTGATAATTTAGGCGGTGTCAACTTACTTGTAAATAATGCTGGGACGAATCGTAACACAAATCTCTCAGGTCAGTTTTTACAGCAAAATAAAATGAATAATTTCATTTAAGCATATACAAATTTGTTTTTTGATCATTACAGATGGAAAAACATCCGATTGGAAAAGTTCCATTGATTTAAATTTACTTGGCTTGTGTATTGCAACTCGTGAAGCTGTCAAAATAATGACAGAGATTGATGTGGCTGGGCTTATAGTTCATATGAACAGTATAGCCGGTCATTTTCCAATGTCTGTACAGGCTTCAACAACATTAAATGTTTATGGCGCGACCAAGTATGGTATTACTAATTTAGCCGAAACATTACGTTTAGAGTTAGCAGCTAAAAAATCGAAAATTCGTGTAACTAGTCTGAGTCCTGGACTGGTTAAAACGGAAATCCTTCAAGCCGGTGGTTTTAATGATCTTGAAAACATTAAAAAATTTTTAGATTCTTCACCAACATTAGAACCTATCGATATAGCTAATGCAGTGTTGTACCTAATGACTCTACCACCACATGTCAACGTAAGTTAATTTATTGACGATTTATTATAGTACTAAAAAATAGTTTTTTCTGATTAAAAAGTATTTAGCCTATGTCCAAAAGAGCGGGTAGGATTTAAACCAAAATTAGGCAAATTAACAAAGTTACATTGATCCACCTAAAACTTGTAATATATACTTTTATTCGTTTAATCCAGACTATTTAGCTCGGATTTGCGAGACACAACTGTATCTTAAGCGAAAATATGCCAGAAAATTTTTCTGAAAATTTGAACGACAAAAATGCATGCTATATAAATGCAGATACTACTTCTAAAATACCTATTATTTAGTCCAATCATTATAGGTTGTCAGTACCAGAAGAATGGAAGCTTCAATTTTTTTTAATCGCTTCATTTCGACGTTCTGAAAAACATATTGAAAATCGAGAACGAGATCGCGATCGCGTTAGTAAATATTAAAGGACAAAGGTCAACAATCTCGTTTTTTTGCGAATATCTCGCTTCCTACGGCTCGGAGACCAATCAAGATAGTTACCAAAATTGAAGATGACAAAATTTTCCACAAAAAACGTTCTATTCTTTTTTTTACGTACAATGAACGGTTTACGAAATATAGGGCGACGAATACTATGATGTACGTAGTGTCCGTTACCACACCACTTTTTACGTATTTTTACGAATATCTCCCTACCCATGGCTCGGAGACAAATAAAAGTAATTATCAAAAAGAAAGATTATAAAATTTCCCACAAAAAATATATGATCCATTTTACGTACAACGAACTGTTTAGCAAAAAACCTGCACAGCTATAAAGTTCATACCGTTTTCGCACCACTTTCGAAATTTTTTTGCGAATATCTCGTTTTCCATGGCTCGGAGACCAATTGAGGAAGAAATCAAAATTCAAGATTCGAAAATTTCACATAGAAAAGATTTTATTCATTTTTTACTTTAAACGAACCGTTTAGATAAAAAAAGAATGCGCGCAACTCACATCGTCGTTTTAGTCTTGAACCAAAAAGAAAATCTAATTTTACCAAGACAAAGTTTCGTTATATATTATTTTACGACGAAAACGATGCTCAATTCCCAAAAAATACCCGTTCCCCTTGAACCACTTCTGCCGGATGTTAGTTGCGCGCACTTTTTTTTTATCTAAACGGTTCGTTGTAAGTAAAAAATGAATAGAATCTTATCTGTGTGAAATTTTATAATCTTGAATTTTGATATCTTCCTCAATTGGTCTCCGAGCCATTGAAAGCGAGATATTCGCAAAAATTCCTCGAAAGTGGGGCGAAAACGGATACTACGAACTTTATAGCAGAGCTGGTTTTCTGCTAAACAGTTCGTTGTACGTAAAAAATGGTTCAAACCTGTTTTGTGGGAAATTTTATAATCTTTCTTTTTGATAATCACCTAAATTTGTATTTGAGCCATGGGAAGCGAGATATTCGTAAAAAGTGGTGACAAGGAGAAAGGGGGGTTTAGAGAGAGGGGGAAACACAAAATTTGGTATATCTCTCTTAATATTGAATAAATCGAAAAACACATAAGAAATAAGGTTGTAGAAAATTAGTTTTACTATAAAAAGCTTGTTTTTAAAAATGCTTTTTTAATAGAAACTTATTTTATACACAATTTAATAATATATTTTTTCATTATGCAAATGTTTAGTTTTAAAAAAAATATTATGAAAAAACGCTTTTTTGTTGTAAACAAATTAAATTTTGACCCTGTTCCGTCACGAGTCGGAACGTAAATACTTAGCGTCCTATTCAGGACATATTGAAAATGAATCATAGTCAAAATGAATCGATTCATCGGATCAATCGGGTGATATTCAAAATGAATCGATTTTTAAAAACATTGCGGTTCCCAACAACCTGCCTGAAAAATGCTAATTTGACTCTAGTAATTTGATATTTATTAATACGTCTAACACGCTATTAAAACTCTTCGTTATTAAAACTCTTCGAAAAAATGAAAATTAGGATTTAATTTTTAAACAATATATTTTTTGTTACAAAAATTAAATTATTTGAAACGATTTAATTGCAGAATTTTTACTTATTTAGAGTTGGCAATGGATGAGATATAAATGCATTAGCATAGGACAAACTCCCCACCCTAATTTATCCCTTCCAGTTTCATCACAACCTTAATAATAAATGTGTGAGCTGTTTCACAGCTTCTTAGAAGTATCGCATAAATCGTTATCTGACATCGCTACAAGCTACTGCTATAGTTGGCCAGGAAATTTGGAGGCCTCTGAGTTAGGGGGTCCCGGTGATTTATATCTGTAACCTCCCCAGTATCTACGCCACTGGTATTGTGCCTCATGACATAATAACTATTCAACGACAATATTGAAAGGACCTTCAAAACTAAGTAGGTCCTATAGATTCATAAAAATGTAGAGATAAGTAATTTATAATTTATTGAGAATATTTGAATTTATTTCATTTTATTTATTACATAATTATTAATGCTGGAGGATTTTTTATTTAGATTATAGCCTATATTTCTAAATAATGTATTGACCTTCCCATATCTCCAGGCGAGATCGACATAAAATATGTTAATATAATTTCAAATATTTTTGTTCATGCATAGATAGAGGGTGTTGCAAAAGATCTTTTCTCTAAACAACAGAAGTTGCCACAAAAAACGAACCCTCATATATAAAGTAGCACCAAAAATCGCACAAATGTTCTATTTTTCAGGCACTGTAGGTGTTTGTTGGGCTTAAAAATTATAATAATAAATTTTGTCAAAATTTTATCCCTTTTAATATAGTTAATAACTATCAAATCTACGAAAGCAACCAATATCGAGATATTTAAGAAAAAAGTACAAAAATCATCCCACTTTTGAATCTCAAAATTTTATTATCATAATATAATTAAATAAGTAGAATTGCTTTTTAATAACTGTATTTCTCTTTTGTTTCAGATAACCGAATTAACGATAAGACCAACTGGAGAAACTCTATAACTTTATATGTATAATTAAATAATAAAATTAATTATTTACTTCCAGTTGAGACATACTTATTCAAATAATAAAACTTATAGTTATACCAAAATGGTCGAAAAAATGTGTTTACAAAGTATAATTAATAAATACACTTACGATATCCGCCTAGGCTGATATTTCGATTGCAACGCAATCATCGTCAGTAAGAAAGTTTCGTATAACATAACACATTATATAATTAAAATTCGTGTTAAAAAATTTTGTATAATGTGTTATACGGAATTTTCCTACTGACGATGATTGCGCTGCAATCGAAATACCAGTATCTAGGCGTGAGTATTATGTCAATTTTTTAATTATATTTTTTAATAAATTTTTTATATACAATTTTTTTTCTAGTTTAGTGATATAAGCTTTATTATAATACAATGATTTATAAATTTTAGAAATATATTTTATCACGCTTTGAATGATTGTTAAATTATTTACCAATTAACCAAAGAGAAATAAATCTCTCATCCTGTGTTTTAAAACACCTTAAAAATTATTATTGCTACTATTTTTGTTAATTATTTGAAGGTCACTGCTCCTGTTAAAAGAAAGCAAGAACATATGGAAAAAAATAAAAATGAAAAAAAATAAATCGTTACGAAGGAGCTGCGTCGAATTAGCGAATTGAATATATAAATTATTCACAATTTTAGTCTGATCAAAATTAAATGTATTTTCTGATATGATTTTGGTATTTTCAAGGACATTTTTATTAATAAATGGCATAGATCAAGGTGAAAGGGTGTAGAAAGCAAGAAGAAAACACAAAATATAAAATATCTCTCTTAATATTGTAGAAAATTATGTTTGCTACAATTAATTGCTTCGTCATTTTTCTCAAATTCTACAGAGATTCAATCTTCAACTTTCAATCTTAAATTGTAAATATTTCTGTAAATATAAGTGTAACAGACAAAAATGATAAGAAACAAAATTATAGTAAAACTAATTTTCTATAACTTTCAAATACCAAAAGCGCCACAAATACTCAATTTCAATCCAATCAGATTAAAATTGTTTATACGTTTCTGTGTCTGTGGGCTCTCTAGCGGTCACAATTACACACATTAGAATTTGAGTTTAATATCCTTACATAGTATAAAATAAAGTCCTCCAGCCGCGTCTGTCTGTCTTTCTGTCTGTTCGCGATAAACTCAAAAACTACTGCACCGTTTTTCATCACCAATGGATAGAGTGGTTTTCGAGGAAGGTTTTAGTATATAATTTGTCCAGTTTTTGTATACAATGGTCCTTATATGTTATAAAAAGGATTCATGATGAAGGTATAGTTGTATAATTTACTGATGTATAGGTGTATAATTTATCAGTGCATAGTAAAAGATGTTCGTTGCTTAGCGTAGCTTGACTAGGTGCTGTGTGTTACACATTGTCTGCCAGGAGTGGGGATGTAGACATTTTATACATTTTTATATATTTTATTGATTACCATATGATATAATAATAGCTTTTGATTTTCATTGATAGATGGCAGTGAAACTATATTCCTACACATTAGTTCATTAAACTTACAATAGATGGCAATATACCAGTGATGTATATAAGTGGTGTAGAAAATATTATGTTACTTGGTTATAAGGGCGTTACAAAATTTTTGCGGACGAAGCCGCGACGCGTAATGCTAGTATATATAATAAAATGAAAATGATAATGATATATATATCTAGAGCACGGTAGTGCGACAGGCTGAGTTTAAGGTATTTTTGCCTGTGTTACCACCTAAAAATCAATTATTAGTTAGGCACCGTTTCTTCAATGACGTATATATTTAAGAAGGAACAGGGAAATAACTATTTATGTCATTGTATTCAATGCATATTGTTAATTATAAACTAATATTTTGAATATTTTTTATTATATGAATTCATTGAAAACATTTGCGCGGTTATGAATTTTTCGATTAACTAGTTGAAAACAGTTGTAATCTAATATTTGTGGCATTAATTGACAGTTTTTCGTATAGACTGAAATAATTTATTTAAACAGTAAAAAGTTGACAGAAATACGAAACTTAAAAGTTTACAACTAAACAAAGACATTTGCATAATTATAGTGACGTCACAATCTAGTATTTCCATGGTGATATGTTATAAAGTCCCGTTTTTGAGGAAAGGTATAAAAAATTACCTTTGGAAGGCTGTACATAGATAGATTGTAGAAGCTGTTCTGGACAGAACACACTTCGTCCATAAAGTCCATTGTGATGCCTAAAGATGTGAGGATGTGAGTGGAGGACAAGGAATTTTGTAGACTAGGAATTGGCAGGATTTGCGGCTGCAGTCGACTTTGATAGGAACTATGCCGATACTCATCTGGAGTTCGTGAAGGAAACTGCAGAAAACCTTCATAAGTAAAGCCGGTTACTTCGTTCTGGTCCATCAATTAACCGCCCTTTTTTTTAATAACTGACAAACTGCCGATGTCGGGATACGAACCCATAACCTCCCAGTTCCAAGTGCACACAACGCCTTTACAAGCGCGGCTACTTGGCTGGTCGGAAGCCTGTAATAATTTTATTGATCATACATTTCTTTATTTGTTAATCGATTTTCAATTTTCTACAAGCGTCAATGTGTTTTCGTATTTATTTTTGAAAAGTTTTAATTACATTTAAACATATCGCATTGGGTTTGTTATTTCACGTTTATACCCATAGGCATACTATGTTCAGTTGTATAGAGATCAATGCGCTTCATCTACACTTCATCTAGTGGTCACGGGGTAGTACTATCTCTGAACGTCCAGGGTGAAATCGGAACATCTATAACTGAAATGTTGTTTCCCTAAGTTGATTGGCAACACTTAGCACAACACTCGATTTCTCCACTGAATGAAAACCGACAAATTTTTCTTTTACACAACTAGTTCAAGACAAAATAGTGACAAATAATGAGCCTGTTTAAAATTTTTTTATTGAATTTGGACAAGTCGTTTCACTAAGTTGACTGTCAACTTAATTCAACACTCGATTTCTCCGTTGAATGAAAAGCGACAATTTTTTCTTTTACACTATTAATTCACGACAAAATAACGGCAAATTATGCGCATATTCTTCTTTTGATTTCAAAAGATTGTTTTGCTAAGTTGACACACCTGATTATTTGTTAACTTTTATTTACTTATTATCTAATTACTCATTACTTATCTTAATTGTTTCTTGTCCCTGAAAGTAAGTAGTGTTACTTTTATCCTGAGGGCCCAATAGCAAAAGAAACAATCGGAACTTCATGACGTTTCAAGTTTAATATACACTCTATATTCATAATACAGTAAATTTTCAAATTTTTTTAGTTTGTAGGAAGTTATTTAAATCTTAGTAGAGATTACTTAAAAAATAATTGACAAATTTAAATTTCTGAAAAAATTTTGTTTTCTAGACAAATGCTTAAACTGCCTCAGGCACGGTTTAAAGCGATGATGGGTGATAACGCAAAACTTTTAGGAAAATCTTCAACTTTTTATATCCAGTATATGTAAATATACCAGGTATATTAAGTTTAGTCCCGACTTTGTAACGCTAGAAAATATTAATCCTTGACATAAATTCTTGGCGTAGGTGTTCATAAATGGCCTAATTCGGCCATTTAGGCTAATGCGTCGGTCCGTGAGCACGATAACTCAAAAACGAAAAGAAATAACGAGCTGAAATTTTGCATGTGTGTTGTAGTGCTTCGCTTTGAATCACTTACGCTTCGCGTTGAACCACTAACGCTTCGTGTTGAATTCACTTGATTTCGAGTTTACTTACTGCTTCGCGTTTACTTAAGTTTCGCGTTGACTTACGCTTCGCGTTGAATTGCGCATCGTGTTGACTACAGCTTCGTGTCGACTATCGCTTCGCATTAACTAGTGCTTCGGGTTGAATCACTAATGCTTCGCGTTGGCTACCTTACAGGTAACGCTTAGCGCTTACTATCGCTTCGTGTTTACTAACGCCGTGCGTTAACTTAATAAATTATATGGCTCAATATTTAAAATTATAAAAATTGCAAGAACATTAATAAACATTTTTTTAAAGGCAAGAAAATTCTTACTGTTTCAATATTATTAACACAAAACAAATATTTACAAAGAATGCATATTTTATAAACATTGAATAGGCAGAATTGTTAACAATTCAAACATTGATATACAACTCAGTATATACTGGGTATTCAAACAATTAACTTAATTAGTTGTTGTATTACTTGTTTATTGATAGTTTAAAAAAATAATTTCGGGAATGGCGGATGTTTTGGTTGCACCCCTAGATCTCTATATTTGGTCCGTCTAGTAGTAAATCCAAACCTAATCCAATAACAAACCATGATGGGACAAATTATACTATCATTACTTGTCTGTCATCTTATCCTCTTAATTAAAATTAATTATGACAAACACAATAAAATAAATATTGTTAAATAAACATTATAATGACCTTGAATCAAACAAAAAAACTAATGAAAATATTGTACAACATTCTCATAGAATTGATATATACTCGGGTTTTAGTATATAAAAACCGTTGAGCAAGTTTTATCTTTTATGTCGTCTAAAGTAGTCGTGAAAGCAGAAGCTTGAGAAAACAAGTGAAAATAACTTCCCGGTAAATACTGAATTTATGAAAAAAAGATTCAAACAAAAGTCGTTTATTTTTAAAAAAGGAACATTTTTTGTCTTTAAATTTTTGTTCTATCTCTTACAGTTTCAAAGAAAAACAGTTTTGCCCATTTTTCCCAAACATAGTCCGATTTCATCCATTCACCTTACTTTTTAGCTCGTTAACACACATACAAATTTCAGCTCATTATCTCTTTTCGTTTTTGAGTTATCGTGTTTACAGACGGACGGACGGACGGATGTGCGGATATGGGATAATTAAATCATTTTATGATCATCTGTGTAAACATTTTTTTTCGACCAATATTTTCAGCCGTTACAAAGTCGGAAATAAACTTAATATACCCTGGTATACCGGATATTAAAACATACATACCGGATACTTGTTCGTATTACTCCGTCTCTCCGCCAACGCGGTATTTCAAAATCGATAAGATTTAATCAGCTGAAATTTCTAGTGGTAATTATCGAGCTAATAATAAAATCTTCAAATGCAAAAATGTCTATTTTTATCATAAAAACAAACAACTTTTTTTCATTCACCGTTTAGTTTTGAATTAAAACCAGAATGCTTAGTTTCTAAATAAGTAGTAATAGTAGCGGTAAGTAGGTCAATACTTGGCAAGTAGGCATTTCAAGGCCTTTTTTGCCGACCCCTCAAGGACAAGAATAAGGATTTTGAGGACCAGGATTTGGAAGGTTGTGCCGATATTCATCTGGAATTTGTGAAAGAAAACTGCAGAAAATCTGCACAAGTATGGCCGGCTATTTTCGATCTTTTCCATACGTTAACAATCTACCCAATTAACCGCCCCATTATTTTTTTTTTTAAATTAATTTAATTAACAAACTACCGCCGTTGGGAATCGAACTAGCGACCTCCCAGTTTCGACCAGAACGCCTTAGACAGCTAATTCACTCGGATTGGTTCCCAAATAAAAAGTTTTAGAATACAGTCTACATAGGCATATAAAAGAGCAAATATATTTGGCCATGTATAGGGTGGCGCATAAGAAACGTTATGATTTAATTAGTGAATAAATTTTTTGTTTACGTTTTTTTTTCAGATTTAACTTGGAAAACTTGGAAAATTTTTTATGAAAAGCACAGAACAAAGAACCAAAGTTGTTCAATTTTATTTTGAAAGTCAGCATTTGATTATTCAGACACAAAGTTCATATCGAAATTCCTTTCACGTTCAAAATACACCTAGCGCTCCAACAATTTACCGATTGGTTCAGCGTTTTCGGCAACATGGGACTGTCTGTGATCTTCCGCATGCTGGAAGTCCTCTTCCCATAAAGATTCAATTGGTTCACGAGTTAAAACCAAATGATGCACAAATACGCATTCAATATAGTCGCGTTTATTCACAAACTCATAATGAGCGATGAGGCCCATTTTCACCTCAATAGTCACGTGAATAAACAAAATTGCAGAATATGGGGCACCCAAAATCTAAGAATAATTGTTTGAAGATCAAATGCACCCACTTAGATGCACCGTATGGTGTAGAATAACTTCAGAAAGGTTAATGGCATTCAATACCGGGCAATGATTGAAAATTTTTTAAGGCCAGTGGTAGAGAACAATCCAGAATTGTGGTTCCAACAAGATGGAGCCACAGCTCACACAGATCGTCCAACTATGGCTCTTCTGCGCGAAATTTTTGGCGATCGAATAATATCTCGTTTTTCTAATTTTAACTGGCCACCGCGTTCGCCCGATTTAACGGCTCCCGATTTTTTTCTTTGGTGCTACCTAAAGGGTAAGGTGTATGCCAATAAGACAAGAACCATCCAAGGGCTTAAGGCCAATATCCGAGCAGAAGTGAGAGCGCTGGGACTTGAAATTCTAAGAAAAGTTAGTCAGGTCGAAGCAAACAATGGTCACCATTTGAAGGATATTATCTTCAAACCATAATGTGAGCATATTTTCAAACTGTAATCTAAATTTTAATAAATGCCAACGTTAAATAAAATCAGAAAGAAAACAGTTATTTATTAAATAAATTATAATGTTACTTATGCGCCATCCTGTAAATGCTATAAAACTGCATAATTCCGACATCAATTATTTAAAATGTATCGACAACAAAGTAATTATCATCAGTATGATTAAGCTACAGTCGTAATTATTCCTGGGACAAATCGTCATTCTTTGTTAAATTTGGTGTCTGTTTCATTGACTTGTACGGGTTGCTTAAAATTAACAAACAAAAATGATATTTATTTTATTTTTAATTGCTAATATATCTCAAAAACGGCTTATATACAACAAAATGTAGGGACGTTCAATTGTAATAACAGAGAGGTAGCGAACAAAATTATACCCAAACAGCAACATATGTTTTTCTGCACTTCGAGGACCCTTCTAGGAAACCAAATAAAAATCTGCTCATCGGTTGTTGCATGTGCAAATCCGGCTATACATTATAAATTCAAAGTATAAAGAATTTTGTTAAGATTAAAAACTTAATAATTAGTGTATTTACAATCGGCTGCAAAAGTCGCGATAAAATTTCAAAATTTTATAATTGATTTATGCCTTATTTATTCGGTTTTCGGAAAAATATTTCGAATAAAAGTTGTAAGTTTATTTATGATGAACAACTTTTATCCGATACATTTTTTCCAAAATTTAATAAATAAGGCACAAATCAACTATAAAATTTTTAAATGATAACGTGACTTTTGCATGTACAGTCAATTTCAATCAAAAGCGACGATTCATTTTGTAGATAAAAATAATTAGCCATAAAAAAACTAATTGAAGAAATAATTTATAATCTTTTTTGATATTTTGGATAAGTGTTTTCAATTATAAAAAAAAAAGAAAAAAAGAGGCGGTTGATTGACTAAACTGTCGGCGTATGGACAAGAACGAAGTAACCGGCTATGCTTGAGAAGGTTTTCTGCAGTTTCCTTCACGAACTCCAGATTAATATCGGCATAGTTCCTATCATAGTCCGCTGCAGCCGCATATCCTACCAATTCCTAGTCTACTCACAAATTCCTTCCACTCCACTCACATCCTCACATCCTAAGGCATCACAATGGACCTTATGGTCGAAGTGTAGCCCGTCCAGGGCAGCCTTTACAATCTACCTCATCTATCTAAGTGTTTTCAATCGGATAAAAAGTGCTAGGGACCCATTTGCGGTCCCCCTCTTTCTAATTGTTATTATATCGGATAAAAAAACACAATTGAAACGTGAATTAATGGTAGTTTACTCCAATTTTTGTAGAAAATTTGAAAAACTGGTATAATTTTCCATAAATTCTATGAAAAATATGTTTTATAAAAGTACTGCAAACAAAAATAGTTGATCTATTGTTCACCACTCTGTTATAAGCTTTGTTATAGCCCATATAATGAAAATCGTGACCCTAAAATTGAAAAAGCCACATAATGTACCTTTAGAACAACTTTTCCGCAAAAGGCGGAATGATAAATCTATTTCATATAGATTATAACTGAGCTTTTATGAAAGTGATAGTTTCTTGAAGGTCACTTAAAACACCACTTACAATAGAATGGTATCCCTCTCTTAAATCAGTTCAGTCAGCCCATTTTCTTTAATATAATTTATTTGGGAATAAATATGGTTACGGACGCGAATGGCTTCGTCATCCATATACCAAAGTTTAAGTTTCTGCAGACATGCATATCCAACCTCTAAAACGATGGTGGGCAGGGGCGAATTCATAATTCCGCACCCTAGGGATCTGCAAAATTGCCACCCCCTCCTTTTAAGATACATTTTTATTTGGACGAGCGACGGTGGCTGGCGTCGGGAGTCAAGATTGATCACGTGATGCACAGGTGACCAGTTTTGATGCTAGACCAGTTTTGATGATAAAGCTAGTAGTTCAATGAAACCAACTAATTCGCTTGACGCCAATCGTCATTAATTAGAATGGATCTATTGTACTGTCCTGTTTCGCGTACACACTTTGCGATGTAATTTGGATAAATATATTTAGCAATAACGGTGCATAGTCTCACTAATGACATTATCATTATACCATCACAGTTCTAAATGAATCCGATATCGAATTTTCAACTGCGACTAAGCAACGATTAGGATTTCCTAGTAGTACGAGAGCCCAAGATTTTTGTCTTATCATACCAAGGATGAAACCATATAGCATCAATAGTTTAGATGACTCTGAGCCCAAAAATGCGATTTTCAGATATTTTGCGTCTTGTGAGCGCATTTTCAAAAGTCATAAAATTTAGCCGACTCGTATCATAGCAAAACGTCTGATTTAGGGAATGTAGTTAGATGATAGTCCCGAAATACCGGAAACACGGTTTTCAGACAAAAATAGCGTTGCGGATGTCCTGGAAACTTTGTTTGAATGGGACAAAAAAAATTTACATAGCACCACGTCTGAAAATCGTTTTTATATGTTAGAGTTAAATGCGAAATAACCAATTTTCAGACAAAAATCTACTTGCCGGACATTTTGAGAGCATTTCAAAAATGTAATAAAATTTTACCGGTCGGTATTATCGCAAAATGTCTGAAAACTATTCGACACGATCAAATGAGATGCCCAGATGTATAATAAACCGATATCAGACAAATTGAGTATTGTACAGACAATTATATTATATACTCAGACAATTTTTCGATAGTAAAAAAAAATCGTATTTATACATATTAAGTCTCTGCAATAAGTTGCACCCCTCAAATTCTTCTATGTTGATTAAAAAAAAGGTTACCAGCAACCGTCGAACTGAAGTTGAAGGACTTTTAAAATAAATTTTACAAAATAAAACAGGGATGAATAATAAGTAAAAAATATTTATTGAATGCATTTGCCACGCGGTCGCGAAACGTTTTTATCGTTTTTAACATTGTAGACAAGATTGAAAATGTCTGAAAACCGTATTTTAGTAATGTCGGTAGCAATACAAAAGATTGGAAACAAATTTGAAGTTAATTGCTATGATACGAGTCGGCTAATTTTTATGACATTTTTGAAAATGCGCTCAGGTCAAACGCAAGACACAAAATGTCTGAAAATAGTATTTTTATAAAATCACAAAATCTAAGTACATTTCCAATATCAGACATATTGTGATAACACGTTCTGGCTTCTTTTCTTTTCATAGCAGAGATCATTCCTCGCGACCTTGCAAGATTACTGAAGGTTACTACCTCCCTAGTTTTGGTCGTGGGCTCTCGTACTATAGATGGGTATTTCAAAGGATAATACAAAACTGATTTGACCCTCACAGATTATTTATAATCTATGACATTATAATTTATACACCCACTACATTGTGAGATCTCTTATCTAGACAATATTGAATTAAAATTCGATACATGTTATCTATTTTTTTTTAATTGAAGTGTACAATTAAAATACTACACAATAAAAATAGAGAATAATAAGGAACCATACACGAATATTAGTACAATATGACTTAAGGCCATTACACAACGAAAAAATAAGGTATAAGAGATAAGAAATAAGGAATAGCGGAATCCAGTAGATGACAGAACCGTTGATCTATTCACAATTCAAAAATAAGAAATAACGAATAAGAAATAGCAACATAATTTCCATCGCGGTGGATATCTGTACCTTATTTCTTATTGCCAGCCAATCCTGTGATTGGCTGGCAATGTTATGCGCAGTCGATTCTCCTATTCGATATACCAATGCCACCGAGAACACCTGATCTCCAGTTAAATATCTGTAAAATTAAATGATTAATAATATATCTGTAAAATAAATTTTTTTAAACATTAATCGATCAATGCATCAATGGATTGCGCTAACAATTAGGTTATGTTTTTGACATTCGTGCATACACCAGCAGTAGGCATTCAACCGCTGTGATTGGTTGAATACTGTACTGTAATCTCCCATTGTGTTTTGGCCGCTGTCCTATTTCTTATTCCTTATTTTTTATCTCTTATACATTTGTTTCATTGTGTAATGGCCTTTAAATATAATACGCCTCATCTTAATCAGTGGCGGATTTACCAGTGTATGACAGGTAGGCAGCTGCCTAGGGTGGCAGCTGTTCAGGGTTGGAAAATTTTGATCGTTTACACGAGATATAATGCTCGATATGTGATCAAAAATAGAATTATTCATTTGAAAGCGTATAATATTTCAAATAAAATCACCTTGATATAATGTTTCCTGATGTTGACATTGCATACAGAATATTTCTTTGCATGGCGTTCACAAAATGCAGTGGTGAGAGATCGTTTTCTTGATTAAAGCGAATCAAAAATTGTTTGAGATCGACCATTGAACAGACTCGCTGGATTTTTTTGGAATTGTTAACTATAGAAGCGGATTTTAAGTTTGATAGATTGCGATGAGAATATTCATGATTTTGTAGTTCGAAATCTGCACAGTGTAGGAACAGGTAAAGGTGATTTGTGTAACTATATGTGATAACCTCGTTCATCTAGACCTTTATAGTCTTAAGAAGTATGTTCAGAAGATGTTTTGATGAAAAAAAGGATAACTGAATGAATTATATTACGAATTATATTATTGATCTCTATCAAATTAATTTATGCAATTAATTTAAAATCAAATCTGTGAGTGTCAAATTAATTAAATAAATAATTATTAGAAGAAATATCGGTCAAAAAGTCAATAAATAAATAGTAATAGTCGTTTAAGTCGTAAACGGATACAAAAAAAATAATAGACAAAAAAATAGGAAATTCAATTATCTACAAGAAAGGTTTTTGCCATTTTTGGCCTAGAGTGCACGGTAATGGAGATATACGCCGATATAGTTTTTCTCAAAATGGCGGCACTTCCGGGGTCGAAATTTGTAAGGATTTTGTTCACTTGCATTCAGTACGTGCTACTGAACCTAATTTTTTTTTTAAATAACTACAGAAATACAATGCAACGCAATATTCTTTATTGATTGTACTACTACTGTGATATGTAATAAAGTATGTATAGATAATCCACACTAATTTTAGTGATACAAACCAGTATTTGTTTAATTTTTAGACAAAAATACTTTCTTATAATATACACTCCTGTTCAAAAAAAATGAACTGACCTGAAATGTTAATTTGCTTACATTTCATAAAACTCCTCACTTTTGCAAATCTCTGTATATTATTTATTTATAAACAAAGATAAGTAGTATATTTTTTAATGTGAAAAAAGAAATGGAAGTTTTATATTTTTTATTTATGTAAACAATTTATGTAAACAAAAACATTTACTACAAGAATAATAAAAATTGTTAGAGACTGGTTAGGTTCAGATCTGTTCAATTTTATTGAACAGGAGTGTATATATTACCTAAATGGATAATCTAAATTATATTATATTTAAACGGTCCCTAATAAGTGGTGTTTCTTATCGCTACTTTTAGTACAAAAGGTCGTATGTAGATTGTAGAATGTAGATGTTCCTTTTTTTTATTATTTATGTTAAAGATGGCCTTCAGCACTCTGCAACTCACTGACCTCTATATAACTGGACAGAGTGTGCTTATTAGTCTAAACATGAAATAACGACTCCAACTTAATGATAGTCAGCTCCGCCTCAACTAGCCAAGGTAATAAAATTGGAAAAGTGGAAATTCATGTGAAAGTCACACAAACACTTACACACATTCTTACCACAAGCACACGTCGTGCAGTCGAGCTGAAGCAAGACTTAATTTCATGGCTAGTTTAAGATCACTTCAATTGGGGTTAATGGCGTAATAATTAGAGGCCAGAGCTGCAATTATCTTCATTACTAATCTCGTAATATACCCAAATAGGCGATGTTTATTAAATATGGTGCCATTTTGTAAAGCTTTTGGTTAGAACAGCAATATTTTTTCGTAATAAGGATTGCTAATTATAATAACACAACGTGCGAACAGAAGAATGTAATAAATAATCCGTGTCACGACACGATCTACTCGCAAGTGAATCTAATACATCCGCCCCGTCGCTTCCGCACGCACCGCAATGAGGCAGGTTGTAGCCTATTATGCGCGAATTGCATAGATCTGTCACCGAATATTCGGCTGCCGAATATTTGGTGCTCGGCCAAGAGTGTAGCCGAATATTCGGTGTTCGGTATTCGGCCAAATGAATTTTCGTGGCATCTCTAATTAAAAACTCTCTTTCTGAGCGCAAATTCCAAAACTTCATGGTCGATGAGGGTCACATCGCCGTTGCCCAATTGAGCCAAAATATTGCACATATTGTTTTTTGTTGTTTGATAAAAGATAGGGGCGGTAGCTAAAGTTTTAGATTTCTGCCTAGGCCTACAAGGCCCCGGTCTAGGGGTCCAGCCTGCCTAGGGGCCCCAGTGCGGAACCTTCAAATAAGCTCCTCAAAAAGCTTTATCGAAAATATTAACTTAAAAGTCTTGAAACGTAATTATTCAAGCTATTTAAAAGTTGGCAGTCTTACTTTTGCACTTGTCAACCAAAATGTCAAACAAAAAAAGATCATCTACCTGAACGCAGGTCGGCCGTTCTGTCATAAGAATGAGTTAAGATACGGCCGTTCATCACGCTCTTACCTGGCATGCTGTCGGCCTAGTACATATCTCTCTGTCTCATTTATGAACTCGTGATATTGGTCTTGTACGAATACGCGGCCGGTAGTATTGCCAGGATAATAAATTTTATAAAAATTATATATTCTGTACTAGTGCATTTAATTCGCTAAATTTCCAAAATGGCTTCGAGATGGTGGGAGGCCAAATACCAAGTGCATAGGCGCCCTGAGTCTCTTAAGTTCTGGCCTGATAATACCTAAATGCATAATGCTGATTGTATTATATTTAAACGGTCCCTGATTGGTTGGTGTTCCTTATATAAATGCATATTAAACTTGAAACACTCTGTACACGCGTACATAATACATCATAATTTTTGGTTCTCTCATATATATATAGTCTGCGTGACGTACTACTCACTACTGTGATATGTTATAAACCATACTAATTTCAGTAATAAAAAAAAACCGGTATTTGTATATTTTTTTAAATAAAACTACATGCTTATCATACAAAAATTTTGTTTGTTATCGAATAAAAATAAGCTTAGTGATTTGAGAAAAATATTTTTAAATACAATGTTGTAAAAACATTGTCAATATTTGTATAAATATATAAAAATAAAAGTATTTAAAAAAAACTATTTCCTTCACAAAAGTTATTTTACAAAAGTTATTTTACAAAAATGCAACAATGGATAGGAAAAGTGGCTGTTGTTACGGGTGCCAGTTCTGGAATTGGTGAAAGTATTGCTTCAGAATTAGTCAAAAAAGGTTTAAAAGTGAGTGTTTTGCTATTAATTATAAAATTTTTTTTAAACCATTTTTACTAAAAAATTATAACTTTGTTGGAGATATCAATTGGGCTTTACCTGCATTTGTGGTTGTAGAATTTTTATTCCATTTTTAATGAAACTAACATATTCCGAAAAAAATATTTTTAAAGAAATTCGAATCGAATCTTTTGGAAAACGAATTTTCCATTTTTGTGATTTAAAAATCAGTATTTATAGAAATAAATATTTTATTGATGTATATAGACCTTTTAATTTCAAATAACGATTTGTTTTTGTTTTTGAAATACAACCCTTCAAAGTCGCCTGAAAAACCTTTTTTTCGAATTTTTTAAACAAAAATCGAAAACAAATAGTTTTTGATGTTTTAATCGGATGGCATTCGAAATTTAAGCTCCGATAAATGCAAAGAATTGTGTGTATTAATGCCATCCGGTTTTGATAAAATTCATCCTCAGTTTACATTAACCCCAACGTATGACATTATTTCAATTATAACGATGTTTGGGGGTGTCGTTAATGAGGGTGAATTTCATCAAAACCGGATGGAATTGATACATAATTTTTTCCCCTATTAATCACTAAATAAAGATTGTTTGACGGCACGTCATGGCATCATTAAAAATATTTTTTAGGAAAAATGGTACGTAGATGAATAAAGGTTTGCATCCCTTCCATCCCTAACAAAGACTCTAATGGTTGACAAGCTTAAAAAAATCCATCAACTTTAATGCATAAAATACCGAATGTAATATCGCTGAATTCTTGTAGAACAGAGGTAGGCATAGACGGCTCTCCGGAGCCACGGTGCTCCCCATAAGAAAGTCAGAGTAAGTAGGAAAGATATGTTTTGAAGTAAGACGAAACGATGTTTCAATACAGGTTGGCCCACCGATTATTGGGCCAACCTGTTTTAATTAAAAAATGTTTTAATTAAAAAAGAAAATAATAATAATTGGTAGGTACCCTGTATTTACTCTATCTCTCTTCCTACCTCTCACTCAGAGCTTGTGAAGTCATTCCCTGCCCACCTATTTTGTAGAATATTATAAAAATTATAAAAAATATTTTGTTCCCTGTTGTTAATAACTATATAGATAATTGAAGGTTTGGCAACGCCCAAATAGTACACTCCCGTTCAAAAAAAAATGAACAGACCTGAAATGTTAATTTACTCACATTTCATAAAACTCCTCACTTTTGCAACTCTCTGTATATTATTTATTTATAAACAAAGATAAGTAGTATATTTTTTTAAAAAGAAATGGAAGTTTTATACTTTTTATTTATGTAAACAATTTATGTAAACAAAACCATTTACTTACTACGAGAATAATCAAAATTGTGAGAGACTGATTCGGTTCAGATCTGTTCAATTTTATTGAACGGGAGTGTACATAGTCCGAGAGATCAAAGGGTTTTTTTCAGGATGATAAGCATCAAGCTGGTACTTTGTAAGTAGCTTCATTTTGATAAGACGTTCAACTTTTTTAATTATAAAATTTTGAAAAACGGTATCGAAATTTTCTGCAAGCCGTTGAACATGTCGATTTGACCGTTCATCCAAAGTTTACGAGCATCAAGTTAGTTTTAAGTTTAATTGTAAGATAATTAAGTGAAGAACGAGGAAAAATGTTTGTCCTACAAATTCAATGGAATGGACTCCGAGTCTCCCATCCTCAATGTTCAACGGCTTCCAGAAAATTTCGATACCGTTTTCCATAAGTTTATAATTAAAAAAGTCGTGCGTCTTGTCGAAACGATGCTACTTACAAAGTACCAGCTTGGTACTCATCATCCTGAAAAAACCCTTTGGTCTCCCGGACTAACAAGCATCTAGGACAATAAAAAAGATAAAAATATAATCAACAAAGTAGACATGATAGTAGCAGATAAATAACACAGTTAGTAAAAGCTTACAAATTTTTGAATTTTAACTAGAAAAATAAGTTTTCTTGCTATAATTTTGAAATCGGTTTTGGCAACCTTAGATTTTTTTTTGTTTTGAATAAATAAATATTATATCTAAATGTTTCTATAACTAATAAAACTTATTTAAAGTTCTAAAACTATAATTATTATTTATTTTTCAAATGTCTCACACATTTAATCAAACCGTTTGGGTAAAAAATAACGAAGTCGTTACATTACTTTATTTTATAAAAATTGTCAATATATAAGCTGGTTATATTATTGTAAATTAAAATAATGAATTTTCATAACTATTAAGTAAATAAAAAATTTAAACACTGAAAAATAATTGATAAAAGGCAAAGAATTAATTAATTCTACACATTAACAAACTTGAAATTACTCTAAATAAATTTAGAATTCATCTAGAAAATGTCGAACGAGATTTTAGACGTACAGATTAAAAATAAACGCCTTGTTTATTGATCGAAATTTTTCCCAAAATTCTTTAAGTATTTTGTATCTAATTTTTAGAATGTTTTTTAGATTCCAAAAATTTGATAACAATGACCCAAACAGCGCCATTGAATATGTAGTTTATTTTTAACCTTCGTCAGAATTATTAATATAGATTGCGTAATTATGGCAGGCGCGGATCCAGCGCTCAAAAAAGGTTGTGGTCACAGCCACCCGAAAATCGGCCAAGTGCGAGTCGGAGTATGAACTCGCTCATGATCGATATAGTGCATTCCTACAAAGGAGATGTTTACAAAATATATGACGACATGACCAAGATTTTGTACAGTGTATAGTTCCACGTGCAAAAGCCGTGGGGCGAACACTAGCAAATTAATAAACCTGTAAAATTTTAGTTTGTTCGCTCCCGAAAATTACAAAAGTAAATGTGTGTTTGTTTGCATAACACTGTGTCTCATTTAGACTTTAAACTACTGAACCAATTTTGATGAAATTTTTACAACTTCAAAGGATATCAAATTAAATTAAACGCTAGTATACATTAAATTAACATTTTACATTAAATAATTTTATTTAGGTGCTTACTTAAATTACAAACTCAAGCTTACGTTTCTTTTTCGCGAAAACATTAATAATTTCATCGATATCCAGGTCTTTGTGTATATTTAGGAGAGCTAGCCCGGATGTTCTTTCCTGTGACATTGTATATGTGCATACAACACACGCTTACTTTTAAATTAGTAGACGATGTACTTTAAATTATGTACTTTTAAATTAGTAGATAACTATGCGCACCCAGCGAATTGTCATCTCTTTTTTCCAATACAAGTATCCATGTGCCACAAAAAAACAAATAATATTTTGTCAAAAATGTGACATAACGTGTCAGCATATCTGACTAAGGCATAGAAGACTAAGTCTATGATGACTAAATACTTCGCTGCATTCCGAATCACGCACGATTTATTGTTTTATTTTTTTTTTATAAAGGCATTGGATATAATATCATCAGCCTATCGACCTCAATAGACCGTGAAAGTGTGACATCACAAGTCTATTAGGGTTGTGGGCATACCCATCGTGCCCACAACGGTGGAACCGCGCTTGAAATATGGGGAAGAATGGTAAAATTCGCATTCCTACCGGGCAGTACTAATTTCTTACAGTAGTAACACTATTAATAGGGCTATACTATAGGCGTGATAAATGTTAATAAAAGCTAAGACAAAACGCCATTTTGAATACTCTAGAAAAATACATATTTTTTAGGTTGTTGGAATTGCAAGAAGAATTGATCGACTAAATAATATAAAGGAAAATTTGAAAAATGAATCTGGAGAATTTCATCCAATTAAATGTGATATGACAATTGAAGAAGATATTCTAGCTGCATTTCAATGGACTCGTAATAATTTAGGCGGTGTTAATTTACTTATAAATAATGCTGGAGTGTTTCGTAACTCAAATCTCACAGGTCTGTTTCACTATAAAATAAAATGAGTAATTTTTCTAAACAAATATTGTTTATAATTACAGAAGGAAAAACATCCGACTGGAAAACAGTCATTGATTTAAATTTACTTGGCTTGTGTATTGCAACTCGTGAAGGTGTCAAAATAATGACAGAGAATGATGTGGCTGGGCTTATAGTTCATATAAACAGTGTAGCCGGACATTATCCCCTTACTATGTGGGCATCAATATTGAATGTTTATGGAGCGACCAAGTCTGGTGTCACCAATTTAGCTGAAATACTACGTTTAGAGCTAGCAGCAAAAAAATCTAAAATTCGTGTAACTAGTCTAAGTCCTGGATCTGTAAAAACTGAAATCATGGCTACCGCTGGTTTTGACAATACGGAAAATGTGGAAGAAGCCACGAGAACAACACCTATTCTACAACCTATTGATATTACTAATGCAGTTTTGTATTTACTGAGTACTCCACCATCTGTAAATGTAAGACTTTTAACTTCGTAGTTAAAATTCACCTCATTCACACTTTGTGTTTCAATAATCTATAGTTTGCCACACATCCTTTACAATGCTACGCTTTAATATTGCAAAGGCAGTTTGCTAAAATATCCAAGAAATAATATAATACAAGAGTGAAATATAGTTTGAAAATTTTGGAACTGAGTTAATTGCTTAAATACCCGGTATATACTGAGTTTATGGAATGAGTTTCATCCAAAAATTGTTTATTTTAAAAAAAGGAACATTTTTTATCTCTAAATTTGTTTATATCTTGCGAATTGAAAGATGGGCAGTCCGATTCCCTTTTGGTTTTTTAATTATAGTGTTACCAGGCGGGCGGACAGAAAATGTAGTAATTAGGTCATTTAATAAACATCTGTAAACTAAACTAACATGGAACCCTCATCTGAAATACATAACAAATAAGAGCAATCTTCTATCATGCTTTGCAAGAGAGCATGTGGAAAAGTCTGGGGTCTAAAACCCAAAATGATCCACTGGCTTTCCACAAAAGTAGTTAGGCCTATTATAACCTATACTGCTCTAGTGTGGTGGCCAAAAGTTAACTAGATTACAGTATGCAAAAAGCTGTCCAGGATCCAAATACTGGCCTGTTTGTGCATCACTGGATCCATGTGTAGTACACCTAAAGCTGCCATGGAAGTCATACTGGGGCTGCTTCCGCTAAGCATTGTAATAATAGCTAAAGTGAGATCCAGCGCCTATAGACTGTCTTGCAATAATAACTGGATTAATAAAAATCAAGTTGGATATGCTAGGATCGTGGGAACATCAATTATCTCAGACCCCGTCTTTGAAATGGGCACAGATATACTTCCCAAGACATACTCCTTCTCTAAACCTTTCACTGTAGTATGTGTTAGGGCCATGTGGACGGAAGGAGAACCACTCTATCTCAAGAAAGGAATTGTCTGGTATACAAATGGTCTCTAATGAGATTTGGCATCGAAATCTACTGGTAGAAATCGGGCAGTTCATTAACTCTATTGGCAGACAGAGATACATTGATCGGTTTCTCAGCTTTTTGTGGATACTGATACTACGTGGATTTTATACCTAACTAAGATTATTGCGAATGAGTCTAATTACTCGACATTCATCTGAATGGAGGATGCATTTATGATCTAATTTAATATATTTATTTGTATGTTACAGATAAGCGAGTTAACAATTCGACCAACGGGTGAAGCATTTTAATGTTTGCTTTAAATTTATAAGACCAAGTATTGAAAAATAAAGTATTTGAAAAAATAAATTTTGAATAAACTCAAAATTTATTTGAAAATTATATGTATTTTGATTTATATCTATATTTAAGCAAATACCATTGGGTATATGAGAAAATGTTTCAAATAAAAGTTGTTTAGTTTTAATATATAAACATATCTTGAATTTAAATATTTCCTCTATCTCACACCATTTAAAAAAATAGGTTATAAACACACTTGCCACACAGATACAAATGCATAGAACAAAAAAATTATCACTGAAATCTCGAAAATCGTTTCGTTATTTTTTAAATTTCTATTAAATAATTGTTTTACTCAATTATTAGTCGTTGAAAAACTGAAATATGTGTGGAGGTGTGTAGGGCAACTCTTTAAATCCACATCAGGACTGCAACTTAATCTAATAAAGAATTAATAATAAAACGATAATTACTATTAAATTCTATTAAATTCCGTTTATTATGAGGTTACTGAATTAATTAATTGTTTAACCGTAGTCTATAATTATATTCCAATTCTGGGCCCTTAGAACATGCTAGACCTTTGTTCAAAAATTTAAAAGTACTTACGGTAATAGATATATATATCATGGAATGTTCGCTTTTTGTGAAACAAAACGCAGATTTATTTACGGTTTTCGAGACTGAACATGACTATGACACCAGAAATGCAGAAAATCTGGTAACGATACAAACCAAAAAATCTTATATCGACAAAGGAGTCTTAAATATGTGTATCAGAATATACAATAGAATTGCAAAATTCAATAAAAGCTTCACATTTAAAAAGATTTAAAATCGAATTAAAAAAATTCCTATTGAACAAAAACCATTATACGCTAGGAGAATTTGTTGAATGAAAACCACTGTAAATTGTAAATTTTGACCTTTTCTATGTACTACGTACGAACGGAAATAAAAATATTATTATTATTATTATACTACCGAATAATTGGAAAATATGAAACTAAACTTCTAACTAACTGGATGCTGTATGTTAGAAAATTATTTTTTAGGAAAAAAATTTGAAATCGATAAACCAAATCAAAAAAGTACAGGCTTCCGAAATTATAGCTTCGAAGTAGTTACAGACTTCCTAATTTTGAAATAAAAAACCTCATTCAAACTATAAAGCGTCTCTCACACCAAAGAGAAAATAATTGCGAAGCGAACTCCGCGGCGAATATATTCGCGGCGAAAAAATGGCTTCCATCCATTCCCACATCAGCGCAAAACATTCGCGCGGATTTTCGCAGTGCCTCAACACTTCAGTTGTAAGCATGACGTCGTCCGATGAAGAAGAGGCTCTTCTGCTATTAGCTTTATTAGAAGAAAACGAAAAAAAAGAAGTAAATACTATTCTCCTAGAAAGATAAATAGAACCTCTTTCTATATTAGACCTTTCCATACGTTATTAATTTAAAAAACACCGGTAGAAAATATTTCATGTAATAAATCAACTCCTCAGTCGACATTATGGCCGAGAAACAAAGTAAACAAAGGGAGCGAATTTAGGGCGATGCAAATATTATTTCGCTTCATTTTTCAAAATTTCTAAGATCGGCTTGCAGCACAACGTAGCAAACAAAGATTATTTTTTTGGTTTTTCAAAATGGCGGTGCTAACTTCACACACACTAATTATTTACTAGCTTTACAATTATTTATTTTGTAGGCAGTTGGTATTTTTTTCGATTACTTTCACTTGATTAATACTTTAACAATGCTTGCTTATCATAGAAAAATTGTCTTTGATATCCAATAAAAATTAGATTGACAATCAGCTATTGTGATTTGAAAAAACAATTGAAATAAAATATTGTATTTGATTTGATTCAATTAATATAAATAAAAAGTATTAAAACTATTATATTCACAAAATAAAAGTAGTTTTACGAAAAAATGTTACAATGGATAGGAAAAGTGGCTGTTGTTACGGGTGCCAGTTCTGGAATTGGTGAAAGTATTGCTTCAGAATTAGTCAAAAAAGGGTTAAAAGTGAGTATTTGCTATTAAATAAAATTTTTTTAAACTTTTTTTACTAAAAAATTAATGGGCTTTGCATGCATTTATGGTTTTAAACTTTTTACTTCACTTTTGATGAAACTAACATATTCCGAAAAATATATTAAAAAATTATTTTTTAATAAATTCAAAAAATTTATTTAAAAAAAAGCGTGTGTACTTATGTACGCACGTAAGAAGTTATACTTCTATATAGATCATTTATTAAAATAATATTTAATAAGGTCAACATTATTATAAGGACACAAAAGTTTAATAAAATGATATAGTAGTAAAAAAAAACAATAGAAAAATTGTATATTGTATATTGTATCTAAAATCAATGTTTCTACATATTTTATCATGGTAGAACACAACCAGCGTGACTTCTTTCGTTAAAATTGGAGTCTGAAATTTATCAAGACCAGGCCAGGTTTATCCATATGTACATTCAATATACAAAGTTTGCGAGCCCATAAAAATAATATCATTGATAATGTAGCTCATAATTCTAATATTCTTCTTTTATCAGAAACATGGAGTAATAATGATGAAGACATTCCTGTACCTAATTTCAAGTGCATAGTCAAATTTAAATGTTCTAATGTAAGACCTGGCGGTGTAATAGTACCAAAATAATAGCGATCAATCTAGGTTCGGGACAGATGTGAACGTTCAGTTAGATTTATTTTTAACCCAAAAATTATACATGGGATCTAAAAAGATCCAGTAAATAGTTACTTTTGGTCGAGTGTACACGACATCACCACACCAAAGTCCTACAAGTTGACTGGCTTGAAAAAAGTTTAACGCAATTTTTTCCTTGTGAAAACCCGGAAAAAATGATTTATCCTAGGTAGAAAATTAACGGGAAAATCCCAAGTTAGTCTTTTTGCCCCCGGAATCCTCTATTCTGAAAAGTTTTATCGAAAACGTTGAAATACAAAACCTGGAGAAGTGAGAGCTCAAGGGACCGTGATCTCTTTTTCGCTTATAGAGTTTTCTCACTAACCCGAGTTCCTAGCTTTAGAGGTACAGAAGTGGCCTTTCTCATTCATAGAGAATAATAAACGATATACCCTCAGATATCTGTGCGTAGACCTCTATAATTGAGGCTGCTACTTATCTGTAACTCTATATAAGAGACAGTCGAGCATGTATGAACACCTGCAACTGCTATTTATGACTCATTATTAAGCTCAAAGGAATTTAACAATGTGTCATAAATACCACCTGCAGGTGTTCATACATGCTCGACTGTCTTTTATAGAGTTACACATAAGTAGTAGTCTCAATTATACAGGTCCACGCACAGATATCTGAGGGTCCACGAGTCTCTCTTATAGAGGCTTCTATTTTTCACTCATAGAGTTTCAGAGACTAAAAATGACGGGATCAGGAAATTACTCTCATTTATAGAGTTTTCTCCTCGCTTACCCAGTTATCACTTACTCAGGTTTAACTGTATATATATATATATACATCATATATATATATATATATATATATATATATATATATATATATATATATATATATATATATATATATATATTTGAATATAATACAAAATTTATCCAAGTCAGTGATTTGAAATAATTAATTTTGTTTAGGTTGTAGGAATTGCGAGAAGAATTGATCGACTAAATAAAATAAAGGAAGAATTGAAAAATGAATCTGGCGAATTTCATCCAATTAAATGTGACATGACAATTGAAGAAAATATTCTAGCTGCGTTTCAATGGACCCGTGATAATTTAGGCGGTGTTAATTTACTTGTCAATAATGCTGGAGTATTTCCTAACTCAAATCTCACAGGTCAGTTTCACTACAAAGTAACGAATAATTTTTCTAAACAAATATTGTTTATAATTACAGAAGGAAAAACATCCGACTGGAAAACAGTCATTGATTTAAATTTACTTGGTTTATGTATTGCAACTCGTGAAGCTGTCAAAATAATGACAGAGAATGATGTGGCTGGGCTTATAGTTCATATAAACAGTGTATCTGGGCACTATCGCGTTACTAGTTGGGCGTCATTATTGCATGTTTATGGAGCGACCAAGTATGGCGTCACTAATTTAGCTGAAACACTACGTTTAGAGCTAGCAGCAAAAAAATCAAAAATTCGTGTAACTAGTCTAAGTCCTGGATATGTAAAAACTGAAATCATGGTTGCAGCTGGTTACACTCTGGAAAATCTGGAAAATCTGGAAGAAGCCACGAGTTCAATACCTATTCTACAACCTATTGATATTACTAATGGAATTTTGTATTTACTGAGTACTCCACCATCTGTAAATGTAAGACTTTTAACTTCGTAGTTAAAATTCACCTCATTCACACTTTGTGTTTCAATAATCTATAGTTTGCCACACGTCCTTTACAATGCTACGCTTTAATATTGCAAAGGCAGTTTGCTAAAATATCCAAGAAGTAATATAATACAAGAGTGAAATATAGTTATAAAGCCAGTTTGAAAGTTTTGGAAATATTTCGTCTTAACAAAATAGATTAAAAACAAGTAAAAACAACAATTATATGAGTTAATTGCTTAAATACCCGGTATATACTGAGTTAATGAAAAAACTTTCAATCAAAATTTGTTTATTTAAAAAAAAATCATTTTGTCTTTAAATCATTTTGTCTAGCTCTTACGGTGGTTATTTTCCACCCAAGCGGGTGAACGAACTGTCTGGTTTTACCTATTCTCAAACTTGTGGTTACATTTTAGCTCTTTTCGTGTTTGAGTAAACTGTTAACGACGGACCGGTGGAGTAATTAGGACATTTTATAAACACCTATATCAAATTTTTTTGCGATCAATTTCAAACCGTTAAAGAGTTGGGACTAAACTTAATATACGCTTGTTTAAATTATATATGCCGAGTACAATACTTATGTACATATATATAAAGCAAATAAATTAAGTTTCATTTTTATTATTAAGTTGGAAAAAATTTAATAGTCTCTAATTAGATTTGGTATCGAAATCCACAGGAAGAAGTCGAGCACTTCATTAACTCTATTGGCAGACAGAGATATGTTGATAGATGTCTCAGCTTTTTGTGGATACATCTGATACTACTTCTCGTAGATTTTATACCTAACTGAGATTATTGCGAATGAGTCTAATTAGTCGACATTCATCTGAATAGAGATGTATTTATGATCTAATTTAGTGAATTTATTTTTATGTTACAGATAACCGAGTTAACAATTCGACCAACGGGAGAAACATTTTAAAGTTTAATATTCGCTTTAAATTTAGAAGACCTAGTATTTTAATATAAAGTATTTGATAAAACAAATTTTGAATCAGCTCAAAATTTATTTGAAAATTTTATATGTATTTTGATTTATATCTGTATTTAATCAAATACCGTTGGGTATATGAAAAAATGTTTCAAATAAAAGTTGTTTATTTCTATAATATAAGCATTTCTTGTATTTAATTATGTCCTCTATCTGTTATCACACCGTTTAAAACATAGGTTATAAGCACACCTGCTTTATTTTTTAGGAACAGCTGCATAGAACAAAAAACATTTATATAAACAATCCCTGAAATCTCGAAAATCATTTTTGTTATTTTTTTAATTTCTATTTTACAAATGTTTTACTCAAAACTTAGTAGTACTAAAAATTAAATATTTGTGGATATGTGTATGGCAATCCCTATATACTATAAGTCTACAGTAGAAGTACAACTGATATAGAATTAATAATATAAAGATAAATATTATTAAATTCCGTGCATTATTCGTAGCCTACGCTACGAATAATTGGATGGTATGAATCTAAACTTCTAACTAACAGGGTTCTGTGTATTAGACAATCGAGTTTGCAAGCTGTTGTATATACAATATACTCATACGCTAAATTCTCTGATCCTCCATACTAGTTATATTCATTACATATATTATGTTGACTAACCCTTTCGACTATAAAATCACACGTAGAATTTCTCTGCACGTTTAATGGAAAAAAAAGGTATGTACAAAAAATCAGCTCATAAGTCATAAGTATTTATTTAGAGGGTCAATTCCAAAAGTTCTGTTATAGCAGAGGTGGACAACATTTTTGTGTATAAGATCTACTTCTTATCTTAAAAATGTGTCATGATCGAAATATACTATTTGTTCGAAGGTTAAAGTCATTACTTATAAGTCATTACTAGTTACTCTTAGAGTTTACTCTTATAAGTTATTTAATTTCGAAATATTCTGCTTAGATGGCGCTAACAGAATAATACATGTGCTGCCATCTATTGTCAGGTAACATGCCATCATGTTACCTGGCATGTGCTGCCATCTATGGCGCTAACATTAATTCATTTATAATAATTTTATAGTTATTTTTTAAAAGCTAACATTTAATATACAATTCTAAATATTATTTAAATTTTTATAATAAAAATTTAAAAACTTTTTAACAAAAAATAGAACCGACGAATGAAGAAAGTAACTTAAAAACATAGAATAACACCTTTGTAACCAAAAATTAAGCCTTCAAAAAAAGAAAGGAACTGAAAAGCAAAAAAAATAAAAAGTAACTTTTTAGTCTAATTAAATCCTACATTAATGTAAATACCTAAATAATTTTAAGTCGGCGCCAAACAAACAAAATATTACAAAATGAATGATTTTGTAATATTTACTTTTAATCGAAAATCAGATTCACCCTTGTAAAATTTTATGCGTGATCATACATAAAAAAAATATAGGGGTTGACTTGAAAACCTCCTTCGTTTTTTTCGTCGGTTAAAAAAACATTCAAATTGCGCAAAGATATTTAGTGCTTTCAAATAGTGTTTACACGCAGAACATATATAATATGTTCATATATAATATAATATGATATTTGTTCTTTAGTGGAAGCGCTGGAAAGTCTTTTTTTTGTGGCTAAATTTTGAAATTGTTTTTTCAAATTAAATTTGCTTGCAATTTTTTAGCTAATGCTTTTCACACTTATATATTTTTTGTAAAAGAGATATATTTCCACAATTTCTTTATTTTTTCAAAATCTTGGAATCTTACCTCAAATTCTTCAATTATTGTTTGTGAAGATATCGCGAGCGATCGACCAAAATTGGCTTCGCGATCGATTTGTTGGACACCCCTGTACATTATAGCCATGATTGTAGATTCATTCAAATAATAATTAATAAAATCAAGTGCATATAAAAAATAAATGTAATTAAATACACGCAGGTATTTCCATGTTCTAATTACCTTTCAAAGCATCTTTTTCATTAACTTCCGGACATTGATTAATATCAAAATCATCAGGATTTTCCATTGCTTTCAATTGTGGTAGCTAAAATATATAAATATATTTCATTACTGCAGTCAATCCGACATCGATATGCGCAATTTGAGAATGCAGCGATTTTATTTTTTTATTATAAGTATCAAATGGTGGACATGTCACTTAAGGTAAGATACCAATAAGGCCCACTTTATTATGTTTCCATAAAAAATTGATAATTTTAAAATCCTCGATTTCGGGCCTTATTAAGGAACCAGTTCTCTCAATAAGACCGATTACAAAACTTAGTCAAATAAAAGTATAAATCACAATATATATATACCGTACGTGTTGGAAAGCATTGCTAATAGAGAATCAATGTTAAATATTATTTACTATAATAACTATACACAATATGCTTAATAAAGAAATTAAAATAGTGAGGGTACTCTTTAGTGTGTCTGTTGTGTATGCTTGCTGGACTGTTTTGTACTGCATTAACATGTAATAAGAGTGGGTAAAATATGTTCATTGTTGTTTTCTCAAGCTTAGCATTACTTCTAACAAATGAAAATTCGTTTTTGAATATCCCCTATTATTTGTATGTGGAATGTTTGAAAATAAATGATAGTATTCTATTAACGGTATAACATAAAACAACAATCCACACAAATTAAAAGAAAAATAAAACCCCAAAAAGAAAAATAAATGGAATTCCGACAAAAAAAAAGTTAAACCAACGAATCGATCCGCGAATTGATCTGTGTTTTGAGAAAACCTCACAAAAAAAGTCGTTAGGAGATAGATCTGTCGATCTGGCTGGGTACTTGAAGGTTCCAAAACCACTCATAAGACGTTCCTGGAAGGTTTGTTCCAGGAACAGCCTTACTGTCATGGCATTGTGTGCAGGGCAACCATCTTGTTGGAGCCATACAGATTCCAGGTCTAAATTAAGAAGAACTCTAACAGTTGGCAAAATATTATTTCGTAACAAACTCAAATATTTTTGGGAAAATAAAGATCCGTCAACGAAGAATGGTCCTATAATATGGTCACCCAATATTCCAGTCCAGGCATTCAGTTTCAGTATGTAGATGCATGTATGGTTTTATAGTAAATATTTTATATATTTATTTAACATTGATTCTCTATTAGTTTATTGTAACACTCATAGATGATATTATTCTCTACAAAAAAGCTCTTCTAAATCCCACATTCAAAACTCAAATGAAAAATCTGTGTCAGCCCTTTTATACATTTACAAAAAAAATCGCTGCCTACCCAAAAAGCACGATTGGCATTTTTTTATGCCGGATATACTGAAGTACATTTTAATATAATTTTAAATCACACATTCAATATTTTTCGGTGTATAATAAAGATATACTCTTTCCCGCCTCTAAAAATAAATAACAGTATATCATTAATAAACTATTAAAAGTCATTAAGAGTCATTTACGCCAAAAGCCAAGCCTCCAGAATAAGTATATCATTTAATAATATCTTACTTAATCTGACTAAGAAGTACTTAAATATTTCGAAAAGTTTTTTCTGTGCTGAAACTAAAGCCGTAATTAGGATTGGAACAGTTAATAGAGAAACTCGTTACTCTTGTCCGCATTGCATTAAATTACAGGAGTTATTTTTTTTAAATTAGGTTCATTCTCACGTACTGAATATAAATGAACAAAATCCTTACAAATTTCGACCCCGGAAGTGCCGCTATTTTGAGAAAAACTGTATCGGCCTATATCTCGATTACCGTGCACTTAAGGCCAAAAATGGTAATAACCTTTCTTGTAGATAATTAAATTTTCTATTTTTTCTGTATTTTAATTTTGTTTGTATCACTTACCGTTTACGACTTATTCGACTATTACTATTTATTTATTGACTTCGTTGACCGATATCTCTTTTTCATCATTATACTATGCATACCTCGTTTTTATTAACCTTGCATCCGGTAGTGCAACATTAAATGCGTTATAACTTTAAAAATATTAATTTTAGACAAAAAAGTTTTAAATAAAAATTGTAGGTAATTTGTAGTTTTTATAGTTAAGTTATTAGCATTTTATAGTCTAGGATCCCAATCTTTGTGGTGGACCTCTCACACTTTTTCCAAGCGAAATATATTTTTTAAACAATAAAATATATTAACAAACACGGCACAGGGTTAGAATTAAAAATAAGATGAAGATAAATGAATTCTTAATAAAATCGTCTTCTGATACTTAATAAGATCGTTTTAGCACCCCCACGTTGGTGCTCACGGTAGTTGCAAAAAATGTGTTATTTAAAATTTGGTATAATATATTTTTATTTAAATAAAATCGAAATACCAATTTATGACGAGGTCGTTCTTTATTACGAAGTAGTACTAATTCTGATATGCGTATATATCGTCCTTTTCCCTTATTGTACAAAAATGGTTCCACCTACAATGTAAATTCACCTGGCTTTAATTTTTAATTATATCACATTTTATTGAATGAATTTCGCACGACAAAAATATAAAGCATTTATTTGAACATATATAAAGGCGTTTGCTAATCTATTCCTTGAAAGGAGATCTAATTCAGCTTATTCGCAACAAATTTGACTCTATGAAAATGGAATATACATTTTTTTTAAAGCGTCACATCATATAGAAAAATCTTAAATACCAATTTAAGGTATTTCCAAAATATAGGGTACCCGCGCACAAAGAACTATATAGAAAATTATATCGTGTGTTGGTAAGCTTTTCCAATAGAGAATCAATGTTAAATATTATTTATTACTGGCTGTCCCTGTCCATGTGGTTACTGTATGAAGTCTGTCAGTTCACATGTAATGGTTAAATATGTTCATTGAATTCTTAACTTTAGTATGTAGCGGTATCGCTTCTTCATTATTAAATTATTATTTTAATATAAGAGGTTTTAGCCTATCAATTGAAATAGAGGTAGGTTTGTTATTGACATCAATAACAAAAAATTTAGGAAATCTCTTGATAACAGAGAAAGGACCTCTATAATTACAAGATAGTGGAGGTTTGACATGATCCTCGCGTATAAAAACTTTTTTTTATGAATCTAAATCTTTAGGTAAAAATACATTTTTGTTGGTGAACTGTCTGGTAAAGAAAAATTTTGCGTTTATCATTCTATTTTTCAACTCTCGAGTAGATTGTTGAACAGAATGATATGTATTAACGTTTTCTGAAAAGAAATCATATGGTAATCGAAGAGGAATTCCATATAAAATTTCTGCAGAAGAAAGGTTAATATCCTCCTTGACCGAGGAGCGCAAATTTAGAAGTACCCAAGGTAAAATTTTGTACCAGTTATTATTTTTTTGACAGCAATTTAAAGAAATTTTGAGTGACCGGTTAAACCGTTCAATAAAACCGTTGCTGTTAGGGTGATAAGCAGTAGTGGAAATATGCTTAATTCCTAGAGAAGACAAAAAATCTTTCCACATATGTGATTGAAATTGTTTACCTTGATCAGTAGTGATCCTCGTAGGTAAACCAAAACGCGAGAACCAAGAAGCAATCAAATTGTTAATAATTTCTTCCGACGTGATAGTTTTGATTGGAATAGCCTCGACCCAACGTGAAAAACGATCAATGATAGTGAAGATATACCGATATCCTTCACTAGGAGGAAGAGGTCCAACAATATCTTTCAAAAAATAAAAAAATAAAATTAAAAAAAATAATAATAATAAAAATATTTTTTAGAAATCGAAATAGTTATAAGCGTAAAGCAAAAATAAATATTTTAACAGAAATGAAAGACTTATCTGTTAAATTTGGTGGGTGGTATGCTATTTTTTGTAAGAATTACAATATTAAATAATAATTCATCCAAACCAATCATCCAATAGGCATCTGTTGGAAGATTTTGGGAAGATTTTTTCTTTAAGATTATGATAATTTACCACCCTCTTCGCTTGTCCCTTCTCGGGCGCCAAATTGTAGAGGTAAATGGTTGATATATTAAATAATTATTATTTAAATAAATAATAAATATGTATGTCAAAGATATAATTGATCTTTATTGAATTGATTTATGAAATATTATATATTTTAATATATAAATTATCAAGGTTGTTAACATTCAAAGCAACCGTGATAATAGAGGGAAGTTATAAGTATGTACATCACAAAATCCCCACTCTTAAATGACAAACAAACAACCATACGCAAACAGTATACCCCAGATGTTTGTATGTATGAAATGACTCTCATTACATGTGTACTGGCTGACTTTACAGTAACCACACGGCCAGCTAGTAATAAATAATATTTAACAATTGATTCTCTATTTGAAAAGCTTTCCAACACATACGGTATGCGAATCAGGGAGATTCCGCAATAAAACATCATACATATACTAGTATATAATTTCAAACGACTTTCAAACAGCGCGCCGGTATTCAGGGTGCCAACTGAACCATAAAAAATAATCTTCTGCTGCGGTCATGAAAAAATGCACTTTTTTACGCATATTTTATCAAAAAACTTAACAACCCGATGGTCATTCTCCAAAAGTTTTCAGGAAAAATATTTCTAAGGAATTGAGGAAAGTATGTGTCAAATTTCAGAACAACCGGGACTAATGACTATATTAGAGAGTTCGAAGTAAAAACAGTCGGAATCGTGCATTTTATTTCACCATGTTTATGAAGATGCATTTTAAATTTCTCCAACTTACATAACGATTTTCTCAAAAACGCCATGGTGATAAATTCTCAAAAAAATTCAGCGGATTTCTGAGGACTCATTTTACTAACATTGTGAATTTCGTGAAGTTCAGTGACTTAGATGTAGTTCACTGGTCCGGTAAGCCAGACGACGATACGATTCCCATCCAAAAATGTGTATGAGTTTTCATATTAAGTCTTTGATGTGAAAAGTATCTAACACAGGTTTTTGCTATTAACAATTTTTGATAGATGGTTAAAAACATGTAAAATTAATAAATTTTAATAATTCGACTCCGGACTATTCATTTTCGACTCCGGACTCTTGGAGTCAAATTTGTGGCAAATCAAATTAAATATAACCCTTTTCAAGGAATAAATCGATAAACGAAATCTCCTGCATATGTTGTATATTGGTGTTGTGTTTTATAAATGCCTTATAATGTATAGGTACCTTCGTCTTTATTGCATGATCTAATTCGGCATATTGTTTATTTTGTGCAGCTCGTTTCATCATATCAACTAATAAACCTCCACCTGAAACAAAAATATCGCATTATATATTTTTTTGGAGCCTACTGTATATACAGCCATAAAGTTGTAAATCTTACCTTTTAAATCGACTAATTTATAGCAAGCAATTGACGCTGTATCAGCTTGTTTTTTCACACCACTAGTGACATTACTCTCAGTATTTCCCATTTTTTTCAAGTTATATTAATAATTAGAAACAAAACTAATTGTATTTACAATTTATAAAATACTTATTGATCAAACTTTTATACAGTGAAGTTCGTTTACAATAGTATTATATAAACGCCAGTGTATTATCTATCATACATGATAGAAAGAAGATTCCATATTATATGAAACGCAAACGCACGAGTAGTACTTTAATTATTTCTGAATTGACTATTTTCCGCATACACAATACTCTTATCCTGAACCTTTACTGACTGTAAAGTCTCAGGATTAGATTAGAAGTCAATTTTTTAACTAAAAATAATTCATTTTCAAAATTTTGTTAATGCCGGTATTTCTATAGAAACTATAAACTTAATTAGAGATCTGGGCCGGACATAACTTTGGAAGGGTCAGAAAACGGATATAATTTTGCAACAGTTTGGAATTTTGAATGTCTGATAGTTTGTTTGGAGTGGTAAAGAAAATTTACCTCGGATCTTTTCACATCATTATTCCCTATCTCCTATAGTTTTCGCCAAACAATTCGGACATATACACACACGCTCTCCCATCTCTCTTTTTTTATTTGTAGACTTCATATTGAAAATCGGTTTTTTGCAAATATCCTGTTTACTATCCGTTATATGTCATTAAAGGTTATTATAAATCTTATAGATCATAAAATTCCCTACAAATTTAAATCAATGCATTGTTTCGAATGGTCAATCGATCTCGAAACATAGCGCGTAGAATTGGAGTTGCGTGAAAAACAAGTATAAAATAACCTCGAACGACACAAGATGCATAGGAAAAAAGATATTTGAAGAAAAAAAACAGATTTTCTTTATCTTTGACCTTTAATAGCATGACCCGCAGACACGAGATTATATGAGACATTTTGTCATTTCGAATTCATATTTGATAAGGGTATAGAGATTGTATATAGATTATAGATAATCACTGTACACAAGTGTGTATATAAACATGTAAGTATATAAACACAAATCTGTGAAAATATCCGATGAAAAAAGATTTTGTCTAATTATATATGATTATACATAATCAGATCCAAAAATTGGCCAGGTCTAGTCATACACAATTATGGTCTGATAGTTTATACAGGATGTCCTGTAAGTAGTTAAGTTCCATAAGAGGGTAGGTAGAGGGAACGATTTTGGAACGAAAAGTCCTGAGACATTTTTTTATTAGACGCACCGTTAAATAATTATTAATTAATTAAGGAAATTAGGTGGAATCCAGAGTTGCAAAAAGTGCATTTTCTTGATAATTCATTTTTGATTTAATTATCAATTTTTGGAAAAATGTATTGCTTAAAGTTAATTTAATTTTTTTTTTTTGCTCTCGCAGTTAGAAATGCTTCTGGTAATAACGAATTTATTTATTCATTATTTTTCGCTAATGAAAGTGACTTTTTACTGAGTTTGAAACTTAAATGAAAGAGTTGAGATTTGAAGGGTTGGATCTTCGCTTTATAGAGACGCATGTCTCTGGGACTTTTTAACAGGCTTGGAACGTCCTAAAAAAAATATGTCCCAAAGCTACTATGAATTTTTTTCTTTCGCTCGTATCCACAGAAACAGGAAAGTAAAATTTAAGGGGTGGGATCTTTGTTTTATGGTAATTCCGAAATTTTAATTATTGCTAAAAATTAATCAATAAAATAATTTTATTAATGCACTTTTGAGAAAACTTTATAATTTAATGAATTTAATTTGCGCATTTTTTTTTTTAATTTATTATTAAAACAATTTATTTGTTACATTTTTCAAAAAATAAAAAAATTTAAGCAATACATTTTTCCAAAAATTGATAATTAAATCAAAAATGAATTATCAAAAAAATACACTTTTTGCAACTCTGGTTTCCACCGAGTTTCCTTAATTAATTAATAATTAATTAACAGTGCAGTGCGTCTAATAAAAAAATGTCTCAGGACTTTTCGTTCCAAAATCGTTCCCTCTACCTACCCTCTCACGGAACTCGACTACTTACAGGCACCCTGTATACAATCATATATATCCATAAATATATAGTCTGATCCAAAAATTGGCAGGGCCTAATCGTATCTCATTATATATAACCATATCAACCGGTCAAGTAGCCGCGCTTGTTAAGGCGCTCTACTTGGAACCGGTAGGTTATGAGTTCGAATCCCAACATCGGCAGTTTGTCAATAAAAAAAATTAATGGGGCGGTTGATTGACCAAACTGTCGGCGTATGGACAAGAACGAAGTAACCGGCTATGCTTGTGAAGGTTATGCTTTCTGCAGTTTCCCTTCACGAACTCCAGATGAATATTGGCATAGTTCCTACCAAAGTCGGCTGCAGCCCCATAACCTACCAATTCCTAGTCTGCATATGAATTCCTTGTCCTCCACTCACAACATATAAAAATGTATAGTTTAAAAAATGAATAAAGGTTGAAAAATAATGATGTGGGTGGCCTCTGTTATAGATCGTGGTGTCTAAGAAACGGAGGTAAAACCCCCATTATTATTATAACCATATCTAATTATATATAGTTAGGCATAGCATAGACAAAAGACTTCTGCTTGAAATAGATTACACGAAACAATCGCTAAAGATAATGTTGAACAACATTTCTAATATGGACGTGTTACGATATATTTTTTCATCTTTTCATTGATTGATTCTACCAACGTCAGCCATGTCTAACAACTACAAGAATCTAGATATCGGGCGGTGTTTGGATAACTTAAGTCCTTAACAAGTAAATTACTAAGTACATATATATAACTTAATTTTTGCCAGGACACGAAGCCAGATACATAGCAACTTAGATTGTGACGCTATTTTGCGATTGACAACTTAGTATGTGTGTCCAGGCAGAAACGCTCTGAACGTCAATGCTTAGTTTACTAAGGACTCAGTTCGGCCAAACAACCCCATTCAATTGTGGATATGCACCGTACATTATCGAGTATGACTTTAATAATTGTCTATATTCATCTGTCTATAGACAATCGTTTAACACTGTCCTCTAATGTATACAGGCTGTAACCCTGAAACTAGCCAATGGGATATCAAAAATACAACACTGTATATATTATTATGTAGATGTACTTTTTTAATTGTTTTGGCCATGTTTACATCAGGAGCATCGGCAAAGGGTAAATACCTAAAACTATTCTGGGCCACTCTTTCACCCACCCAGCCTTTTACTCCGAAACTACGATTTTTTACCTTCGCCAAACACTTAAAATATAACTTGGAGTTATTAAACTCGGAATTAACAAGTGAAAAAAAAACTAACTGTGTTAATTGCTTAAATACCCGGTATATCAGTATATACCGGATATTTAAAGTATGGTCAAGGTAAGGAAACTTTCTTTCATAAACTCAGTAGTTTATGGAAGAAAGTTTCAAACAAAAGATGTTTATTTTTGAAAAAGGAACATATTTTTTTCTTTTAATTTTTGTTTCTACCTCTGTTTCAAAGATGGAATTTTCTGCACTGGCGAGGGAAATCTGGTCCGATTTTGCCCATACATTAACTAGAGCTTACTTTTTAGCTCTAGAATATACATATAAGATTTCAGGTCGTTATCTCTTTTCGTTTTTGAGTTATTGTGTTCGCGGGCAGAAATGAACTAATACCCTTGTATATACTTTATATACCAGGTATAAAAATAATACCAAGTGCTCTTAAACAAGTAACAGCTAACTGAGTTAATTGTTTGAATACCCAGTATATACCCTATACCTACTGAATTGTATATCATATATTAAAAATTCGCTTTCCGAGAAACATTTAATCACAAATTATGAGAAAACTATTGAGTTTATGAAAAAAATTTTCAAACAAAAGTTGTTTATTTTAAAAAGAAAAAGATTTTTTGTTAACAAATTTTTATTCTATCTCTTACGGTTTCAAATACGTGTATTTTCCCCTTTGGCGGGGGGAAACTAGTTCCGATTTTGCCCATTAACGAACTTGACCTTACTTTTGTGCTCTAGAACACACAAAAATTTCAGCTCGTTATCTCTTTTCGTTCTTGAGGACAGACGGGCGGACATGCGGAAATGGGCTAATTAGGTCATTTTATGAACCCTATAAGAAAAAATTTTTTCTGCGATCAATATTTTCAAGCGTTACAAAGTCGTGACTAAACTTGTATATTAACAATATATTGGGTATAAAAATATGAAATTGAAAATCAAATTTTGCAGTTTATTACCCTTGGCTTATACTGCAGTATAATAGAATATACCAGGATATCTTGGTATATTCCTACATTTAGGTGTTTTATTTTTATATTGTTTTCTCATTCAAGTGTGTAGTATGTAGATTTTTTGTTGATACTTGTGTTTTGTATTTTTTTTAAATTCGTTTCGCAGGAGCTGCGCAAACTTAGCTAATTTTTATAGAATACATAAATCAATCTCTAGTAATCACAATTTGATCAAAATGAAATGTCGTATCTAATATTATTTTGTATTTGCAAGGCCAATTTTATTAATAAATAACATCAGTAACAGGGGTGAGGGGCATAGAGAAAGAAGAAAACATAAAACACAAAATATCTCTCTTAATACTATAATAATCGAAAAATGTACAAGGAGTAAAGTTGAAGAAATTCATTACCTGATCATTTTTTCTCAAACTCTCAATCTTAAATTGTAAATATTGTCACAGAAAAAATGATCAGAAACAAAATTATAGCAAAACTAATTTTCTACAACTTTACTTCTTATAAATTTTTCGATTTTTCCAATATTAAGGGAGATATACTAAGATTTGTGTATACCCCTTCCTCAAAACCCCCCTTTTCCGTTTTCCGATTTTGCCCATTAACAAACTTGGCCTTTCAAATACCAAAAGCACCTAACATACCAAATTTTATTCCGAACAAATAAAAACTGTGACCGCTAGAGTGGCTTCAGATACACACACAAACATATATATATATATATATATATATATATATATATATATATATATATATATATATATATATATATATATATATATATATATAGATAAATATATATATATATATATATGTCTATAGATATACATGATATTCTGAAGAGCTGGAAATGGGCATTCAACAGAATTTTTGAAAATTGTTCATAGTGAAAATGAAGGAACTAATAGTATATTGGATATATATCATCTTTTGAAAAAAAACAAAATTGAAGACACATTTCCAAATGTAGAAATCGAATTGAGAATCTTTTTAAGCATGATGGTAACTAACTGCAGTGGGGAACGCTCCTTCTCCAAATTGAAACAAACAAAAAAGTTTAATAAAACAATAAAGTTTTTCGATTTGACGCTTAGTTTTTAATTTTTAACATTAATAATAAATTCAACTAATCACATTTGCAATTTTGGGTGTCACTACACTACTCCACCAATCACAGAGCGTATAGTGTAAGGAAGTGGGGCCACAGTAGTGGAGTAGGGTGGCCTACTCTAGCATAGCGACAATCAGAGTTCTCAATAAGTGTAGCGACACCCACAAAATGGTTGAATTTATTAATGTTTAATTAATTATATCTCAAAAACTAAGCGTCAAATCGAAAAACTTTATTGTTTTATTAAACTTTTTTGTTTGTTTCAATTTGGAGAAGGAGCGTTCCCCACTGCAGTTAGTTACCATCATGCTTAAAAAGATTCTCAATTCGATTTCTACATTTGGAAATGTGTCTTCAATTTTGTTTTCTTTCAAAAGATGATATATATCCAATATACTATTAGTTCCTTCATTTTCACTATGAACAATTTTCAAAAATTCTGTTGAATGCCCATTTCCAGCTCTTTCGTTATCGTTTGATATTTTGGAATAAATATGTTTTTCGTTAATAAATATCGGTTATCGTTTGGTGCCCTGGCAGGAACTAGGGGCCCTTATCGATTGCGGGGCCCTGGGCACGTGCCCAGTGGGAAAGAGAGGCCTGACCGATAGCTCTATATCCTTTCAGGAAATTCGCTCAAATACTAACGTAAATAAAAAGAAGTTAGCCCAATTTAAATTCATCGAACTCAATACTGGCTTACCCGAATAAGTAAATCTAGCGACGCCACTGGTGAACAGTAGTATTATGTGCGAAGGAAATATGGTAAAACATATAGACGGACAAATTATGTAAGTACAGAATGTCGCAAAAAAATATTTGACGCAGATTTATAGAACTGTAAATTTCACTGACCTGCATCTATTTGTTAACCACTGGCATCTATGGAGGTCAGTGGTTAATATTCATTCATAAGCATTGTTCATATTTGAATAGTCACATGATTGGAAAAATTATTTAAATCATAGATTGCGTGATTCATATAACCCATGTTTGACGATTAAAAATAATAAAATATCTGATTAATTGCAATATTGATTGTGTGCTTTAGTTATGAAAAAATTATTAAGTATCTATGTTTGTTATACAGAATGGTTCATAAAAAATTAAACGCTTTTTATACTACGCTAAACTAGCATCATGCAACCTTTAGAAATAAAAAAATTTTAAGACCTGTACATTATGTACCATGAAAGTTTAGTTTAATAGGTTTAATGAGTTTTTAAATTAAAAATGTGAAAAAGATAATGTAACCACTAGAACTCAATCGAACCTCAGGCCTCCATCTAACCGGGGTGATGTGGTACCCATCAGTGCCGGATTTACTTTTCTAAGGCCCATAGGCGGAGTTTTTGTGGGGGCGTATTTGAGACGAAAATTTTTGATAGAAACGGGAAAATAACCAGATTTTTAGTTGAAAATTTTTTTATTTACTAATAAATAAAATGACCGATACTTCAAGGATTAAAAGTTTACAAAATATTATTTTTAAATCATTTTCCGACTTTTCTGCTCAGCAAAACTATCAACAATGTCATCAAAATTTAATTATCTCAGTAGATCAGATTCCATGCTCATGACCGTCAAACTGAAAATTTTTTGATCTTTGAGAATGCAATATTTAATATGTAACCCAAGTAAACCAAGTAACCAAAGCGACCCGACTCTTTTAACTTAGAATATGTAATATGCATGTTCAAAAATCAAAAACATTGCAGAGCTGGGTCGATTTGGTTACCTACGACTGCATATTCAAAGATAAAAAAAACGGCATCAGCCGGGTTGATTCGGTTACTTACGATTGCATTCTCAAAGGTTTGATTGTCACTATTTTATATTTTTCAAAATTTTTTCATTTTGTGGGGGCCCCTATTTTGTGGGGGCCCCTAGGCGCCGCCTAGTCCGCCTATATGGTAAATCCGGCACTGCTAACCATTATACTACGGTTACTTATAGTACTGAGTCTCTTACAACCAACGAAATATCGCCATATCGAAATGGCCTTAGAACGCAATGTAACTTAAATCCACAGCTGTAATGTCGGCAGTACACTCTCGGCGAGGTACGGTGAGCCGTACCGAGCGTGAAAGTCTACTCGCAGCGCGCGATCTTTGCGTGTTTTCTCGCTTCGCTTCGGGAGCGCTCCATTTCGAGTTGGTTTTTTGACCACGAGTCAAAAGAAGCGAGCGGCGAGTGAAAGCGAATAATATACCCTGCTATTCAATTAAAAATATTATAAATTATGTATACTATCAATTATGACTCATTGTACAAAAATGCATATCATATCTAAAAATATAAAAACTATTTGTCAGTAGACATGAATCATCTAGCAACCCTTGTTATAGATGATACATTGGGTGTGTTTCGAAATATAACCCAGCATACTGGCCAGTGCTGATGACGTCATGAATCGACGCCATACTGTTGATTCGTTCCGAAATATACGGGACAGTTATCATTTTATTTGCTTCGTCGGTCGTCCACCAAAAATAATTTATGACTTTGTTGGGATGTCATTATTGCAAATAAAAAATAATACAATAAAAAATTCCTCAAAGACTGATGCACACACGCCCGTTTGATATACTACTACGTCACACCAGTACAATATGGCGTCGGATTCATGACGTGAGAACACTGGCCAGTATATTGTGTTAAATTTCGGAACACACACATAGAATTTAACTGTTTTATCTACATCTACATCACGGGGTATGTTCCAAAATTTGCTGCCAGCGCTGTGAGTGTTAAAGCCATGAATCACGCAGCGAACAGCATTCCAAAATTGCAAGCGCACTGCTACTGCTACTGCAGCCGTGAAAATTGGAACGCGGTTCACAGCACTTACAGCACACCAGCATGTTCATTGCTTTCACTGCTTCACCTTTTCAACGGCAGCAGTCACAGCACAAAATTCATGACGTCATTTTTTTTCACAGTACAGCTGCAGCGTGCTGTCATGAATTCGGACACGCGCGGTGAAGAACTGCCAGAGCTCGCAGCAAATTTTGGAACATACCCACGATTGTTCAAACATAACTCATTGCTATATCGGTACATATTTGAACATTAATCATATCTACAAACAAATAACCTGTATATAAACTCACTATAAGGCATTCTTGAATTAAGAATTGATCAGAGAGTTTTGAGATACGATTCGCTCTTTTGATTTTATTCTAGTATTAATATTTCTCATATTTTTAATTATCGTAAAAATTAAGTATATCGACTTAAAGTTTAAATTGTAGTTTATCGACTTAAAGTTTAATATTTTCTCAAAGAAAATATTACCCGTTACGTACACGTATTCAAGTAAAACATACGGCCGTATCCATAACACAGCCACTCCCTCTTTTTTTTCGTAATTCACGCCGAATACGAAATAATCACGAAAAAATGAACTTTGTCGCAATTATTCCAACATGGCGTCGAAAGCCTCAAGGTCAAAAACTCAGTATATTAATTAAATTAACATGTACTACTTAAGGTAGCATGTCCGTAATAGTCCAGTCTAAAAAACAGTCTCATATATACGTAAAATGTCTGTGACATCAGTAGGTGATTGGTTCCATAATTTTCTTAGATACTGTACTTAATTAATACTGAGTATTGCATGTATACTTAAACCACTTGCCGAGAATAGCTAAAAATTCCATATTTTATTAATGTTTATCTTTCAACAAATAGGGCAAAAACCGTTTTCTTGGTTTCAAAAAATTTGTCATAAATTAATGTATCAAAAAGTTGATTTGAAAAAATCTACGAAAAAGTTTTTAATTTATGATGTATTATAATGTGTCACTTTCAGTCAACTGGTACATTTAACCCATGCAAAAAGTTCCAACCTTGATCGTGAATATCTCTTTTATGGGCAAAAAATTTCAAATTTAGCAATTCTCAAGGGGGCAATTATTTTTAACATCTACTCAAATTTTTGTTACATTCTGCAGAAAAGTGGGCTTACGGACAAACTACCTTAACAACTATACCAAATATAAACTTGTCTTCTTTTTGTACGATACGTTTCTATTTACTGGACTAAAACACATTATCTATACTTTTTGAAACTATATATTCGATCAATTGTTATAATATTTTTATAATCTTATCCTTATTCAATTTATAAAAATACCATTTGGTCTAGTATCAGGGGATTAAGTAAAATTGTTCTAATGAAATTCACAGATATATAATCCTTAGGTCTATGCTTTAGACCAGGGTTTCCCAAACTGGGTCCAAGCTGCACTAGTACTCCACAGGCAGTTGAAGTGTTCCGCAAAAAAATTTTAAAAATAAAGCATTTTTGTAAGCCTAAATATTTTTTTTTCTTTTATACAAAATTTATTATATATTGTTAAAAAATTGAGAAAAGGAGATCGTGGCAATTTATTTTAACTAATACGTCAACTATTGAAGAAGAAAATGATATACAAACCGTGATTTCTTCAAAATAACAAATATCACATACAATAGTGTGTTTTATGTCAGACAAAACTCGCAAACAGTTCTTTGATTAAAGCCAAACTTCGTAGGCACTTATTGCATGTTAATCACAAAGGAAAATATATTCCTTATTTGAAAGACAACGTAAGACAGTAGAAAATTATAAACTTAAAAAAAATTAATTTTGCTCAAACAAAAAATTAAAACACAAGCATCTTACCGAGTAAATCACAGAAAAATTTTGGGATTCCCTGCTCTAGGCAACTACACAGGGGTCACTTGAACATTTAAAGCGTACTTTGGACTTTTGTATTTACTTATTTTCCGATAGAAATGCAAACATTTTAGTTGTAAGTACAATGACTATAAAACTCAATTTTTTAGGATATGAAAATGAAGGTATAAATATTTCCATAAGAAAAAAACAAAAATAATTTCTCAATTAAATCGTTGTGGATCGACAATTTTTGGAAATATAAGAAACATGTGAGATATTATTTTAACTTTAACTTGCCTTGGTTAAAATTCACACTGGTATCATTTGCTGTGTACCAAAATACTACTAAATATATTGTTTAAAAACAATGAATTTACGAGCAACCTACTACTATTAAGAGCTGACTAGATAAGTCGAGATTTTATTCGAAAAAGTTCGATTTCGTAACTCTTTTTCTATGTATTCTTGAAAAAACGGTATACATATATATCCCAGGTTTCGTGCGTTCTTCCAGCTAAAAAACTGTACTATAGATCGTATAAAAACTCAAAATGTTTACTTATCCGTAATTTTGCTGATCCAATATACTATTTTGGAGTATTACATATATTTTTCCATGAAAACTCAAAATGTAGCAAATTAAAAGTAAATGTTGATACATTTATTAAAGAACACTCTGTATAAAACCAAATTTTTATAAAATTAATGCAACGTAAGTAAATTTTTTGTTGTTAATTTTTGATTATGATAGAATACCCAAAGCTATTAATACAGCTTAACATTTCTGCGCAAGTTCAACTTGAACTATCAGCAATGCCAACCGTTTGTATTTTGCCTATCGATTTTAGTTGCAAATTGAAACCGTTCTATCATTTACTATTAAAATTGTTGTATGGAAGGTAGGGAGGACTTTCCATAAATTGTTATCACAGTAAAATTTTGTGTATTGTATTTATTAACTTAATTTACAGAAAAACATAGCAATTAGAAAATATTTTATATAAAAAATGAATTCGAAAATTAATTTCGTTTTGTTTAAATTATTAATGTGGCAGCATTGAATTATTCATATTCAAATGGGATTTCCCTGAAAGTTTTCTGTTACATAAAAATTTATATATAAGCATAACGTATATAAAGTATTTCAATTATTATGTCGTAATAATTATTAATTTATTTGTGCAAGTGTTAGTTAATTTTTTAAATATCAAAATGAGTTCTGAGCAAAAAGAATTAAGAGGTATGTATTCAATTTAAGTAAATAAATATATAAATTTAAATGTAGAAACCAATATACCGGATGTTCAAGGACATGGTATGATGAATTATAAACTTGTTTTGCGATAAACTAATTAATCAATTTAACTATTCGTCATAGTTATTAATTCAAATAACTCTAAAATTTATGTTTTTTTTTAAAATTAAAATTGACAGTTACTTTACAATTCACAATAACCTCTTTGTTCTGCATGTAAGTATGTATTGTAAAAGGTTTTTTTCCAGTGACAATTCTTATTGTGAAAGTTTAACCATTGATTAACTATTTGGTTTATTTTTACTTTCTATCAAACTGATATCTATTTAATAATTTTATATCTATGTAAACATTTTTTTCAAGAATATAATATGAAATAAGCAAATGTCACAAATGTTATATCAATTCTAAGAATTTTCAAGTTTCAACTTGTTGCAATATGTTGTAAAGAATACTTCTTTACCGATCGCGATAGTACAAAAAGTAGCAGGATGAAATAGTGGAGGTCAGTGAGTAGAATCCTTGAAATATGTGACAATAAGTATGGCATGTTTATCAATTTAAAAAAGAAACCAAAAATTTCTATTATATTATTTATTTGCTTTTCCACTTATACAAGAAACTTATTAAAATACAAATATTAATTAACAATTCAATAAAAAATTGTAGTTTCGGATATCTCATCCATTGTCGAATAATAAATAAAAAATATGACATGTTTGATGATTCTCTCGTAAATTGAATTAAAAAGCAATAAAATTATCACTCAAATCATCTTTAGGGTTTTTAATCTAAACGGAAATAAACAAAAATAAGTTTTTTTACAATATTTGCTTGCTGGTTGACGAAAATTTCCATAAAAAACTTATAATTAGCTCATACCTAAGATCTACATCACGGAGTTCATAGGTTTTATCACCGTGATTCGTGAATGATGTTCTCCAAAAGATTTGTTAGCATATTTAACGTCATATTTTAACCGTGATTCCGTCCGTAGATCTTTGGAAATTTATATATATATCTATATATTTGAGTATATAATTATTTAACGTCTGATGCGATTTTTACCAAGCGATCATAAGTCCAAATTAATTGGCTTTTTTTTTTCTTTTAAGAATTTCGTTGGCATCTATCCTTGAAACCGTAAGTAATAGAAGAAAAATTGACGAACAAAAAATGATCCTTTTTTAAAAATAAACTACTTTTATTTCAAACTTTTTTTCGTAAATTGAATGGGTTTGTCACAATTTCAGCTCAAACAACTGTAATTACTATTGATTATAAAAGCATATATATTTACTTTATATTTTTATATACATGTGTGTTTACGTGAAAAAAGTATGGGTGTGTTAGTGTAAAAACTTTGTATATGCAGAGTATTTAAGCGATTAATTCAAAATAATAATAATCAAACAAAACTCTAAGTATATGAATTAAAATTTCACTTCCAAATCCATAATTTTGTATTAAAAATACGAATATTGACTACTAATAGTCATCACCTGATGCTAATGATGATTACTTTGTGTTCGAAATCGTATTTATAATGCAAAATTTATGGATCTCGAGATTGAAATTTTATTTAGAGTTAAGTTTTAATTTTATTCTCTATTAATTTATTGATCTTGGCTTAAATTAATAAATTTTCTTTTTCAGATTTAAAAAAACTCGTTCAATATTTAAAAGAACGGAGCTATAAAAAAATGCCAGCTAGTGTACTCATAGACTTATATTTTAAACAATATCCTGGACGAGATCGCTTTTCGCACGGTTTATTACAATCTATTCCAGGCGTGGAATTTGACCCAACAACAAACGCCTACTATTTCAAAACATACAGGCAACTTCAAAAAGAAAAGGAGAGTTCTAAGCCCACAGTTTCCAAAACAAAAACTGTTTCAGATGACGATTTGAAAACACACAGACAACTTCAAAAAAAAGAGGAGAATTGTAAGCCCATAGTATCCAAAATTTTATTCTATATTAATTTATTGATCTTTTTGGCTTAATTTAATAAATTTTCTTTTTCAGATTTAAAAAAATTCGTTCAATATTTGAAAGAACGAAGCTGTAAAAAAATGCAAGCTAGTGTACTCATAGACTTATATCATAAACTATATCCTGGACGGGATCGCTTGTCGCTCGATTTATTACAATCTATTCCAGGCGTGGAATTAGATCCAACAACAAACATCTACTCGTTCAAAACAAACAGGCAACTTCAAAAAGAAGAAGGGAATTGTAAGCTCATAGTATCCAAAACAAAGACTATTTCAGATGATTCTTTAATTCCATTAAAGAAATTACACCTTTCAAAAACATTTGTTACAAATGTTGCTTTAAATAATGGAAATACGTTTATTCAAGGAACTTATTGCCTTTTATGTGATCAAATTATTAAAAATCTAGATGAACATGAGAAAGAAGTAGGGCATTTTTTCCGTGACGTGTATAGAACTGATAGGTAAGCAAGATTTCTTAAAATTTTTTATGATGTGCTCATGTTTTTTTAGTTTCAAATGGTGGTCTGGAGATTAGCGACAAATTCAAATGCTATTCTCATTTTATGCTCAAGCTATGTTGAAGGAAAGGAGTTAGCAACAACGGAATAAAATTGTTTCTTTCCAAATATCTTGAAAACTATCAAACGTACCGTAAACATTGTCATTAACAAAATTAGAATAAATCATATTTTGATTAATAAGTATAATCTTTAACATTATGTTTGCTAATCTCATTGATTGTGGAGATATGGAGGGTGAAAATTATACTGAAATCGTTAATAATTTAATTTTTCTCACACATTTATTCCAGAAACGAACAGATATAACGGGTTCTAAATTATTGGGCATATTGTAAGGAGGGCTAAAATTTAATTAATTAATTTAAATTAGTTAACTCTTTCCCACACAAATGTCGGTTATCGACTTAAAAAACTGTTATTTTTACGTATTTCTAGTTATTTACGTTATAAAGATAAGGATCGAATGATATACGGATTGTAGTCATAATTATTGATAGTTATTAAGAAAACGGCTACTGTACGAAAATCAGTTTTATATGTATTACTAAAATGAATTTGGAACATTAGTTTTTATGATGATATTATAATATTACGACGACATTATAATACGTATAACCCTTGCGGTAGCATAGTTAAACTTAACATATTTTGCATTTCCAAATAGTGCGTATAGTAGGAACGACAACCTTAAAAAACGGAGCAACCTTAAAAAACAATCACTTACCTATGCAATCCTGCGAGAATCTGAACGGACAGCGGAACAACCATTCCCAAATCTTTTATCGTGCATAACATTTTTTCTATAATAATTACGAGAAAAACACGTCAATACTTTTTCTCATAAAATTTTATTTCTAACAACTTTTGTATGAAACTTTTTTATATCTATTACAGTTTCTGAGAAAATAAATTAAAAAAGATATACAGATGTAGATATATATATATACATATATATATATATATATATATCAGAAACTATAATAGATAATAATAAAAGTTTCATACAAAAGTTGTTGAAAATAAAATCTTATGAACAAATTATTGATGTGTTTTTATCGTAATTATTATAGAGAAAAGGTTATACGCAATAAATGATTTGGGAGTGGTTGCGCCCTCTAATTCTCGCAGGGTTGTCTAGGCAAGTGATTGAAGTCACTATATGTACTATATTTTCTGAAAGTTTCATCCCTTAATTAAATGGTCACCGTTTTTTACGGTCCCAGCTTGGATTAGTACGGGGTTTTCCTCACGAAATTTACTGCAGCGCCTGAAGATTCCACTCATTACTCACTTCCATTATCCGACTAATGGTAGTAGTATATAATATATTATATATATATATTATATAGTATATAATATATATGACTTATATAATATGGAGTTAAAGAATGTTGCTGTTGCCTAATATGAATATTTAAAATGATGGTCATGCTCTAATAAACACCGTGATGAATAGAATTAATGACCGAAATTCTCCCCACTCTTATTTCGAATAAATGTATAGACAACTTTAAAAAAATTTTTTTTTACTGAAATCGAATGGGTGCGACACAATATGGGTTAGTGAACTTGTGTACCAATTTTCATCGTTTTAACATAAAATGCAAAGTGGCATTTGAATTTTTCGTTTAATCTCCGGACTAGAATTTGTGGATAAATGATGAATTTTTTGTATTTCAGAAAATCTCTTATAGTTATGTCAAATAATAGTATCAAAATCGAATGTAAGTCTGACAGTATTAAAGAAGAACTGCTAGTCAATACGAAGAATCAAATATTTATATTTAATATAATAAATCAAACAACCAAAAAATTTAATTTGAATTTATTACAATTAATACCAAATAAAAGTATTTCTATTAAGAATGTAATACCTTCATTAATTCAGGGTAATCAAACAATCAAAATTCAAGTAGAAGTTATTTGCAGCAAACAATCGTTAATATTATTTCCAATATTGTTATTGTTAAACAATGATGAGCAAGGTAATCACGAGGGATGGGTATTAAAAGATATGGTAAGATAGGTTTTTCCGACGTATCTGTTTACACATCATTAGTTTTCTGATTCTTTATGAATTTACGGCATAACAGGTATTCCGAGTTCAATCTGTATTTGCTGATGATATTATTCCAACAGCTGCGTACAAATCTGCACAAAAAGCTTATTTAACAGAAAATGATCAACCAATCGTTCACGATGCACCAGAGTTAGATGTGTAAGTTATTTTGACGAAAAATTTAGATTCATAGTATGATTTGCATTCTTTTTTCTAGACCTACCTCAAAACTAGTTGATAGAATAGCATTAGGTGATTATCCAATGCCACCTGGATTGGCAGAGGCTCTAAATGCTAAATTAGAAGAAACTGATTCTATGACGCCACCAGTAAGACAACAAATAAGAAAAATACGGTTAGTTTTTATTACAAGCTTTCTGTTATTCGATTAAACTAAAAAAGGGAACACTCATGATTTTTTTATTATGATAAAATTTATGTTAAATTTCACCCAAAATTGATTTCAAATTTCTGTATAATGAGAAATTTTATTGAAATACTGGTATATATGTCGTGGTCTCATTGTTAAAACTGTTTTTCCACGACAATCCTAGATACTTCATGAAAAATTAGCGATTTTTTTCATGTATAAAATTACACACAAAGACTTATTAATTATTGTTCATTATTATGAAATTAGGCCAAATAATGATTTCACTCTTAATATATATAGAACGCCTTTTAGTGTGGCTTCCAAAAAAACACACATACCCGACCAACTCAGGATATATATGGCCGATGAAGTCAAAGATTGTAGTACTCGCTTGGAATATTTACCTTATTTAATTCCTCAGTAATTATAACTTCCATTGTTAAGAAATGCTTAGAAATTACAACCTAATATAAGAATCTGAGGTTGATAAACCTTTCCATATGCAAAAAACCTAACGAATACAAATATAGTATCCATTCTGATTTATTTATATTTAATTTTTGAATATTTACTGTCATGGCAATTTTTTTTAAATGAAAGAAAATATTTATTTTTTTACTTCAAACTAATATTCAATATGCCTTCTTTTCTGGGACATTTCACGTAACACAAAATGCCTTTTTTCCTTGGGTATTTTACGAAGCTTCATCATTTCAACTACGGCAGACCATATTAGACACAATCCGTCGAAATAAGATTAGGTTTTCACGAATCGTCCAGGTACTACATGCAACTTTCCGTGTATACTCAATACGCCGACGTTTTTCCAAATCTTTGTGTTTCATTTTATTTGCGAGTGTTAACTAAGTTTTTTGTTGGCTCCTACAATCTACCATCCCTCCGCATAAATAAAAATTGCAAATTCAGCATAAACGAAAATGTGGTGCAATATATATATATATATATATATATATATATATATATATATATATATATATACCGTATGTGTTGGAAAGCATTGCTAATAGAGAATCAATGTTAAATATTATTTACTATAATAACTATACACAATATGCTTAATAAAGAAATAAAAATAAGTGGAGTACTCTTTAGTGTGACTGTTGTGTATGCTTGCTAGACTGTTTTGTACTGCATTACCATCTAATGAGAGTGGGTTAAATATGTTCATTGTTGTCTTCTTTAGCTTAGCATTACTTCTAACAATTGAAAATTCTAACAAATTCTTTTTTGAATATCCCTTATTATTTGTATGTGGAATGTTTGAAAATAAATGATAGTATTCTATTAACGGTATAACATAAAACAACAATCCACACAAATTAAAATAAAACCCCAAAAAGAAAAAAAAATTGAATTCGAATATTCCTCCATTATTTGCTAAACAATATCCGAGTCGATTGTAGAAATCTACCCGGGCATTTTTAGCACTTGAGGAGAAATATTCGCACAATTGACAACAATTCTTTGCCTTAATTGCAAATTTCCAGGCCTATTCCGTGAATAGATCAGTGTTTTGAGAAAACCCCACAAAAAAAAGTCGTTAGGTGATAGATCTGGCGATCTGGCTGGGCACTTGAAGGTTCCAAAACTAGTCATAAGACGTTCCTGAAAAGTTTGTTCCAGAAACAGCCTTACTATCATGGACTTGTGTACAGGGCAACCATCTTGTGGAACCATACAGATTCCAAGTCTAAATTAGGAAGAGCTCTAACAGTTGGCAAAATATTATTTCGTAACAAACTCATATTTTTGAGAATCTAAAGATCCGTCAATGAAGATTGGTCCTATAATATGGTCACCCAATATTCCAATCCATACATTTATGTGTATGTATGGTTTTATAATAAATTTTATTTATTTAACATTGATTCTCTATTAGAAATGCTTTTGAAAACGGTCTATATATATATAATATATATATATATATATATATATATATATATAAATATATATATATATATTGTTTAAAAAAATGTTTTATAAAAATGAGTTTTAAAATTTGTACAAAATTTAACTGATTGGAATTTGTTTAATTTATTTAGGAGGCTATTTCGTGTACCACCCGGTTCATCAAATTCAGCAGATTGTTTAACAGAAAGTAAATATGAAAATATATTAGATTTACTACTACATATTGAAGAGTATCAAGAGACAAAAGATATATCAATGTACAATAGAACTGGTCAAGTATTTCGAAAATTAAAGGATCGACCTCATTTACATGAATTAATGGTAATTTAATATTACACTTAATTTACTGATTACTGACTTTTCAAGAAAAGAAATACATGAAACTATCGTTATCGATATTTAACCTCTGCTTTTGTTCTACACTAAAATTGTATATACTAAGCATTTTCTTTCACCTTTTTAAAATGATATCTAAGTGTTTATGTATAAGGAAGATGCGAGGTATACAGTTATATATACGAGTTACATTGTGTTAATTTTGAATTGAGGTAATATCCTTCTGAGGGCAGTTTCAAGATAAACTTATGAAAATTTAGTATAATGTAAAAGAAAGAGTATCATCTAATACATTCAAATTCATTTTTTCAAAATTTTCTGACGTCTAGTTTTTATATAAAAAATCATTTTATTCTGGCATTTTAACACGCGATAAACAGGAAATCACTATAATGAATGAAGCTTTCACTTAATTTTAACATGAAAAATCATTAAAAACAGATTATTATTTTATTCCAACATTTAAGGACGTTCGAAAGAGTGATTTTGCGGGAAAAGACGTAAGGGGATATCAAGCAACTACGCATGCCCGCAGCGTTACAAATTTAATGTATACGTTGAAACTAGATTTAAATCTATGGTTATTGGTAAATAATAATACTCCTGATTCGTCACTCGTAATGTTTCTTTTATTTTAAATAAAAAAGTAAAATATTGTGTTTTGCTTCTCTAAAATCATAAAATTACTTATATAATTCTTTATTACTTTCCAAACTGCATTTGAACATACCTTCATCTTTGGCTCAAATAAATCTTTGTTTATTTAACAACAATTTACATAGTTTTATAAAACTTCTCTGCATTTTAAACTATGTTTTATTCAGTTATAAAGATTAAATTTGTAGTTTCTCCATAAGATCCAATGCTAAAAATATGATATTAGGCCAGGAAATGGGTAGATTTGCATGACACTTCTCCGTAGTATTTGCGAATTGCATATTCTTGTAAGTCTGATAACCTAGATGAAGACCTACTCTTTTCCAACACCGGTTCACCACCCATTTTTTTTGCCACGAGTTCAAAGTTGGCGAAACGGAAAAAAAGAGGTTTTTGAGTGATAGCGACGAAACTGTGAATTTGACAGAAAAAATGTAAAGGAACTATTTTTAGGTATTAACAAGACCAACAATTTGGCGCGTCGGAAATTAAAATAAAATTTAAAGAAAAACCAAATATGTCCGAATGTCAATCTTTTTTTACGTTGATATGTTTCGTTTGGGTATTGTTCAGAACGTTTTCTTGTAATAAATAAACCATCTTAATATGTAAATACGTTAACACTATCTACTAATTGCATTAATAATTGTTTGTCTTTTTAATACCTAAAAATGGTTCCTTTAATTTTTTTCTGTCAAATTCACAGTTTCGTCGCTATCGACATGTAGTCATTCTAATATCGTTATTTAAAATTTATAAAAATCACCGAAATTTATGTACGCCATATTCGGCTTTCAGTCAGATATTTGCATTTCATTGTCGTAAAATTATTTAAATCGAATCAACAGAGCTAGCTGAAGCGCCGCGTGGTTGTATTATTGGAAATTAAACGTATAATGATAATACAGTTTTATATATATAATGTATGTTATTAGCTGTATACAGTTAATAAGATTGATTGTAGAGGCTGTCCTGGACGGGTCACACTTCGACCATAAGGTCCATTGTGATGCCTAAGGATGTGAGGATGTGAGTGGAGGACAAGGAATTATGTGTGTAGAGTAGGAATTGGTAGGATGTGCTGCTGCAGAAAACCTTCACAAGCATAGCCGGTTACTTCGTTCTTGTCCATACGCTGACAGTTTAGTCAATTAACCGCCCCCTTTTCTTTTTTTTTTATAATTGACAAACTGCCGATTTCGGGATTCGAACCCATAACCTCCCAGTTCCAAGTACACACAACGCCTTTACAACCGCGGCTACTTGGCTGGTAATCTATCTATAATGTAATATATGTTATTAGCTGTATACGTTGGCATAATTTTTCATGACAAAAGCGACGTTAGTCAACATTTATATATATATTTTAATTTCTAACAATTATAAAATAAAATAATTTTTTTTAAACTACTCCTAAATACATTTAAAAAAAGAGTATTTTTCCGTATAAAATAATATAGTTACCTCATATAAAAATACGGATGTTTTGATTAATAAAGTGTTCAGGATATTACCTTAACTTATGATTACAAATTCGTTAACGATTCCAACCCAACGTCCACAATTTCATAAAACTATAAGATATAGAAACAATTTCAAATAACAATATATTATTTTAAATAAAAACAAATTATTCAGGTAAAAAATTTATCAGAACAGCGTCCGTCAATTATGCGGGGAGATCGAATTGTTGTAAGACCAGAACTTAAATTGGAAAAGTTTTTAAAATATGAAGGTATTATTCATGAAGTTCGATTGGATTCGATTTATGTAGGTTTTGATAAAAGGTATGTATCGATTTTGCCTATCATTCAATAAATCATTATGAATCTCTGTGTTCGATCACCCGTTTCTGTTCTGATATCAGAACAAATTTCTGTAATTTTAGATATCAGTATTTAGATAAGTTGGTTAAGGTCATTTCACAAATTTCTATTTTATTACTATTGATTTCTGCTCTATTTAATCTTGGTTAAACACTTTTTATGTTTTTTTTTTTTTATTGAATGGGTCGCTACTTGACGAAAATCCATTATAATTATTACATAAAACAACTATTTAAGATTTTCGTAACAATATTTTTATTTTGACTATAGTTTCGGAATCACAGTTTCTTCTTCAGAAAATGTATAAAAATTGTAACAATGTTTTTATTTTACTATACTTTCGGAAAAACAATTTCTTCTACAGAAAATATAGAAAAAAATACTCGGCGTTGGCCGGGATTAAAATATCCTTGTAGAGATTGCACATCAATTCTGCCATTAGTATCGAGAAATGCAGATGGTATATTTACACAGTTCTTCATTTAAAAAAGGTCTTCTCAACAATACCTCAAACTGTTAGGATGGGGCACACATATTTCGTCCCCTTTTACATGTATGGGCATCCCCCTTAATTATAGTTATATCGGTATGAAGAGTATCAAATATTGATCCGAGGTATACGCTACAACCTGCTACCACTGTGTTCTATTACGTATTCTTATTCTCCCAATTTATTTATTTTTGGTTATAAAATTTGTTGTTCCATTTATTCGTGCCGCTTAGTATAATCTATCTGTTAAACGGTACAAGATGGGAAAAATTTGTAAATACAAAATTTTTTATCTCATAAAACAATCATCTTTTGTTCCAAACTTTTTTTCATGCATTCAATATTTTTATGCGGTTTGGTGGAAACCGCATAAAAATCGGATAAACCGTTCTAACGTAATGCGAACAAACATCTTAAATTATACATTTTCTGTAGAAGGAACTGTGTTTCTGAAACTATAGTCAAAATAAAAATATTGTTACGAAACTCTCAAATTCAAACTCTTTTTATGTGTCTTGATTTTTAATATTTTGATTTATCCACACATAACATTTAAAACTTTCCGATCTTGCCAAAACATCGAAATGAGGGGATAAAAAAAAGTTAGAAATAGTAACTATAAGATTTATAGCAAACTTTGTGATAAATAAAGTAATTTAAATTTTAAACGAAAATGGTCTCGAATATTTTTTTCTTCTTAAAACCAATGGTATGAAAGATGTAACTTTTAATACATAATACATTAGTTTGTTCGTTTTTACTAATTTCAAATTTGATTATTTCGAAAACGAATACAGATATTAGGTTTGAAATTATTTAATTTATTGTCATGCTAAAATGTTGATTGAAATTGGATAATGATCCTAAGTACATCCCTAAATTCTATTTCGAAAACAGAGGTAGAGGTAAGTTTTAAATTACAAAGTTGTTTTTTTATAAAAATACTGACAACTTCTGTTCGAAATATTTTTTCGAAAATTAAATAGATTCGAAAGAAATCGACGGTAACAACATAGTTTCTTATAATAATTATGTATAAAATAAACAGATGTTCATATTCGTTTTGTTCCGAATCCATTGGATTTTCGAAAAATATTATCAAAATTTTCAAATTATGAATCAACGAATTATCGAATTATTGAAATTATCGAATTCTCCCTTCTAATTACAATCATTATTTTAGATTACAACTCTTTAATCCCCAAATAGAAAAAAATAAAGAACAATCGGAAGCCGTGACTAATATTATAATAGGCACATACTATCCAGCTTCATTTTTGTTATTTGGACCTCCCGGAACGGGAGAAATAATGACCTTTGTTGAAGCCATTAAACAAGTATTTATTAACTCTCTAAAACTAAATTTAGAAAAATCTCATGCTATGTATAAAAAGCAACATTCACCAAATTGAGCTAGGTTACAATAGAATAATTAACACATCGGACAGTGTTAAGTTTTTAGGGCTATATCTGGATAAAAATTTGAACAGTAAAGTACACATAGAATATCTGTCCAAAAAAATGTCAAAACTAACTTACATGCTATACAAAATTAAAGATATAGTTACTTTCGACATTATGTTGCAAGTATACTATGTCCACATTCATTCCAATATTAAATATGGAATATTGTTCTGGGGAAATTTCTCTGATGTTGACAAAATATTAAAAGTACGAAACCGATGTGTGAGAATGATAAATAATTCTAAGATGAGCGAGCATGCTAGACCAATTTTTTTTTAATTGGGAATTCTGACCGTTGTAGATGCGTATATTTTGGAACATGCTCTTTTTGTTTTAAACAACATTAACCTATACGAAAATCATCACTTCGAACAAACAATACGAAACAAGAAATAATACATACCGGAGTTCTTAATATGAGTATACGTATCTATAACCGGATCCCACAAGAAATAAAAATGTGAATCCACATATATTTAAAAGGAACTTAAAGAAGTTTCTGTTAGAAAAGAATTTCTACAGTTTAAGAGAATTTGTTGAATAGTGATTAAACAAATGCTTTATTTACGATTAAACAAATGATACTGACTTATTCTATGTACTCTGTACTTTTATTTAAAGAATAAACTAAATATTATTATTATATTCAAATAACGTGACTATTCCCAAATTTTTTTTGAATGAACCACAAAAGTATTTTCCTTTTTTAAAACATTTATAGTTGATTTATCCTTTATTCATTCGTATTGTAGGAAAACGTGAAGTTTAAATTTTAGAAACGCTAAATAATCCAAAAAAAACGAACTGTCTGTATTTATTAAAGATTTTGTTATTTCAGTTTTATCTCACAATATCCAAAAGATACCAAATATACAGTAGAATTTTTAATTAGTCGCGGATCAGCACGAAAAGAACATAGAGCTGTTCAATTATTACAAACTCATGAAGTGAAAAAATTCTTTTTCCCTAAGGTTGAAATGTTGTCTCCTACAAATCCATTACCTAGGTAAGAAATTTCCGACTAAATTGATATTCACAGAACAATAGTAAGGAAAGTAAACTTGAAATACTATCATTATTTTTAGATTACAATTTTTTAACCCTCAAATAGAAAATAATAAAGAACAATCGGAAGCCGTGACTAATATTGTAAGAGGCACATCTTATCCAGCTCCATTTTTGTTATTTGGACCTCCCGGAACGGGTAAAACAATGACTTTGGTTGAAGCCATTAAACAAGTATTTATATTTAAAAAACTCCAATTTATTTATTTTTACAAAAAATTATTGAATTATTAATTTTTAGATTTGGAAACTAAAACGTAACAGTCATATATTAGTGTGTGCTCCAAGTAATTCTGCTGCCAATGTTATAACTGAACGTCTCGTCGAACATATTCATTCGAGAGAAGAATTAATGCGTTTATTAGCCGTATCACAAGATTGGAATAGTCTACCATCCACTATTAAACCATATGCAAATTATGATGAAAAATCTCAAGAATTTCATTACCCCAGTATTAAAGTTTTGGAAAGCTTTCGTGTTATTATTGTAACTTTATTAACAGCAGCTCGGTAAGAATTCAATACAAAAATTTATATAAAAAAATTACTCAAATATTGATTTTATTTTAGACTAGTTTCTGCGAGGTTTCCTTTAAATCATTTTACTCATGTATTTATTGACGAGAGTGGGCATGCAACAGAAACTGAAGCTTTAGTTCCAATAGCTGGACTACTAACTTCAAAAATGAGACCTAAGAAAATTCATGGTAATATTATTTTAGCAGGTGATCCAATGCAGTTGGGACCGGTCATATTTTCGCCAATCGCTAAAACTTATGGCTTTGGTAAATTTCTGAGTATTTTACTTTTTTTTTTCTTTCTAACATTTATAAATAGTATAGTGTGTTTAATCCTCATTTTGTAACGGTACTTCGACCATAAGTGAATGGAGTGGAAGAAATTTTTGTGTGTAGGATGTGCGGCTGCAGCCGACTCTCCTAGGAACTATGCCGATATTCATCTGGAGTTCGTGAAGGAAAACCTCCACGAGCATAGCCAGTTACTTAGTTCTTTTCCATACGCCGACAGTTTAGTCAATTAACCGCCCCTTTTTTTCTTCTTAATAATTGACAAACTGTCGATGTCGGGATTCGAACCCATAACCTCCCAGTTCCAAGTAGACATAACGCCTTAGACCACTCAGCTACTTGGACAGTAAGGATGTTATGGAGGTACAATTGGAAGCAAAATTACTGAAAATTAGAAATTCGTGAATATGTGTGTTTTGTAGCATAATAAATAGTGCCAATATGATCTAAGATCCGGCATTAGAAAAATCTACCCTCATCTGTTAATTGAATGAGATAATGTTTAAAAGGCAGATAACAATATTATAAATTTTTATATAAAAAATATATAATTAAATTATTTGCAGCCTATATAAAAAATTTTTAAAATTTCTATTTATAATTTTTTTCTCAACAACCGTTAATATTAATAAAATTATGCAAAATTGTTTCTATAGAGTTTAATCTACTAAGTGAACTCTCCATAAGAACAAATGTAAAATTACATTTTTTTAAATTGCAATAACTTTTAAACGGCTTAGTAAATCGTTTTGAAATTTCCACAATAGCTTTAGCATTGACTGAGGAACATTCTGCCTGGCTTGCGTCCGTGAGAACATTACATTACATAAACCAGAATCTATGTATTCTCTCGGACAGTCAAGCTGTTCTAAAAGCCTTGTCTGGAACTGAGGTCACCTCAGGGGTAGTCAAGGATTGTCTGAAGGAACTGCTGGAGCTTGGCAAAACGGAACAATGTTAAATTGATCTGGGTGCCGGGTCACAGTGGTTTCGAAGGAAACGAAAAAGCATATACCGTAGCAAAGAAGGGAGTCGGAAGCCTATTTTAGGAATTCCATGGACTGCATGTAAATAGGTGGTCAACGAGTGGATAAATGATAAACACCTTAATCACTGGGAAAATGTACCGCAGCAAAAGTTCGGGAAAATACTGCTTCGGAGTGCAACCAAGAGGCTATCTTTCGATGCACAGAAGCGGAACAGGATGCAACTGCGTAAGGTTACCGACAATGGGAAGGTTACCATAACGGGTCCATTGTGTGCAGATTGTGTGGCGTGGAGGAAGAAACATCCAGCCACATTATCTTTGACTGCGAACCTCTGGGTTACAACAGATACAAGATATTCGGTGCATCTCACGGCTATATGAACCTTCTGGAAGACCTTATAAGCAAGCTCCTGGCCATTGCCAACATATGGTAGAATCTCGTCAGACTAAAGTAGAAGGGGGAGCACAATGGATCATAAGGTCGAAGTGCAATACTTTTTAGACCCCAAGATATACATATATATATATCTATCTATCTATCTGAGGAACATTCTACTAAATTTTTGTTTTGTAGCATTTCGACATACCTCCCTAAGATCCTTAAACAAATATTTGTTCATAATCACGGCCCTAGACTTGCTTCTTGTGTATCTAATCCGAAATTCATCACTGTATAATTTTGAAAAATTTTAAAATTAGAAAGTGTATTTTATTGTATAAGGTCCAAAGTTAAGATTCTCAAAAATTTTGAAATAATAATTTATTCATTTTAAAACGAAATACCCAAAAATCTGTCAAAATTCGAGTGACAATATATAGGTTGAATGTAGTCTTAAAAAAGTATTAAAAACTTGATAATTGTCATGTGATTTCATGTTTTTACTCATTTATTTCACCTTTTCTTTTTAGGTATTTCGATTCTTGAAAGATTAATGACTAAAATAGATTTGTATCAACGAGATCCAATCACACAAAAATATGATAGTCGAGTATTAACAAAATTATTAAATAATTTTCGATCGCATCCAGCTTTATTGTATTTATCTAATTGGAAATTTTATGATAATGAATTAATACCATTTGCCAGTAAAGAGAATTCATGTTTAGCAGTTGGATGGCAACTGTTACCCAACAAAGATTTTCCCATTTTATTTCATGCTTCTTTTGGATCTGAAGAAAGGGAATCAAATTCACCCAGGTAATTATGTTATATTTTGAAATTTTAATAACAGCATTTAATTTATTATACAAGGTGAAGTTTAAGCTTTTATATCCAAAAATTAAAACTCATTAAATTACGCAATTAGAATTGTGTATGATTTTTAAAGTGTGTTAGATCGATTGAAAAATCATAGGATTAATTTTATTTATTAATAATAATTCAAAATTTTATAATTTGAATAATAATTTTCGTATGTCCATCATTTATAAACCTAAGTTAATTGTTGTAATTACCCATGGTATAAACTAAATAACGTATTGCGATCTCTGCCAGAGGGCGATGCTTAATATTTAAACCTACTAGCTGTAGTTACTAAGTTCTTCACCAGAGTTCGACTTGTAGACCATAGGGTGTCATAGGGGTTGGGGCAAGAAACATCAACCTACTTGCTCTAGTTTGTAATTTATTCCTCCAGACAGCATATCCAAGTGCTAGAGTATCCAATAGGTGTGCGCAACTAATGATGACGCCGTCTGGGAAATTAACTCAGTTCATTTATATGAATTTTAAGAATACGAAATTGTAGGCTATTTATTATAAGTAGAACTTATAGAATGGCTTTATTTTGGCACATACCTGGTTTAGTTATATCATGGGTTTTCCTTTTCGAAAGTCTGTTAAAAATTTGTCCCAATATAATACTTTATATTAAGTATATCAGCATCATACTGTTATCTTAAGTTATATTTAATACCCAACGCAAAAATGGAATATTAAGTTTTACTTCGGTGTCTGTGGTAGCTCCCAAAAGGATTTAATGTTAGCTACATTTACCGGAAATCCTATGATCCTTTCTACTCTCGAAACTTAATTTGAAAATCGCAAAATGCAGTTTAAATTTTAAGTTTTAATTGCAAATATTTAAATATGTAAGAATTGATTATATTACCCTTTTTAAAGATAGAGGTCATATGCTTTTGTTACCGGGGGCTGTTTAATTTTTATCACCCTGTAAATTAATTTTTCATAATTTTTTTTCTTCAGTTATTTCAATTCATCAGAGATAGATATAATTATGAACTATTTAAACCAAATTGTTAATCATAAATTGAATCCAAATATGAATCGTCGGATTACCCAAAGTGATATTGGTATAATAGCACCATACAAAAAACAAATTAAAAAATTACAAACGAGATGTGAAAATAAAGGTTTCCGTGATATTGTCATTGGTTCTGTTGAACAATTTCAAGGTGAAGAAAAGGAAGTGATTATTATGTCAACTGTTCGATCTAGAGAAGAGTATAATGTAGAAAATAAAAGAAGTGTTTTAGGTTTCTTGACAAATCCTAAGGTAAAGTCATGTTGAAATTTTTTATTTGTTAGCTATTTTAACTATTAGCGCCAAACAGTAGTTTCACCGAAACTAGAATATATTGCATTATGGATAAAAGTTCACGTGGACATCGAATCAAAAATTGTCATATTTAAAGTTGAAAAAAACAGAAACCGGATAACAACAGATTGAAACGAAAATTAATTGAATAATGTAATTTCGAAGACAAAAAAGAAATCAGTGCATGTAACCTTTACGCACTGAAGTAAAATTTCTTTGACGTAATGACAAATGTTATGATTAAATACAAATAAATAAGTAGTTTTAAATTTGATCATTAAAATTGATAATATTTTTACAATAACCAACAGAAAGTCATACGATATTTAAAAAGAAAAATAGATTGGCAATTTTAAAACGTTATTTATTTGATATCTAATCTCTTGGATTTATTATATCAAACCTCATTTGATTAATCGAGAGAAATAAATTTGAAAAATATGAGATTTCAAACATTCTTTAGTAATACAAATTAAAATCTAAGTGAACGCTGGATGAATGCTGTGCTCGTTTTGTTGGTTACTTGTAAACATCTATCGACTGTTCACAGTTTGATTTATTTATGAGTCAGATCTGCTACATCGCTCATACACACATCTATTGTATGTGATACTTTGGTAACGGTAACGTTACATAAAAATGCAAAACGCGCCCCGTAAAATTTTACTTCGAAAGTTAGTTTGAAAGCAAGATAAGAGTTTGTAAGTTCCATGACAAATCACAGAATGAAGGATAATGAACTAGCTTTGCTTTTGCTAGTGACTTAAAAAATTTGAACCGTCTGTCTAGCGAAATTCAAATAACAATGAAATTTACTGGTGTGAGAAACATGATTTTTTTAGCAACTAAGTCCTTAGTAAAATAAGTAACTTACTAAGCATATCTTACTTAGTTTTTTGCCCGGACACTTGACAGATACCAAGCAACTGTGATTATGACGACATTTTGCTTAGAAAGTGCTAACTAGTAGAAAATCTAGGTGATTTATTCTTGGAATTATCGTATTTTTGGTATTCAAGTTTAATACAAATGAATCAGAATACAAAATATTTATTTATACTCTATACATGATGCCATGCATTATTTCACATTATTAAATTCACTAAATCAGGGGAATTTACCTCAATTTGGCAACACTACTGACAAGTTAGTAAGTGTATCCTGAGAGAAACTCGTTGAACTTAGATTCTCAGAAGTAAATTTTTTTTTACTGACTGACCTACTTAGTTCACTAAGGACTTAGTTGTTCTAAACACCTATATAGTTGCGTCAAACAAGTTTATTTTTGCTCTATTATGTCTACATTGCGGAATTTCAACAACCAGTCCAAGTGACCGTACTGTCAAAGGCGCTCTGCTTGGAACTGGGTGGTTGCGAATTCGATTCCAAACGGTGGCAGTTTACCAATTTAAAAAAATGGGACGGTTAATTAACTAAACTGTCGGCATATGGACAAGAACGAAAGTAACAGGCTATGTAAGTAAAAACTTACTTAGGCAATTGCTTGGGAAGGTTTTATACAGTTTTCTTTCACGAACTTCAAATGAATATCGGCAAAGTTCCTATCAAAGTCGGATGCAGTCGGGGTCGGTGAAAAAAGGTCTAGAAAGGCCTACTTGCCAGGCTTTCAGATCTCCCCGACACTACTACAACTACTACTGAATTTCAACAGGACGAAAAAACGCAATCCGTTCCATTATAATATAAATGTTAAAATTAACTTTTATGTAAAATCGACGAAATGGCAATATAAATTTCATTATTTATTTTTGTGTTTTAGCGATTTAATGTTGCATTGACAAGAGCAAAATCATTATTAATTGTAGTGGGAAACCCAAATGTTTTACAACATGATGAAAATTGGTTAGATTTGATTGACTATTGTGATAATAATAAGGCATTAATTCATAAACGAAAATTTAAAAGGGTATCGTATGAAAAGCCTTTAGAAGAAATTCAGAAATCTTTTTCAAATCTACAATTTAATTGAAGGTGATATTGGAATTTCATTTCAATCAGGGTGGCGATCGACATTAAAAACATTATAAATCTCAAGACAGATTCTGGAAAAATCAGGGATTTTTGTCTCGGTTAAGGAAAATAATATATTCTAAACTTAAATGTTTATATTTTATTTGAAGTAACTTTTAATTTTTTGAAAATAATTGAATTGATCAGATAATTTCTTTCCTTCAGAATAAGAATTGATTATTTTTATATAAAACATATATTAAGGTAATATGGTGCTCGTATTATATCTTTGATTAAAAACAAAGGGGATAGGGTCAAGCTTAAGAGATGTGGCTACCATACTACCTTAAAAGTATGTTTATATTGTTGTTATAATTACGAGACTTTTAAAAAACCCAAAGAATTTTTCCCACGGGTAAGGAAATTTATATCATTTCGATCTCCACCCTGTAAATAGAATTTAATTTTTTTGAATACGTATATAATGTAAAATTATATTTTTTATAATAAATGTTTTTATTTAAAGTAAATTACCTAAATTTTTTATTTAATTTATGAATGAAGGATAATATGATTCAAAAAAAATCGAAAACGTTAATCTAATTACTATACCTTTATACAATTGATATATATAAATTCAAGTAGTGATTTCGTCGGTAATTTTATGAAGATTAGCTAAAAAATTCACTATTTCTATCGAATATTTTTAGTCCTGTTGGAGATAATAACATGAAAATTTGCACACATTATGAGCAAATAACACGAATTCTTAAGCAGACAAAATAATTTAGCTAGGGGTGTAGGTACAAAAGATACTTAAAGACGTTCGAAAGAGTCATTTTGCGGGGAAAGACGTAAGGGGGTATCAAGCTACTGCGCATGCCCGCAGCGTTACAGATTTAATGTATACGTTGAAACAAGATTTAAAGTAAAATCTTATTTTTTGCTTCTCTAAAATGATAAAATTACTTATATAATTCATTATTACTTTCCAAAATGCATTTGACCATACATTCATCTTTCGCTCAAACTGTTTATTTAACATATAAATTTAACATAACTCCTTGTTTATTTAACAACAATTTACATTGTTTTATAAAAACTTCTCTGCATTTTAAACTATGTTTTATTCGATTATAGAGATTAAATTTGTAATTTCTCCATAAAACCCAATGTTAAAAATATGATCTTCAATATCGAGAAAAACGAAAAAATGCATTTGAACTAACATTTTGAAGCATACCAATGAATTCGTATTGAATTTTTTTTATAACATATTTAATTTACAGGAACGTCTCTACATTTTTTTTTCTCTTTCGAACGTCCTCAAGAAATTATCATCGAAATTTTTATTATGGGATGTATTTTTTGGTCATTTTGGCCTAAATTATAAAAAAGTAGTCAATTTTTCACCTTATGGCTTAGAAAAAAAGAACATTAAAACTGGGTGTAATCAAGTCTATTTTTGATAATAATTAACCATTTAAAAAAAATTAATTAAAATTAGATTAGCATTTTTTGTTAGTTTTATATATCTATGCGTGATAATGAAATCAGTATTGACTATTTAACTCAGTATTGAAATTTAACTCAGTTGTTCCATTTCACTATTTTTTTTCTATGTTTGAAAAAAATGTTGAATAAATAAAAACAACCAATTACCCCTATGGAAAACGTTCATACATACCCCGTTACATATACAGCAATAAATGAATTGTTGATTATAGTAACCAATAGCAACTAAATCGATTTTAAATGTACACTATTTAAAAATGGTAACACAAAAACAAATTTATTTATTCTAAACAGCCGAAAGATCTTCATTAATTAATATATCATCATTAAAATGCAATTGGAATTACATCGTAAGGAGTATATGTTAGTGGGTCTTACATCCACACAATGTATGAAAGTTTTGCCCTTAAATACGGGTGTAATACAACAACAAAAGGTTTGTATAATTTGATTTAATATTCATATTTTAAACAAAACTTATATTTTAAATTTCCCTTACCCGACCCAATCTCGATAACATATATCAGTAAAATTGTGTAGATCATTACTAACTACTAAACGTTGATTATCTTAATCAGGTGCATACGTAGAAAGTTTTCGTTGTTTAAAAACCACGTCGAAATTTTCACGATTTAACTATTAATAAGAAAATACATGATCAATTTTATTTAAGGTAGTTAAGTCGTTACAGTCAAAGCAAAAGTATAAAATACAATATGATTAATTTACTTATTACTAACTATGCCAATTGAACATATCTAGTATAACATACATGTATATATAGTGTTTTAACGTTTATGATACACTTTACTATATGTAGTATTATGCAAGAATTGTTTTGACAGTGATTCAATATTTTTAGGGTCGCTGTTGCAAATTATTACCATTAAATATCAATAGATTTTTTACAAATCCGCAATATATGCTTTTTTTAATTAGTTAAGTTCAACTTTATAAGATGTTTGTTTTTGAAAGAAATGTATAGAAAAATTTTCCAGCTTTATAATTTAGGAGGCGCGAACCGTTTACGTATACCATACATGTTAAAAATTTCAACTTTACAAACATCTCGCTTCACAATCGATCAAACAAAAATTTTTTTTTATAAATGCAAAACATTTAGATTAATATATTTCAATTTCATCAAATTCTTAAGAAAAGTGGGTTTACGAGTGAACTACCATAAAAAAGATTATTTTTTAATACTTGTTTTTTCGACAATACCCTCCGACACTTCTTTCTGCTTACGTCCTTGACTTCAACGGTCATCTCCGAGATAGATATTAGATAAGATTTGTCAGATTATAATTTTTTTTTTAATAAAATTATTTTCAATTTTATTAAGGTTGCTGTTGCTGACCAAGATGGAGTGTTACAATTATTTTCACTGAAAAAAGGCACTGTTCAAATTCATTTTAAAACATTACCTGGTCCAAGTATTACTGTAATGAAATTAGCAGGTGCCATTGGTACAGTACCCGATAAAATTTTTGTTGCTTGTAGCAATGAAATTCGTGGTTATAATAAAAAAGGAAAATTATTTCTTAGTTTTAATACAAATTTAACGGAAAATATTACTTGCATGTAAGTATTTTTCAATAATTTATTCAAATTTTCTTTCAATTCAATTGGATATACAGTGAAACCTCATTTATCCGGATTAATATGGAATGAATAAATTGTCGCTTCTTTAAAAAAAAGATAAATTTGTGTATACTAATGCCGCTAGTTAAGGCACACTGATGGTTTTTTCTGCTTTTGAAAAAAAAGAGTTTTGTTTTTCGAAAATAATCGAAATAGGACCTCTCAATGCACGCTACCAACGGTCTATAACCACTTGAATACTGCTTTTTTTCCCTCAAAGCGATCTGGATAATTAGAGTTACACTGTAAGTGGAATATTAGTAGTGACCAGGATAATTTTTTCTGGAATCTTAATGTCATTCTTAATAATATTCAAAATTTTCTCAACTGGAATCTTAACTGAAATTAATAACAATACTGGGATTTTACCTCCGTTTCTGAGACTCCACGGTCTTTGTCAGCGACGGCCCTATGGTAGAGCGAAAGGTGCGGTCGCTCTAGGCTCCAGGTAGCAAGGGGCACCAAAATGCCATTTGCGAAAAACAATTTCGAGCCAAATATTAATAGATACTAATTTAATTGTATAGCTGTAAGGTTTTTATTTATGTTAAACATTTAATTTAAATTCAATAAGTGTTGATTTTTGAATTAAAAGTTAATTTTTGAAAAAGTTGGTAATTATTATTTATTTAACATGAACTGAAGTACAATTGATGATGTGAAGCGTCGACCAAAGGGCGCCGAAAGACAATCTCGCTCTACTTTGATTAAGGGCTAGGGCCGCCGCTTGTCTCTGTAGTCAATATGTTAATGTAAAAATATTATCTTGGTCACTTTGGTCAATCTCATTCTTTGACTTTTGTAAAAATTAATTGTTTCAATATTTTAGGTATGTTATCGGCAGTGATCTTTTTGTTTGTGGAAACCATGTTTATAATCACTACCGTGATTGTAAAGATATAGGTTCTTACTTGTGCGGTGACAAAATTTTGGATATTGTAGCAGTTTCACCTGATAAAGTAAACACTAAGTTTTGTAGATATTCTTGAAAAATTCTGTGAAAAGAGTACTAAAACTAATTTAACCTAATTGACTGTAACTTAACCCAGTTAATCCTAACCTAACCATACTAAAGCCCCCTGCACTCTGGGACAGTAGTGGCGGCTAGTAGTACGAGCCAGTAATGGCCGCTAGTAATTATCCCTCTGCTATCCTCGTGTGCTCCAACGTCCAGTTGGTTACTGGCGGCCACCAAATTCAAGCAGATTTGAGTTTATTGGACGCCAGAGGGTCATGTGACCTATAGTGGCCGCCATTATTGAACGTGTCTTAAAAAGTACAGGCCACCAGTAGAGCGCTAAACCGATGTTCTCACATATTCTCTGACTATGTTGCACTCACCACGACCACAAAAACTGGCTACTGGCTGCCAAGTAATGGAAGCTATTACTGTCCTCCTGTGTAATCCTACTGTCCCCGTGTGCATGGGGCTTAAACTGCACTAGCCTAATTAATATATAATTATAACTTTTGCTTTTAAATTCATAACTTTAGCCTGAAATACGACGTTTGGATTGTGTAACTTGTATGAGCCATAAAAATAGAGTTATTTTTTCAAAACTTTATAGTTGATTTGTACCTTTTTCATTTGCTTTCCGGGAAAAGGTTTTGAATAAAAGTTGTTAAAATATTTATAATTAACAACATTTTCTCCAAAGCATTTTTCGAAAATCCAATAAATAAGACATAATTTAATTATAAAAAATTTTGAAAAAGAACACAACTTTTGTGACCATGTGTACTACGAACGTAATACTCAGTTTATCAATGTCATTAGGCGAATATAGCCCAAATATTCTGATACAAATTATTTATATTCTAGTCAAATCGCTTGACATCCGTGCTGGCATGTGAAGGACGTATGTTAAGAGTTTTAGAACATTCTAGAGTGATTCATAGCATTGAAATTGATAGTTCTCCAACAGTTCTACATATTTATAACAATTCATCCAAGAATAATGTTCTATATGGCACATTAAATGGACATATTGGAGTTTTACAAATTGGAAGGTAATTTATTGTGAAAATTAACTACTGGCGATTTATATTCTCGTTGTATTCACTAATAACTAAAAGTTACAATAGAAATATTACTCGAATTACAAGCCGTCTGCTATAATTTCAAACAAAACACCTGGTAGGGCATGATTATAAAGTCCATTAAGAATACCATCCACCCATCTTTGTTCATTTAATGTGTACATATTTATTTATGGTATGAACTTTCAGAACACAAATAAATAACAAATGGGTATTATCAAGTAAAGAACCTGCTAATCCAATATCATGTATTGAAAGTTTCGATATAATAGGAGATGGCATTTCAGAATTATTACTAGCACGACAAGATGGTACCATTGAAGTATATGCATTAAATATTGATGACTTTGAGATCGATGCTTCATTAATTTATACATATGTAAGCATCATAAAGATATTTATTTTAGTTTTTAAAGTAGGTATTCATAGATCATCGTAGTATAATGGTAGAGCTTTAATTATATATTATTACCTATAATTAAAACTCTCTTCTCCTCAAGGAATATCTGCGAATACTGCATTATAAGGTCTTCAAGGCTACTAACGTATTATATATGGCCTACTAATATATTATATCCGAATATATAATATAATATGTCATGAGCAAAGATATCCAATGGCGTACTGATCAAGTACTCTTTTTTCACACACTCGAATAATAGAGTATGTAATTTGCAACATTATGAAGGTATATAGAAACTCTCTCTGCCGCCCACGGAAGAAAATTTTCAACTTAGAGTATAACTCTGCCAGTCCTGTTTCCTTCAAGCGGAATCTGGATTGGATCTAGTGATAAAAATTATCTTGTACATATATAAAATTTCAAATTCGCCCCCTTTACCTAGATCAGTTTTTTGTATTATAAATACGTATTTCGACTACAATGTAGTCATCATCAGTATAAATTAGCTAGTCGTAAAGATATAATATCATAGCTGAGTTATGCCTTGCGCAGTGAACACGTTCTTTGTATTTCGACATCTTTAGAGAGAGATGGATATATTGGCACTTGATTTTACCATAAGATTTTGATTAAATCTGAATTTGGTACCGGTCCATTGTCTAGATTCATAATATTTCTTTTGAAAAGAAATAATATTTCTTTTGAAAAGAAATATTATGAATCTAGACAATGGACCGGTACCAAATTCAGATTTAATCAAAATCTTATGGTAAAATCAAGTGCCAATATATCCATCTCTCTCTAAAGATGTCGAAATACAAAGAACGTGTTCACTGCGCAAGGCATAACTCAGCTATGATATTATATCTTTACGACTAGCTAATTTATACTGATGATGACTACATTGTAGTCGAAATACGTATTTATAATACAAAAAACTGATCTAGGTAAAGGGGGCGAATTTGAAATTTTATATATGTACAAGATAATTTTTATCACTAGATCCAATCCAGATTCCGCTTGAAGGAAACAGGACTGGCAGAGTTATACTCTAAGTTGAAAATTTTCTTCCGTGGGCGGCAGAGAGAGTTTCTATATACCTTCATAATGTTGCAAATTACATACTCTATTATTCGAGTGTGTGAAAAAAGAGTACTTGATCAGTACGCCATTGGATATCTTTGCTCATGACATATTATATTATATATTCGGATATAATATATTAGTAATAATAAAATAATATTTCTTTTGAAAAGAAATATTATGAATCTAGACAATGGACCGGTACCAAATTCAGATTTAATCAAAATCTTATGGTAAAATCAAGTGCCAATATATCCATCTCTCTCTAAAGATGTCGAAATACAAAGAACGTGTTCACTGCGCAAGGCATAACTCAGCTATGATATTATATCTTTATAACTCAGCACCAATCAGGTGCGGTCTTAGAATAGCGTCTAAAGTCGGCCGAACATATATAAGTAGCGTAAAACCAAAATAGTTTGTGATACTGTCACCAAATTAGTAACAAGTAACATATCCTGCGACAATATAAGAGTAATTTTAATAAGAGTAAAATTAACAGGAACAAATGTGAATGAAGAAATTTTAACAAGAGCAATTTCAATATAATTTAAAATTTATTATATTTTAAATCTAGTATATATTTTAATCTAGTTAATTTTCTATTTATTTTTTTGTCTGTTGATCTCGACTTTATAACTATCTCTAATTGTCAAAGAGTAAAGTACGACTAGCTAATTTATACTGATGATGACTACATTGTAGTCGAAATACGTATTTATAATACAAAAAACTGATCTAGGTAAAGGGGGCGAATTTGAAATTTTATTTCAAAAACCTAGAGTTCTCACTAATTATCATTCGATAATATAACGTTTGTACATATATGTTAACCTGCCAAATCATCTTCTGCGGTTTGGTTAACCTGCCAAAATAACCACGAGTCATATAATATTCATATTAAAAATGCCCATGGTAAGGGTTGGGTTGTTTATGACTTTGTCGATAGAAACTAACTGATATTTTATAGTGGGTGTCATGACTTATGGAAATTTGAATCGTGGATTTTAATTGTGTCCCATGAGTAAATCCAACAGTAAGTGTAATTTGTTTTTCCTTAGGATTTACACCTTGAATTTTTCCACCCCTTTCCTGAACACTTCTCGGTATATTCTTTAAATTCCAGGCAATCGATACTACAAACGGTCTTACAAATTATTCAAGTTTATTATGATTGTTTCGAATATAGTGTAATACTTATAAACATACAATTTATTTCGACAGTGTATATTTTATACTATAACAGCGTTCATTAAGGTGTATGACACCTTAATAGTTTGTAAATTATAGATAATACGTACCGCATATATGCTTTTATTATACAAATATCATATATGATGTAAGTAATATACGTGTGTGTTTGGTTTATTATTTTATTAAAAATATAAAAAAACGCTGTAAATGACTTACACAAGAGTCTATTATGTACTCACTCCAAAGAAACCAGGAATCACTTTCTGTTGAATGAACGGTACGTTAGACTTTGTTATACCCGATTTTCTGTTCCATTAATGGAGTGAAACTCGTTGATTCGGGAACGGTGACAAAAGGTGCCGACGGTGTGATTATGTCATTGACGACACAATATCGTCCAAGACCTATTGCTTGCACAGCACGTCTACCTCTGGACACTGCCCTTAACATCAACAGACATACACCTGGCTTTATCCTGATCGGGTTTCTAGATGAAACTTTCAAGGTGATAAAAATCGTCGGCTTGTGCATTCCATTTAACAGTTCTCCAGCCGCTTTAGGTTGCTCGACAACAAAAGATAGATAAATATATCCAACTTGTTGCCGAGTGAAACATGAAGGGTTAACTTGGCAACAAGTTGGATATACAACAATATTATAGTCTTTTTGGATGCTTTTGCCATCGGTTCGCTCTGTACATGGCTAGTTCAAAATAAATAAATCGTGAAGTCCCTCGGCATGGCACCAAATATACCTAGACCATATAAAAAACTGGAACCAACTAAACTACCCACTGAATTTTTAATATTCAGATTTTGCATTCTACGTCTTTTGAAACGAAAAGCCCTAAATTTGGTGAGGGGAATAGTTATATTATAAGTTACTAAAATAAAAATTTGTAATCGAGGTTAAAAATATCTTAATATGTGCGTATCGAACTCTGAATTCTTAAAGGAAAAACTTGTTCTTTAATATTAAGTAATGATATAAAGTAATACTTAATAATATTTATATTGATTAAGACATGTAATGAAAATGTGACTGCAATACAAGGTGGAATGATTGGTCATGAAGGTTACAATGAAATAGTTGTTTGTACATACACAGGACGTATATTTGGATTGACAACTGAATTGGTTGATAAAAATGCTGGTGATAGTACAACTCAGGGATATATTTACTCTCAAGAAACACAAAATAAAATTACCAAATTGAGGTATAGTGTACTTTTTAAACGACAAATCTAAATAATCATTACTGTAATAAAAAATTTATAAAATTTAGCAGATGCAAAATATTATTTCTCACAGTGTAAACTCCTGAACCGATTTTGAAAAATTAAGTATCGTTAGCTCCTCTATATGTATATTTGCTTTAAGCTAAAAACTGAACTACAACGATAGCTCCGACGTATCGGAAACTAATGTTAGTGTTTTCTAAAGATGGTCTAAATTTGATATTTCAAATATTAGTACACACAAAACATTTACGTATGACAAAATCGAATGGGTCCTACGCAGAAGTGTTATACGTTATCTAACAAAATATTAGAACCAGTTGAAACATTCTAAGTATTGATTGATATTTACGCTTAGAATGTGACTAATCGTTTCTATTATTTGCATTTGAGTGTCTGTACGATACTTATGTTAGGATATGTCACGATGACGTATGTACGCACACTTCACGATAATTTCATTAGTATACACATAAAAATTCACGTAATTTTGTCACGAGTTAGCTGCTGTTCCATAACAATTAGTTTTCAAAAACAATTTTGCACCACCATTTAGGATCCTATTCTTAAGCAATTACTCTATGAATGTTCTGCTTATTCTGAATTTTAAGGCATGTTTATCAAGATATTAGATATTATAGAAATCAAAGGAGGTCGACGACACTTACTTCATTAATATTTGTTTTATTCATTAAGTTTCCATATAACGTTTTAATTTAATGATTGCAATTAATTATTACAATTTCAGACTTGAAATAGAAGAATTAGAACAACAATTAAATAAAGAAAGAGAACGATATCAAATGTCTACGCAAGCAATATCTGAAGGATTATCTGCTATTCCAGTATTGGCGATTAAAGATTCTGTAAATATTTTTCTGCAATACATTGTCTTAAGCATATTTATGTAACTTATCATCTATTGTAATCGATCACGTAGATAAAGTTTATTACAATAGATCAAACAGATTTTTATTATTAAGAATAAAAATTAGTACGAAACAATTTATTGTTAAACAAGTGAAAATAACAACTAAGTTAATTGCTTAAATAACCGGTATATACTGTCGATTTTATGATAAAATGTTTATTTTTCAAAAAGAAAGATTTTTTTGTCTTTAATTTTTTTTTCTATCTCACCGGCCAAGTAGCCGCACTTGTTAAGGCGCTCTACTTGGGACTGGAAGAGGTTATGGGTTCGAATCCCGACATCGGCAGGTTGTCAATTATTAAAAAAAAAAAAGAAAAAAAGGGCAGTTAAGTAATTGACTAAACTGTTGGCGTATGGACAAGAACGAAGTAACCGGCTATGCTTGTGAAGGTTTTCTGCTGTTTCCTTCACGAACTCCAGATGATTATCGGCATAGTTCCTATAAAAGATTATCGGCATAGTTCCTATCACTTAGACCTTATGGTCTAAAGGTGTCCCATCCAGGACAGCTGCTACAACCTAACCTAGCCTAGCCTCTGGCGGGGAAAAGCACGGCCCGATTTTGTCCATTCACGTCAAAACGTTATGTCTTTTCATTTTTTTGTTATCGTGTCTACGGACATACAGAAGGAAAAACAGACGGACATGCAGAAATGAACTATTAGGTCATTATATGAATACCAACACCAATAATGTTTTTGCGGTCAATATTTTCAATCATTTCAAAGGCGAGACTAAACGGCTCCAGGATGCTAGCACCCCATCCATGGAATTTCGAAAAATCAATTATACCATCTAATTGGACATAATAGGTCAGGTAGTCCCAATAATTGGTCAGCAATAGAAATCTTTTCATCGATGTTTTAAATTTTTTTCGAGGTCATGAACAAATTTTAGCACCGCATATGCCATACAGAGAAAAAATCAAGGCACTAATCGATTGAGAATAATCCACTGATAATTGGTCAGTTAAAATAAATAATTGGTCAGACCTATTTTCTGGAAAAAATCCATTTCCTGGGAGACCGCCTAAATCTATTTCAAGACCTAGAAAAAAACTTAAAACATCGACAAAAAAATTTCTATTGCTGACCAAATAATGGGGCTATTTGACCATTTATGACCAATTAGTGGCCAATTAGATGGTATAATTGGTTTTTCGAAATTCCATGGATTTCTATTTGCTATCACACTGGATGAAATAAAATAGTCTAGATAAGATCCACAGTACACAAATTTATGCCCGCGGAGCTTGGCGCCTGTCGAACATATGCCCGCCACTGTATCACAACAATAAAACAAATTTAAGTTTCCAAGAAATCTAAAAAAGCATATTTGTGGATCTTGATGACGTAAATGGTGCCCACCGTCCAACCGATAATCTAGAATGTGCTCTTATATATAAAAAGGTTAGGGACACCTTGCCTAGATTATAAGATTAGTCCAATTATAGTTTGTGAAATATTTGTAGATTCGAAATAAAAATTCTATGAATATATGTAAATCCGATAATGTATATACAACCGTTTGTATAATTGACTGATTGACTGACGTATACAAATTATAACCCACAAAGGATGCGGGTTTTTGCATTCGACCCGGAATAACTTCAAGTTACGGGAAAATTCGGAAAACTTTAGTTTTCCCAACGTAACCCAAACCCACCCCTCCTTCTTTACTTCTATTCATGCTAGAAAGATGCGGAGTCCCCTTGCGAGTAGAGCGAGTATATATCAATAACTTTCAAAACTTATATATACGGGACTCTTGGCGCATAATAAATCCTGTTAGGATAAACTATTTTTCGCATTTTCTTGTAAAAGTTGTATCTTACAGATGATTTTACGAAAAGAAGATGCATCATATTTGTTAACGTTGGAAGTACAAACAGCTATTGATAACATATTATTACAAAGTGATGTTCCCTTAGATTTATTGGATGTAGAAAAAAATTCAGCCGTTATAAGCAATAGTATTTGCAGTTCAAAAGTACGTTTAAATTAGTTCAAATAAAATGTTTTTTTGCGCAAATATAACCGTTTCAGTTACGAATAGTTATGAAATATTTTAGGATGGAAATTATTTACTGGTAACATATCGTTGTCAAGCGAACACAAATCGCTTAGAAATTCAAATACGTACAATTGAAGGACAAGCTGGTACATTGCAAGTCTATGTAACACCCCTTGTACAACCAAAATGTTGTCAAGTGCGTAAATATCGAATTAGGCCATTATCTTTACACATGCGCATTCATAATTTTGATCCAAATAGGTGATTTACAATAAGAGATATTGTGCGTGTTCGGTCGAACGCACAATATCTCTTAGTAAACTAAGTAAGTTATTCAGAGTACTGAGCTAAGTTGTTGGCCGGGACCCTTTATAGATACTAAGAAACTTTTCTTATGCCGCCATTTTACTTAGTATGTCACGGCCTATGATACTATTAAGTAGCAAAAGATAGTGTGTCCAGGCCGAAACTCGCTGCGCTCAGAACAAATTTTATTTACTCTGACTAACTTACTTGGTTTACTAAGGACTTAGTTCGGCCGAACACGGCCAATATATTTATGTACTCTAAATTTAATTTAATCGTTGAACCTAAAAGTTAAAATAATAATTAATTTTTTAGGCCGTACAATGTGTTAAAAATTCAAGGTGGATTTAGTATGGCTGAAATTCATTCTTGGATATCAAACTGTTTTCCTGAAGTACCGGAAAAACCTTCTATCGATGAATCGCCGACGCTCACATTTCAATCAACTTTTGTTAACACAATTGTTCATTGTACTTATAAGTAAATTTATTTTTTATTTTTAACTTTACATAAAAAAGAATAAATAAATCTAAATCCAAAGAGTTTTATCCACAATTTTGGATTTCGAAATATAGTTATACATTTAAAAAAAGTATAATTAAAACCACTTCGTTGATTTTTACAGAAAAGGAGAGGCGCAATTTGAAACAGATAATATTACTACAATGTCCATAATAAAGGATTTTATTTCAAAAGAAGGAACCAAACGGAAAGTACATCTATCAATAAACTACGGTAAGTATTTATAAATGTTAAAGGCGCTACTTAGAAATGTAAAGCAGGCCAGTAAAGATTCCGGGTCATTTCTTTTCAAAAGTTACATTTTGTATAAATGCGTTTTGTAAAGCTGAGACCATGCAATATGAAAATTAACATAAAAATTCGTGTTCACGAATTTTCTTATACCTTCTGTAATATTATCTGTGAGTCATACATTAAAGTTTCATAAAAACTTTTTAGGAAAGTCTAAAATCGACATTTGACAACACGTGATCGTGAAAATTGTCGGAGACTCGTGACCGAGACTGAAGACAGGAGTCATAGACAAAAAGTTTAATGGTTGCGTTGTATATAATTTTATGGAGAGGCATGCCGAGACAGACGCATGACAGAGACAGTATGAAAACAAATGCTTCCTATATAAATGTATACAAAGCAAACGTAATACGCCCTATCTCTACCATGAAGTTGGCATTTGTCAACAAGCGACTGAAACACGCAACAGAGGCGGAAGATGATTTTAGTGCCATTTGTCGTTTTGCCAATTTGGCTAAAGCGTTAGAGGCCAAATCAGTTGATCCAGAGCGCTGATTTGGCCACAGTACTCTTTCAATGGGTACATTGTTAAGTCTCGAATATATTCCTCTTGTACGATTAATTTTGAGTCTTCTTCAACAGAAAACTCTGAATTTGCTATTTTAGCTCCTTTATACATTTGTGTGTGTGCAAAATGTAAAATAAACAGTTCACACATTGATAATGAACTCAGTATATACCGGATATTTAAGAAATTAACTCAGTTAGTTGTTATTTTCACTTGTTAAGACTTTAATATTTGTATGTAACTAATATTTTCAATAATTTTAAGAATTAAACGAAGAGAGTATTAAGCACACAATTAAATTATTACATCCAAAATTGGAAGAACAAGTGGAACTTTCCAAAAAAGTTACGTTATTAAGGGCGTTAAAAGAACTCGACATAAATGATTCTGAACATATAACGCAACTATCAAAATATTATCAAGAAATATTACAAAATGAGAAAGAATTAATTTCGAAATTAGAACGACAACCAAAATATTTAGATCGTTTATATGGTGAGTAATTATATGTGTAAAAAAACCTCTAGTCAGATACTCACACGACCTCAATGTATAGGTATTACCTATAAAATATTTAAATTGTTTACATTTTTTACCCGGTATATAATCTGGTATATGAGTATATTAAGTTTAGTAGCGTATTTGAAACTGTTGAATATATTAATAGCAGAAAAAAAATTTTGGTATAAGTGTTCATAAAATGACCTATTTAGCCCACTTCCGCAAAATTGTCGTCTGTAAACACGATAACTCAAACACGAAAAGAGATATCCAGCTGTAATTTCGTATGAGTGTTCTAAAGCTAAAAAGTAAGGTCAAGTTCGTGTTGCGAATGGGTAAAGTCGAGCCATGTTTGGGCAAAACAGGCAACAATTGTTTATCTATGAAACCGCAAGAGGTAGAACAAAAATTTAAAGACAAAAATGTTTCTTTTTTTAAAATAAACAACTTTTTTTAGAAACTTGTTTTCATAAATTTAAAATCTACCGGGTATTTAAGCAATTAACTCATTTATTTTACTTGTTTTATTTATTTACAGTTATTTTCACTTGTTTTTCATATTGTTGAGTATAATGGACGGGATTTGAACTCACGAATTTTGAAATTGTTTTAGGTTTAATTACAGATTTGTACATTGATAAATTTAAATTCAAAGGTGTAAATGTACAAAATGACATACCAAAACTAATTGCAGTATTGGACAAATATAATTTTGATTCATTAATAAGTTTTTTTTATGAATCTAACAATACAGATTCACCAAATGAAAATGACGAAGGGAAAGAGTAAGGTCATTCAAAAAACAATGTACAAAAAAATTAGATAGTACTAAAATTGAAACAAAAATTTCTGTTGTAATATTTTACATAGCCAAATAAAATTAATTAAAATTGAATGAAAATTTGTATATTATCACCCCTATCATATTTTTACTATTTTCCTTTAACAATATGTATGTATGCCAAACTCAGTTCAAAATGTTTCCCGTTAAATAATTTGTATTTCCCTCTATCAATAAGGGTTGCTATTTATGTTACAACTTCTACATACACTATTTTATATTGCCCCAAACTCTGGTTGTGGTACTTATACCAAAGTGGTTTGTATTAAGTTCTCCGTAGACTTTTGTGGCAAAAAATGTAAGGCAACAGTTTATAAAATTGTTAATCATTTACAAAAGAGTCCAATTAATCTCATCTCATAAACTACGTCATTGTAATTTAACAAATGAAATTGTTAATCATTTACAAAAGAGTCCAATTAATCTCATCTCATAAACTACGTCATTGTAATTTAACAAATGAGGAGGGTTTAATTTATTTACAACGGACCACAGATTGTAGACTTGTGAGGTCACATTAAATGCAATACGACGGTTTTCAAACGAAAATTAAGCATTCCAAAAAAGGTATATTGTGTTTGATACCAAATGAAATATAGATTCGAGAAATTATACCCATGGAATTATTTATTTTGAATAAATATTTGCTTTGTGTTTAAGATTTTTGTCATAATTGGTTTACCTATATATATGGTTTTATTTCATTTTTCTATCTGTTTTCGAATCAGTTAAAAATCTACTTGATCGATTTCAATGAAAAGAAAGAAAATTGACAGAAAGGTATTGATTTAAATTTAGAACTGTTAAGCTATTATTTTTTATTTACGTTTTCTTTTTCATTAATAGAATTACGCAGGCGAAGCAACAATCGGGCCAACGATAGTAGTTTCATAAATAAATTAAAACATTTAAAAATTGAATATAATTATTTCTTTTGATTAAAAAATATGATTAATTAATAATATTGATACATATATATATAGTTTACAAATATTACAAATGATAAAAGAAGCAATTACAATTAATCTTGACAAAGACCTCTTAAGGTAAACTGCTATTACTATGTTGAATAGGTAAGTACAATGTGGGATAAATAAATTTTTTAATTTAATATATTTTTTACTTTCAAAGAACGGTGGAAGAAAAAGATTTTAACATAAAATTTCGAATTCCATTACTATTCAACTATTCCATTTAGGGAATAACAATATGGAGATTACACAAAGGAGGTAACTCGGTCGTGATTTCTGACCATGGATCTCAGTAAAATGGATCTCAGTTCATGTTAGGAAAAGTATCATCGGCGGAAAACCTGCAACGAAGTTGTTCTGACGCTCAGAAGCCTAAAAAGAGCGGGTCAGTGGTGTTAAACGCCAGAGCTATATCTTATAGCATTTTCTTTAGAAGCACGAAAAAGCATGATCGCTACTCTGTGATGCCATCATCACAGAATATATACTAGCTCGACCTCAGTTCTTGCTCGATAATTGTGCGGCCATTTTTTTTAAATCGAACGTATTTATCATGAAGAATAGATATATTAGGAGATTGAACGACATAGGCAATTCGTCTGTTTTTGTGTCCTCAAAAACGTGTAGAGATCATAGTTATTATTTTCGCCACTAGCGGCAGTGCGAATCTGCCCGTACGGAATTATTATTATTATTACATATTAAAATCAACGGTTATCACATCTTACAAATAAAAATTGTAAGTATAAAAATTGTTTAATTTTATAAATGTGAAAAAATGGGACGATGTTGTACAGGGAAAGCATAGATATACTGCTATATATCTATGAGTGAAAGGTTGTTTAAGGTTAGGAATGCGTGTCTGCATTTACGAAAGGAATATGGTCTGTAATTACCGGTTTTGTCATCTTTCTTTATCTAATATATGTCAGTTATTGTAAACATATATTGCATATTATTGTTAATTGCAAAATTATCACTATGATTCTTCATCTTTTAATTTATTGCAATTATTAAGAATTCTCTATTATTAATATTTATTTAATTATTACTTGATAATCGAAAACAATTTTTTATTATCTATAAACCAAGACTTCTTATTAACTGAATGAAAGTGATTTCTTGGCGCCTACATTTAAACATTTAAATTCCGTACGGCACTGACACCAGTGACCCCTACTGATAAAAGATAGTTACACCAATTCTTGACCGTTTTTTTAACATTACGTTCGCTCTCCTAATATATCTATTCTTCATGGTATTTATCACGAAGTATAGATATTAGAGGATCCCGAATGGTATACGCTTTTTCACTGTATTTACATACAGAAAAATGTGTAAAGATGATAGTTTATTTTTTGGGCACTCGTGACGCTTATGTTCAGGATATACCGTTAATAGTTACCTCCCATTTAACACATAACCAAAGAGATTCCATTTATCGCACTGTCCTACACACAGCGTGCTTTGCTGTGTGCACACAATGTGTCACACACTTCGTTGCTGTATGTTTAAATGGAAAGCAACCATTATTATTAGTACTTCTTGAGAAGTAGCACGCTTTATTGACAAAAATCTATACTTCCTGATCTGTCCCTCAATTTAAAGCCACTTTTTTATCATTACGTTCGGACTCCTTTATATATACTTCGTGGTGTTTATAATCATTTATTCTTAGGTTGAGTCTAATACTTAAGTACATTTTAAATGATGTTTCGGATTACTGATCAAACTGTAGTTTTAGCTACTGTACATATAATATATTCTTTGATTTCTAAATATGTCCGTGTGCGTAAAAGAAATAATAATATACACATGCAATTTGTAATTGTATTTATAGTTAAAGTGTCTTCATCATCAGAACTTTCTAACGATGATAATAGTTCCAACAATGTCAACATTTGTAGGTTTTTCGACGCCATTTGCACTGCACTATTGCTCTGGCCTTACTAGTTAGAACAAGACGGAGCGCACTAGGAGTGTTCTCTATCGTCAATCGAAAACGATAAACTCAGTGCGAGCAATCTATAATAGTCAATCGAACATACATTTTATGCTTAGAGTGCTCCCAGTGCGCACGAGGAAAGTAAAAAAAACGTTATTAGGCTAAAGAAAAAACAATTTCATTCCTTTCGCAATCCTTGGCTGGGTAGATAAATCTATGAATAGGAACTGTTAAGATTCTGAATGATTCCGGTTATTCAGCCTAGCTTATAGATAAAAGTGGGGAGAATGTCAATCTTATGACTAAAATTTTGACTAAGTATAACTGAAGACTTAAGAGGCATTTATTCATATAGAGAATGCAGAGTAGTTCGAGCTGCAAGGAAGAGAAGAACATGCCCTACCACTACAATATACTATCAATTCCAAAAGTGTCGTTCTATTTTCAAAAATATGCTTATAGAACGAAAATTTTGGTATGTTTATAACGACAAATTCCATTCGAAACATTTTTTTTCGAAAACCACATGAAAAAAATTGGATTAGGAATTCCACTTTTGGACCTGATATTACAATTGCACGAAGGATAAAAATGAGATATTACATTTTCGGTACTACTCAAATTTGGGGGAGGGATCTCAAATATATTAAAAATAAAATGCAAGCACCAAGAATCGTATACTATTAATATATTATCAATTAATCATTACTAATCATATAGTAGCAGATGTTGACTCGCTGTAAAGAATTTTACTTATAAAGTAATTTTTAATTGGAACACATTGTACAACAATAAGGAAATTAGAATATTTGAATTAAGTAATATTTCGATAATAATGTGTATTAAAATATTTAATTATTACATTATTTTGAATAATTAATGATCAGAAAAAAGTTTATAAATACAATAGTTTGTAATAATCTCGTTTTATTTACGATATATAACAAACTAAAGTGATGCAGATCTAAAAGACAATAAACAATTTATTTTCTATTGTTAATATTATTAATGCAGTGATTGTTATTATATTGATAGTGAAGTTTCAAGTGAATTTAAATTTAAAAAAATGAATTTATTTTCAGTGAATAGTTTTTTAATATTCATTATAATTTTCAATTTTCAAATAATACATATACTGTGTAATACTAATAATGTAAATAATAATACCAGTGAAAATTTGGATGAAAATATTTCAAATATATTAAAAATATTTGCGCCGATTTCACAAAAAATTCAGAATACTGAATGTCGAATACAAAGTTTATTATATATACGGGAATTACATAAATTCACGTTATGGGCAACTCAAAGTAAATATAATTTTTGAGTAAAATTTTTCAAATTCCGGATCTATTAGATAAAAATTGACGGATATTGAATCAAAATGGTTCAAAGTGATATTTATGAAAATATTTCGTTAAGTGAATAATCGAATTTATCAGAATGGTGATTCTGTTTACGGGAAAAAAATGATATAAGTGAAATCATATTCAGTATTGAGATCTAGTAGTAAATCATTTTGGAGATATTAATATTTTTCAAAATTAATTTCAGTTTCGATCAATTAAATCTACCATTAATTTCAAAGTGTAGTCTCTGGGAATATAGTAGCAAGAATTATTTTTTTCTACATTAAAAATGCATCTATACGAATAAATAAAATTGAAGTGTCTGCCTGTGATTACGAAATAAAAGCTTTTTCTTAAGCTCATATGATTATTTGCACGTTACCAAACTTGAAACGGCTTAATCGATTTTGACAGAACAAGACAGAAGAGTAATCTAGGCTACTTTTTATCCCGGAAATATTTAGGGTTCCTGCGAAAAATTGAAAAACTGTAGAAATTAGAAGCAAAATTAGAGGCTATACGAACAGACGCGCGGCTTGAAATAATTAATAATAAATAAAGAAATACAAACGTTTTTGGAAAATAAACCCCTAATAATGGGGGTGAAATAGGCGGTGAAAGTTTGTTTTGGTGTCCCTTTTCTTAATTTAGAGACATGAAATTGATATTTAGGCTATTAAAAACAAATCAAGAAATACCTAGACATAAAGAAATATGTTTAATAATATATGCACTGACCTCTATATAACTGAACAGATTATCCCATGTTAAGCCATTAGCCAGTATTAAAGCGCTCCTCATGTAGCCAAGGTACAAAATTTTGTTTCAGTGCGCCTGCACGGCGTTTATGTGTAATAAGTATGCGTAGCTATCACATGTGTTTCTAATATACACTAAAGTTTTTAGTACCTTGGCTAGTTGACGCGGCGCAGTCTACCCTTCAATTTTGTACGTTATTTCATGTTTAGGCCCATAAGAATACTCTGCCCAGTTATATAGAGGACAGGGAATTTATATCTATAGATCGCCATCCGATACCATTTTTTGCATGCTTAATTATTTTAATTATTTCAATTTGTAAATGATTTATATGATTGTAGTGTTCGATTCTGCAACGAAATTCCCAAACGGTGTATTGGTTGGCTCAACATACGACTTAGGAAATTTTGACGAATGTTTACAAGTGGATGTTAATGTTGCCAAACAAAATATTAAAGGGAAATATTGCCTAGCTTCAATAAAATTTGCACCTTTGATTGAAACAACACCAAATATGAATATAAACCCATGGAGTTTAAATGGATCAACATGGGATCGTATTCAGGTAAATAATTTTTCTAAACTTAGCAACACAGTAAAACCTAAAAAATCTATGTTTATTTCTGTCGTATATATGGGTCCTTGATCCTGAACCCACTTCATGTTCTAGTTGGTAAAGCTGCCTACAAACTCTTAACTTTTTACCGTATTTGAGCTGTTGTTACTCAAGACCGGACTATAAGCACTATAAAATCGGAAAATAAGCAAGAAATAAGGAAGTAAAATGTATTTTTAATGGATAAAAATAATTATAATGGTACTTTGATACTTAAAAATTCGATGTGAATGCCACAAACCGTTCGCTACATGACCGTATATATAGTGTAACGGTTTTAGGGCATAATCTTTATACGCACTAGGTTCTTTCAAGTAAACCCACGAGTAACAATTTTAACAATTGCAAATAATGGCAACAATCAAAATAATAATTAAATACAAATACTTAACAATATTCGCGTATATAACACAACAATGCTTTGAATCGCTTGTTATCTTCAATGTATCACGTGTAAAACACAACTTTTTGTTACTCAGTAGTCTGGTTCCTTTATTTACCCAATAAAACATTCTAGAGCTTCATTCTCGTATCTTACATTTCTCGAATGTATCAAATGTGCACTGTAGACTACCAGAATAATTTACAAAAATCTACCCATTTTAAATTTGTTATTAGGTCCATCGATAAAGCACTGATTAAGACTTAGCTAACTAATAATACAAAATTGGATATTCAGAATAAATATATCATATTGTTGATAAGCAAAATAAACAAACATGAATGACTCGATCCGCTTTGATAAAAATCCGCTCTTTACTAATTATACATATATGCTCTAAACCAATTCAATTATATCCCAGTTTTCTAACTTCATATAAATAATCCTTTTTTTTTTTTAATTTCAATGTATTATCATTATAGTATTTATCAAAAGATCCATCGAAGAGAGCACGAGATGAAATACACTGGGCATTTTGTATACCTGCAGCATGTACTCATACCGATCTACAAACACAGTTAGAAGAAGTTTTGGAAAAATATCAAAAGCTTTATAATATTAAAGCTACAATAGATGTTAAACCACATTTGTGTCAAACTTCTGAACCACTAAATTTAACATTGGGAGGAATCGTTTTATTGTAAGTACAATACTTATCTCTCTCCTTAAATATACCCGTCTCCAGTTTCCTTCTCTTCATTTGGAAGCAGTGTCGGATTAGCTATTCAACAAAAGTAACAAATCCATAGGCTCTCTACAATATAGGCTTCACAAATTTTAAATAATCAACAGTAAACTTAAAAATAAATAATAAACGATTGACCGCATAGAAAAAAAGAGTAGCTGTGTTGGCTTAATTTGACACTGCTCACTGAAGCTTCTCGTAGCGAGGGATTATAAGAGACATACTGTAAAGTAAAATATTCAATGAGAAAAAAATCAATAAGTTAAAAGCCCCCTTGCCAAAGATGAAGTGAGAACATTATCGCAATGAATCATTGCATAAACTACAACTTCATAAATTGTGGTTGTATTCGTTGGTGGGTTTTTATAATATGGGTAATCAAAAGGTATGCATAAATGCATTACTTTGATGGTATTTGTAACATCATTTTGACATCAATGAACCTAGAACGTCTGGCATTCAAGACCAGTGCTCTGCCAACTAAGCTACCCAGATGGAATGGTTAAACGTGTATAATTTCTCAGTACCTGATGTACATCTGTTTTTTATTACTTGTTTACATATGTTAAACTGTTTTTGAAAACTTTTTGTATCAATCCATCCATTGTTAGTATGGTCGCCTTTCGGTTATGTTATACTAATGGAGGTGACTAGCATTTACTTAATTTGACATTTAAGTAATTGTCTGAATATGATGGTGTTTCTTCACTACATTCTTTACGGTTTGAAGTGACTTAAACTATGTTTATATGAACCGTTCGCGTCTCCGCGGACGGAATTCCATTTATTATCTTATTCTATTTTGTGTATGTGTATTAAGCGCATGCTTAAGTGGTTCAGTTCAACAACGCTTGGATCACTTCCAGTCTTAAAGAACGTAGCTCATATGTTTTATAATATCTACAGGCTTACAGTCTCGATACTGTATCAACTAGTATCTAAATTTATTTAGAAGTTTGTTACATATGTTCTTGACGTAACCTGTAGTTACAACAATCAATTAATTAGGGACATTAAAATAAAGACTTCAATGTAATTTTTGTCTTTTCATTATTTATGATTTTTTTAGCTTAGGTTTCAGTTCGTTGGATCGAAGGATTACCTTCACCCCACGACAACATCATATCTTTCACTGGTTTTTCAAAACTCTGTTCTTTATTCTATCCTTTTAATTTAAGCCTATCTTTATTTAATTTTAATTTTAACATAAATTTATCATTACATAATTGCATTAGAATTTATTTTTAAATTTGTTTCAGAATTCTTGTTGGTTTATTTATTTTATTTTTGGGAATGGCTACATCCTACGACTTTCTCACAAGTATGAGAAGTTTTCGTCATATAACTTTTAAAAGTGAGTTTTAAATGTTTTATTAAAACACAATATTATAATTTTCTTTTTAACACTATCAAACTTTTATGTTATTTTATGTAGAAACGCCACATGAAATTTTAATGGCATTTTCACTTTCAAACAATTTGAAAAAATTATTGAAATTTGAAAAACAAGAAGATGGTTTAGATTGTATTCATGGTTTAAAATTTTCATCCATGTGTCTAATTATTATGGGACATCGAATTTTATTCGTTTTAGGATCACCAATTCTAAATTCTGACTTCATTGAATCGGTAATTATTTTTAGTTTATTTAAATTTAAAAAACTACAACAAATTTTTCGAAACTGAAAGAAAAACATGAAAATAACTGAGTTAATTGCTTAAATACCCGGTATATATATATATTTCATTTTGTCTAAGAATTTTTTTCTATCTCTTACCGTTTTATAGATGGATATTTCCCCCCTGGCGGAGGAAAGCACGTTAGGTCATTTTATGAAAACGTATACCAAAAATTTTTTTCTGTGATCAATATCGTCAACCGTTTCAAAGTCGGGACTAAACTTAAATACCCTTGTATATATTACATATACCAGGTATAAAAAGTAGACTTTTGACCTTTGAGTACTTGTCGTAAGATTAGACTCATTGTCACCGTGCCCATTGAGTTTAAGAAACAGCGTTTCAAAGTTTTAATAATTACAAATTTAAGGAGGAATGTGGGTGGTGTAGATGATCTCAAAATCACGTTTATCCTAAAAATACGGTTTTCAAATTGGAATAATGTCTCAAACCGATTTTGGGTTAGTGTATTCCCAGCCAAACGTTCGAACGAACAGATATGCGTAATAACGTAAAGATGTCTTTAGGCAAAAACGTAAGGTATGGACTTAACAATCCACTGCCACTAATAAAATCAGTAAATTTCGTATATACAAAAAGGCTGTTCTTCGAAGGTGTATCCGACTAATTTAGCTTGCTTGTAGTCTACAGTACCTCATTTCCAGTTCAAAAATTTATCCACTCAACCATCGAAGGTTATACAGAAGTCTCTTTTTGGAAAATAATACAGTAAACGTCGAGCGCAAAGTTGGTTATGAGTGACAATTTTCGATAAATACTCCGCTCCAGACTCTCTTCGAATAGTTCAAAACCGTCCATGTAACAAATAAGCAAGTCTTGCAGAAAAATAATTGTCCTCAGCCCCCACTCATCCTTCAAGCAAGATAGTGAACTTAAAATCTCTAGGAAAATTTAATTAATCACTCACCTTATACACTTTCAGAGTTGAGAGACTTCTGCCTTTTGAGAGACTTCCAAAAGACCATAAGTTATTTCTTTTTCCCCACACCTCCTTAATCCATTGCCAAGAGAGTAGAACCAGCAGTATTTCCAGAGTAAGTGCTGTTTTTCAATGTTCCAGTCATGTCTAAGCACACTTGCCTTTAAAATTTTCCTAACGAGATATTTTCTCTAATTTTATATTTTAATTTAAATACATAATAATTTCTTGTTTTCATTTTTTTTCCAGTTTTACAGTAAAATAGAGGCAATGTTCTTATTAAATGGTCCTATAATTGTCGATTCATTTTTCAACATTAGTGGATTTTTAGTATGTTATTTATTGTTATTAGAATTTCGTAAACGAGAATGCATGATTAACGTTCCAATGCTATATTTACATCGTTTAATCAGGTATATATTATGATTTATGAATTTAACAATAACGTTATTAATGATTTTCTATTGTTTAATTTTAGATTGACACCAGCATATGTTGTCGTACTAGCATTTTATGGCACTCTATTTGTTAAAATTGGATCGGGACCATTATGGTTAGAAAAAGTTGGCACTGAAACTGAAAGATGTAGTTCATATTGGTGGGCAAATTTACTTTATGTAAATAATTATTTATATCCTGAAAGAATGGTATGTAGACATTTATCTTCTGTAGAATCATTGTACTTGGTGCTAGTTTTCGATTCGAAAAGATCTGAATTCAATAGAGAAAAATGAACGATACAAAAGCTATTTTGCTAAACTATAAGTTTTTGTATTTAATCGTGTATTCGAGAAATTTTTTCTGGAAAATTTAATAAATGAATGATTCATGAATTTTACTGCACTGTAAACCTAAAAAGGTTATCCCTTTCCTGTGCTTGCTGACAAGTATCATCCCACCCAATCCCGATTAATGAGATTGGGTGGGTTGAGAATCCGACGTTTTATGCTGGTGTACGTATTTTATTTTCTTCGTTTGAAAATTCCAGCAATAGTCTTTACATGTATGAGTATAAAATAGTTCCTCCAACCATGGCCTTTTTTCCATTACCTTTCTTTTTATCGACCCCGCAAACTAAAAAGACTTTGGTTCTTAAAGATGCGTTAAAATCCTTTTTGTTTCCAGGTTTAGTGCATATTTCATTACTTCCTACTATTTTCAGTCCTGGTATTCAGAGGATTCTTATTATTAATAATTATTGAACACTAGATATTATATCACATTTTTTTAAATATGAGTTTTTTTGTAGTGTATGATCCAATCATGGTATTTAACATGTGATATGCACTTATTTATGGTCTCGCCATTTTTGGTATATTTATTATGGAAAAAACCAACAGTTGGAAAAATTGTATTGACATTATGCGTATTTGGATCTATTTTAATTGCATTTTGTACTGTTTATTTTGGAAAATTGGATGCACTTCTATTGCTTTATATGAAGTGAGTATTATTATAGATAAGAGGTTTACCATTTTGACAATGGCCGTATTTGAAACAATTAAGTCCTTTGTAAACTAAGTAAGTTACTACATATATCTAACCTAGATTTTTGCTAGGACACTTGACAGAGACTAAGTAACACAGACTGTGACGTCATTTTTCTTAGTATGTACTGCCAGATTGGGGGATTTTACCAATCCTAAATTTAACAGATTTAATAAAGGCTAATTTAAAGACTAGATGATTTATTCATAGGATTCTCGATTTTTTTAGTTTTTGTATTCAAGTTGAAATTAACGAACCAGAATATTAAATGTTTATTTATATACACTCGTTACATGATAGCCTGCATTATTTCATATTATTAAATCCATTAAATCAAGGAAAAATATCCCAATTTAGCACCACTGCTGACTAATTAGTAAGTGTGTCCTAAGAGAAACAGATAGATAGATAGATACATCTTGGGGTCAAAAAAGTATAGCACATCGACCTTATGGTCCATTGTGTTCCCCCTTCTATTTCAGTCCGACGAGATTCACTTCTCCCATATTTTGGCAATAGCCAGGAGCTTGCTTATCAGTTCTTCCTGAAGATTCATATATTCCGGGTGAGATGCACCGAATATCCTGTATCTGCTGTAATCTAGACGTTCGCAGTCAAAGATAATGTGGCTCGATGTTTCTTCCTCCTCGTCACATAATCTGCACGTAATGGACCCGTTATGGAGTCCCATTGTGTGCAGATGCTTCCGCAGTGGATAACGCCCGGTAATGAATCGGGTAACCCTCCGCAGTTGCATCCTGTTCAGCCTCAGTGCATCGATAGCCTCTTGGTTGCACTCTGAAGCAGTATCTTCCCGAGCTCTTGCCGCGATACTTTTTCCCAGTGATCACGATGTTAAGCATTTGACCACTCGTTGATCACCTGTTTACATGCAGTACTTGGAATTCCTAAAATAGGCTCTGAGCCAATGAAGGGTATTCCGACTACCTTCTTTGCTAAGGTATCTGCTTTTTCGTTTCTTTCGAAACCACTGTGACCCGGCACCTAGATCAATATAACATTTTTCCGTTTTGCCAGCTCCAGCAGTTCCTCCAGGCAATCCTTAATTACCCTTGAGGTGACCTCAGTTCCAGACAACGGACGCAAGCCAGCATGGCGTAGACTTCTGCTTGAAAGACCGTGGCATATTTCCCCAAATTAAGGCTTATGTTTGCTTTATCTCTCTCACCGTAGATTCCCGCCCCGGTTCCTTCTTCAGTTTTGGATCCATTTGTATACCAGACGATTCCTTTCTTGAGATAGGATGGTTCTCCTTCCGTCCACATGGTCCTATCACAGACTACAGTGAAAGGTTTTGAGAAGGAGTATAAAGAGAAACAGATACTCAGAAGTAAAATTTTTAGGTTGGCTAACTGAATTAGGTTACTACATACTTAGTTGTTCTAACCATGACCAATGTATATTATTTATTATAACAAAATATACACTATAATGGTTATAAAGATTATCAAAGATAACTAGATTTTTCAAATTATTTCAAAAATTATTCCAACTCCTATATCAATTATTTATATTTTTTATAAACGTATTTCGACTACAAATTAGTCATCAGTATGAATTGGCTAGTTTTAATTATACTCCGAGAAGAGATGTTACTCAATACTAATTTAGTAACTGTCACACAGATGATGATGATAACTACTTTGTAGTAGAAATACAATACGCAAATAATTGATCCTAGAAACTGGGGTAATTTATGAAATTTAACTGTAATGATTGTTTCTACAAATTATTATACATATTTTATTGCTAGAAATGTATTAATTTCAAATTTCTATAATTTGAATCACGAGATGTCACTAACAAATACAATGACGTCATTGAATTGGGATCACTTTGTATGAAGTGAATAAATATCTAAAATATATATCTAGTGAATATATATCTAAAAATAGCTTAATCGTCTTTTGTATTATTGAATTATTATTTTTTTAGAACTCTACGTGATCCATTAGCTAATAGAACTTTCCGTGGCATGTACATACCAACTCATACAAGAGCTGGTCCATATTTTACTGGCATGGCTGCTGGTTATATTCGATATAGAATAAAACTTACAAACTGTCAAATTCCAACAATAATAGTATGGTTTGGTTGGATAGTAGCCATATTTTGTTGTGAAGCTGCAATATTTTCAGCACATTTTTTTTATCTACCTGGCAGAGAGTATGATCCAATGACATCCGCCATTTACGGATCTTTTCATCGAATCGCATGGAGTATTGGAGTTAGTTGGATGATTATTGCTATGTCTACTGGAAATGGAGGTAAAATAATTTGAAATTATCTTTTTATGGTTAAAAGATATTTATGTTGATTTATTTGTGTAACTTTTAGCCTTTATTGAGCCAGTTTTTTCATGGAAACCAGTTATTACTTTAAGTCGATTGTCATACTCTGCATTCTTAGTTCATGGAGGTCTTCAATTATACACGGTTGCATGTGCTAGAATGCCATTTTACGGAAGCTTCTATAATCTAGTAAGTATTAAGTTTATATTTAATACAATTTTTTACACAGGGTAGTTCATATGCTGGTGATGCAAAAAAATTGTCCCGAGTTAAAATTGCATTAATGATGGATGTAGTTAAATTGATGTATACAACGCGTCTTGTATGGCTACGAAAAAATTTTTTGTAGGCTTAACGATTCCTTCAATGATAACTCATAGCGTTGACTATTGATCACTCTATTTAATTAAAATTATTAAATTAATTTTTTAAATTATTTTTAGTTTTGGTACTCTCTGGGTGATGTTACTTTGTCATTTATTGGAGGTTTAGCACTGACATTATCGTTTGAATCACCTATTATAGCCTTAGAAAAAATATTATTGAGGAAAAGTAAGTTAAAATAAAATATTTAGAAACGGGCATCTGAAAATATGCGATGCTCTGTCCTAAGTCCTAAGAAACTTGTTATTTACATACACTAAGTTTTATCCTCTTAAAATTACCTTGTCCAAAAATTTGATTAAGGTAGTTTTCTTCAGACAAGATCGACATAATATATGTTGATCTCCCGACTTTTCATAATTTTGAAGTGGCAACGCTACTCGACGCGTTTTTTAAATAAAATTAAAAGTGTGGTGAAATTACTACTTTTGTATGTACCTGTACCTTTTGAGAGCGATTTTAAACGAAATTAAATACTTATATTTTTAATCATTTATAAAAAATTCAGCTCATTTCCTCGACAACGCGTTTCACTCAACAACTACCTTAAGTTCATATATACACTTTGTAAATCGTTTGATTAGACTAAAAAGGAATTCAAGTGAGTTCAAGTGGTACGATCGTATTTGTAGATGCATTTTATTAGTCATATAATAATAACAATAATTAATTTTATAGATCCAACGGTAAATAAACAAATTGAAGAAGTCGAAGATAATAATGCCAACAAAGAAATAAAAAACATATACAGAAGTAAAAATGAAAATAATAATAATTTTCAGGAAGTATCTTTACAACAATAATATGATCAATGCATTCTCACTAACTTATTGTGTAGTACATCTCAAAGATAAATATCGTTAAAATTAGACGTGATTCTATTTTATAGTTGTTCTAGTACCCTGTATAAATAATAGCATAAAAAGACAGACCTAAAGATGCGAAGAAAACATAAGAAATGATTTAATCATCCTCTAGATCATTTCATCTAAATTTATCTCTTGCAAGTGTTCTCCTTAATAATTTGGAAAAAATTTTCTGAAAGTTTGTATGCTTTTACATTTGTTTGTTCTATATGAAATCTATATTTTTTTGTTTTAAATAAGGACCTACAATTTTTGTGTTGAAAATAGTTCCAAAATTTAAGGAAATAACAAATGGCAAAAATAGTTCATAGCTTAAAATCATTTTTTCGTGAATAAAAGTGTCATTAAACGTCTAAATCTGTACGAAATAAAAAATAAATACACTTTCGATTGAAACAATCGGCAATAAGAATTTCCTTAAAAAATTATCGGAAGACAAATTAAAACGTCAACTAAATAAAACTGCTGATGCCATCTTAATTCCCCAATTGATCAAACAGATTTTGTCTCAAAAATTTTCTGCTATCAATCATATCTTCGGAGTAATTTTCATGGAGAAAACAAAATGGACTACTTTGTATAACCTGCTAATACTATACTAACATACAAAATGGCAGTAAAATGGCGGCGATGCCATAGATGTAAAATGTACCTAGCATCTTAAACACTTACTGCTTTGACAATCAAATATATACATGAGTGTCCATCAACTTAAATAGCGTATGGTCGCTTTACAAATCTGCACTTGCACGACTGAACATTAGTAAAAATTAAAATCTTTTTTTATAAAGCGTTGTTTCATGACTAACTTCCGATTCCGCCATCGAGTTAGTAAAATGGCGGCGATGTCATAGATGTAAAATGTACACAAGCATCTTAAACACTTACTGCTTTGGCAACCAAATATATACATGAATGTCCATCAACTTAAATAGCGTATGGTCGCTTTACAAATCTGCACTTGCACGACTGAACATTAGTAAAAATTAAATTTTTTTTAAATAAAACGTTGTTTCATGACTAACTTCCGATTCCGCCATCGAGTTAGTAGCGCTAGTTTATGCATCAAATTGTCTCAATCCATATATGGAGGTCTGTGAAATTTATGTTATCTTTTAATGAATTACTGGGGTCATTGTCAACGTTTGTCATCCTTGTCAAGTAAAATTTGTCTTTATTGTCTATATTTCGAATCCGTACTACAAAATCGATTTGTGCAACAAATCGTAGGTGTTGGAGGAATTTTTTTTCAAAATTAAGTAGTTTGTTTTTATAGTATATTTTAATAGAGTTAAAGACTTATATTGTGATATTCTTATAGTTTTATATAATAAAATATTATATATATATATATATATATATATATATATATATATATATATATATATATATATATATATATATATATATAGGGTGAATCGAAACGGGTGCATAACAGCACACGCCTCCACTTCCTTCCATGATCCTCCCATTTTCCAATAGTGTAGATCCAATTAGGGTACACCCAATAGTGGAGTACTTTTTGTTAGGGAGACGGTCTGTTCATAATACAAATGTTGTTTTGTATGTTGTGTGTTGGCTTCGACGGACATGGTGTTCTTATGTTGATGTGTGCTTGTGACTCCCAATCTAATTATACTTAAGTGAGATACAATTTGATGCGTAATACATCTAATTCCGTACATAGTTACATTGGTAATGATTTGTTATTCAGTTGAATTGTAGGTTACAGGCATACATCCGTATAATAGTGCCATGTCCGTCTGAGCTAGCAAATAGGATGGTATTTGTGCTATGAACAAACTGTCTCCCTAACAGGAGGTGTTCTATTGGATGTTGTTGGAAAATGGGAGGATCATGGAAAGAAGTGGAGTCGTGTGCTATATGCACTAGGTCCGTTTCACCCTATATTATATATATATATATATATATATATATATATATATATATATATATATATATATATATATATATATAAAATATGTATATAAAGTAATATATATTAGAATGTGACTTACTGGTACAATTTTTATGAACGGGTGTTTATGTATGTATAAATTTCTATGAAAATGAGACTGTTTAAAATTATTGTATATTATGTATATTTTAAAAAATTAATAAATTATTTAAGAAAAAAAACTATTTTATTATTTTTCTAAATAAAATACACCAATTACCTTGATCGTAATATGTTTTAATGACTTCAACATTAGGTAATTTCAAACATAAATTTTCTAATTCGTTTTCTTCAAATACATGATAAAATCTTAAAAATGTATCATCAGATTTTTGTTCATCATTATTCGATATATTCTGATTTTTTCTTTTCCATGGTACCAATAAATCTTTATGTTGAAAATCTGTACGATTGGTATGCACTGGCAGTAATAAATTTTCATCAATTGTCGATTCCATATTTGATGTTGGCTTATTATTGTGATCGATGTCTGGTTTTGACTGACGATTTTTTCGATCTTGTTTTAAATAACTTGATTTTTCATTGTCTTTTGTTTGATCTGTAGCCCATACATAAATTAATGCTCGACCGTTTGGTTTTAGTACGCGAACGATTTCAGAAATTGCTTGTAATCTTCGATTCTAGAATAGATATAAACATGATTAAATGAATATAGTGGATTGGATTTATAACGTAAAAGTCGAACATTGCAATAGTACGGCAGGTAAGCGACAAATTCAAATGGATCTTTGCATTGTTGCTATAAAAGTAGTGTTGCCAAAGTTTAGTTGCAAAATGCTTAAAATGATTTCTCGAAATATCTCAAAAACTTTAAGATTTATCGCAAACATTGTCCAAAATTAAAGTAAATCAAATTTTGAATAAGAATAGTCTCTTACAAATTTGTTTGCTTAAGTCATTGGTTTCGGGGATAAAGAGTGGCTACCACATTTTACTGAAATCGGTAATCATTTAAGTTTTGTCACAAGGTTTCTTTTAAAAGAACTAGATATATCGGTGAATGAAGATATATATTTTATTCGGTCATATAACTCTAAAAAATTTTATTTAGCAATTAAATTACAAAGTTGTTCCTTATAAAAATACTAACAACTTTTGTTCGTAACCTTTTTTAGAAAACCGATTGGATTCGGGAAAAATCTGGAAAACATTACGTATATGTAATAGATTTTCATCTTTTCGAAAAAATATTGTTAAACTTTTTGCGTCAAATAGGCTCGAGAAAATATTTTACATACCTCGTTTGCAAGATGATGAATTACAGCAATACTTATACAACCATCGGCAATATTTGAGCGTACCGGTAAATACAAACAATCACATTCAAATGTCTGAAAACCTTTTTGATGACAAACGTTTAATAATTCAATACTCCGATCACACCCAATCTGTAAAATAGTGTTAAATTCATATCAAAAAAATAATTTATTGAGTTGAGTTTAATAAGTTGAGTTTTGAAGTTTAACTTCCTTTGGCGCGTTATGAGAATCCGACCAGAGTGTATTTTCAGCGTGTAACGGAAGTTGCGCGCGTCAATGTAACATATAGGTTTCTATTCTGCTCTATTGCACAGCAATGATAAATAATTTAATAAGAACAATGATTTGTGATTAATCAATTTAAGTAAATCAATTCAATCTATCGACGTTTCGACAATATGATCAAAATGATAAAAAATTCCATATTTTGCTAACAGGTTGCCTATGTAATAAAAAACGATTTAAAAGATTCTATATTTTGCTAAATATTCATTTTATTTTCAATTTTTTAAATAATTTTGACTTCAAAAAAATTTTTTTTTTCTCAATGGATTGGAAATGTGACAAAACGTAAAGATTTCCAATAAACAAATTTTCGCCCACACAAAAATTATTTTTGGACATTTTTTAAAGTACTATAATATTATTTTAATAAATTATTTAAAAAGAAGTATAACTTTTATAACACACATTTTTTTATAATTATAATCTCTTACGATTTAAATGATAGAATAATTTTATAATTTTTTATAAATAAATTTACTCACATCAAATATATTTGTATTTTTCCCCAAATACTTTCCATTACCACATCCTACATCAATTAAAATTGATCCAGTATCAAAAGACATAACAAAATCTAAAACATTTGGCCATGGTTTTTGTCGCGTATCACTAAAATGTGATGCAATCGCATCGTATACATTGTGAACATATGTTTTTTCTAATTCCATTGCAACATTATTTTTAATTTCAACATTTTGTTTACGTTTAGCTGAATCACATTCTAGCTCATAATTACAACGACATTCACTATCCTGTAAAATCTTTCTAAATGTAAAAGATGTTCGAATATCACGTACTTGAACTGTGAGACCTCGTTTTGATGGGACCATATCCATAGTTCGAGATGCTATTCCGTGTGACCAATCATATCTACAAATGAGTGTCGTATATTAGCTGTGTATTGGGAATCTTATCGTCAATTTTTTCAACTAAAGGCACAAATGCAATGCAGTCCTTTAAAGTCGTTTAATTTGGCATAACATTTGATTATGTTTGTCGTTACGTAGGTTCATGATATTGGGTATTTTGTTGTTTTACTATCAGAGAATCTAGATATGATATAATTTTTTAATTTATAAAATCTGACTTCTAATGCTGGTATTACTTTTGTGTTTGTATTATTTTGATAGGGTTTTGATTACACACGTGTGCACATATTTTTTTAAGGTTGTATTCATTTTGGGCGCTTACACGCTTTCAGGGCCACCATGCATTGTTTTTAGTGTTCATCTTGACGTTGCGTATGCTGACAAAGCGCGCTAATGGTTGAGTTCCACGATAAACATCACGTTCACAGACGCTTTCCCTATCGAAGTAGGGTAGCAAAAGCGTGAGTGCCAACTCGAACTAACTTCCAAAACGAACAATGTGTAAGCGCTTGTTTCTTTATGTCACCTGCACCGGAGATTTTTAGTGTATTCCACTGAATTTTTTAATTTTTTTGAATGATTTTAATCTTTTTTTTCTAAATAAATAATAAACTCGGCCTTGCGCACTACAAAATACATACATACATACAAAATCTTATTAGAAAAAACCTACATTACCGACATATTTTATCAAATTGTCAGTTTAGGGGGTTTTATTCGATTTTAGAGGTTTTTGAAGAAACTTACACAAACATTCTATTGCTTGAAAAGACTAAATTAAACTTTTTCATCCGCCATATTGAATACTGATGTCAACTGACGCTTACACGTACTTAAAATGCCAAAAAGAAAGGTATTTTCAAGAGTAGAGTAAGCGTTTATAAGCCACCACGAACGTCAATAAATCTCGTTTAATAGCGTGACCGCTGAAAGCGTGTAAGCGCCAAAAACGAATACACCCTTAATCATGTATTATTCCTACTGACCTCTATATAATTGGGCAGAGTCTCTCATGTTACGCCACTAGCCAGAATAAAAGGTGTAATCAGCGCAGGTGTAAATAAAGTGTAGTCAAGGTACTAAATTTTGCTTCAGTGTGCCTGCGCGGCATTTATGTGTTAATAGTATGTCTGGCGTTTACATATATTTCCAATTACATACATTAAGTTTTTAGTCACGAAAGCGCACTGAATCAATGATTTTAGTATCTTGGCTAGTTAAGGCGTCACTCTCTACACTTTTGATTTTATATGTTATTTCACGTTTAGGCTCCAAAAGATAGTCACCAGTTATACAGAGGTTAGTGATTCCATGAGTGCTTGCAAGAATGAGCGTCAAAATAAATATCTATATTTCCATATAAATATCCATATACGTATGTGATAAAGAAAAGTTGTCAAAATAAATGATGGCCACATGATGTCGCACGTCGCTACTTTTCAGCGACCAATTAAGTCACGTGGTACAATTTTTATTTCAAGCGACATAAGAAATTTATGTCAAATGGCTGAAATAATATATTAAGTAAACAAACAATGGGACTTCTGGAGGACTATGCTGACTGCCATTTTTATTTAAGATTTGATATTGTGCTCAAACATTTAGATAGAAGATTTACCTTGATTCTTTACTCATCACAAGTAATGATCGCCTCGGTAGTATTATTCGTACATATCTCCCATCACGATGACGAAAATCCATCACCACTGATGATCCCAAAGAAAGGGAAAGAATTGGATCTTCAAAAGCACTATGTGTATCGATATGTGGAGGAATGCCTACAAAATCGTTATATAAAGTATATTTAAGATGTTATAGGGCCGTTCAAAAATTAACAAGAGATTTTTTTGCCAAGAATCATTTATAATATATTTATAATATATTTTTAATACACAAACCTTGTTGAGGATATCCCATAATTCATTTAACAAGCAATATTTTCTTATTCGTTACACCTGGACAAAAATTTTTAATCTCGTTTTCTAATTCTTTGGAGAAAAAATTAGTTTTGACTGACACAAATTTTTTGTCAAAATAAAATTTTACATGACTTTCGACCTGATACGAATCCGATATAGCAACACTCGATGGGAAACATTTTATATGGAATTATGTTAATTAATGAACCAATTTTGCGGATTTTATCAATTTTTAAAGATCTTTCACAGTTCAATTAGTTAAATAGACAGATAGATAAATATATCTTGGGTTATGTAAAGTACTGCACTTCGACCTTATTTTGCCCCTCCTTCTACTACAGTCTGATGAAGTTCGCTTCTCCCATATCTTGGCAATAGCCAGGATCTTACCTATCAGGTTTTCCTGAAGGTTCATATATTCGGGATGAGATGCACTGAATATATTGTATCTGCTGTAACCGAGAGACTCGAAGTCAAAGATGACGTGGCTGGATGTTTCTTCCTCCTCGCCTCACATTCTACACATAATCGATCCATTGTGGAGTATTATTGTGTGTAGATGCTTCCGCAGGGGATAATGCCCGGTGTTGAATTCGATAACCTTTCGAAGTTGTATCCGTTCTGGTTCAGTGCATCGAATGACAGCCTCTTGGATGCAATCCGAAACAGTATTTTCCCGATTTTTTGTTGCTGTATATTTTCTCAGTAATCACGGTGTTTAAAGTTTATCCACTCGTTGATCACATTTTTACATGTTGTCTTTGGAGTTCTTAAAATAGGTTTTAGGCCTATGAAACGTATTATGACTCCCTTCTTTGCTAAGGTATCTGCTTTTTCGTTTCCTTCGAAACCACTGTGACGTGGTATCCAGATCAATTTAACGTTGTTCCGTTTTGCCAGCTCCAGTAGTTCCTCTAGGCAATTCCTGACTCCACTATACTTCAGTGGCAGGCAAGGCTTTTAGAGCAGTTTGACTGTCCGACTGTTCAATTAATTGTATGGATTTAAAACAATTTATTAAAATACATACGTTTCATTATAAAAGAATCTCTTGTTAAATCTGGAAGTCATAAAATTATTGATTTTCTTACCTTGACCCGATTGATATATATTAACGGTCAATTGATCCGGAGAAAATTCCTTTTGAAAGCCGCGATCTAACAATCGTTGCGTCAAAAATTTACATTCATTGGGTATTTTTTGTGATAAAGGTGAATTTTTATCAACATTATTTGTATCATAACGAAATTCGAAACCAAAATGTTTTACTTGCCGTTGTTTTAAAACTTTTTCATTCTTATTTGATAAATCTTCATTTAAATTAATACATCCTAGTAATTTTTCTTCTTCTTCAATTGATACAAAATTTTCGTAAATTATTAAACCATTCGGATAATCATTTGACCATTGCAATTTTATATCAGGTACTAAAAATTTAAGAAAAATTTGATTACATTTTTCGATTAATTTTCTCACGAAATCTTAAAACAACGTTTGGATATCAAATTATTCGTATTTTCCCTACCGTTTCATGGTAAATGGTAAAAATCGGACCATGCATACCCCGGCAGGCGGGAAAGATCAAACTTTGAAACCGTAAAAGGTAGAAGAAACATTTAAAGACAAAAAATGTTCGGTTTTTTAAATAAACAACTTTTGATTGAAACTTTTTTTCATAAACTGAATAACTTGGCCACAATTTCAGTTCAAAAACTAAAATAAACAGCAGTCAACGCATTGATAATTCAGTATATAGCGGGTATTTAAACAGTTAACTCAGTTAGTTGTTATTTTCACTTGTTAATAATAAATCGTAGCGCACTTTTGACTACTTAAAGGATGATTTTTTTTTTAATTAATAGCTAATATATTTATTTCATGCTATTTATAGTTTTTCAGATACGGGCAGAGGTCTTTCAATTACATTTATTTATTTTCTAATCTTTGATTATGTATTTTTCATTTTCACGACCAGAACGCAGACAAAAAGTAGATACTTAATAATTACATACCGGTTTCCATAAATGATAAAAACAGAACGTTGTCATCTTGTGCCATATTTATTTTACCATGTATTGTATTAAATGCATTTACAGCGTCATTTACAAATTTAAAAACAATAAAACAATACGATTTTCCTGGTGGCATAACAATTTTATCTATGTCCCCAAAAGGTTCACACAAAGAAACAAGTTTCTCTTCTGTGAAACCGTTTACTAACCCTGCGTTGCATATCAATAAATTCTAAAACAATTAAACGAAGGTATAGGTAAATCTGTTTTATTTGAATCTCTAAAATCCCATTGTTCCAAAACAACCGTTTACCCTTTTGAAATATTTCAATTCATCACAAGGAATAAAATATATGTAAACAAATTTCGAAAGCCTGCCTGTTTGTTTCTTCAAAGAAAAAACTGTTATATCTCACGAACGGTGAAACCACTGTAAAACGATGACAGATTGACAGACACCAAAGGAACCGAATTGGAGATTTCTCCATTATAATTTTTCTTGAGACTATTCGTCTTATCCACAGGCCCGCAGAAAATTTTTTAGTCACTTGCCCGTGAATGATCATATATTTATATAAAATAATATAGGGTGCATCACAATTTAATGCCTCTAACTACCAAAAACCTCAAATTCTTCACAAGGCATGGCCAACCTTCAACTTGACCATAAGACCTGTGACTTTAAAAGTAATTTAATTTCCCGTGGATCGGGCAAATAGTCATTTCGTATAATTTTTGTACTTGTTTGCCTTTCTGTTTGTTAATTGAAAACTTAATAAAACGGTGTTTGTTTTTAAGCATTCAGTATTTAAGGTAGTTTTCTAGCAGTAATCGTGTTAAAAAGCTTAAGCTCAGAACACGCATCAATTATATGAATAGACTGAAATTGCAGACTATACTTTTTTACTTGAATGTACCTAGTATACAGTCAAGAGTCGTAATATTTGGTGTCTTGTAGTAAGCGTGTTAAAAAGTTTCAGCTCAAAACCCACATCAATTATTTGAATAGACTGTAATTGTATAGTATTACAGATTCCGAAAATGTGTAATATACTTTAGACGTAGTCGAGTTTCAGTTTCTTAAACATTTATATTATTGACTTAAATGCACCTCGTATAGTTCGTTTGGATTATATACAAATGTCAATCTTTTCGTTAATCTATTACAATCATTAAATGTTCAATAATGTATTTTTTTAAATATAAATATAACATCATTTTACATTATCCTAAGTTTTTTAACGAAATCTGTAATGTTAATCGTACAGTGTTTGAGAGCGACTTTTATCATAACTAAACGGTAAATAATTTTGAAATTTTAAACGAAATTAGATAATTATATTTTCGTCGACAAAGCGTTTCACAAGACTACTTTGAACTTGTTAAACTACCTTAAATTTTCTAAAGAAATTTTTGGGAGACTTTTTATATCTACAATAAGGACAATCTAATCTATTATCTATGATAAGGACAAAATAGGATTATTTAAATTACCGTAGTAGGATGATTACTGGACTTAATTTGTATATCTTCAAATATTTTCATTTGAATACGCTTTTGTTTTTTCTCCACTTTTTTCCAAAAGTTTTTTGAATAAGTTTTTTCTTCCAAATCGTCCATTTTCGTAACTTTTCATAGAGTTTCTATTCGAATAAAATCAATTTTGAAAAATATCAACAATGAAAATTTTTTCTTAACCTAATAAAATCAACAGACACATGGCTGTCAAAATTTACGCATATACGTGTACGCATGTCGCATACGCATATGTCATTAGTTGATTTATTTTCTATATGTTGGCGAATCTACGAATTTAGGACTAAATATTAATAAATTGTTGGTAACATAGCAGCGTATGTATGTAGATTTGTGATTATGGCTGGAAATAATTTAAGTCCTGAAATTTGGAAAAATTGGGATAGAACAGGCAAATCTGAATTGTAAGTAATATTTCTCAATAACATCTTATTCAAATACAATTTATTATGTAAATGATATGTGGCAAAAGTTACACGAAATATGTTTAAATATGCCTTAACAGTCTTCGTGTCAAACACATCGAAATACTAGGTTCGTTTTAAATTTCAATGCTTGTATTTGATTTTGTTTCAGCCTTAAAGCATGTAAACAAAATCTTAAAAATGAAGAGAAAAATAAAGAACTTAAAAACACCATCACACGATGTATTTACGAATTGGTTATGAATGGTGTAAGAGGAACTATCAGAAAAGAGAACGTAGTTTCAACTATTAGTGAACTATTGGTATTTATTTTCTACAATGTATAAATGTGTTCACATAATATTTTTATTTGTCTTTGTACATGCAAACATATATATTTAAAACTAATGTTTGTAGTGATTACATTCAATATTACTTTTAAATGGCTCTTATACAGTCAATACCATCGTACAAAATGAAATATTGCACAATAATATTAACCGTTTAAAAAACTCCTCGTCGATAATCAAATTTAATGTTAAGATCAATGAAGTATAATAATGTCTGTAAACTGCGACAAATAGTTCCAAGAAAAACACAGGAGTGAATGAAGTATTTTTTATATATTCTGGTAGTACTCGGCGGGATACACAAAAATTAAAGAATACAAATATTCAATACCTCGTTTTTTTTTTCTTTCGAGATATCTATTTCTTTTATATCTAATGAATATTTTAATCTATAGAGATAAACATGAAAGAAAATAAAACTAAGTGAGATATAAAAATTCTCTTTCGATGTTTTGAATGTTATAATAATCAGTTGCGGCTTCAGGGATAAGCACAACAAGCACATCCGACTCCGAGGGAAGATTATTCATATCTACCTACCTGATTTGTATTATACATATAACTTTCAAATTTTGCCCCAATTCCTAGAACAATTTGTATTTTATAAATACGTATTTCGACTACAAGGTAGTCATCATCAGTATGAGTTAGCTAATCGTAATTATCTCTGGGATAGGGAGTCAAAGATATGCTCGTTGCTAATTTGGTGCGTGTCTCACAATAATATAAAAAAAATTTTGTCTTTTATATGATCTGACTGGTAGCAAGACTGACCAATTAAGGGATTAAGTGTGTGATGAACCCAACCCATTTATTGACGGTATCCTTTTCTGACCATGTGGTGTTGTTATTGTCAATAAGGTGAGGGTGTTGATCGAAACTAACCTTGATATTCAGGTATTAAATTTTGAATATGGTTTAATTTTATTAAATCAGAATTTGATTTATCAATTTTGTGGTTCTCAATAACGTTGCGCAGCTATACACGATTTTTGGTTCTCCCAAATTTCACATGAGCCAGATGTTCTTTGATTCTAGTTCCGATTTGGCGACGACTTTGACCAACATAAATTTTCGAACAGTTTTGACAACTGACATATATACCCGATTGTTTTTCATTGTCCATTCACGAACTTGACCTTAATTTTTGAACACACACACAAAATTTCCGCTGGTTATTTCCTTTCGTTTTTGACTTATCGTGTCCACAGACTGATATGCGGAAATGAACAAATTAGATCATTTTATGAACACCTATAGCAAAAATTTATTTCTGTGATCAATGTTTTCAACCGTTACAAAGTCAGAACTAAAGTTATTATACCCTTGTATATATTATATTTACCGGGTATCGGGTTGGCTTTTTAAGAAAATGGGGTCAATTCAATTCAATTTTTTCTCAAAAGTTTTAACTTAAAAATCGAACAAGTTTACTGCTTTCAGTACATTTTTCGAAATTATCCAAGTTAAAGCACTTGGAATAATTCAATTTAAACTTAAACCACATCTAATAAATAATATTCTTGACAATTAAGAGAATGAATGACGAGGCAAGTTTGGCAATTTTCTTTTAAATAGCAAACAAATTTCTGCTTCTATTTCTCGTTGATAGACAGACGGACTTCATAATGTACCAATTTGGTACGGAACACTATAAAAATAACTAGCTTTACCCTACCACGTGCCGCTGTGGCTAAATGGCAAGGGAATAAAAGTTTCAATTTCACCATATTATCTTTACAACCCCATCCCACCCCTTTTTAGGAATAGTTTAAAAAAAACAAATATGCAAACTTTAATTATTTGTTATAAAAAATGTTTCTGCAAAGTTTGAAGCAAATCGGACGACATAATGAGTTTTATAGAAAAATCAACCCCCCTCCAGCCCCTTTTAGGGGTAGTGTTTTTTTTAAAACCTATATGAATTAAACGTTGTGTAAAAATTTCAAAACGATCGGTAAAGAACTTTAGAAGATTTGCGATTACGAACATTAAATTTGTATATACTGGGTGATCCGTAAGTTGCGGACACAACTAAAGGTATGGATAGAAAATTGAATTCTGAAACGAAAGGTCCCTTACTATTTTTAATCAGACGCAAAGGTAATTGATTATTAATTAAAATAAGACAGCCAATCAGGGGCGCGCTACAGCGGCAGAATGCTAGACGCGAAAGTAGTAGGAAACCGCGCATCGAGACGCGAAAACACCCGTGCGCACGCTCGCTCGCTCGTCTTTATTTTAATTAATAATTAATTACCTTTGCGTCTGATTAAAAAATGGTAAAGAACTTTTCGTCCAGAATTCTATTTTCTATCCATACCTTCAGTTGTGTCCGTGACTTCCGGGACACCCAGTATATAGATAAACAAATACAATCTATTATGTGAACATTTATTCTACTTAATACAATAATCATACGCATAGCGTTTCATTAGGTCGTGCATATGACAATCCCGCTAATCCGGACTTACTTGAATTCGTCTTTAAATGTAGGTAATGTTAATTTTAGTTTTAACACTTCCAACAAACAGATGTTGCTTTGTTGATTTTTTTTATTCCGTTCGGAAAACGGGCTATGGATTAGCGGTACTCTACTTTATTTTGGATCTCAGGTCGTCAATTTACACGACTCGTAGTTGTGCCTAATACTCCTTGCACAAAATCAATATTATTGATTAATAAAACGCATTCAATAATATTAATAGTGTGTAGGAGCCTTAAGATTATCATTTAGAAATAATAAAAATAATTTTATGTAGGCATTGCACACAGAAATTCCAGCTGTAATATTAGATATATTAAGTGCTATTGATGCTGAAACAGCATCAGATACACAAACTGAAGAAAGAATAGCATTCTGTTACATTGTGAAAGAATCTGAGAAGGTTTGCAAATTTTATCTATTATTATTTTCTATACTTCTTGGTTTTCCAAATTAATAACATCAATATATGTATTCTAGCATCTTTCGGATAAATTAGTGAAGGAACGCTTAGAAATCGATACGTTACAAGATGTTGGAATACTTAAAAATAGAAATTTTTACACAAAATTTATTAAAGTTAAGACGAAATTATAGTAAGTATTTTAAAAATTCGTCTATTAATTAGCACATAAATTTTTTTAAAAATAATTTTGAATAGATATTGTTTGAAATTTGTGCGAGAAAATATTTGCTTTTTGACTTTCATTTTATTGAAATTTATTAAAATGAATTTGAGGGAAGCATACAAATATTTTGATCCAAAACATATTCGTATAATTTTTTTAAGGAAGTTAGTAGCAGTCTATGTCTCAAGCTCTAGTAAATAAAATAAGAGTCAATAAGTTTGGATACATTCACACACATCGACCAAACGTGGCAATACTAGAGCCAACGATAGTGCCATGTAATTGACTGATCTTACATCAAATAAAGATTCTCAAAGATAATTAATGACAACTTTAGGTATTATATAGTTACGTATTTCGACTACAAAGTAATTATTATTAATATAAATCAGCTAATCGTAATTCTTCCCCGAGGAGATAATAACTCATATTATGTTACTCGACGCTAATTTATGACTGTTTTTCTTAGCTAATTCGTAGTGACGGATATTTGATTATTTTTAGATCATTTATTATTTCGATTATTTAGATTATTCGTTTTAGTGTAAAAATATGTTTACTGTGTTAATAATAAAATTTCAAATTCTGTGCTCAACAAATATTAACTTCGTAGACTAATTATATCTTAGAAAAAAGTGCCGAAAACGACAATATTCGAAAAAAAGTACACTTAAAAGCGAAAAATTCGAAGTGATACTAAATATAATATTGCTTATACAGTCAAACCTTGATGAGCGAAATTCACGGAATCGGAATTTTTTTCTGAGGCTTTTCGCTTAACCATGTTTCTCACTTATAGAGGTGCAACAGCGGTGTTTCTCACTTACAGAGATATAAAAAATACAAGAAACAGTGATAGATATAGAAATATTTTTTTTATTTGAATTTTTTTTATTGCACGAAATTTAGAATAAGTCATAAATAACAGATAATAAATACGCTCGACTCTCGTTTATAAAGGTATAGTGCAAGGGGCTTATAAAGGTATAGGACAAGGGGCTGTCTCAGTTATAGAGGTTCAGGCTTTAAAATCGACTCTCTCATAGAGATTCTGTTTCTCACTTGTAGAGATTTTCTAGGGCTAAAATGGCGGGACCGGACAGTTACTCTCACTTAAGCTTTCTCGCTCATCCAGGTTTCACTGCATATACAATAATACGTACACTCGAGTGTGATTTACTGTTGCAAAAATATTGCTTTTGAGTATACATCTATTGATTGTGAGAAGGAAATTTCTGTATACTTAACAAGATGATAAAAATTTTTTTAATTAAGTCCCACATGAGAGCAAGTACTTACAACAAGTTTTATTAACGTCGCAATATCGTACTCTAACTATTTATTCATTTTCGCAATAAAAATTTCCTCCATCCGTTTGTCGAGTTTAACTTCGGCTGATCTTCGAGTTCAACGCCGATCTTTGCTGGCGAAAATGCCAAGCTGGCAAATATACCAGATTGAAAATGAAAGGATTAACTTAATTACATTGCAACCGGTTCCGATTTGGTTGGTGTGTATGGAAACGCTCTTGTACTATCAATTACCTATAAGGAAAATGGATTTTGGTTCGAATTAGTTAAAATTGTGAAGTCGAAACTCCAAAACTATTAATTATAGAGCTTCATAAACCGGGAAATCTACTTCTATATACATTTTTTTCTGTTTTATACTAACTCCAAAAAAAAACTATTAATTTTGGAGCATCATAATCATTGGAACTTTTGGTTTAGATCTTTTATATATTATATTTTACAAATAAGTTGTTTGGCATTTGTTTTCTACATAAAAATTAAAATATTATTGCAAATTTTCAGTTATAAACAAAGAAAATTTAATTTATTTCGCGAGGAAAGTGAAGGTTATGCTAAATTGAGTGTTGAATTAAATCAAGAATCATGCGCAAGTGTTAATGCTAGTAATATTCTTGAAATCATAAAGTCGTTAATAGGTAAAAAAAAAACTTCACTGAACGATATATCTTGATTTTTTTTTAATAAAACATATTTTAAATATATATTAAAATTTTTTTAGGGTGTTTTAACCTAGATCCAAATAGAGTATTAGACATAATATTAGAATCATTTGAAACTCGATCTGAAAGGCATGAATTTTTTATACCATTAATCAGATCATATATGAGTGATCCAAAAATTATCTGTGAAGTATTGGGTTTTAAATATTCCATTTATCAAACAACTTTAGAAGGTTCTACTCCACAATCATTGTACAAAGTTACCGCCCTATTATTACAACATGGTATCATAGCTTTGGACAACATTTACTCTTGGGTAAGATAATTATTTTATCCTTTTTTTATTTTGTATATCTTTTACATGTAATTATAACTTTTTAAGGATTCCATATTTAAGGTAAATGTCGTGTGAAACGCGTTGTCGACGATTTTCATAAAAATCGCTCTCAAAAATTATACGATTGAAAAACTAGGACAATGTAAAATGTTATATTTATATTTTGAAGAAAAAAATTATTGACCATTTAATTTATTGTAATAGATTAACGAAAAGATTGGTATTTTTATATAATCCAAGAGAACAAGTATACGAGGTACACTCCCGTTCAATAAAATTGAACCGACCTGCACCGAATCAGTCTCTCACAATTTTGATTATTCTTGTAGTAACAGATACAACATTTTATTTTATTTTTAAACGTAATAGTAAGATATAACACTTAACATGTATTAGCATTACATATATTTTTTAAATTCTCACTCTGTCACTGACACCGTATATACAAGTAAAAAACTTAAATTCAGTTTATACTTCCATTTCTTTTTTACACACTTAAAAAATATACTACTTATCTTTGTTTATAAATAAATAAAATTATACATTATACAGAGAGTTACAAAAGTGACGAGTTTTATGAAATGTAAGATAATTAACATTTCAGGTCTGTTCAATTTTTTTGAACGGGAGTGTACATTCTAGTCAAAAAAGTATAGTCTACAATTCTCAGTCAATTCATTAAATTGATGTGAATTCTGAGCTGATACTTTTTAACACGATTACTGCAAGACAACTACCTTAAACAAAACAGAGTGGTTATTTAGACACTTTCTTATCCGTTTTTTTGTGTTGTGTTTTAAAGATTTTAGTCTTTTTCCAAACTAAGTTGAAAATTTCAAATAGCTAGGCCCAAAATATTCTGTTAGGATGAATATTTTTCCAAACTAAGTTGAAAATTTCAAATAGCTAGGCTCAAAATATTCTGTTAGGGTGCATTTTTAGTAACATTTATAGTGTGCTCTCGATTGTCCCGAATGCGGACAGTTTTATTTTAATGAAAATAATCTGTTTACAAACGTTGCGTTCGGATTTTGTCGTACAAAGCAAAACCTTCTTTCGATGGACTTTTTTTATATTTGTTTTATATATTTTAAATCGCTTAATATATTATATAAATGTATCGTCGGCAGTGCATGCTTGCATTTGAAGTATTAGGATACTTACTGGCCACTGCCAAACTCAATAAACAAATGCACAAAATCAATTTCACAGGGAACAATCTCTGCAGATTTTGTCTTGAAGAGTAGGAAATCGAAATTCACATTATGTGTGACTGTGAAAGCCTCTTTCTCAAAAGACGAATCCTCATTGGTGTACTATCATTTGGGATAGATAGATCTCCAACCAGGAACATCTTTGAAGGAAATGATCTACACTCCCGTTCATAAAAATTGCACCAGTAAGTAACATTCTAAGCGTGTATATTACTAAATATATGTATAATATTACATACAGTTCAATTTTTATGAACGAGAGTATACACTAGATCAAATTGGTCGCTGTACAAAGTCTCTTTAAAAGACTTACTCCTGATTCGAATCTAATCTAATTTGTAGTATTGATTGATCAGTAGGATTTTTTCGTTACATACTTGATAGTGAGAATACATGCGAAGGAAGATGCTAACAATTATTAGACTTCTTACACCAATAAGGATTTGAAACCAACGATAAAATAGCATTCAAAAAATACAGAATGAAATTCGAAAATTATTGACAGATTCTTAAAAGCAAACAAGAGTACATTCTTTGGCATCAAATGCCCGACATGAATTGAAATATATTACTTAAATGCCAAAGTAAGAAACGTTAGTCGTTTCCGTTGGTATAATATAACCGAAAGGCAATCATACTAGAAATGCATGTAGACGCTAGTAGTACAAAAACAATTTAAGCAAGCAAGATTCTTTATTAACATAAAAATATTTGTATGAACCAAAATCAAAATTCATAGGTTTGATTATCCGTGTCCGTCTTCCCCAGCTTTAGACCAGATATCGAGCGTATACTGTATTTCTTTTGTGTATGAAATCTTCGACGCATAAAAATTCATGTTCATTGTTTTTTTTATTATTATTAGCTTGTACCTGACGATAAGATGATGCAAAAAGATTGGGACAAAGAAATGCGTGATGCAAAAGAATATTTTCGTAAATTACAAGTAATTTCAATTAAAGAGAAAGAAGAACCGTCATCAGAAGAGAAAGAAATACCTCAAGATAAGTATCATTTAAATCAAAAGTTTGGTTTGTGTCAAGCATTATTAGAGATTGGTGATTGGAAAACTGCCCAACAAATGATAAAAAAAATGCCAGAACATTATACACTTGAACAACCAGAAATTGCTACAGCTATGTGTAATTTGTTACATGCGATAATTGAACCATTGTACAGAAAGTAAGTCTAACATTGTATTTCTAAAAAAATTATATTTTCGTAACTCCTTAAGATTGTTAAGACGAAATTCAATTTAATGACGAATTTGCAAAATTTGACATTTTATTATTAAAATAATAAAGAAAGTCCTGTCAAAGTTTGAAGTCGATCCTGTTCTTAGTTTTTGAGTAAAAAAATTTTCAAGTTACAGTTTCAAGATAGATAATTGCATAGCGTTAAAAGGTCATATTAATTATCAAAGTCTTATAAATAAGTCCTGTTTTTTGGTGTCTGATATAATTAAATTTTTCATTGAAAAATAATACTAATATTTCAATCAGTCACAGTTACTTTCCATCATTTTAATTATATAAGAACGTTCATATGCTACGCTAAAGTCAAATGAGTACCATCTTTAATAAAATTTATTTAGGATTTAAAAAAAGTTGTAAAGTATATCAATAATCTTACAACAATTTATAACCTTTTTCTATTTGTCCTAAATATTTTAAAAGTATTTATTGTAAAATATTAGTAAATCTTAGTTAGAAATTGATTGGACTCGATTTGCCAGTGTATATGTATGTGTATATTTTTTTACTGTGAAACAAAACTAACAATACAGTTTTAATTTTATTAAATAATTAATTCGAACGTTCGTCAACACCATTTTTTTAATGCAATTATATAAACTGCATATTTCAAAGAATATTTATAAACATTATTTATTATGATACCTACTTTAATAATAGAATTATTATTATAACTTTAAGTTTAAGTCTCCATAAGACGCTGTGTTAAAAGTTTGATTGTTATTCGATAATTTCTCTTTGAAATGATCGATGACAGGTTTAAATTTTTGAGGGAGGATAACTACATAATTGCGCTATTCAATTCACTAAAAGACAAATTTTTATTTACTATCAAAAATTAGTTATTCGAAATAGGAAACAGCACTAATATATCACTTTTTTTTAGACAATGTAGATTAGCACCAAAAATCAATGGACGTCCAATATCACTATTGCAAAATAAATTAGCACCAAAACCAGTTGAAACATTTGCAGAGATGCGTGATGTTGCAATACCAATGCTTGTAATATTAGGACCATCGTTACATTATGATGCAACACTAATGTATAAAATTATACGTATATCAAAATCAGCATTAACACAAAATTGTAATATTAATATAAATAATTCAACATCTTCTTCTGGTGGCCCAGTTGTTAATAAACCAGTCCCATCTGATGATAATTTATATTATGATATACTTAGTATATTTGATTCTGCCATTTTACCATCATTATCTTATATGGATTGTAATTGTTGTATTGCAGAGGAAATATGGAATGTTTTAAAACTGTATCCATATCAGTACAGGTAAAATTTTTATGTTAATCAATATCAATATATATCTTACATTATGATTTACTAGAAACCATTGTTTAATTGCTAGAAACCACAAGCTTAATAGTAGTGCCAGGCAATTATCTGTTTTATTAGGTGTGATTATTTGTGCTCTTTCAGTCATTAATCGACGGGTGAGAACACCACGATAGATAATATTAGATTCGAATTAGGAGTAAGTCTTTTAAAGAGCTTTTGCTGCTGCGACAAATCTATTGTACCTCCTTTCCTTCAAAGGTGTTCCAGGAGTAGTCTTGATAAGCGTTAAGATATCTCTTGGCGACACTTTATTGATTTCATCTAGTTGAAGATTTGTCCATCCCAAATGATAGTGTTTTTTGAGAGAAAGAGAGCTTTTCGCATTCATATAGCATGTGAATTCCGGTTTCCTTCTTTCATGACAAAATCTGCAGAGATCGTTCCCCGTGAGATTGAATTTGTGCATTTTTTTTTAGTTTGATTCGATCGATTCCTGAATGTCCAAGCACCTAGCCAATAGTGCCTTGTTATGTTTACCCAGATTTTTCAGTGAGTCGATACACTCTTAGGGCGATTTTGGAGTTTATTTCAGGTGAACTTATTGCTTTAAGTGCTGCCTGACTATAGGATAAAATATATAGTATTTTATTGTTGTAGTTTCGGTAAAGGTCTGCAATTACACATCTATTTATGGCATACACTTCAGCCTGGAATATCGAGGCGTATATACCTAAATTCGCATAGATATTCGTTCTTGGTCTCTAAGAGTATAATCCAGATCCTACTCCAGTATCGATTTTGGATCCATCCATATACCAGATTATATCTTGGCTGTAGAAAGACCTGATCCGCAAGCTCCTGGCTATTGCCAAGATATGGGAGAAGCGAATCTCGTCAGACTGAACTAGAAGAGGGAGCACAATGGGCCATAAGGTCGAAGTGCAGTATTTTTTATAGCCCAAGATATATCTATCTATCTATATCTTGGCTGTCGAAGGGGATCGCGCCATCCTCCCATGTTGATCTGTCATATATGGTCTGTAGAATTAATATGCTGTTGACATATGATAAAGTTTATAACTACATAATAACACAATCGACTCACTCAAACCCATACTTTCACCACTCTTCAAAGTACCAACTATATATCCAACTAACCTTACCGCAATATTCGCTGAATATCCACCAATCGTTTGTCCGCAGCTTTACGTCGTGTGACTAGGATGATATGTTTATGTTATTTTCAATTGATTGCTTTTGTTGGCGTTTAGAGCTCTGCGTTTTTGCAAGCACTGCCCCCATGTGAAAGTTGTAGCTACATCCATGACCAACATTATAAAATTAAAACGCAATTATTTATACCAAGCGAAAATTCCCGCCTTATAATGATATTAAAATATTGTAATATCATTATAATGCATATTTGTATAGCTACGATAAAATTCGTAATATATCAGTGTAATGTATGAATAGATGGCCTCAGGGAGGAGTACAAAAAATCAAGGTTGGGTTTACATGAGCAGAAAATATAATCATACTAAGTTTATTAAAAATCGACAAGCAAAAGAATATTTGTATTGTTTTTTATCATGTTTAAAGCAATCTTCCACGCAAAGTGTTGGCTTCTTAGACTGGAATTCTGAAAAGTACCGTCGCAGTCAACATAGTGGTACTATGGGCCACAAAAGTAGCGCTTATTTTTTCAAAATTTTATAGTTGATTTGAGCCTTATTCCTCTCGGTTTTTGAGAAAATGTTTCGAATAAAAGTTGGTTTATTTATAATGAACAACTTTTATCCGAAGTATTTTTTCGTAAATCGAATAAATAATAACATACAAACGTGTTACTTGCAAAACTGACTAGGGCGTCTGTTTTATTCAAAAGCATTGAATGGTATACATGTTAATTACATATATTATAAAAAACTTTGCGTACTATATTCATCATCTATATTTATTGCCTCCGTATTAACACAATTTTCTTTATTTTACTTTTAGATATTGTCTATATGGTCGATGGAAAAATGATACAAATCAACAATATCCGGAATTATTAAAACGCCGCGGCGATGCACAAAAACGTATTAAAAATATAATGAAACGTGTTAGTAAAGAGACAATAAAACCAGTTGGTCGTCATATTGGAAAATTAACACATTGTGCACCTGGTTTCTTATTTGATTATGTACTATTACAAATACAGATATATGATAATCTTATCAATCCAGTTGTTGATTCGTTAAAATATTTAACAAATTTATCATATGATGTGCTAGGGTATTGCTTAATTGAAGCACTAGCACAAGTACATAAGGATCGTTTCAAGGATGATAGCACATCAATATCATCATGGCTACAAAGTTTAGCATCATTTTGTGGTGCTATTTTTAAAAAGTACAATATTGAATTGAGTGGTTTATTGCAATTTGTTGCAAATCAATTGAAAGCACAAAAAAGGTTTGTATATTTTTTTTAACCAATAATTTCAGGTAAAAGTAATATAGAATTCATTCCCTGTGTTGTGGATCATATTCATTGTATTGAATATTTCACGTTGGTTTCATTTTGGACTTTTTAGATTCACTATTATCTAACACTCTTATTTTAGACTAATTAACATGTGCCTTTATTTCGAATTCCACTTCGCCTTCTCAGAAAATTATGACCAAAGTGTCATTCGATTCGTAATTGCATCTAGAAAGTTTTTGAAAAAGTTGAAGTCCCGCATAAAAAATTGCAAAAGTTATAAACAATTTAGTAATAAAAAGGGGGTTTCGTTTTTTGCAAATATCTCAAAAACTATTGTAGATATCGGAAATTGAAAAAAAGAATCTTAAAGAGTAGAAAATTTCCTAAAATAAAGTCTCACCTTCCGGAACTATACCATTAATATTTATAATTTTATTTGAGAGATGAATTAGTATGGACACTATTTATTATGCTACAAAACGTAGATATTCGCGAATTTCTAATTTTCAGTACTTTTGTCTCCGACCTAACATCCTTAAAATATTTATATATTTTTAAATTCATTATCTTTTGATGAAAATAACGTATCTGTTTCACAAACTTATACACAACTTCATTTTTGCGCAATCTTTTAGAATATATAAGCTTCTGAGACATTCGCTATAAGCAACTACCTACTGGGAAAGCATACAACGATTACAATGTTAAATTTTTTGTTTTCTAGTCTTGATTTATTAATATTGAAAGAAATTGTCCAAAAAATGGCTGGCATTGAAGCTGCTGAGGAGTTAACACCTGACCAAGTAGATGCAATGGCTGGAGGTGAAATACTCAAAGGCGAGGTATAAAAAATTAAATATTATCATACTATTGTTTTTAACAATCATAAATTTATTTTAAAGGCCGGTCAATTTAGTCAAATTCGAAATACAAAAAAATCGTCACAACGTTTAAAAGAAGCAATGGCTGAACAAAATTTAGCAGTAACATTATGTTTATTGATTGCTCAACAAAAATTTTGTGTCGTTTATCGTGAGACTGATAATAGTCCGTTAAAATTAGTTGGTAAACTATACGATCAATGTCAAGATACTTTAGTACAATTTGGAACGTTTCTTGGTTCAACAATGTCAATGGATGAATATTCTGAAAGACTGCCATCAATACAAAGCATGTTACAAGATTATCATATTCATACCGACGTTGCATTTTTTTTAGCTCGACCCATGTTTACTCACGCTATCAACGTAAGTTTTTGACTTCAAAAAATTTTATGCTAACAATATTTGTAACAATTCATTGAAATTATAGATAAAATATGATCAGTTAAGGAAAGCTGATCCAAATTGTAAAAAAATGTCATCCACTTTAAAACAACAAAAATATTATGAAGCCGTTCAAGAAGTGATGGCACCGGTAATATTATCTGTTCAACCTTTACATTCATCAAAAGTGTGGGAAGATATTTCACCACAATTTCTTGTCACATTTTGGTCGTTAACAATGTTTGATTTGTATGTTCCAACTGATAGTTATCAACGAGAAATCAATAAACTTAAAAATTTGTCACAGCAAGCGTTGGATTCTAAAGATATGGTAAGAAATATGTAATTAATAACCCAAACTTTATAGAACAATTTCATTACACTAAAGCAAGGGTTTCCAAGCTTTTTGTCCTGCACACTCGCCGTGTCGATTTTTTCTATTTTCCGTAGACCCCTTGCCTTCATGTTACAAATTCATAAACTTAAATCGTGTTTTGAAAAAACAGTTTTTATTCATAGCTTTATTAAGGTAGTTCTTAAAATAAAAAGGACAAACATACCTTCTTCTCTCTTTCTCCTTCTTTGATGTAAAAAAAATTGACAACACAACAAACGGTTTTGTATGTTTTAAAGCAGTATGCAATCGTGTGCGTATGTATATATATATGTGTATAAACGTGTTTGTTAGAGTTTTGGAAGATGCGTGCGAGAAATTAAACCACATGTATAGTGTTAAACCCGTGAATAGGAACTATGTTTATTTCTGGTTAATTACATTTTATCCGGTGCCAACAAATATTATGTCTACCGACACATGGCATGTATAAATTATAAAAATTATTTGTAGATACCAACTGTAGAATACAAAAATTAACAGTGTTCATACCGAGTATAAACAGCTGTGTTTTATAAACGTTGTCAAATGTCTTCTGGGTTTTACTCAAAAAACATATTTTTGCATTATTTGTAGTATTCAAAGCAATGGCACGTCAAATTTGGATCGGAGAGGCAACCGGATAGCGAGTGGTAATCTGGGTCTTGAAGTGATACTGAGAAACAACCCTTCTAAGTTGTTTTTTGGCGACTTTGAAGGGTTATTTCTCAGAAACTGCTCAGCAGGATCGGATGGCATTTTTTTTACGACACATAGTGGTACCAATAAATAAGCTCGCCAATTTTGGAGCGGTTGCCTCATAACTTTTTTTTTTCTAAATTTGCGAGTGCGAAAGCGTGTTTTGGATGGCAAACAAATTTTATTATATAAATAGGGTATAAACTTCAAAGCAACCGCATTTTCATCCGGTTGCCTCGTCAAAAAATTTTACGTTTCGACCCCCACATAACCCCGCCCACGTTCATATTGGGTTCATTCGGGCGGTACAGGGGGGGTCAGTATCACTTCAAGACCCAGATTACCACTCGCCATCCGGTTGACTCTCAGATCCAAATTTAACGTGCCATTGTTTTGACTATAGCTAACTATTGGAAATTTCTTTTCAATTAAATGTTGATAGATTATCAAAGTATCGATGCAAACTTTTCCGCCAAAATCTGAGCCGAAATTCTTTGTTATTTTCGATTTCCAATTTAAAATATCAGCTATTTATTCACCAAAAGAACGCATGTTATTTGCATCATATATATTTTTTTAATTTTTGAAAAATAACTAACTACAAGTTCTAAAACTTTACATAGGTATTTGTAAGCATATTTTACAACTCTGAAAAGTTTAATTCAAATCTGGGCCGAAATACCTTAACCCATAGAACTACTTTAATAAAACGGCATAAATTTACTTCTTATTATCTCAAATGTTTTTTATCCTAAAATTTGAAATTTTGGTTAATGTAATAGAAATTGTTGAAATGTACGATAATTTTACGGCTCCGAATCACATAATTTCATTGCTACAAGAAAAATAATATAATATTTCGTTGCCAAAACTATTTGTATCTGATACTCGTATTTATAGTTGACGAATTAAACTAATCCGTGCAAGCACAGTTGGTACAAGTCTATGTCGTCATGCAGACTTTGGTATAATTACTCTGGGCAAGCGTATGTGCAGTGCATTGCTGCGCGGTATCAAATGTACAAATTTTTACAAGTTGCAAGTATTGTGTCCACATAGCGGATTGGTGCTTACTTACATAACTATATGAAATATACTTAATTAGTATTTAAATACGTAATTTCTATGTCTGTAACCATGACCACAAACGTAGCGTCCATTGTTCAAAATTTTATAATTAATTTTTGCTTTATTCATTCGGTTTTCGAAAAAAATGCATCAGATAAAAGTTGTTCATTATTATGTAAGTTAATATTTAAATGTATATGCACTATCATATTGTCCGATTTTGCCCATTAACGAACTTGACCTTACTTTTAGCTCTAGAACACACATACAAAGTTAGAGCTCGCTATCTTTTTTCGTTTTCGTGTTATCGTGTTGACAGGCGGACGGGACGGACAGACACATCTGCGGAAATTGACTAACTAGGCCATTTTATTAACACCTATAACAAAAATTTTTTTCTGCGATCAATATTTCCAACCGTTACAAAAACGAAACTAAACTTATTATACCTTAGAATATATTATATACCGGGTATAAAAACATATAAACACTAATTATACCAATACAAACACATTTCTCAGTTTGTCACTCAGTTGTACCAACTGTACGTTCGGTATGTTGATCTTAAAGTATTGCAAGACTTTATACCATGAAAATGATATTAGTAAAATAAAATAGAATAAAATACAAATTAATTATAATCGAACGACATTTTTTATTATTTTTATAGTTTCCAATGTCTTTGACTCTTTATTAGCAATGAATATCAAATTTTGTTTGTATAAATTTTGTTTTTGTAAAGTTTGTTGTAACTAACATGTCTATACATTAACATGGTACGTTTCCCTTCGCACCTCAGGCGTCTCTATAAATCCCAACTTCCTTAAATAAAATATTTTTCAAAATTTTACATGTTATTAGGCTGCTGGCAAAGGTAAAAAAGAACAGGAAAGGTATATAGCAATAATGGAAAAAATGCAAGATGAAAAGAAAAAACAACAAGAACATGTTGACAAAGTATTATATCGTTTAAAACAAGAAAAAGATACATGGTTTTTATCCCGTTCAGCAAAAGCTGCAAAAAATGAAACAATTACACAATTTTTACAATTATGTTTATTCCCTCGCTGCATATTTACAGCTGTTGATGCTGTATATTGTGCTAAATTTGTTCATACAATACATTTATTAAAAGCAGCTAATTTTTCAACATTATTATGTTATGATCGATTATTTTGTGATATCACGTATTCGGTAACATCATGTACAGAAAATGAAGCAAATCGTTATGGTCGATTTTTGTGTGCCATGCTGGAAACAGTCATGCGATGGCATTCAAAAAAATCTGTATTTGAAGAAGAATGTGCTGGATATCCTGGTTTTGTTACTAAATTTCGTGTTAGTAATCAATTCTCTGAAGCATCTGATCATGTTGGTTACGAAAATTATCGACATGTATGCCATAAATGGCATTATAAAATGGCAAAAGCTATTATTATATGCTTGGAATCAAAAGATTATGTACAAATACGTAATTCATTGATAATTCTTATAAAAATTTTACCACATTTTCCGGTGCTTGCAAAATTAAGTGGCATTTTAGAAAAACGTATAGAAAAAGTACGCGAAGAAGAGAAAGGTCAACGACAAGATTTGTTTATATTAGCTACAAGTTATATTGGACAATTAAAAGCGAAATCTTCGTCAATGATGCGTGAAGCAGAATTTCACTCTGTATCTGATAAACCACAAAAGAAAGTTGAAGAAACATCGTCGAATGTAGATAACACATCTGAACATAATGCTAAAGTATTAAATGGTGATAAAGTTGTTAATGGTAAGCTTTAACTTTTTATTTCCTATGGAAAATGGTCGTGTTCATAACAACTAAGTTCTTAGTGAACTATAACTAAGTAAGGTATTAAGAATATCTAACTTAGTTTTCTGCCAGGACACTTGGTAGATACTAAGAAACTTAGATGGCGCCATTTTGCTTAGTACATGCTGCCAGATTGGCGGATTTTCCTCTAAATCTAGTTGATTTATTCTTGGGATTGAGCGTATTTTTAAATTTTTGTATTTTATTCATACATGTTTATTTATACTCGATACATGATGGCAAAAATTATTTCATATTATTAAATCCAATAAATTTAGGCGGAAATCCTCCAATAAGGCAAAATTGCTGACAAGTAACACGACCATTATTTTAGTGTAAATCGATTCGAATCCAAATCTTCATAAACTACATGCCATGTATTTCATAGACAAACCCGTATATATTATCATTTTGAATTGAGAATTTTAAAACTGAAGCGCCGCGTGGTGTCGAGTGGAAAATAAACATGATGGTAATACAATTATCTATTTATATGTTATTAGCTATATACAGCACTAGTTATCTCCCGCGCTTTCGCCCGCGTTAAATATAGCCTATAACCTTTATCAATAAACGTGCATCTAACGCAAAAAGAATTTTTCAAATCCGATTGACAGTTCCAGAGATTAGCGCGTTAAAACAAACAAATAACTCTCCACCTTTATTATATTAGTATAGATTGCCATATTTTTTCTAGAAAAAATATAAATGGTTTTTTAACTATTCCACAACACATGTATTTTTCCATATAAAATAATATAGTTACCTCATATTAAAATACGGATGTTATTTTGACTAAATACTAGAAATTGAGAGTTCAAGATTCGTCAAAGATTCATATATAAAATATTTTTACTTATGTAACATTCTTCTGCAATCTAGAAAAAGAAAAGAGCGGATCTGAAAAATTAAGAGAAAATTCAAGTACAAAAGAGAGACATGAGAAACGATCTATACAAAGAAAAAGTTCACCATCATTATTAAATTTAACACCACAATCGAAGTCAGAAAAAAATTATGTTGATGAATCACCAAGGTAAGAATAAATTAAATACTTTTTTGAAATAACGAATATTTTCTGAACATGTCTATTGATCATAATCTTTAAATTTATATCAGTGAAAAGATTAAAGATAAATCAAGTAAAGATAAAGAGCAGGAACACAGAGAAAAACAATTACGAAAAGAAGAACGGCGTGAAGAAATTGAAAGAGAAAAAGAAAAACGTAGAGAACGGCGGGAAGAGAAATTAAATCAGAAAGAAGAACGTACACATAGAGTAAGTAACCTAAAAAAAGAAAACTTTAACGAAAAAAAAAATTGACAACTAGAGCTAGTATCTTATCTGTTCTTTTTAAATGTTGCCATAGGACGATAGATATATAGATATGGTTAGCCCGAAAGAAGAAGACAGTTCAAGATATACCTCCAGTGATGACCCATATTATTACCTGATGCCCTCAAATGGTGGAAGTATTCCAAGTGGATCATCGCATAGACGCAGTCAGGAAATGATCGAGCCTGATCCTAGAGGTAATTTGAATAATGAACCACAAAATAAAATTAATGATTTTATTCATTACCAAAAATACTACGCAATTAGTGTTCTGACTTGTTTTCATCAGAGGCCGATCAGTCACTGCTAACTTATTCGAAAACCGCTCAAAAACATCGGGAAAATACCAATTTTGTAAATAAATCTAATATAGTCTCATATATTGAAAACTTAAAAAACGATCCTTTCAGACTGATCAAATAGCACAGAAGTGCGTTGGGTTGGACAAGTTTGAAGGGGCAGTGACCATCGTACTTCAGTGAACTATAGTACTACCGCAAATATAACATCAAAAATGACCACCCTGTAACTGCTTTCTAATGTAGAAAGATTACACCATTCTTACACCTTTTACAATCTCATCGTTTAGGAATAAATATTTTAAAAGATATTTTAATTAAAAAAACGAGAAAAGGCCCCAAAACAATATAACAGGATAAAAATAGAAGTGGTACTTCCCGATATCCTTTAAAGTTGATATATGCCATACAGTTGGGTGTAGTGCAAAAATCAAAGATAAAAGATAAAAAACCGAAATTTCTATCCCGAAATCGAAAATTTTGGTATGGTGAATTTTACATTACAAACAGTAAAGGTTTACGCTAGTTCAACAATTAGTTGAAGCAATAGATTGTCGTACGCAACAGTTTTCAATAATGTTGTATGGTCGTACGCAACATTGATCAACGTCTGTTGCAGCAACAGATTCGACAGTTTCATTTTACATACGTTCTACAGTTGTCTCAAATGTCTACCGAACAAGTCGTTGCTGCTGCGGCTTTCTTAATTTTGAATAACGCTTCTCGGAAAGAAAGGAGAAAAAAACTATGGTGGAAACGGGCAATGTTTAGAAGTGGATACCGAAACAGTTTAGTAAAGGACATAATATCAGATGATGGATTGTTGTTTAACAATTTTACAAGGCTATCTACGAGCGACTTTGAAGAACTTTTATGTTTGATTTCGCCGTTAATCTCTAAGCAAGATACTCGCTTTCAAGATTGTATCCCATCAAAAGTTCGGCTTGCAATTACGTTGAGATTTCTAGCAACAGGGGATTCGTACAAATCTCGAAAGTATTTATTTAAAGTATCCTAGTCAACCATATCTATAATTGTTTCTGAAGTTTGCCGAGCGATAACATTAAAGCTACAAGATTACATAAAAGTTCGCACTATAGATACCTATATAATACTACAGATTGGGTTCGTTAAAAACAAAGGATGTATTATCATTTTATTCATGACTTTTAATCTTTTAATATATTATAGTAAAAATAAATTATAATTTCTAATAAAAATTAATTTCATAATTAATAATTATCAATATTTTAAAATGCAATAAATTTAATTCTCTTAAACGCGACCAAAAAATATGATTTGTAGAAACAACATTGTTGAATGAACCCATCATCTGTGGGTACAAAAGCAACAAGCCGTATTTTGTAGATCGGCCGACGCTCTGTTGCAAGACTAATTCAACAAACGGCAACAGTGTTGCTTTCCTCAAAATTGCCTGTTGTTGAACAGATGTAACATTACCTTAATACATATGGTATTATGCTGCAATGAATTATCTGACACTGAATTGCTATTGGTCATGCTAAGACATCCAAAAACTATAAATAGTTTTTTCACCTTTGATAATTTTTTCAAAAAAAAACATTTAAAAATTTATTCTTAAGATTTTTTTTTTTTTTGATTAGAAAAGGAATATAAATTTATGTACTCTCTTGTTCATAAAAATTTATCCAGTAAGTCACATTCTAAGCGTATTTATTACTAAATATAAGTATAATATTACATACACTTAGAATGTTTCATTGAACTTGCCCAATTTTTATGAACGGGAGTGTATGTATTAAACATTTTAACTTGGCAAGTATCAAGATTTTAAAATATGTGAAACAAAAAAAAAAACTTGCCAAGAGAAACTATTAAAACATTATGTATATTCATTTTCTTACATTTGGTAAGTAACTTTGCCTTCTCCTCCATATCACTACTTTTTAATGAGAATATATTATTATATTAAGAATCACCCCGATACCTTGGGCCTTTTTTTAATTTGTTTTTGATCGGATATCAAATTTACTCTTTATAAAACATCTCTAAACTGTATTATTTTTCTATATGTGCGCCACATAAATACTAATGAATTGTTTAACTTCTTGTTTAGATGTGAAACGACGGAAAATGGAGGGAAATTCTTCGAAGGTTAGTATCGAAGTCAGCTAGCGACATTGTCTAAGACAAGAATGAGGGAGATTTCAGGGTATTTCAAGATAAACGTCAACATAAAAAGTTTTTAAAAAAATCCATTATTCGAATTCATCAGTGGGAGGGAGATTGGGCTGACTTCTTAATTTTGTGCCTTGGATTTTTATGTCACATAAAAAATCATCAATTTTAAAACAAACAACAAATTTAATATATTTAAAAAAATAAATTAAACAAATGACCGTCTTAAAAATAAATCATAATACAAATAGTGCAAGGAAAAATCTGCGAAATAATAGGAAAGTCATAATGGATCTGGTACTACGTTGCTTATATTAATTTTAATTTATATTGAAAACACCATTTTACATTCCAAAATGAATTTTCAACATGTTCAGTAATTTATTAATCAACGCAAAACAGCCGTATTTTTAATTATTTTTTTAATACCATTATTTTCGAAGAGTAATGAAAACTATTTACTGGAATACATATAATATGAATAGAATAGGATCGACATTTCGATTCACATTACTACGCCAAAATAATTGCATCAACTAATTTTCTATATGAACATTTCTAATTTATTTTAAAAACGTGGGACCATCGTAATAAATGGAAAACTGGCATTCATCAATTAAGAAGGTTATTTTGAAGAAATTACAAGAAGAGATTAAATTAATTTGTTAGTGTGTAAATGCATTTGATTTTAAAACAAATTGTGTGATCGGACATTTTTTCTGAACAATTAAGTGTTCGTTTCATTACATTATTTAAAATATATAAATATGGACTTTTGTTTTTCCTTGGAAAACTTCAGCCCAATCTTCCATCTCAAGTATTGTTCATTTATGTGTTTTTGGATAAAAGGTAAGTGCAGATTAAAACAACCAGTGGAAAAGGGATTTTTTTGTCATTCTAATGGTAACATAGTTGTTAATTTTCTAAATCTTTACTTGATACTATATTTTTTTAATAAAATATCAAAAAATAATATTCACACTTTCGATTTAAAAAAATTTAACCTATCTTAAATAAAAAATGATGAACGGCCAAGATCTTTAATTTTGTTCTGCTTTTATACAAAAATACAATAGAAGTTTGTTCATATTAAATAAAACAAATATTTGAAGTTTTCGTAAAATCTTTACTTAAGTTTGTACTATCGACTATAAAACTACCGATTTTTATTTCTTCAAAATTTTACAATTGATTTGTTTTGAATTCGATAGTATTAAAAAAAAATTTCTCTACTTGTTTCATTTTATTTGAATCTCATGCTACCATTTAATCAATATAACATATAGACCATGAGATACAACAAGCATACACTGAGCTATGTGAAACATTTACTGCTATATTAGTACAAGATCCCGATCTAAATCTTCTTCGCCGATCTCTTTTCTTAATGAAATATATTTTTTATTAAATATACTAATTACTAACTAACAATCGCGGATGAATTGACAATTAATATTAGTTCAGGGCTACTCTTAATTATAAACAACTAGCTGAAATATTTCGACTTTAAAAAATCCTTTAAAATAGTGCATAAGAAATTTATGTCAAATACGACCACTTAGGTCGTGACGTAAGTGGTCAGTTATCAATAGAATGTTTAATAAAAAATATTTTATTTAAGAACAAAGATCGGTGAAGATTGTTTAGGTCGGGATTTTAGATTATACATAAAGTTAAATTAGAACATTTATTCAAATTAGAGTTACTGGTCATAAATTATTTTAGATCGGGGTAATTTTTTTATTCGTGTGAACATAATTTTCATTAATTTCAAGGTTATTTGACTGATGAACTGTATAAGATGTTTCACAATTTAGATAATAAACAAAATTTTGTATTTTCCATATGTTACTGAATAGTCAATGTTCCAATGAGGTCAATAAAATTAAGAAGAAAATTACCAAAAGGCTGAAAGTGTAAGATCTTTCTTTAGTATCTCGATAACTTTTATTCCGACAAGAAACTTTCAGACATAATTTTCTAGGGTATTTCCACAGAAACGGAAAAAGTTAATTACAAGTAAGTTCCCATTAGAGAAAGGAAATTAATTGTGAGACATCTATTACAAGATCAAAGTTCAAAGACGGCTACATGTGTATTAATACATTAGTAAAGAAAAGTTTGAAAACCGTTATTTAAATACTTAAGTTTTGTACAAAAATCAATTTTTAGAACAAGTATCGATAATAATCATAGAAATCAATTAGTTTCGCGTGACCTTTTAAAATTGCTTTTGTATTCTCATATCTTTTAAGGACGTTCATGTGCTACGCTAGAGTCAAATGAGTACTATCTTTAATAAAATTTATTTAGGATTTTAAAAAAGTTTTAAAGTATATCAATAATGTTACAACGATTTATAACCTTTTTTTATTTGTCCTAAATATTTTAATCGTATTTATTGTAAAATATCAGTAAATGCAAATTAGAAATTGATTGAACTTGATTTGATAGATCTTGATTTGACAGTGTATATTTGTATATTTTTTTACTGTGCGCTGTTGCTAGTTTTCATATAGTGGCAAAAACTAACCTAACAAAACAGTTTTAATTTTATTAAATAATTAATTCAAAGGTTCGTCAACAGCATTTTTTTAATGCAATTATATAAACTGCATATTTCAAAGAATATTTATAAACATTATTTATTATGGTGGCTACTTTAATAATATAGTTATTATAATTTTAAGTACAAAAAAATTCTGTTCTCCATAAGACGCTGTGTTAAAAGTTTGATTTTTAATCGATAATTACTCTTTGAATGATCGCCAACAGGTTTTAAATTTTAGAGGGAGGGTAATTACAAAATTGATTTATTCAATTCACTAAAAAAATTTTTATTTACTATCAAGCCTGAACGTCCTTAAACACTGGTAAACAGTAGTAAACTTTATCAAATTTTAAAGGGGGGAATGATAGAAAATTTATTTCCACCACAAAAAATTTATTGATAATCTGTTAAGGTTTCCATCTTATCTTGCTGACAAAATTAACTGAAAATTTAAACACAAAAAGAACCTTCATGAGTTTTTGTAGAATTTTTCAAAACCTTACATTAAAAAAAGTCTAACAATGATTACTAATCGCATCGATATTTTTTGACACGACTTGAAGATTTCGTAAATGCTATAAAATATTATAATTATGGCATATTAACGAAAAGTCATCTTTTAAACGGTGCAAGTTAGAGAACATTTTTTCTAACAACTAATAGTCACAATTCCAGTACGGAACCGACCTAATGTTGCATATATTACTATTTGGATGGTGTTTAAATGCTACAATTTTATTTTTACCTTCTGTATTTAAATAAGTAGGACATTTGACAAAGTTCGGAAAACTCTACATAGGCTTCGCCTCTCTAGAATTAAACCAAATACTTTATCAGGGTGGCCACTCTCTGGAGAACCGGGAAATGTCATGAAATTTTGTTCATGGTCATGGAAAATCTGATTTAACCAACTAAATGTAGTTTTAGAAGAGAAAAAATTAGTAATTGTGAAATATCAACTAAAAATGCGTGTGCATTACATTTAGCTTCTTCAAATACCTAGATAGATAGATTGTAGAGGCTGTCCTGGACGGGAAACACTTCGACCATAAGGTCCATTGTGATGCCTAAGGATGTAAGATGAGGACAAGAAATTTAATGTGTAGACTAGAAATTGGTAGGATGTGCGTCTGCAGTCGACTTTTTTAACTATGCCGATGCTCATCTGGAGTTCGTGAGGGAAACTACAGAATACCTTCACAAGAATAGCCGGTTACATCGTTCTTGTCTGTACGCCAACAGTTTAGTCAATTAACCGCCGTTTTTTTTTAAATAATTGACAAACTGTCAATGTCGGGATTCGAACCCATAAACTTCCAGTTCCAAGTACACACAACGCTTTTACAAGAGCGGGTACTTGGCTGCTCAAGTAGTGGCTGGTTCAAATACCTAAGACAAATATCTTAAAATCATATACGGACAAAATTTAGCTGTGATAATCAAAAAATTGATTTTATGAATCTGGTTACCAAAATCTAAAAAATGGTTTATGATCCATTGATTTAATTCAAGAGAAAAGTTCGTTGATGATTAAAAGAAGTTGGAAGATTGTTTCTTTGTTATACATAAATATCACGTATTTATAGAAATGGAAATTTATTTTTTTAGTCATGGAAAACGTGGAAAAGCTATTTTATTTTACCGTTTTTGTGGCACCCTGTTTAAGTACACCTCGTATCTACTCCTCAAATTCAAAGGAAAACGTGAGAAAAATTTAAAGCGAAAATCTTGAAAAAGGAGTTGAGTTTTTTAAAATTGTGTACTAAGTATTTAGAAACAATATAAATAATAATTATTTATTGACTTTAGAAAAAGTTAAACGTAGGAATGTTTTCGAACTTCTTTTAACTATTGTATTTTTATATAGAAACACAGATGACATCATGTTATTTGTTGTACAGTTAATTACTTTGACCGTAAATAATGACGAATACGTCAATGCCGTATAATATAGAAGAAGTTATAATTTCAGTTTAAAATTTTCAATCTAATAAAAGAAAAATATTATTACAACTTCAATGAATTGAATTGATCTCATCTGTAGTTTCTTAACATTATAACCTAAAAGACTCATTTTTATCGAGTATATTTTTAAAAATAAAATAAAAAATTTGATAAACATGTGGCTCTTGAGTTGTTGATGATCAAGTTAAACAATAAAGAAGGCAGCAAGCGGATGAGTTCGTACGGATAAAGTCGGGCACGCCGCTATCAGCTGCGCTCGCAAACACTGATTGTGCCTCATCGTATATGTCTGCAGAATCAAAAACATGATGATCGTGAACGCAGAGGTGGCAGTACGAGTTTAACATTATCACAAAATAGCAGTAGCGAGTATATATCACCGTCGTCGGCTGTTGAACGAACTGAAAAATCTGAGAAAAAAGAACGCTCTTCAAAATCAAAAGATAAACGAGAAAAACAAACAGATGAAGAAAAAGAACTACGTCGTGAACGAAAACTTGGTCGAAAGAGAGTATGTTATTGTGTAATTGAATTTTAATCACTAATAACCAAATTCTTTGCTTTTTGAAATACTATAATAGAAATTTGCCTATAATATGCTTGGGAAATATGAGAGAAAAGTGAGATAAGCCAAATTTGTATTGTTATTGTTCTAGTTAAATCAATCTGGGGTGGGTAAGCTTAAAAAACGCATTTTCGACTACAAAAGTGGCGTTTCTATTCAAATTATTTGGAATCAGTTTGTACCGAATCTAATTGTTTTTCGAATGCTGAATGAATTCGGTCCAAAATAATACAATTTTAAAAAAGAAACGCCACATTTAGAATTGATAGTACATTGGTTGTAATAAAAAAACGTTATTAACGATGTTAGGGAGGTATATCAAAAATTCTACGAAACGAATGAAAATTTAGTAAAATTTCTCACTAAATGCTAAATCTACTGTGAAAATTTCAAAACGATTTACTAAGCCGTTTAAAAGTTATTGCAATTTGAAAAAAAAACTGTAATTTTACATTTGTTCTTATGGAGAGTAAATTCATTTCAATTACCATTAAAAAGCTTGAACTCTATAGAAACAATTTTATTAACATTCACTAAACGATTCTTGAGAAAAAGATTATAAATAGAAATAAATAAATGTCCTTGTCACTTATACGTATATGGTATAGAAAGAAAAAGTATGTTTCTGTTGATTTAAATTAAAGGTGCATCTGTTAAAAGTTTTTCATATTTGTAATTTTTTATTTAAAGTACTTTTGCCTCCGATTGTCTCCCCTAACATCTCTATGCATGTCTTGGAGTTTAATTTAATTAAATATTAGTAGATTGCCGTATATCGAATTGAAAGTACAGGCCATACTTCTCCAAGAACTTTAATGATCTTCAAAATAATAAAGGTGTCATTTGAGAGTTTTAAACCTCTTCTTTTTGCCCCATTTTCTTTGTTAATCAAAGTGTTTGAACAATAATAAATTTCCCAAACTTCTTTTAGAGTTTCTTAAAAGTTCAATATTTGGTTAAAGTGAAAATCTTTAAAAAAAAAATTATTAATAATTAATTGCTATCAATTATTAGGATCGAGCCGTTGAAGAAGCGTTATTACAAGCAGAACAAAAACGAAGAAAAGATGAAGAAAAAGGTAATTATTAATTTTAAAACCGCTTTCAGACTGATAATTTAGCCAAACAACATCGCAACTTTATGTAATCGCTTACAAGCTATACAGTAGTAATTTAGCAGTGCGATCGTAAAACAATTGCTCTCGCGATTATTTTGTCAGAATTTTCCTTACACACTAAGCGATTCAATTTTAACTTGCATTAATGAGTTTTTCATGTAAATTAACCAAATAAATTGAGAAATTAATCTAATATTTCCATTATATTTTCTTGTAAATACAGATTCTCAGCGCGAACATAAATGTAGATAGGTTCTCCGTTCCCCGATCTGTGTCAGATTTTTACCCGTGACAAATTGTAAAGCCCGTAACCAAGACATCAATGTGCTTCACGTTGGACAACAATTGAGAACTAATATTAATTGAATGTTATCAATCCAAACCATTTCTGTAAGCTCGTGAAGCGGTTTTCCTGTCGAGGGATAATAAAATTTATTTATTTACTATGCAAAAAATTGTAGCATGCTAACGCACAAAATGGAGTGGTACCAACAACTTCGGTATTCATTTCTGTTAAAAGCTCTGACGAAACCGTAAATGTTACAGGTATAGAGGGAAATATTTTTCGATCTGCGAGGACGTGCTTTTGTCTGAAGCCAACTTAATACTCGTCAGAATATTTTACAAATGAACCGAAACTTTACGACTTGGTTGCACGCTTCGCGATAAACCAGTAATTAATAGCGCAGTTCTTTAATCACTGGCGATTTATCAGGGTAACTAAGTCGCCAATATGAAACTTACTCTACTTACACCAATCAATATTACAAGACTTGAAATAACAATGTTGATTGTTTTATAGCTGCAAAATTATCCAGTCATCAAAATGGAGACATAATAGAAGCGCCTCACATACGAGAAAAACATCATCACAGCCGAAGCCAGGTAAATTAAATTTCAATAGAAAATAACATAATTATATTAAATTGATTTTATTTTTTTATAGGAAAAATCACCTTACAGTCGTGAACGAGATCGATCACATGATAGAATTGATACAAGAGATAAACAATATCCGTTTTACAGTCGAAGTCAAAAGCACGACAGTAGGCGTCATCATTAATGCAAATGCATAATTTAATTTAGAATCATTACTTTATTTTTTATTTGGTCTCATTTAATGTATAATAAAGCTGTAGAAAATAAAATCATGTTTTTTGTTAATTAATATTTTTCAATCAATAATCAATCATAGTGTATTTAAATAAATTATGTACATACAATTTAAAAAAAAAATTGATGTAGATTTTAAAAGAAACGATGATTGAAATAAAGTATTTTTTATAAACATATTTTTTTGAATAATTTTTCCTTAATAATTCAGTACCAGACGTAATTCCAGATGGAAAACGAAGATAATAAAATAGATAAAAAATTTGTATAGTCTTATTTATTATTTAATACAAATTGAAGTCTCTAATTAATGTTTTAATCTTCATTGCACGTAAAAATAAAATAATTATCAAAATAATTTCGTTATTAACAAAAACTTTTTAAAATTGGTAAGTATAAAAAATAATCACAAAATCAGTTACGCCATAGTTTTACAATAACAGGTTATGTTTTTATCAATTTTCGGTGGAGTAATAAATAACCTCCGAATTGTACAATCAAATTTTTTCAAATTATGAATCTTTTAAACCGTGTTTGTAATAATTTTGACTAAAAAAAATAAACTTTTTAAATCACTTGAATATGTCATACAGTTTAGCCAGTAGTGTCTGTCAAATAAACTACACATAATAATTATCAATACTTCAATCTACGATAGAAATATTATAAGTACATATTTAAAAAAAAAAAACCGCGTTTAATTAATTATATAACCATACTTCGTTTGAATAGAATTTGATAGTGTACTAAATTTTACAATTTTAAATCAACGATGTTAGCATCCATTCTATATGTATTCGCGTCCATTTTGCATTTGTTAAATCATGTTTATTTATCCAAAGCGCCAGTATAATTTGAAAATTTGTTCATTTTGTTTAAATATAATGAATATATAGAACAATAATATAATTCTATTTAGAATAATTCTAAATTTGATTTGTGGATATTTATAAAACTAAATTAAAAAATCAATCTAAATATCATTTCTAATATGTATATAATTTTTAATTTAATAAAAAAAATAATTCCAATTTAATAAATCATGAGGAAAATGTTTGTTTTTGCAATCTAATTGTTGCAAAACTAACAAAAAGGAACCGCCGCCATTTTAAAATACATTTGTCGGCCATGTTTAAATTGCAAATGGAGTCTAACATTTTTTATCGGTTAAACGAATTCAATTGTGTGATCTGAATGTTAATAATAACACTGACAGACAGTGTTTAGTGCATATTAAATATATTTGAAAGTGTTTTTAAGATTTAGTTAAATACTGTAAATAAATACTTGGTATAAAACAAATGCATAAACATTTTGTTTATGATACGACAAACATTGTCAAGCAATGATAACCGGAACTCAGAAAACCACCTATCCGCCATAATGACTGCAAATGTTTTCACGTGCTAATGTATTAACTATTATTATTCTTTACAATTCCAGTTAATTATAATTAGAATGTGTTTAATATATGATAATTGATTAATAAATGTAATAGTTAATTATAAATAATAAACATTTATAAATTAATAATATTAATTTAAGTGTTCTTTTGTTATAAATTGCTATTACTAGATGTCACTGACTTTACCATTATTTACAAAAAGGTACAATTTTCATATTTATATAATAATTACGTTTACTAATATACAATGAATATGAAAAAAGAACGTTAATTTTCATTAATTATTAAAATACAATGATTTTCAACTAAATTAATGATCGAAAATAAAAATGTATACATTTCTTTTACCAACTGTTTTTTTTTTTTATATATACTTGGAAAATCAAACAAACAATAAAATTTAAAATGCAATTTTTTTAAACATTTTCCAGAAATTATGGTATTCGTGAAGTTGGTGAGGTATTTTGTACATACTACATTTAATTCAATTATCTTAAAATGTCTGAAATTCAAAATAATATTTTCAAAACCACAAAAAATGGCATCAGTAAAAGGCGTCAGAGATTATGCAAACCCCAAATGAATGAACCATTGTCAATAAATAATTTATTATCTAATTATAAAATAACAACAATTAAAAATGTTGTTAATAAATTTAATAGATTGTACATGTTATGTAAATCCAAAAAAATCGATAAATTCTATAAATATAGAGTGATCTCTCATAGACTGAATACGATAATTAAAAAACGTTCATTAAAATCATTGAAGAAAAATTATAAAAAAAGAATATGTATATATAAACGTAAAATACGCAAAAAAGGGATCAATATAATTTCCGAGAAGAAAGAAGAGATTGTAGATAAAGATGCTGTAAGAAATAAAATTCGTGAACAGCTAAATTTATTAAGAAATTTTAAGAGAATTAATCCCCCACTAATAACACTTAAATCTAAAGTTAATTCAAAACCTGACTTGTTAACTGAAATAAATTCTAACAGTAAATCTAGCAATCAAATAGAAGTAAATCAATTAATATCACCCAAACCTTGTACATCTTATGAAAACCATATAAATTTAAATAATAATGTGGAGAATACTGTAATAATCGATTTGCCTTTGAAAGATAAATCAAAAACTGATAATGATTCAAAATCGGACAGCCATGTTGTAGAAAATAGTTTAATAACGGATACATTTGGAGATTCAACGTCTCCAATAAAACCAACAAAAACAAATGATATTACTAAAATAAAAGGTTGGCGCGGAAAACAGTTTTTGAAAACAAATTCTGATTCACAAGCTCCAACAGTTTCCACTGATGATAAATCAATGGATTTACCAGAAACATTGGAAACATCCTCAAAGTCTGCTTTTGAAAGTGAAGCGTTAGATATATTTTTAACAAATGCAAAATTAAATATAAGCTATGAAGTTCCAAAGTTAATTGCCGAAGAAGCAATTTCAAAGGTAGATCATTCAAAGGTAATGACTCCGCAAAATGCAAATCCAACAGTTAAACCAATTGCAAAATTGGCAGATAAAAAATGTAAAGCAAAAACACTAGCTGAAAAAAGGAAAATGATCGAAAATGACCGTCAAAAGGATTTGTTACATGAAATGGAAATAAATGAAACAACACTTTTGAAACAATTGAAACGTGATGAAAAACGACATCGAATTGAAACTATAAATGAAATTCGAAATACTTTAAAGAATCAATTGATGCCTATATCAAGGGAATGCTGGAAAACAGCAATGAAAAGTGAAAATAATCTATCAATATCGCAAATAATTACTAATAATAATGAAAATATACAAATTACCGGTAGTTTCGATGATGTTGCAATTCGTTTAACAGAAAATTTAATTCGAACTGAAAACAAAAACTTGTATTACCAAAATGTACAAATAGTCGATGAAATTAGTTTTAAGGAAATTAAACCAAATTACAAATCAATGTTTAGTAATAATGGTTGTAAATATAAACCAGGACCAATGTCCAAAAAACCCTTTTTAGATCGATTAAAAGATAATCACTGGGAGACTGTAGTTGTATCGTTACCAAAAATTACTTTAGAAGTACATTCAGAAAGTGGTAAAGAAATAGATCCAAAAATTCGGCCGTACCTACAAACACAACTATCTGAAACAGGTTTTATTTCAGATTTGTGGGCAAACTTTGCCGCATCCGCTGTAAATCTAAATAATAAAAATGTTTTCAATTTCCCATTAAAATATTCAAACAATCAACACAAAGTTTTAATGAAAAGAGAGAAAATTGTAAAAAGTCCAATCTTGGGAAACGTTAATGATGTTACTGAAAAAGATATTGAGACTGACAAACTAAAAGAGATTTCAGTTGATAGATGTTCAGTTGAATCTCAAGTAAAATTTGTTATGGATGATATACTGAAATATTTAGATACTCCGGTACTTAATAATTCGAACATTAACTACTGCCCAGATTGTCCAAAATTTGAGGAATCGAATTGTTCTTTGGTACCATTCGTACAAGTTTCAGATGATGTACACGCAATACTATCCACATCGCGTAAACGAAAGTTACCGAGTTTACTAAAAACAGAACGGGAGTTAAAACGATTGAGTGTTCAAGTTATTGAAGTGGATATGCAACCTGAAACAAAAGATAAACGCACCAAAAATGAAAATTGTATGAAAATTGAATGTCGCATGGGGTGTGTTTGTTATGATTCAGAAGTGGAATGGCCTCAACATTGTGGTCGTGAAGGTTGTATGTTGCAATGTCAGTGTCGTTCAATTAAAGTATCCGACAAACAACGTAGCCATCAATATATTACTTTACCAGAAGGTTCAAATATATTATCGGCAAAAACAATGGGTCATATAAGGGATCAAGCGAATAAAAATTTAGCAAAAGAAGAACGAAAATTCACTCAAACTGTAATTAAAGCAAATGATCAGACTATTGTTGTCGGTGAAGGATGTCGAGAACGACGTAAACGTGTGAAAAAAATTCCACAAAAGTATACAGAATATATTAAGAACTGTGCCGAACTTAAAAAAATTCATAATGTCGTAGTGGATGAATCTGAACAACCCCAACCTAAAATTTTAAAAAGATCGGTTCGTATTTGGGGAAATGAAGACAAATCAAATGAAGATGTAGAAGGCTTAAGCAAACCATTAAATGTAAAAAATGATATAGATAAGCCGCCAGTTGTTCTTAAACAAGAAATTTTACCAATTTTGGAAAACATGACACAATTAAAAAATGTTTTACCTTGGTGTATGGTTCATCATTTGTATAAATGTTTTTGTAATGGACATGCGTTAGAAGATATTTTAACACAGAAACCAAAAAAAGTGATGTATACGGAAAAAGAAGAGGAAAATGAGAGTGAGGAGTACATTGCTTACACTTCAAAACGTACATATGCAGCTGCCAATCCATTTGCAAACTCAGAAGTTAATGTTTCTGCTCGTGTTCGTGGGGTTCCTAATTTTTATCTCAATCGTAATAAATCACAGTACTTTAAAACTAGAAACATTGAAATTCGTGAAAAAGAGAAGGGCTATAATTATTTCACTGTTTCAAAAGGAGATGATAATAGTAAAGATATTTTAGTAGAAATTGCAAAATCTCAAAATCCCATTAAAATAAAATTCCCTGATTCTATACTAAAATTAGATAAAGTTAAAACAGTAGACACGGTAGGAAAAATAAATGATAGGAATGAAACAGAAGTTCATGATAATTCAAGATCAGTTAGAAAGAAAATATTAAGCAGGAAATATTCAAGTAGTGATTTCATTGCTGATTTTTCAACAGTCATTCATAATGAAAGGCCCTTATTGCAAAAATCTAAGACGCCAATAAATTCTACATTAACGGAAAGTAAAACACAGAAAAATGAGACAAAAAAAGATAATACAAAACTATTGAAATATGATAATTCCAAAAAGGTGTCATCGTCTCTCGAACAAAGTATTTTACGTAATAGCGAAAAACAAATAGCTAAGAATGTGATAATTGCAGCTCAGAAAGACCCAAAAAAAGCCTTTTTAGCTGCCAAAATGTTCATGTTACCTGATTTATTGATACCAATGCCCCATATACAAAATCATTTTCGCTCAATGGTTTTCAAAACAGCATCAAATAAACACATATTCCGTTTAATGCAATGGGAAAAATTGAATGAACATTTTCAAAACAGTTCCATATATATTTGGTACAATCCAAAAGGCGTTGGTGGAAAATTAATTGCTACAAATAGATCGATAAATCGACCATCGGAAAATTACATTGATGTAAAATATTTTAAAAATATGACAACTGAGCTACCTGATGTTGTTAAAGGTTTAATTCAAGGTAAACTACCAGGAAGAGCTTTTGATTCAAACAATACTTATGGTATATTTGTGTTTAATGGTCAGTTTTGGGAAATTCGTGGTACTATTCTCAAAAAACCAACGGATAGTCCAATAGTAAAAGAAGACGAAAAAATAAAAGAGATTAAACCAATTGAAAATGTTCCCGATGTGTCAAATTCTGTTAAAGAATTACATTTAGAATCAAAAGAAGTTCCTTTAACAGTTGCTGAACCTGAATTATATACTGACTCATCAAACTCACCTGCTTCAATACGTGTACCAATTCCAATTGGCACGAAAGATTCGAGATGGTTTATGTTAATTTTAGAAAACGATTTTTCCGTTTTACGTGTTTCTAATTCGCCTGTTACAATTAAATATGCTCAGCTAAAACAAGCATGCCAATTTGCAATGCGCGTTGCAAGAACTGTACGTTTTCTGATTCCTCGAAATAATCAACTTAATGATAGTAACCATCCAGCATACGGTGGCTATGCAGTTCCAGGACTTTTAGAAAGAGTATTTTTTGGGCCTTATGATTTAGTTGAAGGTCATGGAATAATGACTTATAGATATTTAAATGGTAAACTAGTCGATACAAAACTTGTAGATCATTTAACAGGATCTGGTGCCAAAAAAAGTAAAGGTATTTGGCTTTATACAAAATGTGGACAGATGGCGGAATTGAATTCAGCGACGCAAGAAAGTGATATACCTACTGTAGATTTAACTGAAAATGACGAGTGTGAAAATGATATTTCGAATCAGAATTGGGATTCAATTGAAGAGAATAAATCCAATTCTTCTAGACTTGAGTTAACTACTTCTGAAGCTGTAATTACTAAGACGTTCAATTCGTCAATCAAAATATCCAGTAATTTATTACCTTCTATGTCTGCTAATAACAAAATATCTGTGGGATTCAATAATTTAGTACTGAACAAATATTCTAACAATCCATCAGAAGTTGTTAGTAGTAAAATGGAGATAGCAATGCCAATATTAGAGAAAATCGATTCTAAGATCAATGTGAGCAAAAATACCAGTGAAATGCCAACATTACAACCGATTTCTTCTTCATCATCTAACAATACTTCAAATGAAAATAATTTGAAAGAAACAACAAATTCGTTACCAATTTATTATACGTCTAGAAGAAATCCAGCACTAAAACGTAAGCGAAAAACACAACTACAAGAACTTCGTAATGATGATGATTTGGAGATTATTTCGTCTACAATATCTACGAAACCAAAAGAACGAACAATGTGGTTGGTATCGGAACCAAAGAACTTGGGTTATATTGAGATTAAAACACATTTAAATGGACGAATTAGTTTGAAATCGCCGATAAACCAACAAGAAATTGAATTTAATGAAATGAATAAGGCTATTGATTGGATTGATAAGTAAGTAAAATCACTTAAAAATTTATTCACATAATTGAAAATAAAAACGGTATTCAAGTCAATGAAGCCTTTTATAACTCAAGATCAGGTACAATCGTTGATCATAATTTGTAGCAAACATGACCGACTAAATTTTTTTTTAGATATTTATATATTTCCAAACTTCCAATGAGTAGTTTATGGGAACACAGCAATAAATCAATAAGGCCATTTGTCAAATATTTGAACGTTTGTTACTTTTAAGCCATAAAAGTAATAAAATATATTATTAATTATTATTAATTTGACAAATGGTCACACATTACTGGTTTATGGCTGTATGGCAATAAACTGCTAATTGGAAGTTTGAAAATATATAAACACCTAAAAATAAAAAGTATAGTCGATCATCTTCGCTTCGAATTATGATTACCGATTGTACATACGAAGCTTGTGAAAAATTTGTATACAAGCTGACATTGATTCAACTAAAATTAATTATTTTCTCAATTTTATGATAGGTTACTACGAAGATTTGTACATTTTGTTCCAATTGATTTTCAAATACGAATGTTTTTGGTCGAGGATGAAAAATCGTTAATGAATCGGCAACCATTAAAAGAAACAGAACTGCGTGGACATCATGTAAGAAACAATTATTATACAATTAAAAAATATGTTTAAATTTTCTGATCTTAATATTTGTTGTAGGTTATTTGCAAGAAAGGTCTATTCGATTTAACAGAACTCACTTCTAATGATATTATCGACTTAGGCATATCGATACGAGAACGTGATAAATTATTGGAACGACAATCTACCTTACTCTTACAAAAATATATTTACAAACTAGGTGATACATTTTTACCTATTGAAACAATGCGGTCTATGCTTCATGAAACTATCATAAATATGGTAAGTTTTCTTTCACGTAAATATTAAATAAACTTATGTAATCGTGTCGGGAAAAAACATCCCCTCAATATTTGAAGTTTTTCATTTTAAAACTGTCAGCCCGATTTGGATACAAAATGAATCAGAATCTATTAAGGGCGTACAGCGGGGGGTACATATTTCGCTACCCTTAATAAATTATGATCATATCGTTAAGAAATTTTACCACCCGGGCCCTAACCTCAATCTGTGAACAAATTTTGTATGAAATTTGGTATGATATAATCGAAATTGAGTCGAGAGAAGTTATGTGGTTTTACTTTCGAAAACATTAATAGAAAGTTTATTATTGAATCTTTTCGTATATATAGTCAACAATTGATCATTAATTATATCAATAGATAATTTATTCAAATAAAAAAGAATAAATTTTTAATCTTGTGTTCATAGGCGTCGCCAGCCATCCGTCGTTTACAAAAGGATAACATAAAATTAAAAATAGAAAAACGAGATTGTTTGTTAGAAAATCAACGATTACAACAGAGATTAAATTTATTATCTAAACCATTTGATCCGAATAATCGTGTTAAGTCTTCAATGTTTGGCACCGATGCAGAAAACGATGATGATGTCATTTTAATTGAAGATGATGAAGGTCTCCCACAAATAGCCAAAAATACAATTGAAAAGGACCCGTTGGAGTTGCCACAGGATAATACTTTAGTTATAAGTAATGTGACTAGTCTTGCAGAAAATTTTGTTGCTAATAACCATTCTGATATCCCAATTATAGAGCCCGTCAGTGAATCTTGTAAAATTGTTGATGGTAAAATTCAAAAGGCTTTAGAATCATCACAATCCAAATCAGCTCCTAATATTACTAAACGTATTGATCCAAAGAAATCAACAGTTACCTCTTCCGATATTGCAAAAACTCCTTTATATGCTCCTGTCGTCCTCCCAGATGGTAGATCGATATTAATACCAATTGAACCATCGAATACAAATCGTAAAATAGTAGTCAGCGATAATCAATCGAAAAAATATAAAATTAAAATAACACCAATGCCGTCACGTAAGAAACCTGTTTCTCTACTTAATAGTACATTAAAATCTAATTCACAGCAAAATTCAGTTCCAGCACCGCCACCGCCTTTAAAGATCTTGTCAGTAAAATCGTCAAAACCGTCTTGTAGTGGTAGTGTTCAATCCATATTAAAAAATAATCCAAATAATTCTGAAATGCCGGGCAATAATAATAATACATCGATTACAATGTCGGATGTGATAGAAATTGATTAGACATGAAGATTGTTTTTATCCACTTTCTTTAATTCGACGAGCAGCTTTTTTTGTTGATTTTCATGGTGTAAAATCCAGAATATCAAAAAAATTGGTAATTTGAGCTGATTATATATCTGTGATCCAAACCTGAAGTTATAACAAGCAAACTGCAGTTCAATTGCACATACATTTTCAGTAGTCAAGAAAATTGTCTATAATTGTGATAAGTGGAAAAAATTAACAAAAAGAAAAAAATAGTGGAAGCTTTTCCGTTTACGAACTTTTCAAGAATATATTCGGCAGGTTATGGAAAAATTTGTGTAATAAAATCTCTAATAGAATATTTTAAACTTATTTTGTTGTTAAAAAGTGACTTTACGGCTTCGACTCAGCGTTAAACATTACAGTTGACTTTATTTTAGAAGTTTCAAATATAAATGATATTTGTACTCAATTTAAAAAGTGAAAACATAATATTATACAAAACGATTTTCATTGAAATTATTTTATCACGATGTTTAGTATAGTGGGAATAGACGATGTTGTACACGTGAATAAAAAAAAAAGGTTGTGATTATCTAAAAAAATTATGAACAAACTTTATCGATTGTACTAACGATAAAACTTTCTACGTTACTTATAAACCCTTTATCAATGCTAGTGTAAAATTTTGATTGAATTTTTAATTTTACAATTGCTATAGTTTAGTGTTAAATTCAAAAGCCGACTTAGTACATTTTGGACACAAAACCATAAAGTTTTAATTTTCATTTCTTGTCGCTTCTATCGACGGAATGATCCCAAAATTTCTATTAATTTTCTTATAACTACCCTATCGTGGAGCTACTACCTTCTAATTGTTTTGTTTTTCATAATGGAAACTTGCATCACTAGTCATAAAAATAATTTGAGTTAAATTTTTGGACTCAAAACCATTAAGTTTTAATTTTCATTTCGTGTCGCTTCTAGCGACGGAAAGATCCCAAAATTTCTATTAATTTTCTTATAACCACCCTATTGTGGACTATACCTTCTAATTGTTTTGTTTTTCATAATGCAAACTTGCATCACTATTATAGCCATAAAAATAATTAAAATTTAGTGTATTTTTTTGAGTGTACAGTACAGTCAAGCATCATCTTAAGTTTTCATCTTAATCACACGTAAAGATACAATTGTATAATGTATACTAAACTCAAGCTTGTCAACAAATACACGCTCTAAATACGTGAACAAATGTCAAAACTGGCTTCGTTTTATCGTTTTCGTTTTTTATGAATATTGTTTTGTTATAAATATGAATATAACGAACGGAAACAATAAAAATAATAACAAGAACAAATATAACAATAAAAACTAAAAATAAATATTTTAAAAAAATCAAAAAAATAATCTAAATGATTATTATTAAAAATCCGAATTATTATAAAAAATTATTTGATTATTTTAATTATTATGATTTATTTTTGTTAAATGGTTATAATCGAGATATTCTAATTATACATTTAGCGTGAGGGTGATTAATTTGGCATTAGATACAAAAGATTCTATGAATTCAAGGAATCAAATATAACTCAGGGTAAATAATTATTTTATTATGTCTGTACCTTCATAAGAATACAAAAATTTGTGTGTGTTATCGAATTCGTCATATTTGGATGGTGCGCGAGTGCGGCGCACAACGATCCATCTGAAGTCGGTTTTTTCAACGAACACTTTGAATGTTCGCAGTTCATATTTGGACGGGAATGTGAAAGGTTTGTCGTTTTTAGAGCGCATGTGATTATTGTTTTTTTAGATATTAATTGAAATGTAGTATTTTAGTTCAACTTGAAAATTTTTCAAGTCGAAGTAAAATGTAAACATTTTCATTAATATCTTTAGATTATTTTCAGGCTTAAATAACGGGTTTTTGTGATTGATTCAACTTCACTGCAAAATGAATATATGTTCGTGTGTTTCATATGGATCGCTGGAGGTTCATTGAAATCAACAATTCCAACGAACCAAAGGCGAGTGTCGCGCACACCGCTCGGGGTTCGTGGCGCGTAAGTGTGGACGCACCTTTATATTTAAAATTGATTTGTTTTATGCCGGTATTGCACTATAAAAGATCTTTTATAAAATATTTTATCATATGTTTTTAAATAAAAGTATAAGTATCATATTTGACAAAGAAGTTTTTGTCCTTATTTTGGTTAGAGCCAATAGTCATTGGTTTTAGAGCAAATAGCAAAATAATAAACAAGCAACCCAGTCAGCGAAAGCATGAGATACTCATACACTTCAAATCTTTTATAAAATGTAATACCAAGCTATTAAATTTGATTAACGAAATTTTATAAAATAAATCTTTTAAAAAAGTTGACCTATTACACTAACAAATATCTTTGACGAAAAACTTTGATAAAAGATATTTTATAAAATCGTTTACAGTGTAATACCGACCTTAATAATCTAAAAAACCTTGTTGGCGTTTTTGAGAACTTCTGAAGTTAATATCATATTCAAAGAAAAGTGAATCGTTCAGTTCATAACGTCACTTCATACGTTACGCAACTGTATTAACGTTAATTTAAACTATTCACAGTACTTTTTCAAAAACATTCAAACTATTTTGATTATGAAATTATCCTTTATAAAGTCTTGTCAGTTTGATAATTTCAAATTAGACTCTTTGAAGTGATTAAATGGAAATTTACCGCCGTACTTAATTTCTCTTTCGTAAACTTAGTCTAGATGCCGTCATAGTCATGTGGCGTAGCGTGGTGGCTGTGATGGTGTTATTTATGCTATAGCAATAATTAAGTCATATTGATGATTTTCTCATTTATCGGGCAAACGTTTTAAATTATGAAAATTTCCTTGAATACTATTCGAAATTGATATTTGATTACTAATTGTCATAAAAGATAACAAGTCATATGTTGCGAAAATATAGGAAAGGGGAACGTATACGCCACTGTCAAAAGATTTAGAAAGTATCTATAATTGTATAGATCTAAAATCGATATACTATCAATTATTATAAAAATTAATATTTTGTAACGTTTGAAAATGAGAGAATGAAAGTATCTCATCGTTTAAATTTTCTGTGATTTTAAAATAGTGAATAATGTTGTAAAAAAAATTTTTTTTTGTATCGAACAGTTTAATTTTTATAAAAGATGTAAATAATTATGTATTTTTTGTATGCTTTTAATTATTTTTAACCCTGTCTTGATTACTTAAAGCTACACACATTGACGGTTTACACTATGTTATATTCTTAGTAACATTCTTTTCTGGTTGCCATTATCGGCTTTTATTTTAGCTACTTTTTTACTCTTTCGAAAACGTGGTTTACAGGAAAAAGATTATGCCCCTTACGGGTAACGTTAACACTATCAGTATTAAAATTATTTGCAGTGACCAAATAGTTTGTTTTAGGCTCTATATTTATCATAAGAAGACTTAAGACTAAATCCATTACGGCGACTTACTTCGAAATGTCACTAAAACGTACTTTGTTTCTCATGATCGACAAATAATTATGAATAAAAATTTTTGTTATCAATATTTTTGCATATATTTTATCGTAATTAATAAATCTAAAAACATTACTTTTATGCACTTTTATATAAGGCGTTTTACGAAAGCTTGCAGAAAGGTATTCCTAAATAACGTTCACGGAAAATATCGATCATGCAAAGTGATGATAATATTATCTTCGCAAACATAGAGGATGGAGGTACAAATAGATGAACTACTCATTCAGACCTATTTACGTTATGAGGTTATAAGGTATGGTACTTCTACAGAGTGAATCGAACCAGGTGCATAATAGCACACGCTTCCACTTCCTTCCATGATACTCCCATTTTCCAGCAACTTCGAATAGAAAACCTCCTGTTAGGGAGACAGTCTGTTCACAACACAAATACCATCCTATATGCTATATGCTAGTTCAGACGGACATGGCACTATTATACTGATGAATGCCTGCAACCTACAATTCAACTGAATAACAAATCATTACCAATGTAACTATGTACGGAATTAGATGTATTACGCATCAAATTGTATCTCACTTAAGTATAATTAGAGTGGGGGCCACAAGCACACATCAACATAAGAACACCATGTCCGTCCAAGCCAACACACAACATACAAAACAACAATTGTATTATGAACAGTCTCTCTAACAAAAAGTACTCCACTATTGGATGCTGTTGGAAATGGGAGGATCATGGAAGGAAGTGGAGGCGTTTGATATTATGCACCTGGTTCGATTCACCCTCTATAGTAATTACATGTATGGTATGGAGTATGAGAGAGATAGTTTATACAGGCTCGCAGATATACAGACATCTTTTTCTATTTGTAGCACTGACCTCTATACTATGGATAGCTGATACGTATGAAAAAAGTTCAAAATATAAGTTAGACTGTCGAAGATAGCGCCGTAATACTGTAGTAATACTGAACTTAGAACTAAATTAAACAAAACATGACATGGGCACGCAACCGCAGTGGAGCTGCATTTTAGTTCCTACTTCAGTATAAAGTGGCGATGTGTATGCCCTAAAGGTGGTAATGGCGAACTATAGTATCATCTATCCATATATGGAGGTCAGTGATTTGTAGTGTACATCGTCAGAAATAGTCAAGGTTTTTCTCAAAAATTTTAAAATTTTACGGTTGATTTGTGGTTTATCCATTCGTTTTTGTAAAAAATGCTTCGAATAGAAGTTTGCATTATATATATATATATATATATATATATATATATATATATATATATATTATATTTCAAATTTTGCCCCTATTCCTAGAACATTTGTTTGTATTTTATAAATATAGAATTCGATATCTACAGAAAACCTACACACACTGAACGATACATTACAGCCGATTCGAACAGCCCACCTCAACACAAAATGGCTGTTTTCAATTTTTTGGTAAACAGGCTACTGAAAGTCCTATTGTCCAAGAAAAATTACTTTAGAGAAATAAACCACATTAAACAAGTTGCCTTCTTTAATGGCTTTGACTCTAACATAATAAATAATTTGGTCCGCAGAACTAAATTTAAAGGTGTTAATTGTCAAAACTGTTCGAAAATTTATGTTGGTCAAAGTCGTCGCCAAATCGGTATTCGAATCAAAGAACATCTGGCTCATGTGAAATTTGGGAGAACCGAAAAATCGTTTATAGCGGCGCACGTTATTGGGAACAACCATAAAATTGATAAATCGAATCTAAAACTACTTAAATCGGTACAAAACCCCACAGAATTAGATTCATACGAAAGCATCTACATATACAAATTGAGAAAACAGATAATGAATTTAGACAATGGCCCAATTCCAAATTCTGATTTAATAAAATTAAACCATTTTCAAAAATAAAAATCCAATACCTGAATGTCAAGGTTAACGTAGGTACACTCACTTTAGTGACAAAACAAACGCCGCAGAGTCACCAAAGAATACCGCCAATAAGTAGGTGGGGCTTTCCACACACCTAATCCAGTAGTCAGGCAACTTAAATAATCCTCAAGTCAGATTATACCCTCAGCCAAATCGTATAAAAGGACAGAATTTTTTAATATCATTGTGACACAGGCACCAAATTAGCAACAAGCAACATATCTCTGAATCCATATCCCAGAGATAGTTACGATTAGCTAATTCATACTGATAATGACTACATTGAAGTCGAAATACGTATTTATAAAATACAAACAAATGTTCTAGGAATAGGGGCAAAATTTGAAATATAATTTCAAAAAAACCTAGAGTTCTCTGATTATTTTAAAAATCTATATATATATATATATATATATAGTTAAGGTATATATATATATATATATAGGAATATATATATATTTATATATATATATTTATTTATTTATTGCATTTGAGTGTAGAATGATTGATAGGGAAGAAAATGGCCACTGTCACCAGATTGATTAAAAGCTCAACTTCGTATGTTTTTATATATTTGCGGATTACTTTGTCAAATGATAATCTGAGATTGACCATGACAAGTTGGAAGATTTGATATTACCCAATTCCAATTTGATTGATAGCGTCTTGTTACGAACACATTTAAGTTATGAGAAACAATGGAATTATTGGAAAAAATAAAAATTCATTCCTCCGCTTGTTAATTATCACCGATACCAAATCCATTAAATTAAATGTGTAAATAAAATTTGTATAAATGAAAAATTTTTTAATTTGTACATTGTAATATAAAATTCGATAACTTGTAAATATTCAAAGTATTTATTGACTGATCCGACAAAAAATATAAATGTAAGAGGGACAAAGTTTTCGCACACAAAAAGTATTGATATCCCATCAAAAACAAAAATGTTCGACTTCAAACGTAGTGAAATTTATGTAAGGACCAAGTTTTTTAACAAAAATAAGAAAATGATTGGTATATATTTATTGGGTAAGTTTTTCAGGAGCGGGGTTTTCATATTTTACTTGGCAATCCATTAAACATATACCAACCTTCTCATTTTTGTTAAAAAATTTGGTCCTTACATAGATCTCACTACTTTTGAAGGCGAACATTTTTGTTTTTGCTGGGATATCAATACTATTTGTGTGCAAAAACTTAGTACGTCTTACATTTATGTTTTTTTGTCGGATATCATTGGTTTTTGGAAAGTTTTTTAATGCTCACTGCATGTATTTGCATGAAATATTCATATTGCTCCTTAAAAAGTGATGATATCCCAATTAAAGAGCCGAGCTATTTATAAATTAAATAGCAAAAACTAAAATGTAAGAATGTAAGTCCAAAGTAAAATGAAAAAAAAATTTGGTTGAACAAATTTATTTCCTAAGTTTTTTCATAGTATGTTTTTAAAATTTTATATCGCGGCAAGTAATTTGTTTTCTTTTGATTCAAATATTTTAAATTAAAACTTGCCGCGTTATAAAATTTTAAAAACATACTAAGAAAAAACAAATTGTTGAAATAAATTTTTTCAACCAAATCTTTTTTTCATTTTAGTTTGCACTTACATTCTTACATTTTAGTTTTTGCTAATTAATTTATAAATAGCTCGGCTCTAATTGGGATATCATCACTTTTTAAGGAGCAACTATTATATGAAGTATCTCCCCTAAAACTCGGCCCTTTTTTACATTTATGTTTTTGATCGGATATCACTACTTTTTGAAAAGTATATATATATATATATATATATATATATATATATATATATATATATATATATATATATATAATATTAAATATTAATACTAAATATTATTTACTATAATAACTACACACAATGCTTAATAAAGATATAAAAATAATGGGGGTACTCTGTGGTGTATGGGATGTGTTGTGTACATAATGCTGGCTGCTGTCTAAAGTCGTCAGTACTACATAAAAATCTAATTAGAGTGCGTTAAATATATCCATTATTGTTTTCTTAAGTTTAGCCATTACTTCTAACAATTGAAAATTATTTTTTGAATATCCCTTATTGTTTAAAACGAAAAAGAGAGCTCTAATTATGTATGTGTGTTCTAGAGCTAAAAAGTAAGATCTAGTTCTTGAATTGGCAAAACTGTTTAACTTTGAAGATATATAACAAAAATTTAATGACAAAATTTGTTCCTTTTTTAAGCACTTACTCAGTTGTTATTTTCACTCGTTTTAATCAGTGGTAAGTTTTATGATGAATAAAAACATTTTTTCCAGCATTTGTTGGTAGCGATTTCTCTTATCCTCATAGATAGATAATACCTGCTTCTGAAAATAGCCTCTCACTGTACAGGGTGGCCCCCGTAAGTCACGGATAAAACTCAAGTTATGGATTGAAAATTGAATTCTTTCGAAGACGAAAAGTCCTTTACCATTTAATTTATTAATCAGACGTACAGGTAACTAGTTATTAATCAAAATAAGGAACCCATTAGAGGCGGCCAATAGCGTGTTTGAGTGAGTGTTTGTAAGTATGTTAGTGGGGAATGCATGTACGTGTGTCTTTCGTAACCCAGTGCGCGCCTATTATTAGTTACTAATTTTAATTAATAACTAATTACCTGTACGTCTGATTAAAAAATGGTAAAGGACTTTTCGTCCTCCGAATTCAATTTTCTATCCATACCTTCAGTTGTGTCCGTGACTTACGGGACGATAGATAAATCTTAGCGAATTTTGTCAGGCTGGATACTGTTTTGCGTTTGCTGACCTTGCTGTTACACAGCAAACATAAGGTCAGTTTATTATCTTGATTACTTATCTTATAATATTCCCAAATAGACGATTTTTTTAATTAATTACTAGTGCCATTTTGTGAACCTTTGTATGTAAACAGGCAATATTTTTTAGTAATAAGGATTACTAATTATAATAACACAACGTGCGAACAGAAGAATGGAATAAGCAATGCGTGTCGTGACACGATTTACTCGCAAATGAACCAAATACACCCACCCCGTCGCCCTTACATAGAAATGAGACAGGTCGTAGCCTATACACCCAAAATACACACATCTATCGCGGAGTACTCGGCGACCAAATATTTATTGCTTCGGTCGAGAGCGCGCCCGACTATTCAGTACTCGGTATTCGGCCAAATCACTATTCGTGGAATCTCTACTTGTTCGCAGGTGATATTGCTTGATAAGGACCAAAATCAAGAACAGATAAAAATCTTTAGTTTTGGCTCAGGTCTCAAATCAAAGAATCTCGAGGAAATTGGATAAGAAGTTTTTGGTCCAAGGACCAACAAATTTAGACATTAAACTTTACAGCATCTTTAAGATAGAAATACTGGCTAATGATCGATGTACCCAGTTTAACCACAATATTTTGAGGTTCCTATACGAGCCAAAAATCGAGACATAGACAAGAACAATAAAATCACCTTACTCAGGAAATCAAGTCACTTAGGAGTCGCCAGGAATTAAATATCAAATATTCTAATAAAAAAGGGCTATCAGCATCAGATCCTTTCTGCGGTTATCGAGAATATTTCCTCCGTGGACAGACTCATATACGGGATGGCCAAAAAGTCTGGAAACGGTCGAAAAATTCGAGAAAAACACTTTGGGATGAAAAACGAAAAAATACGTGTTCAATATTTCTAAAGAAGCTATCCAATGATAACAAAAATAGGGCCCCAACCCCCATTCCCTGTAGTGGGGTTGGTGGAAAATTTGAAATCTTAAATGGGACCCCAATTTTTTATTGCAGATTCAGATTCTCCATACAAAAATAAGTTAGTTTATTGGAAAAATTTTGTTCGATTTGCGATAGACGGCGCTGTAATTTATTATTATTTAATAAATTGTGATTAACAAATAATACTTTTGACAGGTCAAAAGTTCGTCGATTTATTGACTAGACGAAATTCTTACTTATATTCGTAATAGTAAATATTATTATTATTATCAGTATTATCATTTATCTATTTATTTTATTTCACCAACAAAATGATCAGTAGCTGGATATCATCAATTTGAACATTTTATTAAGTAGGGGATTCTGCTGTTGCCTCGGTATTGAGAGGCTAGGGGACCCACCTAAAACAAGCACCTGGTTTTTGCAAGATATTGAAATCATGGTGAGATGTGACGGGACTCACCTGAAACATGTACATTGATAGGAACAGAAATCTATTACGTCCGTGACATTTTTTCCGGGTTACGCCAAATGTACTTTTTTGTAAGGTTGACATGCCTGACTGCATTTTGGTAAAATATATGTTGCGATTAGTGATTACAGCGCCATCTATCGCGAATCGAACAAAATGTTTTCAATAAAACTAACTTATTTTTGTATGAAGAATCTGAATCTGCAATAAAAAGAATTTGGGTTCTCATTTAAGATTTAAAATTTGCCACCAAATCCACCCCAGGGTATGGGGGAGGGACCAATTTTGGTATCATTAGATACCTTCTTTAAAAATATTGAACAGTATTTTTTCGTTTTTCATCCCAAAGTGTTTTTTTCGAATTATTCGGCCGTCTCCAGACTTTTTGGTACCCTGTATAAAACATCAATATATATATATATATATATATATATATATATATATATATATATATATATATATATATAAATTCGTCACGTAGGAGCTCCGTAGATCAGAGAATTTTCTCAGAGAAAGGAGTCATAATAAATCGAATCAAGCATGGTCAGGGTCGGACTGGACCGAAAGGGCCCGGGTGGCTCCCCACAAGGCCGGGGCCCGGGACTGGATAATGGTAGATAGGATACTATCGAAAAATAATGAAATATACAAATTATTAATTATCAACGATATATATTATTAGGAAAATATAGTTCCAATTACTTATAATATAACAAATCGGAAGCTAGCCAATCAACATTTGTTTTTAAAGAGGAGAAGTTTCAACTAAGCTGTCAATAAGCTGTCAATATAATCAACGAATCCAACAGTTCTTGCCCCAATAGAGAGCGAAGCCTCGTTTTAATGCGCTTCAGCGCTGAAAATCGTCTCTCACAAGTCACTTGCGTGAACGAAATTGTGAGAATTACACAATATGCAACATATAAGGTGGTGTACATGCTGATGTGCATGTTATATTGTGATAAAAGTTTACATGCACATGGTATGCAACTTTGGCAGACGTCCGAACCGCTTCGAGAAAAACAAATGGCGTCCTTTGCAGTTTGGTCTACGTCGTCTTTTTTCTCACTCTGAGAATCTGAGCCATTCATGTCTTGCTTGTTCATTAAAACTGTTTGCAAAGATTCTAGTTCTTTACTTTAATGCGTCATTAGGAATCCCATTTTTGTTAATTTCATTGAAGTTTTTCGGATCCAAACAATTGAATTTTTCATCTATTTTAACTAAAGCTGTGTTAATAATGGCTTTGTAGACAGAAATAGAATAGAATCTCTTTGGGTCTACAGCCAGTAGTGCCACTTCGTCTTGGCATAACTCGTCGTGTTTCTTCGATTTTTTAGATATTCTTCGTAACGGCAGCGTGGTCTGTATGTCGATATCAATATTTTCAGCGTGCATTAAGTCTTGAACATCGGATGCAAATAAACTTGCAGCTTTGAAAACTTCGTCAAAAGTGTCTAAATTTTTTCGCAAATTCATCTCTAAACTTTTTATAAGCCTCCAAGATTTAAGAAAGGGTTCAAATTTATAACTTTTTTCTCGGAAGGCAATTGAAATAAAATGTAACTTTCCTTTTCCATTGTAATGGACGATTTAGGTTTTCAATGTACTTAACATATATAACCAGAATTAAAACCAACTACACGACATCATAGCTTAAAGACACCATCAATAAATTACAAAAACACGTAATATTTTTCTGTTTCATTTATCTCTAAGTATGTATGAACTATCTACTTCACATGTAGGTAGCAAGAGCCAGGTCCTAGCCTGCGCGGGCCCCCTACCGTACCTACCGCCTGGCTTGTAGCAAACCCCGCGAGCCAGGCCCGTGGGGGGCCCGCGCATGCTGGGACCGGCTGGCAAACGCCACCTCGACTATATGGCCAGTCTGACGCTGAGCATGGTGACATATTAGTAATATCAATTTAAGTATTAAGACATTATAATTATAAATATTTCCGGGGCAGAAAAAATATGGTTAGGTAAGGAATTGTAGCAAAATTTATGTTCTATAACTTTGCTCGGGAAAAGTCTTTCGATTAAACTATTATATGGAGAGATATTCCAAATTTTATTCCCCTTCTGCCTAAATTACTTCTTACACATTTTTTGATTTTTGCAACATTAAAATTTTGTGTTTTCCCCTCCCTCTACACCCCTCCTTTCCCTTGTCCGATGTTGACACATATATACATACATGTATATACATATATATATATATATATATATATATATATATATATATATATATATATATATATATATACATATATATATATATATATATATATATATATTATATATATAAATTTTAGAGACGGTGATATGCGATATCTACAAGGTAGGATCGATGGACATTTGCAGAAATTTTGACTTTGGTACGAGACCCATAGCTCTATTTCCTTCCAGGAAATTCGCTAAAAATAACGGGTAACGTTTTTTTTTCCATAAGATGTGCGTGGTTCTTAAAATGTAATATTATAATATAATTTTAAATACACTATGATTTGTTAGCTAACCGACAAACTTAAACTAATGATAATTAATACAATTCTAAGAAAAATATGTCATACGAATATGAGGTCGATTCGACTCTTAAAACCTCTTGTACTGGGAAATTATAAAGCGATTACTAAAATATTATAAACTTTGGCAGATATTAGCTGATATAATATTAGCAGATATTAGCGTAATATTATTAGCGTAATAATATTATATATTAGCAGATATTAGCGATTCTTATATATTTTATGTATTTCCATATTTCTTATTTTTAACTCCTATTGTGATTTTTTGTTACACATTTTTAGACACCCCACAGTTTAGTTCCTAGTGGAGCTTCTAAAGTGCTAGGGGTGTAATACTAAAATAAATATATAGAAGTAATGTAGCTGTTCACGCCATATTTTTCCCTACATACATTTACATTGTATGTTTCCTACATACATTTACATTTATATAATTAACAATTGAAAATAACAACCAATTCAGTTATTTGCTTAAATACCCGGTACATACTGAGTTTTTGCAAAAAATTTTCAAACAATAGTTGTTTATTTTTAAAAAGGAACATTTTATGTCTTTGAATTTCTTGTCTATCTCTTACGGTTTCAAAGATGAGTTTACTTTTTGCTAATTTCCCGAAAGGAAATAGAGCTATTGGTCTTGTACCGACTTAAAAATTTTGCAAAAATTTCTTCAAATGTCTATCGATGTCGAAAATCACCATCTGTAAAATTTATATATATATATAATTTTGATTGCAATGAAATTTGGTATTTGAAGCGCTTTTGATATTCAAATGGTCAAGTTCGTTAATGGGAAAAATCGGACAAGGAAAAAGGGGGGTTTAAAGGGAGGGGGAAACACAAAATTTGACATATCTCTAATTTGACAAATACTAAAATCATATACGACATTTCATTTTGATCAGACTAAAATTGTGACCGCTAGAAAGTGATTTATATATTCTAAGGAAATTCGCTAAGTTGAAGCAGCTCCTGTGTAACGAATTTTTTCAGCTCGTTATCTCTTTTCGTTTTTGAGTTATCGTGTCCACCGATATACGGAACATACGGAAATGAACTAATTAAGTCATTTTATGAACACCTAAACAAAAAATTTCTTCCTGCGATCAATATTTTCAACCCTTACAAAGTCGGAACTAAACTTAATACCCTTGTTTATAGTATTATATAATATATACTATATATATCAGGTATAAAAATAATAAACAAGTTTGGTATAAATGTACATATTAACAAAATGTGTACCAAGCGCGGATCCACCGTTGTGGGCACGATGGGCATGCCCACAACCCTAATTGATTTGTGACGTCACACTTTCATGGTCTATTGAGGTCGATAGGCTGATGAAATTATATCCAATGCCTTAATAAAATTTATAAAAATAATGAATCGTGCGTGATTCGGAACGCAGCGAAGTACTTAGTCATCATAGACGATATGCTGACACGTTATGTCACATTTTTGACAACATAATATCTGTTTCTTTTTGGCACATTAATACTTGTATTGGAAAAAAGAGATGACTATTCGCTGGGTGCGCATAGTCATCTACTAATTTAAAAGTAAGCGTGTGTTGTATGCACATATACAATGGCACAAGAAAGATTATCCGGGCTAACTCTCCTAAATATACACAAAGATGTGAACCTGGATATCGATGAAATTATCAACGTTTTCGCGAAAAAGAAACGCAATCTTGAATTTGTAATTTAAGTCAGCGCCTAAATAAAATTATTTAATGTAAAATGTATACTACCGTTTAATTTAATTTGATATTATCCTTTGAAGTTGTAAAAATTTCATCAAAATCGGTTCAGTAGTTTAGAGTCTAGATGTGACACTGTGATGTGCAAACAAACACACATTTACTTTTGTAATTTTCGTGAGCGAACAAACTAACATTTAACAGGTTGATTAATTTACTAGTGTTCGCCCTACGACTTTGCCCACGTCAGGGGCATGAGCGAGTTCATACTCCGACTCGCACTTGGCCGATTTTCGGGTGGCTGTGACCACAAACTTTTTTGAGGGCTGGATCCGCGCCTGATATGTACCAGTATATATTTAAAAAATAAATTTATTTAGGATTCGATCTAAAATATCTCAAAAACGAAGAGAGCTTTTAGATTCAAATTAGATATTTAAATTTTATGTTAGTTAAGCCTTTAGTAGAAATTAGAATATGCACTTTATTAGTAGCACCTTCCACTAAAAAAATTGGGCGTTTCTATATTCCAAATTGTGTCTCAAAAAGACTAATCAAATGAGTAGTACAATGGGCCACAAAAGTAGCGCTCATTAATCAAATTATTTAGTTGATTTGTACCTTATTCATTCGGTTTTTTAGAAAATAAAAGTTTTTAGTATATTTATTATAAACAATTTTTTTTTCGAAGCATTTTTTTTTAAAACGAACGAATAAGACACAAATCAATTATAAAATTTTGAAAAATGATCGCCACATTTGTGACCATGTGGTACCCCTTCATGTATACTTGGTGTTAAAAGTCGCGCATCATTCGCACAAAATTTTATAATTTATTTGTGCCTTATTTATTCGGCTTTCGAAAAAATACTTCGAGTAAAAGTTATTTTTTATACATATACTAACAACTTTTATTCGAAATATTTTTTCGAAAGTCGAATAAATAAGGCACAAATCAATTATAAAATTTTGAAATGATAGCGCGACTTTTGACGTACTTACTATGAGCCGCAAATGGATTATTATTGATTGGATTTTTTGGAAAATGTTTCGAATAAAAGTTATTATTATAATAAACTATTATCCGTATTAAGTATTTTTTCGAAAACCGATTGAATAAGGCACAAATCAATTATAAAATTTAGAAAAATGAACGCTAATTTTATGGCCATATATACACAGTATACTTTTTGAAACAGTGCAGAGATATTGAAATGTTAGTTTTTCGGGATAAAAAATCTCAATGGTAAGTACCAAGTCAAAACTCAATATTTTTGGAGTTAAGTAAAATACAATGAATGGTCGAATAAGATAAGAGTATATAAGATCATTAATGAATTTTTTGAACTTTAAAACTTTAGCTTGCATGGTCCTTTTATCGCCCATTTCATTCCATTAAATTTTACCTTATCATCTCATTGCAATCAAAAAATTTTTCATTACATATTGTATTGAATATAAATAAATAAAATAAAGTAAACAAAAATTGTTTTTGTGTCTATCGATATCTCTTTTTTTTATTATGGCTAGCCTTTATTATTTTTTATTTATTTTATATTTAAAAAAATAAATAAATTTACAAAAGGTGTACTATTTTACCTTTCTGTAAAGTAAAAAAAGAAAATAATAAAGGGAAAGTAGGGGTACAAAATAATAAAGTTAAAGGAGAAGTAAAAAATACCCCTACAGCCTATAGTATGAATGTCAGAGGCTGGTGTGTATGTTGACTATAGTACTATACTACTGCCTACTCTGATACATGTGAGGACTTCAATCGTCTGTCACCCGTACGAGAGTGAACAAACGGCGTGTGACTAACAAAATAATATTTTTGTTTAAAATTCTTGTGAACGACTTAATTACGTTGTTTAAAACTTGAGAAAAGACATTTCCAGTGTGTTTTCAAACAATAACAGTGTTTTTTTGTTTGTTTGTTGTTTTGTGTTGAAAATTTATTTACCATATATACAAAAAAAAAAAAACAATTATGGATATAGTGCAAAAAATGGATTTATTATGTGTTGAACGAATGTCAGACAATAATTTTGCGAAAATTGATCCGGTTATGTTCCGAGATTCTCGTGTTATCAAAAATATGTTAGATATGGAAGAGAGTTACATGCCCAATTGTAATTATTTCCGTTCTATACAAAATGATGTTCAACCGTTTATGCGAAAAGTAGTGACGACATGGATGTTAGAGGTAAGTTTTTAACAGTTTTCATTTCAAAAGTTTCAATCGATTTGAATGGAATTGAATTTTTGTTGTTGTTGTTGTCGGTTTAGGTGTGCGAAGAACAAATGTGCGAGGATCAAGTATTTCCATTAGCTGTTAATTTTATGGATAGATTTTTATGCTTGTGTAGAATATCTCGCCAACAATTACAATTACTTGGTGCCACCACATTGTTAATGGCTTCAAAAATTCGACAATGTCATCCATTACAAGTGGATTTGTTATGTGCTTATACAGATAATAGTGTCACACCTTCGGAGCTTCGAGTAAGTTTTCTATTTACTTTTAAGTTGTTTTTATTACATTTGTAAGTGTATTTTTTTTTGATAAGGAGAGTGTTATAAGTTTGATTATTGGTGCTTAGGCTATTTGTTTAAAAGTGATTCATCATTAGATTCACTTAATAATAATTGACAGGTTGGGTGATATCTAAGGTACCTTTTAGTTAATATTTAAAAATCCCCAAGTATTTAAATTTATCATCGAAATAGCAGGGATGTGCAAGAGATAAAATCGAAATTTATAAATATCTCAAAATCTATAAGATTTACCGTAAATACTGTCAAAACAAAGTTTAAAGTAAACTAATTTTTGAATAAAAATTTGTTCGTACATTATTTGATTAAAGTCAATGGTTGTAAAGATATAAAGGTGATAAATTTGAATATAATGGAATTGATTTTTTTCAAAAATCATAAAAATATAGTTTTAAATTTATAAATGAATCTTTAGAGAACATAGGAGCGCAAATGTCATTTCGAAAACGATCAGAGATACAACAGAAGTTTTAATTTGCAAAACCTTGTAACCTTGTAAAAATATTAACAACTTTTGTAGGGTAAATTAACTGTTACAAATTTCCTTCACGAGATATCACAAACAATAATTGATATCGTTTTCGCAGATGGGCACGCGTGGAAGCCGCGACTAAAACCTGTCTTTTGAACCGTAAGAGATACAGAAAATATTTTAGTACAAAAAATATCTATCTCATAAATACAAACAACTTTTGTTTGAAACATTTTTTCGTACACGCAATAGATTTGACTCAAATGAGTTACAAAATAAAACTGATTCGGAAGTTCTTGGTGTAAATCTCTAAAGTCACATTCAATGTTTTGTATTTCTTTGAAGATGATTTTGTATCAATTTAAGGACGTTCATGTGCTACGCTAGATTCAAATAAGTACTATCTTTAATATAATTTATTTAGGATTTTAAAAAAGTTTTAGAGTATATCAATAATCTTACAACGATTTATAACCTTTAAAATATTCGTACATATAAATTAGAAATTGATCGGACTTGATTTGGCAGATCTTGATTTGACAGTGTATATGTGTATATTTTTTTACTGTGCGCTGTCGCCAGTTTTCAAAATATGGTGGCAAAAACAAACCTAATAAAACAGTTTTAATTTTATTGAATAATTAATTCAAACGTTCGTCAACACCATTTTTAATGCAAATATATTTGCATATTTCTGCATATTAATATAACTGCATATTTCAAAGAATATTTATAAACGTTATTTATTATGGTGTCTACTTTAATAATATACTTATTATAATTTTAAGTACAAAAAAATAATGTTCTGCATAAGACGCTGTGTTAAAAGTTTGATTTTTAATCGATAATTATTCTTTGAAATGATCGTCAACAGGTTTTAAATTTTTCACGAAGGATAATTACTTAATTGAGCTATTCAACTCATGTATGAACGTCCTTAAGGTAGTTGTCTTGCAGTAATCGTGTTAAAAAGTTTCAGTTCAGAACATACACCAACTATATGAATAGACTGAGATTGTAGAGTATACTTTTTTTTTACTTGAATGTACCTCGTATACTTGTTCACAACGCGTTTCACATGACAACTACCTTAAATACACAAAAACATAATTTTGAATAGCTCGCGTGCCACATATCCGCTATTTTAACATACTGATTACATATTTCCGTAGAAGTTGACTTATATTTACTAAGATTCTTCACCGCAAATTAGTTGTATCATCAAGTGTATTCTATAATACACTCAAGTATGTATTTCAGGTGATTTCCTTAAGAAACAATGATGATACTTAATATAATGTTCAGAATACCTGAAATCCTGTTATTATTTTAAGGGTATTTTTGTTTGAGGATTGATTATTTTTGTTCATTTATCTTATTGTTTTAAAATCCCCTTCTTATATGGCTATCTTTCAAGATTATTGTATGTTCAGTAAATGGAACTAAAAAATAAATGTCACAGAAGTAGTATTGTTCGTAATTTCCGCGATTGGAATCGGTAGTCGAAAACATCCCGTTCTTTAATTACTTGGCGTGCAGTTCAACTATTGTAACTATCAAAAATGATGGTAGAAGACCTCTTAAGATTATTCAGTTGATGTGGAGGGTGTTTCATGACCCCACACCGCCTGTTCAAATAGGGGGTCATCTTAAGCAATTTTAGTATAATTATAAATCTTATTCAATTACTTTTTTATGCTATATCATTCTCTGTCTTTGTTTTTCGATAAGATTTTTCCTTATAGTGTAATCAGAAAATTTGAAGATCTGGGAATATCTGGTAGAAAACAGTTTTAAAATTTCGCGAAACGCTATAAATATAGTGGGTTCTTAATATTGTACTTTTCTGGTAAAAGATCTCCTTTCGTATGTCACTCACAAAATGAATTAGTGGAAAGTCTGAAAATGCTATGTTTTCAGAATATAACCCCGGGAAATAGTGGCGAAAAAATTATTTCGATAAAGTTTATAGGAGCAAGGATTCATTTGTGATATTTGGATATCGAAAGATAAGACAATATTATACATTATAGAACGAAAGATGAATGATCGTTATTATTTTGGTAAATAGCTACACCGCCAACTCTAACATTAGAACATTTCAATTTGACTATACAGTTGAAATTAGGTATAGGAATGTCTTCATCATTATAACTCCCTGTTTCTGATATTATTTGACATTTAATCAATGATATCATTTTTATGGGCTCGTAAACTTTGTATATATTAAATGTATATATATATATATTGATAAACCTGAACTGGCCTTGATAAGTTTGACTAACTGTAATGTAAATAATGGATTTAATGTTAGTCTTTCAAACTCTAATTTTAACGGAAGAAGTGATGCTGATTCTCTTCTGTCACGATAAAATGTAGAATCATTGATTTTAGATACAATATATAATTTTTCTATTGTAGTTTTTCACTACTAGTATCATTTTATTAAACTTTTGTGTCTTAATAGTAGTGTTGACCTTATTTAATATTATTTTAATAAATTATTTAAAAAGAAGTATAACTTCGTACGTGCGTACATAAGTAAACACACACTTTTTTTGTTTTTAAATTTTCAATTACCTACAAACTTACTATGAAAATTTATAAATTAAAATTTTACAGTTGATTAATGTCCATTCATTTTCTGAATTTTCCTTATAAACGTTGATAGTATTTCTACGACGGCGAATGTTTATTCAAACATTTATTCGGCATAAATCAACTCCAAAAAAAAAGGACACCACTTTCGGAGTCCAATGGACCACAAACATATCTAAAATAAAGAAACAAGTTGTATTCAAACTTGAATTATATAATAAAAAGTAAATTTCAATAATATGAATTCTATTCGAATTGAAAAATAACTTTAGACCAAATAGGTTAGTCATTCAAAACTTAGGGTACTCTGTGAATTATTACCTTTTTCATGCACTTAGTGCATAGCAATGTTATTGTTTTAGTGTTTAGTAATTTTTTCCCACCATGTAAAAACAATTATTTAATAATATAATTATTGGGTTAGCGGCATTGGTGGTGTTATCATATCGTCATAATTGCATTATAAAAAAAAAATTGTCAACCCTCTCTTTTGTGGTTGGTATATTATTAAAATAAAATAAAAATACAGATAATCGATCTTTAATAAATGATTCCAAATTTGATAAATTATATTTTAATTATGGGAATATATTATATTTCATAAAACAATAAGCATCATGGGTTCAAACTCTTGAACCCATGAAAGTGTTTTTGTATACTTACGCAATTTTCTAATTCATTCAAAATTATAAATTATTTCACTTGTTGCAAAATATCACGCCTACTTCAGTCTCTAGTATATCCCTAAAAAACAAATTCGTCACGCAGGAGCTGCGTCAACTTAGCGAATTTCCTTAGAATACATAAATCACTCTAGCGGCCACAATTTCAGTCTGATCAAAATGAAATGTCGCATCTGATATGATTTTGGTATTTGCAAGGCCAATTTTATTAATAAATGGCATTGGTCAAGAGAAAAGGGGGGGGGGGCATAGAGAAAGAAGAAAACACAAAATATAAAATATCTCTTTTAATATTTGAACAATCGAAAAATGTATGAATAGTAAAGTTGTGGAAAATCATGTTTTCGACAATTCATTACCTGATCCATTTTTCTCAAAATCTAATGTGTACAGAGATATTAAGGATTTTAACTTTCAATCTTAAATTGTAAATCTATACATATAAAATGCTTTGTCCTGAATGACTGACTGACGAATCAACGCACAGGCTAAACCGCTGAACGTAGACACCTGAAACTTGGAGGGTGTGTTCTTTGTATGACGGAGACATCCGATAAGAAAGGATTTTCCAAAATTCTACCCCTAAGGGGGTGAAAAACGGGGGCAAAGTTTGTATGGGACAACGTGATTCATGGTCCAATCTACTTCAAATTTTGCATAAACATTCAGTATATGTACTTAAATACTAAGTAGTATAAGGTCTGTAAAATTACAATTTTAGTAGGCAAAGCTGCGACGGGCAGTGCTAGTATCATCAAATATAAGTGTATAACAGAAATGTATTCTGTAAATATTAGTGTACCAGAAAAAATGATAAGAAACAAAATTATAGTAAAACTAATTTTTTACAAGTGTAATGAATTTTTAGATTTTTCGAATATTAAGGGATAAATGCCAAATTTTATTTTTTTCCCTCCTTCTAAACCCTCCTATCCCCATGTCCGATTTTACCCATTAACGAACTCGACATTAAAATACCAAAAGCGCGAAAGCGGGAAGTGAAATACCAAATTTCATTTTAATCGGAATAAAAGTGTGACCGTTAGAGAGTCCACAGACACACATAAACGTATAAAAATTTTAACGATGGTCATTTTTAACATCTAGTAGGCAGGATCGAAGAACATTTGAAGAAATTTTTACAAAATTCTATTATCGGTACAAAAGCAATAGTTGCATTTCCTCCGAATCCATGCCATTGATTCTTATTACTCATAAAAATAATAACACATAAATTTTTAGTAAACAAAAAATTATTGATAACGAACACAGTATTCGAAAACAACTGATTAGAATAATAAACATTTACAGATTAAAAATAATGAAACGGTTTCAACCCGTTAGCAATATATATTTTCTATGAAAAGAAAATTACCATATAAATACTCCAAAAAAAAAACTATTTCTTAATACAATCAAAATAAGAAGTAAAATTCTACTATTTACACCGCCTATTTCCTTCAAAAGAACTAGATTTGTATACATCTATTATTAATATGGTGCATCTGTATACAAAAAAAAATAAAATAAATGCACAGGGTGCGAGCATTCAACCCTTAACTATCGGATGTCCGTTACGTAAAAGAAAAAAAATAACTAGATATGAATTCCCGTTTTCGTAAATGTGTCTCAAAGGTCCCGTTTTGGAATTGAACAATTGAATTATAATATTCTTATCAACAAATACGCACACCTGGCCATGAAAGAAATTAGGTAAGTAAAAATAATATATGTCCCATATAAAAAAAAAAAAATGCTTAAGGCATCATCATCAATATAAACTAGAATATGTGCCCTTCTTTTCAATTTGGGACACCCTTATATTCATTTATATGTGTTGTGGGTAATCATCGTTTCACGTGAGAAAATTTTTCACAAATCCTTGTCTATATAAGAAATTTATCGATTTTGTTTTTGGGGGGTAGTAGAGATTTTTGGAACAAAACAAAAATAACTTTTATCAGATTCCTTTCCGCAATGATGCAATTGTAATATTAGTAAATCAATGATGCTGTGTCTCTTTCACGGTGAAGAAGAGGGGTAATAAACCATTTTTATTTTATCTCATTTTTTATGCCGGTGTGTGTCATAAAAATTTGTCATAAAAAAGATTTCCAATATTTTGTTTTTCGGATTGATGTTTTCGAGCTAGGTGAATTAAATAATTTTATGTGTCTGAATATTATTTGTATGTATGAACGGATTTAACTTAAAAAGCATTTGACGGATTTTGATAACACTTAAAAATTGTACTTATGGTTCCAGAAGGCTACAGGTTATAGATAGGCTATAGGCTATGTTTTATTTAACTTTTTTAGAACTGCTATAGCCTTTAGCACGCTATAGCTATGCTAGACTATATAATATATATGTTTTAATTAACTTTTTTAATTTTAAAGTTAAATAATTAATTATATTTTTATGGACTCACTCACTACTACTTGAGCCATACTGAAAGTCATTCTGGGATCAAGATTATTGGTGAGAGGGAGCATGGCAATAAGTGGGGGAGAGGGTAGGTTGGAAAAAAATTACATTTTCAGGATATTTTCTTGAGAAATGTTTTTGTTTTTTAATTATTTAAATACTGATGCATACAATACTATTCTCTAATATTTCGGAAACATAAAATTTTTAACGATTAAAAAAATAAATGATAACTTTTTTAAATAAAATAAATAATAATTTCTTTAACTGAAATATTATTTAAAACATTTAATTTGCGAAAATAACATGTTTTTAAAATTTGTTTTCAAAACAATTCTTCCCCTTTTCCTTCTTGTATAATTATCATAATAAGTCCTTTTTTTCTCGTCATGGACTGTTAAATCTCGCGCCATTATAAAACAACAAGGTTATATACTATCTTTCAAGAAGTAAAAAATAGGTACAACTAATTGCTACCTTTTTTTGTGGTTTAACTGTTCTTCATATAAGTATATATACTTTTTCTTGGTGGTGTTCATCAAGGGTGAACAAATGTGTGTAGGAGTTTACAAAGGGTAAATAGATCCATCATTATAGATCATCAAACATATATCAAGTTACGTTAGCGGCAATCAATTGACCTGACGACCCATCAAATATAATATTTATAACTTATTATTATTTAAGCATTAACATTTCTACTTGTTTATTTGTTAACAAAATGATTATGTAAATAGTAATTGGCACACATACTTTCTTGTTTAAAAAAACATTTTGAGGCAACAGTTGTGATTATTATAATTTTGTATCGATGAATTTTGTTCCTGTGAGAACTGAAATTGTTTTTGATATGTCGCTTTTTTAACAGCTATTGGCTTAGAAAGGGTGCCTTAGAAGGAGAAAGTAACTTGAATTTCTCTCTTAATGGAAAAAAAAAGTTGATAATAAATTTTACTAAAATTCATTATCTGGCCGTATTTAATATTTATAGAAATATTCCCTGAGAAAATTCGCTTAGTCTATCATTTTCCTCAATGAAATCTACCCAGGACTGATTATAATTCTTATAAAATATACTGGAATTCGAATTAGAAATTTTAATTGGTGAAAACGGGGATTATAAACACATTGATCCATAACGAGTCATCATATGTCACACATAGAAATGTCTGGATCCGTTTTTGTTGGTTTTTCGTATTTAAGTACTCTGCAAGTTGGTCTTTTTGTAAGGAATAACTTTGTAATTTAAAGTTTTATTCTATCTCCGTTGTCAAAATATAATTTAGGGGCTAGAGAAGGGGTTGATAATTAGGTTTCATACCTTAAAGTTCATTTTAACCCAAGAAAGAAATATAAAGAAAAGTGTGTGTGTGTACTTATGTACGCACGTAAGATGTTATACTTCTTTTTAAATAATTTATTAAAATAATATTAAATAAGGTCAACACTTCTATTAAGACACAAAAGTTTAATAAAATGATATAACTAGTAGTGAAAAAATGTAATAGAAAAATTATATATTGTATCTAGAACCAATGATTCTACATTTTATCATGGTAGAACAGAATCAGCGTCACTTCTTCCGTTAAAATAAGAGTTTGCAAGACTGGCATTAAATCCATTATTTACAATAGAATCAGAGTTGTGAAATTTATTAAGACCCAGACCAGGTTGATCAATATACAAACTTTACAAGCCCATAAAAATGATATTGCTAATGTGGCTCGTAATTCTAAAACTCGGCCTTGTGCACTTCCGTGCTCTAGATATTCTTCTTTTATCAGAAACATGGAGTTATATTCATGAAGACATTCCTGTACCTAATTTCAACGGTATAGTCAAATAAATGTATTTAATATACACAATATTGCTGATTTATGTTGTATAATTTTAGTAGGTGATAGAAATTATCGAAATGATAAGAAAAGTTCATGGGAGATAATTTATTTTCGAATTATAACACCAGAAAGTAGTGAAAAAATACTCTTTCCGTGTTCGAAAAAAAAAATTACACCTGTCTCAAATATTTTCAAATTCCGTTTATTTTTTCGCATAGTATTTGTTAAAAAATGTATTCTACAGCCAGTTTGCAATTTTGCAAAATTTTTTTATAAGTTATTTGCAATTTAATCAAAAAATACAAACATTTTTTTTTTTTCAAATAAAAAATAATTATTCATAATAAAAATAAATTAACTAGCTAGCTTATGATCAAAAAAAAGCGCTGATGAGCGGCCGACCGTCTGTAGTATTATTAACCCGACTGCAAAAAAGGAGGATGGTTCTCAATTCGTCTGTATTTTTTTTTTTTTTTTTTTTTTTTTTTTTTTTTTTTTTTTTTTTATGTTTGTTACCTCAGAACTCCGTCATTTATGAACCGATTTTGAATTTTTTTTTTTTGTTTTAAAGGGTTTGATTCCCGATTGGTCCCATTGTCACCAAATCGCATTCTGATGAGGGGATCTCCGGAAAATCGAGGAAAATACTCATTTTATATGTGATAACCGATTTTTGCGAATTTTTTTTTTTTTTTTGAAAGGGTATACTCATTCATAATGGGAAAATAAGAAAATTTTTTTAAAAACCGACTTCAAAAAATTTTTTTACAAAAAAAAAACCGACCCCAAAAAAAAAAATTTTTACAAAAAAAAAACAAAATGCATGTAAATAAAATTGAAAATCTGTTATAAAAAAATGCTCTTAAAATTAAAAAAAAAAAAAAAAACGGGTAAAAAAAAAAAGTTTTACAAAAAAAAAACCGACCCCAAAAAAAAAAATTTTTACAAAAAAAAAACAAAATGCATGTAAATAAAATTGAAAATCTGTTATAAAAAAATGCTCTTAAAATTAAAAAAAAAAAAAAAAAACGGGTAAAAAAAAAGTTTTACAAAAAAAAAACCGACCCCAAAAAAAAAAATTTTTACAAAAAAAAAACAAAATGTATCTAAATAAAATTGAAAATCTGTTATAAAAAAATGCTCTTAAAATTAAAAAAAAAAAAAAAACCGGGTAAAAAAAAATGTGTTATAAAAAAATTCACTAAAAATTAGTCGTTTAAGTAGGTCTACCCATATTTAGATAAATAAAACTAGTTATAGAACTTTAGAGTCACTAAAAAGCGAGAAATAAACTATATTTTGACAAAATGGAAACCCGACTTCAAAAATAAAATATTCTATAACAAAAAATGCACTAAAAAGTAAAAAAATAATTGCATATTCTTGTGCCAATTTTAGTTCACCTAAGCAAAAATTTTTAAATATATATGTACAATTATTGTTATTTTTGGAGGCGGTGTCCAAAAATTATGTGAATTTCTCTATGCTGACACCGCCTCCAAAAATAACAATAATTGTACATATATATTTAAAAATTTTTGCTTAGGTGAACTAAAATTGGCACAAGAATATGCAATTATTTTTTTACTTTTTAGTGCATTTTTTGTTATAGAATATTTTATTTTTGAAGTCGGGTTTCCATTTTGTCAAAATATAGTTTATGTTATTTGTCCGTTCTATCAAATCGTTTGCTTGAGTGCCTTCACTTCCGTCCGTATGTCGCGCATACAGCAATGGATCATCATTCTTTAGTCAACTTCTTTTTATTCAAAGAAATATAACTATTTTGTTTTATTTATTATTAGGTCGATGTTAAAAAATACGTTTTTCTTTTTACATATTTTGTAGTAGGAATGTTCAGGAACCGTAAATTTTACATAACATATGGTTACAAAAAAAAAAGTATTATTCATTGTAATAATTACGCGAGAAACTTTTTTTTTGTAATTGTAAAAGTTTCAAAAATAATGTTTAGTATTTCTTCTTCTTTTTTTTCACCTCTGACATTATTCGGGCATTATTTATAATAATTAACATAAGTCTATCCTAAAAGTTATATCTTTGTACCGACTTTTCTTTCTTAAGAATATTCAGCTATTGCGATTGAGAAAACCGATTAGAAAAATACCATCTTTCTGAAATTATATATATCAAATTGGAACTGAATTTGGGGAATATTAAGTCTTCCAACTTGTCGTCCGAATTTGAAGAAGTAATCCGCAAATATATAAAAACATACGAAGTTGAGTTTTAATCAACTTCAAAATCTTTAGTAATTAAGTTGCAGAAAATAAATTTTGTAACTATAATATTGACAAGCTAAATTTTTGTGGAGATCTGTATTTTGTAAATCTGTAAATTAGTGCTGTGCTTTTTAAGGAAAATTGTTAAGGGAAAAACTTTAGATTCTTACAGGCAGGGTTTTTTAAACGTTTCTTTTTGTAGAGACTAAATCTGTTCAAAATTTCTTGATTCTACAAAAAAAAAAGTCAGCTTTGATTATTAAAGAAATGTGGACTTCTTGGACTATTAAAGAAATGGACAAAAGTGTTCAGTCGTCCCTAAACACTTCTACATGTGATTTTATTGACCGCCCATTCAATATATTATGGTTCCTTTATACAAAAGGAAAAAACAAATCTTGCAACAATTATTATTTGTGATAAAAACCGATTGATATTTGACGCCAGACATTGTTATTTTGGGGTCATTGTAATATGTTTGTCATACATAATATTTTAGGGTGCCGTGGTCAAACTAGGAACCCTTACAGTTTCGCCACTCGTTAACTATTAGTGCCAGAGAGCTGAAATTTGGCATAGTTTTAACGTCTTATAGTTAAAAATTTTTGGGGTCTTCTATATGTAAATTGGGGGTAATGAATTTATTTAATTTACTTGTCCCATAGTGTAGGTTATTGTAGAATGGGTCTTTCAAACATATTGGGGGGTATGCCATAAATTCGTTTACGTAAAAATTAAGCTTAAGAGTTTGTACCACCCGGTTAAACCGCCTATTTTATGAGTATAAGTCGAATAATTTATGACTTGCAGTTGTATCAGTAAAATGTTCATAGAAACTCCATTCAAAAACAAAAAGACATGTATGGAACCCTATACTGTGCGTGGTCCGACACACACTTGTCCGATTTATTTTTATTAATGATGTCAGTTTTGATATATAATAAAGACAAACATACACATATTTTGTAGTCGCGAAATTCTACTCCCTCATCACTTTATATATAGGTCTATAACCCTGTTAAAATTCATTCCCACAGTCGCGTAATAACTAATTCTCATTCATATTATGAATGTATAGATAGATCAGTTCTTCAGGGTCAAGATCATTTCATCTTATAATCGTATTACATAGATATATTTAAAACAAAATTGCGTCTACTTAATTAAGTGTTCCCCCCGTTCAGGAAGTAAATTATCATAATTTATGTTAATAAGAAAGTATTTTAACCTCAATATGACCTTGTATGTTTAAAAGTACCGATATTATCATTTACGGTATAAAATAATGTAGTCTATAATATGATATAGAAGTTATGTTTTCGGAGTCCAAAAACCATTATGGGTTTTCATTTAAATATACTTCCAAAAAAAAAAATTCAGTAAACATGCATTTTAAGTTTTTAGCGAATTTCCTGAAAGGAAATAGAGCTATTGGTCCCGTACCGAAGTCAAAATTTCGGAAAAATTACTTCAAATGTCCATCGATCCTACCAAGTAGATGTCAAAAATCATCATCTGTAAAATTTATATATATATATCTATGGACATATATATATATATATATATATATATATATATATATATATATATGTGTGTCTGTAATCACTCTAGCGGTCACAGTTTTCATTTTATCGGAATGAAATTTGGTATTTGAGGCGCTTTTTGTATTCAAAAGGTCAAGTTCGTTAATGGGTAAAATCGAACAAGGGGAAAGGGGGGTTTAGAGGGAGGGGGAAACACAAAATTTTACATATCTCCCTTAATATTTGAAAAATCGAAAAATTTATAAGAAATAAAGTTGTAGGTATTAAGTTTTACTGTAATTTCTTTTCTTATCATTTTTTCTGTTACCCTACAGAAATATTGACGGTTTAAGATTGAAAATGAAATTCCTCACTATCTCTGTACACATTAGAGTTTGAGCAAAAATGATAAGGTGATGAACTGTAGCAAACTTGATTTTCTTCAACTTTATTCCTTACCCATTTTTTGATTGTTCTAATATTAAGAGAGATATTTTATATTTTGTGTTTTCTTCTTTCATTATGCCCCCTTTTCCCCTTGACGTATGTCATTTATTAAAAAAATTGACTTTGCAAATACTAAAATCATATTCGACATTTCATTTTGATCAGACTAAAATTGTGACCGCTAGAAAGTGATTTATGTATTTTAAGGAAATTTGTTAAGTTGAAGCAGCTCCTGCGTAACGAATTTTTTTTAATACGTTTTTGTCAATCGATAACGTGGTAATAGCTAGAAAATAAAAATAATGGACCAATCTGGGTCTTTGATCAGACACTAATAAAATCCTAGGTAAGCAGCGCACGCGCCTTCTTTAATATTTATTAACCCGACTTCAAAAAAGGAGGATGGTTCTCAATTCGTCTGTATTTTTTTTTTTTTTTTTTTTTTTATGTGTGTCACCTCAGAACTCCAACATTTATGAACCGATTTTGAATTTTGTTTTTTTGTTTTAAAGGGTTTGGTTTCCCATTGGCACCAAATCGCATTCTGATGAGGGGATCCCCGGAAAATCGAGGAAAATCTTCATTTTATATGTGATAACCGATTTGTGCGAAATTTTTTTTTTTTTTTGAAGGGGTATACTCATTCATAATGGGAAAATAAGAAAATTTTTTTAAAAACCGACTTCAAAAAATTTTTTTACAAAAAAAAAACCGACCCCAAAAAAAAAAATTTTTACAAAAAAAAAACAAAATGCATGTAAATAAAATTGAAAATCTGTTATAAAAAAATGCTCTTAAAATTAAAAAAAAAAAAAAAAACGGGTAAAAAAAAAATGTTTTACAAAAAAAAACCGACCCCAAAAAAAAAATTTTTACAAAAAAAAAACAAAATGCATGTAAATAAAATTGAAAATCTGTTATAAAAAAATGCTCTTAAAATTTAAAAAAAAAAAAAACCGGGTAAAAAAAAAATGTGTTCTAAAAAAATTCACTAAAAATTAGTCGTTTAAGTAGGTCTACCCATATTTAGATAAATAAAACTAGTTATAGAACTTTAGAGTCACTAAAAAACGAGAAATAAACTATATTTTGACAAAATGGAAACCCGACTTCAAAAATAAAATATTCTATAACAAAAAATGCACTAAAAAGTAAAAAAATAATTACATATTCTTGTGCCAATTTTAGTTCACCTAAGCAAAAATTTTTAAATATATATGTACAATTATTGTTATTTTTGGAGGCGGTGTCAGCATAGAGAAATTCACATAATTTTTGGACACCGCCTCCAAAAATAACAATAATTGTACATATATATTTAAAAATTTTTGCTTAGGTGAACTAAAATTGGCACAAGAATATGCAATTATTTTTAGCGAATTTCCTGAAAGGAAATAGAGCTATTGGTCCCGTACCGAAGTCAAAATTTCGCAAAAATTTCTTCAAATGTCCATCGATCCTACCTTGTAGATGTCAAAAATCACCATCTGTAAAATTTATATATATATATCTATGGACATATATATATATATATATATATATATATACATATATATATATATATATATATATATATATGTGTCTGTAATCACTCTAGCGGTCACAGTTTTTATTATATCGGAATGAGATTTGGTATTTGAGGCGCTTTTGGTATTCAAAAAGTCAAGTTCGTTAATGGGTAAAATCGGTCGAGGGGAAAGGGGGGTTTAGAGAGAGGGGGAAACAGAAAATTTAACATATCTCCCTTAATATTCGAAAAATCGAAAATTTTATAAGAAGTAAAGTTGTAGGTATTAAGTTTTACTGTAATTTTGTTTCTTATCATTTTTTCTGTAACCCTAATATTTACAAAAATATTGACGGTTTAAGATTGAAAATTAAATTCCTCAATATCTCTGTACGCGTTAGAGTTTGAGCAAAAAAGATAAGGTGATGAACTGTAGCAAACTTGATTTTCTTCAACTTTATTCCTTACCCATTTTTTGATTGTTCTATCTAATATTAAGAGAGATATTTTATATTTTGTGTTTTCTTCTATCTTTATGCCCCCCTTTCCCCTTGACGTATGTTATTTATTAATAAAATTGGCCATGCAAATACTAAAATCAGATACGACATTTCATTTTGATCAGACTAACATTGTGACCGCTAGAGAGTAATTTATTTATTCCAAGGAAATTCGCTAAGTTGAAGCAGCTCCTGCGTAACGAATTTTTTTTTACTTTTTAGTGCATTTTTTGTTATAGAATATTTTATTTTTGAAGTCGGGTTTCCATTTTGTCAAAATATAGTTTATAGTTAAATAGTTTGTTATGCAACCCAACATTTTATTTTAGTTTGATCTTGGTCCTAGATTGATCCGTATTTTCTAACGTTTAGTGCATCATCGATTATACAATAAAACCCGTTATTAGTATTTTTATTTCGATCAAAGTGTCGTGAGAATTATTATTTATAATTTAAAACTGAAATTATAAATATTAAATAAAACAAATATTTGACATTTTCGTAACAATAATTTTATTTTATTAACTAGTTGCGGAACACAGTTTCCGAACTCAGTTTTCTGATCAACAAACTGTGTTCCGAAACTAGTCAAAATAATATTATTGTAACGAAAATGTCAAATATTTGTTTTATTTAATAATTATAATGGATTTTCGTCAAATAACTCGACCCATTCATTATACAATTTGAAATAACAAAGCTTTTAAGTCCAATCATTGGAACTAGTATTATGACTCATTCCCGTATTCATTGTTGGAAATAATTTGTTCCTAAAAATTCATCACTTTTTCAAGGGTAAATATCGGGTTTTTTTAAACTTATTTTCTATACAAATTTTAGAAAATGTTGAGTAAAAATTGTGCTAATTTTTCGCGTATATCCTCTCGCACTGTTTTCTGAATACCTGAAAAATCCACAATATTAGTCTAAACATCGATATTGAAAGGAAAATTATCACAACGAAGTAGGCTTTATAAGTTTACGAGTATAGTCGGCCAACTTATAGTTTCGAAACTCGGTTCAGGACTTGTTGTACAGATAGTCCGGACTATTAAGGATGTTCCAGCATGAAACCACTTTTCGACAGAATTTGCTCATTTTTTTTTCACATACTAAAATAACGTTTTCTAATAAATCTCGAAGTTTCAGAATTTTTGGCCGTTTAGAACGCGAGATAATTAATAGCAAAGTAATCATTTTCTCTCACTCTCTCCCATTCGAAAATAGGAGAGTAAAGATAAATATTTATTAATTAAATTTAAACAAATCGCATTTTACCGTTTTGTTTTCGAAATACAAAAGTTTAAAATTATTTAATTACATTTATTTGTATATATGAATAGTGAATATATCTATGTGTTGTGTGTGTGTATACATGTATTTGTTCTATAATAAAAGTAAACCGGTTTTTTGCCCTTTTTATATAAGACAGTTCTGGAACCTCCTTAAACGAAAATAATAGTACCGTTTTCAATGTTTATTATTACAGACAGTGATGATGATGTATCTTTATTCGAGTATTGTTCGCAACGACACGAAATTGACATGACATGACAAATTGTTTTGATAACAAATACTTAAACCAAAACCATATGCGTAAAAAAAAAAGAACTCTAAATAAGGATGAGATCACGCAATTATTTCAAACTGACCATACTAATTTATTAAACTTAATTACAATGCAAACCACAATTGGTTTATTAAATACAAAAATTATTATAATTATATACGCATGACTATGCATGATGAATATAAATATGTGAAAGAAGGGTGGCAAATGGGCGGTATATTTAAATAGATTGATTATTATATTATAGATGGAAAATTTCTATTAAAAAAAAATGTATTTAATATGTTCATTACAGAGTTGGGAAATGCTGGTATTATCAAAACTACGATGGGATATTACATCAATTACTGGCTTTGATTATGTGGATCATGTTATTGAACGTGTATCTTGGGGTATGGAAAATCCATTCATTCGAAGACATTCACATACATTAGTGGCCATTTGTTATACCGGTAAGTGATTGGATAATTTTAATTTTATTTGTACAAGGTTTTTAATTTTATTTGTAACTAGCCCTACGTTTTGTACGGGTTTGACAATTTTAATTTGCCTCAAAATTAGATGTACTCACTGCAAATAATGAAATAAATTCCTGCCATCTGCCATTAACTACTAGATAAAATTAATGTATATGTAATCTTAGCTGTTATCTATTTTTAATGATATAATCTCAGTTTTAGGGTCACCATAGATGGTTAGTAGTTATCGAACCTAATCTATTATCAAAGAATAGCTTGAGGACCCTAAAAACTCAATTTGAACAAGAAATGAATCCTTCTATAGATTTATTAATATAGATTAGCCTAAGCGTCCGATGTTGTCTACCTCTGTAGTTTCATTTCCTATAGTATATAGAATAATGTGGGGTTCTACCTCCGTTCTTGAGACACACAATCTTAGGCAACTCCCAAAGTCTACCCATATCATTCTATTTTTTTAACCTTTATTAATATCAATTACATTCATGATGGAGGACAAGGAATTATATGTAGGCTAGGAATTGGTAGATTTTGTGACTGCATCTGACTTTGATATTCATCTGGAGTTCGTGAAGGAAAACTGCAGAAAATCTTCAAAAGCATAGCCGGTTACTTAGTTGTTGTCCATACGCCGACATTAACTGCCCCATTAATTATAATTGACAAACTGCCATAGCTGGAAAACGAACTCACAACCTTCCAGTTTTAAGTTTGCGAATTTGAGCGCACGGCAACTTGAATGAAAATACTCCTATAGGATGTTTACCATTAACATGTGCCCAGTGTGTGTGCTAAATTTCGATATTCAAAGTGACTTCGCTAAATACGAATTCAACCTACTTCTTAACAGTTAGAGCTCTACTGGGCTAATGACCTGCCCATTTTTTTCTGAATATACCATAAATTTTCAGATACTCTTTACAAAAATGAGACTTGAGTATCGTTTCAAATCTCAGCGAGCAATGACCCTTCCTGTTCTGTGAAAAACAAAGTGTCTTTTTCAATCAGTCTCAAGTGAAAGAGATACCTAGATTACTCGGCTGTAGTGTATCTAAATAATTACTGAATCTTTGATCTCTAAATACTTCCAGTAAGTTTTTTTTAATCTCCAATATATAACTTGATAAACAGTAGCTAAGTTTTTCCATTCCGGGCAATAACTTTCAATCTAAATTAGTTGTTCCTAATTTTTCTGGAAACCATAAAAAATGATCGTACAATATAACTTGATCTATAAAAGTGCAGTTGTAATGCTTTATGTAACTGGTATTTTAGGTTTTTTTTATGTCAAACTTGAACAATTTTTGTATTATTTATAAACATAAACAATTATTCCTTTAAATAAAAAATTGAACTGGATCTTTGGGCATGTCTACAGAGTAAATAATAGTACTGTTGCTTTGCTTGCTGTTTGTTGGCTGGTATAGCAGCCGATGATGGTGTTAAATTCACCCTGTTCTAAAAATGCATAATAACATGTTTACTCTTGTATGTATAGGGTTATAGTAGTTGTTGCGCGCCCTAATCAAAGTGCCACGACGTGTTTTCTAATACTTCTGCACTTGTATTATTATTTCACAAGCAGATGTTTTAGTTTTTTAGCTTACTAAACTTAAATGTTTTGTTACTCTTATGAATAATATCAAAATAAAAATTTTTAAAGAAACTTCGAAAATATTTAGAAAGATTTGGAAAAAAGAATTCTTTAGCCATTTCTTCAAAAATAGTATAAAGTTATTAATTTACTAAATTTTTTGGCGACGAGGATGATTTTCAAAAAGCTGTTATGGGATTGTTGGCAGAAGCGGAGCTTAATATTTCAACCTACTTTCTAATTTGTTTACCAGAATGCGAACACGAAATTTGTGGGTCGAAGGATATGCCACGAGGGTTGGACAGGACACATAGCTCTACTAGCTTTGGTTTCTAATTTATCCACCAGAGAGTATATTCGAGTTCTAGAGTACCCCAATAAGATTATTGAACATTAATCAATGTTCAATAATAATATTAACAATTCACAATCATACACATCGAGGATTTTCCATATCAAGCATTTGATGTCAAACAATGTTATCAATGTTCAGACATACTACTCAAATGTCAAATTAAGTAAACACTTGTCACTTCCGTTGGAATAATTGATAGATGAACGCAAGTTTACAAAACAATTAAAAAAATTCGTTACGCAGGAGCTGCGTAAACTTAACGAATTTTCTCTAAATAAATACACCATTTCTCTTTTGGAAATAGATATCTTAAATAACTGTTTGACTAAAATGTTATATTATACTTTATTCGGTCAACGGGAAAAGGAGAGGGCTTAGGGACGGAAGAAAACAAAAACAATTTTCAGATCTATTCAATTTTAATACCGTATTTAAATAATCTTAAACTGATTTACGTCATTCTTTCCAGAAATTTTTTTTAAGATTTTAAAAACATCAAGTAACCATGGTGACACATTGTATTATTCATTAATATGGGTATTGTATTTAAAATGCAAATATTTCTGGAAATATTAGAGTTACAGAAAATATGGTTGGGTAATGAATTGCAGTAAAATTTATTAACTACAACTTTACTTATTATAAATTTTTCCATTTTACTAATATTAAGAAAGAAATTCAAGATTTTAGATATTTAATTTAAATTGCAAATATTTCTAGAGTTACAGAAAATGTGGTCGGGTATTGGATTGTAGTAAAATTGGTTTACTACAAATTTACTCATTACCTATTTTTCCATTTTTATAATATTAAGAGAGAAATCCAATATTATATATTTCCCCCTCCCCCTAAGCCCCTCTTTCCCCATGTCCGATTTTGCCCATTAACGAACTTGACCTTTCAAATCCAAAATGCACGTCATATATCAAATTTTTTCAAAATTTCTTCATCGTTACAAAATCAATAGCTGCATTTTCTTCGAAAATTCTCTAAAAATAAATATATCATGAACTGAGAAAGTAAAAAAAAAACAAAGTTACGGTGTTATATATTGTCTATCAAAAAGTAATACCAAAGACTTTAGAATATGTTTAAAAGGCTTATATAGGTATATAAATACTAATAGACCAATTATTATTATATACAGCTGTATGCAAAATTATAAGTATGCACATGTATATATATGGACGCATGTAGAATATATTAATTTGTAATCGAAATTAATATTAAAAAAAAAAGATTTATTGTATAAAAATTCATACTAAACGACTTGATCCAGTTTTTTTTTAAATATTAAAATTATATTCGCGAATATTCTATATTCTATATGCATTAATGTATGCAACCAGTTTAGGGAAATGGTATGAGGACCACGTGCAATATTATTTTTATGTGTAATATTCTATTATCCGTGTCAGACAAGTTTAAAGAACATAATTATTATCAATACGTATGTAAGTTTTGTGCGCTATGCCTTGGATCAGTTTTAGTTTTTTGTACTCTAAAAAACTTTAAAAAGAGATGGATATGATTTCATGGAATATTTTATCTTTGTTTATGTTTAAAAAAAAAAGAGTTATTTGTTTCTAAAATTATGTTTGTATTTAAATTGTATCAGAACATTTTTAACAAATCACGCTACTTCCATTATGTGATACAGACACATTTTGTATGGTAGTGAGCGACTTGGAAATGCCAAGGATTTTTATTCTCGACCCGGAAAATCATTTTATACTTTCTAAATCTAAATGATAATTAGTATTTCTAAGTTGATGTTGGAGTCAACTAAATCCAACTAAATCCTATAACCTAAAGTCTACTCTTTAAAAATTATTAAAAGAGAAAAATAAAAAAATAACATTTCGTATTGATTATATTTTCTATTTCAATTGATTCTCTTAACCATAGGCTACAAGAACGAGAATATATGAAAAAAAGCTTCAAAACTAACTTTAGTAGCGGAGGGGAAGTCGAAGCCTGGCAAGTAGGCCGTTCAAGGCCCTATTTACCGACCCTTAAAGGACAAGAAATTTGTATGTAGACTAGGAATTGGTAGGTTGTGCGACTGCAGCTGTGAGTTTGTGGAAGGAAACTGCAGGAAACGTTCACCAGTATAGCTGGTTACTTTCATTCTTGAATATACGCCGGCAGTTTATTCAATTAACTGCCTCATTATTTTTGTAGATTAATTTAATTGACAATCTGCCACCGTTAGGAATCGAACCAGTTCCGAACAGAGCGTCTTTAACAGCTCGACCGCTCAGACTGGTAAAAATACTAACTGTAAATTAAAATTAAATGTAAATTTTGTTTCTCGTGAAAATCATTGAATTAATTATAATTAGATCATCGATATTTTATTCTGATTAACTTATAATTATTTTTATCTAATTTTACTATTAAAAGTATTTTTGCCCTTTGTCACAATTACGAGGCTCAAGGAATTTCATACAACCAGTCGTTCTTACAATAAAATCAGTATAATTTGAATATAGATCATAATCATCTGGAAGTGAGAATATCCTAAATATAAACTTTACATACATAATTTGGTCCTTCGAACCGGATAGTAGCATATTCAATATCTGATAAATGCATGTTTACTCAATAGGAGATTATGAAAATGTTCATAATTTTAAGTTTTGTCTATTGCGAACGCTTTTACTACATATTATTAAATTTTTTAAGGGCAAAGAAACACAATTCTTCGAAATATTTAAATCGAAATTACTTTACGTTATTCAACACACACTGCAAAATATTCTGCAGAGCTACTTGTCTATGTATTGGAAAAAAATCAATTTTTGACCAAAATGTTGGTGATATTTTATTGGTTAAAATTATTGTTCAACAAAATAATTTAGGTATCTAACTTCTGCATGGAAGTAAAAACAATCTTAAAATCGAATGATGTCCACTGTGAAACAAGAACAAACATATATGAATTCATATAAAATAGTATATTATTTTTATTGTAATTTAATATTTGCATAAATAATTTTGATTTTTATAAAGGGTATATATGGATTTAATCAGCTGATTTTTTTTTGCTGTTATACATGTATAAATAATATGGCTTCCCAGGTGTTGTATAAATTTTATTACAGATTTTTAGACTCTGCAATGATAAACATACATAATTTTTGGTAATATGAACAACATATGTGCATCTCTTGTCAATAATAATAATAAAACTTGTTTGAATTATAAAAATTCAATTTTTTAAACAAAGGATATTAAAATTTTATGTTTTGGAACAAATGCTCACACCTGTATATATTTAAAGTGACCACGTGCGCTCAATCTATTGATATGTAGATTAAAGCTTCTTTGAAAGTTTTTTTTTTTTAAATCTATATTTTCAAAAGTATGGGCTATGCAAAAAAAAAATAATCTGATATATTAGGATGTTTCTGTCATCTTTCCCGAAGTGTTTTTTTTTAGTTAGACCTATTTTTAAAAAAATGTAATGTCACGTTCCTTTTGGTTGTTATTTTGCTTAAAAACTAATTATGAAGATTATGAAGAATTGACTGAATCACTTGCTTCTAAATCATTGAAATATTTCTGTGTAGTGCTATTTAGCATAACATACAATCAAGCTTCAAGCGGTAGCATAACCTTATTTTATTCGTTTTATCGTGTCTTTGGTAGCGTATAATTCGCTGAAAGGTCGCTGATTATTATAAGGGTCTGGAGTAATTGTGTTTTTACGAGCGTCCATTTATCCATGGTTAGTATGGTTACCTTTCGGTTGTCTTATGCCAACCGAAATAAGTGTTTACTTAATTTGACATTTAAGTAATATGTCTGAACTGATAACATTCTTTGACATCAAATGCTTGATATGAAAAATCATACACATCTAGGATGGGAATCGAACTCACGACCTCTGGTATTCCTGACCAATAAGTCCTATTGACTAATTTTCTTTTCTACAAGGTCTGGAATATTCCTATTGAGTCCAATTTCTTGAAGAATTTATCAAATTCTTTCAACATAGGTTTCATCTTGTGTCTTCAAGTTTTGAATGCAAGAACTAGCGTTCGACTTTAACTCCCTTGTTGGGTACAGCAGTTTATTTTTAATATCTTTCTCGTAATGCCAGAAGGGAATCTAGAATTGTAGATTACCAGAAATAATGAAATGGGACATAGTTATTCAAGTAACAAAACTTATAACACAATACTCGAAACAAAATTGTTTATTAAAGAAATATAATAACACAAAACTTATATTTCGATACCGCTATTTCGATTGCAATACAATCATTGTCAGCAGCTAAATTCTCGTATAACATATTCAACTTTGCTAAAATACACCAAATGAACTTTTAACATCTTCACTGAATTTTGTTAGTTTTTTATACAATTATGATTTCTTAACTTTTTGAATTGCCGGATTAAAATATCCTGGTGGTTCCCGTGTACATTATGAATGTGTGACGTCATCATTGCATAATATTCATTGAAGGGTAACAAAAAATGTGTAAAGGTACGTCAAACTACCAACATTGGAAACAAATTATAATTATTGTATTTAATGATCAGTTTTATAGGTTTGACGCGTTTTACAATACAAGTCAAAAACAGCATGTGCCCTTTGCCCTTTGATTGAATACATTGTCTAGCATAAACATTCAATAGTCAGTCACCTTACCTCGATATATAACATATATTTCCGTTTGATATGTATAATCGTTCCCTTAAATATACCATATACAGAATTTAAAATCGATGTACATATGGTAAAGTTATTTGTTTTATTGACTCGTGAAAAAATAATTTGACTTTATTGGTATTTTGAAAAGTAAATATAATTTAAATAGGTTTAAAACATGCATATTGTAAATTTTTAACACATTATCATCATTATAGTGATTATAAAACCACTAAAATATTAAATTGAGATCGAAATATGGGGAGACAGAATCGAATGATTCATTCACACCATATTGATTAAATTTGACATATTGTATTCATCAACGCATCGAACACTTCGAAATTTTGATAACATTTCTCTTCTACCGATTAACGATACAATATTGAATAATTAATACCGAATTTATAGGAAATTTAATTCTAAGTATTCGCTTTTGCTCCGGATCCATTCAGTTTTCGAAAATATAACATGGAAAAAAGTTGATAATACTTTTATAAGCAACAATTTTGAGATTTAAACCTTTACTCTACCTCTTACCATTATAGAAATATAATTTTGTGATGAGAGATAGGGGTGGTTTATATTAATAGGATCATTTATCAACTTTAGCCTAAAAATATGCACAAATATTTTGAACACCGTATCTCATCTCGTTTTCGAAATAAGTCAAATTAAAGTTTGTAAATAAAACTAATGAACAAATTTCAAACAATGAAGTGACAATTGTTGTCGGTATTTTGCTATTTTTGAAGTCATTTCATTTGAAGTCATGTTTCAATGCATAGCCCGATAGAGCTCAGGCATTGATATTTAAATATAAATATCAATGTTTACTATGTATTTGTATTTAAATATATTATACATATCTAATATTATTTTATTTATTTGTTGTCAAATTTTATTGACATTTATTTTATATATATTTGTGAATCGACTACTTATATTAATTATTTATCCAATTAAATATTGTCTGCCATCTATTGGTCAATATATTAAACATAATCTACACTTTCTCAAGGTTACGTAAAATGCCTTCGAAAAAACTTATTGGTAACATTTATTTATATATGTACGCTGACAAAACCAACGAATGTATAATATTAAATTTCGATTTTTGCCCCAATTTCCTAGATCAAATTTTTTTAATATTTTATAAATACGTATTTCGACTACAAAGTAGTCATCATCAGTATGAATTAGCTAATTGTAATTATTATCCGAGGAGATGTTACTTGTTGCTAATTTGGCGACGGTCTGCACGAAATTAGCAAAGTTTTATACAATCACGGAAATTAGGAAAGGTTTATACAATCATTCTTTATTGGGGTAATCTTATTCTATATTATTACCTTTATAAAATGTTAGTTCTGATGTGGGTGTAGAAATGTTGGTTTGGTGCAGACCATCACCAAATTAGCAACGAGTAACATCTCCTCGGAGAATAATTACAATTAGCTAATTCATATTGATTTTGACTACTTTGTAGTCGAAATACGTATTTATAAAATGCAAAACAATTTTGATTTAGGAAATTGGGGCAAAAATCGAAATTTAATTCGAAAAAGCCTAGAGTTCCTAGGCTTTAGATAAGCCTAGATAATTTAGAATGTATAATATCTTTAAAAGTTCACCCCGTCTTATCTTCGCAACCAATGACTTGTAAAATAAAAATATACGAGACCTTTTCATTCATAATTTTATTTACCCTCCCTTTCATCTTTTTACTCTTTTCCCTTTAAATGATCTAGTAATAGTGGATGTTAGAGATGCAAAAAAAAGAAGAATAATCTAAACTCGTATATATTGAATGGGAACACTGGATTTTTGCAGCACTCGACTAAATGTTAAATACATGTTAAATTTGTGTAAATAATATTTATTTTTAATTATTCTATATAAAATCGATATTAATCAACAAAGTGTATGCGTAAAGTAAGCAACCCCTAAAATAACATTTTATATTATTATCACATCTGGATCCGGGCAGATTGGACCTGCCACGTCCCTAATTATTTGTATCAGTGGTGGTCATTCCAACACTAATATAAAACAAAAAGCCACCCTCTAAATACATTTTATCACTAATAATAACTACGCATAGTCTTGCTTGCATGTTCATTCATAAATGGTGTACATTTTAATTCCTTCCCTTACACTATGTGTACACATTTAGTTTGTTTTTTGGTGGGTGTTGTTTATGTGTGAGAGGGATTAATAAGTCACAAAATAAAAATAATTTTTACAATTATAGTGCCGGATTGAAAATATTGTGCAGACTAAAGTTTCAACAAATCATTTTTAATTATAGTAAACTCAAGCTAGAGAGTCCATCTATATAAATATGCGAAATCGAGTGATCATAGCACATAGTATAATATAATTGGTTCTTTTGTTAACTTGGATCTTTAAATCTGAATTAATACTTTCGTTTCTTCGTATGCGAATTGTTGTTTACTTCGATTATTTGTTAGATTTTTTTTTTAATATTTATTTTTAGTTTTTATTGTTATATTTGGTCTTGTTATTATTTTTCTTGTTTCCGTTCGTTATATTCATATTTATAACAAAATTATATGAATAAAAAACGATGAAAAATAGAACGACGAAAAATAGAACGAAGCCGGTCTATTTTGATATATATTCACGTGTTCAGAGCGTGTATTTGTTATTGTCGATGGACTGTGAAGCATAAGTTTACTGTGCGCTTTATGAAGATGAGTTTGACATATTCTTTCTATTAACGAATTCTGTTCATGTAATTATGTTTCCTCAAGAATTCAAAAACCAAGAATTTAAACCTCTTATTGATCATTTAAACTTTTAACAACTAAGTTAATAAATTAGACACTATGATAAATATTGTTTTATAATATTCTTTGAATTATGCAGTTTATTTAATTGAATTAAGTAAATAGTGTTATTGAAAGTAAGAATTAATTATTAAATATTTTAAACAGCGTAATTGAAACTAATTTTTTTGCGCAACAAAAAATTAACACAGTTATACAAATATACTGAAACAAGTATGCTTATTAAAATAATGAATTTAATTTTAATTTAGGGCAATGAATGATAAACTTTATTGTGTGTGGCTTTTGTAGAATTTTATGAATGTACGATATAAAAAATGATAAACTTTAGTGTGGATTTTGTAGAATTTTTTGAATGTACTATATATATCTAGAATATGAACATCTTTAAGATCAAACAGATTATGGCATTTTGACATTATTTAAAATTTCAAGATCTTTGTTTCATAAAATATAAAATTCACCCCTGTAAATTATAATTTTTATTTTAAAAAAAAAACGAGAATTAATATTTTAAAAGTAAAAAATGAAACATTTTATATTGTGTTTTTATTATTATTTCCGTAAAATTTGTGGTCGATTGCATTTTGTCTCGTGTAGTTTTGTTGTTTAGTCATTAATCTTTCCATGTGTCATATTAGTTACAAATTATGGGAAGCATTCAAAATTCAATTAATTATATGATTTACTGTAATTATGGATTAAACATCCAAGTCTTAGAAATAAAATATACAATTAAACGGGTAATTTAGTTTAGTTTCGTGATAATATTTAATTATTGCTCTATTTTTAATGAAGTATTTTCTTAAAGTTGTACTAACTAATTTTTCTACAAAATTTGATGTTATAAAAATTTGAAAACTATCCAGAAATATAATAACTAACTAAGTTAATTGTTTACATATCCTGTGTTTACTGAGTTAGTTATCAGTGCGTGAGTTGTTTATTTTACTTTTTCACATACATGACACAAATATGACAAGTGCAATGCATATGTGAAATATTCCAATGCATGCTTCTGTAATCTATAATTTATTTTGAAAACAAACATTTTTTTCTTTTACTTTTTCAAAGATAGTTACAACCCCCACTTCTTGGTAAGGCATGGCGCATGGACTGATTTTGCAATTTCATGAATTTGAAGTTTGCTCTGGATTTTGCGCCCAGATTTCAGATCATTGACAGTATTACTTTGATGTCAACATTATCTTCTTATTCCCACAAATTTGTGTTATACTTTTTCATATCAATATTAGTTAATAAATTTCTATGAAATTGTAGCGAAAGGGTGCGTGTCGTAAAGAAAATACTTGAAATGTATATTTTTGTAAACTTTATTGCACTACTTTTTGGATAACAATTACAAATTTTAGATTATACATTTGAATTGTATTAACTTTTGATTTCAACGAATGTTTGATTGTTACTGAACTTATGTTAAATTGTTACTGAATTAATGTTACATTATTACTGTGCTGTGAACTGTTGTTGTCCTGCTTTATATATCTGAAATGAATGCGTTCTAAGAAGGTGAGAGAATCGCATCAAATATTCTTTACACTACTAGAACATACCTATAAAATCAATCCGCTTCCATACGTGCATTTTTGTAATACTCCTACATATATGCATACGTAAGCATATAAAAAGAGACAAAGATATGCGTGTATACGTAAATGTATCGTTCTGTACTGTACCTCAGGTTCAGTTTGCAATGTTGACACTGATGGGCCAGATATTTTTTTCTTCTGTATGAGTGTGAGTCACTACAACATGTTTGTCTATATAGTATACGCTTGTTCTTTCATACTTCCTTCGTAACCGTAATGGAAATTGATATTGGTATAGTACGTTTAAGCATACACAAATAATAATTTTGTATTCAAGTTGAATATAAGGAATCAGAATAACGAATGTATATTTATACTGGATACACGTTGGCATGTAATTTTTCATATTTGACAACACTTCTGGCAAATTAGTAAATTTGTCATGAGATAAACTTAGACACTTAGAAACTTAGATTTAAATTAACAGCAATGAAATACATTTTAAATTTAAAAAACGAAAAAAAATTGGAAAATTCAAATGAATGTTCAAATGAATGAAGAAAATCTCAAAAAAGATTATCAACAGTTCATTAATCAGATTAATCTTGTTACTCAATACAATATATATTCTATAAAGATTTAAATCAGTTGCTTAAAACTTTGTTCACTGTAACTTATTTCAACTTATCTGACATATATAACAAAATAAATACAATGTTTGTAACAAAGTCACAATTTAATAGTAAATAAATATTTGAAAAATAAATTGTTTTAATTGAATAATTGTGACATCTTGTGGTTTTAACCATAAACTCTCTATGTCTATGAAGATACATTGATATTACATATCACACCTGGTCAACAAATGGTCAAGAAAAAACAAAAACTCATAAATTTTCGAATTTTGACATTTTATTATCGGACATATCTTTCCCCAGTTATATGTATTGTGTGGGTGATGGTAATTTAACAATTACAAGGTATATTTTTTCTTACGATTATATATATTTACTTAGGGACTTACAGAAACGCTTTGCTGACTTATATTTCTTTTCAGAATATGTTTTACTTACATTTTTTTTTTTGTATAATATGTAAACTGGTACTCAAATTCGGACCATATGGTCAGCTTTCATTAATTAATAATAATAGTAATCTTTATTAGTTTGTTGGGGTTGAAGCAAGGATTCCAATTAGATCTGAAATCCTATTCTAAAAGAAATTATTTCAAGATTTGGAATTGAAACCAAACTTTATTTTGCCTAATCTCATAAATAGATTGGTAGTTAGTTACTGAAGTAACAACATATAGTTACCGAAATAACAAAGGGCATATGTAGTGTGTTCGGAAAAGTATCTAAATTTGAAAGTAAATTAAGATTTAGTAGCGAGTCCACTACATACCACCCCCAACATTTAACAATCTTTATGTGTGCAGAATCTTTCTTGATCAATACATTTAACAAATGAAGGAACCTTAATACTCCTATGGGATACCATAGGTAAGGATAGCCGTTATTTGATGTAAATTCAGATTCCTACCGTATTTTTTAAATAATACGATCTTTGATAGAGGATATATAACATATAAGTTAGAGAAATTAGTGTAGGATAGTCAGTGTTTTGCTTTAAAATAATAGTAACGTCGATGGGACCTTGGGGGATCGTAACCCACACATTAGGGGGCGTTTGAATTTTTATACTCTTCCGATTTCTCTACCAGGCTGAAATTTACCACGTTGGTCTAATATTAAATGTTATACGTTTAAATTAGACGTCTCCGGAGGTTGAAAAAACTGGCAAATCCACAATGATGAATTATTCCCAAAACGGCGTTTGTCATTCAAAACAGGTTTTGAGTCTCCGGAGGCTTCTGGTAAAATTTATTGGATTATTACAAAAACTATTTCTTCTACATTGAAATAAGCAAAATTTAGAATCTTTATGTGTGCACTAAAAAATTGAATTCTATTACACATACATATTTAGAATAAGAATTTATGCTTGTGTTTTAGTAAAGGGTTTTGTTTTAGCCAAACACAATTAAAAAACATTATTTATTTTCCTTGTTAATAAATAAATAGAAATATTAATTACTGTGTACTTAATAAAAAAAATATAATGAGTTAAAACAAGTAAATTCTATAAATTATTGTACAGGTGTCTGAAAAAACATATTTAAAGTTAATACTTTTAACTTAAATTTAAACACGTGCTTTCAAAACAAATGTTAAATATTAACAATTATTTCTAATATATAACAAAGCATAACAGATAACTAGTCATTTCCGTAATGAAAATTGTAGAAAAATTTATTATCTAGTCGAATATAATACTAAACGTCTGTAGAATATCGCGAGAGATAAAAATACCCATAGTCTCAGTCTTGGAATCGATTCTTATTGGTGTGTATCTTTCTTATTTCATATTGGCTTTGAGAATTCATGGACGTATTCATCTAAATTATTGAACGAAGTTGTTTCACATAGAAATCACCAGCCTTGAGAAAAATATACAGCTTGTATCAAGGTCATGCTATTGTAAAAATAACTAGAAAACCTATTTTGACAAAATGGAAACCCGACTTCAAAAATCAAATATTCTATAACAAAAAATGCACTAAAAAGTAAAAAAATAATTGCATATTCTTGTGCCAATTTTAGTTCACCTAAGCAAAAATTTTTAAATATCTATGTATAATTATTGTTATTTTTGGAGTCGGTGTCAGCATAGAGAAATTCACATAACTTTTGGACACCGCCTCCAAAAATAGACGAATTGAGAACCATCTTCCTTTTTGAAGCCGGGCTAATAAAAATAGGCGAACAACTTTTATTCGAGACAAATTTCGTAAACCAAGTGTATTCTGAACAAAACAACTGACAAAATTAAAAGAAAAGAATTTACTACAAACTTAGCAGTTGATAATACAGTAGAATTCTAATGATCCGATCTCGTTTTGCCGGCATTTGCCTCTTATTTGCAAAAGTAAACACTTTTAGCCGAGAAAATTGATACTTTGTCTTCATTCTTCATAAGTATTTTAACTGTTTTTGTAAACTTTTTGTGTGTACACCATCGATTGTTAATGTGGGTGCCTTTCGGTTATGTTATACTAACGGAAGTGACTATTGTTTACTTAATTTGACATTTAATTATATGTTTGAACATTTGTAACATTATTTTGACATTGTTTTGATATGAAAAATATTACACATTTTGGCATAGGGAATGAACTCTAGTTAGCATCTAAGTAATTGGCAGAGCACTGGTCTGGAATGCCAGAGGTCTTGAGTTCCCCATCCGTATATTTCATTATCCGCTTCCAATTAATCTGACTAATGGGAGTTTTACTGTAAGTATATAAATCGAGTAAATATGGTTTTACTGTAGTAGTATATATATTGTTGATTTAAATATTTTACAAGAATTTTTATAAAAACGTTACATTTCAAGTCAACACTCAAATTTAGCATATGATGATAGCGATAGCCACTTTATTTAATGTACGATGCAGTTTGTTGGGTATCGTAATTTTAGGATGATTTTTAATGTAGCAAAAAAAAAAATTAACAATAAATTTAGCATAATTTTGCCGTTTTGTAAATTGCCCTATTATTAAAGAAATTTATAGTTCAAAATATTTGTATATAATTTCACACGATACAATAAAACATATCGCAAGTCATTTTTATAATTATACTTTTTATTTGCAAACTATTAAAATTCATCCCTTAAAGTAAACAACTAAATCATTTTCATGACTATTGATTCATTAGACAACGATTTTTAGTCCGTTATCATTTCACCATTGAGAAAAATATCGTAGACCTAGGGGAATAATTACAGAGAGAAGGGCTGCTGTGCTCTGTGTTTTCATTCTACAAAAAAGCAGTCCAGACAGAAGAATTTGTAGTCGTTTGTCTCGACAACTTTAAACTATTATTCCACCCTTTCTACCTTCACCCTTGATTAACATTTTATAATGATGTCTTGACCGCATTATGTCTGGACGCATATCAAAGACGCGGCGGATCCAGCATCCTTTCATAAAAACAGCAATCCCCTCATATTTCTTATAAAAAACAAGTCTGTTACAGTGGTCATCATATTACCCGATTGTCTGAAAATGTTACCCTTACACAAATAACACCCCTGATATATTTCCCTTCCGTTTAATGAATTGAATTTCATCTTAGAATATACGTTGGACGACATATTATGATAAAACTTTAGGCGCTCAAGGGTAAGTTTTTTTTTCTCCAATGTCTATTATCATCATCGTTGAGGGTAGGTATACGTTACAGACTTTTAAAGGTTCAAGGACTCTTTAAATCATTTATAGGGGTTGTTGATTGAATGGAAATCTTATTTATTGTTACTTAAGAAATATTATTTTTGACCTTTTTTTTTTCAATTTTAATTGATTTTTTTTTAAAGAAAATACCGTTAAATGTTGTTTTTAATTAAAATTTTATTTAAATTTTGGTTAAGTGGAGGGTATTTTGATTTGAAGTGGATTTTTTTTTTAAGTTTTTTGTAAAGATTGAAATTTAAGTTTAATCATATGGAAATTATTTAAAAATATTTTCTCTGTAAAAAGCCAGTCAAGTGAAAGCTGTTGTGTTTTATTCAGTAAAATCGATTCGATTAAATTTCTAGTATTTGATTTAATTAAGTAATAAAAATAATTTATTGGTACTGCATTTAGTACAATTTAAATAAACTCATAGTTTAATATCAAGACAAAAGCTGGGTATAATTTAATTTACAGATAAAAATTATATATACTAAAACTGTAGGAAGTAATGTTAACAATTACTGTCATAGTTTAGACGCCAATACTGCATTTGTGACGAATATTAAGTAATGAGGCAAACAAATATTTAATTCTGAAATCATTTATTTGTAATAAAATTTATTAATTAACGCCTAGAGTGAAATAGTACAGAAAAATGAGTTTAACTCTTAAAAAATACACATGGAGATATCTTTGTTTTGACATGTAAAGGTAGATAATAGTTATATTAAATAATTATTATTTAAATAAATAATAAATATGTATAAAAGATATAATTGATCTTTATTGATTTGATTTATGAAATATTATTGTTTTTAATATGTAAATTACCATGGTTGTTAACATTCAAAGCAACCGTGATAATAGAGGGAAGTTATAGTTGTTATGCAACAGATAAAAATGATGAACAAAATTATAATAATAATTTAATGAAGAAGCGATACCGCTACAGACACTATAAAAACATGGCAAAAAGTCCATAACGAAATCATGCATGCATAAAATTTATTTAAAGCTCAAAGGTCCCGAAAATCAGTATTTCTCAAATATCTCGTTAACTATTGGTTTTACGTTAAAAGAGGTTCATTATTAAATTTATTTCTTAGCTAATTCTATACAAAAAAAGTTCCTTTACAAAACTCGCGTAGATCCAATAGCTTTCGAGATTTACGGTTGAGAAACTTTTTTCGTTACGATGCAATAAACTGTTAAACTGAGTTTGCGTAACCAAAAAAAAAACTACTTTTGATTCACAAACCTATTAAAAAATGTATCGATATTATTTTAGTGAAAAAAATGTTTATCAAAAATTGACATAATATAAAAATAATTAAAATAAATGTTTAAAAAATATTAAAATAAATGTTTTTAAGCTGAAAAGTAGTGAAAATTTTCATTTACGTTAATAGAGGACAGTATCAAATTTAGGCAGAACCAATTTAGTTTTCGATGTATACGACTGTGATCAAGTACAAATAGTACTATTTCAAAACCCGAATGAATAAGAAATAAATCAATTATAAAATTTTGAAAAATTAGCGCTTTTTGTGGCCCATAATATTTAACAATCGAAGTGATCTCCACGAAAATAAATAATAATTTTAAGGAATATATCATTAATATTAATTACTGTAATAATTAGAAGTTATGGTTAATTCTATTACTATACAAATTATCGCGTGTTTTTTAGTTCTATACGAAAACACATCGTAGTCGGACAGCGTTTTCAAGCGTTCATAGAATCTTTAAACGGCTTTTACATTTCATATATTTTAAGAGTCAATTCAAATAAGCGGCAGCAACCTTATTTGAATAAATATAGATATGAAAAAAATAACCCATCCACCAGTATCGAAACCCAGACCTCTGGATTCTTAGCCCAGTGTGCTACCGTTACACCACGGATGATACTAACGAATGAGTCAATTTTTACATACATTTGTACCGGAGTCTCACAGACTCCGCTACTAAGTCAACATTAACTTATTATTCTAACTATACACAAATAATAATATGTTAGCCTTTTTAATGAACCCGACTTCAAAAAGGAGGATGGTTTTCAATTAGTCTGTATTTTTTTTTTTTTGGAATATGTGATGAACGATCTTTAGATCTTTGATTAACGAAACTGAAATTTATTTGACATATGACGATCTCTTAGCAAATAAGAAAGACTAATCCTTTAAAGTGTTTTTCATACATACAAAGGATTAAATATATATATTTACAATTTTAATAATAATTTTCAATAAAAATGACACCATTTTTATTGAACCAAGCAGATGCGTAACCAAAAAAAAAAAAAAAACTTACTTTTGATCCACAAACCTATTTAAAAACATGTATCGATATTATTTTAGTGAAAAAAAATGTTTATCAAAAATTGACATACTATCAAAATGTAAATACCAAATTACTTACCATGCAAACAAACCTATACACCTGGTCGTCGTTCTCCTGATCTGTAATACGATTCAGAATTAAAATAAATGACTCAAATAGTTATTATCTGACTTTTATAGATAAGTAAAAATAATATTAAGGGCAATAGATACTCCTTCATCATTACATATCCCTTATGTAAGACACGCGACACAATCTTCTCCATTGAGGGTGTATTCTGTTTAATAGAACAAATCTAAGAAGAAATATTATGGGCCCGATTATATTTTGATGTATGCATTTCGTTAAATGCATTCAAAAAGATTTCAATAAACACAGACTGCTTGTCGTCCCTACAAAGATCTTATACAAGGTCTGGATTGATGTTGAATTGTTGATGATGGTCGGACGGCCCAGGTGGTGGCACGAGACTCTATAAGAAAGTAATGTACATAGGCTTCTTAGGTAGACAAAAGTAGTTAGTTGTATATGCAAAATAACATACAATTGAATCAACCCAGGTGCTGCTCGCTCTGCTACTTCTTGGATAGTTTTTTTTTTTCTTTCTTAAATATTATCCACGCCGTAAAGTTAGGTCATTGAATTAAAAATCATAAATTTTGATTGTGTATTGATGATATTCATCAGGTAGTCATTTTTATTTTTTTGCACTTTCAATTTTTTTTTCTTGGTTCAACAATAAAAGTTACGATATCTTTTACAAAAAAAATTTTTGTAAATCATCTTTATTCACAACAAAAAAAAAAGGATACTTTTGTGTAGAATGATTGAAAAGGGAAGTTTTGGTAACACAAGGTTAAGAAAAAAAAAACATCTTTATAGTAAATAAAAGAAGAAAAAAATTGGGCATATGGTTAAGGATGATTCAAGTTATTGCCTGGTCTTATTCAGTTATTCTTATTCCTGGTCTTAGTCGAGTTGTAGTAATCATGGTAATATTTCCCCAATTTTTGGAGGATGATTGCGGTTACAGAAACATGAGGAACTAAGTTGTTTTAATTGGAGATAGGTTCGTATTGATCCGCGTACTTTTTTCAAGACCTTAATATTCGCAGTTAGCCCTCAGTATTAGTAGTAGTAGTAGTAGTGGAGGCAAGATCGAAGCCTGGAAAGTAGGCCTTTCTAGGCTTTTTTTACCGACCCCTAAAGGACAAGGAATTGAAGTATGCAGACTAGGAATTTGGTAAGTTTGTGCGACTGCAGCCAGCTTTGATAGGTACCATGCCCTTATTCATCTAGAGTTCGTGTAAGAAAACTGCAGAAAACCTTCACAAATATAGCCGGTTACTTTCGTTCTTGTCCATACGTCCACAGTTTAATCAATTAACCGCGTCATTCAGTTTTCTTAGATTTTATTTATTTGACAAACTGCCACCTCCCTGGGAATTGAACTGAAAACTTCTCAGTTCGAAGCAGAGTGCCTTTGACAGCACAGCCACTTGGATTAAAAAGTTCGCCCTTAATCTGAAGGTTCTTTTGGACCTCGAAGCCATCGACAGGATTTTTAAAAGATATCACATTAAATCTGCAGTTTATCAGGTTTACAGCCATCTTTTTGAGGAAGTTTTCACTTGCGATATCGGAGAAAAACATGCTTAATTTCGAATAATTTGCAGAACAAAATCAGATTGGTGGTTCTATTTTTCAAAAACCTTTTTATTACATGACTTCCGTCTCTGAAAAGGCTTTTTACTACTCTTGAAACCAGAAGTTTTTTAGAAAGAAGAAGCATTTCAACTTTTAAACAAAACAAATTTTTAATAATTTTTGAAAAATTTTGATATAAAAACGATTACGTAAATATTAATATTTCATCCCTTAAATATACACACAAAAAATATTTTCTTAAAAAAAAAACCCTAGTAATCCTTAAGAATAATAGAAAATTTCTATTTTATACAATAGCAAAAGAAGAAGAAAAAAACTACCCTATTTTAGATTACAATAGTTGTACAAAATTTACCATACAAATACTAAGCATATGTGTGATACTTTTTGGGGGTTGATAAACTATTGCCAATAAATAATTGGACGACAAAAAATTATGAAGATATTGTACAATATTGAAAGAAAAAAAAATCATAATTGAAGAAAGGTCTATTACAAAAAACCTTTATCGACCTTTTATACTTCGTCTAAGACCTAAGTTCAATAATAATAATAATGTCTTGGGGACACATAACAAGGCTGGCTGGCGGCAGCTGTAGTGCTGTATCCATTGTGTACCTATCTACTATATCTTAACGGAGTATGTAGTATGCGTACGTACGACTGACGGGGTCTGTTGCACCGTCGAGAAGTTAACCTATGTTTATAATATAGTACCTTTTGATTACACCCCATCATAATATGACGTATTTCTATTGTGAATTTATTTTCGCTATAATCCCTAAATGTCTGCAGCCTTGCTAAAGACTTCACGTTTGTAGACATTATTATTCGGATTTTTAAATGTCTATTGTGGAGAGAGTTCTTTTGTTTTTGAATGCTTGATTTGTTGTGCGCCTGCTGTGAAAAGGTATTTGAACTTCAGACATATTTATTTATCTGCTACACTTAAAGGGACACAGAGTAGATGCCTTGGTCTTGGTGCTAGGAACCCATTTGCGGTACCCCTCTTGCTAATTACTATTATACACCTAGACTAGGAAACTTTTCTTTTATAATTGGACCTTTAATTATCATTTTTCGATGTTTGAAATTTGTTTATCGATTTCACTGACGAAACAGCAAAGCAAGATAGTTTTTAACACAATAGGCTAATAGTATTCTTTTAGCATTTAAAACAGGATTAAAGCTTTCACTAAGGTGGAGCTTCGACAGGGGTAAATTCTCCCCATTTTCTTGTTGTACAACTTTATGCAATAGGGAATATGCATGAAAATTTTTTTTCACTTGAATTGAAGCATGTTTACTTGACAAATATCAAGGTAAAATTACTTTTTAAATAACTTTAAAAATTAGCGAGATATGAATGATTGAAATTTCCGATTAGACAAAGAGGGTGATAGCCCTCTTGATATGTTATGTGACGTCATATTACACTATCACCATGTAAAATACACGTAAAACTCCGTTTTTAGTATTTTTGCAAGAAAGAGACAGATAATAATCTTTAAAAGCTTATAGCTTTCTTGTTATTTGTCGGATTTTAATTTCGTTTTTAAATATTACAGTATTAACAGAATTTTCATATTCTGAAAATAAATGTGAGAAAAAAATTTTCATGCATATTCCCTATTTCATTATTAAAAGTATACACACACTAAATACTAAAAAATTACTTTATATTAAACATTCATACATTTTAAATTTACTAATTTCTGTGAGACACATTATTATCCGGAATAATTGGGACCTAACCCGATACATTAATTTTAACAACAACTGACGCCTTTAATTTAAAAAACCTAAATTTGTGTATACTCATAAAAACTTGTTGATTTTCTCGGCTAAAAGTTTTGCTTTTTCCCAAATAAACGGCTCTAAAAGAGGATGTCTCAAGGCACGCTACTACAAAACCAACTTGAATACGATCTTTTTTAACCTCAAAGCGATCCGGATAGTTGGAGTTTTACTGTAATAAACAAAATGCAGTATCGTATTCAGTAAAATTTTTTGTTATTGGAAAATGTTAAATTATAAAATCTTATGAAATCAACAAGACTGTTCTTCATCAGTTATTACGTATCTGATCTGAAAATTGAATGAAGTCAGAGTCCTGCCAAATAATTCACTATAAATAGTAGCCTTTATAAAGTATTTTATATAAATATGTAATCTCTGGAATTCTGATTCTGTGTAGGTAACATCTAAAACTTTTTCATGGTGATTAACAATAATTTATATCAACCAAGACGGAATTTTAGATGTCACGCTGTTAATCGATTAGGAAGATACAAGCGCATATGGGTCATTAAAATATGACTTTAACAATATATTGGTCGCACTCCATTGTCGTAAAATGAAATCTTTTCATTGAATACTTAACGATCATGAAAAAGTTATCCATAAGACAGCTGATGTATTGTAACTTTTATAAATAATCTTAAGTAAATAAAATATTTCTTCATATATATATATATATATATATATATATATATAATCTAGACCGGATATAAAATCAAGTAATATTACACAAAATTAGCAGAATTATTTACTTTGATCGGTTGCCCAATCATATTGTATATATTTATTTTGTTTAAATGTATCCCGAGTGTCACATATACATATTTCGTTTGTTTATCAGTTATTTATTTGTATGTAGTGAATAAATATATCGTAAGAAATCCATTTTTAAGAAAAGTATATTGTTAAACTTTTTGTTTGTATGTCTATACAATTATGAAGGAAGATTTATGTATCTAGAGCATAGGTGGGCAGACCTTGACTGAACTCAGCTCTGAGTGAGAGTTAGGAAGAGAGATAGAGTAAATGTAGGGTATCCTACCCATTATTATTATTTTCTTTTTTTAATTAAAAGCTTTTTCTGAAAAAAATATAATAATACCACCTATTTTTTATGGTCACTATTATTCAAAGTATACAATACATACAATACATTGAATACATACTCTGGAATTTGGGGCGTAAAATGTACCTTTTTAATATATTTGGGTATGAATAAAATACATATATGTTATATAAATTATAAAATATAAATCTTTTGATCTTTTACATTTACCGCTTGTAAATTTTTTGATGATTTAGCTTTAGTTTAGATTTTAGAATTAGATTTTAGGAAATTCCGAATAATTTGCCTAAACTATTCATATCGGAGAACTAATAAACAATTATTTACTTGATTTAATTATTTTTTCTTAGTAGGGGGTATAGTGTCATGGGAATTTGATGACACTGGATACAAAAAAGATGCCAATGATAAAGCTGGGTGGGGGGGGAGGGTTGGTAATTTGTTACTCTTTTCTAAATGGTTAAATTTTACATAAAGTGGGAATACATATAGTTGTTGTTGTAATTATTGTTATTGCTATCATCATCATTGTTTTTATTATTGTTATTATTATTATTATGTTTTTTGGTGTATCTCTCCATATTGTAAAAGATATTTTTTAAACAATAAATATTTTATAAAACTAATTCTATATTGATTGAATAAATTATTGGGCAATAATCGGTAGGACAGCCTGTATTGAAACATCGTTCTGTCTTACTTCAAAACATACCTTTTTTACTTACTCTCACCCAGCTTATGGAGAGTCTGTTCGACTCCGGCGAGCCGTCTGCGCCCACCTCTGATCTAGAGCACGGTAGTGCGCCAGACCGAGTTTAAGGGGTTTTTGTCGGCGCATGTTAAGTATTTATACAAAATATATTGTGTAATATCTAGTCTTTTTAGGGATTAGTAGTGAAAGAATCAATCGATTGAGGTCTATTAAACTAACAGAGACTAATTAGCCAGATATAACTAAATTAAATTAACTGGTCATGCCGTTTTCGAGAAAATTATGCACTCTTTGTTGTAGTAAACTCATTTATCAATTTAAATCCATATTTTATTCCCACAAAAAAATATTAGGAACAAAATTTGTAGAAAACTACACAAAACACAATTCTTATTTGAACGACTAAATAAAAAACAAGTGAAAATAACAAATAACTGAGTTAATTGTTTAAATATCCGGTATAAACTGAGTTTAATAAAAGTTTCAAACAAAAGTTATTTATTTTTAAAAAAGGAACTTTCGTACGCTTTCAAAGATAGATATTTTCTCCTTTTGGTGAGCATATAAATTGGGTATAGAAATTTAACGGTTTTCAATAAAAATTTAAAAAACCGTATTTTGTCCACCATTCAAATTGACGACTATAGCACTTTTTTGTGGAGATTTGTAGAGAGCATAAATCAGATTTCAAGTTTGTGATTGGGCAAAACCAGTTTATATAGCCACCGCTAGGAAAACTATCTATCTTTAAAATCGTAATCCATAGAAGAGAAGTTTAAATGCAAAAAGTGTTTCTTTTGTTTGGAACGTTTATTTACAAACTGAACAATTTTGCCACAATTCTAGCTGAAATATGTGCGATTATCTTGATATATACATAGTACATACCAAAAATCGTATTTCGTATATCTGTGCGAGTATAATAAACAGTTCACGCAATGAATTCAGTATACACAGTGTATCTAATCTTCGTGTATTTTAATGTATATGTATTCATAGTTGAGTCATTTATTTCTCACACTTAATAAATTTTTAACAACTTTCGATTTCAATTGATGATTGTATTTATTTCATGGTACCTATAAAAGTGACAATGAACTTCCACATTGATAACTTTTTTTTTTTAATGGGATTAATTTTTTTTTTATTTTATGCAAAAAAGATAACAACTTCCTTTTGTATTGAAGAATATTATGTAGTAATACACAGGTGGAAATAGTGCAAAATTTGTTGTATGTACAGAAAATAATTTATGTAAAAAAATATAATTAGCATCAAAGTTCAATAAATTTTTAAATTCTAATTAATAATAGTTTGTGTAACACGATAAATTGTGTTTGCTTCATGACTTTTTTGATAATTTATTCTGAATTTAAATTGTTATATGTAGGGTAATTATTTTGAATCAGAAATATTGATTCTTTTGATCCAATTTTATCAAACTTACTATTCGGTCAATGATAAATATTAAACTTCGGTGTTTAATAGGGAATATGCATGAAAATTTTTTTTCACTTGAATTGAAGCATGTTTACTTGACAAATATCAAGGTAAAATTACTTTTTAAATAACTTTAAAAATAAACGAGATATGAATGATTGAAATTATCGATTAGATAAAGAGGGTGATAGCCCTCTTGATATGTTATGTGACGTCATATTACACTTTCACCATTTAAAATACACGTAAAACTCCGTTTTTAGTATTTTTGCAATAAAGAGACAGATAATAATCTTTAAAAGCTTATAGCTTCCTTGATATTTGTCGGATTTAATTTCGTTTTTAAATATTATTACAGTATAAGAAGTATTTTCATATTCTGAAAATAAATGTGAAAAAAAATTTTCATGTATATTCTCTATTATAAGCATAGTAAATGCCAATCTCAAAGATAACCTCTCGCATGAATATTCTCCTACTTGAATTAGTAGATGAAGTGTTTAAAGTCCAGAGTCAAAAATGAATAAGTTTTACCTAAAAAAAATATTCATTATTTGTAATTTAAAAACTTCCAACAATGATTGAACCCTCAATCTCCATGGGTCTCCCAAGAGGGGTTGAGGGCTCTCATCATTCCGTTACTAACATCTTTATGCCCGATACGAAACAAAATTGTAGAAATCGAACAAATATTATCTTTGTTTCGAGGAGATTTGAGAAAACCAAAAAATCTCTCGACTAAACTGTAGGAAATCACCGGAAGAGAGTTCAATAGAACATATTACGCCGGAAAATATTCCGGTGAAGCCATTTCACCAACTGGTTTATCTTTGCAAGCTCTTTTCTTTCTCGAGATATCTCGTGTTCGTAGAGATCACCAATATGATATTTAAAATAAAATAAAAAATATTTGAAAAAATTACGAAGTTATGGTGGGTTTTTTTCAGAATTTAGTTAGAGCCAAAAAAAATATGCTTCAATCCATTACAAACTAAAAAGTCCAGAAACTAGATACAAATAAATGAACGTATCGCGATATAAAACAAACCAGTACCCAGATATTTAAAAAAGGTAAAAAATTTGGTAGTTTTTAGGTCACAAAAAATTTAAACAAGGTTGTCCGAATTGGAAAACTTTTTTATTACTGGTCTCTATATACACAAGTGAAAATAACAACTAACTGAGTTAATTTCTTAAATACCCGGTATACACTTAGTTTATGAAAAAAATAACAAACAAAAGTTGTTTATTTTTAAAAAGGAATATTTCTGTCTTTAATTTTTTTTCTATCTCGTGCGGTTTCAAAGTCATCCCCACTCCCCTGAGACAGGAACCATCGTGTGTCAGATCTTTTGTACGGTTAACGCATAAAGTTTCTGAGCTAACAGTATAGAACTAGGATTATTAATATAAAAAACTGATTCAATTAATATCAAACACGATCAAATACATTATCATCAATATTCATCATATAACGTAATCAACATGAATCGTGTTTTGTATATTAATTGCATTAACAGCCTGTAGAGTATAGTCTATCCTTGTACACATATGCTTTCGAATAATTATATCATCCTTTGAACTTCTTGTCTTTTATTATAGTATTATTTTTAACCCGATTTCAAAAAAGGAGGATGGTTCTCAATTCGTCTGTATTTTTTTATGTTTGTTACCTCAGAACTCCGTCATTTATGAACCGATTTTGAATTTTTTTTTGTTTTAAAGGGTTTGATTCCCGATTGGTCCTATTGTCACCAAATCGCATTCTGATGAGGGGATCTCCGGGAAACCGAGGAAAATCCTCATTTTATATGTGATAACCGATTTCTGCGAAATTTTTTTTTTTTTTTTGAAAGGGTATACTCATTCATAATGGGAAAATAAGAAAATTTTTTTAAAAACGACTTCAAAAAATTTTTTACAAAAAAAAACCGACCCCAAAAAAAAAAAAAATTTTTACAAAAAAAAAACAAAATGCTTGTAAAATAAAAAAAACTGAAAATTTGTTATAAAAAAATGCACTAAAAATTATTAAAAAAAAAAAAACGGGTAAAAAAAAAAGTGTGATAAAAAAATTCACTAAAAATTAGTTGGTCGTTTAGTAGGTCTACCCATATTTAGACAAATAAAATCAGTTATAGAACTTCAAAGTCACTAAAAAGCGAGAAATAAAACCTATTTTGACAAAATGGAAACCCGACTTCTAAAATCAAATATTCTATAACAAAAGATGCACTAAAAAGTAAAAAAATAATTGCATATTCTTGTGCCAATTTTAGTTCACCAAAGCAAAAATTTTTAAATATATATGTACAATTATTGTTATTTTTGGAGGCGGTGTCAGCATAGAGAAATTCACATAACTTTTGGACACCGCCTCCAAAAATAACAATAATTGTACATATATATTTAAAAATTTTTGCTTAGTAGAACTAAAATTGGCACAAGAATATGCAATTATTTTTTTTTTTTTTTTAGTGCATCTTTTGTTATAGAATATTTGATTTTAGAAGTCGGGTTTCCATTTTGTCAAAATAGGTTTTATTTATATAACATTGTACATTTACTATTGTAGTATCGTTTTTGTCTTCGATTCGTCTTCGTCATTGTATTATTTCAATTCACACCTGTCCTCTACTAGTAACATCTATATTCTATACTAACTAGACTATATATGCTAGACTAGATGGTAGTATATTCTATAACTATAACAATCCCCTTATTTCTCAAGGTGTTAGATTTTAATAATGAACAAAAAAAATATTATTTTTATTTTATTATTTTTTTTAAAATAAATGTAATACTTTTTAAATTATACCGCAATTTTTTACCACAAATTTATAATAGGAAAAAGTGATTCCTGCTTTTTATTGTCGTCAATGAAATATAAATAAGTGACGTGTCCCAAAATATTCGAATACTCTTGCAGAATTTGTTTTTGATATCTTGTATATATGTAACATGCGTAAGGGTATTATAAGTTTTAGTCCCAAGTTTGTAGAAACATTGATCGAAGAAAAAAAAAATAGTGATATAGATATTCAGAGAAAGTTCAAATTAGCTCATTTTCGAATATCCATCGAAATGATAACTCAAAAACGAAAAGAAATAATGAGTTTAAATTTCGTGAAACTAAAAATGTAAATGGGTAAAATCGTTCAATGCATCCCACGCTTAGTTGCCGAGAAAGGAAATATCTATTATTAAAATTGTAAGAGCTAGAAGAAACGTTTTCAACATTTATTTGAAATTTTTGTTTGAATATTTCATAAATTGAATTTGTCATAATTTCAAATTACTACAGTTTACAGAAGCATACACAAATATGTGTATAGTATACACCATAAGTCATATAATTTATACATCTGTGTATGTGAAGAAGTACGCTGACACAAATGACTCAGTATTTACAGGGTATTTAAACAATTAGTTGTTATATTTCTTGTTTAAACAAAAATTGTGCATTTTCAGGGTGTCTAGTTGTCTGGAAAACCTGGAAATGTCAGAGAATTTTGAGTTTCTGGAAAAGTCATGGAATTGTTAGGGAATTTCGTAAAATTCCAGGGAATTTCATGGAATTTCGCATAATCGTATTTAAAATGACTTATTTCAAAAAAATTATTACTAAAATTATCTGTTTTGAGGTTTTTGAAAAATTTTTATTTATGTTACTCATGAAAAAGAATATACAGGTTTTATCATATTATCCCTAAAAAATGAATATAAATGAACAAATGTATACTTTTCTTAATTTTCCTATCAATAATAAAATATTATATGAAAAAATGGCCTGGAAAAATTCGAATTCAAGTCTGGAAAACCTGGAAAAGTCAGGGAATTTTTTGCCAAAATATTACCTAGACACCTTAATTTTCTCTCAATATCAGTTAAAATCAATACTGTGGTTAATTTTTATCAGTTGAATTTCCAAAAAAAAAAAGTCTTAGGCTAGAAAAATAAAAGACTTTGCTGCTTAGAAAAAGTATTTACGAGTAAAATACTTTTTTGAAATTGAAATTCTTATCTCAAAAGACTTGGGAGTTACATAAATAATACTGTGTTGAATCCGATTAACATCATGAAAAGAGCATTTTTTTCCGGAATAATACTTAATGACCAATTTGAATGAGAATCTTATTCAATTCCTTCATCTAATTTACAATAGTTACGAACATTTTTGCCAGCGTCGTGTTTTGCCAATCCAATTTAAAAGATCGTTGTGTCCGTGTGAATGATGGCTATAAAAATCAAAATTCTCACATTTGTAAACAAAACAATAGCAATACACCAGATATTGAAAATATTGAAAAAATAATTCCCACGATGTACAGTCTCGATTACGCAATTGGTGTATTATGCAAAAAAATACACTATACAATAAACTATTGTAATAAATGAATTGCATAAAGACAAAAATAGTAAGAGAAGTCATCGGGTACCCCCCTGGTTTTTAATATTCGGGTAATAAATGTAGGGGTCCCGTTATAGAATATCTGTACTATATATAAACTGCATCGTGCATTTTTGCAATGACATTTTTAAAAACAAAATTGCGTGTTAGTTGATCATAGAAGATCGTCTTCGCAGATATACCCACATATTATTATTAATCTTCCGTCCAAATATACCGTCTTCATCGTGTTTTTAAATATCCAGGTGTATTTACAAGTGTTTTACGACATTTCTTGGTGCAACAACCCTACGAGTTTTTGCATTTTTATTGTATGTTTACATTTGCAAGTTATTGAACTATACTACACACGGGCAAATATATTTAGCCATATTAGAAAGGATATTAACCTATTTTTTGTGTGTTGAAAATATTCTTGTTAATAAAAATGTTTCTTCCGTGATAGAATTATTATGAGGGCTTATTGTTTATAAGGTATTTGTTTGTTGTTGTTTTGAAAGGAAGGTGTTTTTCTTGTGTTGCATTTCAAAAGGGTATTGACTTTTACAAGACATAATTCTTATAGTATTATATTATAATTTAGACATCTCCTTTTCTTCGGAGTCTGCCTTATTTTGAAAGTGTTCTCTCGATTATTCGGACCAATGCTAGGGAAGCCGGACACAAGTTATTAAAAAAAACACGGTTAATCCTACTATTAATTCATATCTGCTTCAAGAGTACATATCCCTTTAGAAGCCCAATAGTGTTTAAACAGAAGTGTCGTTTGAAGACTAATTTAATTACCAGTATATATATAAAATTTTGTAATCACATAGAAAGTTCTATTTTGTACGATAAAACCCGACAGAATCCGATTGCACCATCTCCCCATTTGTTTCATATATAATTTCATTTTATAACAGATGAGTTATTGGGTGTGGAAATGAAAATCTGAGTTTGAATGTGGATAAGGGTTCTAGAATGACCAAAACTATATATCCAAATTTTGACTATTGAAACTCGTTTTCCATTTTGTAAAGATGGCTTGCAATTACAATCTCAGTTTTAAATACTTCGATTAACAAAGTATGTATTTTTGAAACAAAACTATTCAATAAAATCGAATACATTTGGCGTAATCTTAATAAATTATACGTTTACAAAATTATAAAATAATATTTTTATAGACTCGCCATCTCTCATACTTGGAGAATGCACCTGTTCTTTATTTCTATCTTAAAATCTGTATCGTGATGTAAAAAAAAGTCTCGTCTGCATATGCGCGTATTCTTTTTTTTCTTCTCTTTATCAAATAGAAAGAAAGTATATCATTCCTTACACAACATACGTAATAATTTTCGTCATAGTAAAAAAGATTCCGTTCCAAAAAACTAGCATTTGTGATTCTTGAAGTTATTAACAATTGAAGTAAATTGTTGGCCCTATGAACTATTAACCTTAGTGCTCCTATGGACAACCGATATATTAAGGATAGCTGGCATCTAATTATATACCTACCGATCACCTAAATGATAAAATAAATATGAATTTAATCAAATATATTTTTCCAGCTACTTATAAGAAAAAATTTACTACAAATAGATATGACCTCCTGTGATCCAAAACCTATGTTAATAAAAATTAAATAAAAAGACAATTTGGAGTTTCAACCAAACGTTTATTTTTAATAATAATATATATGAGTTTGTTGGTAGTTACAAGATAACTCAGAAAAACATGTACTGTACTCATAGGTGTTTGAATAATGAAGAAATCTAAGAGACCTATTAGGATCTACTTCAAAAATACTAAATTATTTTGTCATTATGTAAGAATTATTATGAAACCCTAATCATCATTGTCCTACATCCACTTAACAGACACTTATTCGAAGCAGACAATATATATATATATATATATATATATATATATATATATATATATATATATATATATATATATATATATATATATATATTTGGACATATATATATATATATATACCGTCTGTTTTGGAAAGCATTGCTAATAGAATCAATGTTAAATATTATTTATTATAATAACTGCACAATGCTTCATAAAGAAATAAAAATAGTGGGGAGACTCTGTAGTCAGTAATGTGAGTGTGCATACGTAATGAATAATAATATTATAAAATAAGTGGGCATCCCTAAATCCCACTCTTAAATTACATCAAATGAACATCATACCACAAGCAGCCAGATGTTTGTAAGTATGTTTATGTATGTTTTATAGTAAATATTTTCTTATTTATTTAACATTGATTCCCTATTAGAAATGATTTTGAAAACAGACTATATATATATATACGACCCACTGTGTTAAATATTGTATATAATTATTTATCAATGTCTCAAGATCTTTCAATGTCTTCGATGCCCGGAAGGGAATTAGGGTGTTACCTCTTTTTAAAACATATATACATACATACCTCGATCTTGAACGTAAAACAAAAGGTTACTACAAAAGTATTTGTATATTAATATTATGCTAATAAGATGCGCATCGTACGCCGCCGAATGGCACACGCCACTGTATGATATTATTACTTATTATACCTTTTACATGGATCTTTATCTTATGGTGTGTGTTTTTTTTCTTCTATCTAATACCAAAAGAGTCATTCCTATTACAATGTTTTCAGCTTAATTAACATAGGTACACTCCCGTTCAAAAAAATTGAACAGACCTGAAATGTTAATTATCTTACAATTCATAAAACTTCTCACTTTTGTAACTCTCTGTATAATTTTATTTATTTATAAACAGAGATAAGTAGTATATTTTTAGTGTGTAAAAAAGAAATGGAAGTATAAAGTGAATTTATATTTTTTATTTGTATATACGGTGTCAGTGACAGAGTGAGAATTTAAAAAATATATGTAATGCTAATATATGTTAAGTGTTATATCTTACTCTTACGTTTAAAAATTAAATAAAATGTTTAAAAATAAAAAATAATAAATAATAAATAAAAAATATATGTAATGCTAATATATGTTAAGTGTTATATCTTACTCTTACGTTTAAAAATTAAATAAAATGTTGTATCTGTTACTACAAGAATAATCAAAATTGTGAGAGGCTGATTCGGTGCAGGTCTGTTCACTTTTATTGAACGGGAGTGTACACACCGTCTTAATGAAGAAGAAGTTACTTGGTCAGTGTATAGAAAGAAGTAACAGCAGATGACATTAAAAATTATATCGTGCACACGCCAACCAGCCACATAGGTATTATTCGATCAAGATTATTGAGTAAAATGATTGCTATTAAGATTCTCAAGTAAGCTTTCTCAACCGGAAAATAGTTAACACATATTGTATGATAATTTTGTAGACGTCATGATACAAAAAGTGAATTTTAATTTTATAACTAAAATTTACATTTTATGATGGAAATACGTCGCGGTTTTTTTTTCTTTTAATTTCAAGTGGTTAATGAAAGAACCATTTGTTGGGTCGTTTAATCCTCGTAGATATAGGAAGATTTTAGCGAATTTCCTGAAAGGAAATAAAGCTATTGGTCCCGTACCGACTTCAAAATTTTGCAAAAATTTCTTCAAATGTCCATCGATCCTACCTAGTAGATTATATATATATGTGTCTGTAATCGCTCTAGCGGTCACAATTTTAATCTTATTGGAATGAAATTTAGTATTTGAGGCGCTTATGGTATTCAAAAAGTCAAGTTCGTTAATGGGTAAAATCGGACAAGGGGAATGGGGGGTTTAAAGGGAGGGGGAAACACAAAATTTTACATATCTCCTTTAATATTCGAAAAATTTATAAGAAGTAAAGTTATAGGTATTAAGTTTTACTGTAATTTTGTTTCTTATCATTTTTTCTGTTACACTAATTACAGAAATATTGACGGTTTAAGATTGAAAATTAAATTCCTTAAAATCTCTGTACACATTAGAGTTTGAGCAAAAATGATAAGGTGATGAATTGTAGCAAACATGATTTTCTACAACTTTATTTCTAACGTATTTTTCGATTGTTCTAATATTAAGAGAGATATTTTATATTTTGTGTTTTCTTCTTTCTTTATGCCCCCCTTTCCCCTTGACGTATGCCATTTATTAATAAAATTGGCCATGCAAATACTAAAGTCATAAACGACATTTCATTTTGATCAGACCGTTAGAAAGTGATTTATGTATTCAAAGGAAATTCGCTAAGTTGAAGCAGCTCCTGCGTAACGAATTTTTTTATAGTCATAATGATTTGTCAGTTAAGTTTATATTCTTAAGTAATTTTTTCGACATTCTTTTCGAAAATATATGCTATATTTGTTTTACCGCATATTGGTCACCTAATTCTTAACAAACAGCAAAGAAAAAATGAAAACTTTCATAATTTCGAGGCGAGAAATATCTCAAATGTATTCTGCAGATTCACAAATATGTCTTTAGTCGTCAAATTTTTAAGATCAATTCTCTATTAAATAGTATTTGTTTATGAAATATTAAACAAAAACATATTATAAGTCCTGGTTTTGATCTATTCAAAATATCCAGCGACTGGGAATTCATGGAAAATCGGAAATTATACTGAGTTTTTTTTTTACGGTTTGAGTATATTTTTCCTTTTTTTTTCGAAAATTATAAATTATTTATATTTATTCACAAGCTATATTACCGACCATCAAAATTTATATTTAATCATAACGAATAATATTTCGAATATCCAGGAACTTCTATCAAATGACAGGGGACAAAGCAGAAAATACCAACCACTTAAAAAAATTTTCATACTATTTTTTACCAGACTACGGAGGGATAAGATTTAGCAGTCTATGTATGTTCATCTGTTCCCGTGTAGTTTCTAAGCTACTTATCATATTTTGATAAGTGAGGTGTCGTTAGCTTCGTCTTATAGTTCCGCGTGTCCAAGGCTATGTGACGTCATATTAAAACCAACATGGGGAATATGACTTACATAATTTGCTAAGCAACAAAACAAATTTCATCAATGTATCGAGTTTGGTATCTAATGAATGGTTTTAATTCACAGATTCCGAAAATGTATAATTTATATATAAATGGGTAAAAAGTCTGAAATAATTGAATATAAAAAATTAAAACCCGACTACGAAAAAAGTACGAAACAAGTTTGTAGAGCCTTGTAAATATTTCTCGCAGTCGAAGGCCGGGAACTGTTGAAAGTTTTGCTTTGTGCATGGCAGTTGGACCTTTGACTACGAGAATATTTACAAGACTTTTCAAACTTGTTTCGTGCTTTCTTCGTAGTCGAGTTTTTGTTTTTTAAATTTATTTATGCATATTATATTTCAGAGTCAGATTTTTTATTTGAAAAGTTTATAATTCAAATAAAAATTTCGATTTAAACGTTAACATATTTTATGCATTTGACGAAGAAAAAAAAACAGTTATAAACTTCAAATTCACATAAATTCGTTATCTAAATTTTAGAATCCCAAAAAGAGTTATTATGTCCACTATTATATAAATAATGATATATAACTATAATCTATTTTTTTCACTTTCAATTCATCGCCTGAAGTGTTAAATTTTATGGTTTAATTCATTCATTCTTCACCTATTTATCTATGCAAAACTAGATAAATAGATACAAGTTTTTCCCAAAAAAAAAAAAAAAACTTTTAATGTTTATATAACATTAAAAAAAATCAAGGGTGAGAAATCAAAAACGACCAGTAAAAATAATTTATAACGTCTTTAAAATCCCATAATCCCCTTCGATATAATAAATTTTTACCTATTTTTAATAGACTCCCTTATTAATATTTCATTTATTATTACTTGTTGCACAAATTTTTATTTCATCCCTCACCCTCTCTAAGGGTGGGTATGTATATTATATATATATATATATATATATATATATATATATATATATATATATATATATATATATATATATATATATATATATTATATCACGTTTTCAATACAGATTTATTATATAATACACCTAATTATAATTAGTAAGTATATGACTTTGTACAAACGACTTTTTCCTCGTGATCTGAAATCTAGGAATCACTTTTTATGTGAAATGTGAGAGGGTCCTTTTTTTTTTTAATGTATTATTAAATATTTGCATCTATTTTTCAAAAAAATATTAACGGTAACTAATGCCATAATGAATAAATGGGTTATTTTTATATTCCTATTATTAAAGTGGTTGCCCTCTTTTTATGGACATTCGATATTTCTTTTAGAAATCAACGTTTTTATTTCTCCGAAAATTTCAAAAAAGATTGATGATAAAATTAAAAGTACAGCATTTGAACTGACGAACTGACTTTGGATATGAAAACTGCATAATATTTCAAAACGAAACGAAATCTTCATGTAAACTTATTTTTGAATTTTTCGGAATTTTAACCGGAAAATTACTGTATATTTTAATAACTTTTTTTTCGAAACATTTTTTGTAATTATACGCAAGTATGTTTATATACAGACAATTTGTGCCGAATCTATTTGATTTTTGAAAAAAGTTTCGGACAAAATTTAACTATCGGCTTTTAAAGTGGAATTCCACTAAAGTAGCTTTAAGCTCAATCTCTTTAGGTTTTTGAAATCACAGTTACCAATTTAATATCGCATTTTACTCCTACATAATGCTCATAAATTTTGTACTTAATATCTCATTTCGTTTCAGAAATAAACGTTTAAAAAGGCCAAATTTCAGTGTATATATTATATAACAAAATTTCCTTCCATATCATCACAATAATTGAAATGCTTATAAAATATTTTAATTAAAAAACAAGTGAAAATAACAACTAACTGAGTTAATTGCTTAAATACCCGGTATATAATGAATTAATGAAAAAAACTTTCAAACAAAAGGTGTTTGTTTTTAAAAAAAGGGCATTTTTTGTCTTTAAATTTTTGTTCTATTTCTTACGGTTTCAAAGATAGGCAGTTTTGTCCATTTTGCCTAAACATGGTCTGATTTTGCCGATTCACGAACTAAACCTTACTTTTCAGCCCTAAAATAAACATACAAATCAGTTCGCTATCTCTTTTCGTTTTAGAATTATCGTGTTCACAGACCGTCAGCCGTTATAAAGTCGGCACTAAACTTAATATACCCTGGTATATATTATATACCGGGTATAAAAATTAATTTGGGTGATGGCAGTTTTTGCGATATTTGATACTATACATTTCGGAAAAATCAACATAATTTAAAAAAAAAAAGATTAATTAAGTAAATGTCGAAAATGACCTTTGAGAAACAGAATATTTGGAAAAATGACACAAAAATTTTCATAAAAGTTGCAAAAAAAGAATTTTTCATACAATTTATCATCGTGACGGATTTTTATCTGAAACTTTAATACAGTATTAGGACCGGATCGGATCCGAATAATCAAATATCCGGATAAATAATGAAAAATAGGTCATATTTCTTTAAAAAAAAACTAAATTTGTATCTACTCGTTTTAAACCAACTGTCGATTTTCTCGACCCTGAAAGAGTCGAGAAAATCTCAATGTTCGCTACTGCAAAAACAACTTTTTTTTTTCATCAAAGCGATTCGGATAATTTGGATCATTGCAGTTCTACTGTTGTATTTACAAAAATATTTACGGTTTTAATGTTCCAATACTACAACAGGTATGATGCCTTCCTCTAGGGAAATTCGCTTTAGTAACTCCAACGTAATAATTTTTTCTAAGAATAAAATCGCGGGAATTTATCCTACAGTTAATGGAAGCAAATATATTATACCACAAATTATTCCAACGATAACAATAAATAAATAAATACTAAGGAGAAAAGAAGGAGGGTGGTTGATTTTATTTGCGAGTAGACTTAAGGGAGACAGCTTATAGAAGTAAGGGCATTAACATTACTTCTATTCTTTAATCTACTAGTAGTGGCTCCTTTTTAATAAAATGCAATATTCTAGGCATATGTTGAATTTATACTACTTAGGCCTAGAGTAGTACTATTGACTGAGTTTAAATGATGTGCTGTTTACACAGCGGTATTCCTTGTGCATTGGCCCCATCGTATCACGCGTCTTGTTACAACAAATTGGTCTTATTTTTATTCATAAGGCTGGTTTTTTATTTTATTTTACTGACTTTACCAACTGACGTAAGAATTAGAATTTTTTTTTTAATATTAAAAAACGACATGTAACAATTTTCTTACTTTATGCCTCTAATTAATTTATTAAATATATTATTGTGTAATTATATATCGTTATGCTTCGTGTAATTGTTGTTTTTTTTTTTTAAATATTCTTTCGGTTGATAATTTGTTGATATGTTTTTTGGATAAACATATGTGTTTTATTTGAATTATTATCGTGATGACAATTTTATTTTATGTAATATTGTAATCAAATTAATTATGGTTAAAGAAATTTTCAATATTGTGAAACAGGGTCCGATGTAGAGAAGGTGATGTCCCAATTTCAAAGAAAATTCTCCAATATACGAGGATCACAGAGATAGGGATTACACAAACTGTCTCAAGATTAAAATAAATACTCGTACGGTTTGAGATTGCGTGGTCACTGGTCTGTGTTTACGGATTTTTGGCCGTTGAATATACGGGGTGTAATCGTTAAGATTAGCCATTGGGAGACGGAATTTGCAACAAAGTATAAAAGAGTTGAACAGAGAAATGCATTTATGTCTAAAGATAAAAAGAGACAGGCTTTCAGATATATTATTTTTGATTCTTAGAGATAATCTTTAGAAATAAATGTATGTCTCTGTTCAACTCAATATACGAGAATCACAGAGATAGGGATTACACAAACTGTCTCAAGATTAAAATAAATATTCCTAATGTTTGGGATTGCGTGGTCTATGTTTATGGAGTTTTGGACTTTGAATATACAGGGTGTAATCGGTAAAATTAGCCATTGGGAGACGGAATTTGCAACAAAGTATAAAAGAGTTTTTCAGATATATTATGTTTGATTCTTAGAGATAATGTTTAGAAATAAATGTATGTCTCTGTTCAACTCATTTATATATAATGTTGCAAAATTTCGTATTCTATAGGGTAGCTAGCCTTGACTTTTACAACCTGTACATTATCACAAAGTTTCATATGTAATGTTAACGCGTTAGCGTAGGTTTTCATGGTCTGGAGTTGTGTTGTGTATTTAGCTCTGTAAAACTTGCAATTCGGCTCCCAACCATTTTAATCGCCATAAAACTGAGAATTTGCATAATACTCAACGTGAAAGGGAATTAATTATATGAGATTTGGAATATAAATCCTTGAAAGGCAAATACCAGAATCTGAGGTGTACATGACCACAAAAGTAGCTTATTAATCAAAATTTTATAATTAATTTGTGCGATTATTCATTTGGTTTGCGAAAAAATGTTTCGGATAAAAGTTGTTCATTATAAATATATTAACAACTTTTATTCGAAACATTTTCCCAAAAACCAAATGAATTAGGTACGAATCAACTTAAAAAAATTGAAAAATGTGCGCTACTATTGTGGTCCATGGTGATTCTCGTATATACCAATAGTATCGGTCGGTGTTCATATAGAGAATTCCATAGATATATCTTCACAAATTAACTGCGTAAATGTTTTATTTGTAAAATACTTAAATCCATAAAAAAATTTTCGGGATGTAATTTTTGAACCTGACTGCAAAGGAATTCGGGCTATACGAAATTTATGAGTTCATTATTCTTGTTACCCGATCACTCTGGGTTTATAAATCAGTTGCAACACTTGCGTTATGCGTTAATTAGGATTTTTCACAAATATTACTTCATATTCGTATAAAAAAACGTAAGTTGATGACACAGATAGACCTTCTTCACCATCTCCTTAAAATTATAAGAAATTTATCCAATTCTCCACCACAGTTTTTTATTACTATAACAATTTTTTTTTTTTGTAAAAAAAAAAACGTTTTCATATGCCTGCTGACGTTTTATAGAGTACAACAAACTCATTATAATTATATAATTTATTAGAAATCAAATGTATCTAATTTTATTTTGAACAGGTGACTTAGAACACTTTATTTTGAAATGAGTCTAAAAGGATCCCTTTTTTTTTTTTGTTTAACCTGAATATAATCAACTAAGTATTAGGTCAAAATTAAAGAATATTATTAGTTAATATTTGTTACTACAGTGTTGTATAATTTGTTAAATAAATTTTAGATCCAATATTCTATTTAGTATTATTTGACCTGCTTTCTGTATTTGAAAGGTCAAGTATGGTAATGTGCAAAGTCAGACAAGGATGTAGGGGGGGGGGGGGGATAGTTAGAGTTAGGAGTAAACATAAAATATTGATTTTCTCTCTTAAAATTAGGAAAATGAAAGAAATGATCGGAAATCAAGTTGTAGGAAATAAATTTTCCTATAATTTATTACTTGACAATATTATTAGTAACTCTAATGTCGGCAGTACACTCTCAGGGAGACGTAACGATGGTGAGATTGTACTAGCAGCGCTCGGTCTGTCTCGTGTCGACTCGCCTCGGGTCAAAGGAAGCTAGTGCGAGCGCGCTAAGTACACGCTCGTGACATATCGTGGATTTTGGCCAATCAGTCACCATCTCATTTATTCACAGAACGAGAACTGTATTGCCAGCAGAACACTCTCCGCGAGACATAGCGAGAGTGTACACAGCTCCACTCGCAGCCACTCGTTTTTCCAATGTCTCGCCGATAGTGTACTGCCGGAATAATATTTACAGACATATTTCATTTTAATAATGAAATACCCATAATAATTAAAATTAATGACCTAAAATGCCATAAAAGATTATCCTATTCATAGCCCTTAATAGCAGTGCCTTTATGTGTATTGGAAGGCAATATCTAACGAAAATACTGGACTGCAAGAGGTGATATATATGGTGAAATGAAAGATTATCCAGAGACCACTTGAATAGCTGATACAATGATAAAATATCGGAGCTTACTATAAATTGATACTAGATCAATTGTGAACTCAAAAATTTGGTCTTACCAAACCATGCTATATGTTTACTACCGTCATCCGATTTGTAGTAAGGTTAGGCTTAAATGGGAGACTGAATACTTTTCATATTTATCACGTTGCATACGATAGGTATAAAAGTTGAGTAAAACATTGTGTATATAAAAAAAAATAGTGGATGAACTTAGAGACTTTGGTCAAATACTATAAGCTATGTTAACCACCTGCTACATTTTATAAGTTACTACCATCATTCAAAAGGGGAAAGAAGGGATTTTATATATGTATATAAACTGTGTAGAATGTACCATACATATTATTTATTTTTTTTTTAATGAAAAGTCTTTTTAAGGTTCCGTTACGAAAAGTTGAAATCTAGAAAATATTCTTTGCATTATATAGTTATTCTATGTGACTCAAAATTTAAGAAACTCCACATTATCAAAAATTAATAAAGTACCGTTCATATCGTCGTCTCCGACATTTTGGTTCTCTGAGGGGCTTTGTTAATATGGTTGCTTTGTACGCCTATATTATACTAACGGATGTGACTACCGTATACTTAAAGAAAAATTGTAATATTAAAATTTGCTCAAAATGATGCCTTCTTGAAAATTGATATTTTAAAAAAAATACAAAAATTTGATGCTCTTTACTGAGATCTTTTGATTTGGTAAACTTGGGTTTTTTTTACACCTTTTGCGAGATATGGTTATTTATTTGGACCCAACTACGGAGCTGACTTAAAGGTAGAAAAACGACTAGGTTGGTTACGTTTGTGATCGCTGGATGCAATTAACAAAGGATAGCGACAAATGGAGATCAATAGGTAGAGAGAGATAATTATTATACTGACAATGAGCTAACACAAGTAATTTTTTTGGTACAACAGAACCCTTGATTGTATGGTAATTCTGTTTTCATCGATTTTATAAAAATGGTTTTATTTCGATTGATTCACTTATTATTTTCATGTTAGTTGAATGTTGCTGTATGCATTTTAAAATGCATCCATCACCTATTATCTTCTGTACTATGAGACACTTGTTTCTTTAATTTTGTTGCACATATGTTACTTTTAATATAAAAAAAAAATTATCCGTAAAAAAAAGTTACTTGATATTCACGAACATTTTCTTCATGTAGATTCAGTATAAATTTTAATTAGAACAATTTATTTTTTAAATAATTTAATTTTAAATTTAACTCTATGTCCGTGAAGATTATAAAGATTATCCTAGCTTAAATGATTGCATACACTTTATAGTTATAACTGAATCATCGGAGTAGAATAATAGGGAATATGCATGAAAATTTTTTTTTCACTTGAATTGAAGCATGTTTACTTGACAAATATCAAGGTAAAATTACTTTTTAAATAACTTTAAAAATAAGCGAGATATGAATGATTGAAATTCCCGATTAGACAAAGAGAGTGATAGCCCTCTTGATATGTTATGTGACGTCATATTACACTTTCACCATTTAAAATATACGTAAAACTCCGTTTTTAGTATTTTTGCAAGAAAGAGACAGATAATAATCTTTAAAAGCTTATAGCTTCCTTGATATTTGTCGGATTTTAATTTCGTTTTTAAATATTATTACAGTATTAACAGTATTTTCATATTCTGAAAATAAATGTGAAAAAAAATTTTCATGCATATTCCCTATTACAGGAATAGCAAGGGAGCCAAGTAGGGTCTCTAAAAATATCTCTAATATCAGTCAAGGAATCTTCATAGGAATAAATTCATTAGCTATACAAAAAATATGTTATTAGTATATAAAAAGTACAAGACTGTTGCCCATAAAAGTCTGAACTTCCAAGAGGAAGCTTTCCTCTAACAAAGTGAAGTGAGGACACTTAACCCAGATAAAATCTTAGGTTTCCATCAAAGATCTGAGCCTGATCTGGGAATTCTAATAATGGAGGAGAATGTTACAATAGATCTTTCAAGTCGCATTGGCGAGATATTATAGGTCGTATCTCCACCAATCTTATCTTATACTCAAAATACTGCAATAAGTTATAGCTTTTCCTATTTTGAAATCAACCCACTGTATAACATCTGGGAAATTAAAAAACAAAAGGTGAATAGGGATCAAAATATTTCGAAAACTATTAACATTCATCGCACATATGCGTTTGATAAAATTGAATAAATTCAAATTTTGAGGAGATAAATTTTCATACATAAATATCAAAGTTCGTTTTTTTCTAAAATTTCTTCTCGTTATCTCTTTTCGTTTTTGAGTTATCGTGTTCACGGCAGACAGGCAAGTGGATATGCGGATATGAACTAATTAGGTAATTTTATGAGCTATACTAAAAATTTTTTTCCCCTTGAATTAATATAATACCCCCTTGTATATATTGTACATACCGGGAATAAAAAAATTAGCGTGCTACGAGCAAATTTTACGTTTAGTAGTAAACATCTTTGATCCGTCAAACGACTTTGTCAGATTTGTTGTATTATCTAAGATTTTCTTACACATTTTTCTTCTAAATTAATATTTTCTTTAGTCTCTGGTCCTAATTAAACATAATTTGTATTTATTTATATGCAAAATTGTACCCCGACTTACACAAATTCGACTTACAAGGTTATCGCTCGGTTCCACCTATCGCGTAAGTTCGAGATATTACTGTACTTTGACGTAATTAAATATTTATTAACCAGATCATGTAACGTTTTGTTATTATTTTCGTTGCCTTTTAAATCGCACGTGGTGTTTTATAAAAAAAAAAATTACATACACAATAAATATCAACAACATATATTATATGTTTTTTAAATGTATATATTTTTTTGCAAATGTAAGAATATTAAATTCGTGGTAATGTCGTCTCAGAAAGCGAGACCGAATCATCACTCACCACGTTGCTTGATTATAAATTGTAAAAAATATTACTAAGGGTTTTTGTATTTATTATACATTGCCCGTCTTTTGAAGGACAAACATACAAGCATTCATCATTTATATTATGTATGTCGATTTTTTTGTATTCACTATAGTTCTGTTTTTTAAATGTACAATTGGATCTGAATAAACATACATGATAGGAACAAATAAACATGTACTGATAGAAACTCATTGTATATACAGGGTATTTAAACAAAATACTACCTTTTATTATATTACTAACATTGTTATTTTTTGCTGTACAAATAAAGTTAGTTTCTGAGCCTATAAAAAAAAGATTCTAAATTTACGCAAATACACAAAAATATCACCATGTTAAATAAAACTTGGTACTGTATAGAAATCGTCAAATTTTTTTGAAATATACTGATCTTTAAATCATTACGCGCTATAGAATTGTACGAATTGATAAAATATTTAGTCATTAATTGGGACTCGATTGTAATATTTACGCTTTGTTTTGTTTTGTTAATAAAACAACATCTGCATATATACAGTGGCTGACTATATTTACTACAAACTTCACGATCGCGACCATGTAATGCCAGCCCTTGTACTCCTTAAGAGTTTAAGACGTAATGATGATGGATGCGGTAGAGTAGAGTATGAATGACAGGTGGCCATACTACCATCTCCAGCGATATTATACTACCATACGTAAGATATTCTTCGCCAGGTCAAGCTTACACAATCATTTAAAAAGGGTTTTATTTTTGTTCGTTTGTTGTTAAATCTTATTAAAAATTCATTAGTGATTCTTGTTGAATATGAATATAATGATGCATATTTACTTTGTTTAAAACTTAATGATTTTACTAAAAAACATCAACTTTTGGCATTTTGAAATCATTTAAATAAATAATATAATAAGTCCTTGAACTCCTAAGTGGAGAGGTATCAATAAACATTCCACATCGAGCCCAGTTTCTAATATGTGACCATTTCTTTCCGCTTTTCTCCATTCCTTCTTCCTTGTCACTTCACCTCCATTTGTTCTTTACATTTTCTCTGCGTCCCGAGTTCTGCGAATTCTTATCAGCACCTGTTGCTTAATAATTGTTTCGTTGCGATGCAGGCAGGGTATACCCTACTCATCCCCACTATCTATGTCGATCTTCAATATCAGCAAGTGCTTCTCTTTAGAAACAACCTATGTGGCAAGCATATTCTAAACATCAAACATCTGTTGATGAATGTCTGAATGCCCCTTATAAGTTGCTTGGTTGTTTTCCACGTCTCGCAACCATAGATAATAGAACATTTTCGACATTCTTTCGATAAATCTACAGCTTTTTGGTCACACTTATACATTGTTCTCCATGGTGACCAGAGCATCGCAAATGTGTCCTTTGCAATATTTATTCGACACTTTATATCTTCCGTCGTTCCTCCATCAGTAGTCAATGATTCTCCCCAGGTAGCAGAACTGATCATTCCGTTCTATTTCCTAATCTAATACAACGTCACTTATAATCTACGGTTCCTAGCCTACGCTTTACCTATAATAGATCCAATGTTTATAAAGAAGCTAGATACTATTAGATATGAATTGTGAGCTACATTGGTCTAGCGGTATTGACTGAAGGACATAGACATTTCATACTTAATTTCAATTGTTTTTTTACTAGTATTGCCGTTCAAAACCAAAAAATGAATAATTATATTTATAAAACAAAATAGTAAAATTACGTGTACCAACATCAGACAGACTATCCACCAGATACTGCTGCATGATACACATGATCACAACGTAATTCATTCTCTTAAAAAAAAGGCGGCAGGTGATTTTTATTTAAAAATGGTCCCAGCCTGAGGCTGTATAAAAAATCATATACACAGCATTCACCAATTTATGTATAATATGTATCTCTGAAATGATAATCGTATTAAAATGGAACATCATAAAAAATGCAAGGTGCAACCAAGATGCAATCACATAAATGTACTTTGTTTATATTTTTACCTCTGTATATACAAATTACTGGCGTGGTAGTAATCACATCAATGGACGGGTTGTAGACAGAAATATCGTAACTGCAAGAGTCGACTAACATTGGGGCAACATTGTTTGAAGTAGTGGTGAAGAAAGCAAAGTAAAAGTTCAGGTATCTAGAAGGTACTTTGTTTTAGTTAGTTAGCGACTTCCATTATCTTCAACTTATATAATATTCAACTTATTCATTCTATGATTACCAAATCAGGAATATACATTTCTTTTTTATAAGTTTAAATTATTTTTATATACATATAATTATATAGCTTCAGTACTCTTATCACTACCAAATCAGAATATACATTTATTTTTTCAAAGTTTAAATAGTTTTATACACATATACAAAGTTTATTCAATCTATCACTACCAAATCGCAATGTATCTTTTTTTATATCAACTATTTTCACAATTACGGTGGTTTTTTTCTGTTTTTATAAATGCGAAGGTTGCCAGTTTTTAGGGAAATAATTTTTTTGAAAAAAGCAGAAAATCTATCCTTGCAAGAACTTTACTGTCCTTCAATTGTGTAGGTAATATTTTTAAAGTTACGGCTAGCTGTTTAACGATGTGATTAATTTTTCCACGAGTTTTAATAAGTACAAAAAAACATATATATGTGATCAGACACATAAATCGGATACAGTAAAGAAATGAATTTCAACACAATATAAAATGAATTACTTGTGTTTAAAAAAAATTAAGACGTAAATAAATAAACACAACGGAAAAAAAATTATCAATTCTAATTTGATCTTATTTGTTTGTTACACTTAACAATAAATATATTTCAAAAATTATAATAATTCATGTATTATTAATGGCGCCTGTCTCTCCTTAATCCATGTTAATTGTAGTCATTTTAAATTTAGTTCAAAACAAAACTCAATTTTTATTTTATTTACAAGGTTATTTTTCAATTTAAAGAAAGTCAAAGAATATGTTTCGGCGAAAGTATTCTTTCCTTCTACCCTATTTTTTTAATACCAACAGTACAGTCTCGACCAGACATTCGCCGTGTCTCGTTCAGTACTACAGTTCTCATTCAGTCAATGAAATATTTTATTTAAAAAGAAAAAAAAAGCTCCCGAAACGATGCGAGCCGACAAGAGGGTGACCGAACGCTCGCCGAGTGTGTATTCGCTGAGAGGAGTCTTTTAAAATCTAGCGATAAGTCCATTATCAATAGTAAACAATCTGGCATCTAGTTTTTTAGAATTTGGCTTGTCTCTACCACAAAATTGCAGCTTTTATTGATCTGACATTTTGTCAGAATGTAAACTATTTTTCCTAAATTGACACAAGCTTTGAATACATTTCTGAGAGGTATTATATTAAATTGCCGCAATGCTGGGGATATCTCTTAGAACGAAGTTGTTTTGTAATGTCCAACGCACACAGGAGCTCCATTCTGATAAATTATTCTATGTTTACCCAACAAAAAGTTCAAAGTCAATAAAAATAAACTGTTATTGTTTATTGTTTTATTTAAAAACATATTATGCTGTATGAGATTTAAAATAGAAGAATTAATTTTAAACCTATATATTCATATTCAAGCGACCTTGAATTATATATATACTACGATCGATAACTTTAAATTACCAAATTGTTCCTTATAAAAATATTTCAAAGTTTTATTTGAAATATTTTTTCCGTAAGCCCGATAGATCCCTCGAACAATTGTTTAATTTTGATTGAAAATTTCTTCATCTTGAAATAATTTCTATATATATATATATATATATATATATAATTATTGTAAATTATTTTTCAATATATGTATTTGTGATGAATTGTGTAATATTAGGAAACAAAAAATTAATAAATATTGCTGAATTAAATATTATATATTTTTGATAAAAAAATCTCATTCATATTGCGCATCAACTTAAGAAAAATGTTAATAGATAAATCAAATTTGCATATTGTGCAAAAATTTCAATCTGATTCCTTTGTCTTCTTTGTAATACAAAAGATCACTCAGGTAGATAGAATTAACATGAATTCATATTAGAGACTGTAAACTTGTAGAGTATAGAGTGTGTCGTTTAAATTTAGTCAAAATCGGTCAAAGTAGTAATAGTATTGGAAGTTGGTATCCCTAATTCCGGATAAAATAATAGAAAAAAGTTATTTCTTTTAAAAAAATTACAAGTTAATCCATATTTGATCTATTGTAATTGACTTTGTTTTTAATGGAAACACCCAATGTTTTCTATTTATTCGAAACTAGCGATTAAACAAGTACTTTTTGATCGGAACAATTTTGTGATTAAATGTAAATTTAAAAAATTTAATTTAATTTTCAGTTTTTAAACACTTTAAAAACAAAATAGACCCTGTGTAAAGTTGAAATTTTTTTTTTTAATTTGGGAACAACGTAGACAATTGCTGGACAGTAAATGAATCTGACGCGTCACGCTCGGGAGTGAAACTTTTTTGATACACAGTTCTCTTATATCTAGAGCACGGTAGTTAATTCCCATTATTATTATTATGTTAAAATAAATCTTGCGTATAGTAAGTACTATGGACCACAAAAGTCGTGTCCTTTTTTTAGTTTATGTCTAATACGTTCGGTTTTTGGGAAATTGTTTCGAATAGAAGTTGTTCATTATAAATATACTAACAAATTTATTCGAAACTTTTTGTCAAAAACCGAATGAATAAGGATCAAAATGACCATACAATTATGAAAAAAGAACACGACTTTTCTGTGGCCCCATAATAGTATTATAAATGATAACACACTACATATGTTATACGAATACTGTAATAAGTAAATTTATCATATAGTAGTTTATACTTTTTGTTTTGACAGTCACGAGTGAATAACCTTAAAATGTATAGTAGTTAAATTTTAAGTAAACATACTATAAAATAAAATATAAAAATATGCATATTTTTGCATAAACTGTAAATTTTAGATACATATAAATAACAAACGAAATAAGGTTTCATTGACTTTTCTATGAAAGGTTTCTGTAGATAAATTCTTATTAAAATCCCCCAAAGTAACAAACCACAGATTTTTTTTTTAAATTCAAATTCATTGAATATATAATCTTCATGAGAAAAAATTTGTGTTTTTGTAACTTTTAACTATTTATAATTTCTATGTATATATTTTTTTTTGAATAATACCTTTTACTACAATAGATAAAATACATATTATGTCATGCACAGAGGCCCAATTATGATGGAGTCGATGAAATTCTCACTGTATTATTTACGGAAAATTAAGAAAATGTACAAACAAATTTGCTCCAAGAAACAAACGAGAGTTGACACCACCCACTAATTTTTGTAGGACTCTTATCTACCATATTATTATTTGTATATACTTTAAGCACCACAATACAATACTTATGTTAATTTCCATTAAGGATACGAAGACATAGTATGAAAGAGCTAGCGTATACTAGATAGACAAACATGTCATTGAAATTTTTAATTAAATATTGATATGACAAATTTAGCTCACCAGATATCGAACCCTGGATCTTTGGATTTCTACTCGTATCTTCGTTATAACATTTTTTAAATATAACAGAAACCGATGTTATTCGAAACCTTAAATGGCACTATGCTAACGTCCTTAAATAGTAGTATGCGACTTGGATTAAAAAATTTAATTCAAACAAAAAAGGAATAGTTAATTTAAAAAAAGAGATTCAGTTTTCAAAATACTAAACCTTATTATGTAATAATCGTTTGCACAGTTTTTAAATTGAAATTTGTTTAAATTATAATCCAAAATAAAACCGGAAGCCATGTTAGCAACTTCTCAATAATAAACGATTATTATATTATTTTTTATTTAATAAATAATTAAATAAAAATTGAAAGCAAAATTTATCGTCTCTCCTTCAATCTCTTAAATTATCTTAAATATACAATAACCAGTGCAAAAAAAAAAACAGTTTTTAGTTCAAAAGGTTTGTAATTTATTTAATGAAAGTAAAAATATAGCATGTGTCCCCAAAAAAATATTATATTATTTATGATTAAATCATTTATGTGGCTTTTTATGTTTACCAGACATAAAATATTACATTCGACCTCTATTGATGAAAATCATAGGTCTATTGTTTATTAGATTGATTATAAGCGATTTAAATCTTGAGGAAAACAATGTATCGATCTGAATGTAGAATTTCTTTAATCGATAAAAATAAGATAGTTTTAATATTGTTAGAAAATAAGCTTTTCACATATAGTCACATAGGTAGATTACGCAAATTTGCCAAGATAAAGAAAATTGAATATCAAATTAAGTTACCTTAATGTTACTTGTAATATTTATTATTACAATTATTAGAATATGATCAGATAATAAATTGTATAGTAAAGTTTATTTCCTACAACTTTACTTATGATAAAATTTTACTAATAATAGCTGAGAAATTCAGCTTTTTATTTTTCTTTTTTAAACCACAGTTTTCTCTAATTTTGCCCACGAACTTGACCTTTCAAATACAGAAAACACATTACATACCATACCAAATTTCTTTTCGATCAGACGAAAATTGGTGCCTCTAGAGCATGGATACAGATGTAATAAATTAAAATTTTAGATTTAAATTTTATATCAATACAGGATATAAAAATAAGAGGTCTTGTTCGAAATTCTCAAATCAAACAGGCAGTTTACTAAAGTTTTTTTTTACCAACGAACATAAAGAAGGATATAGAAGAACAGATAAAGAAAGACATACATTCCCCGAAAGCTGTCAGGAATTAGTATTTAAATACAAATACCAATTTTTACTATGTATTTGTATTGAAATTATTTTATAAAATTCATTTAAAATTTATTTTATGTATATTTGTAAATCGACTACTTATTTTAATTATTTATCAAATTAAATAGTGTCTGCCATCTATCGGTGAATGTATTGAATTGCACTCTATACTTTCACAAGGTTATGTGCAATGACTTTAAAAAAAAACTGAGTGAGTGACACTACTTGTTTATATATATATATATATCCTGTTTTCACCGTCTTCCACAAAAATGGAATTTTTGTGGATATATTAAAATGTAGCTTTTGAAAATAAAAACTAATTAACAAATTTTATAACTAAGTCATCACACAGTCCCACTTTAAGAGAATGTTTTCGGACAATAGTGTCTTTTGGAAGCTCTAATTAAATCTAACACATAATATATAAAAATATTGTGTATTAAGTTATATTATAAAAACAACTTTATAGTTACTATGTCAAGCGAAATGTTTTTACGTAAAAACCTTTGGAAAGCTTGTCAATTGATTTGTATTCCCTTTACTACTAAGATATAAGCCTATAAGGTATACCAACAGGCAGGTGTTTTATATGTAATACATACAAAAATATTATTCATAAATACAACACCAATCATTTTTTGAAAAAAAAAACTATTTTATAAAAATTTTTCAATACCGCTCTTTGTTAAAACATTTTTATGGGTAAATAGAAAAAAATCTATCATCTTGAAATAATAAATAAAACTTTCAATTTCTCCTTATCCCTTCTCCGCTGAAGTAGTGACATCTATTGACACTTTAGGGGAGTAAGTAATCGGTTAAAACTACTTAAGGATGTTCCACCAGCATGAAACCACTTTTCGACAGATTTTGTTCATTTTTTTCACAGGCTAAAAATAACGTTTTCTAATAAATCCCGAAGGTTCAGAATTTTTGACCGTTTAGAACGCGAGATAATTAATTGCAAAGTTATCATTCTCTCTCACTCTCTTTCATTAGAAGCATGTAAAACTTCATGTCCGCCCAACTATTATCTGTTGTATTAAAAAAAATACTCGACATAATTTAAAAAAAAAACTAGAATAGTAAAGATAAATATTTATTAAATAAATTTTTTTTAAAAATCTCATTTTACCATTTTCTTTTCGAAATATAAAAGTTTAAAATTTTAATAACATTATTTTGTATATATGAACAGTGAATTTGTCTACGTGTTGCGTATGTGTGTATGTGTATTTGTTCTATAATAAAATCAAGCCGGTTTTTGTCCTGATTATATAACACAGTGCTGGAACATCCTTAAAAGTTATATATATATATATATATATATATATATATATATATATATATATATATATATATATATATACATATACATATACAGACTGTGTTGGACAGCTTTTCCTATAGTAAATCAATGTTAAATATTATTCATTACTAGCTGTCCGTCTAGTACTGTATGAAGTCAGTCAGTACACATATAAATAAAGTCAGTCAGTTATCTCACAGTTATACTGTATGCGTATGGTTGTTTGTTTGTTATTAAAGAGTGGGGATTTTGTGATGCACAATGCACATACTAAAGTGTACTTTCATCACATGTGTACTGACTGACTTCATACAGTACCAGACGGACAGCTAGTAATAAATAATATTTAACATTGATTTACTATAGAAAAAGCTGCTCAACACAGTCTGTATATTCGGGTGGCCCTTAACAATAATGTTTTCGAATATATATGCTCCCAAATTGATTTTAAAAAGTCCCTGAAAATTTGAGCTCTTGCTTAAGATATTCCACTTTACCACCGAAGTTTCTTATGGAAATAACATGCAAAAAACTTTTTTTGTTCTTTAAAACTTTATAAGTTGGTGACGAATAAATCTATAATAATGAGAAATCGATATTTTTGTAGAGAATTTAACTTATAAAATGTTTGGAAAGTAAATAGTACTTATCGGTAAAGCTTCATTCTGATCACTACTTACAAACTCATTAAATCAATTATATACAGGCTGTAATCATCAAGATTAGCCTGTATTGAGATTCGAAATTTGCAACATTGTTTAAATGATTATAAGAGAGAAATACAATTATTTCTAAAGAGGAAAAGAGACAGACGAACTAAGAATCAGAAATATATGTATTTGTGTGTCTCTCTTTAATAATAAACATATGTGTCTGTTCAACTCATGTATACACTGTTGCAAATTTCGTCTCTTTCGGCTAGTCTTGACGATTACACCCTGTATAAATAAAAGTTGAGTGATAATTTTTGAAGGATATGTTTTTGATAACAAACTTTGATGGTAACTATCTTTTTTATTTATACCTGTCGAAAATCTTTCATGATCTAACTAAACTAAATTCTAAATACAATTGTTATTATTTGGGAATTTTTTTCAATTTTTTTTTTTTTTTGAACAAGTAGATATAATGATTTTTGAATACCTGTAGAATCAATACACCTACATAACAATGCAAAATGTTGAACAGGTAATATTTAGAAATTGTACAATTACTCACTCTACTTATGACAGATCATTTTTAAATTTACAGTCTTGTTATAAACTCTAATACCCAAATCAAATATGAATTTGGTCTTGGAATGAACGCAAGCAAGCTGAATTTTTGCATAAGTGAAAATAATTATTTGCCTTTATATTGATATTCTCAAAACTGATAGAAAAGTCTCATTTAATCTCATGTCTGTGATTCAAAATATCAGAGATTAAGGGTCATTCATATATATCGTTAGAGTTATTAAACTAGTAGATCAATTCTCTACAAAGGATCTATCTAATGCATATTTTTCGTATGATTAACCGATCTGGAGATATAGTGCGGTAAGTGCGTTCCTATATAAGAATGCGTATATCCCACTCTCCGCGCTATATTTTCGGATCTATTGATCATACGCAAGAAGGAATGGGGTTAAATTTATAGAGAATTTAATGATCTACAAGTTTACGATAATCGTTGAGCACTATTTCTATGTGCTGTTTTGCTTTAAGCGACTAGGAATAGTGCTTAACGATCATCGTATTAGTCGTACTGAGAAAAATGTAGCTTTATATTAACTTTTAATTACATATAACGCATAGAAAACCAGATATTTGCAAAAAACCGATCTGCACTAGCACCTTTGGTCTTTAATATCTTGACACGAGATTATATGAAATTTTTTTGCTAGTCTTTAGAATGTCAAAACAAAGGTTTATACAATCATTCTTTATTGGGGTAATCTTATTCTATATTATTTCCTTTATAAAATGTTAGTTCTGAAGTGGATGTTGGTTCACGTTTCGCAATATGATAAACTATTAAAAAACTTACAATCTATAATTTTGCTAAAATTTTCATCCTCAGCAGAAATGATATCTCAAGTAGCAGAAAAGTTTTGGTCCTCCTAAGTAGGTTTTTACAAACAATATCCTTAAATAAACATTAATTTCTACATGTGTTATATATCACGCTCCCAAGTAGCCAGTCTACGCCATAAGCAGTACGATATGCTGAATAAGAATACTTATTTTCTCAATATTGTGTTATCTTCTTAGATCAATAATTAATTTCAAAGTTTTTGACCTAAAAATGCATATAAAGAGATAAAATTCTATTTGATATTCAAAGTATTAGAAACTTACCCGAGGATATAAAAATACGATAATCTTTTTGTTTTTCTAACGGAAACAGTTTTTTTTTGACAAGAATAGAAGAAGATTCATTGAATTATCAAAGAGATATATATCCGGTGCAATACTCTTTCTATTCATAGATAGATCTCATTCTTGCCAATCTTTTTATATCATTTTATTTGTTTGTTGATTACGAGGAGGAAAAGGGTTGATATTAAAAAAATGTATTTTTTTTGGGAACATATGGATTTAAACGTTAATATTATAACACTGTTTTTTTGTTACACTTTGTGGCTACATTATCTATTCAAAATCATATTACGACAAAAAAAACGCAACAGGCTGTAGGTATATAATATTATTTTTAGGGGCTTATGTAGAACAAGTTCCGTTTGTTGGTTGCATAGATCAAAATTTAGATCAATTTTCGTTTCAAAAAATTATGTACATACACACACCACTTGTATGAATAAATAAATGATTATAAATTCACTTGTTTTTTTGTTTGTTAAATTGTACTTAAATATTTTGTGTAACCGTATTTCAAACTGTTGCTTGTGTTTCAAACAGGGTGTATTTAAGAATTTGCATAACTAAATACCAGTGGTCGATATATTATTACGGATATACTTTGTTGAAATTTATAAAATATTCTAGCAGGATTAAATTACAAATTTAAAGAAAAAAGTCGAAAGCATTTGATAATTTTTTTTAGTAAAAGTTTTATGACATTCTTATAAATTTTTAAAATGTTTATATAGGCCGAAACATATTACATGAAAAATTATAAATAAAATAAAACGAACACGGTCAGATATTTAGTGCACTTGCGTTTAGATATTGAAGCTCATGATCTAGAAGCGAGTACACTCGTTCTAACAGTAATTGATCAAATATACCAGGATATCTTGATATATTCCAACAGATACTTAAAAATGCCCATTATTCATGGAAAAAGCGAACATTTTTTGTTGAGAAATCTAATCTGATAAATTTTTAATTCTTAACTAAAGCTTGAATGAAACATTTGAAAAGTCAAAATTGGTATTGGGAACTGACATGGAGGTGTGGCATAATGAATATGGCTGACTTTAGTTTGCAAATTCTAAATAAATTCATGGTGAATCAGTGGCAGTTTATTTAATTATTTAATATTTTCGTTGAGTGAAATTGTTAACTGGGCAGGTGAAATAGTTGCTCAAAAAGAAATAGCTTTCTATGCTTTTAGTAATATGCAATGCAACCTTATCATAGTTAGAATTTCAACCACCAGACGTCGTGACCAAATAGAAAAATAAACTGTAGAATAGACCCAAATTTTCATTTAAAAATAAATTACATTTTGAAAATAATCAAAACTAATAAATATTTTATTTCGATTGTTACAGAACCCGATTTTATTTTATGCCGACCTTCCTTGATTGCATCCGCTTGTATATGTGCTGCAGCTCGTGGATTAAATATACCATCATCTGATCGAGCAATGGAAGATATATGTAAAATGACTGGAGCCGATTTAATAACTGCTGAATGTATTGTGAGTCATATTGAACGAGTTGTTGCAAAAGAAACAGAATCAACACATAATAATTCAGTACCACAACAGCAACAACAGCAAACACGGACACAACAACAGGTTACATCAACACCAGTTGGTAAACTTCCACAAACACCAGATAATTCATTTATTGAAGATGACGATTTACGGCAGCCAGAAACACCAACAGATGTACAGGATATACATTTTTAGATTGTAGAATAGAGATACTTCCATACAAAATATCAGCAAGAGGTCAATCCATTTCAGATTAATATGTCTTGATCTATGACTTTCTGTTTCAAATATATTGCATTTGATTGTACAAGCATTCATTCATTTTTTAGATTCTCAGTTTTGAAGGACCATTTATAATTAAGCAACCGTCATTGTTAATTTGAAATGGATTGACCCCAAGAAGCACTACACGTGACATTATCATTAGACCACGTCACAAAGTCTTCTACATTTAATACTCAAATGTGTGTTAATTCTGGGGGGAAATTTACTGCTGGAAAATATTTGATGATTTTGTGAACACGAAATGTTTATAGACTAGAGTCTGTCTGACTAGTGGCTATCTAAAAGAAAACTTATTTCGACCAAGCTATAATTTTTGAGTTGGTATAATCATATATGCTAAATATGGATGCTTAGTAAATTATTAACGTGGGATTCTTAGAAATTCTTGACATCAAAACGCCAAAGAACGATTCGGTCTCGACCAAATAGAAAATTTACCATATCCAAAAGGATGTCCGTCCCGATTTATGTGTGAGAATATTAATTCTTCTTGTTAGAGTCTTTTTTATATAATAAGAAAAACATTTTGCGAAAAGTTAAGGTTATACGTGCGTTAAAGCAAATTCAAGATAACGAGCTGAATTTTTTAATATGTTATTAATCAATAGTAAATACACGTAAATTAATTGTTTGAGAGAGATCTGACGTCCAATTTCATAAGAATTAGTTTTCAAAAATTGGAATTGAACACTTAGTAGATTAAGAATATCTGTTTAATCGCACATTTATCATGAAATTGAATTATAACTGCTAAAGACAAAAAATTTTAAAATTTTAAATTAAGTAGTTAAACTATCGTAGATTATGTTAAAAATATAAACAATGTTTCTGGCGTGTAGTTTTGAAGATATTTTGGTATAAACAACGAAAAATGTCTGTCTATCTCGATCTACCTCTTATAGTAGATAGTTATTTTTGTCTGTCTGCTTTGATATTCCTTTTATCTTTCTTTTATTCGCTCTATCTTTCTCGAACTGCGCGTACAACCTTAACACAAATTTTACGAAAAAGTAGACATTTTCCAAACTAAATTATCATAGAAATTTCGAAGAATTTTTTCAAGATTCCCATCTTTTTCACATTTTAATATATAACTTGAAGCTATAATAGATTTCCGACAAAATTTCGTAGTTTTTGGTTGTGAAAGAGATTTTTCTACTTTCCACCTTTACCGTCAATGTAAATCACTCTACTGCTTGTATTTTAAAATACACCCAATCTGCAAACAATGTATAGTGTATCTATCGCTGTCTATATGCAGTTGCATATGGTGTACTTTGTCACAGACATTTGTAGAGTGCAGTTTGGGTGTAACAGAGTACATTATATCAGGGAGTACTGTGCATAGACAGTGATAAATGCACTATACATTGTCTATTGGATCTATTTTAAAATACAAGCATATGTACAACACTGTCTATGCGCAGTATACCATGATATAATGTACTCTGTTACACCCAAACTGCACTCTACAAATGTCTGTGCCAAAGTACACCATATCGTAGTAACACTGTGACAAAGTACACCATTGGTATAAGTTACGTTTTCAATTTTATCAAGCATCAATAATCACATTTGATAAACGCGACCATCAACCCTACATAATTTTTAGCTAATGGAAATTAGTCTTCTTATAGACAATCATGTCCTAGACTTGAATGAAAAATTGTTTATTTCTTAAATTGTAAATTATTTGATATCATAAAAGATTTTTTTCTATTTGACAAAATTCAATTTCTGACCAAAACAAAATGAAATTTTAATTGTTAAAATTGTTCTATAGATCTGTGTTGTTTAATTGCCTTTTTGTCTATGTACTAAACATATCAAATACTTGATTAATTCGAATAGAAATCAATTAATTGCTGAATCAATTAACAATAATTATTTGTTAATAACAATTTTCATTGTGTTCGAAAAAATATTTATTTTTGAGATTTTTCTGAATTATAAAATCGTTTTCGTCACGTCGTATTTTTTTTTTTTTGTTAATTATTAAAGAGGAATTATTATTATTTTTTTAATTGTAAGAATGTTATGGTTTCTGTAACTAATATTGTAATATATCAGAGAATTAAAAAACCCCAAGCTATAACATTAAATACTTGGGGGATTTATTCCACAAATATGACGCACTTCAAAAATTTGTAGCAGCTTTAAGTTTTGATATATTACGATAGTAGTATTTTCATGGTTTCTTTTGTTTATATAGCAAATTTTATTTTTGTTTTTTCTTTCGTATCAGACTCTCATTTTTTTCGCGTAAGTTTTGAAAAAAATTGTATGATGTAATTATTGCATAGAGTGATTCAGAATTGATGAACCAGTCATGAATATAAAGTTTCTAATATAAATACAAGACGAAAATACGAGAAAATCAATTATTATTTTCCATCATTATTTAAACTCGTTTTATTGAACTATGGTAAAGTTCAAAATTGTACCAAATGAATTTTCAGCTTGAATTTCTATTAGGAATCACCCATTTAGGGCTAATCTGTCAGTTCTGAATTACCCATTTAATTTAATTTTTGTATGCTTGTATATATAAATGAAAAGTATATTTTTTGTAATAAAATTATTTAAGTCAATGTTATTCGAAAATATTTGTGTAGAGGAAGTTTTATTAACTTCCGAGTTAATATTTGTTGTAGCCAATTGTTTAGTAAATTCTAGAATTGTAATGGTTCTTGAATTTGTCAAAAATGACGACTATGACCAGTTCGCATCATTATGGTACTTTTCGCATAGTGTAATTATAATATACTAGCTTATATAGCGGCTTCGCTTGCGTTGATTAAACTATCAGTTTTTAAGTCTAATCATAAGCATTTAAACACAGTTTCATCAAAATCGGTTCAGTAGTTTTTGCGTGATGCTCGAACAAACAAACAGACAATTACAGTTTTATAATCGTAGAGATAACGTATCGAACAACTCAACATGAAATTTACGATGTGAAATCTCACACTATCTCACTTTAAAGACTAAAGATAGAAAGAGAGTATGTGTTATTTAAAGTAGATCAAAAATGGATGTAAATTATTCAAATTTTGTACAGTCGGTTTGTTCACGAATCATGTTTTTTCAAAAATATATTTAAAACAAAGTTGTTAGTATATTTATAAGGTGTGGGAGAAGCGAATCTCGTCAGACTGAAGTAGAAGGGGGAGCACAATATCTATCTATATTTATAAGGAACAACTTCTGTTATATTTTTTTCAAAAACCGAATTAAATCACCACCCACAAATCAACTATACAAATTTGAACAATGTACATAATGTACAATGTACTTAATTTAATATCTTTTGATTGTCGCTATTATACATATCTTAATCGCTTTTTAGCAAAGTTTAATTTTTCTTCCATGCATTTCAATAAAATTCTGTTTTGCTTATCTCTTATCTGTTACTTCGTGCTTTCGTGTAAGATGAAATTACAAAATGTGAGATTACTTGTCCATAAACGCTAGTAAAAGCACCCTTTTCAAGAAAATTATGAACCAAATAATTATTTTCGAAAAAAATTGACTAAAATAATTTTAATTAACTTCGTATAAATGTGGTTCGAAAAAAGTTACATGTATGTAATTTTTCTGTTTAAAAAAAAATTTTTTTTTTAAATTAGTGTTAATTTGTTAAGAATTTTGAGTCTGATTTAAGTTATTTAAAAAAAAAATGTATATATATTATATATTACACTGTTTTTTATAGTTTAATAAGTAAATACGTTGTGATTAGTTTTTATAAACCACCTATCTCGAGGTAGTAATAATTTGATCTCAAATTAAAATTAAAACAAAAAAATTAGAAAAAAGTGTTAATGAATTTTTGCACTAAAATAAGTAAATTAATAATATATAGTGCCTTATTTTTTGTATATTACACATATGAAAATATCGAATCGTTTGCACGAAAGTGTTTACATATTTCGATAATCATTACGATAAAAATAAGTTCGTTAAGTTTATAATTTACATAAAGAAAACACGTTAGTTACTTTAATGGGAAGAACATTAAGAAATGCCAAACTAATGAAATGATCTCATATATTTTTAAAGAAAAATGAGAAAATTTTTTCTTAAAAGATGCCATTATTTAAAAATTAAGTAAAAATTACCAACGTTTAAAAAACAGTACAAAAGAGAAGAAAAAACCAGAACTTTGTTATTTTTAATAATTGTTAAATAAATTTTTGGATGTTTAAAAAACAAATTAATTTAAAATTGTAATTCAGAGACAGACACGTAATTGTAAAAATAATTGCGAAGAAAATTTAATGATACTGTCAGGATCCGAGATTTTCTAATCTCATCGTAATCAGGTCTCTTTTATGGAATACCCAAAATAATACAATTGAATTCCATAATTGTTGTAAATAGTATATCGAATTAAACTAAAATGTTACGATGTAGACTCTTCAAAAATATAATTGAACCAACCTGAACTAAAAAGTTCCGATTCATTTCTGTGTATGCACCCATACATTTCTTCAAAGAAATATGACAATGTTAAAATTAAAACAAAGTATGTATATGTTGGTTTGTATATAATAGAAAGAGTATGCCATCAATTATTATTTTTGGAATCAAATATATTTAGTTCATTAAATAGATAAATTAAACTTTCGACATCAAAATCTTTGACTTTATTGAGTCAAATTCAGATAGATTCAATTTTTTTGCACGGAAGTGTACAATGAGATAGATCTGTGTGAGCTTTCAAAAATGATAATTTTTCATTATTTTCTTGGACTAAATTTTCTCGGATCTTAATTAAAATGAAATTTGAAATTCGTTCGAACGAAGAATGTCATCATTAATTTTTTTCTTATTATTATTATTATTATTATTATCCATTTTTATTTTTTATTTATTTTTCTGAAGAATTAAGAATATGTTAAAGTGGTAATTTAAGTATAAAATAATTATTTATTTCCGTTTAGTTAATTTATTTTTCTAGTCCTTTATGTTGTCAGTATTTTTTTATATGCAGTTTTGTTAATAAAAATAATAATTATTAGAATGTTTGAATGAAATCAATAATAAATTCATATTACCGTTTCAAATTGCTGTTACACATAGTCTCCGAAATTATTCTTAAAATCCATTTAAATTTCCAGATTATTGACTCAAAATATTGAAAACAGACAAACTTCAAGAGAAATAATAATCAGGAAACGAAAATGTACAAAAATTTTAAAAGTGTGTGTAACATGGATAAGAAAATCATTTTGAATATTTGGATTTTTTTTTATATAAGATTCTGTCATTAAATAATTCAACAAACAAATAACATACCAAAGTATTTTTTTTAAATAATTTGTAAATATATTTTTTTTTAATTTAATGTTATTATTTAATTTACACTACGGTTTAATTTTTTATATAATGAAAGAATTTGATATTTAAATATTAATAATAATGATTTGTGTTATTAAAAGAATATCAAAATAAATTATTTTAAATGTAAACTTTATATTTTCATGATATTTATAACCCTAAAAATCCTAGTACCGTAATTCTAATTTGTTGGAAAATGATTCCATTTTAAATAGGTATATTTAAAATGTAATTATGATATAATTATTCAGAACATAGGTATCTAACTTCGTTTAAAATTTCAAATTTATTTACCATTTAGTTTTGAAAAAATCGCTTTTATAAGTTGTACGATTTACATTACAGGTATTTACAAAAGTAGTAATTTCACCACACTTTTAATTTTATTAACCCGACTTCAAAAAGAAGGTTGGTTCTCAATTCGTCTGTATTTTCTTCTTTTTTTTTTTAATAAACGCGTCGAGCGATTTGGCTAAAAAACTTGGACCATGTAAAATGATGTTATATTTAAAATTTGAAAAAAATATTGATCGTTTAATTATGCTAATAGATTAACGAAAAGATTGACATTTTTATATAATCCAAGCGAACAAGTATACGAGGTACATTCAAGTTAAAAAACTATAGTCTATAATCTTAGTCTATTCATATAATAATTGTCTATGCTGAAACTTTTTGATACGATTACTGCAAGACAACTACCGAATAATACGACTCTTGACTGTATACTAGGTACAATCAAGTAAAAAAATGTATACAATCTGAGTCTACTCATATAACTGATGTGTGTTCTGAGCTGAAACTTTTTAACACGATTACTTCAAGACAACTACCTTAAATGTATTTTGAAAAATTAGTTTAATTTTACTTTTAATAGAAGTATTGATGAATTTAACTATTTTAAAATTATTAAATGGTTTAGATAATTTCACGAATTCAAAGCGAGATAACGAGTACAACTATTTGGATGTTCAAAATGTCCCGCGTACTCAAATATTCAATAATTCAAGTTTGACGGATTTTATTTTCGTACATTTTCCGGTCAAGGGGGTAGTGAGTTTCTTTTGAATAAATAAACACATCTTTAAAAAGTTATTTGTAAAGAAAACGCCGTCCCTAATACCAATTCGTATTTCGAATCCGGAACTTATTTAAAAGTAGAAGGGCAACTTATTTAAACTATATTTTAATCATATATTTAATACTTAGTATTAAATATATGTTTCCTCCCATTCATTTTGAAAATAGACTAATCCACTCAAACTGTAACGATATTCGAGAGCTCTTTACAAATGAACTTAACTCTCATGAAGAATAGATATATTAGGAGATTGAACGACATAGGCAATTCGTCTGTTTTTGTGTCCTCAAAAACGTGTAGAGATCATAGTTATTATTTTCGCCACTAGCAGAAGTGCGAATGTGCCCGTACGGAATTATTATTATTATTACATATTAAAATCAACGGTTATCACATCTTACAAATAAAAATTGTAAGTATAAAAATTGTTTAATTTTATAAATGTGAAAAAATGGGACGATGTTGTACAGGGAAAGCATAGATATACTGCTATATATCTGAGTGAAAGGTTGTTTAAGGTTAGGAATGCGTGTCTGCATTTACGAAAGGAATATGGTCTGTAATTACCGGTTGTCATCTTCTTTCTTTATCTAATATATGTTAGTATTGTAAACATATATTTGTAATTATTAATTGCAATTATCACTATGATTCTTCATCTTTTAATTTATTGCAGATTATTAAGAATTCTCTATTATTAATATTTATTTAATTATTACTTGATAATCGAAAACAATTTTTTATTATCTATAAAACTAAGACTTCTTATTAACTGAATGAAAGTGATTTCTTGGCGCCTACATTTAAACATTTAAATTCCGTACGGTACTGAGACCAGTGACCCCTACTGATAAAAGATAGTTACACCAATTCTTGACCGTTTTTTTAACATTACGTTCGCTCTCCTAATATATATATTCTTCATGTTAACTCTATTAAAATATATTATATTTGTTCCTTCTTACCCGCTAAAACTCGTTACACCAATTCTTGACCGTTTTTTTAACATTACGTTCGCTCTCCTAATATATCTATTCTTCATGTTAATTAACTCTATTAAAATATATTATATTTGTTCCTTCTTACCCGCTAAAACTTTGAAAGAACATTTTTAACAGTTCTACCAACTGTTCAAAAATGTCAGTATTTAGGGATATTAACTTGACTTGATGACGTTTCGAGTTGAATCAGTTGTATAACTGTCAAAAGCATATGCATCAATTGACATTTGATAAACATATGTTATAGTCAGCAATTTCCTAAAAATTTACATTTTCCATAATGAGTGGTGATTTAGTAACATTACAGAAAAAAATTCAAGAATTAGAAAATGAATTGTCTCAATTTAAAGAACAGCGAAATGTGCGACAAAAGATTGCTTCAATGTCTGCAGAAGTTGTGGATTCCAATCCATACAGGTATTTGGATTTAATTTGAATTTTCTATTGATGAGATAGCTCTCGTTATACAAAATGATATATTTTACAGTCGATTAATGGCACTGCAAAGAATGGGTATAGTAAAGAATTATGAAGATATTCGATCGAAATCTGTTGCTATTGTTGGAGTCGGAGGAGTTGGTAGTGTAACAGCAGAAATGTTAACACGTTGTGGAATCGGAAAGTTAATTTTATTTGATTATGATAAAGTATGTGAACTTTATTATTAAAATTATATAAATACAAAGGATGTCACGATATTTCTAGGGAATTTTTCGAATATAGAAAGTTTTATGAAAAATTAAGTTATAATTTTATACAAATCTTGAAAGATATTTACTCTTTACCCTTATTTGAAGTGATTTTCAAAATTCTTCACAACTTTCAATAGAGTCGGAAGAAGGACCATAGGGTGTTAAACTCGTAATAACTTATTTTTACTTTTGAAATTTTAAAGATAGTGTCTAGCGATAAATATTTTTTCACGAGTTACTACAGTAGAACTCTAACTATCCGAATCGCTTTGATGAGTCAGGACCGATTATTTTGGCGGAAAAGCAAAACTTTTAGCTTAGAATATCAAAAGTTTGTTTTCATACTTCATCAGTTAACACTAAATTAACTTTTCTTTAAAGAAATGATCTTGTTATGCGAATCGGATCCGGTCCCAACTAAACGGGATAATTAGTAATAATTTATAATGTATAAAACTTTGGGTCCGTCCACATGTTACGTTACAATTTTTTTGACAATATTTAACTCTTCTCCTCTTTTCAAACTCACCGAATAGCATTGTCACATTGAACGACTATCCCCTAATAGAAGTAATATATTTGTCATCAGTGTATTTACTAGTTCAGAAACAAAATATAAAACAACTGCCAGATTATAATATTAAGTGTGTGGTGTGCCATCTATACAAAATTAATTTAAATATCAAATACAACTAACTTATTACATCATGTCGATAAACTACACTAGAAAAAAAATTACGTCACAATTATAGAAACCCCTCCCCTCTCCATGTCACATTTTCGCAACCCCTCTCCCCTTAACGGTGAAAAAATATGTGGACGGTCCCTTTTTAGTTGATTTGAATTAAATTTCGTTTAAGGTTTCAAACAATGCTCTAGTCGCATCTCGTAAATTGTATGACTATAGTTGTTGTTCTAGCTACGACACAGCTTGATAGAATTGAAATTAACTAGCCTGACTCATGAAGTAGTCACGTAATCGATATATCCTTGTCACGTAATCGATATATCCTTGTCACGTAATCGATATATCTGAATTGTCGACACTATTATTAAAAAACGACAGTGTAGAATTTTCACTATGATTTTAGAAAATATCAGATGTCCCACAATCTTTAAAAAAATGAACAGAAAATTATTAATAAACAAAAATAATAACATAATTTTATAATATAGGTTGAATTAGCCAATATGAATCGATTATTTTTCCAACCGCATCAATCAGGACAAAGTAAAGTTGAAGCGGCTAAAGGTACACTACAAAATATAAATCCAGATGTTGAAATTGAAACATACAATTATAACATTACTTCTATTGAAAATTATGACAACTTTATCAAAATATTACAGTAAGAATTTTTTTTTAAATATCGAGTAAGAGATTTATGATTGAATGTTGCATAATATTGCACCAAAATTATGGATGTATAACACATAGAAAAATATTTTGTGGCACAGCCTATTTTTCTCTTATCAATATGTTTGGAGTTTTCCACAAATTACGTCACACTTTTTGACAATATTCTATACCCATGAAAGTCTTAGGAAACTTCTGAGTTCCTCATGTTACAATTAGGCACTTCCCCGAACCTGAGACATAATATGTGGATGCTCCCTTGTTTTTTTTATGTTTTACTAGTATTACCCGTTCCGGCTTTCCCTACGAAAATCGTGTAAAGACCTTATAACATAATATTTTTCCCCGTCAAGGACTGATTTATAAATACCAATTTTCATCTAGCTTTAAATAAAATCGGAACCTCAATAAACCCCTTAAGGTGTTGAAAAACACTGAAACATACATTTCTTTATATATTATTAATAGCCGAACTACCAATTTTCGTGTCTTTAACTTATATATAGATAAAGTTTAATTAAATATTGATATGGAAAAATTAACTCATCCACCAGGTAGCGAACCCTGGACCTCTGGATTTCTAGCCCAGTGTACTACCGTTACACCACGGATGATACTGATGAATGAGTTAATTTTTTCATATCATTAACAGTATTACATTGAAGTCAATATTAACTTATTATTCTAACATATTATTATTTGTGTATACTTAAGCTTTAGAATACAATACTAATGTCAATTTCCATTAAGGCTAACTGAAATGCAACTACGACCACGAAAAAACTGTACCATGTCAAAGTCACAAAACAATTGCAAGCTCAAATGATTTGCAACCTTTGTCGGAAAAAATTCACACCGTGTGCGCTTGACCTTATATGAAGAGTTTTTTTAAATGTTTCCAGTGATTTTTGAGTTATTCTATATAATGTGATCAAGTAACATATAAAAAGTAATATTTTTTACTCTTATATCTTTTTAGATCTGGTAGTTTAACAGATGGACCAGTCGACTTAGTTTTAAGTTGTGTAGATAATTTTGAAGCTCGTATGACAATAAATTCTGCATGTAATGAGTTAAATCAAATTTGGTTTGAATCTGGTGTTTCTGAAAATGCTGTATCTGGTCATATACAGTTCTTGATACCCGGTGAAACTGCTTGTTTTGCTGTAAATATTAATCATACATTAGTTATTGTTATTTGTTTTAATTTAGTTTTTGTATTCCACAGTGTGCACCGCCATTGGTCGTTGCCGAAAATATTGACGAAAAAACATTAAAAAGGGAAGGTGTATGTGCTGCGAGTTTGCCGACGACAATGGGGATTGTAGCTGGATTTTTAGTCCAAAATACATTGAAGTATCTATTAAATTTTGGTAATTATTTTAAAGACAAAAATAATTAGATAGAGACCAAGTTCAAACTAGCTAAGTTGACCCATTAATCGCAACCTGTCCCATGGAAACAAATATGCCCCCTAAAGACGAGTTCAATTAAAAGTACTTGAAGCTATTCTACTTGTTGAGATAAATGGTTACGCAGAACTCTAAGAGTTTCGCATCACCGTTGCTCTCGTGAGGGTTGGATCCAAAATATCTTTACCTGTTCTATAGGTACACATGATATGATTTACTGATAGCTTCGTTGTTCCCATAAGTACTATAGAAGTATGGTTGCCAACCGTTCTAAATTTTCCCGATTAGATGATTTTATTTCGTCCCGCAGAAAGATATTGCGGAATGCTATTTGTCTTGCAAATCTAAATGCTCTGATTTATTTTCTTTTTATATAAAAAATAAAAAGTCTCATAAAGAATAACACAATATAGCTATAATCGATTTAATTAATTCGGTTCTTCGGTTAATGAGATACTTGATAGAAATGTTTTACTGAAACAACTATAGGTGATATGTGTAAGTACACTGTACTATATTATCGTATAGTTTGGTATATATTTTCATACCCAGTATATGTAAATATACAAGGTATATTAAGTTAGTCCCGACTTTGTAACGCTTGAAAATATTAATCCTTGACATAAATGCTTGGAATGGGTGTTCATAAAATGGTCTAATTCGGCCATTTAGGCATGTCCGTCCGTCTGTGGATACGATAACTCAAGAATGAAAAGAGCTGAAATTTTGTATATGTGTTCTATAGGAAAAATGTGAGATCAAGTTCGTTAATTGGCAAAATCGGAACGTGCCCCCCCCCCCCCCCACAAGAGGGGAAAATATACATCTTTGAAACCGTAAGAGATAGAAAAAAATTTATGCACAAAAAATCTTCTTTTTAAAATAAACAACTTTTATTTGAAAATTTTTTTATATTCTCAATAGTTTTCTCGTAATTTGTGCTCAAAGAGCAAATGGCATACTATTCATAGTTGAATGAAGGCGGACATATGTTAAGATAAATAACATCTCATATACTATTGGTATACCCAGTAAAGGTATTAACAATTCGAACTTTGATATACAACTCATACTGGGTATTCAAACAATTAACTCAGTTAGTTGTTACATTATTTGTTTTATATTACCGTGTTTTTGTCCCACTTAATGACTATGTCCCGAATTTTTCCAAACTTGGTGTAAATTAAAATAGTAATTATGCTTTTTAAATGGGCACTTTGTTTTATGAAAATTTATAATTGCTGTCCCAATTTGCTCAAAAAAATATTTCTATGCATGATTAATTGATTTTTTAGGTACCGTAAGTCATTATTTAGGTTATAATGCCTTACTAGATTTTTTTCCAACAATGAATTTAAAACCAAATGTAAATTGTGATGATTTATCTTGTTGCGAACGTCAAAAAGAATTCGCTTTGAAACCTAAACCAGTGGTTGAAGCTGCCGTAGAGGAAGAAATTGGTGATTTGCATGAAGATAATGAATGGGGTAAAATTAAACTTTTTTAGTTTTGAGATTCTATACTATGATGCATTATTTTATTGCAGGAATTAGTTTGGTTGATGAAACTCAACCGACAGAAGAAGATAAAAATACTTATTCAGAAGGAGTTCGTGCTGCTTATACTTTACCTGTTAATTCATCACCATCTACAGATACTGACATTCCAAAAACCGATTTAAGTTTAGAAGAATTAATGGCACAAATGAAATCAATTTAAATTTTATCATCAATTATATTTTCCTGTGCAATGAGTTATTTTATTAGTTTTGATAATAAAAAGTTTTTTTTAATGCTTCCATATGTTTTGTAACTACATATTTCATTTTTAAACTTTAAAAAAAGATTGAAATAAATGCCTCCTCAATGTTTATAAAAATTGGTTCTCAGTAGAAATTTCTTAATTTGGATATGTTGTAGTTTAAAATATTCTGGCTAAAAGTTACTGTAGATACGAAGCTAGGATATGTTAGTTAGTTTTGGAATTAAAGTATAATTACTTAAGTTGGGATTTATAAAGATGCCAGAGGTACGAAGGGAAACGTCTCATGTTAATGTATAGAGCATGTTAGTAATAACAAACTTTATAAAAAGAAAATTTGATATTGCTAATAAAGAGCCATTGACTGGAAATTAAAAAAAAAAAATTAATAAATGTCGTTCGATTGTAATTAATTTATAATTTATTCTATTTTATTTTTTAATCTCATTTTCAAGGTATGAAATCTGGCAATGCTGTAATATCAACATACCGAACGTACAGTTGGTACTTACAAGCTGAGGAGTGTTTCTATCGGTATAAACTCGCTCTACTCGCAAGAGGGCTTCCCCTTGACCCCGGTGCGTCCTTCGCGTCCTAGAAAGAACATATATCCTGCGTAGTGTAAATATTTGGTAAAGTTTGGTGTTTTTTCCAATTTCGGGGGGATTGCGTTCGGCAAATTAAAATTTACCAATATTTTAAAGTATTCCACGTCATATGCACAAAACCGCATCTTTCTAGCATGTATAGAAAAAATAAAAAAGGTATTTCCCATTTTCAAGGGGGTTGCGTTGGGAAAATAAAAGTTTTCCCGTAAATTGTAAGTCATTCCGCGTCGAACCTAATGCAAAAAACCGCATCCTCCTAGCATGTCTAGAAGCGGGTTAAATTTTGTATACATCAGTCAGTGAGTTATACAAAGGGCTCTATATATTACAGATTAGTGTTTATATATTTTAATCTATTCTTCATGATTTTATCCTACGTTTGTGCTCATTTGAATGTCATGCGCAGCACACATTTAAAAAACATTTCTATGTATGGGTATAAACGTGAAATAAAGGACTCTAAAATAAAAAATAACAGCGCTGCCTAACCGCCTCAATTAGCCAAGGTACCAAAACTTCATGTGTGTAGTGGAAATACATGACAGACACACAAACATGGCGCGATGAAGCAAAACTTAATTCCTTGCCTAGTAACATAGTATAATCTGTCCAGGTATTTAGAGATCAGTGTTAAATCCACAAACTCTAAATATTTATATTCCCTCTATTTTTGGTTTCTGAAACAAAGAGTCTTCTTGAACTTTAATACATACGGTAATGCTGTATTTCTGTAGGAATAATTTGAAAATAAAATAATTTAAATACTGTTTATTACCACTGTAAGATAATCAACAAGAAATATGATTACATGATAATAAATGCTAACCGTAAAAATTATTATACAATCTAGGAACTTATAATATGAATGGAATTTTTTTATATAATTTTTATACATGAATAATTATTATGATTATTTAAAAAAATATATATTTTACAATGAGAAAGAAAAGAATTCATTTAAATGTTATAGGCCATTACATCGTACGGGACACAAAAACAAATGTACACTTTTAATAATTACACGAAATAGGTTATTGAATGAAGAATGTACGATAGGCTATTTTAATTGAGAACAAGCATTCTATTTTCAACTGAATTCATATTGCTATTATACACCAACACGATTTTTAATTATGCTTGTTTCCAATTAGCAATTAAAATTTTTTTTTATAGTGACGTCATAATAAGGATAATTTTGTAACATAGTATGCCTCAAAGATTAAAATCATACTTTAAACAAATTTTCTACACAAATTTGAAATTGTAAAGTAAATTTCGCTAAATAGAGATCAGATAGAGGCTGATTGGAAGGTGTAAGTAAATGTTGAATATTCCACGTAAGGCAAATTTGCGCTCCTCTAACTATCGATAACTTAGTTTTTTTTTTATTCTCCTAAAATTAAAAAACTAATTCCTTTTAACGCCAAGCATATCATGTTCCTGTTTGATAATGATAATATCCTCCTATTCATAAAACTATCTCTATGGATTATATTTTTATAAAATTTGTACAAAGTCTACCATCTTCAAAAATATCGCTTAGCGGCTAATTTTATAGGCAATATTTTAAAAACTATCAGGCTATGTAGTGTAATCTCAGATGCAACTCAAGAGCAGAGATATACAAAAAAAAAATACATGGATTAATTAATTATGCGTCAACTATCCCCAAATAGTAATTTCAGATTTATAATTATCATAATAAACTAAATGTGGATAGTCTAAGATAATTTTATTCAGTTAAAGTAAATCGTGCTATTTATTAGTTTATTTTCACACTTGGTATAAAGGTAGTGTGGAAGTATATCGATAACAATAACAGATGCTCTATAGACCAGAGTCTCACAAAAGGTTTTAGACATCTTTTGAAACAGCGAGCTAGGACGTCATATAAAACATTTCCGACACCTAACGCTTTTGGTTATATGCTATAGGGATTACCATAAAGTTTATCATTGTGATGGATAGTTTTATTGACGTAACGAACTAGATTTCTTGATACCATCTAAATTCTAGATGGATCAAATATACAAATTTTTCGACCGTGAAATAAACACCTATCACCGATGCCCTGGATCATTTCAAAACGATTTTTCACATCCACTTTTTTGTATAAACGAATGTATTTTGTATAAAAAAGGTCTAAAATTTGAAGATTTAACAAATATGGGCGGAAATGTACGGTGACATCATTTGACTAAAATGCACTGAATATAAAACATAATTTGTATTTAACTACAGGATAATGGTGATTAAGATTATCCCATTTTCTAAAAATTGACTAACCCATTTTCTAAAATTATAACAAACCTTAGCAATTCTAAAGATATAATTAATTAAGCTCGATTTGATATTTTCTAAAACAATAAGATCTCTAAATTTATCACGGAAAAAAGAATTTTCAAATTTATTTTAGGAAAACATTACTAAAGGTACGTTTTCCTCGATGAGACTATCGCGATGATCGTATAACGATTATTGATTAATGATAATCGATTGGAGTGTCTTCGTTTGATTTTTCACTGGTTACGTATTTTCATGCACAGTCACATCGTTTTAAAGGAAGATTATGGTTAAGAGAATGAGTCTAGAGTTGAGTTGACGTAAAATATTATTAATTAAATGCCTTTTGATTGCAGAGATGAAAGATGGTTTTCAAATTTATTGGCAATCTCAGCCCATATTAATCCTTGCAGTAAGCATGTGACAACTGTTTCTATGAGGAATGATTCACCACTTCCTCAAGAAGAACTACATCATACGAGCCAGAAAATGAAGTAGCACGTGGTCTGATCACAACAAATATGGTTGGCGACTGACGATTATATCCACCCTTCGAAGAAGCAAAACAGCTTTATGGGTAATACAAAGAAATAGTGATCAATGATTATCATTGCATGATCATCGCGATAATCGCACCCAGGAAAACCTACCTTAAATGTTTTGTATATATTAAAACCGAAATTAAACATAATATTTTTTTTTTTAAATCTTAAATATAAAAATTACTCCCTGTTCTGACGTCAAAATATATAAATTTTAAATTAATTGATTCGCTAATGAACGTAATTATTCGACACAAATAATTGAATAAAACTTATTTTCAATTTTGCACATAGATATTTTATTTTTATAATTATATATTTATACATACAATATTAAAAAATTATTATTGTATTACAAAATGTTTCTTGCTTTAAAAATAATATTTACTAAAAACAATGAAAAAGAAAAACATTTAACATTTAATAAAAAATTATGTAATATTACGGTGCAAATTTGAAATAATTTTATAAAAATGTTGTTTCGTAAAGAACGATTATTAGCAAAACTTTGAAAGACAAGTTAGCAATATACAATTATTTTTTTTTTTTAATTTAGTTAACAAATACAAACCCTTGTTTTGAATTAAAATTATTTTGTGTAAGGGTGTGTTTAAAGTAGTTGTTTATTGAAAGCATAGCTTTTCTTTGATATCATTGAAAAATAGACACTTTCCATTTCACTTAGTAAATTTAGATTTTATTGAAACCTATTCATTGATATTATACAGTCCTGTACTGTAAGTCACGGACACAACTGAAGGTATGGATAGAAAACTGAATTCTAAGGCGAAAAGTCCTTTAGCATTTTTTAATCAGACGTACAGGTAATTAGTTATTAATTAAAATAAGTAACCAATTAGAGGCGCCCAATAGCGTGTGTGAGTGAGTATTTGTAAGTATGTTAGTGGGGAATGCATGTGCGTGTGTCTGTCGTAACTCAGTGCGCCAATAACTAATTACCTGTACGTCTGATTAAAAAATGGTAAAGGACTTTTCGCCTTAGAATTCAATTTTCTATCCATACCTTCAGTTGTGTCCGTGACTTATGGGAACCCTGTAGTGTGCTCGATACTAAATCTCAATTTACGTTCATATCTAGATACCTTTGCGAACACACTATATATTTCCTTTGTTACTTCAGTAACTATCATCAAACTATTGATTGATTATTTATCAAACAAAGTTTGATTTCAATTCTATAAATTGTGTTTTCATCGAACTTTCACATTTATAACATTAGTAGGATATTGAAGATCCTAAAATCATTACAAATTACGACAACCCCTTTTCAATGTGTTATGCTCAATATATTGATTGTGCCAACTTAAATACAACATCTGTTTGTACTTCATGTAAAAATATTTTATGTACAAATTTAGATTCCAACGTATCTCATGCAATAATATACAATTCTTCAAATTATAGATATTTAGGATTTACAAATTACTGTAATTATATATTTTAGCAGTTGAGTTAAACTAGATTTTGACGTGTTTATATAAAATTTAATAAAACATGTATTTACAAACAATAAAAAAATTTTGTCTTTACTCGCCAAGGTGGATCAAATAAGGTTTTAAACTCGGAATGAAAGTAAGCAAGCTGAATTTTTGAATAAATCTTTGTTTTTGACATTAAAAAAACTGACGAAAAAGGCTCATATAATTTCGAGCCCGCTACTGAAGGTATTAACAGCCCAAGGCCACGAAAATCGGTATTTGCAAATATTTCCATTATTATGCGTCATTAATGGTTATTATAAAAATTTTTGATTATAAAATTTTCTATAAATTTGGTATATTTTTTCATACGATTTAGCAATCTTGAGATATAGCGCGGGTGGTGAACAACCGTATAACCTAGGCAGATGTAAAATTTCCGCCCTCTTTTAACATACATTTTCATGCTGACGCTAAAGCCGGGCTTTGAAAAGGACCACGTAATCGGTCATGTAGTCAGTTTTGTCGCTATCGTCAAGAACGCCAAAAGTTGAAATGAAACTAATTTCTTCGCTTAACGCCAATCGTTATTAATTTAAATTGATTTACATGCAGTGTAAGATGAATTTAGAAAAATGAGATCATTTCACTGCCAAATTAGCTCGACGCTGTATGTACGCGTGTAAAATATTAAAGTCTACGCGTGTAAAAAATCAAAATCTGCCGCCCCTGAACATTTGCTGCACTAGGCAGCAGCCTACCTTGCCCACCCGGTAAATCCGCCACTCTGTATATAGGATAAGGCTATATTTACACAGCATTATCCATTATTATTGAAGCTATCTCCAAGGCTCCGAGTTATATTTTGTAATCAGTTGATTATATTAAAAATGCATGGAATCAATTTTTTAGATAATTTTATGATCTACAAATTTGATAAGAATCTCAAATTTGATGGATAAGAAACAAAATATTTGCAAAAAATCCACTTTAGTGACTTTTGATCTTTTATATCTGAACTCGCGGATACGAAATTATATAGTCTGAAGAATGTCAAAACAATGGTTTATGCATAAATTCAGCTTGTCTGTTTTAATTCCGAGGTTGACCCTTTATTTCATCTAACATGATTGAATTAACATTGATTAAATCATCGCCATTTCAACTCACGATTTGTGTACTATCAAATATCGAACATTAATCACAGTAATCATACTTATTTTTAAAACACACCCTTAAAATCTATCACCTTCAAATAGAAAAAAAAGAAAACAAAAAAATTAATTCTACTATAAATTTTAATACTCTATACTTGAATCACAAAATATGAAATCTTTTTTCCTTTTTTTTAAACATATTTACAAATTATTTGTTATTTAAATTATTCTACAAAATGTGAAATAAATATTACATTTGATACTTGTTTGTGTGTGATACTTTACGTATGGAAAAAACGTGTTTAGATTTTCAAAAACATAACAGAAAAAAAATTAATTAAATTGTGAGTTCTCTTGCTATCTGATTGACTAAGAGCATCAAATCTGGAATAATAGTTCTAGTTAAAAAATATTTTATAGCATGCAATCAAATGATTTCCAGCGCCATTTGTATTAAAATATTGAACTAGAAATTGTGGTTATTAAGTGGATTATTTGGGCTTTTAGTATTCAAACTGAGAGAGAACCACTTCATATTATGAATAAATGAAATATGACGTGTGATGGCCAAAAACTCATCCATCCATTCTTAAAATTGAACTTATTATTTATAAAAAGTCATGTTTTTTTTTTAATTTTAATTCTATTTAAAAATGTATATACATATTATATTTTTGTAGACTCAATAATTTAAGAATATTTTTGTTTTGTTTTAAATTCAATCCAATTTTATTAACAGTATCAGTTTTTACTTGTCTAATTATTGAAAAATTATTTGAGTTTTTTTCCGTTAAAATGACCATTAATTATTTTATTCCAACACTACAGAAAACCATAAACATCTTCATTTACATCTTTTCTTTATATTTTAAAAGTAATTGCTAACATCTGGATGATCAATGTTGTTCGACTTTCAAGTTCCAGTATAGTTTTCACATTTTCAGGATCATTAATTACTAAACATTGGTTCTCTTTATGATTTTTTTAATCCAGATTTTCAACAACAGCTAGTGTACAGGATGTAATTCTAAAGATTAGCCATTCCAATTATTCATCAATTCAAAATTGATGTTATAATAATTTAGGTAGTTGTCTTGCAGTAATCGTGTTAAAAAGTTTCAGCTCAGAACACACATCAATTATATGAATGGTCTCAGATTGTAGACTATACTTGTTGACTTAAATGTACCTCGTATACTTGTTCACTTGGATTATATAAAAATGCCAATCTTTTTGTTAATCTATTACAATAATTAAACGGTCAATAATTTTTTTTGTTTCCAAAATATAAATATAACATTATTTTACATTGTCCTAGTTTTTTAAGCAAATCGCTTGTCGCGTTTTTTTTAATAAAATTAAAAGTGTGGTGAAATTACTACTTTACCTGTAATGCTAATCGTACAATTTTTGAGAGCGATTTTTATCCATACTAACCGTAAATAATTTTGAAATGTTAAACGAGGTTAGATACTTATATTTAGAATAATTTATCTAAAATCAAGCCATTTTTTTCGACAATGCGTTTCACACGACAACTACCGTAAGTTTAGCAGAGAAATACCTTTATTTGTAAAGAGGGAAACAGACAGGCATAGACAAATATTTATGTATAAAATCAACAATTTTAAAAATATATCTAAACTATAACATATAAAGTGTTGCATTTTTGAAATGACGGTGGGCTAGTCTTCAAGATTACAGCTTGTATATCCTTCCTTAATTACTCTAGTAACAATTTTTTTTGTCAGTCATGTGGGTTTAGTAGAAAATTTTCCGTATTTCCAAAGGTTGTTTAAAAAAAAATTAAAAATTACTCAATTTAAATAACTTTCTCAATTAAACAAAATTTAAAAAAAAAATCGGATAATATTTAAACAATTTTATGGGAAAATTTTTAAAGACAAATTTTACATGTTACAATAATTCATACAACTATTCCCTGCATATACCTGAAAATTTCAGAATCATTCTTTGAAATACAATTCAAGTATAAATATTTATCTGTAAAATTAAATAGATTATTGCAGCGGTCAACAAACTACGGCTCGAACTCGATCCTATATAAACTTTGTACAGATCAGAAATATTAATTTCATAAAATCTTACGATGAATGTTGGTGAATTTCCGACGACGATCATATAACTGACCACTTTGCTCACGACCTCTGGTAGTCATAAAAGAAACCAGTTTTAGTGTGCAGTATAAGTTATATCCGACTCAGATCTATAATATAGTTTATAGTGTGCATAGAAATACCTGCATTCACAAAATTTTGGAAATAAATTATCTGCCAATAAATTTAAAATAGAAAAAAATTGACATTTCAAACTGTTAAAATTTAAGCCCCACTCTCAGGTTAGTTATCAATTGTTATTTTGAAACAATCGAAAATCTTAAGCGATATTTTCCATTATAATAATAATAATGGGGTTTTACCTCCGTTACTGAAACTTACAGTCTATAACAGAGGTCATCCACATTATTATTATTATTTATTTAAATTAAGAATTCCAGTATAAAGTATATTTTTTTACACATGCAATGTAAATTACTGCTCTAATAGGATTTCAAGAAGAAGAATATTAATCATCCAGATCTGCATATTTAAAAAAAAAAATATTGAGTTCGGCCTGTTTCTCAAAAAATTTGGTGACCCTTAGGTTATTTTTTGAATTCAGGTGAATAGTCAAATGAAATATTGTTACCTACAAAAAAAAAAATGTATAATTTAACTGATATTGAATGTAGTATTATTGTTTTGATCAAGACAAAAATAACTTTACGAAATAAACATTTGGGAATTGTTACCTTTCTTCAATACTTTTTTAATTACAATTAGGTTTCCTCTTACTTTCCAGAATTATATTTGTTTTCTTCTTAGTTTTTTTTTTTTAAGTATTTATACGAAACATTTAAAATCATCAACAGTAATTATTTATAATACTTTACTTTTCAAACCTCCCACTCCGAAAAACACTATAGTTTTAAATGTCTTTTTGTTGTTCAAATTATACTAATTTTATTGTTGAAAAATACTTTTAAAAAATTGTTACATATAGACAAAAATATGTCTTGCAAAATAAAATATCATTTTCACCGTTTCATACAAAACTATTGTTTAATTTGAAATTTGAATATGTTTACATCAGCATTAAACTCCAGTTTATATCAAATTTACATCGAGTGTATGTTTACATGAGACAATTTGACTCAAAATTGGCTATCCCACTTATAACAATACGCGGTACTTCTCTCAGTGATATTCAATCTAAGTGAGTAGTTTCGGAGACCTAGCCTGGTACAAACCTTAGATCATATAATTTAAAATGCATTCGTGCATAAAGATACTTTCTAAAATAAAATATTTTAAAATGGAATTTTAAATGGTTTACAACATATGTGAAAATATAAATAAATAAATGGTTCAACATGCAAAACATAATTTTTCTCTTTTAAAGACAGATTAATACTTGTGAGAGGTGTTCATTAAAAAATTTACAAAACTAATCGAAGATCGAATTTGTTCTTCTGTAAACTCAATTTTGCGAAATTTGAAAAACTAAAAAAAAAAACTTATCTTCTAGAAAATATTTTAAAACTACTAGATATGAATTGGTCTATCTGTATAGGTGCAGTGTCGATGGACAAGTACACTCAAATGCATTGAAATAGGAAGTCACATTCTAAGCGTAATTATTACTACATGTATATTGTATATATAATATTACAGTAACACTTAGAATGTTTAATTCAAATTTTTTGCAAGGGAGTGTACATATTAGTCGAAACCTCTATGTAAACTGTATTAGACTCAAGCTTCAGACCCCATAATTTCGATTTTCGTTCTATCATTTCATTTATATGTAGTACAAACCCTTACAAAATCTATTGAAACTACTAGGTATGAATTTTGAGCTAAATATTTTTTATTTTCGTGTTTTTTCGACTCAGTAAAATGGAATCGATTTTCATTAAAACTAGGAGTTTAAATTTGTTACGATACAATATTTTCTTACTCCTTTTGTCACTTAAAAATAAAAAGATTTTCATACACTACTGACTGACCACTTCAAATTTGATTAATTAAACTGATGTTTAATTACATGTAAACGTACCCATAATTTTCCCTAAAAACTCAATTATTTTAAATTAGAACGTTTTCTTTTGATTGTTTTCTAAGTACTATATTTCTAAATCAAATTCAATGTCACATTTTACTAAAAATACATTCACAGCTAATAATTCTAAATAATTTTTACTAAATGAATTGGTGTTATTTTAAAATCGGTCCTTAATAAGTGAAGATGAATAAGATATATATTTTTGGCAGTTTGTCCTCAGTCGTCCCAGAAGCTTATATTAATAAAATGCAGACACTTAAATAAAAACTGTAACCACAAGAATTTGTGAGTCAACAACTATACTGCAAAATATTTAAGAAACATCTTCTGAATTCAGAAAAATAATGTTATAACTTATGTAATTAATAAAAACTAAAAGTGTTAGTTCAATTTTTGTCCATTTAGTCTCGAAACAAATAAGATACTGGTAGCAACTGAATACTTAAAAACAAAATTTTTTCAATGTTATAACTAATCTTAGAAAATCTCTTGTAAAATTTAGAGATAAAAGCATTTGACAATATATCTTAATCAAATGTTTTTTCCAATCAAAAAGAAAACGATCTTATTTTTTATAATAAAAGATACAAATATTTATTGAATCAAATATAAAAATTAAATACATAAAATTCTATAATGCAAATTGGTTGAAAATGATATTAGAAGAAACGAAAATTAATAAATAAAATGAAATATGAAAAATATCGATGAAATAAAAAATGTTTAAATGAATGATTCATGCTGATTTAAAAAAAAACATATTTAAAGCCCTAGCAGCGCTTGCCAGGAAGAAGCGTAATGTGGTGGCTAGGTATTGTGTTAGTCAGTTGGCACTGGTGGACGGGATATCGATAGTATGCGTCTCATTCCCGAATATGAGTCGCAGTCTTTTCATTGGTGGATGTAATATAATCGGGTCTTGTGTACTGCGTTTCAAACGCCGCTCACGCCGACGATCTTTTGCTTTATGCCTTTTTTTACGATGTGAATTCGTACTACTGAATGATCGATGATCACTATCCACTCCCTCAACCCGTAACACTTCATATTCAGTCTTATAATTTTCTTCACTTAAACCAGATTCAATTACTTCATCCAGTACGGGACTACGTTTCATTCGTAGTGTTAACTTTAAACGACCACCCGATATTCGCGGTGGTTCACTGGATGATGTTACTACCGATGGTGGTGTTATTTCCACTTTTGAAGTTTCCTCATTTGAAGTTTCAATTTTATTAACATCATTATCAGTCGCGACACTGGTTGAATGATTCTCTGGTTGTTGTTCTTGTTCAAGACTAAGTGTTACTCGACTATCATCACTATCTTGTCCACCTAATTCGGTACTAACACAAATACCATTGGCAGTATCTTGCTTCAAATCACAGTTTATATCCGGAATATTATTATTAGCTCCGATTGTTGTTACAGTTTCACTGTTTGATGTTTGAATTATCACATTAGCGCTTGTATCATTATTTTCTGTAGGTTCGCTAAATTCATACACGTCACTGTTTATACCACTAACACTAAGTTCCGTTGAGGATGCATTACTACTACATCGTGTTTCTGCCCTTGTTATTGGACGATGTATTGATGACGTTGGTATGGCAGTCAATCCCAATTTTGTTTGAGTTTTAACTGTTGTATTACGCGGTTGACGTGTAGATAATATTAAACTACTAGTTGATGAAGATGAAGGAATTTTTGGTGCAAATTGCCCGTTACTACGTCGTTCAACTGGAATTTTTGACACTGATTTTTTATCAGAAGTGAGATTATTGTCTACATTAACACTATTATTTGACGATTCTTCTTCGGCGGTTGTTAAATTCATTCGAACCATTTCTTCAACTTTTAACTCTAAACGTGGAATTTTTTCACATGTTAAATTTTTTAAATGTTCTAAATTACTGCTAGAATTTGTAATATCATTATTACTACTACTAAGTTTATGACCACTTTTTGACGGACATTCCGGTGTTGTCAGTGTGACGGGTTCATTAATATTAAGTCTCTTATGATTTCGCAACATGATACCTGAGGAATTTACAGTTTGTTGGTGATGTTGTTGACGGGGGTGTAATTGTCCACTTTCATGTACACCATTAAAGATTGTACACCTTTGTGTGGCATCACTCACTAAATCATGTTCACTGATACTACCTGTACAACTACTGGAATTGCTTTGACATTCATCTAGCATACTTGATCTTGATAAAGTCTGTCGCCCGGACAAAGATCGCCTGATTTCCTGATTTGCAACCCGAGCATTTCGTTGTTGTAATCGAGATGCACGTGTTGTTGTCTGAGAATTTGATGATGTGCTATGCTGTTCGTCCCAACCAGATTGAATTCTCCGTACACTTCGACGTTCTCGTGTTGTAATATTTTCATTATCATTTAATAACGATCCGTTTCGTACATTTGTCATTGAACCTTTGCGATTTGTTTCCTCATCAATATCCGAAAATTTACAACCTTGTGCAATTAATAACTCCGCATCGTATTTTGTTAAACCTTTTTGTCGAAGTTCTCGCATACTTAGCGGTGTAACAACTTTCTCAACAGGTTCATTTGTATTATTATTTTCAATACTAGCTTTATCTAACATCTGTATTTTTTGCGAATTCTTATTCGGTTTAGTACGATTTAAACGATTATCTGTTTCACGTAAACGATAACCTTTAACAAACTCCTCATTTTGTGATTTTTCCTTTGCGAATGCACCCATACCACGCCGTTCGCATGTCTCACATTCGCAATAGCAATTGTTATCGCCAAAAAAATCTTCACCATAAAAACATGTAATCTCTTCACCTACTTCAATGTCACGTAAAACTTTTACGCATGCAGTATCACGACCAGTTGCAACAAATTTACAATTTGCACGACAATCATGATTTATATAAGCGGCTGGTCCTAACCACAATTGGGCACAATTTTTTCTACAACTGTACATAACTGAAAAATCATTTTTGCCTGGATGTAATAATTGTCCTTCCTCCTCTTCTGTTAATTCGGCGATGCATCCAACTAAAAACTCGATTTTTTCGTTTTTGAACCACTTTTTTGTCGATGATACTTTTGCACCTTTCTGGCCTTCTAATGAATATCGAAAGCATGGTTCGATCACGAATCCTGAATCTTTGTCAAATACTCTTAAATACCTATAAATCTAAACGAATAAAATATATTGTTAGTCATTTTATTTTGATAACGCATAAAATATTTGAAAATGTTAAACGAATTTATTACTTGAGTTTATTATTAAATGCAACAAAAACAAATTTTAATTCTCGGGAATTTTTTAAAATTAAGGCTACTCTTCATTATAGCTTTTATCAGGGATCCAAATTTAAGAAATTCGTCATATAGCAGCTACGAAATAATCATGGCGCGACAATTATTAATAGAATTAAAATATTAAAGCTACAAATATTTCTGTAGTATTATAAATTATTAAAAGAATTAGAATATTAAAGTTGCAAATATTTCTGTAAATATTTGAGTTACAGAATATGAACTTGAGTAAAACTTATTTTCTACAACTTTATTAATGATAAATTTTTTTCATTTTACTAACATTAAAAGAGAAATCCAAGATTTTGTTTCTCCCCCATTCCAAGAAGTTTTAATGCTTCAGGGAAGCATTATCCAATTAAAAAAAGGTTTATAGAAATGTTGCATGGTTTGGAGGGAGCTTTTATGGTGACCTTGATATTAAAGGTTATTTGAAGGTCAACTTGCGTTTTTGAATTAATAGCTGAGAATTAACCATTTTATAGGCGAAAAATAAAATAAACTTTATTGTGCTGATCAAACAGAAAATAACATTTTTCGAAAACAATTTTCAGTTTTAATTCCTTTAATACTTCCAATTTGGATCCCTGATATTTATCTTGTTAAGAGTTATCCAATTACAGAAATGGTTAATCTCTGCATAGAGTCATTGAATATGAAGAAAATGTCTTAAGAGGATCACTGTGCCATCTTTCGTTAGGGTAACATATTTTCCTTTTTCTACGAAACGTAGAAACAAAATTTTTTAAATTTATGGTAAATTTTATAAAACACCACTAAATAGGAAATCTTTTTATATAAACAAAATTGTTGGATTTGTTTAAAATATTATTAATTCTGGCTATGAGTATTAGGTTACATACTCGCTTCCTGAGAAAAAAGGTACATAAGTACTGAAAAGAGAAATCTTCCGCAAACGGCATAAATAAAAATAAAAAAATAAACCAGCTGAGCAATAATTAAATAAAATAATTTTTTTATATGCCTGCCCTTTACCATACAAAAAACATATACCTTATATTAAATATGAAATTTTAGACTATAATTTAGAGTACAAAACAGAAATTGATTATTTTTTTCAGTTTCATCGACAGTGACCCTATTCATTTAATATTTCTGGAAATTGAGATCAATAGAAAGAAAATTTGAAGGCTTTAGTGAAATTTACTAACAAATTTATTTTTATTACATGATGGTTAAATATTTTGTAATTAATCAAAAATTAAAAAATCTTCGATTACATATTGAATTATACCACGACAAGCGTGAATAAAAGATGCGTCGTTAACTGATTCTATTGGAGATATTTCCATCACATATCGTGGTAACTGCAAATGGTTGTACATCAAAACTCTACAAGTAAAACTAATTGCCAGGTCCCGTCATTTTAACCCTCGAAAACGTCTAAAAGTGAGTCGTTTTTCACGCCTGGACCTACTTGGATAATTGAGTCTGCAATTTGTCCTATATCTTTATAAGCGAGAGTCGAACGTATTTATTATCTGTTATTTATGACGCTTTTTAAATTTCGTGGAATAACAAAAAATCGAGCGTTTTTTTGTGTGTTCCAGGTATGCGTATGTTCAAATATGCGTATGTACCGACCTATTTGTCAAACTTATTACAGTTGGTATAATAAGTATTAATTGCGAAGAAAGGTTCTACATGCCCTCGGAATGTGTTTTGAGGGACACGGAAATATTAAGAAAAGTCGAGTTTCTGAATTTCCTCACGTTGAAAAGTGCCTTATAGAATGAATTAAACAAACTCTCGACAAAAACATTCTCATAGATGGACTATTGTTGAAAGAAAGTCTAAAGACTTTGCTACATAACTGGGAATACACAACTTTTCAGCTAGAATGGCTGGCTAGAGGGTTTTAAAAAGCGTCATGATATAGCTTTCAAAAAGGCAGCCCGGAAAAGTAAATCTGTGGATCAAGGAGTGTATAACCAGTGGACTGAAGATCTATCAAGCCTTTTAGAATGATATGAACCAAATGATATTTACAACGCGCCTTCAAATACCTTCCGGATACAACCTTTACATTTTGAGGCGGAAAAGTATCATGGAAGAAAACAAAGCAAGGAATGCATTACTATTCTTCAATGTACAAACATGATTGGTATGGACAAACTCCTCCTTTTTTATCATCGGGAAATCAAACTTAAAATTAAACTGTTTCCTGTATTTTTTATACCTCTGTAAGAGAGAAAAACCGCTCCTGCACCTCTGTTAGTGAGAAACTTGGTTAAGTGAAAAATCTCAATATAAGAATTTTAGGTTCGCAAATTTTTCCTTTTGCAAATAACCGGACAAATAAAAATATATTATTATAATATATTATAAAAATTTTTTTTTTTTTAATTTTTAAATATTTACTGGAGTGAGTTTTTTTTATATGATAAAAAAATTTTTTTTAATTGATATTTAATATAATAAACATGTATGAGTTGTTTTAAATATAATTTTGAATATACTTTGTTATTTCAAAATAATACACACTATGCCTTCTTTTCTTGGACATTTCACAAATTGCTTATTTTCCTGGACATTTTACGAAGCTTCATCATTTAAACTACGGCAGATTAAGTTAAACACAATCCGTCGAAATAAGATGGGTTTTCACGAAGCTCTCTCAGGCACTACATGCAACTTCATGTATACTTTCCAAATGCCTGAGATCTTCGTGAAAAGACAGATTTCACAAAGAGGCCACGACATAAACATATAGAGTTAAATTTATGATTTAAACAAAAAGCAAAGGTATTGGAGTTTTTCGAAAATTGATTTTCTGTCCAATAATATGATGTGACACTTTTTAAATCACACAGTTTAACTTTGTTTATTAGTGAACAGTGCCGCAAATTGAAAATCAAATAAACCCTATCTTTGCATGAATAGATTTTTTTAACAAAAAAGTAAATTTCATTAAAATTAGCCGAATAATTTATTTTCCAATTTTTCGGAGGTTATATCAAGCCCCCAAAAATACAAAAATTCTGTTAAGATTAGCATCCCACTTTCTAGACATTTTCTTCGTACTTCCTAATATGAATGCGAAATATTTTAGGAGGCAAATTTTAATTTTCGACAAATAATCTCTGTATTAAAATACTTCCCAAAATTATTTCACCGGACGGAATTGCATTGAAGAATTTTGAAAATAAACTTGGAGCTGAATATATAGTAGTTAAATCTTTTTTTTTAAATCTATTTTTAAAGCTTTTATCATTTCCAAGAACTTTAAAGATTCAGACATAATAAGTTTAAAAAAAATAATAATAATAAAGATTTGAAAATAAGTCAAATAACAATGAAAAGCTATATTTCTGTAACACAATTTTATCTATTTCAAAGATCAAAAACATAAGTTTTGGAATTTAATGTCTGAAAATAATTCCTTTTCTGTAAATATATATTCCATTAAATTATTATAAATGCTCGATGCTTAAAAAAATTGAATATTTAGTAGAGAGAAATTTCGATAACTTAATTCTAGAACAAACCTTTTGTAGCACCACCTAAATAGAAAATCCTATTATTTATCTTATAATGTTTCGACAAATTATGTCGAAATGTTTACTGTAATTTTATAAACAATTGTTGAATTACACCAAATAATAGAAATGTAGGTAGACTTTAAAAAAAAAACGGAATGTAATAATCAAATTGAAAGGAATCATTCGAATTGAATTTAGATGTTTAGAGAGAATTAGTATATTTATGTTTATAATATTTATGTTCGAAAAAGAATTGAATAAATTACTCAAACAATTTCGAGAAAAACAATTGTAAAACGCTTAAAAATAACTCAAGAAATTTTCAAAAATTTATAAGGTACAACACTTACATGATCTTTAAGTCTCTCCTGTTGTAATTTAGATTTTGTATGTGAATTGCCCCGTGGTATCCATTCTCCTCTTGATATTTTCGCATAAGCTCGTTCATAATTTTGTGTACGAATAAATTCGGTAATAATATTACGTAATTCGTTAACATTAGCTTTAATAGGACGATATCGTATATTCATTTTGTGTGTAGTGAAACCCAAATGTGGATCCAATACAATCGAAGTAGACAGATCATCATTCTCTGACAGTTCTCGGGGTGACATCCCCGTGGCCTGCATTTTATGAGGTACAGAACGAGGAGCCAAATCCACAACCATTCTGTCTACCTATAACTAAATAATAAAAAGAAAAACAAATTTTGTAAATTTATCTTACATATCACCATTTTTTCACTTTAATTTCAAGGTCACTGTCAAAATTACTTTGTTTTTTAAAAATGTCAAAAATGGTTTGAACTTAAAATATTTATTAACTAAAATAAAATTTAAGAAAACAGTTATTTAGCTTACATTTACAGTAAAACTGTATCAAAACATTTCCATTTTTAATTTAGCAATGTTCCTGATGGTACAAACAAATGGCTGCTATTTCAACACAATGCCCTACACGTCAAACAAGAGTTTATAGGACATGTGAATAAATCATATTAAAATTTATTAAAATTATTAAAAATCATTTTAATAATTATTTATATTACCCCTAAATCGACAACGTGCTTGTACAATTTATACATAATCCGCGAACTTTGCTGTAATAAGAAACACAGAGACGCTAAAAATCAATCATGGCAGATACGGTCTTAGCATGTAATTATGTATATTATTTGAATAAATGTTTAATAATTGATATTCTTTGATTTCATATGATTTATGATAATATCAATCATTTATAACAAATATCAATCATTTAAAATTTAAATTATTTCATCAAATTTTTAAGTGTACATTGCAACTGGAAATGGAGCTGAAAGTATAATTCGTACTTATTCGTTGTACCTACATATATATACTATTTTCAAGTCATTTTCTACAACTTTATAAAGGTTTTTCCTTTTTAAACATAAAAATACATTTAATAAGCTTTAAAGTAAAGGTTTTAAATGAATGAAAGACCACCGGGAAATTATTTAACGTTTTCATGACGTCATACAGTTATAAAAATAATATAAAAAAATGTATTCATATTTTTTTCTTTTTTTTTAATGGAATAATTTATTCGATAAAAAAGCAATCATTTGAGAATATTTTATGATGCAAAAAAAATAAGCCATTTTATTCAAATCCACAAAATTTACAAATGAATTTAATACAATAGATTTTAATCAACAATAGACTAGTAATTTTCTAGAGCATGATTAAACTAATACAATTATTTTGCTATTTTTACTTAGGAAATTATATTTATTTACCAAAGAGAGTATATCTAGAGCACGGAGTGCGACAGGTCGAGTTTAAGAAGTTTTTGCCTGTGTTTAGTATTATTTGTATATTTATTCCTGGTTCAAAAGAAAAAAAGATACCTACAGATAGAAATTTTAAAATTTGAATTCCCACCCTATTCTAATTATCAGTGATATAACCATAGATACTAAACATGTCTCCATGGATATAACCATGAAGAATAGATATATTAGGAGAGCGAACGTAATGTTAAAAAAACGGTCAAGAATTGGTGTAACTATCTTTTATCAGTAGGGGTCACTGGTCTCAGTGCCGTACGGAATTTAAATGTTTAAATGTAGGCGCCAAGAAATCACTTTCATTCAGTTAATAAGAAGTCTTAGTTTTATAGATAATAAAAAATTGTTTTCGATTATCAAGTAATAATTAAATAAATATTAATAATAGAGAATTCTTAATAATCTGCAATAAATTAAAAGATCATAGTGATAATTGCAATTAATAATAATATACAAATATATGTTTACAATACTAACATATATTAGATAAAGAAAGAAGATGACAAAACCGGTAACTACAGACCATATTCCTTTCGTAAATGCAGACACGCATTCCTAACCTTAAACAACCTTCCACTCATAGATATATAACAGTATATCTATGCTTTCCCTGTACAACATCGTCCCATTTTTTCACATTTATAAAATTAAACAATTTTTATACTTACAATTTTTATTTGTAAGATGCGATAACCGTTGATTTTAATATGTAATAATAATAATAATTCCGTACGGGTATATTCGCACTGCCGCTAGTGGCGAAAATAATAACTATGATCTCTACACGTTTTTGAGGACAAAAAAACAGACGAATTGCCTATGTCGTTCAATCTCCTATTTATCTATTCTTCATGGATATAACTTATGATTTTTATCATAGATAATAGATTTGAGTGAGTTAATTTTTATTTACGCTTAACTTGACCAAAGAATACAATGGTCGTGGTCGGCCGAACTAAGAAGTTAGTAATCTTAGTTTCTAACTTAGTCGTATATTGTATGATAGATTATCTTACTTTGTCGTCGGCCGGGACACTTTATGCTTACTAAGAAACTTTTCTTATGCCGCCATTTTACTTAGTATCTACGTCACGGGCAGAGTTGCCAGATATCCTGTTTAACGGTAGATCTACCGCTTTTTTAGTATTTTTATCGTTCTACCGTTTTTTTGAAATTTTTTGAGTAAATAAAAAAATTTTTGAATTTGTGTCATTTTTTTCAATTTTTTATAATAATAATTAATTTAAAACTCCCCAGTCGTACTTATACAAAATCAGTCATTACAGACCATATTCCATTATTTGAAATAATGGAATATGGTTCTGTAATTACTTTAAGGTATTATTTTATAATGGGATTTTAAACAATAAGTAATGCAATATATGATAAATACAAAGAATTAATATTATTTAATATTTAAAGAAAAAAAATTCTATAATATATTAAATACTAATGAAATATAATTTTAATTATTCTGAATAAAAGTATTTATTTCAAACTATTTAAATTGGAATTTTCACTTTTTGAATCTACCGCTGTATTTTGGTGGATCTACCGCTTTTTAAGAAATCGGACTGGCGACACTGGTCATAACCTATTTGTTTATGTATCAAATTCAGAACATTTCTCATGTGTTGACAATTTTTATTATTGTAATAAGTGAGATAAAAATTTAATAAAATGGATAATTTTATAAGGAGTATTTTGGAAGAACTTCTCCAGAATACCCAGCTGATTTCTTAAAAAGCGGTAGATCTACCAAAATACAGCGGTAGATTCAAAAAGTGAAAATTCCAATTTAAATAGTTTGAAATAAATACTTTTATTCAGAATAATTAAAATTATATTACACTAGTATTTAATATATTATAGAATTTTTTTTCTTCAAATATTAAATAATATTAATTCTTTGTATTTATCATATATTGCATTACTTATTGTTTAAAATCTCATTATGAAATAATACCTTAAAGTAATTACAGAACCATATTCCATTATTTCAAATAATGGAATATGGTCTGTAATTACTGATTTTGTATTTGTACGACTGGGGGAGTTTTAAATTAATTATTATAAAAAATTGAAAAAAATGACACAAATTCAAAAATTTTTTTATTTACTCAAAAAATTTCAAAAAAACGGTACAACGGTAGAAATACTAAAACAGCGGTAGATCTACTGTTAAACGGGATATCTGGCAACACTGCCCGTGACGTAGATACTAAGTAAAATGGCGGTATAAGAAAAGTTTCTTAGTAAGCATGAAGAATAGATATATTAGGAGAGCGAACGTAATGTTAAAAAAACGGTCAAGAATTGGTGTAACTATCTTTTATCAGTAGGGGTCACTGGTCTCAGTGCCGTACGGAATTTAAATGTTTAAATGTAGGCGCCAAGAAATCACTTTCACATTCAGCTTATAAAGAATCATAGTTTTATAGATAATAAAAAATTGTTTTCGATTATCAAGTAATAATTAAATAAATATTAATAATAGAGAATTCTTAATAATCTGCAATAAATTAAAAGATGAAGAATCATAGTGATAATTGCAATTAATAATTACAAATATATGTTTACAATACTAACATATATTAGATAAAGAAAGAAGATGACAACCGGTAATTACAGACCATATTCCTTTCGTAAATGCAGACACGCATTCCTAACCTTAAACAACCTTCCACTCATAGATATATAACAGTATATCTATGCTTTCCCTGTACAACATCGTCCCATTTTTTCACATTTATAAAATTAAACAATTTTTATACTTACAATTTTTATTTGTAAGATGCGATAACCGTTGATTTTAATATGTAATAATAATAATAATTCCGTACGGGTATATTCGCACTGCCGCTAGTGGCGAAAATAATAACTATGATCTCTACACGTTTTTGAGGACACAAAAACAGACGAATTGCCTATGTCGTTCAATCTCCTATTTATCTATTCTTCATGTTAGTAAGCATAAAGTGTCCCGGCCGACGACTAAGATAATCTATCTTACTAAGATTACTAACTTCTTAGTTCGGCCGACCACACTTTATGTATATTGTATTCTTTGCTTATACGCTTCTATGTATATTGTATTCTTTGATAAGGTCAAAGAATATACATATTCCTGTTCAGATTTTGGAAAATAAGATGGAATGAACTTTATTATTTGAATGTATAATTTTCGGAAAATTTTTTTAATAAAAATACTAAGACGCTACCTTTAGTTACAAATATAAACTACTCTAGTTTTTTTACGATGTCAAGTTACACATTTGTAATATGGGTAACTGACGTGTCATATGAGTAGCAAGATTATAAACAGATAATATATATTGAAATAGTTTTATTTAGTTTCATTCATTCTGAATGAAAATAAAAGGAGTGCAATGAAACTACTAGTCTTGAGTGCAATTGTGTCGATATTTTTATCATTATTCCTTTTATCAGATGGACAAACTCGTAAAAATGTATATATTTCTATCCATACAAAACCGGCCTTCTTTAAATTTTCGAATTTCTATTATTTTATAGGGTTTGTCGCTCGCAGATCGAGTACAACAACTATCCGAAATGACGAGTAAGAAAGCTGTCTTACGTTTCAATGGAAATAAGTATCGAGATTTTGTAAAAGGTGCACCAAGAAACTACTCTGTAGTGATTATGTTTACGGCAATGGCACCTAGTCGACAATGTCAAATATGTCGACATGCAAGTGATGAATTTACTATTGTGGCAAATTCTTTCCGATATTCACAAACGTATTCAAATAAATTATTCTTTGCAGTCGTAGATTTTGATGATGGATCCGATGTGTTTTTAACGGTAAGTAACTTAAATTAGATATTACGTTAAAAATGTTGTTTGTACGAAATGATTTAAGAATTATTGATCCCATAGACTTGAGGTAGTTTGATCGTGAAATTAGATAATAGGATTAACTAATCATTTTTCAAATTAGAGAATAATTGACCTGTTAGTATAAAAAGTTAAAATTTTTTGTGCTAACCTCTCACTTGAGGAAAGCAAAACATCAATTTTTAACCGACTACGTCAAAGCCAATCTTACAGGATATGTATGTGTGAGGATTATGAATCTCGCACGTATGTATTTACGCGTGAGTGTTTTGATCACGAATGCGTGTCCTATATGACGTCAGTTCTCGGCTACGGCAAAAGGAAGGGGTAGAAATTTCACTACAATCTAATTTTCTAAACTGATATCTACAAAGACGGGAACGGTTTTACGTACACGCATTCAATCTTAATACTTTATCTACTTCACGGCACTACAGGCTGATAGTGGCTGATCCTTCCAAATCGATTTCTTTCATTTGTACCTATCCAATGCGATGTCTTTCAATCTAGTTTTTTAGGTCTGTGAATTTTAGTAACTCAAAAATGTTCTACCCTATCGAGTTACTTTATTGTTGGTTTAAAACTTTACACTACAGTTGCCAAATCTGAAATTTTTCATAACATATGAACACTTATTCCAAATATTTTTTTCTGCGATCAACATTTTCAACCGTTACCGTCGGAACTAAACTTAATTTACTCTTGTATATATTATACTAGCTGAAATAGCCAGCGTTGTTTGTGCTTCAAAAATTTCTTATAGACAGTGCTTACGAAATTTATATCATAATTTTTTTTTCTTTTAAATTTTGACATTTCAAAACGTCAATTTGTTTATATTTTAAATTTATTGAAAAATAATTTATTTCAAAAATTTTGTTAATGCATGTATTTCTATAGAAACTATAAACTGTATTAGAGATTTAGCCATCAGAAAACGGTTATAACGAATGGTTTGGAATTTTGAACTTTTGATAGTTTTTCTGGAGTTGTAAAAGAAATTTACCTAAGGTCTTCTGTCTTTATTATTTCGCTAACTCCTATAGTTTTCACAAACCATTCGGACAAACACACACAGCATATATCCCTTATATACAGAGTGAGATTAATAAATACAAATTGGTGGTTACCAAGACGTGTAACATAGGATCATGCATGCATTGCACAAAAGGAAACTAGATATTAAAGTCCAAGAGCCAGCCGCGAGTACACTACAAAGCCAATAGTCCACAGTACAGCACGGTTTTTTTTAATGATTAGTAACAGGCTAAATTTTTGTCAGTAGCTTCCTTTCGACGAGACCCCCAACTTTTCTCTCGCAAAAGTTTTCGATGATAGTGACTAACGAAGCGCGTAAGAGAGTAACAGTTCAGAGCGTAGGGCGGGGAAATTGAACCACTGAATTTGTAGGACAAGGTGGCTATCAAATTATACATACCATTATTAATTAATAGCATAAAAATCTGCTTGTTACTAATAACTATGTATACCCCGTTATTTGAACATGTTCGGGGTGGAGGACCTGCCTGTCACACCATCCATTTTGTAGGACACAAGTTTTTTTGAAGTCTTTATTACATTATCTCTCAATTTAACTAACAAATTAAATGTTACTGATAAAAATTTTGCTATCGTCAAACAAAAGTTACTCTCTTACGCGCTTCGTTAGACACTATCATCGAGAATTTTCGTGAGAGAAAAGTTGGGCGTCTCGTTGAAAGGATGCTACTGACAAAAATTTAGCCTGTTACTAATCATTAAAAAAAAACCGTGCTGTACTGTGGACTACAATGTTTACCGGAATATGGAGGGGGTAAATTTTATACTTTATACTGAAATTGAATTTTTAAATACGTATATTTCTGAAATGAAGCTAACGGATTCAGTAATTTAGTAGGTGTATTGTATTTGTTAAACTTTTTTATTTTTGAATTTGTTCTTCTTTTGGCGCGTTATGAGAATCCGATCAGAGTGTATTTTATGTGACGAATCGCTAATATAAAACTCGACTTGGAGGCATGCACCAAATTAGCAACGAGTAACATGTCTTTGACTCAATATCCCAGAGGTAGTTACGATTAGCTAATTCAGACTGGTGAAGACTACTTTGTAGTCGAAATACGTATTTATATACAAATACAAATAATTGTTGGAATTGGGGCAAAATTTGAAATTATATTTCAAAAAAACCAAGAGTTCTCTTTAATTATCTTAATAAACTTTATATCGTGCTCTATTACACAGTGCTGGGAGACATTTAGTAAAAAATGTGAGCCATACAGTAGAAAGACCAATTCATAAATACATACATTAGATGCTTCGCGAAACATACAACAAGCAAGTCTGTCGCATAATTTATTCATCATTACTACTCCATATCTCTGATAAAAGAAGAATATTAGAATTACGAGCCACATTATCAATGATATAATTTTTATGGGATTATAATGTAAATAAATAATGGATTTAATGTCATTATTTCAAACTGTAATTTGAATGGAAGAACTGATGTTGGTTCTTTTCTACTATAATAAAATGTAGAATAATTGGTTTTAGATAAAATATATAATTTTTCTATTGTACTTATTCATTACTATATCATTTTATGCAATTTTTGTGTCTTAAGGATGTTCCAGCATGAAACCACTTTTCGACAGATTTTGTTCATTTTTTTCACAGGCTAAAAATAACGTTTTCTAATAAATTCCGAAGTTTCACAATTTTTGACCGTTTAGAACGCGAGATAATTAATAGCCAAGTAATCATTCTCTCTCACTCTCTCTCATTAGAAGCATGTAAAACTTCATGCCCGCCCAACTTATCTGTTGTATTAAAAATATACTCGATAGAATTTAAAAAAAAACTAGGATAGTAAATATAATTATTTATTAATTTAATTTTTTTAAATCGCGTTTTACCGTTTTGTTTTCGAAATATAAAAGTTTAAATTTTTTTTAAATTCCAAATTTGCATTAATTTGTATATATGAATAGTGATTATATCTATGTGTTGTGTATGTGTGTATATGTATTTGTTCTATTATAAATGCAAAGTGATTTTTTGTCCTGATTATATATAGTGCTGGAACTACCTTAGTAGTAGCGTTGGCCTTATTTCATATTATTTTAATAATTTAAAAAGAAGTATAACTTCTTATGTCCGTGCATAACTACACACACACACACACACACACTTTGTATTTTATTTTATAGCTAATTTACTAAATTGTTTCAGTTAAAAATAAACACAGCTCCAGTATTTATTCATTTTCCACCAAAAGGTAAACCAAAGGTACACGATACAATGGATATACAACGTTTTGGATTTTCTGCTGATGCAATTGCAAAATGGATCAATGAACGTACAGATATCCAAATACGTGTATTCCGCCCACCAAATTATTCTGGAACAGTTGCATTGTTAATGCTATTCGCAATGGTTGGAGGATTTTTATATTTGCGACGCAATAATTTAGAATTTTTATACAACAAACGATTATGGGGTACTGGTGCTGTATGTTTTTGTTTTATGATGGTATCAGGGCAGATGTGGAATCATATCCGTGGACCACCTTTCGTACATAAAACACCAAATGGTGCAATTGCATATATTCATGGTTCAGCACAGGGTCAATTTGTTTTAGAAACGTATATAGTCATGGTTTTGAGTATCCTTTTGAAAATTCTATATGAATTTACAGTGTTTCATGCCAATATTGTAAAAAAGGAACACTTAGAAAATCACTGCAGTGTTCATTAGTTTGTCTATCTTTTACTTTAAAATTATTTTTGAAAGATGATTTTGTATACAAAGTCTGTATACAAAGGTAGTGATTGAAATTATCTATATAAATGTATTTAAGATAATATTTTACACTACTGGGATTTGAACCCAATTATCTCAAGACCGAGAAGAAGAATGAAATGGAATTTGATGTTTATTCACACAATCTTTGAGTGAACTTCGTATTTTTGATACCACAAAGAAAAATGATTAAAAATCGTCATGCCTTCACTGTATCTCTAAAATTACACCTAAAATATTATTGAAAAAAAAACCAAATGAAAATAACAACTAACTGAGTTAATTGCTTAAATACCCGGTATAAACAGGGTTCGTATGATTTTGTAATCAAGAGTAATTACAGATTTTTGAGCTAATGAAAAAAAGAATATTTAAAAAAAGAACATTTTTTGTCTTAAAAATCTCTTACGGTTTCAAAGATGGATATTTTCCGGCCTAGCGGGGGATATGCGGTCCAATTTTGCCCATTCACGAACTTGATTCCATTTAATTATTAAAATACACATAATACTTACGTATAGATACCGGTATTTCGATTGCAACGCATAACACCTGTATAATACTGGGTATAATAAAATGTATCAAGTACTTATGCATTGATAATTTTCTTGTGTACATTAAACCAAATATCGAAAACAAATTTCTTTGACATGAAACATTAAGTTCGATTTACACTTCTTTTTTTTTATTAAAAGTTAACTTGATAAATGAAATTTTGTTACGAAATTGCAATTCTTAACTAATTGAATAGATGCCGCCATTGTATTAGGAATGATTTTGATGACTGAAGCAGCTCAACCTAAGGGCGATGTGAGAAAAAGACGTATATTTGCTATTATTGGATTAATTTTAGTTTCGGTATTTTTCTCATTAATTTTATCTGTGTTCCGTTCAAAAGCACAAGGATATCCTTACAGGTAAGAACAATATTTATGTAAAATAATAAGCATTTATTTTAAATTAAAAAGGAAATATAGTTGCCAGCATTTGTTACACAAAGGAGACAGTATTTTACCAGTTTTTTTTTATTAATTTGGTGAAAATACCGGTACAAAATCCTTTTTTATTAAATGGAATTTGAATACCTTTCTAAATCTTACCCAAAATAATTACATACCATTTTCTGGAAAGTGAACAACCTGGGAGCTTAGAAAATTTCAGAATTGTACTCAAAAAAAGAATTGTTGAAATAAATTTTATAAATTGATTTTGGTTCTTGGAGAATGTTATTTAGTTTCATAAGTCTATTGATCCTCAAAAGGATCTGACACCTTTATAATCTTCATTTTCACCTTTGTTAAAATTAGCATTGAAAAGGCAATTAAGGTTATACGCGCATTGAGGCAAAGTAAAGACAACGAGCTGAATTTTTAGTGTTATTTATTTATCAACAGTAAATACACGTAAATTAATTTTTTGAGAGAGATCTGACGTTCAGTTTCGTAGGGGTTAGTTTTCAAAAATTGGAATTTACTACGTAGCAGATAGGGAATATCTGTTTAATTGTACATTTATCATGAAATTGAATTATAACTGATAAAGACAAAAACTAAAAAATTTGAAATTAAGTACTAAAACCATCGTAGATTATGTTAAAAATATAAACAAAGTCTTCTGACGTGTATTTGAGCATATTTTGATATAAACAACCAAAAATGACTGTCTATCTCGATCTATCTCTTTATATGTAATAGATAGTTATCTTTGCCTGTTTGTTCTATCTTTCTCGAAGCTGCGTGAATAATCTTAAATTAATAAACAACTTTTGATTACCATCACAGAAAACTTTTCGAACTTCGTGTTTGCGCCATGTCTTTATACAAACCAAATGAAAAAATAAAAACACGCAAAAATCCTATCTATGGCTCAAAACATGTGCCTTTTTTGCGAATTCCACTTCGCCTTCTCAAAAACTTTTGCAATTATTTTACGCGGGACTTCAACTTTTTCAAAAATTTTCTAGATAAAATTACGAATCGAATGACACCTTGGTCATAATTTTCTAAGAAGGCGAAGTGGAATTCGCAAAAATGGCACATGTTTACTAGTCTAATATCCGACATTAGTAAAATAGATTTAATGAATAGAGTTTAAATTCGTGTCAATCAAACCCCTTACTTTCAACCTCTAATTAAAGAAATTAAAGGAAGTAAAAGAAACAAATTAAAATTAAAATGAAACTATTTGTGTTTTTTATTTGTTTCAGCTTTTTATTTAAGTAAAAATTATTCAGCAAGAGTTTCAGAAAAGAAGAAAAAATCAAATAATTATTTTTTGTTTTGTATTTGCACAATAAATTAATAAAGACTAAATTAGTTTTTTTTTGGTTTTTACAACAAATTAATCAGTTTTAAAATTTTTTTATAACATTTATAAATTCTAACCTAAATTCTAACATGACATTTTCCTGGAAAGTATTTTGCAATAGTTAAAATATATTTCATTCAAATTCATTATCATATTTTGTTGAGAAGAACTGAATAATCCAAAAAACATGGAAGACAAATAATTTTTATCGTTCAATATGCAGATAATTACACTTATAGTGCATATATGGGCACACTCGCTTAGGAAATTTTTACGGTTGGATATTTTTTTAAGTTTGTATTCAGGTCATTTTTCTGATTATAAAACTGTTTGTTATTTTTTGTTCTCATTCCTGACTATTGTCTAAACCACAAAAGTTTAAAAAGAAAGAAAAGATTACAAAAATATACAAGGTAGTTGGACCACCAAGTGCGTTGTCTTAGGACTTACAGATTATTATTTAAACAATTTTGCATCGAATGGTGCGAAATGAAATATATGAACAAAACAGTTTCGGAGATATTCAATTTCCAATATAACATACTATAAAATATATACAGAACCAGTACATACTAAAACTCGGAAAGTGTTCCCAGATTTTATAATACAGGTTCCAACGAACAGCTGGTTGTACGGGGTTGGCTAAGAGTGCAACATAAACAGCCCAAAGTTTTGGGCTGATGAATTACGAATCCTAACTGAATGTACTATAATCTCTAGCGTAAACTTTTTGCTCCAACTGTCGCGATACAACTACCTTAAACATAAACATATTAAGGAATATGCTTTCCAGGCTATTATTTAGAACTAATAGAAAATATTTTCCAACAATACTTATTCGAAATGTTTGTTTTCCAATTAGAAAAATTATATTTTCGAGTACATACACTCCAGTTCAATCAAAACTCCTCACTTTTGTAGCTCTGCATACTATTTATTTATAAACAAAGATAAGTAGTATATTTTTAAATGTGAAAAAAGACATGGAAGTTTTATATTTTTTATTTATGTTAACAAGTGGTAGAGTAAGAATATGTAATGTAAATACATGTTATAATAAGTGTTATATCTCCCTTTTACTTATAAAAATTAAATTAAATGTATCTGTAAAAAACATTTACTAAAAGAATAATCAAAATTGTGAGAGACTGATTCGGTTCAGGTCGGTTAAATTTTATTGAACGGGAGTGTACCTAAATATAATTTTTCATTTTTAATATTTATATAAGAAAATTTCCAAAATGGTTTGGTAGGAAAATCTTAATTTATCTGGATTTCCATCAGTAAATAAAGAATATTACGAAGTTCCAGAAATTTTTATGAAATAGGCAGAAAAATATAGGAATTCCCAATTCTAGGTTAGGCACCACGTAATGAACACAACAAGATATATTTTAGATGAATAAAGGATATTACTAAAAATTTAAAACAGCGAGTACATTGTTACGTAAATAAGTAATAATAATACGGTTGCCAGAAACATTTTTGACTTAAAACCCCAAAAAAATTAAAAACAAACTGAAACTTCAGATTCAAACAACACAAGAAGCCTCTTCTGACAAGAAAAACTGAGACTGAAAATATCTTCGACTTCTCTCACTTACAGGTGTATAACCAGCCAAGTAGCCAAGCGGTCTGACGCGCTCTGCCTACTTGGGGACTGGGAGGTATTGGGTTCGAATCCAGACATCGGCAGATTGTCAATTATTTAAAAAAAAAGGGACGGTTAATTGACTGTTAACTGTCGGCGTATGGAAAAGAACGAAGTAACCGGCTATGCTTGTGAAGATTTTCTACAGTTTCCTTCACGAACTCCAGATGAATATCGGCATAGTTCCTATCAAAGTCGGCTGCAGCCGCACAACCTACCAATTCCTAGTCTACACACAAAATTCCTTCCACTCCACTCACATCCTTAGACATCACAATGGACCTTATAATCGAAGTGTGTCCCGTCTATCTATCTACAAGGTTATAAAATATAGGAAACAGTGTTTATTTACTGAAAAATTTATTCACTTCATGTTTAGTTAATCTTATCAAAAATAGACTTATCAATATTCGCTGAAAACTCGAAAAAATTGTGAACGTTTCTAGCTAATTTCCTTTCTTCTATGAATTGAATTTCTGCATACAAACTTTTATCATCATCCTCTTCACTGTCATTTTTGTATGTAAATGTACTCGCACAATTCGCAACAAAGTCTACATTAATTATCCATAAACAGCAGCGTCATTTTCTTTCATGCCATTATTCTCCGTGTATTTTATAATTCTATAAATGGCGAACTCTGGCAAGTAAAACTCACACCGTATGTCATTTCGCAGCTTTCAGTTTTCGAACGAATTCACAATTTAATTATTATTATAAATATGTGTTAATGGTAAGTTGTTAGGAGCAGACGCATTTTTGGCCGTTCCACGAATTGTATAATTCGGCTTAAAACCCAACAAAGATATTGATTTGTGTATATGTTTACAATAGATGTTTTAGTTTTTCTACAAAATTATAAAAACTCGACTTGTTTCTTTACAAATACAGACTCGCTTATAGTAAGCAAAGAGCCGCTTTTTTGTACATTCAACTTTCTTACTTATAGAAGTTCCTGATAGTAAAAATGGCAGGATATAATTAAGTTTCACTTTAAGATCGAACGCACACGGTACGACTGTTTTGAGATAAAGACTGAAAACTAGTTTCATTCTACAATCAGTTTACAACAATAATGAAACTTCTGTCCACACACGGGCAAGACTGATTGTGGATCAGTTGGTGTTATCTATTCGAGCAGTCCAGTTAGTTGATTTTTGCTATGTCGAATTCAGATTCAGATGAATAAGACATCCTTTGCCATGCTTTCTTTGTCACGTCTTTCCTTGAATGCCCAGGAAGTTTATAATTGTATTGTTCTTGATATTTCTCCAACGACTTTTAAGTTTAGTTTCTAGATTACACATGTTGTATGGTTTAATGTTTATCAAAAACACGGGTATATTTTATATAAAGAAAAACTAATTAAAATTTAAAATATTAGTTTTTTACACTGCAACTTAAAACGAAAACGCAACTGGAACCACGGAAAACAGTCCAGTAAGGACAAGCGCACACGAAGCGACTGTTTTGAGACAAAGAGTTAACGACAAATGGGAATTCTAGGCTGTTCGTTGAAGCAAAAAAACTGCCCCTGGCAGGCAGAAGGTTATTCGATTTTTACAGAATGTCGAAAGAGTCTTACCTCGAATTAACAAGGATGAGCTTTCATAGATAAAAAGGCTCGCAAATATGAAGGAATGTGTGCCAGCAGGAGAAAACTATTAAATTAATAAATATATAAAATAATGTATATTTCAAATTATTAAAGAACGTTTAAAATAATTAATTAAATATACCAACTGTTTAATTAAATTTAAACTGAAAATATTATTTCTTTATATTTTTAACTGAAACGCAACTGTGACCATGGAAACAATTGCGTGCAACCGATTTGAAACTGAAAACTAATCTCATTTCGATCAACTCGTGTGCGGATCCTCACCACTATACTATGTTAAAGTCACAAAACAATTGCAAGCTTAACTGGTTTGGATCCTTTGTCGCAACACAGTTGCACCATGTGTGTTTGCCCTAAGTAAAACTGTTTACAAACGAATCTCATTTTGGTCGGCTAGTGTGCGAATTACCACCACTAAACAACTAACAAAATCGCAAAACAGTTGTAAGCTCAATTGGTTTGCAATCTTTGTCCCAAAACAGCCGCATCGAGTGCGCTCGGCCAAAGAGTTGTCTCACTTACTCAGATTCGACCGTATTTCAAAATTATCAGTTTGCTTATAATTTTTGTGAGGTTGAAAGTATAACTAACAGTACCATAAAAGAATCCAAGAAATTGATAGGGGAATTAATAAATAGAAAAATCAACAATAAATTTTTAAATAAAATTAAAACTGTTTTTGATATAATAATTAAAATTGTACACCAATGTACATAATATATACATAATAAATTTATACAACTAATTCGTGCAAAATAATTTAAAAATCATAAAATTTGTCAAGTATATTGTTTTGACTAGGCGGTGAAAATACTGTTAATAAATACAAAGTAAATTTTTTTAGTCATTTTTTTTTTACATACAGAATGAATTATCTGGAAATAAAACTATTACTTTGCATCTGGACGTATTAATTTTATTTCAAAATTAACATGTTTCTATTTTTATCATAATATAATACTACCACGATCATATATTTTACGAGCTCGTTTCGATTTTAATGTTAAAATTTGCCATCTCATACGATATTTTACAGTATTTTTAATGGATGAAATTTATATATTATAAATATATGTATATTGTACTGAAAGTCGTTACCTGTCGAAAATCCATTACAATTACTAAAATGAAACATTTTTTTTAAATTTTCATAAATTATTTTTGTTTCGTAAGTTATTGGCCGTGTTTGGAACAACTTAGTCCTTAGTAAATTAAATAAGTTAGTCACCTTAAAAAAATTTACTTCCTACCATCTAAGTCATGGATCTAAGTAAAGCGTGTTTCTCTGAGGACACATTTACAAAATTGTCGGCAGTATTGCCAAATTGGGAAATTTTCACCTAAATTTAGTGGATTTAATATTCAACTTGAATACATAAAATTTTAAAATATGACAATCCCAAGAATAAGTCACGTAGATTTTCTACTAAGCTTTGTAAAATTGCGTCACAATCTAAGTTGCTTAGTATATCTGTCAAAACTCAAATGTCCTGACAAAAAACTAAGTTAGTGTAGTTAAGTAAACTCAAACCAGAAAGTCCATTCATATAAACATATGAAACGCATGATCAGAGCACATGGTGCAATATAATTTGTTCATTTGATATCTTGGACCTTTAAATCTGAATTAATAGAAGTCTCAGTTCATTCGTATGGGAATTGTTGTTTACTGCTATCATTTTTGTGATCCATCATTTCGATTGTTTATTTTTAGTTTTTATTAATATATATTTGTTCTTGTTATTATTTTTATTGTTTCCATTCGTTATATTCATATTTATAATAAAATAAAATGAATAAAAAAAACGAAACGATAGAACGAAACCGGTCTGTTTTAACATATGTTGTTCACGTGTTCAGTGAATGTATTTGTTATTGTCCATGGGCTGTGAAGCTTGAGTTTACTATAGTAATTTACTTAGTTTACTAAGAATTCACTTGTTCTGAATACGCTCATTATGTCTATAATTTCGGAGACATAGGTTTCTCTTTGTAGTAAATTTAAATTTGTTTGTAAGCTTTTTTATATTATATTCTCTATCTATTATTTTATACTTTTATATCATATTTCATTTAGCATATTTTACAATTTATATTATGTTATCTAATGAAGGAGTTGTGTCTTTGAAATCATATTCATAATTGTTAATTGGTAAAAATAATTTATGAAATTCTTGAGATTTGTTTTATTTCAATAACTTTTTATACGTTTCATAGTATTTAAGGGATGTAATGATACATTTTGAAAAGTTTGAAGTTACGATTTCATTTCGGCGATTATATAATAAATGTTACTATCTGAATTAAAAAACGCATAAGATTTCTAGTTTTGTTCGATGTGTGTAATATAATTTAATAAATATTTTAATTCAATAAAACAAAGATATTTGTTGTTGCCGATTTGTTTTAAAATGTCTATCTCTTTCTGCTTAACACTTTTTTGTTCTGTGAGGGTATGCAGATATTGAACGCCTACATGTTTTATCTCTGTCTCGTTCCACGCGTTCGATCTGTTCTATATTTCTTTCATATATGATTTCTTTACATTTTATGCATAGGTGTTACACAAAGATACTGTAGGCGTATAATAAAAACTTTTATCAAAGAGCTGACGTAGGACAAATCAATAACTTTCATAGGGCATATATCGAGATTTCATAAAACAATTACTATCAATCAATGACTTAGAGATTATAGTCATTGAACTTGCTTGTATACTTTTTTTGATCCAACATGTTCCGTTGGGAGGTACATCTGCCTCTGTCCAGAGTATTTTCAACGTGTAAATTAATAAATCTGCACAGTTAAAGAGGTTCAGGCGACCGGAGAAGTATTGAAAAACGAGTTGGTGTACTTTCACCATAAGTCTGGTAACCGTGTGGTATACCAGACCATGTGTTCCGATATACCTACAAAAAGTTTAGTTTACTTTGTGTTTTAGTTGTTAAAACATTTCAGAAATTTGTGGTTAACAAAGAAAAAGGCCGCTGTTAGTGGGTTTTCTTCTACTTACAATAGCGTTAACTATTTAAAACCATCGTACTTAGTCATGGAAGAGTTTATAGAACTCTATAAATTTGAGCTCTGTCGAAAATAAAGATGCGGTCGTGAAAAATAAATAATTAAAGTAACAATGTTAGGAAATACAAGCCTCGTCTTAAATTCATAAATAGTTTTTGAAATTTTTAGGCTTAAATCTCAACTAATATGACTTTTTCGCTTTAATAACCAATCTTTGCACCACTTTAAAAAATTTTTCTTACGCCTCGCACGATTATTTAAAACAAATAAGAGACATACATTGCCAATGCGTAGTTATCTTTGAATGCTATTGAACTCTTTCTCTCTTTGAGTCATATAAAAACCTGTTCAAGTTGCTTTTATATATTAGTTATATAGAACTTGCATATACTGGAATAGTAAAACATATTTCCGATGTCTGGCCAAAATTGAAAGGCAAAATGATGCCCTTTAAGTCTTTTGAAGAATAGCAATGAATATAAGATAGTATAAATTATAGTACCGTATACCATATTTAAAATTTTGCAAATCGAATCGAAAAATTTTGCAAAAAACAAATCGAATTCTTTGGAAACGAATATGCTCCTATAATTAACGCATTGTTGAACATATCGTAAAGACCAAACGTACAGTTAAAAGCAATAAAATTGTACCAATTGAGTCATAGCCTAAGTAGTAATATAGGTAATATTACTTACACAATATGTATTTTGTTGAACTTAATATAGAAAATGCTATATAGCTTCCAAAAACACGTCATAAATAATCTATACGAGACAAACAAACTTGGTTTATTCGCTACGATGCTTGATGATAATATTTGTACCATTATTTCACAGTTTTAAATACGACAAACATTGCATAATAATTATTATAACATTAAAATATTATATGGCCCCGTTTTATACATATAGTTGGGTTTAAATTTTACGTAACGTTAATAATGCGTATATAAAAATCAACAAAATATAAGTTGTTTATAGTAATACGTACACTTAGATTGTGACTTACTGGTTTATAACATCAAGATGCTTTTGTATATTTATTATTACATGTTTTTTAGCGCTTTCAAATTCAATACGATGTTAAGTATTTTATTTAAATAAAAATACACATCTTTATAACATCTTCAAAATACATCGACAACAATCCAAAGAAATTTAAAAGTAGCTGACGATTTTAATTTTTGGCAGACCACGATACCATTAAATTTATTTATAAAGCAATTACAACCAATTTTTATTTTTCAAATTATTTAGTTACTAAACAACAATGACGATCGTTTCAATCATTATGATCATCCTCAGAACAATAATCATAATGATTGAAACGATTGTCAATGTTTTTTAATAAATAAATAATTTATTTGACAACTAAAAAGTGGTTGTAATTGCTATATAAACAAATTTAGCTGACGATATTAATATCGTTAAGCTGAGGCAGAATCGTTAAAAGTCCATTTGGCTTTTCGGTCAGAGATTCCATTAATCTCATTCATTTTTTGAATAGACAATTTCCCTTCTAGCACATCAAAGTTCTATGCTAGATAGGATATCGATGATGAAATAGATTTTCTGTATTAATTTAAGGGATTTCAGACATTTCGTTCTGTATCTAAATTTTGAATACACTATTAGGTTTTACATTCTTATTATTTACAAACATTGCTATATCTCATAATGAAAATGAAGAATCTGAGAGCATTGCTCATAATTTTTTTTTCGTTATATTTTATTTATTTATGTTTTTTTTAGTAAAACAGCGCTGAAAATAGTTAAATAAATTAAGTAATTAAATAAATTAATTAAGTACAGAACACTTATTTCCAAATAAAAATTAACAAAATAGCATAAAGACTATAATAAGAACATTTAAAATTGAAATAGGAACTATATTTTCATTATAAAATTAAGGTTTTTTTTTTTTAATTATTTTTCACTCTATTTTCCTTTTTAAAAAGCATTCCAAAAACATTTATTAGATTGTAATTATTTATATTTATTTTTATCATAGAAGTTAATACTGTAGAATTTTACCATTTTCAATAAACCAAACTTGACGTCTTTAAAAAAAGATGACTATTATTTTGTTTTATACTGATTGTCTTTATTAATATACAAATTTACATTTCACTTCGACATACGCTTTTTTTACACTTTAAAAATAATCAGTTCCATTTGCTAGTTTTTTTTCTCTCGGTAAATTTCTACTGTATAATAGTAAATATTAGGCCTGTTATTTTTTTAATACACATATTTTATATACTAACATCAAACGCGAACTCAGTGTAACAAAATAGTTGTTAAAAATATTCATAAAATAGTTAAATATAATTAAAATATTAATTTTCCAACTAATTTGGTGTATAAATGAATATCAACGCAATAGAGGGACAATCGGCGTGCTTATTAGTCCCGACCTTTTCTTTGGATTGGAAAAATTAGGAAGATGTATCAGCAAAAACTTGAAAAGGAAGAATATAAAAAACAATGTTTTGGAACTTCGTGACGGGACACCAAAGATCCAAGGCGTGCATGATTCGAAGCACAAATAGACTATCTTATTCTATTTACGAGGCATTGTAAACGTAAAGGCTGTGTCACAAAGTTAAAATTAGACAAACAATCTGGCTCATAGATACAAGTTAGGTGAACGTCGTCAATTTTATGACTAGACACTATAAGCTCAGAAGACATATTCTTGGAAGTGAAAAGTAGTTTATAGTGTGTGACTTGCGAGGAATTGCTTCTGTACCACTTCGTAGCTTAATGTCTGTCTACGAAGGATATTATTGAAGTACGTTAAACATTTAAAATGGTGAACTATAATAATGTTAGCAAAAAAGTGAGTAAATTCTCTATCAAGTATAGGGCACTGAATGAGAAATGGGGAAACTTAGAGATTGTCTGAAAAAAACTCAGATGGGTTTCTTTGCCAGGTTTCAACCTTCTTCCCATTACTACCATAAAGATTAGAAATAGAGGGCAGTTGTAGATTCTGTAGACAGCTGAAACATACTCTTATATACACAACGGACCTAATATTCTCAACTAATTTCAGATCATTTGCTTTCTAAGAAAATAGAGTGAGAGTGATGTCTCAAACCGAAACTTTCCCTCGGTAGCCAAAGATCAAAGAGCATAATAGTCCAAAAGCAATTCTTCCCCTCCCTCTCTTTCTTTAGTCGTTTGGAACTGTCAACGATTATTTTCTAAAAACACTTTGTATACACATAGGAAATAGAATTAGATAATAATTTGATAAAATTTATTTTTGGACATTTTATATTCAGAAGGAAAATTGAATTTTAAATGTCGCAACTATTTTACGAACATTTTCAACGTTGTTTTCAAAATGGCTATAAATATTCTGTACGAAGAATCATGAAAAACAAAAGACACATATATTTCGTACCACAATTATTATTGTTTTAAATTCTATAGAAAGAATGATTTCTTTTTTTTTAAATAATTATTATTTATTTAAATAACATTGCAACAATCTGCCCTATTGTTTTAATTTGTGCTAAATGTAATTGTGTATGTTTTCATGTAAAACATACATTTTCGTATTTTGATTTTTTTTCACTTATTACAAATTTTTTTAGTTTGTTTTGTTTTTTTTAAATGTAAGTATGGAAATAATTTTTTTTGCAATTGTTTTATTGCTTATAGAAATATAATTACAATTTCTTTTCATTAATGTGTGCCATCTTGAAATGTGGTATCAAGATTAATACGTAACAATTATGTCATTATACAATATGCTTACTAAAATTGACAAGATCCTCAGAATAAATAATTCTTTTATCATACAATTTCAGAGTTTACTTCAAATGCCAAATAGAATTCAGAAGATAAATATCATATAATAGACACATTTCTCACACGAAGCTACTCAAGTCTCTGATATTCGGCAAATCAAGTCTTACGATAGTCAACATATAACATTTTTTCGTATATGGAGTAACTTAAAACTCGGGAGACATGTCGATTCAGTGTTTTAATATAATGCATATTACTATTATATACATTATATAATATTACGTCTAAAGTACCGCCGATTCTGTCAAGAAAGTCGTACGAGACTAAAGTGGCCAACGTATCGATGGTCGATGTTACTCACATACATACGTGTTGTAACCAGTGTTGCAATGTACCTAGGTACACCTAGACGTAGGACCTAGAAACTTTCCAATGAATATACCTTTACTTGTATCTAGTTTCCTTTTTTAGGTACCTAAGTACCTGTAGGTACAAAAGCACTTATATATATGAGTTGCTATTATTTCACCAATTTGTAATTCATATGTGATATATAATTTTATTAATTTGAATTTGCCGCTTTTTGTCAATGGTTCTTATTTTAGTGAAATTGGATTACTATCCCGCCAAATGTTTGGCTCTCATAGTCAGAGTTCACGAACATTATCAATACTTAATTTCTCAATACCACTTATTAATAGCAATAAATTGACTTCAAAAATGTAAAAAGTAAATTTAAAGAAGTACTTTACTTTAGGTACTTTTATACTGTACTTAGGTATTTTCTGTAGTAAGTACTTGTATCGGGAGCTAGGTAACTTTTTCACTCTGTACTGTATCTAGGTACATAAAAAAAGGAACAATTACAACACTGGTAGTAATCTTTATACAAATATGTCAGTATCGGAGATTTGAGCCGTCGATTATCGGAGATTTGAATAGCTTGACATGCGGAGAGACTAAGTGTCACATATTTTGAAAATACTGCTATTGAAATTAATATTCAACTAATTTTTTTTTTATATTACAAATTCCAGTCTAATTAATATCTTATGTACTTTTTTTTAAATATTCTTCAAACAGATATTGCAATATGAATCACAAATTTCATTATAACAAATAAATTAATAATAAATAATATTAATCTTAGGCACTATATATTATTCAATCTAATTATTTTTTTATTTAAATTCAAATCTAAAATTTTTAAATTTTTCTTTTTTTTTAGTTTGTTGTTGATGAAAATGTTATTTTTTTATTGTTAAAAAAAAGCAATAAAAAATGCCTTTTTTCTTTTATATATTTTATTTTTTTTTTTATAAATTGATGTGATTTTCATGATAAAATATGTTTTTTTTTTTTCTAGTTAATAACAAAATACAAATCTGATAATTGATAAACAGTGTTTTAGACTATTTAAGCTGTTACAATTGACACCATAGATCTTCTTTTCAGAACAAAATTGATCAGTTTTCAGAAATGAATCTCATCAATTTTGAATCTAAAAAAGATTCTAATTAATATAATTTTTGACAAATGTTTTAAATGAAAAATTGAATTTTCGTATTAAAGGGTAATAATATGTATGGTATAATATGTTATTAGTTTTTTTTTCATTGACAAAATATGACTAGAAGAGTAGATATGGTATGCGCATGTAACAACAAGAATTAAGTAAGCAATAATTAAATGGCTGCTTTTTGAATTTAAGTACAACATTATGAGTTTAATCATTTAATTGGCACACTAATGATCAAACTTTACTCTAAAGTACAGTGCTAAGTGAAGTTTTAGAATTTTTTTTTGTAAACTAGCGTCTATTTATCCATTGTTAGTACGGATACCTTTCAGTTATATTATACCAACGGAAGTGACCAGCGTTTACTTAATTTGATATTTAAGTAATATGTCTGAACTTTTTGATTAATCGACAATAAAAAATCAAGATTATTTTGTTGACTTCACACTTAACTTTGGCATGAAGTTTGATCTTTTAGTGACTCCTTTAAATACGTTTACTTCTCTGTTGTACGGAAGATTGAAATTTTTGAAAATTATCTATTGGTTTTAGTTGTGCATTTTTTTTTAAGGAATTTAATTTCTCACTAAGAAATATTTGGATTCTTTAACAAGATTAAACTAACTTCATACTGAGGAGAAAACAATTCGTGAAAATTGATTTTTCACTTGAATTCTGAATAAAAGCACTCATTCAAAAGGTATACTTACTCAAAATGTTGTAACAATAGCCTTAAAACTCCCTATTTACTAAATAGGAAGACATCTGGAGCGGGAATCTAGACATATCGGATACGCTACTAATAAAAAGTGCGCATGTCTAGATGAGATAAATTTTCGTTTAGTTTTATAATTATATAATTAATTTTTATGATAGATATTGTATTTTTAAGCCAAGGCCAATAAATGAAACGATTTTATATTGACGAAATTATACTTTAAATGAAAAGAAAAATATATTTATATAATAAATGTTGACGTATATGACGTCAAACAAAAATCGTTTATTTCGTAATGATTCTTATATGAATTAGGCAAACATGCAATATAGTATTTATATTATAAATATTATTTTTGTAACTATTGTGCTGAGATTTAGGCAAACCATTGTATTTTGGTCTTCGTTATTTCTATATTTGTTTGATATTTAAAAAAAAAAATTTTATTTTGTTTATTGCACGAGTTTTAGTTTTGTTTTCGTATCTTACAAAATACATTAGGAATGTTTAATTTTTTTTAAATCGCTCGCTCGTTTTAATAATTATGTATATATCGCTCTGAATTTCGCCATTCACCACAGTCGTTAGATTTCATTCATGTGCAAATATAAAAAAACAAACAATCTTATGATTCTAAACAGTAAAATTTTCTTATTCAATTCTCTTTGCTTTGAATTAATTGTTAATTTCGCACAAATTTGCGGATGGTGGTGAATATTTTGCTCGTTCACAATTGATTTTTTGCTGTTCAATCTTCGCATAAAGTTTGTTCAATGTAAGCAGAAGAATACAAGAGGAATTGATACAGTTGTTGCTCTAATTTATGTATTATGTATGTTTGCACCAGTTTTTGCGTTTGCGTTTGCTTTTGTTTACGTATATGGTATTTGGTATGTTTCTCTACTAAAACGACCGACTATTTCGAATACGAAACAAGTAATCTGCTTACAATTCTGCAGAACAAACGTATCTTCTTTCATTTTTAATAAGTGGAATGAATTGTGATTTTTTGGTTGAATTGAATCTACCTGTACTGTAACATTGCAATGGTTTGCAATTGTTTAAGTATTTGCTGATTGTTTATAAATTTATCCTTCCTCCGGCCCCCAATTCTCTTCAGTCTTATTATTGTAATTAGCCTCTTCCAATAATTTGTCAGAGTTACCAACATAAAATGAGTTTGTAGCATTATGTATATTATAACTGTTGCTAAGCACTGATGATGATGTAGCTGAATCGTTGAAATTAGATACACTGATATTGGACACTCGCGAAGCCACACTAATATTACTGTTACTACTGCTGGCACGATGCTTCTTGCTATCACTATTATTAATACTAAAAATGCTTGAAACAAGTTTATTAAATTGTACAGAAGAGTCATTTTTTGTATTAACGACATTTGTGATTGTCGTTGTATTAGTAATGTCTTTGGGAGTGGAGGACTGCACTGTTCTGTCCAACTGCAACTGCTGGGGTGCAAGAGCCAAGCTGTTGTTAACCACTGCACTCCCAGACTCACTACAGCGGAAATCAAAACTGCAGCAAATACGCCCGTCCTATTATAACATACAAAATTTATTCAGTTACTTTTTTACAAATTTTTTTATTTATAATATCTTATGCTAATTTTACGTAAATGATTATTTTATTTTATTATTTTTTTATTTTCAGATTTTACTATTAATACTATTAGATTTTTAATAATTAGTAAAAAGAAGATAAAAATGTGTTTACAGAACTTTTATTAATCCGAAGAAATTCAAAATTGATTTAGTGTTTGTTTGGTAATATAAATTTGTAATTAAGAAGTTTTAAAAGATTTGAAATCTTGATATTACTTTGGAATGGAGAAAATAATAGCGGAAGGAGTAAGATCCATAATGTCTGTTTGTAATTTACAATTACTTCAAGAGTTCTAAATTCTTAATAAGCCTTAAAACATCTCTCAAGATGAATTCCGCTAAAATTTGAAGGCACCAAAGCAGTACAACCCGTTTAGTATTGTATTCAATGAGTGACAGCCTCACGTTAACATAAAATGTGTTTTACAGTTTTCTCTCCTTCATGAAAAAACCTTTCCTTTTCATGACACGTAATATTTGGTTGTTTGATTAGAAGTGATCAAATGAACAAGCGATATTTGTATATCAAATTAGTAGCATAATTAATATTACTAGTATATATAATTTCATAACAAATTTTAAGATTATCTGTCTGTTTCTAGTGTTGCCAGATGGGGCTAATTATTTTATTTTATTCAAAAAATGCAAATAATTAAGGTATAAGTTGCCTTACAACAATCGTGTTAAAAAGTTTTAGCTTAGACCACACATTAATTATATGAATAGACTGAGATTGACTCGTATACAGTCATGAGTCGTATTATTGGGTAGTTGTCTTGCAGTAATCGTGTTAAAAGATTCAGAACATTACACACATCAATTATATGAATAGGCTAGATAGTATACTATACTTTTTTGGCTTGCGGGTACCTCGTATACAATTGTTCGCTTGGATTATACATAAATGTCAATCGTTTCGTTAATCGATTACAATAATTAAGGATGTACGAGCACTGAAGCTTCAATAAGATCAAGGCTTGATTTTTTGTTTACATGTAGTTGAAGTGCATGTAAGGGTTACGGGTGTCTTGAATTAATCATTTAATGTTAAAGCTCGAGTTTTAATGCATTGCTCTTATGGAGAAACCGATATTTTTATACATATTTTGATAATTTTCACTTGGAATAAAATAAAACGAATAAAAAAACTACGTAATAGAAATATTAATAAAGAGATTGATCCAATAAAATACCGGTATGACGGACCTAAAAAATGATATTTAAGAAAACAACTGAGATTTCGGGTAAATTTTATATCTGTCGGCGGTAGCTTAATTACCCGAAATCTCAAGTTTTTTTCTTAAATATATTTTTTGTTAGTTCCGGTATGACGGGCCTAAATTAAATTTTAATTTTAACCTACGACAAAAATAATAAAATTGTTTAATAAACATTGTGGACTTTTATGAATGTACTATATAAGATTTTGAAGAATTTTATAAATTGACTATACATCAGCGCTCGTACATTCTTAAACGGTCAATAACTTTTTTTTTTCAAAATATAATTACATTATTTTACATTGTCCTAGTTTTTTAGCCAAAACGCTCGACGCGTTTTTTAAGTAAAATTAAAAGTGTGGTGAAATTACTACTTTTTTATGTACCTTGTAATGTTAGTCTTACACTTATTGAGAGAGAATTTTTATCAAAACTAAGTACGGTAAATAATTTTGAAATTTTCAAGAAAGTTAGGTATACTTATATTTTGAATAATTTATCAAAAATTCAGCCAATTTCGTCGACAACGAGTTTCACACGACAACTACCTTAATAAAAAAGATCAGTATATTAATAAATAATAATTTATTATTTTTAAAATTGAAATAAAACTATGATAAATCAAACAATATTTATTATTTCAACTAGCTTCCACGTCGGGCTATTACGGGGTTAAAACACATGCCATGGCAACTTGTTTTTCCTTCTGATAGAGGTAGATTGTAAAGGCTGCCCTGGACGGGCTACACTTCGACCATAAAGTCCATTGTGATGCCTTAGGATGTGAGGATGTGAGTGGAGTGGAAGGAATTTGTGAGTAGACTAGGAATTGGTAGGATATGCGGCTGCAGCCGACTATGATAGGAACTATGCCGATATTCATTTGGAGTTCGTGAAGGAAACTGCAGAAAACCTTCTCAAGCATAGCCGGTTACTTCGTTCTTGTCCATACGCCGACAGTTTAGTCAATTAACCGCCCCCCCCCCCCGTTTTTTTTATAATTGACAAACTGCTGATGTCGGGATTCGAACCCATAACCTTCCAGTTTCCAAGTACTGCATACTGCGCAGACATAACGCCTTAGACCGCTCGGCTACTTGGACTGGTTTCCTTCTGATAACAAGATATAGTTAAAAAAACAGTTTAAGATATCGAATCTCAAATATTCAGATTGTTCATATTCAAATCGAATTCGTTAAACAGTAAACTATTATTATAAAACTATTTTAAATAATAAAATTAAAATAATCATTTAAAAATTTTAAATAAAATTGTGCTCGTCTATATTAATTATAGACTATATTTAAATTTCAAAAGCATGCTTTAAAATTTCATCTTCTCCCGACATGCATATTGTATTTGTTAGTAATTATATAAACTAAAACTAAATAAAAATAAAAATGCATTTGTTAATTATAATGACAAACCAAAAAACCAGGTGCAAATTTGTTGGATATTTTTTAATTAAAACGAGCTAATGTTAAGCAAGCAACGTGCACATATAACAGGTAATTCAAAAATGAAGCAATTTATTCGAATATTTTAACAAACAAATTGTTATTTAAAATGAAACTTGATCACAAAATTAAGTTATTTTGATAGATTAAATAATTTAACGCTGAATCAACGATGGGATTCTCTTATTCCAAAGGAAAAATTTAAGATTAGTTGGGACATTGATGTTATGCTTTTGAACAAAATGCCATCATGGGTTCTCATTAGTGGTTTATCTATTAATCGGATTTATAGAGTATATTCAGAATACTCGCTCTGCTTTGCCCCCGAAGTGGCTTTCGGTCTGGGTTCCACGTCCTTGACATAATGCAAAAAACAGCACCTTTCTAGCATGAATAGAAGTAAAAAAAGGTAATTTTTGTTTTTTCCCCCATTTTCGCAGGGGTTGAGTTAGGAAGTTATCCCCGTCGAATGCAAAACCGCATCTTTCTAGCATGTCTTGAAGTGGGTTAGAATTTGTATACGCCAGTCAGTTACACAAAATAATATATATAGACTCGCTCTGCTCGCAAGGGGGCCCCCCCCTTGATCCCCGAGGCGGTCTTTCACCTTGGCTCCGCGTCCCAAAAAATAACATTACATGAATTGTAAAAAAAAAATTTTGGGACGGGACGGCGGTTTTTCCGCTGGGTTGCAATGAAAAAATTGAAGTTTTCCGATTTTTCCCGTCGGTTTCAATTAATTTCAAATGCAAAAACCGCATCTTTCTAGCATGTCTAGAAGTGCCTTAGAATTTGTATACATGAGTCAGTCAGTCAGTCAGCTTCACTTTGGGTAAACTAAGTAAATCAGTCAGTCTTAGGCCGGGTACACACGTTACGGTATACCGGAGAGGTGTACCTGTACAGGTCACCTGCACAGGCAAACCGGAGCGTCTGTACCAGCCGCCTGCACAGGCATAGCGACCTGTACAGGCGACCGGACAAGAATCGAAATTCAGTATTGACTACCTGCGCAGGCATGTAGACCTGAGCGTGTGTATGAGTCACTCCGGTATGCCTGCACAGTTTTTATGTTTTTAAACGGTTTTATTATTATAACGGTTTTATTAGTTGCGTCTAGTTTCTTGTTTACAATAGAGTGAGTCATTTTTGTATTTACAACATTTTTGTGTGTACATAGTAGACTTGTCAACATTATTACGTGTACAATAATATAATATAATATACTTTTGTGATCATCATGTCAATCCGAAAACGTAACCAAGTGATTGAAGAATTTATTGATATATATAGGTCGGAACATTGCCTGTAATGGGTTAAGAGTAAAGACTGCCACGACCGTGACAAGAGAGATGCAGCCTATGAAAGACTTGTCATAAAATTAAAGGAGGTAGAAGCCGATGATTCAAAAAAATCAGTGGTAAAAACCGTATACCTGTGCAGAATTACCTTCACAGGTATACCGTAACGTGTGGGTGCTCTAGGCCTGCACAGATATACCGTAACGTGTGTACCCGGTCTTAATGAAATTTACTTTTGAGCATCTAAGTTCATCGTATTCGTCTCAGAACATGCTAACTAACTTGCCAGTGTTGCCAAATTTGGAGATCTTCCCCGAATTTAGTACCGAGTATAAATAAACATTTTGTATTCTGATTTGTTATACTCTACTTGAATCCAATATGTTTACACGAATCAAGTATTCAAGTTCACTTGTATATGAGCATGCGTAGATTAACTAAATTACTAAACTTGCATCTTGTAAACAGCCCATAAGAACAAACTAAACATAAGCCCATAAGTGAACTTTTACATGTTAAGTTTCTAAGGGTGTTTTCACACGTGAAAGTTTTGATGCAGGTTTTTAATCCATTGTTTTACTGAGCAAGCGCAGTATTATTTTTTATTGTATGTTTCAAGTTATACCAAAATAGAGAACGTTTTAATTTGATGCAATTTTAAATGTAATTTGACATATAACTATATATAACTGAAATTTTAGCGTATATGTGATAATTTCTTTCTTGTGATTGGTATATTTTGACCAGGTGACTGACGCGGCTGATTTAAAGAAAGAAATATTAAATAAGATGGAAATTATATAAACATGCGATTATAACTTTCATATGAATTTCATCATGTAAACAGCTATGTAATTTTTGGTAAATCAGCTGTTTTTTATGCATTTGAAAACTTTCATGTATAAAAAGGGCCTATGGGTTGAAAACTAGAATTATTTTCACTTATAAAAATATTTTTTACAATCAAATTTCATTTATATTTAAATGTAAAATGTAGACAAATTCATAAATCCATCTATATTATATAAATGGAGTTGAATCTTGTTAATAATAAATAAAAATTTCATTATTGACCGAATTTTGAATTATATGTGTGAATTAGGGAGAAGAAATCAATCAAAAATTTGTTGAAATGTCTACGAGAACAATGGTCTACATTTAAGTGAGTTTTTATACCAAATGAAATGAAAATTTCTTGTTTACATCGTTTTATTTCAAATATGTTTACACCGAATATGTAATTTAAAAAAATTTTATTTCGAATTTTTGTTTGTTTTTGTTGGGGTCTGAAATAGATTATTTTATATCTACATGCTTCGGTTTTAATTCACCTCCTTCGATTCCCCGTCCCAAAGCCACTGATTGTATGTCCTCTTCTTGTTCTTTTACTGAATACATTGCTAATGTTACAACTTACGGATCAAAACTCTAATTCACCCACCTTTGCATTGTTTGCATTAACTTGTTAAGTTTTAATAAATTGCCAAAAATGGTTAATAACTCCTAAAAATAGATACATTGTATGCAATAGAGAGCGCCGTTTTATGGGTGAAAATAATCTAAAATTTGAAGCTTTAAACGAATTGTATAAAAAATCACTTAATTAATTGAAATATTTTGATATAAAAATACGTAAAATGCATTAAAATACATTCAAATTTAAAATTAGAAAAAAAATGAATTTGTGAAATTACCTGTTATAACATTTAAGTATATTATGTTTTTTCATAGCAGTAATGTATAAAAATGTAAAAAAGCAGTATAAAGTGTATAAATATATATTTATTAATAATTCACAAAAAAAAAGAAAAAAAAAATTGCTAGTTTTAAGAAAAATAAAAGAAGAAAAAAAATAAAAACAAAGAAATAAGGAGAGTGTATAGTTATAGTGACGTGATTACCGATGCACACTATACGCGACATTGCTCACCAGTTGGTCGCAGATCGGCACCTGCAAGGGAACCCAATGTTACCATTTGTTAGTATTGTTACTCATCATCAGCATTATATAGCGCGATGTAGCAGCGATCACAGCATTTTTTTTAAAATTAATAGCTAGCATATCTAATTTTGTATTTTTTTTAAAAATTATTCTTTGTAAAATAACATTGCCATCGCTGTCCATATTAGTATATTTCCAATAAGATATTTTCAAACTTTATTCATTTCAAAACGACATGTAAACTTGCAGTTTCATTTATGGAAACAAATGAACTTATTTTACATTAATGCGAAATGCCAAAAGACCGTCTAACGAGTCTAGGCGAAATGCCTTTAAGGCCGTAGCGCCAGCTTGCCCATGTAAAAGCTATAAACTAAAGCAAGTCGTCTTATTTGTTTTCTAAAATAAATAAATCAACAATTTATGCTGGTCAAATTTAAAAATTATTAAATACTTGTTATGGAACAAAACTGAAGTACTGATCATTAATATACCAAAAGACGACTGTTTTAGTTAGTTACATTACTTGACCATCAAAGGCGTATCGCTTATTTAACTTTAGAGCTACATGATAAACCGTATTCAGTATATACCAATGGCCACGTTCATAAAACAAACCTGTACAGAGGAGAGATCCCAATTTGTGAAACGTATATAAAACAAAAATGGATGAACGTCAATCAAACAACTTATGACACTTTTTTTCTACGCGACGTCAATGAGACTATCCACTAGTTAGATATATAGTTTGTTGTTACCCAAATAATATATAAGCAAAAGCGTAGCCCGCTATAAGTGCTCTAAACGTATATTTGTGTTCATGTTTCAAGTAATGAAATTGCATTTTTTAGATAAAATAAGGGCATAAAATATATCTCCATAACACTTCCGGGACGCATTTGATTTTATGCTATATGCGTTATACAAAGCTTAATCATAATCTCATTGACGTAGCCAAAATTCTTGAAATAACATTATATATATATTATTATATAACATATTTCCAATTTTTGACTGTGAATAAGCACTAATTTGAAACGGTATCCAAAACCATTTTTGACACCCACTATTTTATAGGCGTCTGGTTAGCAGAAATGAAAATAAAGGTAAGTTTAAAAGTTGCCGAATATAAGCCTTTTACTTGTCGTTATGAAATAATTTGTTTTGATCAATTTGTATAGAATGAAAGTATCGTAGTTATTTTAAAAATTTATATGAATCATTTATGAACCATTTTATGAACAAGATATTGTAATTTGGTGAGCGATGATTTTTAAAAAAATATATCTCTTTCATTTTTTACATATTTCGTTTTCTAAATTTGAAAATATAAAATGGAATAATTGAGGAAAAAATTATCTTGAAAATTGTTATAAACAAAGTATGTAAAAAAATGTGAGAAAATTACTAAATATTGAAATGAAATTAATGATATTGCTAATTTTATTTTAAAATGAAAACTGCCGCATTTTATCACACTTAAAAACGATAAAATATCGATTTCTACTATATTTAGGAATAGATCTATATATTTTTAAGTAATTTATATATCGACAGCATGATCTTAGCGGTTAGCGCTGAGCAAATACATGCCCTATAAAGTAATTCAGTGATTTTTAATAAAATTTGTATCGAATATATTAAATTTAAATAAAAATGAAATATTTGTATTGATTAATGCAATTTTTTGAATGAAATTGATTAAAAATCACTGCTTAACTGAAAATATGATGTATAAAACACACATCTAGCTAAAAAGAGCATGGAGCAAAATTCTGATGTAAAAAAAACACTGACCGCTAAAAAATTATTATTATTTCAAATGCAAAAAGTATATTAAAAATGTTAAATAAAAAAAAAACCACAGAAGCGCAGCTTTATTATTTTTGTATTAATATTGCAAAAATACCTTTATTAAAAATATTGTATATTTTGCGATGTTAAAAAAAAGTTCAAATTCTTTTTAATTGTATTAAGTTTTAAAAAGTCGGGAGAGCATATCATCGTATACTTATATAAACGCGTCTGTTTTTTTGTATATTAAAATATATAAACTGCGTTTTTGTTAAGGATATTTAAGACAAACCTTGCAGTTACAAGCCGTGCAACGGTCATCTGGATCTTTCCATGTTGATCCTGAATCGTAGAGACGTCCTGCGTAGGTGCACGGCAAGCCCCCATTACTTGCATTATGATACGTTGTTAATGAACATGGATCATCGTTACACCGTTCACAACAATCTCCAGGTGCTCGAATTCGATCCAAACACGTTAATGGTGGACACTCAAGTTGCCAACAATCGATTTGACCAGCCTTAAACAAGTTGACAAATTGATTTAATAAATACAAAATTAAATTAAATTAATCACAGGCCCAAAAAATGATATAACAATCTGGTTTCATCACACGCTAAAACCCACCCCTCCTCTATGATTTTCTGGAATTTTATGCTATGTTCTCATAGCTTGTACCATATTCTAGAATATTTACATTTGGGGTTCTTGAGTTGAATAGGACTTTTCATGCAATGATCTGGGAGCCAGTGATGAATCTCATACGTTGAATATATTGAATAAACACAATAAAAAAATGACCGTCTGTCAAGTAAAATGAATTACCATCATCGTCTTGCAGGTTCTCAATTACAAAGAATCGCCAATGTATGAAATTTATCACTGGCTTTTAGGTTAAAAAACCCTAAATGAATGGATATACACAGAAAATTTCGTTTTAATTACCAAACATTCACATGTTTGACACTGATATATCCAACGTTCACCACTTCTAAACAACACTTGTTGTAATTCTTGATGACGACACGTTTGATTTGGATCACACTGTGGACAACACACATCATGTGCACTATTTCTTGCTGTACAATCACATACAGGATCCCGACATGATATAACACCTTTATTGCATGTACATCGTTTACATGGCGGACCACCATCGGGAATTGTTTCTTTGCCATCTGGTATTTCTTTACTCTTATAAATACAATTTTGACTACATGTTGTTTGACTATGATGATGATCATCTTGTATATCTGGACACACACACATAAAACTCCCCTGAGTATTTACACATCTTGCTGACGGATGACACGTATGCTTATCTTCTTTACATTCGTCGATATCTGTTGAAAATAAGTTTAATTTAAAAATTTGCGTAATTCTCTTAAGAAGTTGTGTATAATTAACTTGGTGGCAAGTTTGTCCTATCTACTTTTAGAATTTGTTGAGTAAAAGAAAAAAGCGTGTCACTGCGAAATAAGCCATCTACTGTAATTTTTTATACTACTTCAGGAACCATAAAGTTTGGTCGTTATAATTGAGTAAAACGAAAGGTTTACTCATGAATTTTAGTCCCAATAGTTATCTTTGAAGATGATTCGTGAGCTAACTCATTGCAAAAAAACAGCTCTAATTTGGCAATTGACATAAAATGAAAATTAAATAGACAGTGACTAAACAGAATTTATGATCTTTATGTCTGGGTTGTTGTGGCGTAGGTGTTTATTCAAGGAATACATAATCTCTCCATTTTCGCACACGATAAGTTTGATGAAAAAATTTCATGCAATATCTAAATAATCTGCTAGACTGCGATGAATAGACGATAGGACAGCTATTGAGAGGGATAAGTTTCATTGATTTATAATATTTCAGATTTTATTTTATTTGTAGCTGGTGAATGCCGCTCTAATTAGAATTGATGGGATCACCTAGAAAAAAAGGTATATCATGAAAGTAACTTACCTTGGCACAATGTGCCCAAAGTATTATGATGAAATATAGTTCTATAGCCTGGTTTACATTTACAATAATACCACCCAGGCATATTCACACATACTGATGTATCATGACATTGATGAACACCAGTAGCACATTCGTCCAAATCGAGTTCACAATTTGGACCCACATACCCTTCTCGGCATGAACACTGATTTGGACCCACACATTTACCTCCATTCAAACATGACTGACTACACACAGCTGAAAAAGGAAAGCAAGAAAAAAATTAAAAAAAAAAATCAATTAAGTCACATATTATAAAACATAACGTCTCTCCGTCTGCCTTTCCGTTAGTGTGCTTATATCTCGAGAACCACTGATCCGAATTATATTATGATTTCTGTTTAGTTCATAGCTATTCTTTGGTCAGATTTTATATCATCACGCTTTGTCATGAACAATGAGGTAGCAGTGATGATTTAATGCATCAAGTAGCCAATCAATGAATTCGGACTTTGAGATTGGGGGGAAGATGGTTGCAAGGCAAAGGCAAGGACATTTTAGTGGAGCCACGGGCATAGTTAGTATATAATTAGGCCAATGATTCTAATGAAATGTTGCAAGTAGAACATTCAATTATACAAAATATTGAACCTAGCCCTATTTTGCCAGTCAATGAAATTCTCCATTCTTAATCACAACTTTGACTCATTATTTCTCTTGATTGTAATTAACATATTCGCGATTGAAAGTATGATCGTAGCGTCAGAAAAACTAGAGTTTGATAGTCCATGTGTTCTGATTCTGTCAACAACATCATGTACTGTTTTATTGTCTTAAGACGCTTCTTTTATTTAATAACGATGTTTTCTTACAGATTTAGTTTTTTAATTTTCTTTTATAGACTTAATTCGTGCCACATTAACTGATAATATTTTTCTTACAGGTCTTATTACTTATTTTATTATGTACACTTTTGCTTATAGATTTAATAATTGTATGCTTATATGCGATGTAAGCAAACAAAACATGATGGTTTCCAACAATTAGTTCAAAACTTTTCCGCCAGGTAGTTATTTTTGTAAATGCCACGTTCTCTTTGTATACGACAAGATCATTTTACAATGTATTTGTTTAAGCCCTGGTTTTTCGATTACAGGAAAGTAGAAGGTACACAATTTTATTCTTATCCTATATTGACATCGGTGTGTTCTTTATATCAATCCGAATATTAGGTTGAGGTTCTCTAGGCTTAAGCTAATGAATCTGCACTTAAGAACAATACTTACGTTCACACTTAAATCCATCCCCAGAATAACCTTCTTTACACACACAATGATAACTTCCTAAAGTATTAATACACGTTGCATGTACATCACACGAATGTTTTCCAGTACTGCACTCATCTAATTCTACACAATTGAATTTATCTAAACGCCTATAACCAGGTAGACATTCACAGGTATATGATCCAGGAGTATTTACACATTTTGTATTTGAATGACAATGATGGCCACTAAAACCACCTTGTTGGAGACATTCATCCACATCTACGTTCAAACATTGTTATCATTTACCAATTCAGAAAATATTTTATGGATAAATGTTTTAGCAAGAAATATAGCTACCGACTGAATTTGATAAGCATGTCGAATAAATTTTAGAATAATAAAAAATAATAATAAAGTAGACAAAATGCACACATATACCAGGGTTCAAATACTTTATCGTTCCCCTACAGATGCTTAAAAGGGTGGATTGGTAAGTCTTAAAAATGAATTCCAACGTTTTTCCAATTTTATTACACCTTTAAAATATCATTCATCAATATTCTCAAGATAAACTTTCGTTTCAGCTATTTATTACTTCATGAGCCTATGTTTGAAAATAGGAAAAAGTCATAAGGGGTTAGATCAGATGAATATGGTGGATACGGAAGCAAATCGAAGCCCAATTCATTCAATGTTTGCTATGTTTTACATAATGCATGTTATGGTGCATTGTCATGATGGAAGAGACCTTTTTTTCTTCTTCAAATGTGGCCGCTTTTTCTTAATTTTTTTCTTCAAAGTGCTCAATAATGATGCATAATGTTCACCTATGATGGTTTTACCCTTCTCAAAAATATTATGCCTTGTGCCTCCCAAAAGACAGTGGTCATAACCTTACCAGCTAATGCAACAACTTTTGCTTTCTTCGGAGCACTTGAATCATTGCTTCTACCTATTGATTGACTGTTGTTTTGATTATGGTGTGTAGTGATGGATCCATGTTTCTTAAACCGTTAAGAATCGACGCAAAAATTCAGTTGGATTACGCTGGAATATCTCCAAACATTGCTTAGAAATGGTCACTTGATTCATTTTTTGAACATTTGTCAACAAACGCTGCACCCATCTTACTGACAGCCTTTCTCCGTGTATGATGTTGTGTACACGTTCATATGAGATGTTTACAATGACAGCAATCTCGCGCAACTTTATACAACGGTCATTCATATTGATTTCATAGACTTTTTCGACCATTTGTGGTGTTGTTTCCCCTTTTGGCCTTCCTGAACGTTCATTTACGCAATTATAAACGGTTGCATTTGAAGGTGCATGTTCCCCTAATACTGTTTTCATCTCATCGATGATTTCTCTTGGTTTTAAATCATTGAAATGAAAGTATTGAATCACTGCACGATATTCATTTGTTTCCATATTTAAAAAAATAAAAAGTGACTTTACATAAAACCTATTTTGACAAAATGGAAACCCGACTTAACAAAAGATGCACTAAAAAGTAAAAAAATAATTGCATATTCTTGTGCCAATTTTAGTTCACCAAAGCAAAAATTTTTAAATATATATGTACAATTATTGTTATTTTTGGAGGCGGTGTCAGCATAGAGAAATTCACATAACTTTTGGACACCGCCTCCAAAAATAACAATAATTGTACATATATATTTAAAAATTTTTGCTTTGGTGAACTAAAATTGGCACAAGAATATGCAATTATTTTTTTACTTTTTAGTGCATCTTTTGTTAAGTCGGGTTTCCATTTTGTCAAAATAGGTTTTATTTCTCGCTTTTTAGTGACTTTGAAGTTCTATAACTGATTTTATTTGTCTAATTTTTAGTGAATTTTTTTATAACACTTTTTTTTTTACCCGTTTTTTTTTTTTTTATAATTTTTAGTGCATTTTTTTATAACAGATTTTCAGTTTTCTTTACAAGGAATTTGGTTTTTTTTGGTAAAATTTTTTTTTTTTGGGGTCGGTTTTTTTTTTATGGAAAAATTTTTTTTGAAGTCGGTTTTTAAAAAAATTTTCTTATTTTCCCATTATGAATGAGTATACCCTTTCAAAGAAAAAAAAAATTTCGCAGAAATCGGTTATCACATATAAAATGAGGATTTTCCTCGATTTTCCGGAGATCCCCTCATCAGAATGCGATTTGGTGACAATGGGACCAATCGGGAATCAAACCCTTTAAAACAAACAAAAAAAATTCAAAATCGGTTCATAAATGACGGAGTTCTGAGGTAACAAACATAAAAAAAAAAAAAAAAAAAAAATACAGACGAATTGAGAACCATCCTCCTTTTTTGAAGTCGGGTTAAAAAGTGACTCTTACTAGAAACTCTTCAATCAAATGTCATACAACTTTGACAGCTTTCGTTTAAAAGAACATACTTCACAACAAACAAAATAAGTTGTTAATAGTGATGGCGTTATTCAAAAGACTTATCAATCCACCCTCGTATGCAGCTATAATGTCCAATTTGTTCACGATTTTAAATTAGGATTAAAAAATAATAACTTCTTTTTAAAAATCTGCCGTTTAGTTATGTTTATTTATTTATAATTTTAGTTACTATTGTGGAGAAAAGAAATTATACATATTAATTAACTAAAATTCTTGATAAAAACAGTTATCCATTTGATGTGAATATATTATTAAATGAATTATTAACTAAAAAAAACCATTAAAATTATGAAAGCTGAATGAAAATGTTACCTAATATACCATAAAAATTAAATATAAAAAAAAGCATTGTTAATAGTACCATTGCACATATGGCCATCGCCTTGGAAGCCTTGATCACATTGACAAGCATAAGTTGTTTGTAAATTGAGACAGGATGCGTTAGCATGACAAGTGTGTCCTTTGGCACAGTAATCAACACCTGTTATTGAAAAATCACACAAGAAAAATATTTGTTTTGTTAGTAAAATGTAAAGCATTAATTCGCATTATTATGATAATTATGATATAATTCTAATTTGTAAGAAAATCGTTCAAATTTTTCGTACCAATTAAAATGAATTTGTTAAAAAAAATCTGGTTAGTTTATGAAAACAATTATATTTTTCAATTATGTATACAAACCTGGGCAAAATTTACAGCATTCACCATGTACACTAAATTGTTCTGATGGTGGACATTTGAGCGGTGGACACGTAGTCTCTGGATCCACGCGTTGACAATGCATACTTCCATCTCGACATTCACACTCTAAACATTCACGCAGAGCGACCAGATCCCCGTGGTCGTACATTACTCCGCGCATGAAACACTGCTCTGCAACCAATTTACTCATCACTAAAATTCTTTCTACATATATTAATTTATTGTTTTAAAAAAAATAGAAATTAGTAAAAGATTAGAAAGACGATCGATGAGACCTCTAGGTTTAATTAGTGGCGCTGCTGGGAAATACAGTTTGCAATAGATTGTCTTTTTACTAATTATTTAAATTCGCTATATGTTCTAACTCCGCCATTCAATTTTCAATATTTGTTTTTTCATTGCTGTTGCGATTTATAATTGAAATACCCCGTGGACGAGTCTATCTCATGTTCGTAACATTTTTTTTCTTAGAATCTCATTAGCTACAATTGGCTCAAGGTTGTCGATAAGTCAACAAATATTCCTGTTGAACAATTCATGTACTCATAAACACTTATGCGATGGTCTTTATTAAAAATTTTGCAGTCGACCATACGTTGCTATAGTTGATTAAAAGGATATTTGAAAAGACAAAAGATTGTAAAATAACTTCGGCTAGCAAGCCAAGACATAAGTTTTGGTTTGTAACAGAGAAACTGGTATGGTCACAAATTACTTCCCCATCCTCTTTTAACACTTACTCATTTATACAGAAAACCCTCTCCAAATATTATGTCACAATGATTACTACCCTGCCCTTGTTATCATTTCCCAGTTTGGCGCTGTAAGTATCTATACCAAATATAATTAAATAACCAACGGGATTACATATCTCACGTTCATAAATTACAATAGACAGAAAATAAATTTTGAAAAATTAAAACTTTTTGAATTCTGATGTCACAATTAAAGAAAATTATGACACCCCATCTCGCAATGGGGGTGGGGGAGCAGTAGATGTAACATAACGTGTGACATAATGTGGATGTCCAAATATGTGACTGGTCACAGTGAATGACAGTATCTTTAAAATAATTTTTAGATATTCGATTAGGTGTTATTTAAAATAAAAATATAAGAATCAGAACAATATTACTTACTAAGGCATGTTGGACAACACTCGCCAGGATTTGTATATGGTTTTTTGCAGTTAGGTTTAGGACATTGAACAGGTCTGCATTGAACCTCTCCATGCTATATGAAAATGAAAATGAAATTCAATAGATTTGCAATGTAATATAAAAAAGAGTTTTTACTAACCATACACGCACACATCTCACAACCACGTTGCCAATTAGCACCGTCAGCATAAACAGAACCGTTTACACTGCATGACTTCAAACAATCACACTCTTCGACTTTTGTAATTCGCCCTTCGGCGGCTTCTAGCTGCAAAATAAATTCATTAGGAGATATCTAAATACAAAGATTTTTGTTGTTTTTAAATGTGAAGTCATGCGTATATTTAGATTATTCACAAAAAAAACTTCCCACTTAAATCTCCGAGCTCGAATAAATCTTTCTAAAAGTTGTATATCATTCTTTTAACAAGACCAGCCGATATGATAAAAGAGTTAAATAGTATTAGACAGGTTGCAAAACGAGAGACTGGTTACATGCCCGAGTAATTGGTTTAAAAAAATGTTAAACTAAAGTTTCATGCAACCATTACATCAAAAAATGTAAGGACTTAAATTGCAATGCATTTTATGAAACTTGAAAATATTATAAAAACTCTGGAACTTCGTATCATCATCAGTGCTTAGTTCTAGAGCTAAGAGCTATAATTTCTGTGTTGCCAATAAGGAATATGCATGAAAATTTTTTTTCACATTTATTTTCAGAATATGAAAATACTGTTAATACTGTAATAATATTTAAAAACGAAATTAAAATCCGATAAATATCAAGGAAGCTATAAGCTTTTAAAGAATATTAACTGTCTCTTTCTTGCAAAAATACTAAAAACGGAGTTTTACGTGTATTTTAAATGATGAAAGTGTAATATGACGTCACATAACATATCAAGAGGGCTATCACCCTCTTTGTCTAATCTGGAATTTCAATAATTCATATCTCGCTTATTTTTAAAGTTATTTAAAAAGTAATTTTACCTTGATATTTGTCAAGTAAACATGCCTCAATTCAAGTGAAAACAAATTTTGATGCATATTCCCTATTTTTTTTTCTTTTATTTTGTAGCCACCACAAAATTTCTAACCATCTTCGTCAGATGGCATAATGACCTGGCTGAAATGCGTTTTTTAGACTTTGGTTCATGAAATACAGTTTATGAAATCAGTTTTTTCGGTGTGCATTCCGCCTTATAAGTTAAGTATTTGCTATGAGTGAATATACCCAAACATTCGGTTCATTAAATTCATTAAAATTTGTTCTACAAACCCTTTGCGATACTTCAAGCAGTCGTTTTGATAATTCCTTAACTGTATTTTGTAATAACGAAAACTGTCCACATGTTGGACACGTTGAATCTAATTGTGGACACTGATTTAAGTAACCATGAGGCCCTGTGATTAATGTAACATCTTGAAGTGCACCCTAAAAATATATTAAAAAATTTTCGTTATTTAAATTAATCTCGATTATTCATCGAAGACAGTATAACTGTTATGTTATATTGTCCCTAAAAACAGTCATGAATGGAAGATTTTTGACGAAAGATGACATAATTTTCCGATGACAATCATTGGTGATAATCATCTTTGTCTTACATTGTCTCCCATTCACGGCTGATCTACCAATTTTGAATCACTCAATATACAAATTAGTTTTAATTAGTTGGGACTTGAATTGTACTAAAATTTATAAGATTTAAGATAGCTTTATATAGGGTGACACTCGGGAACATATCCATTTTTGTATGGGTATACTCGCCAACGAAGTGATGTAGAGAATTGGTAGAGGATCCTTTTATCGTTTAAAGTTTGCCATTTGTGTAAATAGTAATTGAAAAATTGTAGCTTTATTTTACAGACAGTTGAAATAAAGCGATGACCAGTGGTCATTATAATTTTGTTCGGCATAAAGTAGTTCCAAACCATAAAACCATCTTGATTTAGGCCAGACAATTACAAGCTGCCGATATGGCATGGCTCGCTATTTTCCATATATGCCTCACACATAGCATAGTCGGATGGGCGTTAGCCTTTGTATAAAGCCACCTTAATAGATTACTAACGTGTATATCTACACTTTAATGCAATAAAAATAAACCAGTTGAAATAGTTCAATAATAAATGAATACTACGTGTAAAATTGCATATACATATAAATGAGTTGAAGATAGACGTACATTTATTTGTAGAGAGAAAAAGAGACAAAAGTTCAAGTATTACGTAAGCAGGTTTAGGGGGCGGAAGGGGAAGGTGCAATTATATCTTACTTTTGCTGACAAAAGGCGAGGGAATAAAATAAATCTTACATAAGATAAAAAAATTATATTTTGAAAACAATATTTATAATCTAAATTAATAATACTATTTTTATTATTTTATTATGGTATACCGAATATCTTTTCATATTTTTTACTATAAATAAATAAATTAGTTTTCCGAGAATTGACTTTACTCTACAATACTAAGTCTAGAGTTTTTTTAAATATACCGATGTTCAATTCAAATATATTAAATATACAACCGTTCATGGTTCTCTGTTATGACATTGTCTATCGACCTTTTTATTTTTACGAATACGGTTACGGAGCCGGTGGACAATAAATGATTCTTAATTTTCTAATTTTATTAAAACACTAATACTTTAATTTTAAAAATAATTGAGTCTTTTAAAATTTTAATTTTTTAATGTTTAATAAAAGTTTTGAAAGTCTTATCATTCGGGGGAGGGGAGTGTTAGGAATTTTCTTATTTTTGCTTATATGGGGGGGGGGGGGTCTAAAATCATAGAAAATTCGCTTACGTAATACTTGAACATGGATTCTTGTTTATTAAATTTGACTGTACGCGTAAATTTAATTTAAAATTTGATGAAATATGTATGTATTACCTTAAAAAATGAATGATTCTTATTACGTTGACCAATCCATAATTGTAATTGTGGTATTGATAAATTTCGATCTGGTGCACCAGGTCGTAACAGTCTTCTATATAATGGATGGCAGTCCACAAGTAATTCAACTTGTGAACCACTAATTGATAATGCTAAATCATGCCATGTATTATCAGCTAAACGAAATGGAAATGTTTCCATATGTACATAAGTATCTTGATATAATGAATAATGTAAACGTATTTCATCACGACGTCCACTCGATTGTAATTCTAAATATCTATTTGAACCACGTGAAAAACTAATTATTGTACCAGAATTATCTTGTTCTTGGCGTAATGATGCGGCTATTGTAAATTCAGCATTTTGTCGTATTAATTCTGCTGCTCTGTCGAATACTGTTTGTGGTAAATGTAAATCACGATGATCACCTGCCAAATGTACAAAACAATGTTTCAATTAATTTCACAGTAAACACCTTTCAATAGATTCATTATTAAAGATTATTAAAATAATTAAAGAGAACTCTAGGTTTTTTGAAATAACATTTCAAATTTTGCCCCAATTTCTAGAACATTTATTTGTATTTTATAAATACGTATTTCGACTACAATGTAGTCATCATCAGGATGAATTAGCTAATCGTAACTATCTCTGGGATATGGATTCAGAGATATGTTGCTTGTTGCTAATTTGGTGCGTGTCTCACAATGATATTACAAAAGTTCTGTCTTTTATATGATTTGGCTGAGGGTATGATACAAGGTCAGCTTCGATACCCTCACTTTAGTGACAAAAACAACGCCGCATAGTCACAAAAGGATACCGTCAATAAATAGGTGGGATTTTTCACACACCTAATCCTTTAGCCAGTCAACTCAAATAATCCTCAGGTTAGATCATTCTCTCAGTCAAATCATATAAAAGACAGAACTTTTTAATATCATTGTGAGACACGCACAAATTAGCAACAAGCAACATATCTCTGAATCCATATCCCAGAGATAGTTACGATTAGCTAATTCATACTGATGATGACTACTTTGTAGTTGAAATACGAATTTATAAAATACAAATAAATGTTCTAGGAATTGGGGCAAAATTTGAAATGTAGATTCATTGTTATTATTCACTACTTTTATACCCTGTATATTAGTAGTAGAGGGAAGGTCGAAGCCTGGAAAGTCATTTCTAGGCCTATTTTACCCAGTATAAGTGTATATATATATATATATATATATATATATATATATATATATATATATATATATATATATATATATATATATATATATATATATACTTACACTTTAAAAAATAAAATAGTAAACTGCCTACCTACGCCAAGTAGTTGGCCGATACTGCCTACAGGCAAATGAATAGCACTTAGCACAAGTAAATACCTAAACATTACCCGAGTCGAAATGCAAATCATTGTTTCTATTGTTATTTCTTGAATGTAACTTTTTTAGTTCATTAATAGAGCATAAAAGTTATGAAATGAATATCTAACGTCATAAAACCGATGACCTGTTTATAATTAAGATCATTAATAAAGCTGCAAAAACGTAATAGGTCATAAATAGGTTACCGAACGTGCGAAAAAGCCATTTTGCGAATTTTCAATGACCTATTAATGACGTAAATTATATTAATACATATCCTAAGGTGTTCAATTTTATTATGAAATGATGATTTGTACTCAATTTCGACTCGGGTGAAGTAATGAAACTGATTTTCTTGCACCAACTACTTGAGATTGTATGTTATTATTAGCGAATTGCGAGTTATCAAAACAAATTAATTTTGTTAAATTGTGCGTTTATACTTATAATAAATAAATACTATGTAACAATTAGTAATCGGTATAAAATAAGTCCAAAAACTAACTCTTTCGCTTGTGACCTGTTCCATTGGGATAAGTATATATACAGACTGTGTTGGACAGCTTTTCTTATAGTGAATCAATGTTAAATATTATTTATTACTGCCTGGACGTCTGGTACTGTATGAAGTCAGTCAGTACACATGTAAATAAAGTCAGTCAGCTATACTGTATGCGTATGGTTGTTTGTTTGTCATTTAAGAGTGGGGACACAATGCACATACTAAAGTGTCACTGAAGTCAGTCAGTACACATGTCTCTCATCACATGTGTACTGACTGACTTCTCACAGTACCAGACGGCCAGGCAGTAATAAATAATATTTAACATTGATTCACTATAGGAAAAGCTGTCCAAAACGCACAGTATAATTATCAAACCAAACCAAAGTAAGTTATGGTCTTATTGTAGTCTAGTCAACAAGTTAAAAAACGTGTTAATTCTTGCTAATGCGAATTAAAATACGTGCGATAGCTCATTGAGCTCGTTATGACGTCTTCCGACTTTGTAAATATTGATTAATTTCCTTTTTGTGTTCGTAAAATAATGCCATAAAATTCCTTAGACTTCCCTTTAGTTATTTAATGGCTTCTGACACTGTAATTACTGTTCGACATCTTAGTATCCGTATTAATTTAAATAATAGTAAATTTTGTATGAAGTAAATCGGTACTAAATTAATTGCTGTAAGAAATAAACTTTATATAATGTGTGATGTACACTATATATAGTTTACACGATATTTATTTCTTACATCAATTTATTTGCTACCAACTTTACTATAATACATCTGGATCAAATCTATTGTTTTCAGTAAATATTTTTTAATCTATACATCTTAATTATTTGGTATCATTATGATTTAAAGCATGTTCTTCGATGTTCGTGACTTGTGTATTTTCACAAAAGAATTAAATAATATTCCTTTCAATAGAGATAATATGAAATTTTCGTTCAATCCCCATTATTCATTTTTTTCTCTTCAATATAATGTTTGTTCCGTGTAGACCACATATAATAAAAAAATTTGTATATGAATATAATCAAAAATTTGTTAAGTATGTAGAAAAAAGCTTTCATCAAATAAGATTCGTTATTTTTCATAATGCACGAATATCAATTTACATTTGAAAAAAAAAAAATCTATATTTCACTCATACAACGTCTACATAAAGACTCCTCGTGTATATATAGAGATTATTTCTACAAAGCTCTAGTGATCTATAAATCAGTTCGGTGCGGTTTTTTCACAAACTTAATTTAAATTGTTCGATAATAATTATTAATACACGATTACTTATAAAAACTTAAGGATACGATAATTAATTAATTAATTAAATATTGAAATTAGTTAATATTCAAATATCTACAATCACATTTGTAGTTGAACCGGAGCCTACACGATATATTAGGCAACATCACTGAATTTATCAGTCTAATTAGCCACAAAGTGTTGAAAATGCTGCGGGCCCCACGAACTGGAGGTCCTCGCTACAATGATTATTAATAATCTACAATGATTATTAATAATTTAAATACATTTTTAAAAGTGAGCGCTGGCCACATCATACATTATGCGTCACTGACATTAAGTTCACAAGTTCGCAATTTGGGTAGGTACGTCCAAACAATACGGTTCACATTTTCAAATATTAAGGCAAAAGCCAAAGTCCTGACCAGCTGTGAAGAATATCAGCAACAGACTTCAAGTTAGAGGCCTACTACACTCGTTGAAGTTATAGAAATCAAACATCTGGGCAACATTTTGAAATTCATGTATTTATTTTCATAACTGATAATGTACTCTCTGCATTAGGTAAAAGCATGGAAGTGTACCATCAAGTGACTACTGTATTTGGAATACTTCGGTTATTAAAATCTTTGCAGAAAGAAAAGATTTAAAAAAAACTCTAATTATCGTCTGGGTTTACCCAAACGATGTGGAAGAAAGCCTAGATGACGAGCTGATGCAGTTCGCTCAGCTACTCAAAACAGATTGGGTTGCTTCTATTGACACAGCAAAAAGCTGTGTGGAACTGCAGTTTTATTCACTTTTTATGAAAAATTCATTTGAATCGTGTTTCCCAAATGGAGAAGTAGTTTTACGCATTTACTTGTTTTTGATGAAGAACACCAACTGCAGCGGAGAACGTTTTTTTCAACATTAAAGCGCATTAAAAATGATTTAAGGAACAACACGATGGGACCAGGAACGTCTAAATGATATCACCTTATTGAACATGGAATATGATTTTCTGTTATCTCTAAATTTGACCACAATAAATAGAAAAATATTTTTTTAAAGTTGCTGTTTTATTTTATACCCAAAACTGTAGGACTTAAAGAAAAGCAAGTGCCTCTAGTTACCATTTGCTACAGATCCCTTGCTGGCTTAATCTTTCACTGCATAGACGGGACGGGATACCTATTTAAACCGAAGTTATTACAATTATAATTTCAACGCCGACAGTGTTTAATTTCCTTTGATTAAAGGTTATTTCATATTTCATAGTCTCGAGCTGAAGTATTTAATAGTGTGGAATAAAAGTTTTAAATTTGAAAATTAATTCATTTTATTTGTTAAAATAGATAAGAAAACATATACATCGATATTTGTGCTTTTCTTACTTAAAAACAGCTATTACCTGGATAAACGCATATATTGAATTTAAAATCAGATAAAGAAATATAAACGTATAACAGGGTATATCAAATTAACAGACGTCAGGCACATCATATGGCTAATAGTCCACAGTACAGAACGGTTTTTTTTAATGATTAGTAACAGGCTAAATTTTTGTCAGTAGCTTCCTTTCGACGAGACACCCAACTTTTCTCTCACAAAAATTATCGATGATAGTGACTAGCGAAGCGCGTAAGGGAGTAACTTGTTTGTTTGAGAATAGCAAATATTTTATCAGTAACAGTTAATTTGTTAGTTAAATTGAGAGATAATGTAATAAAGACTTCAAAAAAACTTGTGACCTACAAAATGGATAGTGTGACAGCCAGGTCCCCCACCCCCAACATGTTCAAATAACGGGGTATACATAGTTATTACATGGCGCTACTTAAATAACCGTTACTTGGCGCGATTGAGTGTATTCACGATAAAAACAATATTAGTAGTCTTTTATGAACTAAAGGTTGAAGAAATGAGACCTACAATATGTATAAACGTTGTGTATCATTGAAATAAGAAAACATTTTGTTAATTTATAAATGAAAATTTTACATTGATATGTTCAGAGCGTAGGATGGGAAATTGAACCACTGAATTTGTAGAACAAGGTGGCCATCAAATTATACATACCATTATTAATTAACAGCATTAAAATCAGCTTGTTACTACTAATAACTACGTATACCCCGTTATTTGAACATGTTGGGGTAGGGGACCTGCCTGTCACACTATCCATTTTGTAGGACACTCGTTTTTTTGAAGTCTTTATTACATTATCTCTCAATTTAACCAACAAATTAACTGTTACTGATAAAATTTTTGCTATCGTCAAACAAACAAGTCACTCTCTTACGCGCTTCGTTAGTCACTATCATCGAGAATTTTCGCGACAGAAAAGTTGGGCGTCTCGTCGAAAGGAAGCTACTGACAAAAATATAGCCTGTTACTAATCATTAAAAAAATCGTGCTGTACTGTGAACTATAATTGATTATGTAAAACTCTTTGATTTTCTACCTATATAATAAGTTATTAAAAAAATGTGTTTATCAATTATACCTTAGACTTTTAGAGACGTACAAACACATATAGGTTTGTCAACAAAAGAAAAAAATTCATCTAGTGAATATGTCCTGCTGGCTATTAAGATTAATTAATTAATTAATTAAGATATAGTGTCTTTGTTTGTTGCTTGAACAAATATAATTCTCCCTCCGTAGAACACATTTATTGAAAATTTTATTAATGTGATATTATAAAATATATTTTATATAATAAATATAATAAATATATAATTAAATTATTTGCAGCCAATATAAAAAAAATTTTAAGTAATAAAATTGTGTTCTACGCAGAGAGAGAGAGAGACAATTATATTTGTTCGAGCAACAAACAAAGACACTATATCATATTAATTAATTAATCTTGATAGCCAGCAGAACTACGGTGGCAGACATTGCACTCATACATTTATAATATTGTTATCTGCCTTTTAAACATTATTTCATTCAATTAACAGATGAGGGAAGATTTTTCTAATGCCGGATCTTAGACCAATATGGACTACATTTACTCGTAGTTACACAAGTGAATCAATGTTTTTATGGCAAATTGATTTTGGACAGCATTTAAATAATATTACGTAGTAGTCTGTATATAGAAGTAAAAATACAGAAGATTAAAATAATTTTCATGACAATATTTTTCTTAAAATTTTGTCAATGTTTTTATTTTTTTTAAAAATATTTAAAGAATTTTATTGAATCATTATCATTGTTATATTTCTGATATTTTTGCAGCATAACTATTTTTTTTTACTTTATAATCTATGAATAGATTGCCTAACAATTTTGTGTACATATTCTAAAAGAGTCACGAAGAAATACCATGATATTTTAGTAGTTTTTTTCGAACAAATTGAATAATATCTGTACTCATTTGGAGAAAGAAGAGTTAATATTCGAAATCATTTTTAGAATAGATTTTTTAGAAGTTATTTTTTATCTTATTTCGATTTAAGTGAAACCGGATTAAATTTGTTTATATTCTCTTGTATAGCAATCTTCGGGGCGACATTGAGCTCGGAAATATGAGCTGTATCGTATTCTATTACTTCATACGTTAACGTGTATTCACTCTTTAGTACATTTTGGGAAATTTTGAGTTTGAGCCTGTTCGGCATGTAGACTGTCTATCGTTCATCAGTATTTGGTTAGGTACAGTGTTGGACTGGCCAAAGAGTCATGGTGGCGTTTTCCATCCGGACACTAGCCTGCGTAGGCTCCCAGGCTTACTATATTCACGCAAAAAGTGTATGCACGGAGTAGAAGGGAGGAGGAAGAACAGGAATAGATTTACGAAGATGGTTTAGATCAAACAGCAAAGAACGCTTTTGTTTATCTCGAAGAGATTCGGATGCCTACCGAAGCTGCATACCATGTGCTTGCGAACTTTTTTCCCAATATAACGAGCACATTAATATGTACTCCAACGTATACGTCGCTTATTGTGTAATCCTCACAATCGTGTTTACGTAAGTAACTTGCGAGAGAAAGTTTTTCGCGCTAAAGCGCATTAAGGCAGGGCTTGCTTCTCTATTGCGGTAAGAACTGTTGAACTCGTTGATTATCCTAAACATAGAATCAGTTTTTATCAAGGATAAAGACAATTGCAGCTTTTACGAAGGATTTGTTGACAATCTAGCTGACATGTTTCCTCTTTAAAAGAAATGTTGTTTGGCTCTAGCTTCAGGTATAACGAATTGGAAATTATTACATAAAAATGTGCATCTTTGAAAATAAAAACTTCTAAAAACTCTTGCCTATTTTATTATTATTATCATTTGGTTTGTTGATTGACTTTATGGTATTATCTACCCTTATCCGAAAGGGTAGCAGGCCCTTAATCATAATACAACCCGGGGCCCATTTACCCACCCGACGCTGGGTAAGTATACTTGGGTGGTTAGGAATTCTGTCTCTTTTGATTTTGTACAACTTTCTATTCTGATTATTTGATCTCTGGCTGTAGTAATCGTTTGGTTCTTATCCAGTCACAAACTATGAGTAATTTTCTGGATTAATTTAAGCGTTTAGTTCTGATTTATTTAGTGTCGCTTCTACTTTGGATTGAATATATTATAGGAGTTTTTTTTGATAACTGGAATTTTTTCCGGAAGTCCGAAACTAAGATTTCGTAAAGATATGCTATTGTTCAATAAGCCCTTAATGTACGCGTTCGGATATCGTATATGACTTGGTAACTTCCACCTGTTGTTTAACTTGAGTGATGGATAAACTTCTCTTCTGTAGATTCAAAATTGAAATGAAACAGTGTAGATTTAAAATTGAAATTTTGAGCCGGGTATGTCACAATGTAAACAATAGAGCCTGATCGAAAATAAACAGTATTGAATTTACGTAGGCAGTATGTCTGTGAGAGTTAGATGTCGGTTAAAGTGGAACTTCGTTATGAAGCCTGTCTCTATTTATTTTGGAATATACTATATACGTCATTACTAGTCTAGTTTTTTGTTACCTGTCCACCTTCCTGTGATTTATTTATTAATTTTATTCTGGACGTGATATACGATTTATTATACGTCATTACTTTTGTCTACGGACCTGGGTAATGGAACAAATAATCGAACCAGAAAATATTGAAAATACACAAACAAAGAGATGGATATCTGCTGATAAAATAGTCATGACCTAATTCTAAATTACATAGATTTTTGTTTTTTTTTGTGAAAACTTTAATTCGGATATGTTATGTTTCTGACTCTTACTATCTATTGGCGGAACTACGAAATACACTGTGTTGTATAGGTTACAAGTATATGTAATAAATAATTGCTGAACTATATGGGGATGTTGAACCATTGTAGGTCACAACAGTGTACCTCTTGTAGGTCATATGTTGGTTATATAAAATAAACTATTTTAACGAGTCTCCATCGGTAAATGTGTTTATGATCTAATAAAATCGAGTAGTGAAAGGGTCAAACCATTATATTATTGTTATTATATGGTAGAAGTTTATCATCACGAATGTTTTTGGTAGAAAGGTATAATATATATATACAGTGAAATCTTTACATAACGATACTCAACAGATTGAGTAGGTTTTGAGTATAAAGTTATGATAAGATAGAGGTGCTCAAGTACTCGAATCGGTCGAGTACACGTTAATATTAAACTCTTTATTTTTCCCTTGCCTAATGATGCAATTAGTATACAGTTGTGATTTCAAGGGCATTTGTTACAATTAAACTCTCTCTTGTCCTATGTCTGTCCTTGTTTTCACATGAAATCAAAAGACATACACGTTTTCATTAAATTATGCGTTTCTCGGATAGGCCAGAGATCCCGAAGTATTGCAACTTCTATCTTAGCTTAGGTGCAAACTAGTAGACAAAGTTGAGCGACTTTTAAACACTAAATTTTGTTACCGACGAAAGAAGGAGGTACTCAATTCAGCCTGTATATATATATATATATATATATATATATATATTATGTATGATCACGTATAACTTTTTACAGAGTAGTCCGATTTTGATAATTATTTTTTTGTTGGATAGGGTATACTTCAAAGTTGGCCCCATTTAAATTTGAAAAAAAAATTCCAGCTTTTAGCCACAAAAAATAAAAAATAAGACTTCCCAGCGCTTCCACTAAAGAAAAATATCATAAATATCATAATATACGTTCTGTGTGTAAACACTATTTGAAAGCACTCAATATCTTTGCGCAGTTTGAATGTTTTTTAACCGACGAAAAAAGCGAAGGAGGTTCTCAAGTCAACCTCTATATTTTTTTATGTATTACCACGCATAACTTTTTACAGAGTAGTCAGATTTCGATAATTATTTTTTTATTGGATAGAGTATACTTCGAAATTGGTACCATATACATTTGAAGAAAAAAATTCACCCCTAAAGGTTGAAAAATAGGGAATGGTTGATTGCTCACCACTAAATTTTCATCTGTGAACCGATTCTGCTGAAACTTGACACACATATGCAGTTCTAATGACACTATACGCCACAAAAAAAAAATAAAAAATAAGACTTCCCAGCGCTTCCACTAAAGAAAAATATTATAAATATCATGATATACGTTCAGTGTGTAAACACTATTTGAAAGCACTCAATATCTTTGCGCAGTTTGAATATTTTTTAACCGACGAAAAAAACGAAGGAGGTTATCAAGTCAACCCCTATATTTTTTTATGTATTACCACGCCACTATAAGCCACAAAAAAATAAAAAATAAAACTTTTTAACAAAAAATAGAACCGAAGAAAGTAATTGAAAAGCAAAAAATAATAACTTTGCAACAAAAAATTAAACCTTCGAAAAAAGAAAGGAAAAAATAAAAAAGTAACTTTTTAGTCTAAGTCTTACACTAATGTAAATACCTAAATAATTTTGAGTCGTAGGGTATAAGGGTATAATATATATACCCTTTGTGTAATTCACTTACTGACTGACTGACTTGGCGTATACAAATTCGAACCCACTTCTAGGCATGCTAGATGCCGTGCATTCGACGCGGAATCACTTTAAACTTATGAGAACAATCGGAAAACTTTAATATTCCCAACGCAACTCCCCCGGAAATGGGAAAACCTCTCAAAAATTACCATTTATACTTCTATTCATGCTAGAAGAGTGCTGTTTGTTGCATTATGTCAAAGACGCGAAGCCAAGGTCGAAGGCCGCCCAGGAAAATTGTAGACAGTAAAATTCTGCACATAGAATATATTTAAAAAATAATAGGTTAAGTTAGGTTACAGTGGCTGTCCAGGTGGGACACACATAGGCCATGAGGCCCATTGTGATACCTGAGAAAGAGAACCGTCACTACTCCTTGAACCATTTGGAGCTGTTCAGCAAAATAAATTTGACGTCAACAGATTTTAGCCCGCATAGGTCGTCAAAGAATGGCTGTCCCAAGTGTGTCAGTCTTTTCATAGCAAGAGCTGGACAGTGACAGAGAAGGTGGGTCATCGTTTCCTGTTCCTCTTCATTGTGACAGTTACTGTAATAGTCGTGGTGCACTAGTAGGCCCATGCGTTTGAAAATAATAGATGCCAAAGTTTTGTTATTATCATGGTAAGGGATGTCAAAACCCTAATTTTAAACATTCTCGCCTGCCTGTTTGCTTGTTCCTGTGTATATTCATATATCTCTTTAAATCGAATGAAATAATTTTGACGCGATTTTTGGGCTATAAAAATGGTTTCTTCTATGCATGCTTGTCCGCGTAGCAACTGTGTTCAAAATCTTACAACGATGCGAGATGAAAAAAAATCTTTAAATACAAAGAAGTTTATCTCATAAAAACATAACTCTTTTTCATAAAAAAAGAAAGTTTAGACATCGTTTGCATGTGAAGCCACTACAAAATAATTAATAATTCGTGAATCCATAAAAAATAAAAATTTTGACTTTTAATTAGGAATCCAATTTTAATTTTTGCCTTCGGATGTAATTTTGTTTAGGGTTACGCCACACTGCTACATCATAAAAATGAACTTGTTTAAAGTTACATAATCCTTAAAAAATAACTAACCACTTGCAGTTATGAAATAAAAGTAATTAGAAATAAACTCTAATTGATTACGACTATTAATGAAAAGCAAATATTAAAAAAATACAATAGCATATAAAACTAGTTACAAACTAGTTTAAACAGAAAAATAAAAATTATTTACCTTCCAGGTAGTATGCGGGACGTAATTGTTTTGGACCAGAAATAAGGCTGACACCCGGATGACTAGTATTGTAAAGTGTGAGTGCCCCGAGCAGGTCGATGCCCTGTGTTCCGCCACCACTGGGTACCCACCAACTTGGTACTCCTACTGGTTCCAGACCTATAACCACTGTAACAAAATACACAAATATATCTATAATATGATAAATATTATTTTATACAATTAAAATAATTTACAAGACATTATAATAATAGTAATAATTGTTTTATAAAACAGTATGATCAGTTTTGTTGATAGATTTGTATCAATTGATTTATGTCCACATGCATAGACATTTATGTGTTTTTTTTTTGTTTTGTTATTTCATAATCGTTATGAAATAACAATTTATGAAATTGTTTTAAATATGAATTGTATATGATATTTTGAGAATGTCAGTTCGTGATTTTACGCAACCAAAACCATGATAAATTTGCATTAAAATTGGTTTCATTCACTATAAAAATAACATAGTGGACCAAACTATCCCACGTAGTTGGCCGATACTATATACAGGTAAATGAATAGCACAAGTCGCAATCCAAAGTGATAGGGAATTTGTTTGTAATTCGGTACAAGGGATAAAAAACTACAAGAAATAAAACAATGATTAATTATGGTCTTATTGAATGTATGCGAATATATCATGTATTTAGAGTTAATACTGAAGCAGAACTTAGTAGACACAGATAATATAGAGAGATAGATGTGACAAATTCAAATCGCAATTCAAGTGATAGGGAATTTGTTCGTAATTCGGTATAAGTGATGTAAAACTTGTCGCGGTGAGAGACCCCGATGCTCGACACACACAAAAATATTAGTAAAAGTTTGCTAAATTTATCCCAATCGGAACCTGTTCTGAATAACCATTTAGCGCGCTCGACTTTCTTAGTAATGTTCACCGATTATATTTTTACAAATATAGTATAATAGTTGTTTTCAACTTGTTTATATTTATGTTATTTGACAAAATTTAATTTGTGTAAATATGTTCAATATAAATTATATTTGATTTTATTTAAAAAAAACTTTCTTTGAAAGAAAAAGAAAGTTAAATAAAGATTTTATTTTTTTCTAATTCGAATTACACTTTTCTGTATAAAAAAAAACTCCTTCTCTAAGGAGAAAAATATTTTGTCCTGAATATTTTTCCTTTACAACTTTTGTACTAAAAAAAACTCCTTCTTTAAGGAGAAAAATATTTTTTATTAAAATTTTTTCCTTTACAACTTTTTGTACTTAAAATTATGTGTGGAGGTCCTAAAAATTATTTCAATAATTTTCAATACAACAAACTGCTTAATAAAACGCTGATTAATACATGAAATGAATTTACCTAATTTTGACTACTATGTGAAACCAATTGCGTTCTTTCACGTTCATTTATGCTATTTGGATAATAGTAATAATACAGTATGGATCATGCCTTCATCTGATGAAAATATAGTGGTGGGTGCCTTGAATTTAACGAACGAAGAGAAAAAGCGAAACCGTTTTTGGATTAACTATGATTTCAATGAGTTATTTGGTCCGAGAATTGAAACGAAAACCAATACAAGATTTGGTTGATTTATTGGTGTACTAAAGCCAATTTATGTTCTCGATTCTAAAACATAGATTTCTTCTATATTTAGGCATTTTTGAGTACAGTACATGTTTCCCTGAATTACCTGGTAGCTATCAACAAACTCATGTATTCATTATTAGATATTCAGGCAAAATAAACGTTTGGTTGATATCCCAAATTATTGTCTTTTATTTAATACTAGCATTACCCATCGCGGCTTCGCCGGCAAAAATTTTGTAACGCCATTATAACCAAGTAACATAATATTTTCTCCCGTCAAGGACTGATAAATTATACACCTATACATCAATAAATTATACAACTATACCTTCCACATGAATCATTTTTATAATATGTAAGGACCAATGTATACAAAGTTGACAAATTATATACTAAAACCTTCCACTCTATCCATTGGTGAGAACAGCATGAAAATCGGTGCAGTAGTTTTTGAGTTTATCGCGAACAGACAGAGAGACGCGGCTGGGGGACTTTATTTTATACTATGTAAGGATATTTATACCGTAGGTTTCAAGATATCTTGGTTCCTACAGTTGCATCGAAAATAGGTTGCCGTCGGGCTAGTGCGCTGATTATATTCTAGTGCTTTTTGGTCTTTTTTGGCTTTTATTTTATATACTATATTAAATAGAATGTTATTCTAGTTTGTGTATAGATGTAAAAAAAAAATGTTGTAGATTTCCAATACTGTATATATATATATAATAATACACAATGCTTTTAGTTCTGACATTTATTGTATAAAGGCCCCCATAAACGTGTAGTCATTTAAGGGATAACGGAATAGTCCTGTCTTCCGAGTATAAATCAAACTGTATGGTACAATCAGGCCAACTGTTCAGTTTTCATTGGACAGTTCGATTTCCTTTAAAATCGACTATATACTTAATTCATTGATATCTAAAAATCTTTTATTTCACATATTTAAAACATGAACCAGAAATTCAGAAAATTTATTTAAAGTATATTTAATCGTTTTTGAAAACTTTGCATCTATCCATCCAATGTTGGTATGGGTGGAATTCGTATAGGATAGCATAGATCCGAAATGCCAGAGGTCGTGGGTACGATCTCTATCCAAGCTAATTTTCCAAATCAAACATTGATGTCTAAATAATATTAACTGAATCGGAATGGAGATTACGGTTAAAAATAAAATTTATCATAATAGAATAAAAACATTTTTTGCGCCAATTCGCAAGTAATTTTACCAATTTATAGGCACAACCTTTAATTCTGAAAGTAAGATTACGTGAGAAAACTATCATATTTTCTTTAGCCACTAGTTGAACTATAATTTTCTGGCACGCTTTTTGTTGCGATTTCGATAACGAATGCATAATACAAAACCAACAGGAACTAAACCATCGTCCATTTCTGACCAGCGCATTAAAAAGGAACCGTGAATGATCGATCTCTAGAGCCAAAACGCCAAAACAACTGCACAGTTATTCTTGTTGGATTGTTTTGGACCAGAGATAATAGTCAATTTGGTAGTCAGAAAATATTCAAACCTAGTACCCGATTCTGTATTTTAAGTGAGATTGCTCACTTCTCGCATTTTCATCTCACGTGAGTTTACTCGCCTGATTCTGTAAGGTTGTAGTGCAAATACGAGATTACTGGGTGAGATGATTTGGATCATAGATAATATATGTAGTTATCTCTATGAATATAGTAGTGTTTGACATTGGCATCCGTGTAAAAATAAACAGCTTTGCTTTGATTGTTTAATTTTTCAATATTTCAATTTTTCAACATGAATGTGACTGATAAACAAAAGCAAATAATTTTAAATTTCATGCGCGCCGACCCCGACTTTGGACGAGGTAGATAGATATCAAAGAATACATATATACATTCTTTGACATTACCATAAATAATATTTATCTATTCTTCATGGACATTACCATTCGTTGTTTTAAGCCATTGATTTTTTCTCTCTCTCTCTACTTCTTTCCTTTCTCTCTTGGAATTCACTTATACGTTATGAAATTCCTTGTTACAGAATCAGTAGCCTAGACCTAATCCAAAAATATCTTGAGGATTAAATGAACAATTCTGCCCTCCCTGTTATCACTGGAAGTGTATGGAACCTTTTAATTCTGACATTTATTGTATAAGAGAGCTACATAGCAATTCATTCAACCATTTGTAAGTTAAAGTGAAAATAAAAGCATACTTGTCAGCGGTTTCATGTTAGTGTTCGAAATGAGGATTCGTACTTTGAATGAATATAAAAATAAAGCTTTGTTTACACCACTCTAAACAAAATATTCATATGCTTTAATAGATATTTTGTACTGCATGAGTCGTTCGTTACTTGACGAAAATCCATTATAATTATTAAATACTTAAAACAAATATTTGAGATTTTCGTAAAAATAATTTTATTTCGACTATAGTTTCGAAAACACAGTTCCTCCATCAGAAAATATATAATAATCATCATTATCATATTTATTAACTTTAATAGATAATCGAAATGGTTGTTTAACTGAAACTATATTTTCAGTCGAAACCGATATCAAACCTGTACAAATTTCAGTTGAAATCAAATTTCAATTTCTTTCGTAATTCCGCTCATTATTAGCAATTAAGTATTCCTCAATAACATTACTAAATCTGTTAAAAGATCGCATTGGGGGTATTTGTTTCTTCTTGCTCTTGCTGTAGTATTTTGCAAGTATTACTGAGTAATTGATTGGGTATGATTGCCTAAAAGTGCCCATTACTCAAGATTGTGCAATGAACTATGTTGAATCTGGTTGGTTTAAGCAATTATAATGAATAAATAAGTGATGTTTTTTAGCTAAATGATTACTGCCGACAAGGGAAAGGCGAAAACCTGTCCCGTGAGGCATCGCTTACCAAAAGAGAAGGGATGCCGAATTTGTATCGTGACAACTATAGTATATTATATATTTAATAGAAATTATTAAATTGTTTAATAAGCAATTGTTGTTATTAACCCGACTTCAAAAAGGAGGATGGTTCTCAATTCGTCTGTATTTTTTTTTTTTTTACTTTTTTTTAAATGTTTGTCACCTCAGAACTCCGACATTTATGAACCGATTTTGAATTTTTGTTTTAAAGGGTTTGATTTCAGATTGGTCCCATTGTCACCAAATCGCATTCTGGTGAGGAGATCCCCTCATTTTACATGTGATAATCGATTTTTGCGAATTTTTTTTTTTTTTTGAAAGGGTATACTCATTCATAATGGGAAAATAAGAAAATTTTTTTTAAAAACCGACCCCCAAAAAATTTATTTTACACAAAAAAACAAAATGCATGTAAAAAAAACTGAAAATTTGTTATGAAAAAATGCACTAAAAATTAAAAAAAAAAAAAAACGGATAAAAAAAATGTGTTATAAAGAAATGCACTAAAAGTTAGTAGGTCGTTTAGTTGATCTACCAATATTTAGACAAATAAAATAAGTTATAGAACTTCAAAGTCATTAAAAAGCGAGAAATAAAACCTATTTAGACAAAATGGAAACCCGACTTCAAAAATCAAATATTCTATAACAAAAAATGCACTAAAAAGTAAAAAAATAATTGCATAGTCTTGTGCCAATTTTAGTTTACCTAAGCAAAAATTTTTAAATATATATGTACAATTTTTGTTATTTTTGGAGGTGGTGTCCAAAAGTTATGTGAATTTTTCTATGCTGACACCGACTCCAAAAATAACAATATACGCAGGATATGTTACTTGTTATTAATTTGGTGACAATTTCACGTGAGATTTATTATATTTTAAATCCATTTGGTGACAATTTCACGTGAAATTGTCACCTGCGACAATATAAGAGTAATTTTAATAAGAGTAAAATAAACAGGAATAGATATGAATGAAGGAAATTTTAACAAGAGTAATTTCAATATAATTTAAAATTTATTATATTTGAAATCCAGTATATTTTAATTTAGTTAATTTTCTATTAATTTTTATTTTTGTCTATTGATCTCGACTTTCTATCTATTTCTAATTGTCAAAGAGTAAAGTACGACTAGCTAATTTATACTGATGATGACTACATTGTAGTCGAAATACCTATTTATAATACAAAAAACTGATCTAGGTAAAGAGGGCGAATTTGAAATTTTATTAGCCTAATTAGTTAACCGTCCCGGTTAGGGGGTCTATGGTTCTAATTCCACTGGTTGCATTATATTTCTTACATTTCACTAATTGAATAACTTTTTCGTTACTTCTTGATTGTATTGTTCCGTAGGTAGTAGTAGGTACAACCCGAGTGTAATTCGATTATCTTTTAACATCACTTTCAATGTTCGAAAAGTATTAAAAACTGAAAAGAAATTACTTTGAGTAGATGTAAACACACCTTTAACCATGTTTAGACCGTGTTATAATATTTAAGGAGTGTTAGAAACAGTTAGAGAGCGAGGAGAGGGTGTCATATATATATATATATATATATATATATATATATATATATATATATATATATATATATATATATATATATATATATATATGTATATATATATATATACCATCTGTTTTGGAATGCTTTGCTAATAGAGAATCAATGTTAAATATATAATATAAATATAATAATATTATTTACTATATAACAACACAATGCTTCATAAAGAAATAAAAATAGTGGGGGTACTCTGTAGTCTGTAGTGTGTGTGTGTGTGTGCATACGTAATGAATAATAATATTATAAATTAAGTGGGCATCACTAAATCCCCACTCTTGAATGATATCAATCAAATATCATATCACAAGTAAGTAGTATAAGCATAATAAATAAGTATGTGTATGTATGTACGGTTTTATAGTAAATATTTTATTTATTTATTTAACATTGATTCCCTATTAGAAATGCTTTTGAAAACAGACTGTATATATGCTTATGCTTTTGCGTTGTCGTCGTAATGTAACGATGAAGAGTTATAAGTACTTGACAATCAGGTCGCCTAACTGACTCATTTTCTACTTCTGTGTTATATATTTTTTTTCTTTTTAACACTTGACACCCATATTATGCACGAGTGTTAAATATTTTAATGTTTGTTAAATTGTAAAATATTTCTAAATGCACCAATAAACACGTGTGAAATGACAATATTGATTTCTCATTGAGAACGTTCTTATGTGAGATTTCATAATAGGTAAATCTTACTTTTAATCTTTGATATTTGGCATGTTGAATCATGTAATTATGTTTCCACAAAAATTCAAAACCTCTTATCGATCCTTGGAAAAAGTTATTAACGATTAAAAATCAAATTTTTTGTAGAATTTTATGAATTTTACTATATCTAGCCCATGAATGTCCTGTTTCTGATAGAGTAACTTATAAATATTTTCATAAATGAGAAATCATTATATTACATTATAGTCTAGAAGGAATCGGCGCATGAGTGCCGGAAACTATTGCGACGCAATAGTAACCTTTTTTCTCAGAATGCTTTCAAAATATGCTAACTATTATAGAAATGCAGTTTGTCATGGGACACATTGATTCCAATTTTTATACTCGGTATATGTAAATTATACAAGGGTATTAAGTTTAGGCTTTGTAATACTTGAAAATATTGATCGCAGACATAAGTGTCTGGAATAGGTGTTCATAAAAAGGCCGAATTTAGCCATTTCCGTAAGTCCGTCCTGTGGACACGATAACAACATTATTATTGTTTTAAAATAAACAACTTTTGTTATAGACTTTTTTACATAAATTCAGGATGTTCCGGGTATTTAAGCAATTAACTCAGTTAGTTGTTTTTCATTTGTTTAACTACATTTTTTTTTTGCCAACCCGAATGACGGAATATTTTGATACGAATGGAGTTTTGTTTAAATATTTTGCGTCATTTTATTTACCTCTTTTAATTATTATTTTTATTTACGTGTATATTATCGGTGATTAAATCTTTTCAGTGAGCTCTATTTATTGGTTATGTTCAACAATTAAGCCCTTAGAAAACTAAGTAAGTTACTAAATATATCTAACTTACTTTGATATACTGGACACTTGACATACTAAGCATCTTAGAATGTGACACCATTATTTTGCTTAATAAGTACGATCAGATTGAGGGATTTTCCCCTAAATTTAGTGGATTTAATAAAGTTTAGAACAAAATTAGATGACTTATTCTTGAGATTGCCGTATTTTAAAATTTTTGTATTCAATGTATTCGTGGAATCTAACGAATGCGAATACAAAATATTTATTTATACTCGGAGGAAAATCTTCTAATTTGGCAGCACTGTTGACAAATTAGCAAGTGGTGTTCGAGAGAAACACGATGTTTTTAAGGATTTTGTGGTTCTGAACACGACCATTTATAAGATTATTCAAACTGTCAAAAATGATGTTTAAATGTATCCTGTATGTAATCGAAATTGATAGAAAAAATGAAGTGGTAGTGAATTGTAGTGAAGTTGTCTTTCTACAACTTTACTTTTTATAAATTTTTCAATTTTTCTAATATTAACAGAGATTATTCTATATTTTGTGTTTTCTTAGCCGTAACGAACTTGGCCTTTCAAATGCCAATCAGATACGAAATTCATACGAAAGTAAAAGGAAGTACTTCACGAAAATTGTGACTGCTAGAGAGTGAACAAATACCTGAAAAATATATATTTTTTACATGTATATGTGTCATTTTTATGCAAAACTATCATTATTTTTGTGTTTTTTAAAATTTTTTAATTCTATTTAAGGTCTATTTCCAAAAGAAAAGTGATGTAATTATTTCGTCCTGCGTAACGATTTTTTAAGCCTTATAGTTAATTCGGGCCCTACGTCTTAGGTTTAATACAATATAGCTTTTCATAAACCGATAATATGTTACTTTTGTCCGCGGGCTCCCCTATATTATATAAAATTTATGTTTTTTATACTTCCTATGTAAATGTCTTTTGCTATTTGAGAAGTTAAATCAAATACTTCCGCATTTACAGGGAAAAATGTAATGTAAGACTGCTGCTCTCCTCTCGCATATGAAAGCGTATTATTTATGATCCTTTATAACAGTTATTAAATTGACATTTGTGTACTGAAACCACTTTATCAATTTTCAACCCCTCTTTTATTTTAACTATGTGTTAACGATCCATAACATTTTTCGTATGGAATACAAAACAGAAAATGTGGTACTGCTGCTTTCTATGTTGCATACAAATTTCTGCATAATAAAAATTTTAATATCTTCATCACATTATTAGAATAGTGTTTTATAATGCAATTAATTCAATCATTCGAAAATAGTAATTTCCATATAAATCGAAAAAATTTCTTTGCATTGCTGAGTCAAACACGCTTATAATTTATACATACAAGGATATATGGAGATAAAACATCCGAAATCATATTAGTGCGGTTCTTTAGCTTTAAAAAACTTGTCAGTTTCGAACCCATATAGACATGAAAATAGCATGAAACTTTGTGTAATTCCCTGCACAAAAATGGAACCTATCTGAATTTGGCATTCAGAAAAATCCAAGATTTTGATAGGGTATATAGAAGGTTTAATAGATTGATACACGAAATATATTTGCATCAAAATTCATAAAAACCAGCAAATGAAGTTTACTGCCTTTTGCTTTACCTAAGCACGGCTTAGTAAATATAATATATTAAATTTCTGTCAGACACATTTATGTTATATTTGATTTTCTTTTTTTATTACTTTGTTTTGAAAAATTATTAGAAATACATATATTACAATACACATATGCAAACATGCCGTGAAATAATTGTTTCGTTGAAATTCACACCATTTTACAGAGACAAAAACCCTATTCCGATAAAAAAAACCTTTTCGATTCTACTATAGGTAGAAACAGAAGAAAGAAGTATAGTTTTGCTTAGTATTTTTCATTTTTATTACATTTTGATTGTGAGTTTAAAAAATGATAAAACTAAAACGATCTGTTTTAACATATGATTCACTCGTTTAGTACATAGCATAGATTTGTTTTTAAATATTGGACTAGACAAAATTTTTTATGAAATCCATTTTCACAGTATATTAAGTCAAAAGCATTTGATTTAGTACAAAAAAAAAATGTCGTTTGACAATAATGGAAGTATATATAAATTAAAAAGCAGAGGAAAAAAAGAAACGAGCAATAAACCATTTTAAAATCTACATATTCAAATAATCATCCCCATATTGTTTTGTTTTCTTTTATTATATTACACAACTTTGATATTATATTTATAGTAAATAATGTGTAATAATAATTGTATAAATTAGCTTAAACTGTCTGTTACGTCATTGGGGTATACCAGCGCCAATCTTGTGAACTAATGGTGGTTTTGTAAGCAATATAATTAATGTGAGTTTATTTTAAAACAGTTATAGTTATTAATAAAGTCAGTCTGTTATTTTGTAATATACAAATACATAAGATTAGTTTTAGTTATTTTTAGTTTAGTTAAAGGATGTTCCAGCATAAAACCACTTTTCACAGATATTGCTCGTTTTTTTTTACAGGCTAAAAAAATACGTTTTCTAATAAATCCCGAAATTTCAGAATTTTTGACCGTTTAGAACGCGAGATATTCTCAGCATGTAAAACTTCATGCCCGCATAACTATTACCTGTTGTATTGAAAAAGATACTCGACAGAATTTAAAAAAAAACTAGGAGAGAATTTCTTAATATTTGTTAATGAAATAAATTTAAAATTACATTAATTTGTATAGAAATATATGTATGTGTTGTGTATGTGTGTATATGTATTTGTTCTATCATAAAAGCAAGCCGGCTTTTTGTCCTTATTATACAAGACAATGCTGGTACTATCTTAAAAAAATTAAATGTAATATATTAATAAAGTTTAAAAAAAAAATACAAGAAAATAATTGATTTATATTCCATCCTAAACCTTACGCCTTTTAAATTCTATGATATTAACATTTCATTATTTTGTAAACCTATATAATTTTTAATAATTTTATTTTTCAAATGTGAAATACTTCAATCAAATAAGGATTCAAGGGGGATCTGTCTTTTGTCATTCGAAACACTGTCTCAAAAGCCACATATAATCTTGGATACTATTCAGTTTATGTTAAAAGTTTCAAACAACTTTTATTTGAAACTTTTAATTTGAATTTTATAAATAGGAAAATTTATAAGTCTGTAAACTTTTTCTCTATGTCTTGCGGTTTTAAAGGTTAGAGATTATACATTATAGAACGAAAGCTATCCAGCTCTTACATTAGAACATTTAAATTTGACTATACAGTTGAAATTAGGTACAGGAATGTCTTCGTCATTATTATTTCATGTATAAAAGAAAAATATTAGAACAATGAGCCACATTATCAATGATATCATTCTTGTGGGCTCGTAAACTTTGTATATTAAATATATGGATAAATCTGGCCTGGTTTTGATAAATTTCACCAACTTTGATTCTAATTTAAATAATGGATTTAATGCCAATCTTTCAAACTCTTATTTTAACGGAAGAATTGAAGCTGGTTCTGTTCTACCATGATAAATTTTAGAATCATTGGTTTTAGATACAATATATAATTTTTCGATTGTAATTTTTCACTACTATATCACTTTATTAAACTTTTGTGTCTTAATGGTAGTGCTGATCTTGCTTAGTATTATTTTAATAAATTATTTAAAAATAAATATAACTTCTTACGTGCATACATAAGAACACACACATGTTTTTTTTATGTTCAACCATAGATTTTAAAGAATAGACCTTTTCATTTCAAATCACGATTTGTCTTTGTTTCGGACAGATGTCAAAAAAATCAATGTGAAGAAATGAATAAGCAATACTTCTCGTCTTTTTCATCTTATTGTAGACAGTACGAAAATCGCAAGCACATAACACCCTATGAAAAGATCTATTGTCATCATTTTTTACTAAGTGATGTCCCAACGCTATTAAATAAATTATGAACCTGAATTGATTACTTATTTATGTACCTGAAATAATTATTTAAAAGGTAATTTCATAACAGTAAAATAGACCATTTTCTTTATTATTAATTGGTTTATGTATATAATTGTTAATAATTTATTTCATTTCATTTCATTTATTTGACATAATAATCAATTAATTACATTTGAAAATTACAAAAAAAATAATAACAATTATAATAATTTTAAATTTCTACATTGTATCCACATAAATAAAAATAACATTCTTAATAAAATAAAATAATTTCACAACAATTCTTAATAAAATAATTTACAATATTTTAAATAGATTAATGAAAATAAGAAAATTTCAAACAGATAAAGAGGCAAACAAAAACAATATTATCATTCAAGTTTAATACGTGGTAAATTCTATAAATTGGATTGACGTCGATTTAGGATGTATTTCAAGTATTCAATTATATAGCTTAGAGTTATTGGGTCATGCTCATTTAATATGCTAACAGACGAATACAGATTACATTTGTTAACCTTATCTCTTAAGCATCCAGCAGTACCCTCACAATCCTCAATCAAATGTTCCACACTTTCGAGACCTCCACATAAAACGCACATACGTTCATCGTTCGCTCTTCTTGAATTCCATCGAAAACTATACACACGAAAATTGGCGATTATATACCTACCATCCCTGTCCACATTGTTCAAATATCTAGCACCCCCCTGATAGTGAGCCAATTTGCTATATAGTCTGAGGCTACTCTTTGCATTTATGTCTATTAAAGAATTATGAATAGATCTCTCTAGTATTGTTTTTTTAATTAAATTTTTATTTACATTTTCATAAGACTCGATATTTAACTCTTGCATTTTAGTAGTAAATTGCAAATTTCCTTTCAGACACAGTTTTTGTAAGTCTTTGTCACTCTTCAATAGCCGTGAATAATAGCACAGGGCCTTTTGGATGCACATATCCTCAATCGATGTCACACTCAGCTCAATATTGACTACCGAATTAGGAGTCGACTTCGGGACACATAATATTTCTTTATAAAAATTATAGGCAAATGTATTCACAATTCTAAATTGATCCCTGCTACAGTTCAGAGCCCAGATTTCGCTGCCGTAAGTGATTATAGGTAGAATTAGTACACTGAACATGTTTAAAATCATCTTGAATGGAAATTCGTTGTATTTATAGACAAATTTTCGAATATTCATTAATGCACTTTTGGCCCTATTTTTTATATAATCTATGTGTAGACCCCATTTTCCATTATGGGTTAAAATTACACCCAGATACTGAAAGTATTTCGCATTTTCGATTTTGTATCCATTATAATTCCACACCTCTTTTGCTGAGATCCTACATCCATTACTTACTACCATAGTCCTTGTTTTATTTACATTCACAGATAAATTCCATTTCGTACAATAGTCTTCAACTCCTTTCAACATCCTAGTCATTCCGCCAACTGTTCTTGACAGTATCACAACATCGTCCGCGTATAGTAAAATCTTAATCTCCTTTCCTTGCACACATGGAGAGGAATTATTTATATCGTTCATTGAATCGTATAGATCGTTAATGTATATCAAGAAAAGAAGTGCAGACAAGTGACAGCCTTGTTTTAAGCCACGATATGTATTGAAAGTACGTGTTGTCGTATAATTATTCATCATAACGCAACAGTTTGAATTGGAGTATATTGATTGAAGTATGGCTATAGTATTACTGGCCAGGCCTATATTTGACAGTTTTTTCCACAGCATAGTACGATCAATTCTATCAAATGCCTTTTCAAAATCTATGAAACAGAGGTAAATTTTGGACCTTTTGATTAATAAATTACGGTCGATGATAATAATTTATTGTTAAATTAAATTTATATAAATTGTGCAGTGAATCTAACTCATGATTGTTTCACAAAGTAAAAAAAAAAAATTTACACGAGTCAGACTCGTGATTCATGCACAAGGGTGAGATAGAGATAGATAGATTGTAGAGGCTTCCCTGGACGGACTTCACTTTGACCATAAGGTCCATTGTGATGCCTAAAGATGTGAGGATGTGAGTGGAGTGGAAGGAATTTTTGTGTATAGACTATCCTTTTGTGTAAGATATGCGGCTGCAGCCGACTATGATAGGAACTATGCCGATATTCATCTGGAGTTCGTGAAGAAAACTGCAGAAAATCTTCTCAAGCATAGCCGGTTACTTCGTTCTTGTCCATACGCCGTTAGTTTAGTCAATTTATCGCCCTTTTTTTTTTTCTTTCATAAATGACAAACTGCTGATGTCGGGATTCGAACCCATAACCTCCCAGTTTTCACGTAGGCATACTGCGCAGACATAACGCCTTAGACCACTCGGCCACTTGGATTGGTAGGGGTTAAATTTAATGAATATGTTTTTTAAATAATATGATATAATAAAAAGTGATGATATTTAACACTAGAATCAAATTAAAATTATTTTATTAGTGAATGGTAGTAAGAAGCTTAGCTCGATTCAGTGTGGTTTGTGATGTGATAGTATTAAATTTTATGATTTGTATTATATGTATTATAAGAGGAAAACCAGTGGAAATGGCTTTTCTCATTAGTTGTTTTTATCATAATGGCTTTTTGTTGTAAAATATATATTTAATTGTATTGTCATAAATGTAGTGTAATATTCATATATAAAAAGAAATTCTATTATATATATATAATTAAATTCACATTCATATTAAGAGAATACCAGATAATATCGCTATATATGTCTGTAATCACTCTAGCGGACACAGTTTTCATTTTAGCGGAATGCAATTTGGTATTTGAGGCGCTTTTGGTATTCAAAAGGTCAAGTTCGTTAATGGGTAAAATCGGACGAGGGGAAAGGGGGGTTTAGAGGAAGGGGGAAACACAAAATTTGACATATCTCCCTTAATATTCGAAAAATCGAAAAATTTATAAGAAGTAAAGTTTTAGGTATTATATTTTACTGTAGTTTTGTTTCTTATCATTTTTTCTGTTACACTAATCTTTACAGAAATATTGACGGTTTAAGATTGAAAACTAAATTCCTCACTATCTCTGTACACATTAGAGTTTGAGCAAAAATGATAAGGTGATGAATTGTAGCAAACATGATTTTCTACAACTTTATTCCTTACGCATTTTTTGATTGTTCTAATATTAAAAGAGATATTTTATATTTTGTGTTATCTTCTTTCATTTTGCCCCCATTTCCACTTCACGTATGACATTTATTAATAAAATTGGCCTTGCAAATACTAAAATCATATACGACATTTCATTTTGATCAGACTAAAATTGTGACCGCTAGAAATTGATTTATGTATTTTAAGGAAATTCGCTAAGTTGAAGCAGCTCCTGCGTAACGAATTTTTCATTCTAATTTCGAAAAAAAATTTCGAATAAAATTTGTTAAAAAATTTCTCATGAACAACAATCATTTTTTTTCAAAAAACGAATCAGTAAGGCACAAATCAATTAAAAAATTTAAAAAAATGACATGAACTTTTACAGCGGCACAGATGTATCATTTTTTGTCTTTAAATTTTTCTTCTATCTCTTACAGTGTGTAAGATATTTTCAGCTCGTTATATTTTGTTTACCGACGAAAGAAGGAGGTACTCAATTCAACCTGTATATTAGCGAATTTCCTGAAAGGAAATAGAGGTATTGGTCCCGTACCGAAGTCAAAATTTCGAAAAAATTTCTTCAAATGTCCATCGATCCTACCTAGTAGATATCGAAAATCACCATCTGTAAAATTTATATATATATATATATATATATATATATATATATATATATATATATATGTGTCTGTAATCACTCTAGCGGTCACAGTTTTCATTTTATCGGAATGAAATTTGGTATTAGAGGCACTTTTGTTATTCAAAAGGTCAAGTTCGTTAATGGGTAAAATCGGAGAAGAGAAAAGGGTAGTTTAAAGGAAGGGGGAAACACAAAATTTGACATATCTCCCTTAATATTTGAAAAATCGAAAAATTTATAAGAAGTAAAGTTCTAGGTACTAAGTTTTACTGTAATTTTGTTTCTTATCATTTTTTCTGTTACACTAATATTTACAGAAATATTGACGGTTTAAGATTGAAAATTAAATTCCTTAATATCTCTGTACACATCAGAGTTTGAGCAAAAATGATAAGGTGATGAATTGTAGCAAAGTTGATTTTCAACAACTTGATTTCTTACGCATTTTTCGATTGTTTTAATATTAAGAGATATATTTTATATTTTGTGTTTTCTTCCTATTTTATGGCCCCCTTTCCCCTTGACGTATGTCATTGATTAATAAAATTGGTCTTGCAAATACTAAAATCATATCAGATACGCCATTTCATTTTTATCAGACTAAAATTGTGACCGCTAGAAAGTGATTTATGAATTTTAAGGAAATTCGCTAAATTGAAGCAGTTCCTGCGTAACGAATTCTTTTTGTTTTGTTTTGTCTCTGTATGGTCAAGCATAACTTTTTACAAAGTAATCCGATTTTGATAACTCTTTTTTTGTTGGATAGGGTATACTTCAAAGTTGGTCCCACATAAATTTAAAAAAAAAATTTCAAATTTTTGCTATAAAAAAAAAAGACTTCCCAGCGCTTCCACTAAAGAAAAATATCATAATCGATATATGTTCTGTGTGTAAACACTATTTGAAATGTCTTTACGCAATTTGAATGTTTTTTTAACCGACAAAAAAAACAAAGGAGGTTCTCAAGTAAACCCCTATATTTTTTTATGTACGACCACGGATAACTTTTTACAGAGTAATATTTCGATAATTCTTTTTTAGTTATTTTTATTGTTTTTTAGTTCTAATGACACTATAAGCCACAAAAAAATAAAAAATAAAAACTTTTTAACAAAAAATAGAACCGACGAAAGAAGAAAGTAACTGAAAAGCAAAAAATAATAACTTTGTAACAAAAAATTAAATCTTCGAAAAAAGAAAGGAAAAAATAAAAAAGGTAATTTTTATGCCCTTTCAAATTGAAAATTCTCTATTCAACCATGATAAAAAAAAAGAAATCAATTGATTGGTTCTTAAGATAGACTACACAGAAAATGGAAGGTATGAAATCAATTATTATTAGCAAAACATTGCGGATTGAATACACTGTTGAATTAAATTACAGTCTAAAGAAATTATTTTATGACATGTTCGAAATGGCCACCATTATTTGCTAGACAAAAATACATTCTGTTTTCGAACTCTTCGCGAACTTTGACGAATGTTTCGTGGGTGATTTGTCTACATTCTTGCTACTGGCGGGAGAGAGTTTTGTAAACTTTAGTCTTCAAGTGACCCCAGAGAAAAAAGTCGAGAGGTGTTAAGTCTGGGGATCTTGCAGGCCATTCCCTAGCACCCCTCCTGCCAATCCATTTCCCAGCCAATTTCGCAGCAAATCTTTGGTCCAGCCAATTTCAAACAGGTACAGCGTAATGTGGAGGAGTTCCATCTTGTTGGAAATGAAAGTTTTCCTCACTGAGTATCATTTGACATTCAATTCGAAAAAAACGAATCATAATTTGAAATGAAAAGATCTATTTTCAGGCGGTTGGATGTTTTTCAGAAGCAGTAGCATACTTCAAGTGGTCCAAAAATTGTTTCATTTTTTCACGAGTATGAAAAATTGATGAAAATTATTTACAGAATGTTTGGATGCAAACAATGTTCCGAAGTCCTTCTTTGGTGATCTGCACAAATCTCCGATTCAACAAATGTTTGATGTTTTTATTCATGGTTATTTAAAAAGGACGTTTTTTGACAGGCTTTAAATAGGGCCTCAAATTTGAGGTGATCTAAGGCCCCATACAATTGCGGAGGGTTACCGGGTTCATTACCGGGCATTATCCCATGCGGAAGCATCCGCACACAATGGGACTCCATAGAGGGTCCATTATGTGCAGATTGTATGGCGTGGAGGAAGAAACATCCAGCCACATAATCTTTGACTGCGAACCTCTGGGTTACAGCAGATACAGGATATTCGGTGCATCTCACCCCGAATATACGAACCTTTGGGAGGACCTGATAGCAAGCTCCAGGCTATTGCCAACATATGGGAGAAGCGAGTCTCGTCAGACTGAGGTAGAAGGGGGAGCACAATGGATCATAAGGTCGAAGTGCAATAGATTTATCCCGTTATTAATCAATCAATCAATCAATCAAGGCCCCATACAAGATCTAAGACGGCTCTGCCTACTTTCATTATATATTACCATCTTAGGATATGTTCCAAAATTTACTGACAGCGCTGTGAGTGTTAACGCCATGAATCACGCTGCGAACAGCGTTCCAAAATTGCAAGTACGCTGCTACTTCTACTGCAGCCGTGAAAATTGGAACGCGGTTTACAGCATTTTTAGCACGCCACCATGTTCATTGGTTTCACTGCATCACCTTTTCAGCGGCAGCAGTCACAGCACAAAATTCATGACGTCATTTTTTTCACAGTACTGCTGCAGCGTGCTGTCATGAATTCGGGAATGCGCGGTGAAGCACTGCCAGCGCTCGCAGCAAATTTTGGAACATACCCTAAGTAGACAACTCCTATTATATAATGGTATTATGGTACCGAGAAACGTCGGTAAAATATATAATGGTTACAAAAACTTTAAATTTATGAATCACATTATAACTGTAAATTATGCCACAACACAATGAAGAAGAATTGAAAATTTTATCAATCTATAAAGAAACTGTTTTACAATCCTTTCGTTTATAGGACACCAGTTAAGATTGAGAATAACACATAAAATTGAAAAAGATATTTTAAAGAAACAAGAATTCGAATAGCAAGAATCAATATTAATACACTATACGAATCTATCTATGCGCGTAACATATACCGTCTGTTTAGTTTACATCTTCGTATCATAGATCCCACGAGTATGAGAGAGTACATATACATTAAGCAATGTGTATGAGAAGGAAGTCTTATAGGTTTGATATACAAGCATATTTTTCAAAATAGTGAATAATATTCATAACGAGTATGAGAGATTACATATGTATACATTAAGCAATGTGTATGAGAAGGAGGTCTTATAGGTTTGAGTGGTTGGTGACCACTCGAACAGTTATGAAAAATATGCTTGTATATCAAACCTATAAGACCTCCTTCTCATACACATTGCTTAATGTATATGCACATATGTACTCTCTCATATTCCTGGGATCTATGATACGAAGATGTAAATTAAACATAGTGTATAACAATTTATATAGAGTGTTTCTCTTAAGGTAGTTCCAGCATTGTCTTGTATAATCAGGATAAAAACCGGTTCGTTTTTATTATAGAACAAACACCAAAGAATACAATATTCATAGAAGCTTATATCGAGACTTTTTGTGTACCTGAAAATTTTAGTACCTATCCTGACCACTAGATGACAATAGCTGTTCGATTTCGGTATTTAGTGCCATTACAAGCATAACGATATTTTTAGCCTGTGAAAAAAAATGAGCAAAATCTGTCGAAAAGTGCTGGAACTACCTTAATAGTCCGTGGACTTATCATTATATAGATTTAGTGAGCACTAGTTTAATTTTATTTATGTATGTAAATTCATGTATTTGAATAGTAGTAGTATCAGCTTCAGCTTGACCTAAGAGGCCCGGGTGCTTATGACTTAATAATTAAATTAATAAATAATAATTAAATAGGCAAGAGTTTTTGGAAGTTTTTATTTTCAAAGACGTACATTTTTATGTAAAAAGTTACAATTAGTTATAACTGAAGCTTGACTCTTAACATGTTTTTTAATAGACAAGAAATTTTAGCAAGATTGTCTATAAATCAACAAGCTCAGCAATTCTTGTCTCATGACAGAGAACAAAGCATCGTCTTAATGCGCTTCAGTACGAAAATTCGTCTCTCGCAAGTTATTTGCGTAAACGAGATTGTGAGGATTAAGCGACATATAAGTTGGAGTACGTATTAATGTGCTTGTTATATTGGAATAAAAGTTTACATGCACATGGAATGCTCTTCTTTCATTCTCTTTCTCCGTGTATGAACTCATTTACATGTTTGTGCTATGTAGTAAGCCTTGGGGCCCACGCAGGCAAGGATCTAGATGGCAAATGCCACCCTGACTCTACGGTCAGTCCGACACTGGGTAGTATACCAAATGCTCGAATACTAAAATATGTTAGCTCCAAAAACAACAACTTCCAAAAAGTATGCCCATCTTTTCCAACTCACTCTACAGGTATGCCAATTTCCAACGGTTTTTTTTTTTTTTTAATTTTTCAAACTGTTAATAATAATGTTTATTTGTATTTGTGTTTATGTAATATTATGTAATAATATACTTTTTACTGCAGTACCAAAAACTTTAAGATATCTTGAATATGTAAATAAAATTAGAATCTTGCTCACTAAATGTTATTATATGATGTAATTTTGTCAGATTCCAAGGTAAATCTTCAGACTTCCCGAGTTCAGCCAGAAAACATTATGCTAACAAAAATTAATTTATCCTTCTGTATTGTGTCTCTAATTAGCTGTTCTCAATTTGAAATGGACATATTTCTTGAAATGGGCACATGAACACATTTATCTACTGTAAGTAAGGTAAAGGTGTTCATAAAATAACCTAATTTAATAACTCAGTAACTCCAAAACGAGCTGAAAATAAGGCCGTGACTGGGCAAAAAAGGTCCTTAATTCTTCTCACTAGGTGGGAAAATGTTCATTCTTTGAAGACAGAAAATGTTCCTTATTTAAAAAAGTAAACAACTTTTGTTTGAAACATTTTTTCACAAATTCATTATATACCGAGTATTTAAGCAATTAAGCCAGTTTTTTCACTTCAGTTCTTTCACTATTTTCACTTGTTTATTTGCTTTGACCTCCCAATATCTCCAGACGAGATTGACACAATATTTCTTTATCTCCAGACTTTCCGGATTCTTGAGGTGGTAGATTGATCGATTGTAGAGGCTGCCCTGGGCGGGCTACACTTCGACCATAAGGTCCATTGTGATGCCTTAGGATGTGAGGATGTGAGTGGAGTGGAAGGAATTTTTGTGTATAGACTAGGAATTGGTAGGATATGCGGCTGCAGCCAACTGTGATAGGAACTATGCCGATATTAATCTGGAGTTCGTGAAGGAAACTGCAGAAAACCTTCTCAAGCATAGCCGGTTACTTCGTTCTTGTCCATACGCCGACAGTTTAGTCAATTTACCGCCCCTTTTTTTTTCATAATTGACAAACTGCCGATGTCGGGATTCGAATCCACAACCTCCCAGTCCCAAGTAGACAGAGCCTGTTAGACTTTCCAGTTTCCAAGTAGGCATACTGCACAGACATAACGGCCTTAGACCGCTCGGCCACTTGGACTGGTTTGAGGTGGTAACTTTGTAACTGTATATAATCATATGCACAATTTCATAGATGAGAAATAAATGACAATAATAAGATTTATATAAGGAGGATACACGATTTCCATTGTCTTTAATATCAAATATACCATATAGTTATCTATTCCCCGGAAATCTTTATACAGTCGTATAGAAATCCCTCGGGATGTCTGGATGTCTGGCCGTGTTAAACACATTCATGAATGTCATTTAAATACTAACATTAATGTTATGTTAATCAATAGTCAAGTTGTAAAGGTATATTATTATCCCCTTTAAAAATATTACAATGTATAATAGTACTTGTGTCATTAATTTAACGCGTACATTCACCTTACAAGTTACAAATGTATTTTACAAATGTGTGTAACGTTTAATAAATATACTACTTAAAGCAGTTTCACTCATAAACTCATTTTTTTCAAGTATTTGATGAATTGATATATCGCATTAAACTCAGTGTCCTTTATTTAATTAAGAAAATGTAAATCATTGAACGATTTTGAAACGAGATATTCTCAATCAAAATTGAGATTTTTAATATGCACGGTATACGTAAACGGTTCGCGACGAGTACCATATTTTTTTAGAACTTTTCTATACAATTCTTTCAAAAACAAATATCTATATAACAGTTGACTTTAAATAAGAATACATGTTAAAGAATAGTTAAAAAAAATTCGTAACCGCAGGAGCTGCGTCAACTTAGCGAATTTCCTTAGAATACATAAATAACTCTCTAGTCAAAATTTAAGTCTGATCAAAATGAAATGTCGTATCTGATATGATTTTAGTATTTTAAAGATCAATTTTATTAATAAATGGCATACGTCAAGGGGAAAGGGGGCATAGAGATAGAAGAAAACACAAAATATAAAATATCTCTCTTAATATTGGAACAATCGAAAAATGTATAACGAGTAAAGTTGTAGAAAATCAAGTTTGCTATAATTCATTACCTTATCATTTTTTCCAAACTCTTAATGTGTACAGAGATATTTATAATTTTAACTTTCAATCTTTAATTATAAATATTTCTGTAAATATTAGTGTAACAGAAAAATGATAAGAAACAAAATTACAGTAAAACTTAGTACTTACAACTTAACTTCTGATAAATTTTTCGATTTTTCAAATATTAAGGGAGATATCCAAAATTTTGTGTTTCCCCCTCCATCTAGTAGGTAGGATGGATGGACAATAGGGAATATGCATGAAAATTTTTTTTCACATTTATTTTCAGAATATGAAAATACTGTTAATAATGTAATAATATTTAAAAACTAAATTAAAATCCGACAAATATCAAGGAAGCTATAAGCATTTAAAGATTATTATCTGTCTCTTTCTTGCAAAAATACTAAAAACGGAGTTTTACGTGTATTTTAAATGGTGAAAGTGTAATATGACGTCACATAACATATCAAGAGGGCTATCACCCTCTTTGTCTAATCGGGAATTTCAATCATTCATATCTCGCTTATTTTTAAAGTTATTTAAAAAGAAATTTTACCTTGATATTTGTCAAGTAAACATGCTTCAATTCAAGTGAAAAAAAATTTTCATGCATATTCCCTATTGAAGAAATTTTTACGAAATTCCAACATTGGTACAAAACAATAGCTGCATTTTCTTTGGAGGAAATTCGCTAAAAATTACAAAAAGATGTGCATACAATGATACAATAATTGTATCAAGTTTAGTTGTATTAAAATTGTGTACAATAATAAATCATAAACACTACACATTTAAGTCTGCGGTATGTTTTTAAGCTATGCCCAGAAATCTCGTGACCCGATTGCTTTGGGTCTTTAAGCATCTGGGGCACCCTCAAATGGAATGCATATGTCGATGATCTTGATAACCTCGCTACTCTTATCCAGAACCACCTGGTCAGGGTAAAGTATACTGCGTACGCTGGGCACCTGTCTTTTGATGTTTAAGACAGCACCCGGGGGTAAACGTGCTGCGCGAGACAGTTGTTGTGACGATGTTGCCACGCTGCTGAATGGAGGATACAATGATTTAGCGCGTGTGGCAGTGTCTCTTTGACATAGCCGCAACGTCGACTTAATGGGACAACGTCTAGTCGAGCTCGGGGTACAAACCGTAGTCACAAAAGCGAGTGTAACCACCATTCTACAGGAAGTGGTTGCTCGCTTCTCTTGAGTGAGTACATGAGTACACCTTTCCCCGATCTAGTTTTTCTAGCAGTCTAGCGAGGTAGCATGGTCCTAAACGTAGCCTTCATAAGCAGTTTAGTCAATTAACCACCCCGTTCAATTTTTTTTTAAATTAATTTAATTGACAAACTGCAACCGTTGGAAATCGAACCAGCAACTTTATAGTTCCCAGCAATTTCAAATATTATTACATACCAAATTTTAAGTCTTCCCCTCTCTCTAAGCCCCCTTTACTCCGATTTTTTATCTTTTTTGTGATTCCAATCAAAATAATAATATCATAGAAAGCTTCACAATATAGGATTATTATTGTAGTAGAATACAAATAGATCTTTCTTAAAGGGGGTTTTTGTCAGCAATTTTTCATTTTCAAATTTCATTACTGTATTTCAATTTTTTAGTTTCAATACTATATAAAGATAAATTCATGCCAAACATTTTTAAACTTTTAATACAAAAATATTTTTATTGAATACAGAAAAAAAAAGAGAATAAGGAAAAATTTAACAAAAAAACAAAAAAGGATGAGTTAAAAACGAAACTTGTGGAAAACTTAGAAATAGAACAATCACTTTGTTCAGTACATGTGTACTTGAAACATTGATGATATACAACATGCTTAATGGAAAGGCAGTATTTACGATACTTTGCATAGATAAAATATTGCCTGTAAGTAAAATATCTGAAGAACTGATAAACCATTGGTTTTTTTATACCCGGTATATTAAGTTTAGTCTCGACTTTGTAACGCTTGAAAATATTGATCGCAGGCATAAATGTTTGACATATGGGTTCATAAAATGGCCTAATTCGGCTATTTCCGCATGTCCGTCCGTCTGTATGTCCGTCCGTGGACACGATAACACAAAAAAGAAAGAGATAACGCGGAGAAATTTTGTATGTGTGTTCTTGAGCAACAAAGTAAGTCAAGTTCGTGAATTGGAAAAATCGGACCATGTTATGTTTGTGTAAAATGGACAAAACTGCCCATCTTTGAAACCTTTGTAATTATTTAATTTGATTCAAGTCAGTTGTTAAACTATAGTAAACATTATGTATAAATTTAAAAAATAACAACAGATTCACATTGGATCTATGTATATGGAATACAAGTTTAGTTAAATATCAAGAACAGACATTCTGCTATGTATATTATATTTTCTGTTTACTGAATACTAAGATACTTTATACAAAAACTTGGTAACTAAACGCTCACGTAACCTTCGTATATGAAGTTGGTTGTACACCAAAATCGTACAGTTTCTTCCGTCTCCCGGATTCAAAAGTAAATCTGCAGACTTCACTAGTGCAGAGAAAAAAAAATTGGCTCATGTCGTAAGCTATTCAACGATAATAAATAGTGTCTATTTTCGAATAAAATAAATAATAATATATCAACATTATTGATAATAATTGAGTATTTATTTATTTGTATTATAGCCCGACTTTGAGGTGGTAGTTCTACTTGAGATATTATGAAACCAATAAGCGGATGGACTTATAATAACTCAAATCACCTGTTTTATTGCCATATATTTTTATACCCAGTAAATTGTGTATATACAAGGTATATTAAGTTTAGTCCTGACTTTGTAACGCTTGAAAATATTAATCCTTGACAAAAATGCTTCACAACGGTAATCATAAAATCAGTCAAAATTCTGATTTGCGGATCCATTACTTGCACTCCCTCTACTGAGAAGTTGGAATATACAGAAATAATGGATTTGTGAAAATATTTTGTCTTATCTCAAAATTAACATGTTGGCATACGGAAGTAACAGAATAATAAATTCAATGAAAATTGTTACATAATGTACAGAAAAACATTTTATTTTTCCACATCTTATATATGCTTATGGTTCATTGCCTTAAAATATGTAAATGGTAATTGTCCTTATTTTGGTAGGGTCCAAAAACGACGAGTTCTCAAACTTAACACTCTAATCACGTTCGTATGTGGGTTAAACACTTTATAGTTCTTTTCAAACGTGTTGGGTTTGCAACTGGACCAAAAAACATTATTTTGTTTTTGACTAAATATTATGATCATAACTGTTTTATATTTTAAAGAATTAAGTAGGTTAACTATAAACATGTCAAATATCCATTTCCGTTTTATGAATTTTAAAATGTAATGATTAAAAACTAAGATTTAGAATGATGTACATTTGAATTTTCTTCAATCACTAGAGTTTAATCCCATCAAAAACAAAAATGTAAAAAGGACCGAGTTTTCGCATACAAAAAATATTGAAATCCCAGCAAAAACAAAAATGTGGACGGAACAAAGTTTTTATTTGTTCTTCTGCAAGTGTAATGAAATCTATGCGAGGCCCAAGTTATTTAACAAAAGATAGGTATGTAACTATTTAATGAGGATAACGTTTTTTGTCAAAAATATCAAAATGATTGGTATAAATTGGTTGATTGGTTTAATTTTATTTAAGTTTCTCAAATGCAGGGTATTTAATATTTTACTTGGCATGTTTTCAAACTTGATATGTACCGTCAGATGGTGGGTCTCACGCTACGTTTTAAATTTGAGCATCATAGCTTTTTTGGTTCCTGAGATACAGAGGCTTAAAACCGTCTCTAATCTTTGGTCAAACCGTCTCAATGTGCAATGTGTCTACAATTTAATATTAAATTGTAGAATAAGCAATTTGATTAATCGATTTTAATTTCCAACGCACTCCATTGTTTGTCTTGTTAATACCTAAAAATGGTTCCTTTACTTTTTTTTCTGTCAAATTCACAGTTTCGTCGCTATCGCTCAAAAAACTCTTTTTTTTCCGTTTCACCAACTTTGAACGCGTGGCAAAAAAAAAATGGGTGGTGAATCGGTGGTTGGACAATAACAGGTCTTCATCTGGGCTAACAGCCCAACAAGAATATGCAATTCGCAAATATTACGGAGAAGTGTTATGCAAATCTACCCATTTCTTGGCCTATATGTGCTATGTGGAAATTAGAGGTGGTTTTTCATTGTTTAAGTTTTTTTTTTTTGAAACCTGTAAGCTCACGTATAAATATGTAAACATACTCGTACATATACCGTACCTTGGTATATAAAAATTTAATTGGTAGCAAAAAAATTCGTCAAGTGTAGAAAATTAGTTACTAACATTGGTTCGTAACATTCAATTGGCGTTCCTTTGAAGTCATATGAAGATAATTTGAATCATTAAATGTAACAATTATCCGAGTTAATTGTTCAAATACACTGAATATATTGAGTTCTTTTTCATTTTGTATTGTTTACTTTACTGTTTACTTTATACGTTATGTTTTTATACATATAGATGTATAAAAACATAATAGATGTAACATAATAGATATAGATGTATAAAAACATAACGTATAAAGTTAACAGTAAAGTAAACAATACAAAATGAAAAAGAACTCAATATATTCAGTGTATTTGAACAATTAACTCAACTAAGATACATTTAATGATTCAAATTATCTTCATATGACTTCAAAGGAACGCCAATTGAATGTTACGAACCAATGTTAGTAACTAATTTTCTACACTTGACGGATTTTTTTGCTACCAATTAAATCGATTTAAATTGTATAGTTCGTTTATTTTTTGTGTATGCTTGTCATTTTAGAGTTCAAATAATTCGACTAGAAAGAATAGACAATTCGAGAATATAAAAAATATTTCTATTTTAGACTCTAGACATAAGATATTGAGATAATTTTTGTTTTAACAAAGTTTTATTTTCAATGAAATTTTGTTTCTGGCCATTTCTAGTGACCATAAGAGTCAAGAAAAAAAAGAGTAAGTATATATATCAAAGAAAATTGTTTCAGCTACAATGGCGTGGGCAGCCATGGGATAAAACCGCCGTATAATATAGTATTTTCCAAATATCTTGAAAGTTAGGTGGTTTTTTGCAAAAATTGTCATTAATAATATTAAAGTAGATTAAGTTTTGAATAAAAATGATCTTGTACACTGGTTTTGTTTGTAAATGTGGAAGGGATAAATCGTAAAAATTTACATTTTTCACACCCCGAACAAAAAAAATAACTGTCAAAAAAAACGTGAGCCTCACCCACATAAGCTCACCAGGGATGTTTTCTAATTTTATTATTTACAAATGTTATCAGCATGACCTTACAGATAGTTAAAACTGATGTTATGTATACACTGCATACATAAATTATACGTTGCTCCACACTTTCTCTCACTCACGGATTCTCTTATATTGCTCCACTGTTGAATCATTTCCACTTTAACGTCACATAAAATTTCAAACAGATATCTCACTAAAGAAGTTTCACTTCAAAATATTTTTTATATGCTATAGTCAACAATAATTAAACGTAATTATGTGTTCATAATACAAATTTAAAATTTAATTCCTTCTTTTGTCGCACTACAGGTGGTATGAGCCACACTTAGTGTATCACTCAAAGTCAAACCGACATCAAGGATTAATCAAGATTTTAGGAATTAATATTGCATACAGTTTACTTTCTGTTACTTTTTAAACAGGAAAAGGTCTAAATTTCGATTTTTGCCCCAATTTCCTAGATCAAATTTTTTGTATTTTATAAATACGTATTTCGACTACAAAGTCTAATCATCAGTATGAATTAGCTATTTGTAATTATTCTCAGAGAAGATGTTACTTGTTGTTAATTTGGTGATGGTCTGCACGTAATGGGAAAAATAAAAAAATTTATAGAACATTTTATAGAACTTCAAAGTCACTAAAAAGCGAGAAATAAAACCTATTTTGACAAAATGGAAACCCGACTTCAAAAATCAAAATTCTAAAACAGAAATTGCACTAAAAAGTAAAAAATAATTGCATATTCTTGTGCCAATTTTAGTTCACCTATGCAAAAATTTTTAAATATATATGTACAATTATTGTTATTTTTGGAGTCGGTGTCATAATATATTTAAAAATTTTATATATTTTATATATTTTTGCTTAGGTGAACTAAAATTGGCACAAGAATATGCAATTATTTTTTTACTTTTTAGAGCATTTTTTGTTATAGAATATTTGATTTTTGAAGTCGGGTTTCACCAAAGACCGTCACCAAATTAGCAACAAGTAACATCTCCTCGGAGAATAATTACAATTAGCTAATTCATACTGATGATGACTACTTTGTAGTCGAAATACGTATTTATAAAATACAAAAAATTTGATCTAAGAAATTGGGGCAAAAATCTAAATTTATTTCGAAAAATCCTACAGTTCTCTTTAATATTATTTATAGGAAAAGGTCTGTTCGCCATTTGAATTAATAGTAAGGTAAGTATTATTATATTACAAATTATTGTTTTCATTGTAGGAAATATAAAATAATTATTAGTACTTAGATGAAGGATAATAAACCATGCAACTGTCTTGTTGCAAATAGTACCTAATCATTTAAATATAGTTAAAAAGAACCCTTATGATTGTTCACAATTTATCTGCACGTGTTACTACTTGTGTAGTATCTATCTGCTCAGTGCTCAGATAGATACAATATAATACAATGTATACCAAATAAATTTTACAATTAATTAATTATATTCTACATATAATAATTCCGTGAAAGTCAATTATAGTGCAAATGCAAAATTCAAGGAAATCATTATTATTTTTATTGTAAAATAGGGATGCAGTTTTATACTCCTGAATCCACTTGAAAATTGGTCCTAATAATTTGCTACATTACATGCCTGTTTATTTTTTGTTCTTTATTTTGTTATTTTTATTCTGTTTTTACTTCATCTTTCCCCGATATACCTGTTTTAATTAAAATCATACCCTTAGTTGAATCATACCCTAATTTGAGCTAGTCTCAATCTAAATTACGTTTTTTGTCTACGCAACTGTCTTGCTAATTTTCTCCGATCGGGGATTCCTACAAACACTGAAGTGATTTTTCTACCCTTGGGTATTTTAACGACAGTTAAAATATGTCACAATAACTGTAACATCATGTATCAGGTATAAAAACCAACCCTTATAGTATAGTAAAATGGTTTGATATAGTCAAGTTTCTACCAAATTTTCAACGCTGAGACATTTTCTTTTGAATGTTTGACAAAACGATGTTTCTAGGCATCAATTTTTGGTAAAATTATTACTTTAACCGTTTTATTGAAGTGTAATTTCCTTGTAAATGTTATCGTTATCGATTTTCTATCCCTTAGACGACAAGAAAAATCAACTAAATCAACTTAAGATTAAAAACCACTATAATCGAAAAAATGGCCCTAGTGACGTATACAGAACCAAAAGAGAATGCCATCTAAAATATCATGTTTTCTTAAGGTTATATTTTAACATTTTACGACTCTGATGTAGTTACTCATGCAATTACAATAAAAATTTTGTCCGAAAGCCAAGTCTACATAGTCAATATCTTCTAATAATTAACAAAAATTTCAAAAGACCACTATAAGTGATGTGGTGAACGGATGGAACATTGAGTAAGTCATTTGGATGGGGACTGATACATTCACTTAAGGACGTTCATCCATGAAGCTTGATAGTAGATAAAAAAAATTTTTTTAGTGAATTGAATAGCTCAATTCAGTAGTTATCCTCCCTCAAAAATTTAACACCTGTTGCCCATCATTTCAAAGAGTAATTATCGATTAAAAATCAAACTTTTAACACAGCGTCTTATGGAGAACAGAATTTTTTTGAACTTAAAATTATAATAACTATATTATTAAAGTAGACAGGATAATAAATAATGTTTATAAATATTCTTTAAAATATGCAGTTTATATAATTGCATTAAAAAAATGGTGTTGCCGAACATTTGAATTAATTATTTAATAAAATTAAAAAAAAAACCTTTTAAAAAGACCTAACCTTTTTTGCTAGGTTTGTTTTTGCCACCATATTTTGAAAACTGGCGACCACACACACTAAAATAATATACACATACACACAAATATAAAACATAGTTTACTGTCATATCTGTCACATTAAGTCAAATTAATTTCTTATTTACAATTTCCTGGTATTTTCCAATAAATACTTTTAAAATATTTAGGACAAATAAAAAAGGTTATAAATCGTTGTAAGATTATTGACATACTTTACACCTTTTTTAAAATCCTAAATAAATTTTATTAAAGATAGTTCTCATTTGACTTCAGCGTAGCAACTGAACGTCCTTAAGAAATTCAACGAAGAGTTAAAAAAAAACAACACTATTCTGATGTTTTATAGATATGAAAATGCTATTACTATTGTGAACTTGTGAAGATTTGGATCATCATTCGCAGCCCTGAATAGTGATCCGCTAGACGAGACGAGAATTGCATATCTCTTGTAATGTATTGAATTGTAACAGTATTCTATCGTCTCGTTTTTACAGTTGCAGATTTTGGCAACAGTTGAAGCAATAAAAATACTGTTTAGATAAAAATTCAAAAATAGTCATACTTTTTAAAACGTGCACGCATGCATAGATAGAGGTAGATTGTAAAGGCTGCCCTGGACGGGCTACACTTCGACCATAAGGTCCATTGTGATACCTTAGGATGTGATGATGTGAGTGGAGTGGTAGATATTTGTGAGTAGTCTAGGAATTGGTAGGATATGCAGCTGCAGCCGACTATGATAGGAACTATGCCAATATTCATCAGGAGTTCGTGAAGGAAATTGCAGAAAACCTTCTCAAGCATAGCCGGTTACTCCGTTCTTGTCCATTCGCCGACAGTTTAGTCAATCTACCGCCCCTTTTTTTCTTTTTTTTTTATAATTGACAAACTGCCAATGTCGGGATTCGAACCCATAACCTTCCAGTTTCCAAGTACTGCATACTGCGCAGACATGACGCCTTAGACCGCTCGGCTACTTGGCTGGTGCACGCATGCATAAGTATGGAATTAAACTTTTGGTAAGATACTCAGTAAGGTATCAGGCAAGGAAATTTAATTGAAACGGTTTATTAGTCAATGATTTTGTCCCCAAAATGATTATGTCCCCAAAACTATTTTGTGATTAATACATTTTTACAGATTAAAAGTCTATAGAGATTAAAAGAGAGTACTATATTCTGCCTCTCGGAGATTTATTGAAAATCAGGATTTTAATTTTCATCTCATCTCTCGCTGACTTATTCTCGCCTCGTCTCGTTTCCCTCGTCTCTCGCGGCATCACTAACCCTGATGTTGAAGACTGGTATTGGATTGCTAACTAAATTTTAAAACATAGACAACTATTATCCAATTGTGTCAGACATTTTTTGCTTAATAGTAAAAGAATAAAAACATAAGATAAAACAGATATTCATCGAAAGTTTGGTGAATATTTTTTCTTTTGTTACATTTTCCAATTGATCAATTGAAGTTTCTAACCATCCTAACAAGTTTCTAATTGACTAAAGAAAGATACATCTGGTGAATACTTAATCAACTATTTATTAAGGAGAAAAGAAAATTTCTGAAGAATTCTATAATGTATTTCTTATTAGTCCAAATAACACAAAGTTTCAACCTCATCATCTAGTTTGTCGACAACCGATATCTCTATGTGTCGGTTGTTGTCTGTCAGTAAGCGTACGAATCATATAAACTTCTTCTACATACAACAAAGTTTTCGTACAATTTTATAGAAGCAAACGAACAATTCGATATTGTATTAAATAAAGACAACGTATATGTTAATCTACACAGTGTAAAATGAGATGTTTATATTGGCACCAGGATGGCTGGCTTTAGCGCCACTATAAATCCTGTGGCGTCAGGACGACATAACCTGTTATATGTATATAACATATCTATCTCCTTACAATATTATAACAACATCCATTCTCTATCACCCGTTGTGTGTTTGTGTGTGTGTATGTGCACAAATACTAGTTACGAGTTCAGTTCAGAGTAGAGACGGCTACAATTATTACATAATGTATTTGAAAATAGTTCATTTCTTTGGAATTAACCACCCGTAGTAACTGCTAGTTCAGCTGTTTTTGTTGCATCTATTTTACTTCAATTCTAGAAAAAACAGATGCAATAATCTGTCTGGCGAAAAACGATCATCGAATTAAGGAGAAGGCAAATGTTATTTTGGGTCTTGACATCTACTTGGTACGATGAATATTTGAAGAATATTTTCCGAATACTCTTCATCAGTACAAATGTAATAGCTGAATTTTCTGAGAAAATGCGCTGAAATAAGCGAACATATCCGTAGCTAAATAAAATGTTTTCATTTTTGTTTAGCTTTGAATAAACAAACCTTGAATAAACATTCTTAACAATTTTAAATATACATTTTATAGATGTCACTAAATTGCATCTATTAACTATTGCTCGTACTAGTGTGAACTTAGCTTGTATATAAAATGTATTAACTTAACGGTGTTTTACAGATAACTTCATGGTGTAGACATGCAAAAATTACACTTATTTCAGTATATAGAATTACTTTCTGTGTAACGCGCAGAAGTTTCGTGGCACACCATATTTCAGGGCTTTGAAGATCTCAGAAATTTCCTTCTTTTTTGTGTGTTACTTGATTTTTGCATTGCTTCGTAAGGATTAAAATATATCCTACCATCAGGAAGACTTACATTATCAATTTAACGTTAGAAGATTCTTCAAGAGCAAATGTTTTAAAATTGATTTTTCTTTGAGTCAGGCAACTATGAACTGCCAGTAAAATTAAACCCAATTTTCCAAAACAGCAATAGTAAGATCAATAACGTAGTTGAATGATTCTCAACCTTTAACGATACACACAACCGTGGCACACTTTTAACGATTGCAAAATTTGACGACACACAAAGAACAAGATACGTTTAAAAGTTCTTTACTTACCTATAATACACTGTGTAAAATAGTTTATGATAATAATTTTGTCTGTAAAATAAAATAATATGTACTACAAAAACAACAGTACGTTTATTAAGGGATTAATTACAAGTTAATAATAAGAATATTTTTCATGAGAAATTTGAGCTTGATGTTTTTTGATAATTTCTCGATTTTACTCTCATATTGTCTTCTACATTTAACAGTGTCGATCTTTTTTTCGTTTTTATGTTGGTTAATACTTTACTATATATATTTCTAAAATTTGGCGACACACTTTAAGAATTTGGCGCGATACAAAAGTGCCGCGGACAGTTGTTGAGAATCACTGACGTAGCTGATAGAGAAAGATATAACCATCACAGTTGTAATTGAAACAATATTAAATTTATTTCAGATGTTTGAGCTACGTTACGTCTGGAACAAATTGCATTTCCCTAGATAACTCTTGATTTGAACTAATGTCAAGTAACTCTAATTGCATAAATTAAATGCAGTTGCATTACATACAGTAGTTATATTAAATGAATTTAACTAGAAATTTATATGAACTTTGTAAGCGGAATATGAACTGATTTCCAAACACACAGACTGAATTGATTGACGAATAGACGGGCCAACCAAATGGACGGGCGTATGATGTCAATGAATGATTGTCAGTGACTGTCAAACTGTCATCATTACACTATTATGCACTCTTGAAATAATAATTTCCGTAACTTAAGATATCAAACAGTACTTTCATTTCCATTTATTTTGGTGTCTGACGAGTGAAGTTTTCTGAATTATTAATATAATGTGTGAAATTTTCCTCTTTACACGAAAAAATATTTTCTCTGTAGGGAATACTAATATCTAAATTTCTTTTATTTTCGAAATACATACGTTTTACAAAAAATATTTATCATACTGCATCATAAGAGTATCAAAAGAGCAAATGTTCTCTCATGCTTTGCAAGAGAGCAAATGGAAAAGTCTGGGGTCTAAAACCCAAAATGATCCACTGGCTTTACACAACTGTAGTTAAACCCATTATAACCTATGCTGCTCTAATGTTCTGGCCAAAAGTTAACCAGATAACAGCATGCAAAAAGCTATCCAGGATCCAAAGACTGGCCTGTTTGTGCATCACTGGATCCATGAGCAATACACCCACAGCTGCCATGGAAGTCATACTAGGGCTGATTCAGCTAAGCATTGTAATAATAGCTAAAGCGAGATCCAGCGCCTATAGACTGTCTTGCAATAATAACTGGATTAAAAAAATCAGGTTGGATATGCAAGGATCATGGAAATATCAATGATCTCAGACCCCGTTTTTGAAATGGGCACAGATATGCTTCCCAAAATATACTCCTTCTCAAAATCGTTCACTGTATGTGGACGGAAGGAGAACCACCCTATCTCAAAAAAGGAATCGACAGAGGTCATTATTTAATTTATTTAATAGCTAATAACACAAAAAAGATCCTGAACGTTGCAATAAACTTTTAAACTGAGTTTTCAAAGGCACAAAATGTATTGTCCAATACATTCACGTTTATGTCGACCCGTAAGATTACAATTTATTCATCAGTAAGACTAAAGTAAATTTTTTTATGGTCAAAATTCGTGAAAATTAGTTTTTTTCGGATAGAGGTCATTTACATTAAATATTAGATTATCAAATGATAATTAATGAGATCTCTAGGTTTTTGAAATAAAATTTCAAATTCGCCCAATACCTAGATCAGTTTTTGTATTATAAATACGTATTTCGACTACAAAGTAGTTATCATCAGTATAAATTAGCTAGTCGTAATTTACTCTTTGACAATTAGAAATAGATAGAAAATTGAAATCAATAGACAAAAATAAAAATAAATAAAAAATTTAACAAAATAAATTATAATATAATATATTTTATTGAAATTACTCTTATTTAATTTACTCTTGTTAACATCACTTTTATTCAAATTACTCTTATATTGTCTCAGGATATGTTATTTGTTGCTAATTTGGTGACAATATAAGAGTAATTTTAATAACAGTGATGTTAACAAGAGTAAATTGAATGAAAGTAATTTTAACAAGAGTAATTTCAATAAAATTTATTATATTTTAATTTGTTTTGTTTAATTTTTACCTTTTTTTTATTTTTTTTATTTTGGTCTATTGATTTCAATTTTCTATCTATTTCTAATAGTCAAAATTTACTTTAGTCTTACTGATGAATAAACTGTAATCTTACGGGTCGACATAAGCGTGAATGTATTGGACAATACATTTTGTGCCTTTTATTTATACTGATGATGACTACTTCGTAGTCGAAATACGTATTTATAATACAAGAACTGATCTAGGTATTGGGGCGAATTTGAATTTTAAGTCATTTACGTTAATAAATGTCAGTATCGAATTTATTACTTAGTTAATTATGCACAAAAATGGTTCCTTAAAAAATGTTAATTTCCATTAAGGTTATGAAGACATACTATGAAAAACTAGCGTATACTATATAGACAAACATGTCATTAAATTGTTTAATTAATATTGATATGATAAAATTAACTCACCCACCAGAATTTCCTGTGTGAAGGAGTTAATTTTTTCATATCAATATTATTAAAAAAATTCAATGACATGTTTGTCTATATAGTCTCCACTACTAGTTGACGCATACTATGTCTTCGTAACCTTAATGGAAATTGACATGAGCATTGTATTGTGACGCTTAAGTATATACAACATTTAGAATAATAAATTAGAATAATAACATTTTAGAATAATAAGTTAATGTTGACTTCAAAATAATACAGTCAAGGATCATAGAGTTGAATTTTTTTGTTTTGACTATTATATGCGCGTAAGGGGAACTTATTTAAAAGTAGAAGGGCAACTTATTTAAACCATATTTTAATCATATGTTTAATACTTAGTATTAAATATATGCTTCCTCCAATTCATTTTGAAAATAGACTGATCCACTCAAACTGTGACGATATTCGAGGCTTCTTTACAAATTAATATACTTCTATGAAAATATTAACTCGTTCTATATCATTCGAAGTGCAATTGTAGCACACTGAGCAAGAAAATCAAATGTACAGGGTACGATACCTGGTGGATGAATTAATTTTTTCATATCAATATTAATAGACAAACAATGTTATACAAAAGTTGGTGGAGGTGTCAGTAAAAGTGGAAGCGATGATAAATTAAATTAATTTTTAAATCGTAAAATCCAACAACTTCAGAGTCGTCATTAAATCCATATACTGTCAGTATCATACGTCAGAGTCGTCAGTAATTCTAGTGCAGTTTTATACGTCATCGTTTAACTTTTAAGGTAATAACGGACGACAAGTTTATCCAAATAGAAATTGTTCAAATTATTCTGTATCAAATTCATTTTTCTAGAATTATTGAATTTCTAATGATAGAAGACATTGAATGAACATTTAAAGTATTATCCTTTGCCAACAGGATTTTTTAATAGTTAACATTTACTATTTGTATGTTAATGCCATAGCTAGGAGCTAGATGCTACATAGTACGGTACAAACCATTCGAAATAACTTATGTATATTATTATTATTATCTAGATAAGTATATATGAGAAAATGTAGCAACATTTTTACTACATACTGGAGTATTAAATGCGAGGGCGTTAAGTAAATACCAACGCCCTCTATTAATGCAAACAAACCTATTTACCACACCTCAAATGAATATTATATGAAACTAAATTAAAAACTATCTATTTTACAGCTTTTTTTAAGGCTATAAACATAATATAAAAGCGTTAACTAAAAGCTATACGCTTTAGCTCTCTGATTTTCGAGAAAATAAATAAAGTGTCAGTTTCAATTCAAAAAAACGCGTAAAACATGACCCTGTTTCATTAAGGAAGTGTAGGATCTAGAGTGGATCTAGGAATTGTTCCCTACGGATTCATGGTTATAGTCATCCAGACATCGAATTATGTTCTATATTTATAAATATAGTCTACATTTGTCTAATGCATATTTTAAATTCTCCTTCAGTTAAAGTTTTCGAGAAGATTTTGGGTTGTCTTAGGCCCGATAGATCTCCAGGCTGGTTCTTTTTGATCTATTCTTCCTTCGTGTGGTTATCCACAGGAGGTGTTCGTTACCTGTGGTTACCCACTATGCCATTTTTCTCCACTTTTATATTTTGTAGTACCCAGAGGAGGATGAGTTTATTATTATCTTTGCTTAGGTCGTTGAGTTTGGAAAAACATTCTTAGACTATTTTAGAGATGATATTGTATGAATGTCCCTATATTTGTTTCATTACCCTCTTTACCAGTCCAAGTGGCCGAGCGGTCAAAGGCGTTATGTCTGCGCAGTATGCCTACTTGGAAACTGGGAGGTTATGGGTTCAAATCCCGATATCGGCAGTTTTTCAATTATTAAGAAAAAAAAGGGGCTGTTAATTGACTAAACTGTCGGCGTATGGACAAGAACGAAGTAGCCGGATATGCTTGAGAAGGTTTTCTGCAGTTTCTTTCACGAACTTTAGATGAATATCGGCATAGTTCTTATCATAGTCGGCTGCAGCCACATAACCTACCAGTTTCTAGCCTATACACAAAAATTCCTTCCACTCTACTCACATCCTCAAATCCTTAGGCATCACAATGGACCTTATGGTCGAAGTGTAGCCCGTCCAGAGCATCCTCTACAATCTATCTATCTATCTTACCCTCTTTCCTGAGACTTCTGAGCACGTTTCTGCTTATCGCATCGGACAAATACTAGACATCACTATTCAATTAAAATTGTGGAAACAGCGTCTATAGAAGTTACTACTTTAAAAATGAAAAAATAATACAACATAATTGTTTAGTACATACGGGACGGGAATGTACAGAGCAGATAGAAAGTTCTAGACTTACAATTGAGCTATTGCCAAAACAAATAATAATTTATATACATATATTTCGGTTTTTATATCATACACAACACGATAGTATTCCCTACAATATATGTTTAATTTTTTTTAAACCATATTGAAATTACGATTTTAAAATTATAAGTTCTGAATATATAGATAGCATGGATACTTGCTAAAATAAAATAAAAATTCGTTACGCAGGAGCTCAAGTTAGCGAATTTCCTTAGAATACATAAATCACTCTTTAGCGGTCATAATTTTAGTGTGATCAAAATGAAATATAATATCTGATATGACTTAAGTATTTGCAAAAATTAAATTTATTAATAGCCCACAAAAAACGGTATAACGATTACAGTTTATAGTTACTATGGAAGCGACAATCACAAAATATTTAATATCTCTCTTAATATTAGAATAATCGAAAAATGTATAAGGAGTAAAATTGTAGATAATCAAGTCATTTTTCTCAAACTCTAATGTGTACAGAGATATTTAGAATTTTAACTTTCAATCTTTAATTGTAAATATTTCTGTAAATATTAGTATAACAGAAAAATGATAAGAAACAAAATTACAGTAAAACTTAGTACCTACAACTTAACTCCTGATAAATTTTTCGATTTTTTAAATATTAAGGGACAACGTCAAATATTGCGTTTTCCTCTCCCTCTAAACCCCCTTTCCCCTCGTGCGATTTTACCCATTAACGAATTTGATCTTTAGAATACCAAAACCGACTCAAATACATTTCATTCCAATCGGAATAAAACTGTGACCGCTAGAGTACACGGACATTTAAAAAAAATACATATGTATATATGTATATATATACATATGTACATATATACATATGTACATATATATATATGTATATATATATATATATATATATATATATATATATATATATATATATATATATATATTTGTATATATACATATATACAAATTTTAGCGATAGTGATTTTTAACATCTAATAGGTTGGACCGATGGACATTTGAAGAAATTTTTACGAAATTCTACCATTGGTGAAAAAACAATAGCTGCATTTCCTTTGGAGGAAATTCGCTAAAAAGTAGTAAAAGTATTCCGCGACATGAATTAATATACGACTCTTTCCGTCACAAATCATCGGTAACACGAAAGTGCATGACATGCCAATAATGGTTTTTTAATACAATATATCACCCAAAAAAAACACACACACACAAATAGACAGTAAAAACATCATGTGCAACAGATATCAAACAATAAATTGGACTACATCAAGGTTGAGCTAACAAGAGGTTATTGGCAGTAAAAATTTTATGGAAGATGAAGAGATATCGTGTCAGTTAAAAATGGCTTACACTCTTATGTTCAATTACAACACTCATTGTAAAGAATGTATTTTTATGTACTTCAAACATAAATTCTCCATTCGAAAATTACACTACTAATTGAAAACAGTAAATACATTTTTTTCTACGGAAGAGAAAAAACAACTCCAAACTCGTGCCTCAAAAAATAACTATTTCATCAAAGAAAAGTTTTACGTTCGTTTGACTGAAAAAATGGCAATATATGTGTATTTCGTTAGTTCATTCTCGTTTCATACGTCGATAGAAAAAATTGTTATTGCCCTCGTTGGGACACAGAAAAACCTCGTCTCGTGTCGAATCTTGCGTCAAATATCGAAAAGATTAGCATTCCCTTCAAAAACATCAATAAATATGAAATTTCATCATTGTTTTAAAAATGTTTAATTTCTCGACTTTTCAAGTCGATTCTCCATTTGTGTTTCTCGGCTCTTGACAATGTATATCTCGTCTTGATTTGATTACGGTTGGGATCCAAAGTTTTAACTCTCGCCCTGATTATATATTATAAACACGTTTCCCACATATTTTGTTTTCTCAAAGAATCACTAATTTGTAATACACTTAAAGTTATTTATAAAGTCGTTTGTCGTAAAAAAGTCCTTCGTACATGAGATCTTAAATCTTTGATACTTTGTCGAATTATTTTATTGGATACTCCAGTCGTCAAATAGTTGTACCAAATCTATTTGCTTACATACTAATTAAAACTAGGAGCCAAAAATCGTCTACATGAGGAGACTTAAATTACACAACACGTATTTTCGTTGGAATTCGAAAACAGAAAATTTCATTATCGTGACAAACTTTATAATTCACTGAGCTACCCATAATATGGTGTACTTTCGTTAACATTTCGAAATATCAACAAAATTTAACGGACGACGTTGGCTCACTTCGATCAAAAATTAATAAAAATGAACATTTAAAAAAAACTGTTAAATTTGCATAACGTTTACGAAGTTTATTATGAAACTCCAACATTCCATTAAATTTAAGGATAATGGAATCGATAAATATTGTCAAATTATAATAATATAATGATGGGTTATTTCATTTGACATAAATTAAATAAATGTCAAAAATAAATGATATGTAATATAAAATAACCAAAAAAATCACGAAATATGAGCAAAAAATTGAATAGCAGTTAAAACAAATGAAGATAAATGAATAATACATAATACTTACTATATAGTTTGGTAATACTGATTATTTGACAGTGAGGTAGAGAACAAACATTATTTGAGGTTATAGATTATCTTAAATGATGTTAAGGTGCATTTTCTTATGCTGACGCTTGACGATGATTTCTCGTGTCAAATTCGGTCACGTGATGAGAATTTAACCAGCGCGCCATGTAGAAAAAATGTAGAAGTAGTGTATAGATAGTGTTATTTTCAATTTCACTTACATGAAAGAATCGATTGAGTGCATGGTCCCACATGCAGTTAAGAGTTCCGTACTCAGTAATTAAATATACAAACCCAAGTGCATACCATAATGATAAGCTGGTCAACAATTACTAGTAAACTATCGCAGAAAGCTATAATTGGAAATTTATCATGTGAATTATAACACTTCTAATGATTTATCAAAGCAGATCAATTATTTGTCAATTCAGAAATGTCTCGAGAATTTTTTCACTTAAATCAACACAGATTCTCAATTACTTAAGGCTTTTTAAATATTAAAGTACATTTGGCTCATCGAGAATTCTTTTCCAAGGTTGTTTAATAAAAAACATTCTTCACTCAGTAATGTATATCTTAAATTGAGAAACCCGCGTGAGACAAAATAATCCCTACTTTTTATTATTAGATTTATAACAGAAAGAAATTTATTGACTAAAATTAAATTTTAATTATGTAATATTATCCAATATTAGAAAAATGCTTTTCATAATTATGAATACATAAAGCTTATATAAAACTTTCAGTTTTTTTTTCTCTTTTCATCAAGTTGGTTGACCTGTCGACTGACTGACGTATAATGATTACAATCATATATATATATATGCATTGTTGTTAGTAGGTACTTCTAGGTATACACATAGTTGGTATAACTGCTACAAATCACGTGATACACGCTATTTCTAGTTTATAATTTTTTTTAATGAAATAAATAATATTGGTTTGACAGAAGTCAACGTATATGAACGACCATTTGTGACCTTGAAATAAAAGCTGTATATTTTTAAATGGTTGGCATTGGTAATTATTATTTAAAGATATATTCATTAAATGGCAAGTTTATTTTCAAACGATGACCATTTTTGATAAGTATGTTTGTTACATTGAAGGAATTTATAACATTTTTTACTAATTTCGTGTGCATTTCAGTTTTCTTATCATAAAAATCGTAAAAATATTTTTTTTATTTACACATTCAAATTTAATTGTAACTAACAATTTAAGAATCATTTGATTGCGTTGGGAATACGTGGTTAATATGCATTTATTTAAATTGATATGAAACACTAATAAAAAAATTTTTTTTCGAATTTTTTTTACTTATCTAACATTATTTGCATACTTTGCCCCTGTATCTGGAGTGTTCATTAAGAATGATTGCTTGAGTTTATGGATGTTAGGGAGATAAAATAGTAGGCAAAAGTACTTTAAATAACAAATAATATGAAAAAGTATTGGCAGTACCATTAATTTATATCAACAAAAACATATATCTTTTATCGTACTTATAAGACATTTTTTCCTTCAAAGAAATGCAGCTATTGTTTCTGCACCAATGTTGGAATTTTGTAAAAAATTCTTCAAATGTCCATCGATCCTACCTATTAGATGTTAAAAATCGCTATCGCTAAAATTTGTATATATATATATATATATATATATATACACATATATATATAAATATATATATACATATATACATATGTACTTTTTTTAAATGTCTGTGGACTCTGTAGCGGTCACAGTTTTATTCCCATTGGAATGATATTAGGTATTTGAGTCGCTTTTGGTATTCTAAAGGTCAAGTTTGTTAATGGGTAAAATCGCACGAGGGGAAAGGGGGTTTAGAGGGAGGGGAAAACACAAAGTTTGACTATCTCCCTTAATATTTGAAAAATCTAAAAATTTACCAGGAGTTAAGTTGTAGGTACTAAGTTTTACTGTAATTTTGTTTCTTATTATTTTTCTGTTACACTAATATTTACAGAGATATTTACAATTACAGATTGAAACTTAAAATTCTAAATATCTCTGTTCACATTAGAGTTTGAGAAAAATGATCAGGTAATGAATTGTAGCAAACTTGATTTTCTACAACTTTACTCCTTATACATTTTTCGATTATTCTAATATTAAGAGAGATATTTAATATTTTGTGTTTGTTTGACACGAATACATAAAATATGTAAAATATATTTAATTGTAAAAAATTTTGATTGTCGTTTCCATAGTAACTATAAACTATAATCGTTACACCGTTTTTTTTTTGGGCTATTAATAAATTTAATTTTTGCAAATACTTAAGTCATATCAGATATTATATTTCATTTTGATCACACTAAAATTATAACCGCTAGAGAGTGATTTATGTATTCTAAGGAAATTCGCTAAGTTGACGCAGCTCCTGCGTAACAATTTTTTTAAATTTCTATTTATAATAGTTTTCTCAACAACCGTTTAAAGAATGTTAAAATTGTGCAAAATTTTTTCTATAGAGTCCAAGTTAAATAATTTGAAAAAAAAGGTACACTTCAAAGCTTTTTTAATGGTAATTGAAATGAATTTAACCTATTGAGTGAACAAATCTACAAAAGAACACAATATGCTAAATTACATTTTTTAAAATTGCAATAATAACTTTGAAACAGCTTAGTAAATCGTTTACCCGCGTGTCTGCCGAAAACAAGTAACGGACGCGATGCAATTTCTTGAGCATGTTCTAGAGAAATGGTGAGAAATTATATGCATTCTATCATAGTATCTCGGTAGCATAGTTGGCAGAGATCTCCATTCAAGATGTGTATGGTTTTTCAAATCAAACATTCATGTCAAAATAATGTTTATGATGGAAGGAAGGCTTTGAATTTTAGACTCTGGTTGAAATATTCATTTTTTAAACAATTTCGATAAATCAAGAACGTTATTCATCACATAATATACAGTAAAAATATTATTATACTAAACGATTGTGCGTGGAGACTTACTGGTAGTCTACAGTAATTCAATAGAAGTCTATAGTAAGTCTATAGAAGTCCGTAGTAGGTCTGAAGTAAGTCTATAGAATTATTCTAGTAGTCTACAGTGTAAATTATTTGAGAAATGGAAGAACCAATAATACTCTGGAAAGATCTATAGGGTATATAAAGGAATCGGAAGGCTCAGTGACAACAAGTTGTATTTTACATGTGATACATGTGTTACGATAAAGATAACAAGCTATTCACAGCGATTGTAGTTATATTATTGTGTTACATACGCGAATATTGTTAAGTATTTCAGTTAAATTATTGTTCATTATTGCAAATATTGAATTTGTAATATTGTTCATTATTGTAAATATTAAATTTGTAATATTGTTCATTATTGCAAATATTGAATTTGTAATATTGTTCATTATTGCAAATATTGAATTTGTAATATTGTTCATTATTGCAAATATTGAATTTGTAATATTGTTCATTATTGCAAATATTGAATTTGTAATATTGTTCATTATTGATTGTAGCGAGTAGGCGAGCCCGAGGTACTACAAGGTACCGGGGCGGAATGAACTTTGGCGATTTTCGGTGTCAAAAAGGCGCTACTCGCGAGCGGCAATACGTAGAACTAGACCAACCTATTAGTCTATTCATGTTAGTCTAGTTTTCTTGGTCGTTGGTGCGTGAAGTTTAAGTTTTGTAATTTTTTGCTCCTGTATTGTTGATCTTGTAGCCAAGATTAGGCCTACATACTTGTTTCATTACAACTACAGTTAGTATATGTTTGAAGTACGTTTAATTGTTTTAAGTTTGGTGTAGTTAAATGTTTTTTTAATATCTTTTTCAAGTAAGCTTATTCCCCTAACCCAAATCGTGTCTCGGGGGGGGGGGGGGGATTGGGGCGGAATCGAGTACCCCATTCTGCCCAATGGGGTATCTCATTCTGTCGCAAAGTTTCACAATGTCTTCCAGCAGACACAACTGCATCAGACTTGTTAGGCCTTCGAGTGAAGTGCTCTTGGATTACAACTGACAAAAGAGTCTCTTCATTTCACCTGCGAGAGTAGACAGCAAAGATGATGAAGCTGTCCTATGGATTTTGTGCATAAAATTATTTTTTCTTGCTCCACCCGCCGAATGTACGCGCTTTCTGGCCGCATTTTACGCCAGAATGAACGATTTTCATGGCCTTCTCGAGCTGCAGTGCGCTTTTACAGGCTCGAGACTTTCTGGCCGCTACCATAGCAATTGTTTTTATAACATAGCAATTATTCATTTGTTTACAATAACACACGTAAAATGCGGCCAGAAAGCGCGTACATTCGGCGGGTGGAGCAAGAAAAATAGTATACGACCTACGGCCAAAAAGTTGGATGCCCTGACGTATGTGATATGATTGCCTCGGCTTCGCCTCGGCCATCACATCACATACGCCAGGAAATCCAACTTTCTGGCCTAAGGACGTAATATACTATTCCTGCATTTCCACTAGTTTTGTATGTGTTTATAATAACCTGTCCTTACCAACTCGTAATGTCCCGAGCCCGGGGCAGAACGGGGCAAATGACATAATTTTCTATTTTTGAAAATAAAAAATTGTTATTTTATTTTCTTATAATATTATTGAATTTTTGTGATTATAACATTATAGTATGTTCAATTTCGTAACCCGTTCTGCCCCGGGTTCCCCTACACTACTTTACCATTATTATTGTCTCAATTATTGAAATCCAATAAATTGTAATTGTTAAATTTATTACTCGTGGGTTTAATTAAAAGAACTTCGTGCGTATACAGTTTACGCCCTAAAACGTTATATGCCTATTTATATGGCCGTAGTAAATTGTTTGAAAATTCGTATAATATGTGTGAATAATTGAAAAACAAATTTAGTTTACGTATCCATTTGATTGGTGGATGACCTTTGCATGACATTAGAAAAATAAATAGGTTAGAATGTTTTTCACATAATTCTAATATTTTTCAAAATAATTTTATATCATTATAAGATAATTAATTATTGAAATAAACAACGTAATTATTATTAAATATCATTATTTTTCGACTTTTACTATTTGATATATAGTAAATATGCGTAAATAAAACCTATTTTGACAAAATGGAAACCCGACTTCAAAAATTAAATATTCTATAACAAAAAATGCACTAAAAAGTAAAAAAAATACTTGCATATTCTTGTGCCAATTTTAGTTCACCTAAGCAAAAATTTTTAAATATATATGTACAATTATTGTTATTTTTGGAGTCGGTTTCAGCATAGAGAAATTCACATAACTTTTGGACACCGCCTCCAAAAATAACAACAATTGTAAAAAATTCAAAATCGGTTCATAAATGACGGAGTTCTGAGATGACACAAATTAAAAAAAAAAAAAGCAAAAAAAAAAAATACAGACGAATTGAGAACCATCCTCCTTTTTGAAGTCGGGTTAATAAAACACTTTTAATTCACATATCATTATTTGTGTATACAATACAATAATGATGTCAAATTCCATTAAGGTTACTTAAGACGTAAAATGAGAGAACTGGCGTATATTATATAGACAAACGTCATTGAGTTTTTAATTAAATATTGATATGAAAAAATTACCTCATCAACCAGGAATCGAACCTAAGACCAATGAATTTCAAGCCCAGCGTGCTGACAACTACACCAAAAATGATCTGATGTATGGGTTAACTTTTACATATCATTGAAAAGTATCTAATTACTTTGTTGTCAAAACGAATAAAGTTGATGTTTTGACAACAAAGTAATACTCTCAATGATATGTAAAAGTTAACCCATACGTCAGTCATCTTTCGTGTAGTGGTATGGGATAGATATCCGGAGGTCCCAGATTCAATTCGTGGTTGATGAGTTAATTTTTCATATCAATATTTAATTAAACATTCAAGGACGCTTGTCTATATAGTATATGCCAGTTCTCTCATACTATGTCTAAAGTAACCTTAATTGGATTTGATATAGGTATTATATTGTGATGCTTAAGTATACACAAATAATGATATGTGTACTTTTAATTCAGTTTATATATTTTTTGATTGTTGAAATGTGTCACACATTATTAGGTGGATACAAAACATTTTTATTGATATACATTTTAGTCGGGTGTGTTTGTATTTCGGAACCTAATTATATTGAACCATGATTTGTTTGTTTGTTGTTTTACTAAAACCATACAAGCGAAAGTTTACACTTAAAAAATTATCGACCTTCACAAACATATAATAATTTTTTGAACGCCGGGCAACGCTGGATCATTCAACTAATAGGATATGTGTTCACATCATGCCTGAGTCCCGGGCTTTTTTTTTAATGATGAAATTAGACTACTAAGACATTAATTTAGATTTTATATGTATACAAAACTTTTGGAATTTATAATGGATCTTTTAAAATTAATGTTCTATCAAATCCAAAGGTGGTGGATTTATTCCAGTTGCAAATCTTCTTCAAGGTCGTTGATACGGATATCAATTGGATTTTGAAATATAATTAAAACATTGTTTATTTTCTCTTAAAATCAATAAACCGATACGAAAATCTGTCTGAAGTACTTCAATATTTTTATTCCAATCTTCGAGAAGGAAAACAATTTAGATAAAGATTTTGCTAAAGTTTTAGATCAAATCAGCTGATTATTATTTCACTCACTAAATAAGAAATTATAAAAGTAACAAAGAATGTTATATCTTAATGAATCTCTACTATTATAAAATTGTAAATGTCTGTTTGTTTGTTTGCTCGAGCAAAAACTACTATACAGATTTTGAATGGAACTTTTGTGCAAAAGCTTATGATTAGACTACAAAACTGTTATAATTTTTTTTATCTCGCTATGATAACGGGAAGCGGATATATAACCAAAAAACGCGAGTGAAGGCGAAGGTATAAGCTAGTAAAATTATATCGTTGAATATTTTCGCATATTGTTGTTGTTTGGAATTTTATTTTGAGTGCATAAAAGAAATTTACGAATAAATAAACATTTAGTTGTCTCAGACAATAACATTGAAATCCCCTCATTTCGATTCTAGTATCGGAAAATCGTATAACCAACAAAATAGAACAATAGATAAATCGTTGTCGTGAAGTCACAAGCAAATAAAAAACTATTATACAAATAATATTTCTTACATTTATAATATTCATATAAAAATATTGATCGCGGACAGGATTAAAATCTTTGGAGTGCCGGATACCATCCGTCAGTTCAGCTGTAGTTTGGTGACAGCTGAATTCATTATACCGTAGTTGATATTTCCAAAAATTTCAAATTAATTGATTTTGTAAAACGATGTGAGATATCGCATTGCAAATATTTGTTGGACTAGGTTCAAGTTGGTTAATGAATTCGATATTAGAAAACTATTTTATTAGTTCCCAAAATCCAATTTTTAATTATTATGATATTGAGAACTAACTTGAGGGCGGAGCTTAAAAAAATGGCTGTTTATCGTGTGCAACGAAAGAATAATCTATATTTTTAATGTCAAATAATTATTTTTTTCTAAATTTTGACAGTTTGAAATGTTAATTTTTGTATATTTATTGGCAAATCATTTATTTCCAAAATATTTTGCTCTCTGTAGAAACTATAGATATGGTTATAAACCATAATAGAGATCTGGGTTTGAAATTTATGAACTTCTGTTTTTCTGGAGAAAAGATGCTAATAATGCACACTAAATTTGGTTTCTTTTTTGCCACCAGACGTCGTGAATAAAATGGTCAGTTATCAATTGAAAGTTGAAAGTTCAAAATTTCTGAAATCGCATTCAGTCATTGATTTAACAATATATTTATTTACTGATCAAAATACTGATTTAATAATATATTTTAAATCGGAATTTATGAGAATGTGTAGAAGAAGTCCCAAGGAGAAGCAAGACGACATGTATCAATAAAATTTATGATCCTTACATGACAATTTAGATAAAAGAAAATGAAAATAGATTTTCAGTATTTAAAGTTTTTTTGCTTTTTTTCTTAAGACTATGTATATTCACAATGTGATAAAACTGTCAAAATAATATACAAATTATAATTTCATAGACAATTTCCTTCGAATTATTAGTCATTCTCTTGTCTTTTCTGATATAACTGATACTGTTATTACAAGTGCGAATGATTGTAAAAGATTTAACTTGTATGTCATTTTTTTTAACTTGAAGATACTGTACACTGTAGGATTTTATTATAACTTTTGTTTTTTGTCTTCAATATTTTATCTGCATTAGTCTCGGATTTTCTTTGAATGTTGAGCTCGGGATATAAATTCTTGTGAACAGTGAGATCAAGAAACTAATCAATTTGAAAAAATCTCAAGAATATCGAATTTTTCTCTATGTAATCCTGCGTTATTTGATCAGTATATTTAAAATAAAACCTATTTTGACAAAATGGAAACCCGACTCCAAAAATCAAATATTCTATAACAAAAAATGCACTAAAAAGCAAAAAAATAATGGCATATTCTTGTGCCAATTTTAGTTCACCTAAGCAAAAATTTTTAAATATATATGTACAATTATTGTTATTTTTGGAGGCGGTGTCCAAATTCTATGTGAATTTCTCTATGCTGACAACGCCTCCAAAAAAAACAATAATTGTACATATATATTTAAAAATTTTTGCTTAGGTGAACTAAAATTGGCACAAGAATATGCCATTATTTTTTTACTTTTTAGTGCATTTTTTGTTATAGAATATTTGATTTTTGGAGTCGGGTTTCCAAATCAAATTAGTTTTTTATCAAATATTCTATAACAAAAAATGCACTAAAAAGTAAAAAAATAATTGCATATTCTTGTGCCAATTTTAGTTCACCTAAGCAAAAATTTTTAAATGTATATGTACAATTATTGTTATTTTTGGAGGCGGTGTCCAAATTCTATGTGAATTTCTCTATGCTGACACCGCCTCCAAAAACAACAATAATTGTACATATATATTCAAAAATTTTTGCTTAGGTGAACTAAAATTGGCACAAGAATATGCCATTATTTTTTTACTTTTTAGTGCATTTTTTGTTATAGAATATTTGATTTTTGGAGTCGGGTTTCCAAATCAAATTAGTTTTTTATCAAATATTCTATAACAAAAAATGCACTAAAAAGTAAAAAAATAATTGCATATTCTTGTGCCAATTTCAGTTCACCTAAGCAAAAATTTTTAAATATATATGTACAATTATTTTTATTTTTGGAGGCGGTGTCCAAATTCTATGTGAATTTCTCTATGCTGACACCGCCTCCAAAAACAACAATAATTGTACATATATATTCAAAAATTTTTGCTTAGGTGAACTAAAATTGGCACAAGAATATGCAATTATTTTTTTACTTTTTAGTGCATTTTTTGTTATAGAATATTTAATTTTTGGAGTCGGGTTTCCATTTTGTCAAAATAGGTTTTATTTCTCGCTTTTTAGTGACTGTTCAATAACTGATAAAGTTCTGATGAAGTTCTATAACTGATTTTATTTGTCTAAATATGGGTAGACCAACTAAACGACCAACTAATTTTTAGTTGATTTTTTTATAACATTTTTTTTTATCCGTTTTTTTTTTTTAATTTTTAGTGCATTTTTTATAAAAGATTTTCAGTTTTTTTTTACAAGCATTTTGTTTATTTTTGTAAGATTTTTTTTTTTTGGGGTCGGTTTTTTTATTTTTTTTATTTTCCCATTATGAATGAGTATATGCTTTCAAAAAAAAATTTAAAAAATTTCGCAGAAATCGGTTATCACATATAAAATGAGAGTTTTCCTCGATTTCCAGGGGATCCCTTCATCAGAATGCGATTTGGTGACAATGGGACCAATCGGAAATCAAACCTTTTAAAACAAAAACAAAAAATTCAAAATCGGTTCATAAATGACGGAGTTCTGAGGTAACAAACATAAAAAAAAAAAAATACAGACGAATTGAGAACCATCCTCCTTTTTTGAAGTCGGGTTAAAAAGAGCTTTTATTAAAGAACTAAATAGTAAGTTCGGCAAAATAGTTAGTTGGGTAATAGCCAAATGGGCAAAACTGCCTATCTTTGAAAGCGTAAGACAAAAATTCAAAGAAAAAAAATGTTCCTATTTAAAAAATAAACAATTTTTGTTGAAACTTTTTTTCATGAGTTCAGTATACATCAGGTATTTAAGCAATTAACTCAGTTAGTTTACGCACGCACTCTTGAATAATGTATAAAGAACAAAGTATACTTAATACATACTCGTATATGATTTTGTAAGTTTTACTCGCTTCCAAACTCTTGAACATTATTATCCAGACACTTGTGTAGTGCAATTCATGTCCCTAGGTTACAGTTGTAACTACCAACAAACTTGTAGATCGATTATCAAATATTGGTGCTAAGAATAAACGACGGTTTACAGCCCACAAATTTGTTTTAATTAATGATTTTTATTAAATTAGGTTTTAGCCCCAATATATCAAAATATCTTAGTATATTCCAATCATTGGCGTCCAACCATACACCCATAATAATTATAATTAGCAAGAGGGGTACCACAGATCGGTCCCTACCACTTAGACCAAGGGATCCTCTGTGCCCTCCTTGAGAACAACCGAAGGCGAGTAGTCTTCGGGTAAGAGATGCTATTGTAAGCAGCTGAAGCTATATGATTCTGTTGAAGTCAGATGCCGCACAAGAAGCCCACAACTTCTCTGCTGGAATTGCTCCCAGGATTGATGGATCCAAGGTTTCGGACTAAAACATTCTATACCTGACACCCTGCAGGTTTCTGCAGGTGCAAATAACATGTATGGAGGTTTCATCGTCCTCCATACAGGCTCTACAAGTGGGATCACCAGAGATCCCCAAGTTATGAAGGTGGTAGTTCAATCGACAGTGTCCTGTCAAGAGCCCCACCATCCTTCTTAACTGTATTCTATTGAGTTTTAATCGAGCACAGTCGATTGAAACTAGCTGTGTTTATGCACAAGAGAAACGAGTTTCTATTGTCTCTTGCGGCATCACTAATTTATTCAGAATACTCATATGATACAAATTACCTATGAGGTCAATATAGATGTAAATTATTCAATGAAAACATCATTTCATACATACTACAATCAATTTGATAAACATACATGTCGAGCAAATTTTATAATATTACTGAAGTGAAAAAAATAATGTATTTAACTATATTTAAAAATGACACTTTCAACACTGAATATAACATATTCTAGCCAATTTTATATTATGTATATAATAATTAATATTCATATATAATATAAAATGTGTCTCGAAAATGATACTTATCATGTGCAATTTTTGTTGTAGAAAATCCACTGTCACACTGCAGACACATTAAATATTTATGTAAATATATAATAATATTCACAGAAATACAATTTATTGTACAGTGTAAACAGTTTCTTTCTGCAAACTGCAAAGCGCTTAAGGATGTACGAACACACTGAAGCTTCAAAAAGATTAAGGCTTGATTTTTTGTTTACATGTATACGTTAGTTATATTAAGATATTACCTGGAAATAATTCCCTAAAAGGGGAAAGTTTATTATTAGTACCGATTAACAACATATAAAAAATCAACACTCGTGCATGCTGTGCTACAGCCGCCATCTTGGAAAATGGCGGCCGATTTTCACTTTTTTGACCATATTTCACTAACCATTGGAAATGCAAAAAAATGTTTAAATACAAAAGTTAAAGATCATAAAAAATGCATCTATTCATTTCTCATAACTTTTTTCTTATCTCTAAAACTTAAATTAATAATAACAAAACTTGAGTTTTGTTTGATTCTTGGCAGTTAAACACGGAAATTACAATTAATGCAATTAATGAAAATTATGCAAAGTCAGCTCAGTTGTATTTACATCAAATGAATAATCTTCAAAGAGTTATGTCTGCAGATGAGTTTGAAAAGTTTACAACTGATGGTTGTTTTACGATAAGACGTCAAAATAAGGAATGGTTAGGTATATGAATAGACATATGAATAGACATGAATATTGAGCAAATCCTAATGAGATCGATGCAATCGGAAGGAGGTTCGACCCGAGGTCGAGGCTTCAGTGAAGACACTGCCATGAGATGGATTTTGTGTGCTTCGGTTTCATCTGATATTGCCACAGCAGTTGAAGATTTTGCAGGTATATCTACTGAAACCTCAGAGCAACACAAAGATTTAAGAGATAACAGTATGAAGAGGGAAACAAATGACAGAAACAAATTTATGAATTGGATAAAACAACATAACCCCTTTACAGTATCAGGTAACCTCGTCAGTATTTCTTCTAGTCAGTATTTCGACTGATAATATTCGAAATCTCAGGTTTTTTTCGTAAATATCTTTTTTGTTAGGCCCGGTATGACGGGCCTAAATTAAATTTTAATTTTAACTTACGACAAAAAATAATAAACATTATTATGGACTTTTATGAATGTACTATAGAACTAGAACTGTTATCTCTGCTATGATAATGCTATCATTATTATTTTACTTAAATTCCTTAATGGTATCACAACCAGCCAAGTAGTCAAGCGGTCTAAGGCGTCATGTCTGCGCAGTATGCAGTACTTGGAAACTGGGAGGTTATGGGTTCGAATCCCGACATCGGCAGTTTGTCAATTATAAAAAAAAAGGGGCGGTTGATTGACTAAACTGTCGGCGTATGGACAAGAACGAAGTAACCGGCTATGCTTAAGATGGTTTTCTGCAGTTTCCTTCACGAACTCCAGATGAATATCGGCATAGTTCCTATCATAGTCGGCTGCAGCCGCATATCCTACCAATTTCTAGTCTACTCACAAATTCCTTCCACTCCACTCACATCCTAAGGCATCACAATGGACCTTATGGTCGAAGAGTAGCCCGTCCAGGGCAGCCTTTACAATCTACCTCTCTACCTCTAATGGTATCACATGTCATCATTAAAAAGGATAAAATTTTCAAAATATTTGAGTTTGTCTTAGTATCGTCATGATTGCTCTTGAAACGGTGTACCCAAATGGGTACATCGGATACAAAATGGACAACAAGTGAAGATCTAAAAGAATAAATTTGACACAACGTTGATGGTATTGCTCAGCAACTATGATAACATAACGTTTAAAATGGGGGCGAAGGGGTATCTCCGTTTCTTAGACTCCACAGTCTATAAATAGAGGCCACCCAGGCTTGAACAAGAAATTTGTATGCAGGCTAGGAATTGGTAGGTTGGGTGGCTGCAGCCGACTTTAATAGGAACTATGCCGATATTCATCTGGTGTTGGGAAAGTGCCGAAAGCCTCCATAAGCATAGTCGGTTACTTCGTTCTTGTTCATACGCCGACACATTAGTAAATTAACCGCTCCGTTAATTTAATTGACAAACTATCATCGTTAGGAATCATAATCCCAACCTTTCAGTTCCAAACAGTGCGCGTTCCAATCAGACCCCATGGCCATTTGGACTAGTAATTTATTTATAACTTTCGAATAAAGAAAAAATACTATCAAATAAAAAATGTTTTTCTATTACCACCACATAATAAACTCTTTTTAGTCCTAGAGTATATGTTCAGTTTACCCCGAATATATGAACCTTCAGGAAGACCTGATAAGCAGGATCCTGACTATTGTCAACATATGGGAGAAGCGAATCTCGTCGGACTGAAGTAGAAGAGGGAGCACAATGGACCATAAGGTCGAAGTGCTATACTTTTTAGACCCCAAGATGTCTTGAATTGCGGTATGTGTATAAAAGATCTTTAAACGGTTACAGAAAAGTTAGATTTATTGTTCATCTATATTTATTTGTGTATACTTAAGCGTCAACATTACGATGTTTGTCCAAATTCCTTTCGGTTACGTAAGACAATCTGTAGAAGACTTTAGCGTATACTATTTAGACAAATGTCATTGTTATTGAATTTTTCATATCAGTATTTAATTAAAAATTCAATGACAATGACATTTATCTAAATAGTATACGCTAAAGTCTTCTACAGTTTGTCTTACGTAACCGAAAGGACTTTGGACAAACATCGTAATGTTGACGCTTAAGTATACACAAATAAATATAGATGAATAATAACTTCGACAGAAGTATACTGTCTAAATAAATAAAAATAAGAATGATATGAAAAGGTTGGCTGTTACGTCACAGTCGTCTTTGGTGTAGCGGAAGTATACTGGACTAGATATCCAGAGATATTCATATCAGTATTTAATTAGATTTATTGTTTTTGTGCAATCTTGCACCCCAATCTTAGAATGCCAAACTCAAATTCATAAGATTGCGTGAAAAACGACTTGGATTTATCTGATAATTCTTCTAAGTCATATTCTTCTGGTGGAAGCGCAGGTTACTTAATTAAATTCCTTACCAGTAAAACGTAAAAAAAAATTCGTTACGCAGGAGCTGCTTCAACTTAGCGCGAATTTCCTTAAAATACATAAATCACTTTCTAGCGGTCACAATTTTAGTCTGATCAAAATGAAATGTCATACATGATTTTAGTATTTGCATGGCCAATTTTATTAAAAAATGACATCGTCAAGGGGAAAGGGGGGCATAAAGAAAGAAGAAAACACAAAATACAAAATATCTCTCTTAATATTAGAACAATCAAAAAATGCGTAAGGAATAAAGTTATAGAAAATCATGTTTGCTACAATTCATCACCTCATCATTTTTGCTCAAACTCTAATGTTGCTGTAAATATTCGGGTAACAGAAAAAATGATAAGAAACAAAATTAAAGTAAAACTTAATACCTTTACTTCTTATGAATTTTTCGATTGTTCGAATATTAAGGGAGATATGTCAAATTTTGTGGTTTCCCCTACCTGTGAACCCCCTTTCCCCTTGTCCGATTTTACCCATTAACGAACTTGACTTTTTGAATACCAAAAGCGCCTCAAATACCAAATTTCATTTGGTTTTTGATAAAATGAAAACTGTGACCGCAAGAGTGATTACAGACACATATATACAAATATATATATATATATATATATATATATATATATATATATATATATATATATATATATATATATATATATATGTCCAAAGATATATATATATATAAATTTTACAGATGGTGATTTTCGACATCTACTAGGTAGGATCGATGGACACTTGAAGAAATTTTTGCAAAATTTTGAAGTTCTTACGAGATCAATAGCTCTATTTCCTTTCAGGAAATTCGCTAATAATAACTTTTTAGAACTTCCTTTTTAACAAGAATCACGTGATATCTGAACTGTAAAATAAAATATAATTTTTTATGACTTATATATTTCGCTACCTTTCGAAGTGGCCCTTCGGTAGAAATTAATGCCTCTTTAAAAAAAATTATTAATAAATCTAACCACAATTAACCACAATCACCTATACGAAATCACCTACTCACAATAGGACTCCACAAGGTATACATTAAGCGCAGACTGTGCGGTGAGGAGGAAGCAACATCCAGCCACATCATCTTTAACTATGAATCTCTCGATTACAGCAGATACAATATATTCGGTGCCTCTCGCCCGCATCGAATATATGAACCGTCAGGAAAACCTGCGAAGCAAGCTCTTGGTTATTGCCAAGATATGGGCGAAGCGAACCTCGCTAGACGGGAGAAAACAATAAGTGCAACTTTTTTCATACTCCAAAATTTATCCATCTTACCAAAGAGATAAAAAGGTTTCGGAGGTTCAACTAAGAACAAACATATTGATTAAACAATGTAACAATTTTTTTTACGATATCATTAAATTAACAATAATTTTTGGTATAACTAGGTTTAACTATATAATAAAATGCTACAATAAATTGTTCGTAACAAGTGAATCAATAAATTAGAGGGATAACAGACCGACCACATCAATATTTGGCAAAAGACCAAATAGAATCGCATTTGGCACAATAAATGTATATATGTGTGTGTGTGAGTGTATAATATTGTATATGTATATGATATTGTAGTTAGGTCTACTAGCTACTAGCCTGGTGTTTCTTGTTACAAACATAACAAATGGTCTGATCCAATTGAATACGAATATTACTACAATGTAGAATAAATACACTTCTGTATGTGTGTGCTGCGATCGAGTGATGTTTGTAAAATTACACACAGATTCAAATTTTATAACTACTTGTACAATAATAATAATAATAATAATAAGATGAAAAAATCAAATAATAATAATCCATCGTCACTCCACCAAGAATAAAGTTTACTGGTTCATGTAGACTTACAGACGCATGAATCAAGTGTATTATTATAAAAATAAATATTAATAAAAACCGACTAAGAGTGTATATATACAATAGAGATATATACAACAGAATGGTTGTGACTCGAGACAATTTTCTAAATCTAGAGCATAATCATTAAGTACTAGTGATGCTGCGAGGTGGGTGTAGATAGATATATCTTGGGGTCTAAAAAGTATTGCACTTCGACCTCATGGTCCATTGTGCTCGTCCTTCTACCTCAGTCTGACGAGACTCGCTTCTCCCATATGTTGGCAATAGCCTGGAGCTTGGTTATCAGGTCCTCCCGAAGGTTCGTATATTCGGGGTGAAATGCACCGAATATTCTGCATCTGCTGTAACCCAGAGGTTCGCAGTCAAAGATTATGTGGCTGGATGTTTCTTCCTCCTCGCCACACAATCTGCACATAGTGGAGCCGTTATGGAGTCCCATTGTGTGCAGATGCTTCCGCATGAGATAATGCCCAGTAATGAACCCGGTAACCCTTCGCAGCTGCATCTTGTTCAGCGTCAGTGCATCGAGAGATTACCTCTTTGTTGCACTCTGAAGCAGTACCTTCCCGAGCTCTTGCCGCGATACTTTTTTCCAGTGATCACGGTGTTTAGCATTTGACCACTCGTTAATCACCTGTTTACATGCAGTCTTTGGAATTTCTAAAATAGGCTTTGGGCCTATAAAGGGCATTCCGACTCCGTTCTTTGCTAAGGTATCCGCTTTTTCGTTTCCTTCGAAACCACTGTGACTCGGCACGCATATCAATTTAACATTGTTCCGTTTTGCCAGTTTCAGAAGTTCCTCCAGACAATCCTTGACTACCCCTGAGGGGACCTCAGTTCCAGACAAGGCTTTTAAAGCAGCTTGACTGTCCGAAAGAATACATACTTTCTGGTTTATGTAGCCTCTACGTAGGTTCTCACGGGCGCAAGCCAGTATGGCGTAGACTACTGATTGGAAGACCGTGGCATATTTCCCCAAGTTCAGGCTAATGTTTGCTTTAGATCTCTCATCGTAGATTCCCGCCCCCATCCTTTCTTCAGTTTTGGTTTCGGGAGGCGGGAGTAGCATGTCTCTTGCAACATAATATCCAGCAACAAAATAACCAAGAGTTGGTAGATGTTTGTCACGCCTTATGGACTTCCTGATTCCTAAATTTTTCTTTTTAAGTAAAAATGATAATTACTGGCCGGGTTGATATGAATTTAATAATTTTTTATATTTTAATTGAAACAATATAACAAGAAAAATTAAATCATTACCACCCAAAATGTTTTGTGATTAGTACGTTTTTACAAATAATTCGTCTTGTTTCTCTCATCCTTCGTGGCATCACTATTGAGCACAAACATGAGTAATGGTCTACTTACAGAGGATAAAAACTCCAACACCATCAATGTGTGGGCTTGAAAATGGTTTACGTTCAATTTTTATAAGCCTTGCAAAATGATTTTTTGAACTTTTTTGAACTAATCGACACTAGGTTAAATGTTTACTCCATCACGATTTACAGGAATTGAAAGAGGTCAAAGTTTCTTCATTTTTCTTCTATTCGATTTACAGACATTTAAAGAGGCTAGAAATTAGTCATTGTTTTATGGTTGAAAATTAGAAGAGGGACACATGAATATTCCACAAGATTTTGGAGCTGAGAATTTCAAATGAAAAGTAATCAATATGGCTTACTAGCCGAAGTGGCCGTGCTGTCAGAGGCGCTCTGCTTGGAACTGGGAGGTTGCAAGTTCAATTCCTAACGGTGGCAGTTTGTCAATTAAAAAAAATGGGGCGGGTAATTGACTAAACTGTCGGCGTATGGATAAGAACGAAAGTAACCGGCTATGGATGTGAAGGTTTTCTGCAGTTTTCTTTCACGAACTTCAGATTAATATCGACATAGTTCCTATAAAAGTCGGATGCAGTCGCACAATCTATCAAATTGCTAGTCTGCATACAAATTCCTTGTATTTTAGGGGTCGGTAAATAAGCTACTACTACAAATACTACTAATCAATATGGCTTAAACTTCATTTTAATGGCAGATGAAAATAATTTGTACATTTAAAAAAATCACGTTTTTCTACGGAACCCTAAATCGAAAATTGGCCATGTATATAAGTATCATGAAATGTGTCTTCCGTTGTCTAACATACAATAAGTTCTTTTTCATACAATAAGATGAGTGATTTGTATTTTTTTAATGAAAATATCATACCCAATACTGATTGAATAAACGATGTATGTCCCATTGTCTTGACCCACACAGAAATAGAAACGATGTAGAGCATAACAAATATGTCGTTTTTTTGTGTTTTTTGCTAAGTTTTATTTAGTTTTTATAAAATGTAATAAACACCCAAAGACACAAACCTGTCAAATTATCTACAAAGGGATGCAGTTTTTATCGTTATTTATAGAGACATCCTCTTAGCTACTAAAATTGCCCACGGCACATAGTATATCTATTAATATGCTGGATATTTTAGTTGGTTCTTCTAAATTTCAACTAGGCTAATTGATTTCGCTGATATTCTTCTCTTAGTCCCACTTTTAGCGAATTTCCTCCAAAGGAAATTGTTTTTGCAACAATGTTGGAATTTCGAAAAAATTTCTTCAAATGTCCATCGATCCTACCAATTAGATGTTAAAAATCACTATCGCTAAAATTTGTATGTATATATATATATATATATATATATATATATATATATATGTATATATATATATATATAAATATATTTATATATATATATACATACAAATTTTAGCGATAGTGATTTTTAACATCTAATTGGTAGGATCGATGGACATTTGAAGAAATTTTATATATATATATATATATATATATATATATATATATGTATCAACATATGTGAAGCGATTATCTCGCTTCACAATTGGTCAAAAAAACATATTTTTTTAATAAATGAAAAACATTTAGATTAATCTCATATTTCAATTTCATCAAATTTTTAAGAAAAGTGGGTTTACGAGTGAACTACCTTAAACAATTTATAATATTACTACTACATATATATATATTTTCATAATTTTATGTCTTCACCAGACCCCACATACGATGCGTCCCGATAAAAAACAAACGTCAACCACCTTACTGTTGTCTAATTGCGAATACCAATCGATTCAGTTATTAGTTACTGAACGATTGATATTTAATTAATTAGAAAAAAAGGCTTAAAAATTTAATGTACACTCCCGTTTATAATAAATTGAACCAGTTGAAACATTCTTAGTGTTACTGTATGTAATATTATACATATACTGATTGTATTTTCAAATACACCCAATCTAGAAACAATTTAAACTGTATCTATCGCTGTCTATATGATATGGTATAGTGATATGGTGTCTTTGTTGCATATACATATACATGTAGACACACTCACACGACTGACGACGGACAACAACGACGATGAATACATGCACGAGTAAGATGATACTATATACAGGGTGAATCGAACCAGGTGCATAATAGCACACGCCTCCACTTCCTTCCTCCCATTTTCCAACAATATCCAATAGAACACCTTCTGTTAGGGAGACAGTCTGTTCATAACACATATACCATCCTATATACTATATGCTAGCTCAGACGGACATGGCACTCTTATACTGATGCATGCCTGCAACCTACAATTCAACTGACTGAATAACAAATCATTACCAAAGATTTGTTATTCACTTAAGTACAATTAGAGTGGTGGCCACAAGCGCAATCGACATAATAACACTATGTCCGGCCAAGCCAATACACAACAAATAAAACAACATTAGTATTATGAACAGACCGTCTCCCTAACATAAAGTACTCAACTATTGGATGATGTTGGTAAATGGGAGCATCATTGAAGGAAGTGGAGGCGTTATGCACCTAGTTCGATTCACCCTATATAGATGATTGTAGTTGAGATATATTTATATATTTATATATATTTTTTTATAGATGATTGAGAGTGGTAAGTATAATAGTGTAAGTATGTTAAACAATACTGTTTTAATGTCAATTAAAGTGTAACAAAGACACCATATAACCATACCATATCATATAGACAGCGATAGATACACTCATTTGCAGATTGGGTCTATTTTAAAATACATATACATATATATATATTATACATATATTAGCATTAAAATATACGCTTAGTATATTGTCTAACTGGTTCAATTTTTATGAACGGTAGTGTACTGTATATAAAAAGTATATATCCATAAAAGTGAAATATTTATGAGATGATACACAAATGGCGGCATGTTTCAGGAAATACAAACATAAAATCAAATATAATTTTCTAAGAATTACACACACATTTATAATAATATATTTTTGTTTTATGTTTTATAAATGCAATTTTGAATAACCTTGAGACAGAATTACGGGACAGATGTGTTAATATTGTGAATTTTAAATAATATACATAGGTATAAAATTTTTAGGTATAAAACATTCACTATTATTCAAGCGTATAAATTTAATTTTAACAAGCAAAATAATATATTTAAATAATGTTTTTTTTTCTTCATCTAATTCCAAAAATATAACAAGATTAAATTTATGAATTCTCTTTAAAGTCTGCGTTATTTTTTTTTTTATAAAACAGAAATGAAGAGTTGTTGAATAGGCTGTTCTGTATATCATGGTCCCCGTATTGTTTTTAATTATGTGTTACAAGTGCCGAGAATATTACAAAATATTACATTTGTAGTTTTCAAAGTAAATGAAATTATTTTTATAACCAAATGAACTCGTAGAAACATTTACAGATTTTAATAGAATAGTTTTACTGTACAGTTTAGATACACTTTCCTTAAAAACTAATTATTTGTCTATGTCCGATTAAATCTACCAACATGGAGATATGGAAATTAAAACTTAACGGTCTTATATAAATTTAGGAAATGTTTATGGTCGGACAAAGTACGGTAGTGCGTCAGTCCCAGTTTAAAACCGGTTGTACACGACGCTACGAACGTTAACTCCAACGTTGAACCAAACGTTTGAGAGAAGTTAGTTCAGCAATTGGTGAAGCGTATGATCCTGTTACACGGAGAATCTAGGTTTGATCCAATACATAATATGAAAATAGTTTGATACAAACGTTTGTCCAGTTTCAACAATGCGGACGAGGATGATAATGATGTTGCTATTGCTGGCGGGTAAATAGTGAGAAGAGAACCCCCTTCCAAATACAAGTCGCCCTTCATATGAAAGACACGTGAAGCGGTTGAGTTGAACCAACGAACATTTTCCTTCAAACGTTGGAGGCATCCGTTTGAATGCAGGAATACCAACATCAACCGTAACATTGCCAAATGTAAACTTTCGACGATCGTAGGTTTGAGGAACGGCCACACGACAAACGTCCAAGGTTGGAAGGTATTTGTGGCATCGTGTAGAAACGGCTTTAAGCATAGATACTTACCGTACTATGGTTAATACGAAGGATTAGCGACGGCTTTTTTAGGCCTAAGTATCTTAGAAACCAAAAAAGCTATGAAGCTGAAATTTAAAACGTAGCGTAAGACCCATCGATGGTACGAACCAAATTTCAACATTACAGCTTTAATAGTTTCCAAGATATTTAACCCTGAAATTCGACATTTTGATGACTCACTCATCATCAATATTCTAAGGTACTTCCAGTTGCCCTCGAAAGTTTATCTTTGGTAGCAAGATAGGTTTTAAATCTATTTTTTTGCAGTCATATGATTTAACAAAAAAAATAAGGTCATGTAGGGGCTACGTAGACTAACGAATATTCTCAGAAGCAGGAATCGTAAGCATGGTAAAATAAAATAATATATAATATCCCTGTTATTAACTTATCGTCAATTTCATATTTGTCACATATATCTTTTTAATTTCCGGCTTACAGCTTGATACATTTCTTATATTTTGATTAAAGTGTGGGTTTTTTTTTGTATCTGAAAAAATATTTCCTTCATGAATAGAAATATGTTTTCTATATTTCATCCTATACAAATAATCAATAACAATTGAATTTATTTTTGTATATAAACAAGATATGTAAATCGAGACAAAGAAAATGGTCAAATGAAATTTTTTTAGCTTTCAAGTCACGTGGGAATAAAATTAAAACCAAAGTCTGACTCGGAGCTTAGAGAAGCAAATAATCTTTGCTAGATCTTTGACCAAACAGAAGACAGGTACACCAAGTCTACCAAAAATAAAATATGACTACTATTAAAGTGGTTTGCCATTTTTATTTTAGTATATAGACTAAGCTCCAAATTCAAATAGATCTATCCATTTTTGGTTCAAGAAATGGAAATTGGTTCACACATTCATTGAACCCTACTCTTTAAAATAGAATGGGTTACTAAAGTGGGAGGTATAACAGGAAGTCAGTAAAGGATGTCGAAAAGAAGGTAAAATGATTACATATATATAGGGTGAGTAGAACCAGGTGGACAATAGTACACATCTCCACTTCCTTCCACGATTTTCCCACGATGAAGACCACTTGTGGTTGAATCACAGACATGAAAACATCAAAGCAGTCAAAACAATGTGCGCATAAATAATCAAATCCGGGAACCAGGGCACCGATGGACAACAAATATACGGTGTGGAGTACTAGGCTAACATGTATTAAGCAACAAAAATTCATTATGATGTAGACTAGGAATTGGTAGGTTGTGCAGCTGCAGCCGACTTTGATAAGAACTATGCCGATATTCAACTGGAGTTCGTGAAGGAAACTGCAGAAAACCTTTACAAGCATAGCCAGTTTCTTCGTGCTTGTTCATACGCCGACAGTTTAGTCAATGAACCGCCCTTTTTTATCTTTTTTTTAAATAATTGACAAACTGCCGATGTTGGGATTCGAACCCATAACGTCCCAGTCGACAGAGCACGTTAGACCGTTCGGCTACTTGGGCAGTAAATAGTTTATTTAATTGAATTAAAAAAATAATAATGTTGCATCAGTATAATGGAAACTATTTTGGCACATTTTAAAAACAACAGCAACAGCGTGCTAAAAAAATATACAAATACACTGAAAAAAAACATGTTTATTAAAATAATGAATTTTAATTTTAATTTACATCAAAAAAATTATAAATTTTACTGTGGATTTTGTACAATTTTACGAATGTATTATATTGGATTTTGTAGCATTTTATGAATGTACTATATTTAGCACATGAACGTACTTATGCAATTTATAACGATCTATACGCAATTTGTAACATTATTGCATGTCAATATGAGGCGTATATCTTAAAACATAATAACGTAATAAAATGCTATTGTTCCTGGTCTAAATCTGTGAAGATTTTATTTATTAGTTAAAACTGTAACAATGTGAACTTTGCACAAAAAACTATTTGCCCTTTGCTATTTGACATTATACCATAGACTTAGAGTGAGTGAACTTGTGAGTGATTAAACGAAAATCAAACTCAGGCATTTAATGATTGTTGTTGTGTTGTCAGTAATAAAATGATTGTCGGTATGTTTTTGAATGATTAATGTACTGTGACATTAGTTTATCGGCATTTTTTTATATCCTGATATACTACAAACAACTTGTAACAGTCGAACAGGAAGGATATTCGTATATTATTATCCTCTTTTATATTCCTAGTAGTATCCCTGTTTATATTCCTTAGTTAAAGTTATAAAACACATAAATCGGAATACTGGTGATCATTATAAAACTGTTTTTAACTCTATAATAAAAGAGACTAAAATAACGTAGTTTTTAATATAGTACAGTTAATAGAGAAGCTCGTTTCTCTTGTCCGCATTGCATTAAATTGTAGGAGTTATTTAAAAAAAAATTAGGTTGAGTATAACGTACGGAATGTAAATGAATAAAATCCTTACAAATTTCGACCCCGAAAGTGCCACCATTTTGAGAAAATCTGTATGGGCCTATATCGTCAGTACCGTGCACTTTTACCGAAAAATGGTAATAACATTTCTTGTAGATAATTGAATTTCCTTTTTTTTTATTAATTTTTTTTGTATCACTTACCGTTTACCACTTATACGACTATTACTATGCATACCTGTTTTTTATTAACCTTGCACCCGGAAGTACAACATTAAACGCGTTATAACTTTAAAAATATTAATTTTAGACAAAAAAGTTTTAAATAAAAGTTATAGGTAATTTGTAGATATAAAAGTTAAGTTATTAGCATTTTATTGTTTAAACAATTATTAGAAGAGATATCGTTCAAAAAGTCAATAAATAAATAGTAATAATCGTATGAGTCGCAAACGGTAAGTGATTAACAAAAAAAATAGGAAATCCAATTATATAGAAGAAAGGTTATTACCATTTTAAGGCCTAAAGTGCACGGTAATGGAGATATTGGCCTATATCTACAGTTTTATACAGTTATTCTCAAAATGGCTGCACTTCCGGTGTCGAAATTTGTAAGGATTTTGTTCATTTACATTCAATACGTGATACTGAACCTAATTAAAAAAAAAAACATTACTCCTGTAATTTAATGCATCACATTATTCTGTATTGATTGTACTAATAGTATATTATTTGTGTATAGATAAACGTCACAATTCT